>CP106719.1:92146202-93531202 GCA_025503065.1 Gossypium bickii | reverse complement strand
TCTTGATGAAATTATTCTGTGTATCTAGTTGTGTTATGCAGTTAAGTAAAATCATACTTATGTTTATTGACGCTACATGATGTTAAATAAATAATAGAGTTAGTATATTTAGCTGAGAAGATGGTTGCTAACTGACATGATGCTTAATTGGTGTTTGTTTAATTAATTAAGGATGATTAGTTAATTTTGTAGTTATGTCGAGAGGTACCTACTATACATAACCTCAGGAATGTGTGATTAAATTTGTTTCAGTATAAACTTAATTTTGTTACTTCACATAGTCTTTAGAGTTGCATTTGACATAAAGATATGTGATGAACCTAGAAAGACTAAACGTAGTGACTTCGAGATAAGCCTGCTAGTGATTAAATTGTTCTGAGTTAGATTTATACTATTACCTCACATGATTCTATAGTAATGATGCTTGAGAAGGTAAGTTAAAATTAAAGGTTAGTAACTCACCAGTTATGCCACAATTTATTCGCAATAATTTTCATCAACGTTAAAAAGGATTAACTATTTCAGTAATTTATGATATTGGAATATTGTAACACCCTTGACCCAGTCCGGTCGCTAGACCCGAGTTACAAGATGTTACAAAAACTACCGAAACTTATACACATGCATGCACAGTTTCAAATAAGAGCAACGACTACCACTATCAACCTTTAGAGATGTAATCATGATTAATTAAACATTTAATTGGTAATATTAGAAATAGAATTATTCGATAAGTAAAGACCATTTTGAAAATTTTTGAAATCCAGCGTGAGTTTTCCTACTTTTACCCAAATGCTAAAAATTCACGAGTTGAAATGTTTTTCATGCTCAAAGCATATTCCTACTCAACATACAAATAATGTCTACTTCAACCAAGCTACTATCATCTTTCAACCATTTTTCATGCTGCATTAACACATATTCGTCAAGCAACTATAGAATGCATTACTAATATCAATCTCAAGCATAAAAAATTGTCCACATCTAAAGTCCGAAAACAACATTAACAGTTCATAAGCTTAATCCCAAAATAATAATAATGATAATGATAACTATAAACTATAACCCATATTGCCTTTATCCAGTGTGTTTAAAAGAATTGCAAAATCACCTACTCCAAAATTATGTCTTGCTTTAGATCACTTCCTTTGCCACTCCACTCATACCGAAAATGCTACTTATCTGTAAAATTTTAATGTGGGTTGTGTGAGCTTAAATAAGCCTAGTGAATGTTTGGAATAACTGCAAAGTATACACAACAACATAAGTTAAGCAATAGCATACTAAGACACATTCACAACCATGTATTCCTCAATGCAAAATAATATAACCATGTTTCATTATCTCACAAGGGTAGCATACACTCTCACATGCATTTACACATAACATATTTCATATATAAATCATTTAATGATAATTTGGCAACTTGAGATTATGAAACGTAAAAAGTGAACTCTATCATCACACATTGGATAAACGGATCTCCATCACACCAATGGCTCAAAGAGTCTAACATGTCCCATAAGTGTAGCATTAAGTTGAACACTCTCCACCAAACCAACATGTCCGGATGAATGGAGCTTAGCTCGACATTTCCTTATCTCTCCAACCTGTCCTGGGCCTCAATGCCCAAATCACAAAACACAAATGTAAGTACTCTATGGCATGCCTACTATGTCCAATGGTTTCAAGAGATCACAAGGCCAGAATATCCATAATTACACATTTACCATTTTAATGCACATAACCTCTGTTCATACTCATCAATTCATATCACAATCTCATACACAATGCTTGCTTATCAGTTTCACATTTAATTGCACTTTAAGTGCCACAATAATGCTCATTGAGCCATCATATATCAAACCATATATGTGTGCATTAAAGTCAGTTTATCACATACCACTTATAAGTATTGTCACATATTACCTATCATAATATCATCACATATCATAATTCATCACACATTAGACATAAACTCACAACAAGGCAAAAAATATAAAAAAAAAAAGACTTACTCTCGAAACTTAGGATAGGGTTTAGGATAATAATAAGCTCCCAATTAACACTACGAATCACGCATACCAGTAGCAACTCTGAACACTCAGCGATCATGTTTCTGCTTTAGTCGAAAGCTCAAACAATTTTTTCCTTACCTTTAGACTTGCTCGTAGTGGCTCCCGATTGATCTGAAACTTTACACACATAACAAACACATTCCAAACTCATTAAAAAAAAAGCCTTGAACACGACCAAACAACAAGGAAAGCACAATTTAAGCCTCTCATTTCTCACTACTAAAAACTAGGTAGTTTTGCCAAAATTGAAATTTCAACCTTCTAATCTCATTTCTAATCCTCAATTTCAATTTCAAACATCCTAAATATCATTTAATTTCATATTTAAACCATTAATTTCTTGAAAATGATGATCTACAACTTTAATTCAGGAATTGAACTCAAGAAGAACAATAAAAAAATTGGGGAAGAAAATGTGATTTTCCTTTGAAATTTGAGGTTGTTCTAGTGTTTGGAAAGTTAATAAATCTAAAGAAATAAAATGAATTTGAAAGAACTCTCTAATTTTAAGTTTTGGAAAACTTTTGAATGACTTGGGGTTTTTGAAAAGAAGGGGAAGACGTGAATGGCTCTATGTAGGAGACCAAATTTCAAAATTTGGACAATTTGCACTTTAGGTCACTCCTAATTCTTCCCTTTTCCAAACAGTTCCTAAATCAATTAAAATATATATTTTTTTTCAAATTAGACCTCAAAATTGATTTTTTAGCTAGTTAATAAAATAAAAGCCCAAATGTGTAACTTTAATTATTTAATAATTCACTTATGACCCTAATTTTCAGTACCTAACTGAAACCCGATTTACTAACCCGAAACTACTAGGCTGGATTTTAGGATGTGACAAATATTCCATTTGTATTGATTTTTGCATTCATATATGATAGAACTCATTTAGCTAGGTCATTTACATAAAACTCGCTATAAATTTGTTGTTACCAAACTGTTAATTAAATCATTTCACAAATATTAACTTTACTATAAGTCCCTGTAGAGATGATACTCGTATATTTACTACTTTATTAGTTGTTATGATTGTGTACATTTGCACATAATTCACAAAGATTTTAATTATATATATACTGTAATAAGTTTTTGGCATCATTGTCGGGGACTGTGTTAATTGTTGTTGTTGTTTGTGAAACTTATTTGAATTTGTAGTTTGGTTTATTTTTATTTTATTTTTAGTTTAAATTTTTCTTGTTCATTTGTCTTTTCAAGTGTCCTTACTTTATGAGTGTGGGTCGAATTATTGATCTTCTTCCTGTTGTTCAAGAAATTGAACATACTTTTTGGAGAAGGAGAAGACAAGCAAATTAAAGGTGATCATACGAGATGAATCAATATTAGAATCTGAATCAAGGATGAGCTGACCATATGCATAACACAGTTCATGTGGCCGATGATAGGGACCGTGTCATTCGTTAGTATGCAATACCTCATTTCAATCAGCTTAATCCAGGGATTGCAATAGCTGAAATTGAAGCTCCCTAGTTTGTATTGGAACCTGTGATGTTCCAGATGTTACAAATAGTTGGCTAATTCAGTGGAATGCCTATTTAAGATCTACATTTACATATATGATGATTCATGAAAGTGATTCTTTTAATATAGCCGGAGTGTCTGAAAATGCTTTATGATTGAAGTTGTTCCCATATTCATTAAGAGATCGAGCACGAGCATGGTTAAATTTTTTATTGCCTGGTTCAATATATACCTGGAAAGAGTTAACTAAAAGATTTCTGATGAAATATTGTCCACCAAGCAAGAATGCCAAGCTACATGATGAAATTACTACATTCCTGCAGCATGACGATGAATCCTTTTATGATGCATGAGAGAGATTCAAGGAGTTGTTGCGAAAATGTTATCATCATGACATTCCTCATTGTACTCAATTGAAGACTTTCTATAATGGTCTCAATGCACATACAAGGATGGTGGTAGATGCTTAAGCCAATAGAGCCCTTTTATCTAAGTTTTATAATGAGACAAATGATATTATCGAAAGAATTTCAAGTAACAACTATCAGTGGCCAACCATTTGAGCAGCCATAGGGAAAAGAGTGGTTGGAGTCCATGAAGTTGATGCATTAACCTCATTGGCTGCACGCGTATCTTCTATATGTACCATGCTTAAGAATATGGGTATGAATGGAACCAATGGCATCCAGATGAACTATCAATTGAGCCAATTTAAGAATGTATCAAATGTGCATTGTGGAGACAGTGATATGTTTGAGAATTGTCTATCAAATCAAAGATTCGTTTGCTACATGGGTAATCAACATCAAAATAGGAGTGGCCAAGGTTCACTATCAAATTTTTACAACCTTTCCTCGTGAAATCACCCTAATTTCTCATGGGGTAATCAAGGAAATGATTCAAGAAATTCCTATATGCAATCACGACCAGATCATCCTCCAAGTTTTTCTTAACAACCTCAAAAACCTCAGCCAGCTAAATCATCTAACAGTTTTAGAATCTATTGAAGGCGTACATGACCAAGAACAATGCAACTTTGAGAAATTTGGAGAACTAGATAAGACAAGTAGCCAACGAGCTACAAAGTAGACCACAAGGTGTTTTGCCTAGTGACACGGTAAATCTGAGGACCATAGGTAAAGAACAGTGTCAAGCTATTATTTTGAGAAGCGAAAAGACGTTGGAGCCCAAGGTAGTTGAAATCGAAAATGAGCCTGTAGAAGTTCAAAATAAGGAGAAGGTTCAACTAACAGTTAAAAGTTGACCACCATAGAAGTTTGTTCCTGTAACATCTTTTTAGGAGCGACCTCAACCAGATGAGTCAAAAGTTTCTACACCTAAGGAGAAGTCATCATCTCAGTGGAGTTGTCGAGTGAAACCCAAGATTCCACCACCTTCATATCCTCAAAGACTCCAGAAGAGATAGAAAGAAGTAAATTTAAGATATTCTTAAACGTACTCAAGAAATTGCATATCAACATCCCATTGGTAGAAGCTTTGGAGCAGATGGCTAACTACATCAAATTCATGAATATCCTTTCTAAGAAGAAAAGGTTGGGAGAGTTTGAGATAATAGCATTAACTGTAACACCGCATACTCGACCAGAGCGTTTGGTATGAGTACCGAATGCTATAAGAACCTGTTTAATTTTACTATACATCCATGCCTACGACTGCTGCAATATGCAAAACCTCTACGGTTACAGCCTCTTCTTCTTCAAGACGAATGAAGAAAAAAATGATGACTTTGAAGAGAAGAATGTATAAACAGGATTAAGGGATCCCCCTTCTCTCGTCCTCAGACCTACATATATATATCCTTATGACACGATATTCACAGACCGTTACCATCATACAATCCTAATTATTATGTTTCTTACTATGTAACTAGTCGGTCCCAATCTAACCAAACTTGATTTGGAGTCTAGCTTTCTCCCAACCAGCCACTTAATTTTCTAAATTTCTCGCTAGTACCCATAATTTTCTATTACTATTCAGCCAGCCCCCCGACTCCTACTTAAGTTCGGGTATTTTGGAAATTCAAGTGTGATAACTCCCTCACCCTTAAAGAATATTTTGTCCTTGAAATTTTTGCTTAGGGTAAATCTGGAGCGATCTTTAGGTAAAAATTTCCTTCTTAGGACAACCTGCTCTTAACTTAGAGGCAGACATCTTTATTACCAGGGTAGTTTAGCCTGTTCCTAACATTTTAAACCACTCCGTCCAAGTGGTGAGTCTGAACTTTTCACGAGAGGAGGTTATCCATTGACAAGTGATTTCTTGGCCTTTTTAACGGAGCATTTAGTGTACATTGCGTCTAAGTCATGAAACTGGGCCTATTGAGCGTGTACTACTTCTGACGGATACTTAATAAACGTTTGGCTCTAGCGGACATTCCTGCTTTCCCAATTATCGAGGGGTTTAAGGAGAGACTCTGTCCACTTTTCTCAAGTTTCACCCACAGTGTTGAAGAATTTGAATCCTTTAATTTAATTCAACCAAACTTTCTTTGTACATTTGACTATTTAAAGTGAGGTGACAAGTAAGAAAGTGTCTTGCTTGAAATTCTCCCTCTCTTCTCTATTTCTTACAATTGAGTTCACTTTCCTTCTCTCATTGACTATCTTTTGTAAGCTTTTAGGTAATTTCTCGAGGCTTTTCTTTTCTTTTTTTGTTATCCCCAAAATGGTTAATATTAAACATAGTTTTCGCGAGGGGGTTAGCACCAAAATAGTGGTAGTAATAAAAGTTGTGGTGGTAATAATGAGAGCGATAGGGTTAGGCCTAGTGCTAGTGGGATACACCCGATGAAGACCATTTCCTTCCATTGTACCACATCTTAAGGGGAAATGGTCTGCTACTTGAGCATTCAAGGAATTTAGCATCCTAATTTCGCTTATGATTTCAGCTTTATTCAAGGCCATTGTCGACTAAGCAATACCTCTGACGACGTCTTTCTTTCACTTCATTTATTTGAGGTTGGGTTTCATCTCTCCCTTAATTCTTTCTTTTGTTGTGTTCTTGATGAGTATGGGTTGCACTTGGGCAACTCACTGGCTTTTCTTGGTGGACCCTAGTTGTATATTTAATTGATTGTAGCCTAAGGTGCGAGCAGCCCTTTATTGGTATTTTCTAGCGATTATACCAGTTAAAGGTAACTTCACGAGAAGCATCAGTTAGGTTGGCCCATTTTTATGCTCGTCAAGGATATAAATCCATAATTAAAAATTTGGCCTCCAACCTTCACCTTAATAGAGACAAATTTATTCAGGTGAGGTGTAAGTTAAGGGGTAAATTTGATTATCGACCCCATAGTCCATTCCTAGAACATGTTTATACCCGCATGCAGCAACTAGATAATAAGGCCACAGAGGATTAGTTCAACCGATTGAAGTTGGGGCGCTCTCTCGTGTTGGAGGATCTTGTTATTGCCAGAAACATTCTTCATTTCTTCTTAAGTAATCATAGCTCCAATGGTTACAGGCCTTTAGTAAATGCTCCTGAGGCCATTTCTCGGGTCGCACACCCTTCAGATGTAGTGTGGTCCTTCAAGGCTTTTGATAACTTAGCTGCTATTTTGGTTGGGAGGAAGGAGGAACCTCTGAACTTCTTTTATTCTTACTACAGGCTACACATATGCCCCTAGTCTATTCCTCCTACGACGTCTGCGGGTGAATCCCATAGATAAAGAATTTTGTTCCTCGTTTGGCTGATCCTGATTTTTCTTTTGCAAGTTCTACTCAATCGTCAAGTTATTCTCAAACTTCAAACAACATGAATATGGATGCCATTATAGAAAGTGCCCTAAAGTCCATTGATGATACGGATGTAGGGGTGTAAGTGGGTGATAGCAGCAGTAAGAGGGCAAGGACTGATAGGGGCTCTCATAGCACAGAGGAGAGTAGTGGCAGTAAATTGATTCATCGTAAAAGAGGCAAGAGACTAGTTACTTCTAAAAAGGAGCCTCCTCTGCCTATCCTCTCGGCTCACCTCGAGACTCAAGCTGAGTCCGTCTAGTATGCTTACTCCACACTCTGCCCCTTTTGTGCCTCTCTCTTTTACGACTTGACCAAAACATCCTCCTACTCCTTCCATTGAGACATTAGGTTTGCTCCCTTTAAGGGACCGTTTTGCTGTGGGTCAGCCTCCTTTCTCTCCAACAAAGATTAACCAATGATAAGAGAGGGACTTGCCCCAAGCACTGAAGTAATATGCTCTCCCTTATTTAGAAGCTCATAAAACCACTTTTCAGGATTTGATGGGTTGTCATCATATCTGGATAAAGGAAGGAAATTTGCTTGGTTGGGCTCTTTACGAGTGATGCATTGAAATCAAAGTTGAACATACCCAATTTGTGATGATCCTAGCTTCTAAGGATTAAGAACTGGCTAAGCTCTACCAAATGTAAAAGGCCACATCCCTCCAAGCGCAGAAGTCCATAGAATCTTCCTTCGACTTGGAGTTTAAGTACAACTCTCTAAGATAGAGTCTGTGTAACAGCCTAATTTTTAGTGGTGTCAGAAACAGTGATTCGGGATCACTAAATCCGGAAAGTGAGTTCAAAAATTTAATAAATTAATATATTAGTCAAGTGTGATTTTAGAATTATTTTTGAATTAGTAAATTTTTTGATTTAAAAGAATTTATTAGGTAAATTGGGTCGAAAACGAGGTATCGAGACCTCAAATTTATAAACCGAGCCATAAATATTTTTAGAAATATTTATAGAGTGGCATTGAGTTAGTATTAAAGTTTCGTCAGAAAATTTTAACATTTCGGTAGTCCATTAATTAAAAAGGACTAAATTGAAAAATGTACAAAACTTGCTAAAGTGATTAAATAGCCTAATGGTAAATAAAGGAGGACTAAAAGGGCAAATGGACCATATTAAATGGCTGAGGCGGCATAACGTGAAAAAAATCAAAGATATTTATGTGATTAGGGACAAAATTAGAATTAAAATAAAGTTTATATGGCCAAATGTTATTTTAATAGTTTCTAGACATTTTCTTCATCAATTTTCTATCAAAAACAGCCATTCAGGAGGGTTTGAGCTGGTCTTTCATATTTTAGCTTCAAGTATGTTCAATTCTTGATTTTTCCTCGAAATTTTTATGTTTTTGGACTTTTACAATTAGGTCCAACTATTGAATTCATTTGTTTTTTATTCCATGAGTGATTTTGAAAGTTTCCATGAATGTGTGCTGGAAGTTTATGTGAATTATCATGGATTTTAAGCTTTAATTTCACTATATGATGATTTTATCAAGTAATTTCAATAGAAATTGATTTTAGGACCTAATTGTGAAAAAGTTAAGAATTAGGGTTTGGTATTAAAATTCTGAATATTAATGGCTTTATGGTAGCCTAAAATAATTAGGTAAATTTTCAATTGAGAAAAATTAGCTCAATTGATGGGTTAATTATATAGGGACTAAATTGTAAATTATAAAATTTAGGGTAAAAGTGTAATTTCAAAATTGAAGGGTATAAATTGTAATGTGAATTAGAAATGGAATAGATGTTAATGAATGAGTAATTTTATATTATAGATCAAGAAATTGAAGCTAAACGGGCTAAAGAGAAATTAACAGACTAGTCTTTGAATTTCTACAAATTCTACAAATAGGCCCATATAAGTTCGTATGATCAAAATTTGATATTTATATTGAATTGATGTATGATATTATGTATATATTAATATTATATGTTAAAAACATGGAAAAATTATAAATATGAATGGTTAACGAAATAAATACATACGAAATTCATGAGAATAACGGTAGAGGAAATATTGATTGTTGTTGAATTGAATGTATGTGGAATAGTGATATTTGAATATTGGATATATTGAAACGAATAGATTTAATAAGTGATGAATTTATTGAAATTATATTGATTGAGTTGGTATATATATATTGATTATATTGACTGACTGAATTGAAATAAATATTGATTGTTATTGAAAAGTGAATTGAATTGTGTTGAGTTATGAATACATTTGATTAATTGAAATGTGTATTGATTGGAGTCTGAAAAGTGATTTTGAAACTCTATTAACTAGTCAGGCTAAGTCGGATATAGTTGGCATGCCATAGGATTGGAAGTGTTCAGGGTTACTTCGACTTTGAGTCAATGAGACACTGGGTGTCATTATATTACTTCGGATAGATTCGATGAGGTACTGGGTACCAATTTACTTCTACATGGCCAATAAGACATTGGATGTCAACTTATTGCTTCGAACTATCCGATGAGGCACTGAGTGCCGGATTGGTGTGTTTTGGTTGGATCTGTGTATCCGTCCGAGTCTGAGTCGAGTTAATAGGGGTAAACAAATGATTTGACCAATTGATTGACATTGAGTGATATTGAATATGGATTGGAATGGACAACAAAATGAAATATGCAATTGAAATGCATGAATCATGGATTCATGAAATGGATATTGATATTGAAATTGAATTGTGTATCCTAATGAGAAAAGCTATTGAATAGCAATTATGAGATTGAAATAGTATGATATAAGAATTAAAAGTGTTATGAATGGTATATTTATAAAATTATATCTAAAATACTCGGTATTGATATATAATTGATATATTGAAAAGTGTATTGGAAAATGATATTTACTTGATATATATATTGAAATGTGATATGAGAATGATATTTATTTAATATATATTGAAAAGTGACATATAAATATGTGTTTAACTTTAAGATGTTGATATAAGAAGATTACGTATATGATGATGAGTATTAAACCTAAGTGTGATATGTTGAGAAAATAAGTTTATCAATATTGAATTTATATGTAAGATGTGTAAGTACGCTAACTATTGTTGTTGCTTGATGATTAGGCAAGTGCCAAGCTATTGATTGAATAGTAGTATATTTATTTATTTGAAGCACTGAAAAGGTAAGTATTTAAGTGAAAGTAAGTTAGTCCTCATGAAAGAATGGTAAGGCTTAAATTATGAAATTTCTTATGAAATGACTTATTATGTGTCCAGTATGAAAAAATGCTCGGTTAAATGCACTAACTTGTAACTATGACTGAATGACATGCATATGAAATAAGTGTAGAAGAGTTAAAGTTATATAAAATTTTACTAAGCTTGAGGGTATATGTCTTTGAGTGATACTATGGATTAGTTCACCTTGTGAATTAGTGAGAACAATTTATAAGTATTACGGTAACAATAATGGGTTAGTTTTTTATATGTAAAGTTTTATAATTGAAATAAATTAGTATGATTAAAGATTATACGAGTTTACTAGGCATTCATTGCTTACATGTTTGTTTTATTTATCTATCTTACATATTATCGGAAGCTCAAACAGGTTGGAAGCTTATCGGAGCCATATCACACTATCCATTTGTTCTATCGGTAATTATGGATGACTTGATTCTGGTTATAATGGCATGTATAGGTTATTTTGATTAAATGTTAGTCTATAGGTGTTATGTAGATATTAGTCATTTATTTAATTTGCATTTTGGTATTGTGGTATTTGCATGATTTGCCTTATAATGTTGATGTGATTGAATGATGAGAGGTAAAATAGTAGTCGAATATGCATAAGAGGTGCCTAAAAGTATAATGATTATGTATGTCTAAATAAAAGTTAATACAAAGAATCACGAAAGAGTAAAATTAGCATTAAAATAGTTTCTAAACAGCAACAATAGTTCAACTTTGACACCAAAAACTGTGAAAACTGAATTAAAGATTTAATAAAACATTAAGTTAAATTTTGTTGAGTCTAGTTTTTCATAGAAGAAACGGTGTAAGCAATGAAATTGTAAATTATGAGATATAATAAATTTTGTGAGATAAGGGCAGAATGATTTCGGGTTCCCCTGTTCTGACTTTGGAAAATCATCAAAAGTTTTCAAAAAATAATTAGAGGTTTAAATTTATATGTTTAAATTCTTAATGAGTCTATTTTCAATAGAAACAAATGGAAACATCATCCAAATCTCGTACTAAGAGATAATTAATTTTTAGTGAAGGAAGGTTGAAGCTGTCAAACAGCAGAACAGAAATAAATTTGAAGATTTTACTGTAATTATTGGCTAAATTATAAATTCTGAAATTTTTAGGTAGAAAGATTTTTGAGTCTAGTTTCAAAAACATTAAGCGGATCTTAATTTAGAATTCTGTAGCTCTAGATATAAATAATTTAGTGACTATGACTCAAGTGAACAGATTTGATATGAACATAAGTAAATAGTGGAATTATCTGTAATTTTTCTGTAAACTCTGGTAACATCCCATAACCCTGTTTCGGTAACGAATGTGGGTTAGGGGTGTTACAGTCTAAGGGCAGGGTTCGCTAGTTGGAAGACCAAATCAAAGCACATGAAGAACAATACTTGGTGGACCTAGAGAAGATTCAAAAAGAAAATGTTGGAGCCCTAGTGCAATACAAAGTAGAGACTAAGGCGAGAATCATGTTTTATCTTTCCAAGTTGAAGTCCAATTACATTCATCATGCCCAAGTTTCTGCAGGCCCTTTCGATGCGAGTCATGTGAACTTTAGTTGTCTTCGTCAGTTCCTCAACTAGAGTCCAAGCTTGAATGCCATGAATCCTTCTTAAGTCGAGTGGGAAGAGTTTTAGAAGAAGTGGAAAGATTCTGGCAATTTCTTCCTCCCACCCGATCCCGAGCCTACCACTCTTTCTCCCACAGGGGAAATGATAGATCCGTCTGTTAGGGATGACGCCTAACTTTTTATAGTCTAATCTTAATGAAAAATTCTCACATTCCTACCTATTTTTCTATACTTCATTGATCAACAATCTGGCCATGATTTTCCAATCCTACACTCATTCTTGTTACACCCATTATTTACGATAAATCTTGAGGGACTAAGCCACTACCACTGTATCATGCATATAAGGGTTGTCTTCCAACTTCATACATCCAGATAATCAGTTAAACCAAAAATCTGATACCACTAAATTGTAACACCCCATACTCGACCCGATTGTTGGGTCCGAGTACTGGATGCTACAAGAACCCATTTAATTTTGCAATACACCCGTGCCTACGATTGCTGCAACATGCAAAGCTTCCCATGCTTAGAACCTCTTTTTCTTCAAGACGAATGAAGAAGAAGAGAATGATGTTGAAGAGAAGAATGTGTAAAAGGGATTAAGGAATCCCTCTTTCTCTCATCCTCCTACCTATATATATATCCTCATGGTGCGATCTTTACAGACCGTTACCACCACACAGTCCTAATTATTATGTTTCCTACTATGTAACTAGTCAGTCCCAATCTAACCAAACCAGATTGGGAGTCTAACTTTTTTCTAACCAGCTACTTAATTTTCTAAATTTCTCGCTAGTACCCTCAACTTTCCATTACTATTCAATCAACTCCCCGACTTCTCCTTGAGTTTGGGAATTTTGGAAATTTGGGTGTGGCATTAATGAATGAGTGAAGTGCATTCCTGTAGAATAAGTTATCGCCAAGGATGAAAGATCCTTGGAGTTTTTCCATACCATGCAACATTGGAGAAACTTACTATGGTATGGCTCTCTATGATTTTGTGACAGCCCAATTTTGGGGCTAGTCAGAATAGTGGTTTTGGAACCACTAATTCGAGGCTAGAGAAAGTATTTTTAATCTTATTTTATGTTTTATAGCATGATTATATGAGTGCATGAAAATTTTGGTGGATTAATTTTAGTGATTACTTGCTTAATTTCGAAAAAGGATTAAATCGCATAAAGTGCGGAAGTTTTGTTCTACAAGCTAAAGGTGTTAAATAGCTATGGAACACTAGTAGATGTATTTATTGATTAAATAGACCAATAAAATTATGATTGCTAGACAGGGAATTTTTAATTGGAGACAAAGTCATAAAATGGTCAAAATTAGGTGACATTAGGTGACTTGTTTAATAAAAAAAAAAGAAGAGGCTATCATCTTCTCTTCACCACCGAAATTTTTAACAAAAAAGGAGGGGTTTTGAGAGCTCAAAATTCAGCCAAGCTTTTCTCTTGCAAGTAAGTGATTTTGGTGGTTATTTTTGTTAATTTTTGTGTTTTGGAACCCCTATAGCTTAATCTAGCTAATGAGGGGACTATTTTGCAAAATGGTTTAGAGTCTAGGGTTTTACCATGTGAGTATTCATGTTGTTTGGTGAATTTTTATGGAAGAAAATGAATTTTGGTTGTTAAATAAACAACTTTTGTGAAAGGGGTTTTCATGAAAACACCTAAAAGAATCTTTTTGTAAAAATTATAAAATGGGTAGTAAATGTGTGAAATAATTGGAATTGTAAGTTTTTATAAGAGTAATATTCGGCTAGGCTTTTTAAAGGAGGAAAATTTGATGAAAATCATTTTACGAGCCTAGGGGCAATTATAATTATGTGAAAGTCTAGGGGCAAAATGGTGATTTTGCCCAGGTATGAATTATAGGTTGTCTAGATTAATGTAGTGATTAAATAAGTGAATTTGTCATTATAGATCAAGAAAAACGGATTTTGGACCCAGACCGGGGGAAAACTAAGCTATTGGACTAAATCGAACTAGTCCCCCATATTTTGTATACCGAGGTAAGTTGTACGTAAATAATACAACTCTATGGTTATTATGCATTAAGCAATTGATATTGCATAAAATGTTTGATTATTATTATGAATATGCATGACGGAATTTGATATGGTGTACTCCCAGTTGAACCTTAGGAATAGATTGGATATCCACGGCATGACATTTGGGTGATATGTGGGCTAGTGTAAGACCATGTCTGGGACATGGCATCGACGTTGATATGTGTGCTAGTGTAAGACCATGTCTGGGACATGGCATCGGCGTTGATATGCGTGCTAGTGTAAGACCATGTCTTGGACATGGCATCGGCGTTGATATGTGTGCTAGTGTAAGACCATGTCTGGGACATGGCATCGGCCACATTATGAGAGCCAGTGTCAGACCATGTCTGGGACATGGCATCGGCCACATTATGAGAGCCAGTTTAAGACCATGTTTGGGACATGGCGTCGGTATTGAGATGAGAGCTAGTGTAAGACCATGCCTGGGACATGGCATCGGCCTCTATATGTAAGCCAGTGTAAGACCATGTCTGGGACATGGCATCGGCATTGTACCCTCTTGTGTGAGGCTTGTCGAGTATTCTTTGGTATTCCAACTAGTTCAACGGGTAATTTAAAGCCTGTGTCAAAAGTGAGAAATTTACGACTATGTTGTAAGTGATACAGGTACTTACACGAAATTCATGAGAAATGAGCTCGATTTATGTTGTATGATTAGTAAGGATGAAAATGAGTAAGTTATGCATTTAATCATTTGAGAATTATGTGCAAGTTTATAATATGTTATGAGTATGATAATGCATGGTAATTGTTGTTAACTATTTACATGCGACTTACTAAGTTTTATGCTTACTCCCTCTCTTTTCCATTTTCTTATAGTGTCACTAAGCTAGTTTGGGGATCAACAAACGTCGGAAGCATCGATCACACTATCAATTGAAGCATTTGGTATAGTTAGCGTTAGTATTTTAAGTATGGCATGTATAGGGACTGGGTCTTTTTGTTAAGTGTCATACTGTTTTGGCCATATGTGTTGGCTTGTCATGAAGTTGATCTATTTTGTCTAAGGCCATGGATAATGGCTAATATTTGTTGTTGATTTATACAAATGATGATGTTTTTCATGATTGGATTGATAAAGTATGCGATAAGTTTTGCATGTGAATGGAGTGTAGTGGCCTTAATGTGCGTATGCCTTGGTTGTGGCTTATGTTGGTGCAAGTAAAGGTGGAAAAAGGGCTTGGTAAATAGCCTTATTTTTGTCCACACGGGTAGACACAAGGGTGTGTGTCTAGGCTGTGTGTGACACACGGTCTTCCCCATGGGCGCGTAGTCCGGTCGTGTGTCCCCTGCACCTTAATTTGGTAAAACAGAATGCCCAATAGTAACCATATGGGCTGAGACATGGTCGTATGTCTCAACCGTGTGGAAGACACGGCCATAGGACATGAGCATGTGCCCAGGCCGTGTGAAGTCTGCACCTTGAATGTGAAAATTTAGAAATTTCCATACGGCCTTGCACAGGGGCATGTGCCTTGGCCGTGTGACCCTAAATGATTAATGACTTCAGAAACAGAATGTCAAGGTTTTTGCACACGGGCTGAGACATGGGCGTGTCATGGCCGTATGGGGGACACGAGCGTGTGCCAGGCCGTATGAAAACCCCTGTAAGTTTGAATTGGAAATAAATCCACACGGGCAGGGGACACGGGCGTGTCCCTATATGCTAAGGCCGTGTGAGTTACACAATCCTTAAAATGGCCATGATATTAGGTCACATGGGTGTGTCGCCCTTCCACACGGGCGTGTGCCCCTATTTTTAGTGACATTTTCCAAAGTTTTTCTAAAGAACTTGATTTTGTCTCGAACCATTTCTAAAGTGTGTTTTGGGCCTTGTAGGCTCCTATTAAGGATTTTAAGACAAACTTTGAAAAGTTTTAAATTTGAACGAAATTTCATAACTCGGAAGTGTTTGTATGCATGTTATTAAATTAGGTAACGCCTCGTACCTTATTCCGGCGTAGGATACGGGTAAAGGGTGTTTTAGATTTGGGCGCGAGCATTAATCTGATGTCCATGTCAGTTTCCAAGAAGGTAGGTATTGTTGAAGCAAGATCAATAATGGTAACGCTTCTGTTAGCATACAGATCGATAGCACATCTAGAGGGAAAGATTGAAGATGTATTGTTAAGAGTTGATAAGTTCATATTTCCAACCGATTTTATCATTCTAGATTTTGAAGAAGACAAAAAGATCCCTATCATTGTAGGGAGACCATTTTTAGCAACTGACAGAATGTTGATTAATGTCCATAAAGATGGGATCACTATGCGAGTTCAAGATGATCAGGTGACCTTTAATGTTTTCAAAGCCTCGATGTTCCCCGATGTAGCTGAAGAATGTTCTGAAATGTCCGAGGTAGATTCGTTGATTTCTGTAGAATATGAGCTTGATTTTGTAGAAGACCAATTGGAACAAGTCTTATCAACCGATTGACCAAGTGAAGATGAAGAGAGTGATGAGAAATTGACTTTGTTGGAAGCCAGCTTAAAGAAATTCACTCTAAAGCCTAAGTTTGAATCATTGGAGTTAGCATTAAGGAAGATTGCACAACTGAAAGCCTCAATTGAAGAGCCATTTAATTTGGAGTTAAAGGTACTTCCAGCCCATTTGAAATATACTTATTTGGGTTCTTCTTTGACCCTATCTGTTATCATTTCAGCTGAATTGACTGAAAAGAAAGAACAATTAATTGATGTTTTGAAGAAAGTCAAACGACCAATTGGTTGGACAACAGTTGGCATTAGAGGTATTAGTCTTTCACTGTACATGAATAAGATCTATCCACAAAATAGATTTGCAAACTAAAAAGAAATGTATGGAGTGAATGAGGGAGAAAAATACGGGCTGGCTGCCTTTAAGCAAAATAAAAAAGAAGCAAAGGACTTGTAGAAAAAAGAGAAAAATTATTGGGTTTAATTATATCAAATTTTAAATAATAATAATATATAATTGAATTTAAGTAATTAAAATTATATTAATATTTTATAATATGATTTAATATAAACATATATGTTTAATAATATTAAAAATATAATATTTTATATCAATATTTTAAATATTTTAAAAATAAAAAATTATTATTAGTATAATAATATTTTCCTTATTTTAGTTAATTTTATATAAAAATAAAGCTACTCATAAGTGGTTCCTTTTTAGAAAATGATTTGCGCCTTTTAAAAGAGGAAATTATTTTCTATAAAATTGTTTTCTTTTTTATTAACAGTTATTAACCATTTTCCTTTAAACAAACACAAAAAAGCTTTAAATAATTGTAAATAATTTTTTTCGTGAAACAAATGCACTTTATCTTTTATTTTCCTTGCTTACTCATCTCTTTTGGTTATGAATTCAACATTTCTATTGTTCTAGGCACAACATTTTTTATAAAATGCTTAGAACTACCCATAATTTCTCCTCTACCTTTAAATAAGAGGATAAATACTCTTTAGAGCAAACACACATCTTCTTATACTAAATACTAAATAACTAAGAAAAAAAAAATCAAACAATGTTAGGACATCATAAAGTAATTACAAGAAAGTAGATTTATTGGGATAGTTTATAATTAGAAAGAATTTTAATTCCTGTATGTGGTTAAAATATGGTGTAATTACATCTTAATTTACTATGTAATGTTGGGTATTACAAATTATAATTACATAACTATATAACACTAAAAAAATGTCATTTATTGGTGGCCTAAAAACCATCAGTAAATACCAAAAAACTGTCAAAAAACTGTCAGTAAAAGTTTCGAAGATATGATCATCATTAGATGGTAAAATGTGCTATCCTGACAAAAATATGATCGTCATTAGAAGTTTCGAAGGCATAGGGTTATACTGAAGAAAATTTTCCATAAATAAACCCTTTAACCTTATACCTACAGAAACATCTGTTAATAAAAAGCCAACCGTTATAAAAAATACTTTTGATTTATACTGATGGTATTTGTAAAAATTAAATTTATTTATTAATGAGTTTTTATAGACAATTTTTTTATTTAATTTTTTTTCCAAATTTCCCTATTTAACAATGATATTTTTCCAAATAACATATTATTTATTTTCTTCTCTTTTTATGAATTATTCTAGATAACTTTTTATTTGATTTTTTACAAATTTTTTTAACAATTATGTTTATAAAAATAAAATAATATATCAATAAAAATATAAAAAAAATCAAAAGAAAAACAAAGCAATTATTTTATGTTAATAATGTACAACTTAACCATAACATTAAAACATGAAAATTTTCCAAACTACAAAGTTAACATATCTCCTTCTTGAAACTACAAAAGCAAATTACATAAAATAAGAGATTCAATCAACTAAACATATTCAAAACATAATGTATTAGTAGCTATCAAAATAGTTGGTGTCCCATCCTTCTCTTGATAATTGATCTGCCACAATTCGTTGTGGTAAATTCGGGTCTTTTCGTCACTTAATGAGCTTATTTTTAAGTTGTTTCATATTATTTTACTATGTTTTCCATTTCTAGCAGTTTAATTTTAATTTTAGTAAAATAAGCGTTTTTATACATATTTTGGTAATGTAATGACCTAATGAGGCAATATGGGCCTAAAGAATGACTAACAAGTTGATTTAGTGTGCAGAACACCATTTTCAAGCCAAGAACATTAGAGACGACGGCATGTGATGTCGCAGCAATGCATTTCGAGGCCAAAGGAGTCACCTGCGAAGTTTGATGTCGCAACACCGGAACGATGAAATCCAAAAATAAGTCAATGGTGTTTTCACCTGGGCAACACATTTTATTCAGCCTTATGGCTTGTAATTGACCTAGTTAAGGCAGAACACATTGTTATATATATTCATACTTAGCCTAAGTTAAGGTGGTTTTTTAGAGAGTCGTTTTTAGAATATATTTTTAGGAATTAATTTTAATTTTAGTTTTTTTTTTCAATTTAGTCCTTTATTTTCAAAAGCAAAATTATTCTTCTTGTTCTGACTTGGATTCGATTTGGATCCAAGCCTTTGTTTATATAGTTTTTATAAATTTCTTTTTGATTTTACATTGCTATCGACGTTATCTTCGCAATTGTCAAAGGAATTTCGACTTTCACGCACAACTCGATATCAAAACAGATCAATTTTTCTATTCTCTTTCTTCATTTAAATATTTGTTCTTCATGTTTAATATGAAATTAAGAAAAAATGCATCTAGATCCATTAGCGGCTAATTTCCTTAGGGAGAATAAAGATTTGATGTCGGAATAATAAACAGGAGAATTAGGGTTTATTTTCAAAATAGTTGGTTTAAATTATGCGTGCTTAAAATGCTAGGATTGACGCCCCTAGGAAGTAATTTAGGTAAACGAGGTCGAAAGAATAGTTTACCGAGTACATTGTAATTTTTCTAGGTCTAAACGATGAGGTCGAATGTAACACCCCTTACCCGAGACCGTTGTCAGAGTCGAGTACGAGGTATTACTAAACTTGACTACTAAATTTATTTATTTTTTTTTATTACTTATACATACCCAAAACCAAATCATTCAAAACCACAACCAAACATGATAATCAAACCAAAATATAAATCCCAAGATTTAACAAGATGGACAAGCCATTTTCGCATGACTTATACATATATATACAACTTCAACCATATTCAAAAAGTACTATAACCTATACATGCCATAAATTTCTAATACAGCTTTTAAATTCCCGAAAGCAGTCAATAGTGTGATGAACTTCCCTAACGATCCCCGAGCTTGCAACTAGTCTCCAAAATCTATAAATAAAGGTAAAAATACACACACAGGGTAAGCTATCATAGCTTAGTAAATCATAAGCAAATAATAACCCAATAACAATAATAATCTAATAAAACATAACCAAACCATACTTGTAAATTCAATTATCCACATGTAACTAAACATGAAATAAGTTTTGTCCAAACAAGCATCTATTTTTACTCGGTAGCAATAGAAATTTCATTTGACCGAACACATACTATCATAATACATTTATACAATTCACATTTCCTTAGTCATAATCTCACATTCAATTACCTTATAAACAAATGCACATATAAACTTTGGCATGAATATGAATTTCGCATTTCCATATCATATATATATTTATAACATTAAACCGAATATAACCAATCATATGCTTAAACATATGGTTTCATTCACTTAATTCATAGCTTAATTTAATTCAAATATTACCTCAATGGGATTAATAATTTATTAAGGTACAAACAAGCCATACTTATGAAATTTAACTACCAAACATTTATCCATGCCTGAATTATAACATTTCCAAACACATATTGATCATTAATATGTTTAATATCCCATAGATCTTATTTTCGCCAAATATATATATATATATATATATATATATATATATATATATATATATAATCCCTATAAACACGTTAAAGGTTCACATTTGAAATACCTACCAATCAAATGCACATAAATCTTTTAATGTTAATATGAATTTTACAATTCAATCTATTCCTCATATAACATTAGGCCGAATATAAGCTCAAAAATCAAATATGAATATCACATATTTATGCATTAATCCATATATGGCTTTTCACGTACACATTCACTACCATTAACATCATTTTTTTTTTAATTTGTATCACATATCAAATAATCAACTTACCTTATTTCTAAAAAGGAAATAAATTGTTACATACCTGTTCACTTTAACTCATTTAGTACGTTTGATTATTTTTTTACCGTTGCTCCCGTAAAATTTGCTAGGCATAAAGCATCATGTAATACACCGGCACAGAGCCTGCTAGGCTTAAAGCCCGAATACTATCCACCGGCACAAAGCCTGCTAGGCTTAAAGCCCGATACTATCCACCGGCACAAAGCCTGCTAGGCTTAAAGCCCGATACTATCATATTTATAAAACTGTTTCGCAACCAATTCATATATCGAAACTTTTATATACTTCATGATCCTTGTACGAATTTTTCGAACATCATATCTCAATCGAACTAAACGTAATCATATTAAATTATACTTTTTTTTTAAAAATAACGATCCATCTAAGCCACCCTTTAACATATATATTCACATATTATGAATATGAACATACACCAATACGCACATTCAAATCAGCTCTTTCCTCTTATAATTTATCATCACATTCAGTCACACTCAAATTGTAATATCCTAAATTAGGGGCTGTGCGTTGGAGCAAAAATTCATGAGTCGATAGGCCTTAAGGTTTGTTTTGATGAGTTTTAGGGGTTATTAAAGCTCGGGGATAAAATGGGAGCATTTTGGAAATTTTGAAAATTGGGGGGGTTAAAAATGGAAAATTGGTTAAGGAAGGCCTTAAGTAAAATTTTTGTAAAATTGTGGCATAAAATGCCCTGGTAAAGTGGCTTGGGGCGCTGCTTTAAGGGTCTGGGAAGCCTGTGCAAGAAGGGAGGAGGTTCGAGTTGCAAGGGAAGCAAAGGGAGAAAATTTTGTTTTTGCATTATGAGGCGCGGCTAAGGAGGCTTTAAAAGAAAATCGGGGTGTTCCATGTCACAAAATGGCGCCTGGGCGAGTTGGCGAGGACGCTAGCAGCAGGAGGGCTCTCGAGGTCGGGGGTTCGAGTCCTAGTGGAGGCGCGCTGGTAAATTTTATTTTGGCTTTGGCACCAGCAGAGGAGCTATCGGTGAAAGGCCTAAAAGAAATTCCTAGGGAGTATTGCATGAAATATGCGAAGGGCGGTGGTTGGGCGTGAAAAGCCTCCAGCAGTCGGGGGTTGAAACCAGAGGTAGCGCTTTAGCGCGTTTATTTTGTCTTGGGCGATTAAGGCGAAGGACGCTAGCAAGTAAAGCTTAAAAGAAATTCAGATGAGAGTATAGCATGAAATGCGCACGGGCAGACTGGCTGGGGGCTTGGAGAGTTCTCTCCAGGTCTCGGGTTCGAGACACAGGGGCTGCTGTTGGGACTTTTTTTTTAGCGTGGGAAGCCGCATGCTTGCGCATGCAATTTTTGGGAAAAGGGTTTGTAACGCATGGCATGGGATGGTTATTTTTTTGTTATGGGCATATTGTTATTATTATTTTATTTTATTTAGTTGTCCTTAAAAGTTTGCATAGGTTATGGTAGGTTATGGCTTATTTTAATTATATTATTATTATTATTAATTTATTTCTTTGTTTTGAAGTATGGAGCATTGTTTTATTGTATTTATTAAGTTATTTTATGTGGGAATAAGCAATGCATTATTCTTTTCTTTTCAATGAGCATGGGTTTTATTTTATTATTACTAGTATTTTAACTTTTATTATTGGTATATGCGTGAGGTGTATGGGGATTAGTTTTTTTTTTTAGTTTCATTATTTTAATAAGAGTGGTGTATTATTATTATTATTATTATTATATTATGTATGGGGTTTTATTATTATCATTATTTAGTTTTATTTTAAATGGTGATGGGTAGTGGTTAAATAATAGTTATATTATTATTATTATTTTATTTAGAGATGGGTAAGGTGATAAACAATGTATTATTCTTTCAAGAATGATGGGTTTTTGCTTTGGGGAAGGGAATGTGCAGCTTGGAGATTAGCAAGGCATGGCCGGCCTTGGCATTTGGAACATGGCCGAATGTGGCCTTGCTAGGAGCTGTCATTTTCTGCTTTGATTTAGCTAGGGGGTGGCCTTTGATTTGTTTCTTTCTTTCCTTGTTGCGTTTGTGAGAGAGAGAGAGCAAGGTTTAAGCTTCAATTTTGGAAGGAGCTAGGGAGTTTTCGGCTAACTAATGTGCTTGCATGGTTTTACCTTGTGATAGCCGAATGTGCATGGGGGGAGCTAGAATCGGCAAGCTTGAAAGGTTTTGCTCCTATGCTTTTTAGTGTTAAGCCGAACGATCCCCTCTTGCTCTCTTTTCTTCTTGAACTCGGAAGCCTAGCCGAACCTACTCTTCTTTAATCTCTTCAAAGCACGTGGATGGTAGGTGTTCTTTTATCATTAATCGGTTTCCTCCCTACTCTTTTAGTATGCCGAAATCATTATTTTAGCCTTGATATTTGGGGTTGGCCGAACCTTAATAGGGCCTTGATTTCATGTTTTGTTCTTGTGTAGTCAAGGAGATAGCCTTAAAGGAGTAAGGGTTCTCTCGGGATTGGATACATCAAGGTAAATAGGTTATAGTTTCGGCTAAGGGCCTTTGTTCATAAGTTTGTGTATTAGCCGACCCTAACCTTGTTTTAATAGGACTATCAATACCTTTGGGAGCTAATCGACAGGAACAAATGGTGTTTCAGGATCAATAAGCAAGGTAAGGAAGTATTATTTTCGACTAAAAGCTATATTTTGGGTTGTGATGATAATCGAATGACGAACTTGGTTTTAGGGATGGCCGAATATGTATAAGGCCAAAGTGACGTGCTCTTTTGTGTGCAGGAGCGTCTAAGGAGCCTTCGGGTTTTGAATAATCAAGGGATTTCGATAACTTCGGGAGCGAGCAAGTTCGGGATTGAAATAAGCTAGGAAAATCGGCAGGAGTGTATAGCAAGCTTTCAGGATTCGAGATTTGTTTTGTGTTGATGGAGGCAAATACCAGTCAAGGAGTTCAAAGGGTAGCCCCTATCCCCAAGTTTAAAAGGAGAGCTGTCTCGGCTGTGCGAGATTGGCCACCGGGGTGTGGGCCAGCATCCGAACAACAACGTAGGCAAATAGCCGTAGTATCACTTAAAGATAGCTTCGGATTTGAGGGCATAACGTTGTTCGTGATAAGGTGCGTAGTTATCGCACTGTTCTCTTGCTGGTTTATGTATGTTATTGTAAATGTACATGTTGTGCATGTTAGCCGAAATAAGGGCTAAGATGTTGGATACCCAAGGTGGGTGATCATTTAATCAGGTGTGTAAGCTCTTACACACTTTATTAGTATAAATCGTTATTATAATGATATTTTATCACCTATCATGTAGTATCTTTACCTTGTGGGCATAAGCTTGGTTTTCGGGTAAGTCCCCTAATACTCGATCTATGATATATGTTGTGTATGCCATCATATGCTGTTAAATGTTATGCTATATACAAATGCATGATATATGGGATCATGATACTTGTTATGTGAGCATGATGATGTGGGATAAATGAGTGGAGGGGGCAGTGATATTCGTGTCGACGGACACCAGTGTTTTGGTAACACATTGTGACTACGGTCACTAGAGGTTTGGTACCTCCAGAGGTTTGGCACCTCATAGCGCCTCGTCGTCCACGTGGCTTAGTACCACCGTGGGTTGGCCCCACA
This sequence comes from Gossypium bickii, assembly GCA_025503065.1. Taxonomy (NCBI): domain Eukaryota; kingdom Viridiplantae; phylum Streptophyta; class Magnoliopsida; order Malvales; family Malvaceae; genus Gossypium; species Gossypium bickii. The sequence continues at coordinate 93,506,747 of CP106719.1, read as the reverse complement.
CTTGAGATACGGGATCACGCGCGGTGATTTGGTATCACACGATGGGTTGGCCCCATCATTTGATTGTGACTTCGGGTCACCAGTGGTTTGGCACCACCAGTGGTTTGGCACCACACGTATTGACGGATATCGTGACTTTAAGTCACCAGTGGTTTGGCACCACCAGTGGGTTGGTACCACACGGGGTAGAAAAAGGAGTATGGATGGCTAGGTTGGGCTTCATAATTGCATATTCATGTATATGTTTGTTCTGTGGATATGGGCTAAGCCCGTATGTGGGGACATGTGTATTAATTACGTACTGAGTCTTGGTGACTCACCAACCCTTCCCTATCTTTTCAGGTGAGTAGATCGCGGAGACGGAGCCGGAGAGGACTCGAGGTGGCCATGCTTGTTTCTCGGTTTGAAGTTTTTATTTCGTACCATTAAGGTTTACTATTTGCTAAATTCGATTGGGTTGTAATATGGCCACTTATTATTTCTATTATTATTCGTATGATTAAGTAGTAGTTTTTACCTTATTTCTAACGAACTTATGAACTGTTAAGCGAATCGGTAAAAGCAACGTTTTCAAAACTAGTGCTCATACGCGGTTTCAAAGACGTTACCATCGGGTAGCAAATTTTACCAAAGTTATCAATAACCCGACATTACTAAAAATCTAAATGATCAAATGGTTTCAAAGGAAAAGAAAAAGTTTTCAACTCAATCGTGTTTATCAAACCGACCTATCTTAGTTTTAGCAAACATCGCTTAACAAATTCAACAATATTTTCAGATTTCCACTGTGTGAACCCGAAATTTTCAAAAGTTTTCACTCGTGACATACGAGATCCGGTCAAGACTTTTGGGCCGGGTTTGGGGTGTTACACAAATAAACACATATTTATTTATTCAATCACCACCATCACCTATTTCATGGTCCACTATTAAATACTACTCAACTCATAATTATTTATCCAGTCCAAACATATCAAAATTTCATACATAAGGCAAACATACATTTGGCCAATACCAATATTTAATCTTATACCCTATCACATTGGTAACATTTATCTATATATAATATATATATCTTTATACATATTTCAACCATCCAAGGTATTTACATAATAAACACATGTTCATGATACTATCTTATTCAGCAAACACATTTAAAGTCACCATGCCACATTTGGCATCATCAAATATATATATATACACTCACACATATCCGAATATTCTATTCCCATACATATATATAATTATATATTTTTATCCCCTATCACAAGTGCATATATTTTGCCAACTCAATTATTCAATGGTTATAGCTATATATACATGTATTTATTAATCCAGTATTCGGCTATCACATATAATAATTCCTATGCCTTATTCGGCAATTTGACAATAAAATTTGTTATGTCACTCAAACATGTACAATTTAATATAGAGATAATTCAAATTAATCCGATTGCTTAAAAACTTACCTCGAAATTTGACGTATTGAGCTTTCCGACTATTCGTTCAAATTTGCCTTCCCCCGATCCAAACCCGTTTTCTTTTATTCTTTATCTAAATAATTCCAATTTAAACTCAATAAATTTATATTCATTCAATTTGATCCATAAATACTTAATTTAGCAAATTTACTTAATTTACCCCTAACTTTTACAATCTATACAATTTAGTCCCTAATACCATACTCATGAATTACTCAAAATTTACCCAACTTCCTTTAGGCCCGAATCATCTTAAGGATTATATAAGTCCATATACTTCAATATTTTCTCAATTTGGCCCTTCCATGATAATGTTCTCACAACCAAATTTTAAATTAGCTACATTCACCTAAGACCCAAGAGTAAAATATTTTCATCTAGCTCAAATCTCCATTCACTACCAAAAATCATCCTAAAACTTAAGTTATCATCAATGGCATAACCAACATACAAGACCATTTCACAAAATTAACACATGGGCTTGATAATAAAATGAACAACAATCACAAAAATACAAAAATTATCAAAACCAAAGTTAAATCCTACCTTAATTAAGCCTTAATATTGCGAAACCCTTGAAGCTTCTTTCCTCCCCTTTTATTTCTTTTGTTTTCGGTCAAGTAAGTGAAAAGATGAACATGCAAACTCTATTCTCCTTTTGGCTTTATTATAATATACTTATAATGCATTTATATATTATATCCTTATTATATATATTTAACACATAAGCAAACATATGATATATATTAATAGACCATATTGCCGTCCACTATGAATTTCAAAAAGGTCAATTTGCAACTAGAATACTCATATCAAGAAAGACCACTCAATTTAGCCTTATTCACTCAAAATTACCAAAATCTCAATACAAAACATATTAATTGTAACATCCTAAATTTGGGGCTAATTGTGATTGCATGATTATTCTTGTGTTTGAATTACTATAGTACTAGTTATGGAATAATAAGGCTTAATTAAGGGTCTTGAGTAGGCACAGGTTGGTAGAAAAATTCATCTTTTGAACTTTAAAGGCAGGGAGCCTTAGCAAGAGGGGGTTATAAGAATAAATGTGGATATTTTGTCATAAAAATCAGCTTGGTAAAGTGGCAAAAGGAGGGCCACTTAGGAGTGCATGTGACGCCATCAAGGGGAAGGGAGAACCTTGGTTCGAGTCACAAGAATCCTCTCTTTTTACTCTTTAAGTGGACGGCACAAGGGGGAGAGACTTCCTCTCTTTAAACTCTTTTTATTATTTATTATTTATGTAGATAATATGAATTTTTTTTAATGGGATTTTTATTCTAAGGATAATAGGAGATAATAAGGAAATTATTTGGATTATTAAGAGATTATTTGATTATTTGGAAATTAATTCAAATTATTTTTGAATTAAGTTAAACAAGTGGCTCAGAGTGAATTAGGGAGATTAAATGGATTTTGAACTCCTTGGTTAATAGGAGTGGACGGCAAGCTTGAAGGGGGGGTGCCGAATGCCTATAAAAACATCCACCTAGCACTTATTTTCTTTTTTCCCATCTTTGCAATTGGCCGAAATTCTCAACGCTCCCATCTTTGATTCTCATTCTCCCCAAAACCGAAAATTCCATTAACCTTTTTCCCTTCTATTTTGTGCTGCCGAAACCTCCTCTACTCCTTTCATTGCCGAATCCCCAATTTTAGATCACTTTTTCTTTTTTTTCTTTGATAATCGAACCTACCATAGCCGAATTTCTCCCTCTCCATATTTCAAGTCTTGGCTGAATAGCAAACAAGGATAATCTCCTCTAAACTCTTCTTCAATCGGTTCATAAGGTGGGTAGGTAATCTTGGCCGAATGCCATTTTCCTTCTCTTCTTGTGTCTTTGTCGATTTCTAAAAGGGGTAAGGCCGATCTCGCTTTTTTTGTAAGCAAAGATGTTAACACACCTTGTAAACCGATTGATTATAGGATTCCGGGATTTGTGGAACAAGCGATCTAGGCCATTCTCGACGGTTGACCGGTAAGTGAGGTAAGGATCTATGTTAATATTCGGAAGCCGAAGGCTATGGTTATTAATATTGATTATTGACCGATTGTAGTTTGTGAACTAGATTCGTGATTCAAAAGAGCTAGTATTCAAAGCGATTAGGTAAGGATTCGGGTTCAAGAATAACCCTTTGGAATTATTTGGTTTGGCCGAATAGGCCATAGTACTAATCTTGTGTGTGGCCGAATTTAGGGCAAGGATTTCTGTGGGTAGCCGATTGGGTATTTCGGGATTTAAGGCTCTCGCTTGGTTTCAGGCATACACACTTATAATTAATTAAATGTGCTAAATCATTTGTGTGTGCTAACTTGGATGCGTGTAGATTCGGGACTAATACCATGAATGGTATAAGCAAGGAACCAGGTAAGTCCTTGTTGATTATGAAATATTTTAAGATGCTTTTGGGAAGCATGGTATGTTTAATACACGTTGCATATGGCTGATGATAAAACCTGTACATGTGATTAAGTATATGGTAGCATGAATTATGTGATATAAATGTTTGATGTGGGATTGATGAGTGGAGGGGGCAGTATATTCGTGCCGACGGGCACCAGTGTTTTGGTAACACACTGTGACTACGGTCACCAGAGGTTTGGTACCTCCAGAGGTTTGGTACCTCATCGCGTCTCGTCCCAGTGGCTTAGCACCATAGTGGGTTGGCCCCACAGATTATCATAAGGGATTGACGCCAGTGATTTGGCATCACACGATGGGTTGGCCCCATCAATCGTTTGTGTCTACGGACACCAGAGGTTTGGCACCTCCAGTGATTTGGCATCACATACGTGACTATCGTCACGGTGGTTTGGCACCACCGGTGGTTTGGTACCAAACGGGGTAGACAAGGCGTTCGGTTGGCTAGGTTGGGTGCATGACTTAGTACATGATGATTGATTATATCTTTGTGTATAAAATTGTTTAAACCGGGAAGGGTTACATACTGAGTCTTGGTGACTCACCTTCTCCTTTACATTTTTCAGGTGACACGTAGATCGCGGATGTGGAGCCGGATGGACTCGAGGTGGCCATGCAGTAGATTTAAATTAAATGAACTTTAATTTTAGTCATGATATTTTTATTTCCGGGTTTTTATTTTATGTGAATGTAATAAGGCCTCCTGATATTTTGTTTTATACGTTGGATACTTGTTTTAAACTTTGTTATTTATATTCAAATCACATGTTTACCAAGTTAAAACGAAAATTATTTTTAACGTGCCATCGGGCACACTTGAAATTTTAAAATAACTTGACTTAATAAATTCTCACATTAAACCAAAGTATGGTTTTAATTAAACAATCAATTGAAAAGGGTTTTTGACAACTAAAAATCGACTTAGCAAAAGTGTTTACAAAAATATTTTTCCTTGTAACAGACCAGATTCGGCCATAGTGTTTGGGCCGGGTTTGGGTTGTTACAAAATTAATATCGAGCGAGGTTCAAAGCTCTCTACCACAGGCCCAAGGCCCAAAAATGTTTTAGTAGGCCTTATGGAATGATTTTTGGTTTTTGAACAGCATGGCCCGAGTCTCCGGCATCGATCCGCCCAGGTAAGTACTTCGAAACTTCTTTGTGAATTACATTCTGTAGAAGGGTAGAAAGCATGGAACGTAGATAGACTTATAGGAACTTGAACCCTAGGATTAGATTACTCAAACAAACAAACAGAACATAAGACTTAAAGAACTAAACCAACCTATGACTTAGTCACTGAGCTAGGGTGTGGTAACCCCATGACGCATGTCAGGAGTGGGCAGGAAGAGCACGGTATTTAAGCGGTCCTCGTGACTCACCTCCTCTTCGCGGGTATCCTACCACAGTGCGTAGCCGGTTCACCCTAACTCGGAGGGCTCGGTGGTGTGGCAACCTCGTGCGCATGTCAGAAAGGTCTCGGTGAGAGCTTGGTATTTAAGTGGTCCGCGTGACCCACCTCCTCTTCACTTGAATCCTGCCTGGTGCGTAGCTTTGGTTCACTCTGCCCAAGAGGGCTCGGTCATAGGCCTAACATAATGACTAAAACCCGAAAGGGAACTAGCCATGTTTTGAAAAGAATGAAACAACAGAACCCTAATGTTTTCAAGTATTCAAAATCACTCTCTTGAAATTGAGAACGACCATTTTACAACGTTTTTCCGAAAAACTTGATTTGTGGAAAAATTACGAAAATACCCTTAGGGGTAAAATTACTAAAATACCCTTGGCCTATAAAATATCAACTCAATGGTTTTGCCCAAAAATTTCAATTATTTCACAAATATTCAAAAATCCTGCTTGCAAATCATCAATAAAATATTTTGGTTCTGGAAAATTACGAAAACGCCCTTAATTTGTGAAAATTACCGAAATGACCCGGATCTTTGAAAATCTTTAAAAACATCTCCACTTGAAAAAGAAAGCTTTCAAAAAGGAACCCTCCGAGTTTTACAACCTAAAATATCCCTGATTTGTTAAAATTACAAAATTACCCCTGATTGACAAAATTACCAAAATACCCCTGGTTTCCAAAACGATGCCATATCTTTAAATTTTACAAATTTTTAAAAATAACCTCTAGTTGTGGGAAATTCAAAGGTGACCTGCTTTATTAAAATTTTGAAATTCCTCAGATTTTATTACGAAAATACCCCTGTAGGAAAATGACGAAAATACCCCTGGGTTAGAAATGGGCAGAAATGTCCGAAGAGCGAATAGGTATGGAAAGTATTAGGGAATGGATGTATGTACTCCTTTGTGTGAACTAGGATAGAAAACTGAAACCTTGTTTGCTCGAAAGAATCTCTGATTAAAACCCTATCCATAAAATTTCTTCGCGAATAAGAAAGTGGAACAAATGCTAACGCATAAAAATTTTCTTAATCAGTTAAAAGCGCGGTAGATAGAATGAGTTCTAAAGGGCGTGGGCGCCATGGGCCGCGGTAGGGGTAGGATGACGGTGTCCGAACCCGCCGTCAGTCGGGTCAAGGTTCGAAAATGAGGTACCACCGCCACCACCACCCTCCTACTTTTAGAGCCGAGAGTGCGAGGATCGGGCAAGGTGGTGGTGAGGTGTGTCATCGGTGTTTTTTTGCGAGTCTTGGAGATGGTGGTGGGGCTGGTGGAAATTTGGGAGCTCGGAAATCTATTCCGGCGACTCAGATCTAACGGAGCGAGCAGGTATTCGGGGTGTGTCGGAGAGTGGGCACCCAAAAGATCTTGGCTAGAGAAGTCAACCAGAAAGGATCATGGATGATCTTGACTTTGTTGAGAGAGGAAAAGGCGAAAAGGGGCGTGTCGCTTCTAAAGGATGAATCGTACGTGCTGGTGGTGGTGACGGTCCGAGATGGAGCCACGGCGGATGATCTCGCGTGGGATTACTTTAAAGCGCGCCGAGAAGAAGTATGTGGGCACTAGCTACACCGATGCTCAAAGGAAAACTTTTTCAGGACTAGTGCAAGGAACTAAGTCGATGAGCGGAATATGAGGCGGAGTTTTTAAGGGTGAGTAGGTATGCTAGAGGCATTGTGGGTACTTGAACATGAGTATTGTGTGTCCGCTTTGAGGATGGACTCGAGAGATGATTTGAGGTTCTTGATTGCCATGCAGCAGAGTTCGTGAGTTTTCATCTCTAGTGGAAAAGGCTAAAGTAGCCAGAAGGGATCAAGGAGAATTTGTGAGGCAAAGCTATAGTAGGAATAGTCAGAAGAGAGGATTTGGGTCAGCTGGGTCAAGTGGTAGTGCCCAGAAAAAGGCTAGACAAAGTGGGCCAAATCGCAAAACAAGGCCCATGACTACTAATCGAGACCGACTCGGTGTAACCATTGTGGAAAAACCCATTGGGAGGTTGTTGGACCGGTGATAGGGGTTGCTTTGAGTGTGGGTCTTTGGAGCATCGTGTAAGGGACCTGTCCTCAAAAGTCAGCTAAGAATCAGCCTAAGGGACAGAACCGTGCTCAGGGCAGAAATGTTGGACCACCACAGAGGGGTCGTGGTAATGGCAGAGGAAACAATGGTCCTAACCGAGGTCGTGGAACTCGGGGCGCGAGGTTCGAGCAACACAGAGGCTAGGCGGCTGGCTTAGTTTCTGCAATGCGAGGCATCGCGAGGAGGGTGGACGCACCGGATGTCATAACCAGAGTGCGTTTCTAATTTTTGGTCTTCCTTATGTTGCATTAATTGATGTGGGTTCGACGCACTCGTACATTGCTAGTAGTGTGGTAGAGACTATGGACCTAGACTCTGAAACTGCTTCTAGGGAGATGACTGTAGTTAGCCCTTTAGGTCACTCTGTAGTGGTAGACAAACTTTATAGAGACGTACCCCTAGAACTCCAAGGGGTAGTATTCGTGGCTGATCTGATGGAACTACCGTTTGGGGAGTTCGATTTGATCCTTGGAATGGACTGGCTGGTTCAGTATCAGGCGAATTTGGATTGCGCGGCTAAGCGTATGGTACTTAAGACGGCTGAAGGTGATGAAGTGGTTATGATAGGTGATAGAAGGAATTACCTATCCAATGTAGTGTCTGCCTTGAAGGCTGAAAAGATGGTCAAGAAGGGTTGTGAGGCGTATTTGGTTCGAATATGTGCCTTGGAAGCTAAGGAGTCAGTAGCTGAAAAGGTCTGAACGGTTGGGGAATTCACTGATGTGTTCCCAGAAGAACTTTCGGGTCTGCCTCCAGATCGGGAAGTTGAATTCGGTATAGACTTGCTACCCGGAACGGCACCTGTGTCGATAGCACCATACCGAATGGCACCAAAGAAATTGGTGGAGCTTAAGGCTCAAATTCAGGAGCTCTTGGATAGAGGGTTTATTCGACCAAGTATATCTCCGTGGGAGCACATGTGTTGTTTGTCAAGAAGAAGGACGGTTCAATGCGGATGTGTATCGACTACCGCCAATTGAACAAGTTAACGATCAAGAACAAGTATCCGTTGCCTCAGATTGACGACTTGTTCGATCAACTGAAGGGTGCCTCGGTGTTCTCGAAGATAGACCTTAGGTCGGGTTACCATCAATTGAAGGTAAAGGAGGTTGATGTTCACAAGACGGCATTCAGAACTCGGTATGGGCACTACGAGTTTTTGGTAATGCCATTTGGGCTGACCAACGCGCCGGCAGCGTTCATGGATTTGATGAATAGAGTATTCCAACAGTACTTGGATCAATTTGTCGTGGTATTCATAGACGACATATTGGTTTATTCAAAGACGGAGAAGGAGCATGACAAGCACTTGCGTATAGTTCTACAAGTGCTGAGGGAGAAGCAGTTATATGCCAAATTCAGTAAGTGCGAATTTTGGCTTAGGGAAGTGGCTTTCTTAGGCCACGTGGTGTCAGTAGAAGGGATTAGAGTGGATCCCCGCAAGATTGAAGCGGTGTTGGATTGGAAACCGCCTAGGTCAGTGGCAGAAATCCGAAGTTTTTTGGGTCTAGCAGGGTACTATCGGAGATTTGTAGAAGGATTCTCTCTAATAGTAGCGCCGTTGACTAAGTTACTAAGGAAAGGTGTTCCATTTGTATGGATGGAGAAGCAGCAAGAAAGCTTTGATAAGCTAAGGAAAATTCTGACGGAAGCTCCGGTTTTGGTATAGCCTGAAGTAGGAAATTTGTTTACCGTCTATTGTGATGCATCCCATACTGGTTTGGGATGTGTGTTGATGCAGGAAGGAAAGGTAGTAGCCTATGCGTCACGTCAGTTAAGATCGCATGAGGTTAACTACCCATATACGATTGGAGTTAGCGGCAGATTGTTTTCGCTCACGAAGATATGGAGGCATTACCTGTATGGGGAGAAGTCAATAGTCTACACGGATCACAAAAGTTTGAGGTATCTTCTGACTCAGAAAGATCTAAACCTGAGACAACGTCGGTGGATTGAACTATTAAAGGACTACGATTGTTCAATCGAGTACCATCCGGGTAAGGCTAATGTGGTAGTAGTGCGCGTTGGCCAGGAAGGTCGTAGATGGACTTAAGAGCGATGTTTGCTCGTTTGAGTCTATATGATGATGGGAGTCTTGTGGCAGAACTTCAAGTTAAGCCAACGTGGACTGAGGAGATTAAGGAAAAGCAGTTAGAGGATGAAGGGTTGAACGCTAAGAGGGTACAAGTTCAGGATGGTGGTTTGGAAGAGTACGATGCATGCGGGGATGGAGTGCTATGTTTTCAAGGGCAAGCATGTATGCCGAAGGATATGGAGTTGAGGCAGAAAATTCTCCATGATGCACATAGCAGCCCATACGCTATGCATCCGAGAGGAAGCAAGATGTATGGAGATCTACGGAAATAGTTCTGGTGGCCCGGGTTGAAGCGTGAGGTAACTGAGTTTGTAGGGAAGTGTCGGCGTGTCGTGAGGTTAAAGTGAACATCGGTTGCCATCGGGACTATCGCGCAACCCCGAAAGATCCTCAATGGAAGTGGGAGCGGATCACTATGGATTTCGTCGATGGGCTACCCTTACGCTTGAGAGAGAAGGACGCAGATTTGGGTAATAGTAGACCGCCTAACTAAGTCGACTCACTTCATACAGGGTGAGGTGGATTTTTTCTCTTGAGGCTAGCTAAAAAGTATGTATGTGTCAGAAATAGTAAGATTGCATGGTGTGCCAGTATCGATCATCTCGGATAGGGATCCCAGATTCACGTCAAGGTTCTGGAAAGCGTTGCATCAAGCTTTGGGTACGGTTGGATTTTGAGATGACTTTCCATCCACGATCGACGGACAATCGGAAAGGGTGATACAAATCTTAGAGGATATGTTAAGGGGATGCGTGTTGGATTTTAGTGGTAGTTGGGAAGAGTACCTACCATTAGCGGAATTCGCTTATAACAATAGTTATCAAGCGAGTATTCAGATGGCTCCATATGAAGCACTGTATGGACGGAAATGTCGTACTCGTACATGTTGGACGGAGTTGGGAGAACGACAAGTTTTGGGTCCAGAGTTGGTAACTGAGACTGAGGATAAAGTCAAAGTGATCCGGGCTCGTCTTAAGGAAGCATCGGATAGACAGAAGTCCTATGCTGATTTAAAACGCAAGGAAATGGAGTATGCGGTAGGAGACAAGGTTTTTCTGAAGGTGTCGCCTTGCAAAAAGGTGTTAAGATTTGGTCGAAAAGGAAAGCTAAGCCCAAGGTTTATCGGGCCATATACCGTGACAAAGCGAGTGGGACCGGTAGCTTATCAGCTTGAGTTGCCGGTAGAACTGAACCAGATTCATGACGTCTTCCATGTGTCGATGCTGAGACGGTATCGGTCAGATCCGTCGCACATCGTGCCAGTGGCAGAAATTGAGGTGAATGCGGATTTAACTTTTGAAGAAGAACCAGTTCAGATCTTGGATCGTGATGTCAAGGTTTTACGTAGGAAGTCAGTGCCTTTAGTGAAAGTGCTATGGCGGAACCATGGTGCAGAGGAAACTACGTGGGAACCCGAGGATGTGATACGGCAATAATACCCCACCTCTTACGATCGGGTAATTTCGAGGACGAAATTATTTTTAAGAGGTAGAAGCGTAACATCCTAAATTTGGGGCTAATTGTGATTGCATGATTATTCTTGTGTTTGAATTACTATAGTACTAGTTATGGAATAATAAGGCTTAATTAAGGGTCTTGAGTAGGCTCGGGTTGGTAGAAAAATTCATCTTTTGAACTTTAAAGGCAGGGAGCCTTAGCAAGAGGGGGATATAAGAATAAATGTGGATATTTTGTCATAAAAATCGGCTTGGTAAAGTGGCAAAAGGAGGGCCACTTAGGAGTGCATGTGACGCCATCAAGGGAAGGAGAACCTTGGTTGAGTCACAAGAATCCTCTCTTTTGCTCTTTAAGTGGGACGGCACAAGGGGAGAGACTTCCTCTCTTTAAACTCTTTTTATTATTTATTATTTATGTAGATAATATATGAGTTTTTTTAATGGGATTTTTATTCTAAGGATAATAGGAGATAATAAGGAAATTATTTGGATTATTAAGAGATTATTTGATTATTTGGAAATTAATTCAAATTATTTTTGAATTAAGTTAAACAAGTGGCTCGAGTGAATTAGGGAGATTAAATGGATTTTGAACTCCTTGGTTAATAGGAGTGGACTGCAAGCTTGAAGGGGTCTTTGAATGCCTATAAAAACATCCACCTAGCACTTGTTTTCTTTTTCCCATCTTTGCAATTGGCCGAAATTCTCAACCCTCCCATCTTTTATTCTCATTCTCCCCAAAACTGAAAATTCCATTAACCTTTTTCCCTTCTATTTTGTGCTGCCGAAACCTCCTCTACTCCTTTCATTGCCGAATCCCCAATTTTAGATCACTTTTTCTTTTTTTTCTTTGATAATCGAACCTACCATAGCCGAATTTCTCCCTCTCCATATTTCAAGTCTTGGCCGAATAGCAAACAAGGATAATCTCCTCTAAACTCTTCTTCAATCGGTTCATAAGGTGGGTAGGTAATCTTGGCCGAATGCCATTTTCCTTCTCTTCTTGTGTCTTTGTCGATTTCTACAAGGGGTAAGGGCCGATCTCAGTTTTTTTGTAAGCAAAGATGTTAACACCCTTGTAAACCGATTGATTATAGGATTCCCGGGATTTGTGGAACAAGCGATCTAGGCCATTCTCTGACAGTTGACTTCGGTAAGTGAGGGTAAGGCCTAAAAGAAATTCCTAGGGGAGTATTGCATGAAATATGCGAAGGGTTGAGTGGTTGGGCGTGAAAAGCCTGGCCAGTCGAGGGGTTGAAACCCCGAGGTAGCGCTTTGGCGCGTTTATTTTTGTCTTGGGCGATTAAGGCGAAGGACGCTAGCAAGTAAAGCTTAAAAGAAATTCAGATGAGAGTATAGCATGAAATGCGCACGGGCAGACTGGCTGGGGGCTTGGAGAGTTCTCTCCAGGTCTCGGGTTCGAGACCTGGGGGCTACTGTTGGGACTTTTTTTTCGGCGTGGGAAGCCCTGCATGCGCGCATGCAATTTTTGGGAAAAGGGGTTTGCACGCATGGCATGGGATGGTTATTTTTTTTTGTTATGGGCATATTGTTATTATTATTTTATTTTATTTAGTTGTCCTTAAAAGCTGCATAGGTTATGGTAGGTTATGGCTTATTTTAATTATATTATTATTATTATTAATTTATTTCTTTGTTTCAGAAGTATGGAGCATTGTTTTATTGTATTTATTAAGTTATTTTATGTGGGAATAAGCAATGCATTATTCTTTTCTTTTTCAATGAGCATGGGTTTTATTTTATTATTACTAGTATTTTAACTTTTATTATTGGTATATGCGTGAGGTGTATGGGGATTAGTTGTTTTTTTTTTTTTAGTTTCATTATTTTAATAAGAGTGGTGTATTATTATTATTATTATTATTATATTATGTATGGGGTTTTATTATTATCATTATTTAGTTTTATTTTAAATGGTGATGGGTAGTGGTTAAATAATAGTTATATTATTATTATTATTTTATTTAGAGATGGGTAAGGTGATAAACAATGTATTATTCTTTCAAGAATGATGGGTTTTTGCTTTGGGGAAGGGAATGTGCAGCTTGGAGATTAGCAAGGCATGGCCGGCCTTGGCATTTGGAACATGGCCGAATGTGGCCTTGCTAGGAGCTGTCATTTTCTGCTTTGATTTAGCTAGGGGGTGGCCTTTGATTTGTTTCTTTCTTTCCTTGTTGCGTTTGACCGAGAGAGAGAGAGCAAGGTTTAAGCTTCAATTTTGGAAGGAGCTAGGGAGTTTTCGGCTAACTAATGTGCTTGCATGGTTTTACCTCGTGATAGCCGAATGTGCATGGGGGGGAGCTAGAATCGGCAAGCTTGAAAGGTTTTGCTCCTATGCTTTTTAGTGTTAAGCCGAACGATCCCCTCTTGCTCTCTTTTCTTCTTGAACTCGGAAGCCTAGCCGAACCTACTCTTCTTTAATCTCTTCAAAGCACGTGGATGGTAGGTGTTCTTTTATCATTAATCGGTTTCCTCCCTACTCTTTTAGTATGCCGAAATCATTATTTTAGCCTTGATATTTGGGGTTGGCCGAACCTTAATAGGGCCTTGATTTCATGTTTTGTTCTTGTGTAGTCAAGGAGATAGCCTTAAAGGAGTAAGGGTTCTCTCGGGATTGGATACATCAAGGTAAATAGGTTATAGTTTTGGCTAAGGGCCTTTGTTCATAAGTTTGTGTATTAGCCTGACCCTAACCTTGTTTTAATAGGACTATCAATACCTTTGGGAGCTAATCATCAGCGGGAACAAATGGTGTTTCAGGATCAATAAGCAAGGTAAGGAAGTATTATTTTCGACTAAAAGCTATATTTTGGGTTGTGATGATAATCGAATGACGAACTTGGTTTTAGGGATGGCGAATATGTATAAGGCCAAAGTGACGTGCTCTTTTGTGTGCGGAGGCGTCTAAGAGCCTTCGGGTTTTGAATAATCAAGGGATTTCGATAACCGGGAGGCGAGCAAGTTCGGGATTGAAATAAGCTAGGAAAATCGGCAGAGTGTATAGCAAGCTTTCGAGATTCGAGATTTGTTTTGTGTTGATGGAGGCAAATACGGTCAAGGAGTTCAAAGGGTAGCCCCTATCCCCAAGTTTAAAAGGAGAGCTGCTCTCGGTGCATGCGAGATTGGCCACGGGGTGTGGGCGACATCCGAACAACAACGTGAGCAAATAAGCCGTAGTATCACTTAAAGATAGCTTCGATTTGAGGGCATAACGTTGTTCGTGATAAGGTGCGTAGTTATCGACCGTTCTCTTCTTTGGTTTATGTATGTTATTGTAAATGTACATGTTGTGCATGTTAGCGAAATAAGGGCTAAGATGTTGGATACCCAAGGTGGGTGATCGTTTAATCAGTGTGTAAGCTCTTACACACTTTATTAGTATAAATCGTTATTATAATGATATTTTATCACCTATCATGTAGTATCTTTACCTTGTGGGCATAAGCTTGGTTTTGGGTAAGTCCCCAATACTCGATCTATGATATATGTTGTGTATGCCATCATATCTTTGTTAAATGTTATGCTATATACAAATGCATGATATATGGGATCATGATACTTGTTATGTGAGCATGATGATGTGGGATAAATGAGTGGAGGGGCAAAGTGATATTCGTGTCGACGGACACGGTGTTTTGGTAACACATTGTGACTACGGTCACTAGAGGTTTGGTACCTCCAGAGGTTTGGCACCTCATAGCGTCTCGTCCCTGTGGCTTAGTACCACCGTGGGTTGGCCCCACACTTGAGATACGGGATCGACGCCAGTGATTTGGTATCACACGATGGGTTGGCCCCATCATTTGATTGTGACTTCGGGTCACCAGTGGTTTGGCACCACCAGTGGTTTGGCACCACACGTATTGACGGATATCGTGACTTTAAGTCACCAGTGGTTTGGCACCACCCGGTGGGTTGGTACCACACGGGGTAGAAAAAGGAGTATGGATGGCTAGGTTGGGCTTCATAATTGCATATTCATGTATATGTTTGTTACGTGGATATGGGCTAAGCCCGTATGTGGGGACATGTGTATTAATTACGTACTGAGTCTTGGTGACTCACCAACCCTTCCCTATCTTTTCAGGTGAGTAGATCGCGGAGACGGAGCCGGAGAGGACTCGAGGTGGCCATGCTTGTTTCTCGGTTTGAAGTTTTTATTTCGTACCATTAAGGTTTACTATTTGCTAAATTCGATTGGGTTGTAATATGGCCACTTATTATTTCTATTATTATTCGTATGATTAAGTAGTAGTTTTTACCTTATTTCTAACGAACTTATGAACTGTTAAGCGAATCGGTAAAAGCAACGTTTTCAAAACTAGTGCTCATACGCGGTTTCAAAGACGTTACCATCGGGTAGCAAATTTTACCAAAGTTATCAATAACCCGACATTACTAAAAATCTAAATGATCAAATGGTTTCAAAGGAAAAGAAAAAGTTTTCAACTCAATCGTGTTTATCAAACCGACCTATCTTAGTTTTAGCAAACATCGCTTTACAAATTCAACAATATTTTCAGATTTCCACTGTGAACCCGAAATTTTCAAAACGTTTTCACTCCGTGACATACCAGATCCGGTCAAGACTTTTGGGCCGGGTTTGGGGTGTTACACAAATAAACACATATTTATTTATTCAATCACCACCATCACCTATTTCATGGTCCACTATTAAATACTACTCAACTCATAATTATTTATCCAGTCCAAACATATCAAAATTTCATACATAAGGCAAACATACATTTGGCCAATACCAATATTTAATCTTATACCCTATCACATTGGTAACATTTATCTATATATAATATATATATCTTTATACATATTTCAACCATCCAAGGTATTTACATAATAAACACATGTTCATGATACTATCTTATTCAGCAAACACATTTAAAGTCACCATGCCACATTTGGCATCATCAAATATATATATATACACTCACACATATCCGAATATTCTATTCCCATACATATATATAATTATATATTTTTATCCCCTATCACAAGTGCATATATTTTGCCAACTCAATTATTCAATGGTTATAGCTATATATACATGTATTTATTAATCCGTATTCGGCTATCACATATAATAATTCCTATGCCTTATTCGGCAATTTGACAATAAAATTTGTTATGTCACTCAAACATGTACAATTTAATATAGAGATAATTCAAATTAATCCGATTGCTTAAAAACTTACCTCGAAATTTGACGTATTGAGCTTTCCGACTATTCGTTCAAATTTGCCTTCCCCGATCAAACCCGTTTTCTTTTATTCTTTATCTAAATAATTCCAATTTAAACTCAATAAATTTATATTCATTCAATTTGATCCATAAATACTTAATTTAGCAAATTTACGAATTTACCCCTAACTTTTACAATCTATACAATTTAGTCCCTAATACCATACTCATGAATTACTCAAAATTTACCCAACTTTCTTTAGGCCCGAATCATCTTAAGGATTATATAAGTCCATATACTTCAATATTTTCTCAATTTGGCCCTTCCATGATAATGTTCTCACAACCAAATTTTAAATTAGCTACATTCACCTAAGACCCAAGAGTAAAATATTTTCATCTAGCTCAAATCTCCATTCACTACCAAAAATCATCCTAAAACTTAAGTTATCATCAATGGCATAACCAACATACAAGACCATTTCACAAAATTAACACATGGGCTTGATAATAAAATGAACAACAATCACAAAAATACAAAAATTATCAAAAACCAAAGTTAAATCCTACCTTAATTAAGCCTTAATATTGCCGAAACCCTTGAAGCTTCTTTCCTCCCCTTTTATTTCTTTTGTTTCGGTCAAGTAAGTGAAAAGATGAACATGCAAACTCTATTCTCCTTTTTGGCTTTATTATAATATACTTATAATGCATTTATATATTATATCCTTATTATATATATTTAACACATAAGCAAACATATGATATCTATTAATAGACCATATTGCCGTCCACTATGAATTTCAAAAAGGTCAATTTGCAACTAGAATACTCATATCAAGAAAGACCACTCAATTTAGCCTTATTCACTCAAAATTACCAAAATCTCAATACAAAACATATTAATTGTAACATCCTAAATTTGGGGCTAATTGTGATTGCATGATTATTCTTGTGTTTGAATTACTATAGTACTAGTTATGGAATAATAAGGCTTAATTAAGGGTCTTGAGTAGGCACAGGTTGGTAGAAAAATTCATCTTTTGAACTTTAAAGGCAGGGAGCCTTAGCAAGAGGGGTTATAAGAATAAATGTGGATATTTTGTCATAAAAATCAGCTTGGTAAAGTGGCAAAAGGAGGGCCACTTAGGAGTGCATGTGACGCCATCAAGGGGAAGGGAGAACCTTGGTTCGAGTCACAAGAATCCTCTCTTTTTACTCTTTAAGTGGACGGCACAAGGGGGAGAGACTTCCTCTCTTTAAACTCTTTTTATTATTTATTATTTATGTAGATAATATGAATTTTTTTTAATGGGATTTTTATTCTAAGGATAATAGGAGATAATAAGGAAATTATTTGGATTATTAAGAGATTATTTGATTATTTGGAAATTAATTCAAATTATTTTTGAATTAAGTTAAACAAGTGGCTCAGAGTGAATTAGGGAGATTAAATGGATTTTGAACTCCTTGGTTAATAGGAGTGGACGGCAAGCTTGAAGGGGGGGTGCCGAATGCCTATAAAAACATCCACCTAGCACTTATTTTCTTTTTTCCCATCTTTGCAATTGGCCGAAATTCTCAACCCTCCCATCTTTGATTCTCATTCTCCCCAAAACCGAAAATTCCATTAACCTTTTTCCCTTCTATTTTGTGCTGCCGAAACCTCCTCTACTCCTTTCATTGCCGAATCCCCAATTTTAGATCACTTTTTCTTTTTTTTCTTTGATAATCGAACCTACCATAGCCGAATTTCTCCCTCTCCATATTTCAAGTCTTGGCTGAATAGCAAACAAGGATAATCTCCTCTAAACTCTTCTTCAATCGGTTCATAAGGTGGGTAGGTAATCTTGGCCGAATGCCATTTTCCTTCTCTTCTTGTGTCTTTGTCGATTTCTAAAAGGGGTAAGGGCCGATCTCAGTTTTTTTGTAAGCAAAGATGTTAACACCCTTGTAAACCGATTGATTATAGGATTCCCGGGATTTGTGGAACAAGCGATCTAGGCCATTCTCTGACAGTTGACTTCGGTAAGTGAGGGTAAGGATCTATGTTAATATTCGGAAGCCGAAGGCTATGGTTATTAATATTGATTATTGACCGATTGTAGTTTGTGAACTAGATTCGTGATTGGTCTGCGAGCTAGTATTCAAAGCGATTAGGTAAGGATTCGGGTTCAAGAATAACCCTTTGGAATTATTTGGTTTGGCCGAATAGGCCATAGTACTAATCTTGTGTGTGGCCGAATTTAGGGCAAGGATTTCTGTGGGTAGCCGATTGGGTATTTCGGGATTTAAGGCTCTCGCTTGGTTTCAGGCATACACACTTATAATTAATTAAATGTGCTAAACTGTTGTGTGTGCTAACCGGATCTGTGTAGATTCGGGACTAATACCATGAATGGTATAAGCAAGGAACCAGGTAAGTCCTTGTTGATTATGAAATATTTTAAGATGCTTTTGGGAAGCATGGTATGTTTAATACACGTTGCATATGGCTGATGATAAAACCTGTACATGTGATTAAGTATATGGTAGCATGAATTATGTGATATAAATGTTTGATGTGGGATTGATGAGTGGAGGGCGGTATATTCGCGCCGACGGGCACCGATGTTTTGGTAACACTGCTCGTGACTACGGTCACCGTGAGGTTTGGTACCTCGGAGGTTTGGTACCTCATCGCGTCTCGCCCCGGTGGCTTAGCACCACGGTGGGTTGGCCCCCAGATTATCATAAGGGATTGACACGGTGATTTGGCATCACACGATGGGTTGGCCCCATCAATCGTTTGTGTCTACGGACACCAGAGGTTTGGCACCTCCAGTGATTTGGCATCACATACGTGACTATACGTCACGGTGGTTTGGCACCACCAGTGGTTTGGTACCACGGGGTAGACAAGGCGTTCGGCTGGCTAGGTTGGGTGCATGACTTAGTACATGACGATTGATTATATGCTGTGTATGAAATTGTTTAAATCCGGGGGAAGGGTTACATACTGAGTCTTGGTGACTCACCTTCTCCTTTACATTTTTCAGGTGACACGTAGATCGCGGATGTGGAGCCGGGTGGACTCGAGGTGGCCATGCAGTAGATTTAAATTAAATGAACTTTAATTTTATTCATGATATTTTTATTTCCGAGTTTTTATTTTATGTGAATGTAATAAGGCCTCCTGATATTTTGTTTTATACGTTGGATACTTGTTTTAAACTTTGTTATTTATATTCAAATCACATGTTTACCAAGTTAAAACGAAAATTATTTTTAACGTGCCATCGGGCACACTTGAAATTTTAAAATAACTCGACTTAATAAATTCTCACATTAAACCAAAGTATGGTTTTAATTAAACAATCAATTGAAAAGGGTTTTTGACAACTAAAAATCGACTTAGCAAAAGTGTTTACAAAAATATTTTTCCTTGTAACAGACCTGATTCGGCCATAGTGTTTGGGCCGGGTTTGGGTTGTTATATTAATCTAACATAAATCTTTCATAATTCATCAACCATCATCATAAAACTCATGAACTCATCAATAGAACATTTCAAAATATTCATCAAAAATCAAAAATTCAAGCATGAGTCTTGAAGTATTCGAAGCAACGATTTCAAAAACGTAGGAATTATTGAAAACCGATTAAAAACTAACCTTTAATTTAGCTAGCAAAATGGCCGAATGTACCAAGCTCCAACATTCTTTTCTTTTCTTTGTTATTCGGTGGAAGAAGGATGAATAAAATCCCACTTTCATGTTGGTTTCATTATAACATAGTTATAAATTATAAAACAATTATAATATAATCTTTAACATATAAAATAATACTTAAAAACATGTTATAAGACCACATTGTCAGTCCACTACAATTTAAAATGGGTATATTACCCTTTAAGGACTTCACTAAAATAAAGCCACATCAATTTAACCATAAATCAAATAAAAGGCCACTTTTACGAAGAACGCGATTTAGTCCTTTTAACTAATTGAGCACACAAGCAGATTAAATTTTATATCTGAAACTTTCACACCCATTAATTTACATATAACTAACTCAAATTATAATATTAAATTATTTCTCGGACTCGGATTCATGGTCCCAAAACACCGTTCGATTAGGGTCAAATTCAAAGCTATTACAACTCTCCTCCTCCTAGGGATTTTTCGTCCTCGAAAATCTTACAGAAAAGGTAGATTAAGGATTTGCTTCCACACAATACATTTCAAATTCACACATGGTTTTGATTTCAAATCTCTTTAATCTCACAATTGAAATTGAGTGGCTTTATTTTGTACATCATCTCGAGAGCAGATAACTCTATAATCAACATTTTATTTCTATAATCCACAAAGCGGGAATATCATAGTTCACACTCATTCATAAATATCAAATCTCAGAATGTCGTACATCATGTTACTCTCGTACGATCAAACTAACTGACACTGTGAGCCACCTATAACAATGGTTATACAATCTCAGAGCTTCTCGGCATAGACACTTTATCTTGAAGCAACAATTAATCATCGAAACTTTGAATTCTACTAAAATCATCTTAACCAAAGAGAACTCATTGGGTCTTACTAGGAACGATGTCTCAACCTTATAATAAATATTATCCTAGCTGTTAAGGAAGCATTTGAACACAGTAAAGAATCAAATATGATTTTAGTAGCAACCATTATAGAGACATAACTTCTATAACTCTGAGGATGGTACTACTGTAGTCTCACATTTCAAGCCAGAAATTATAACCATAATAAACATAGTCATCTCTGTCATATAGAGATCTCTTGTAGACAGTCACATGGAATCATAAGAAAACTGAAATAGTGAAATTTCAACATGTGGAGCTATACAAGATATCTGAAAATTACAACCTGTATAGAATGATATCAATTCCAATGCTATCCCAAAACATGTACGGGAAGAACAATGTCATTTATAAATACTGGAATCCCCAGTAACAGAAGCAGTATAATCTTCACGTATATTCAACAGAACAATGACCAGTAGAAACAGAATATTAACTTCATACAGATTTTACCGTCGACTTTTGTATCCACATAATGGAATAAATTTTTAGAGAAAGACATAACAATGTCGAACGTAACCCAAATAGATCAACAATACTTTCGTCTATTAATATGTTTAGCTAACATTCTCATACTATAAGACTTGCTTTTTTTTTTTTTTTTCGAAATTAAACAGTCACATATATTTCTGAGGAAAAATGTACACATAGAATGCCCAAAAGGAATCATAGTAACTACCCAATTATAATACATTGCATTCAACCATTAATACAATTCAATCATTATTCATCTGTCTAATTCTGTCATCCGAAATTTTCACATTATTCCTTTTTGTACTGTCTTCATTTACTGATTTGTTCTCTTTTCTGACTACATTAGTAATCTTTCAAACACGAATCTCTGTAACTCCACACTCGTGAGCTTATTCAACCTAAAATCTTTCAAATTTCATTGTAACATTTTACTGATAAAGGGGTGAGGGTAGTAAAGCCTCAAATTTAACTCGCACATAAATGTACATAACACATACTATCACAAATAACCAATTTAATAAATACCATATACAACTTAACTCCATACAATCGAAAGTACATATATTTATATAAGTAATTCCACATGTCCGATTGCATATCCATAAAATCTCCATATGGGCGAACTTATTTATGTATAAATACTCATACATCCATTGAATACTCACGATGTTACAAGTAAACAACATCAAATCAATATCATATTATCCACATATCCAAAAATGTCGAATACACAAACACATTATCTATCAACTTATTTAATCAATAAACATCACATATAATTTGTACTTAAGTCAATACATACCTTATGGCCAAATAATCAAATTCACTTGAATAAGCTTAAGCTTGTTTATTTGCCACCATAATTCAATCATTTCGTAAGCATAAGCTCGTTCTATAAGTCAGGTATAAAACCCGCTAGGCATAAGCTGAATCACACACCGGCATTAAGCTCGCTAGACCAGAGTGCGATAATCATTCACCTAGGCAATAAGCACGCTAGGCATAAAGCCCGATACATTCACCACCCCAAGGTTTGCTAGGCTCATGCTTTGAGTAGTAATACCTAAAATTTTCTCCCCTGAATCATTTCATATATCGAATCTTTTATGTATTTCAAACTCATTATACGAACATTCGATAGCACATATCACACAAATAACTTAACCGAATCAATTTTATACTTACCTAAATTCGGCTAATTCACATATAATTACAATAATTCCAAATTTCAGTACATGCTAATTTACGAAAAATGATATACGATGATTATTTGCTTATAATCGCCTTTGTTCTTAACACATAGTTCATAAGCCAACTCTAATCACTAAGTCACAATCGAAATTCTCATATAGCATCATAACTCAATTGTCATAACTCATACGCTCATATAATTATAACATTTATCAATAATAAAAATGCCATACACTTTGATTCATACCTTTATGAGTGTCAACTCATCACCAATATATTTTCACTCAAACATTTGCGTACACATTCTATACTATCGGAATTTAGCTCGATTGGAAAGCATATCTGTTTAATTTAAAACAATTTCCATTAGAGTTGGGAGTCATCACACTATCGCATTATACTTCAAGGCATGTATAGCTAGACTCACACGCGCTACGATAGTCCTAGAATCGACTAAACCGTAAGCTCTGATACCAATAAAATGTAACACCCCTTACCCGAGACCGTTGTTAGAGTCGAGTACGAGGTATTACTAAACTTGACTACTAATTTTTTTTTATTACTTATACATACCCAAAACCAAATCATCCAAAACCACAACCAAACATGATAATCAAACCAAAATATAAATCCCAAGATTTAACAAGATGGACAAGCCATTTTCGCATGACTTATACATATATATACAACTTCAACCATATTCAAAAAGTACTATAACCTATACATGCCATAAATTTCTAATACAGCTTTTAAAACCCCGAAAGCAGTCGATAGTGTGATGAACTTCCCTAACGATCCCCGAGCTTGCAACTAGTCTCCAAAATCTATAAATAAAGGTAAAAATACACATACAGGGTAAGCTATCATAGCTTAGTAAATCATAAGCAAATAATAACCCAATAACAATAATAATCTAATAAAACATAACCAAACCATACTTGTAAATTCAATTATCCACATGTAACTAAACATGAAATAAGTTTTGTCCAAACAAGCATCTCTTTTTACTCGGTAGCAATAGAAATTTCATTTGACCGAACACATACTATCATAATACATTTATACAATTCACATTTCCTTAGTCATAATCTCACATTCAATTACCTTATAAACAAATGCACATATAAACTTTGGCATGAATATGAATTTCGCATTTCCATATCATATATATATTTATAACATTAAACCGAATATAACCAATCATATGCTTAAACATATGGTTTCATTCACTTAATTCATAGCTTAATTTAATTCAAATATTACCTCAATGGGATTAATAATTTATTAAGGTACAAACAAGCCATACTTATGAAATTTAACTACCAAACATTTATCCATGCCTGAATTATAACATTTCCAAACACACATTGATCATTAATATGTTTAATATCCCATAGATCTTATTTTCGCCATATATATATATATATATATATAATCCCTATAAACACGTTAAAGGTTCACATTTGAAATACCTACCAATCAAATGCACATAAATCTTTTAATGTTAATAAGAATTTTACAATTCAATCTATTCCTCATATAACATTAGGCCGACTATAAGCTCAAAAATCAAATATGAATATCACATATTTATGCATTAATCCATATATGGCTTTTCATGTACACATTCACTACCATTAACATTATTTTTTTTTTAATTTGTATCACATATCAAATAATCAACTTACCTTATTTCTAAAAAGGAAATAAATTGTTACATACCTATTCACTTTAACTCATTTAGCACGTTTGATTATTTTTTTACCGTTGCTCCCGTAAAATTTGCTAGGCATAAAGCATCATGTAATACACCGGCACAGAGCCTGCTAGGCTTAAAGCCCGAATACTATCCACCGGCACAAAGCCTGCTAGGCTTAAAGCCCGATACTATCATATTTATAAAACTGTTTCGCAACCAATTCATATATCGAAACTTTTATATACTTCATGATCCTTGTACGAATTTTTCGAACATCATATCTCAATCGAACTAAACGTAATCATATTAAATTATACTTTTTTTAAAAAAAATAACGATCCATCTAAGCCACCCTTTAACATATATATTCACATATTATAAATATGAACATACACCAATACGCACATTCAAATCAACTCTTTCCTCTTATAATTTATCATCACATTCAGTCACACTCAAATAAACACATATTTATTTATTCAATCACCACCATCACCTATTTCATGGTCCACTATTAAATACTACTCAACTCATAATTATTTATCCAGTCCAAACATATCAAAATTTCATACATAAGGCAAACATACATTCGGCCAATACCAATATTTAATCTTATACCCTATCACATTGGTAACATTTATATATATATATAATATATATATCTTTATACATATTTCAACCATCCAAGGTATTTACATAATAAACACATGTTCATGATACTATCATATTCGGCAAACACATTTAAAGTCACCATGCCACATTTGGCATCATCATTATATATATACACTCACACATATCCGAATATTCTATTCCCATTCATATATATAATTATATAGTTTTATCCCCTATCACAAGTGCATATATTTTGCCAACTCAATTATTCAATGGTTATAGCTATATATACATGTATTTATTAATCCGTATTCGGCTATCACATATAATAATTCCTATGCCTTATTCGGCAATTTGACAATAAAATTTGTTATGTCACTCAAACATGTACAATTTAATATAGAGATAATTCAAATTAATCTGATTTCTTAAAAACTTACCTCAAAATTTGACGTATTGAGCTTTCCGACTATTCGTTCAAATTTGCCTTCCCCCGATCCAAACCCGTTTTCTTTTATTCTTTATCTAAATAATTCCAATTTAAACTCAATAAATTTATATTCATTCAATTTGATCGATAAATACTTAATTTAGCAAATTTATGAATTTACCCCTAACTTTTACAATCTATACAATTTAGTCCCTAATACCATACTCATGAATTACTCAAAATTTACCCAACCTCCTTTAGGCCCGAATCATCCTAAGGATTATATAAGTCCATATACTTCAATATTTTCTCAATTTGGCCCTTCCATGATAATGTTTTCACAACCAAATTTTAAATTAGCTACATTCACCTAAGACCCAAGAGTAAAATATTTTCATCTAGCTCAAATCTCCATTCACTACCAAAAATCATCCTAAAACTTAAGTTATCATCAATGGCATAACCAACATACAAGACCATTTCACAAAATTAACACATGGGCTTGATAATAAAATGAACAACAATCACAAAAATACAAAAATTATCAAAAACCAAAGTTAAATCCTACCTTAATTAAGCCTTAATATTGCCAAAACCCTTGAAGCTTCTTTCCTCCCCTTTTATTTCTTTTGTTTCGGTCAAGTAAGTGAAAAGATGAACATGCAAACTCTATTCTCCTTTTTGGCTTTATTATAATATACTTATAATGCATTTATATATTATATCCTTATTATATATATTTAACACATAAGCAAACATATGATATATATATTAATAGACCATATTACCGTCCACTATGAATTTCAAAAAGGTCAATTTGCAACTAGAATACTCATATCAAGAAAGACCACTCAATTTAGCCTTATTCACTCAAAATTACCAAAATCTCAATACAAAACATATTAATCTAACATAAATCTTTCATAATTCATCAACCATCATCATAAAACTCATGAACTCATCAATAGAACATTTCAAAATATTCATCAAAAATCAAAAATTCAAGCATGAGTCTTGAAGAATTCGAAGCAACGATTTCAAAAACGTAGGAATTATTGAAAACCGATTAAAAACTAACCTTTAATTTAGCTAGCAAAATGGTCGAATGTACCAAGCTCCAACATTCTTTTCTTTTCTTTGTTATTCAGTGGAAGAAGGATGAATAAAATCCCACTTTCATGTTGGTTTCATTATAATATAGTTATAAATTATAAAACAATTATAATATAATCTTTAACATATAAAATAGTACTTAAAAACATGTTATAAGACCACATTGCCGTCCACTACAATTTAAAATGGGTATATTACCCTTTAAGGACTTCACTAAAATAAAGCCACATCAATTTAACCATAAATCAAATAAAAGGCCACTTTTACTAGTAACGCGATTTAGTCCTTTTTAACTAATTGAGCACACAAACAGTTAAATTTTTATACGAAACTTTCACACCCATTAATTTACATATAACTAACTCAAATTATAATACTAAATTATTTCTCGGACTCGGATTCATGGG
The DNA here is from genome assembly GCA_025503065.1 of Gossypium bickii. NCBI lineage: Eukaryota > Viridiplantae > Streptophyta > Magnoliopsida > Malvales > Malvaceae > Gossypium > Gossypium bickii. The sequence goes on along the minus strand of CP106719.1, from coordinate 93,480,047 downwards.
CGAAACCACTGTTCCGTTTAGGGTCAAATTCGGACTGTTACATCGAAAGATAAGTTGTTTTTTTCGATTGATTAATTAGTTAGAGGTCGATAGGTAATAACTTGTTAGTTAATAGCTAATTCACTAAAACTCGAGTTGTGAAGTTATTTAAGAAGATTTTGATGTGAGTTAATCTTCCGTTTTTTAATTGAGTTAATTTTGATTGTTAAATTGACTTTATTAGTTTTCTCTAGTTTAAGCTATTTTTGTTATTTAATTTTTCTTTGGTTTTTCGTACTATAATATTAGATTATTACTGTTTAGCACTGTTAGTGTAGAAAAGCAGATTTTAGTTTACATCAACCTTTATTGGGTACGATCCTCAGAATACTTCTCGGAGTGTTTCATTGTAATCATTTACGATACTACAATCCCGTATCCTTGTGGACACCGTTGTTTTATTAATTATTTTTTTGCTGCAATATTTTCAATCCAGACATTTTAAAAATAAAGACAAATTTGCTCATACAAGGACAAAAAATAGGCATGAGATATAGAATCTTTAATAGTTACAGAATTAAATAAATAAACCTAGCAAGCCCTAATAAAAGTTCAAGAATCAGCTCTTAGATTCATAGTTGGAATGCCCTTAATCATCTTGAATGCCCTTAATCATCTGCTAGCATATAAAGACATAGCAAGAATGATAGGGGAATATTACCCAATAGGCAACTGCATTTGAATTTTTGTTATGTTAGTTTGTTTCCCTGTATTATTTTAGTTAAAATGGTGCGGATTGGTCTAAGTGTTAGTGGCCAAAACTGTGTGTATTATGTCTATGTCCATCAAGTGAAATAGTGTGTATTGGGAGCATAGTTGTACACTAACGGCTTGCTTAATTGAATTTGGAACCGTTAATTCTTTTCTTCTTAAGTAGTTGAGGGAAAGGGAATTGGTTATGAAATTGGAAATTACATTCTTTTCTCTTTGATTTCTCTCTTCTCTCTCATCTATTTATGTTTTCTTCTTCCTCCTATTACTACACTTGTTCTGCTTCTTGACGATTTGTAATAAGAGTATCAAAGCTTCTGACCCTTTATGGCCAATAAAGGCATCACCATACAGCTACAAAAGGAGATGGGCAATTTGCAGAAGGAAATGTCTCAGCTTCAGATAGAATTTTCTTAGATGGACAATTAGATTCGTGCTTGAGGGAGTTTAGAGATGAGTTTAAAGGCAAAATTAAGACTAGGTTATAGTCTTTATTCGAGCAATATATGGGTTAACCATCTGGTGTAGCTGCCACTAAATCCACACAGGACAAGGCAAAGGGGATATTGGGTGTTCCACCCCTAGGATTTCCACCTAAGGAAGCTTTGGTGGTCCCAACCATGAAAAATTCTGGCTTATGTGGGAACTTCTTCAACGTTCGACAATATGGAGAAGAATGAAGAGGTTGTGCTTTTGATGTGCAACCAAGTATACTTTTAGCCACAAGTGTACAAAATCCCAATTGTACCAATTGATCTTAGAGCTTAGCACGATTTTGCAGGAAAGGTAAAAAGTCATTACTCTTAAGAGTTCCAGGATCTCAAGGTCCTAACACCATGAGGGTGGCTGCACAAATAGGAGCTTATAAGGTCATCAAATTGGTGGATTCTGGTAGCACCCACAACTTTGTGGATGCTAAATTAGTGAGATAGTTAGGCTTACCTGTGGAGCCCTTCTATAGGCTCCAAATTACCATTGGTGATGTAAGGAAACTGTCAATTTAGGGGTTTTGTAGAACAACCCATTGGAAGGCATATGAGCAACAGTTCGTGACAGACTATCCTGCCACTTAAGGGATGTAATCTGGTTTTAGGGATCTAGTGGTTATTGTCTCTAGGATCATAGTTTGGAACTTTAGCTCTCTTATCATGCAATTCCTTCACCAGGGTCATTCTTATACAATGCAAGGGATCCTCTCTAGAGCCATTCAAATTATGACAGGTCCCCAAACAAATTATGATTGGTCAAGGTCCATGTCCCTTACTGCTTACCTGTCGCATTCCAAAATATCAAAGTTATGATGAAAAGGTGAATTTTGAGGACTAATTTGAAAAGCTTACAAATTACACGGGTTCTAGTAGAAATAAGAAGAAATATCATGCTGGATGTGGAAAGGTTGGATTTCAACCTTGGTTCCATTGAGTTTAAAATAGGAATATTTTAGTGGAAGATATGATGATTATAGACATGTACACTTTCCTGTTGAGTTTGGGACTTGTGTAAGAAGTGCGTGAATAGTCTATAAGGGTGAGATGTTATTCTCTGGTGGAATTTCTTCATTTGTTTGCTCTTTCTTCATCTTCTTCATTGGTCTGGTTAAAGGAAAGAAAGATCAAGAGTAGTATGCATGGAGGAAAAAAGTTAAACTTATGCATAAGAAGTTGATAATTTATAAATTTGGTAAGCTTCTTAACCTTTTTGTGTTACGGATTCAAGTAAAGGAAAGAAAGTTAAGGATTTCAGTTATCTACCGATACTGTTCTGTATGGGATTAAGTTGCGGATAATCATTTTAATGCCCTCTGCATGTATACAAATTATGGTTTTTATGATGATGAAATATATTCGTTGAAGATTCTGAAATAGTGTTATGTTTTATAAACTAGAAGCTCGGGTAACAAAGGAAAAAGCTAAGTAGAAGGTTTTGGCATCAACTTTCAGGTGAGTTCCAAAACTGAAACCTTAAATGGATGTTTATGTTTTGGTATTGTTTGCTAGTTCTGTAACTTCTATCCTAAGATGATGAATTCTATGGCTAAATGATGATACCTTGAGATGCATGTTGTTTGTAGATATGTGTAATATCCCTAAATCAGGACTAGTAGTTTCAGGTATATTTTTGGGGTTCCGAGCGTGAATTTAGGAATTTATCGGGTTAATAGTATTTTTTTAATTTAATTTAGTAGGTCAATTTCATCTAAAATCGATTAAACAATAATCTGGAAAGATAAAAATATTTTTGGAAAATTAATTTTAAAGTAATTAAATAGTTATTAGTGAAAATAATTAAATTGGGTCAAAAAAGAATTTTAAATTAATTTTTATTAGGGTTAATTTGAGTTAAATTTAAATATTAATTAAATTATATTTAATTGTAAAATAAGGGAAATTTTTGAGTATTTATTTAGCAAATAAACCTTTAAATTTGGAATTTTTGAGGGAAATGGTCAATGGGTAAAGTAAGGGAAATGTGGGAGTGGCCATTGGAAAAATTTCTCAATTTTTAAATTTCTGGTGGGTTGTTTCAGTTTTAAACACATTGCATCTAGCCTAATTTTCACACCATTTACATCATATTAGAGAGCTATAAAATTTGTTTTCTTGGCATGGTTTTAAATATTTATCATCAGAGAATAAATTCAACAAATTTCCTTCTCAAAATATTGTCTCTTTTCACCCGAAATTATTCATAAAAGTAGCCAAAAATATTCTAAAATTTCTCAAGATTCTTCAAACAAGGTTTTCAATCAAAGTATTTAGAACGAATCAAAGGTAATTCTTATTTCTAAACTTATTTTTATGATGATTAGAATCAGATTTACATGATTTGAGTGATATTTACATGATTTTTTTATCAATGTCATCTTCTTCAAAAGCTTAAGATGCTTTAATGGTGGATCTTGAATCTTGAGAGGAAATCCAAAATCAATGGATTTTCCAACTCAAAATGGATCTATTAGAAGGTTTTTTTATCTTATTTATCAAGATTAAACATGTTTTGTAAGGTAATTTAAAGAAATTCGAATTTCATTATCTTCATGAACTGAATTTTCCGGATTTTTGTGAAATTGATCTAAATGTTAAATTGATGCTTAATATATGTTTATTTAGTCTAGTATTGATGTTTGGAAGTGATTAGGAGGGCTAGAGTGATCGATTTTGTGAGGAATCGAGTTTTCAACTTGATGATACAAATTTGGTAAAGTAATTTTGAGTGAGAATTTCGTGTAGTCTAGTTGATGAAAATTTGTGTTTATTATATCTTTTTTAAGGTGGTAATATCTATTCTATCTCTGTTGAAGTTCTGAATCTTGAAGAGGATCGAGATAATCGAAATTGAAGCTTGGATTTGCTAGGTTGATCACTTGGTTGTGTTTGAGTTAGTTGTGTGATGATTGTTATTAAAGGGAAATTTGGTAAATTGACCCTCACTTATGTTTAATTGGATGATTAATTACTGATTACAAATATTTAATTGAGTTTTGGTTGGTTAATTTTGCAAGATTATTTATATATGTTTAAGTGATGAAAGTTTTGTTAAGTGTTGGTAAGTGAGCACCTAGTGATTTTATGTGTTTGATTTGATTTATTATAATGGTGAACTAAGCAAGCATGATAGAGTTTTTGGTTCATGGTATGTTGATATTTCAATTGATAAATGAATATTTATAATAGGTAATTGGTACACTAGATTTAATTTTATGTTAAAATGGCTATGTTACATGATTCATATATGCATTTTGGCACTTTAAATTGAGCACATTATTGACTGAAATTATGTTATGATTGATTGGTTATACTGGCATTATAGCATGATGGATCCATTGGATATAGTTGGCATGCCATAGGATTTGTGAGTACTCACCATATTGATATGTTATTTGTGAGCAATGAGGTTCTATGTGGACTGATTTGGAGTAGGTAAAGGAGTGTTGAGCATGTGTTTTCGTTCAACGGGACTAATTTGAGGCGATATAAGGGAGCGTGTGGCCTCAACCCACTCAATCCGGGATTGATTCTGATCCTGATTGGGAGTAAGAAGATCTGTTTATCATATGTATGATCACCCGATTAAGCCATGATTGTATAAGCCAATATAAATGTATGAAATGTTATATGCTAAATTGTTGATTATATGCCATGATTAATTATGATTTTTGATACATGGTTGACCATATGAAATTGAGCTATTATGGATTGATATTGTGATTGAAAATTTGTATTTGACTGGTTTCAATTTAAGCATGATTTGGGTGCTAATTTACTCATCGTTTTATTAACATTCACTGAGCTTTTTAAGCTCACTCCTTCACATTCGTGTAGATAACCGATGGGATTGAGGAATTGAAGAGTCAAGCAAGAAAGTTCCAAGAGATTAAGACTCGGTAGAGAATTAGTTCCACGTTTTGGAGATGTTAATCGGGCATTATGGAACTTCTGGGACTTAGTTTAATTTTAGTTGTAATTGGACTTGGACATTGGGCATTTTTAATTTTGGATGGTTTTATAATATCATATATGCATGTTTGAGTTTGATTATTAAATAATTTACAGTGTATTGTTGTTTGATAACTCGATGATTGATAACACGGTGTCTGAGGCATGATGTTTACACTAAACATTGTTTAAATGAAGCTTCCATGGAGTGGTTTACTAGCGACTAAGGTACGCTACTTGTTTGAATTAACCGGTGGGTGATATGCATGAAATTGAATGTTTAATTCTATTTAATTGAGGTTTAATTAGGGTTAATAAATTCAATTGAAGGTATATGAATATGTATGATATTTAATTATAGCTTGATCGAGTTTAATTGGAAATTTAAATACTTAAAATCAGGTTTAAAATTGAATTTTTCGCACAAAAAAAGCAGCGGTCTGTTAGGGGCTTGAATTTTTGTCTTTTTAAATTGGTTCTCTAGTCCGTTTAAATTACAAATTAGTCATGTAACTTGATAAGTCTAATTAGAGTCTTAAATGATAAGGAAACTTGATAAAATTTTAGTATTAGACTTGTAATTGATAAAATTTGTTAGAAACACACTCAATTTAATATTTGGGTATAGTAATGATTGTAACAGCCTGGTTTAGACTCTAGTCAGAACAGTGGTTTCGGGACCACAAATCTGAGGTCGTAAAAATATTTTAATATTATTTTTGGTGTTGATTATATGTGCTATAGCATGTGTGAAAATTTTGTGTGATAATTTGATCGTTTGTGTGTCGAATTAAGAGAAAGGACTTAATCGCATATAGAGTACAAGCTATGTGCTGAATTATAAGTACCTAAGTGTTGATGCCTTTATATTGTGGAGGCCTTATGAAGCAAATATGCCAATATTTAGATGGTGGATGAATATGGTCAAGAATGACCTTGTATGATATGCTTTATGTATTTTATGTTAACGGTTAATTTTGTACTTTAATAATTATGTTTAATATGTTATAATAAAACATGGAAAATGGTCATTGTTATCATCTTTACTCCACCAAAAATTTAGAGTGAAAGAAGGGTTTTAAGCTTTGAAAATTTCGGCTATTGTTCATCTTGATTTAAGGTATGTTTGAGCTCGATTTTTGTTAATTTCTACGTTTTCGTAATCGTTGCTTCGTGCTCTAGCTAACCCATGTTGAAATTTTGTGAATTGATGATGTTTTTGTGATGAGCCATTGATGAATGCTTGAGCTATGTGCTAGTTGATAGTAAAATATGAAAACTTGGTGTTGGATTAACATAATTTGTATTGAGATTTTTGGTGAAATTGTGTATTTTGGGCTTAATTGAGAAAATGAGAAATTGAGGGGTTAAATTGTGAAATAAATGAAATGTGTGGATTTGTATAAGCATAAGAAGAATTCGGCTAAGCACATGTATATTGAAATTTTTTGTATTTGATAATTTTGTGAAATAGGGACTAAAGTGTCGAAATGTGAAAATGTGAGGGCTATTTTGTAAAATGCCCTAAATGTGTGTATGTGGATTAAAATGAATGATTTGGTAATTGAATGGACTGAATTTGAATGTGTATAGACCAAGAGAGAAGAGGTTCGGATCGAGATCGAGGCAAAGATAAAGTGCTCGTTTAATCGACCGTATCGATAGTCGACGTCCGAGGTAAGTTCGAATAAAAAACATGTTATTAAGATATGTTCTTGTATTATGAAATGAATTTGTATATGTGTATGAAATTAAGATGCTATGTGCACGATTTAGTTAAGGGCACTAAGTGTGCGATATTGAAATCGAAACAGAAATGAATAGCACTGTGTGTGCGATGTTTTGAAGCTTCGGCTTATAGTATTGGCACTGTGTGTGCGACGCCGAGACAAGTCGGTTAAAAGAATAGGCACTAAGTGTGCGATGACAAATATGCTACGATTATGTATATAGCACTGAGTGTGCGATCAGATTGAATGAAAATTAAAGGATGATTAGCAAGTAATATCAAGCATTGAATAGCTTGGAGGTTTAATATCTATGTGTAGCTAAGGTACGTATTGAACCTTTGTGGTTGATGAGTTTAAATAAGCTATGATTGAGTGAAGGAGTATTTTAGCTATGGATGAAAGGGCATGAATATGAGATATTAGATCTATGTGATTGTTTATTATATACATTAGATTGATTTGATAAGATGTTTATTATATACATTAGATTGATTTGATAAGATAATTGTATTATATGTTGAACTTACTAAGATTTGGAAAGCTTACTGTGTGGTTTCTTTCTCTGCTTTGCATTGTCAGTAAAGCTAGCTCGGATCAGGGGATCGTCAGCATCTTAGTACACTATCGGCAATCTATTTTGGGGTATTTTGGAAAGATGTACATAGTTAAATTATGGCATGTATAGGCTGGTCATTTGAATTATGTTTGAGATTTGTAATAGCAATGAGATGTGGCTAGATATGTGTTAGTTTAAGTATGAATGACTTTGGTATATATATATATGATGCATCTTTTGGTATGGATTGTGAGTTGAGAAATTGACTTATGAATGGATACTTTGTGTTGGTAAAATGCTAGTATGAATTGGTAAATTTTTTGAAAGGAATGATGTTTGGTAATGAATGAATTATGCTTGTGATGATATGAGTTTTAGCCTTTGAAATTGACATGGTTGGAATTGGTATTAATACATGAATTGAATGACTATTTTGGTATGTTTTTGGTGGTTATATGTGCATGAGATGTCTTGGTAAATATGGCTTGTAGGCTTGACGCTTATGGGTGGCATTTTGGCCTTGTAAATGGCCTATAATGTCACACGGTTGTGGCAAACGGGCGTGCCTAAAGACCGTGGGTGAATTGGCAGAATGTAGCCTAGTAGTACACGGCCTCAACACGGGGGTGTCAGCTAGCCGTGGTGTACAAGTCAGTAGCTAGCTAAGAGTACACGGCCATGGCACACCGGCGTGTTTGGTGGCCGTGATGGGGAAGTCAGTATATGCCCTAGTAGCACACGGCCATGGCACACGGGCGTGCCTAGTGACCGTGTTGGTATAGTCAATATATGGGCACGGAAGGACACACGGGGGTGTCTAGAAGCAGTGGAGGGCATACGGTCTCCTTCTACGGGCGTGTATCCCCTGAATTTTAGAAAAGTTTTAACTTTTCATAAAATTTTGTATGTGTTTCGGTTTAGTCCCGGCCATATCTTTAGCATGTGAAATCGGTCTCGTAGACCTTGATAAGGGACAACATGATTGTAAATGAATGTGGTTGAAGATGATTGACTTTGTGTCGTAAACTCTAAATGTTAAATGTTCTGATTGATAGGTAATACTTCTTAACCCTATTCCGGCGATAGTTTCGGGTTAGGGGTGTTACAATGATAGTTTGAAATTGTTTCGATTTAGTCCTTAATGATAAAACTTGAATTAGACATAGAAAATAAACTCGGATTAAGCTGAAATTTTTAGGGCTTAAATAAATTGACTAAAATAAGGTTCTTAAATATTTAGATCTAATTTCAAGTTAGTTTAACCGTAGGTGGTAAGATGACAAAAATGACCTTAGGTTAAATTACTTATAAAAAGTTTAAATGAGGTTCACAAATTGCATCCGCATTAGTAAATAACTAGTAAATGGATAAGATTGAGGTGTTATAAGGTTGGTGTGTGTCTTGAGAGGTCGTTAGCCGGAGAGTTACTTAGGTGGCTTATGTAACGCTTCGAATTCGGGCCGACCCGTCCTAATCGGGTTTGGGGTGTTACAATATAAAAGTATATGGCTAGTTGTAAGTCTATCTATATGGTATAAATGAGATGTTTAGCATGATATTTTTTGATTATGTTGGTTGAATGTTGAGAAAATGGTGCGTCATCCTATGGCTAAATGATGTGTAATTGATGAATTATTTCGTAACTGAATATTGATGTATTGTGAGGTATATTCTGTTGATTCGAAAATGCATGAAATGTTTGCATAACGTGTGTGGTGCATGAATAGTAGGGTTGATAGAATGCCTGTGTACAAATTGCATGTATATGATATGCAGAGTGTGGAGGGTTGTTCTAGCGGATGAAATATGAATAAATGTCACGTGTGCACTCTATGCCATGTGTTATCTGGCTTACGGAGGTTTAGGCGAATAGTACAGAGAATGTATATGCATGGTTTTTGGCTTTGCGAAGGTTTTATTGGATTGTACGAAGAAATATGCGCAAATGAATATGATAACCCAATATGGGTCATATGAATGTTTGAGACTCTGCAGAGTCGAAGGCTTTAAGTATCATATGTGTAAGCAAGTCCATGGCCATCACATATGAAAGTTATGAAAGATATATGAAAGTCTGCCAAGATTATCTTATATGTGGAAGTTTGTCAAGATTATCTTATATATGGAAATCTGCCAGGATTGTCTTATAAGTTGGATTTTGCAATGAAGGGATCTACTTGTATGAGTCCGCCAAGAATGAGTTTGTTCTCTTGTAACCTATTATCAAGTGCGAAAGAAAAGGTACGAGCTATCTGTGAATGCATGTCCGTATATGAAATATATGTTAATCGGTCATGACTACCTCATATGTTTGATTCAACAAATAGGGGATTCACTTTTAAGGATTCACTTACATATTATATGTTTCAAAGGGAAAACCTTCAAGAATAGATTTTGTTATAGTGAAGCAAAGGCAAGATGAAACACTTTTACAATTTAGTCATTGTACTTTAATTAACTATCCAATTAACAAAATTAAAAAAATTAAAGGGCCCAAATTTAATTAAACTTTTTACTAACTTTGTAAATATAATATAATATTTATGAACTTGATCATCGAAATTGGGGTTCCAATACCATCATTTTTTACACTACTGAAAAACGGGTTGTTACAAGAAGTGTGAAATGGAGAGATTGATATAGGAAATGCTTCAAGATTGTATTATTAGGGACAATTGCAACCTTTTTGCATCCCCTATTTTCATGGTGATAAAGAAGAATGGTAGTTGACGCCTTTGTGAGGACTACAGGCAGCTTAGCCAACACACAATCAAAGATAAGTTCTATATCCCTATTATAGAGGATGTGCTTAATGAATTAGGACATGCCTCATACTTCTCTAAAATTGATTTATGGTCTAGTTATCACCAAATACAGATCTGGGAGAAGGACATGCCACTATGAGTTCCTAGTTATGCATTTTGGCTTAACTAATACCTCTATGCTTTCAAGCATTAATGAATGTTGTTTTCAAACCCCTTTTGAGGAAGCCTATATTGATTTTTTTTTTTTATGATATTCATGTATATTCGAAAAATTGGTCATCCCATTTGGCATATCTCAGAGTAGTTTTACAACACTTGAGAAGGAATAAATTGTATGCTAATAAAACTAACTACGACTTTGGCATCACTAATATTGAGTGTATCAACCATATAATCTCAAGGGGTTTAGTTGTAACACCCCTAACCCGTCTCTATTGTCGAATTAGGGTTACGGTGTAACATCCAGAAATAAGGCCTAAACGGAATAGTGGTTTCGGGACCACAAATCCGATGTTGAGAAATTTATTTTATTTATATTTTTATGGTCTACAATTTCACGGAATGATTTCGTGAAAATCTTATTCGCAAATTTTGACGTTTGGGCACTCAATTTAGTCAAAAGGACTAAATTGTAAAAAGTACAAAAGTTGAGTTCTACATGTTAGAGGTGTCCAATTGTTATGAAATTTTAAATTGGAGGTCCTTAAATGATAATTAGACCATTGGTTAAGTTGGTGGACAAAAATGGACATGGATGGGTATATTTCAAAAGAATTTTTTTAAGGGGCATTTTGGTAATTTAGTGAATTAAATGAATTAAAAACAAAACTTAAATGCCAAATATGTCCATCTTCTTCATATGGACGAAATTTACCAAGAGAAGACATGGCTAGGGTTTTCTCAACTTTCCAAGCTCATGGTAAGTCCGTTTCTAGCCCTGTTTTTCAAGTTATTTCTGAGTTTTAGAGTCCGGTAGCTCGTTTTAGCTTATGCTACCAATAATTCATGCTAGGGTTCATCTTTGGAAAATTACCCATAGGTGAAAAGTGTGTTTTTTGATGTTTTATGATAGTATATGAAGGCTGAAATTATGTTAAACAACTTTTACTAAGTGGTTTTACGTGAAAACGAGTAAAACGTTATAATCGGTAAAAATACCTAATGTTCATAAGTACATGCTAGAGTGAGAATTTGATGTTGCCATAGAAGAGAAAAAAGATCAGCATGTTATAAAACATAAGAATAAGGGCTGAAGTTTAATTTTCGAGTATTGGGGAAAAAGTGTAAATATGTAAAAGTTTAGGGGCAAAATTGTAATTTTGCAAAAGTTGAGTTAAGGACTGTTTTGAATTGTACATTAATTAAGTAAGTGAAATGTGATGTTTTAGACCCCGAAAAATGAGATTTGGACCTAGAATTGGAGGAAAATCGAAAATCGAGAAAGTTGGTAAAATGGTCGTTTCGGCATTCGAAGTAAGTTGGTGCGTTAATAATAATGCAATAATGTCGTAATGTATATTTGAAACCTAAATTGTGGTATTAAATTGATTTTTCTAAATTACATGTTTAGTATATTATGTTGGTGAATTGAATTAATAATATGTTTATGATAAAATGTGACATAGGTGACATGGAAAATGGGTTGAAATGTTGTGCTTAAAGGTGTTTTCTATGACTATGGTTATTATGTGAAATGGTAAGTTTGTATGTAAATAAATGCATCGTTTTTACTTACGTTTTCATATTTTGATAAATTGTATGAATTGTGGCTGAATATTTGATGTAATTGACAAAATATAGACAAGTGAGAAATTTCCCGGTTGAACCTTAGGAATAAAAATGGATACGAGTGACATGTTCACTAAAAACCTATGTGAAATCTAAGTGAAATAAGTTATCCGGTCTTTGGTCAAAATGACGTTCTCTTGGTGGTGAGTTATCCGGCATGTGTTACTGGATACTCGACGACTTGTGTGAGCAAAGACGAGTAGTTACGTATGACCGAAGCGACTTGTGAGCGGACCGAGATTGTGATTATGTGAAATGGGTGCTGGTCTTATAAGTTCTACCAGTGGCTGGGTAATCCTGCATGTGTTGCGGATACCTGACAGCTTGTGTGAGCGGCACTGAGTAGTTACGTATGACCGACAGCTTGTGTGAGCAGACTCGCGAATGTGTATAACTCGAGAATGAGTCTATGTGTGATAAGTGATTTGAAGTAGATTTGGCTACAAGTGTGGCACTATGTGCAATATTCCAATGTCTCCGTTAATATTCAGATGTGTTCAATTGGAAATTGACTAAGTGAAAATACAATGTGGCTACGTAGCGACTAAGTGTAATTGAATATGATTATGTGATGAATAAGTGCAAGTATATGCGTGTAAACTTATGAGCAATGTGCTCGATATGTGATCGAACTTTGGTAAGATTGATACTGAGTAAGTGTTCCAATGAAAGTTACTATAAAGAAAACATGAAAGAATGAAATTTAGAAATAAAACAGATTTTGGACAAAGAAGTGATAGAGTAACTTTGAAAAATCACCAAAAATGGTAGAAATGGAATTAGTAGTTGAGTGAGATATGAAATTAAAGATTATTAAGTCTATTTGCATATGAAATAAATAGAGAATGCAAAGAAATTCTGTATTTTGAGATATTTAGATTTTTGTGAGACTAGTTCAGAGTGATTTTGACATCCCCTATTCTGACTTGGAAAAATCATTAAAAATTGTACAAAAATAATTTTGGGACATAATTTATCCTTAATGAGTCTAGTTTCAAATGAAACAAATTATAACATCATTTGAATTCGCACAAGGAGAAAATTGATTAAGTAGTGAAAAGTGGTCGAGAATAGATAAATAGTGAAATAGAGGAGACTTTGAAGAATAAACTGTACTAATTGGCTAAACCAAAACTTCTGAAAATTTTATGGTAAAAAGATATGTTAGTCTAGTTTCATGGAAAATTTACGGATCTTAATTTGGAGTCCCGTAACTCCAGATATAAATAATTTAATGACTGTGACTCAAGAAAACAGCTTAACTGGAATTTGAATAAATAGGAAGAATATGAAAATAACATGTTATCATATTGCTTATTATTTTCATGCGAGCTTACTAAGTGTAAAGCTTACTCTCCTCCTTTCCATTTCGTTTAATTTTGTCGTCACTCAGCGTTGGAGATAAATCGGAGGCGATATCACACTATCGGGTCATTATCCTTGGAGTATTGGCATGTGTATGTTAAATGTTTTCAAGTGAGTGGCATGTATAGGGACTTAGTTTTTCTATGATGGATGTTGTTGTGATTAGCCAAATGTATTGGCATATAGTTATTTTTGATTATGGCCATGCGATGTGGCTTATAATGATTTTGGCTTATAAGCCTATTTGTCCATGGTATGTGTTAATGTCTTGTTATGTGGTATAAGTGATTAAATAGATGACAATGTCAAATGCATGTCTTTGAAAAGTTTTAAATTTTGGGTGAAATTTGGTAACCTTGGTTTTGTATGATTGTGAATATTGAAGTATGGTAGCGCCTCGAACCTGCTGCAGAGTTGAACACGGGTGAGGGTGTTACATTTAGTGGTATCAGAGCTATGGCTTAGTCGGTTCTCGGACTAACATAGCAAGTGTGAGAGTCTAGCTATACATGCCACCAATATGTGATAGTGTGATGCCTTCTGACGTGATTGAGGATAATCTTATGAAAAGAGAAGTACTCCCCAATCGAGCTATATTCGACCATTTAATAGTGATATTGAAGTATTTGAATAAAGTGTAGCAATGATGAGTTAAACTCGGAAAAGAATGAATAAGAATTCGTAATGTGTATATGTGATAATGTGTGAAATGAAAGTTTATACAGTAATATGCTTATTCATATTTTTTCTGACCTTCACATACTATAGCATGCTTGACAAAAATTGATTAGTGAATGTGCTAAGTAAGTTATTCAAATTTTGTAGAATGTATGAATGAGTGCACTTGTTTGAATGAGATAATTGAAAATTTTATGTCAGGCAAATATGAATGATAAATTGTTCGAAGTGGGTCGTATAGTTATAATGACATATGTTGATAATGAAATATGTGTCATATGTATATATATATGTGTGTGAGAATCGAGTTAGAGGCTGTACGACCTCACCCCTTCCCGATGAGGTGTTTATAACAGAAATTCATGAGAATCATGTTGATTAAGTTCCTAAGTGTGGAATCAAAGAGTTCAGTTATAGAATAACTATAGATATGATCAAAGACTGAGGATGGTTGAAAAATGAAAGATAGGATTAGAGAAATATCATATTGACTCAAGAATTATTTGGTTTATACAATATCATAATTAGTGAAAAATTTAACTTTGATAAATCGACTTATTCAAATAAGATACTGAAAGGAAGTATTAACTGAAATTTTTCTGAACTAATTTTCTTTAGTGAAAGAAATAGTGTGGAAATTAGTGAGGCGAATTAGTCGGAAGAATGATGTTTGACATGTGAAGATGTTTAAATATATGATCATAGTTGAGCAAGCCATTTACGACTATCTCTTCTGGGCATTTTATGTTTTCGTATCTTTTCAGAGACAATTATGATTGCTTGTTTTCTGAGTAAAGAATCGTCAGTTTGATTGATCTATGATTGGTATTCCACTATCTTTTATTGAAATTTAATTCCATTACGTCTGAGATAAAAGTGACAGTGAACTTATATGAAATGATTCTACTGTTTCTTTTGGCTATTGTTCTATTTATATTTGTATAGAATATGTTTTATCTCTGTTATAATCGACTTTGGAACACAATGGAATTATAATTTTTCAGTGGCACACCAATGAACGGATTTGAATGTGTATATTTTCTAAAATGTAAAGTAATGGTTCATGTTTTTATGATTAATATTATATTAAAAAGAGTCATTCGATTAGTAATTTAGAGATGGTTATTATTATGTACGTATTGAAAAATTTGATGATTTTGTTTGTTTAACGAGGATTGTAATATGTTTCTTGGTTTTGAGAGTTTAATATATCCGATGGCATAGCAAAATTTGAGTTTAAGGCGTGTGGTGATGAATTAAGCTATTGAAAGATTGTGAGTGATCATCGATTGATCCGTGAGGAGCCAAGAGAAATGCTAGTGGGTTGTTTTTGAACGTTTGATGGAATTAGCATAATAATTTCAATATGTATCGATTCTTTGTTTGAATGTAATTCACTAAATTCTATTAGGATTGGATCGATGACAGAGTGTTTCGAAAATATCGTCTTGAAAAAGATTATTTAGTGATGTTAGAAATCATGAGAATTATATTAAACCTCATTCTGTTAAGATTTTTGGGACTAAAATCCCTAAGGAGGAAGAAATGTAACATCCCGAAAATAAGGCCTAAGCGGAATAAAGTGGTTAAGGGACCACAAATCCGATGTTGAGAAATTTATTTTATTTATATTTTTATGGTCTACAATTTCACGGAATGATTTCGTGAAAATCTCATTCGAAAATTTTGACGTTTAGCACTCAATTTAGTCAAAAGGACTAAATTGTAAAAAGTACAAAAGTTGAGTTCTACATGTTAGAGGTGTCCAATTGTTATGAAATTTTAAATTGGAGGTCCTTAAATGATAATTAGACCATTGGTTAAGTTGGTGGACAAAAATGGACATGGATGGTTATATTTCAAAAGAATTTTTTTTAAGGGGCATTTTGGTAATTTAGTGAATTAAATGAATTAAAAACAAAATTTAAATGCCAAATATGTCCATCTTCTTCATATGGACGAAATTTACCAAGAGAAGACATGGCTAGGGTTTTCTCAACTTTCCAAGCTCATGGTAAGTCTGTTCTAGCCCAGCTTTTTCAAGTTATTTACAGTTTTGGAGTCCCGGTAGCTCGATTTAGCTTATGCTACCAATAATTCATGCTAGGGTTCATCTTTGGAAAATTACCCATAGGTGAAAAGTGTGTTTTTTGATGTTTTATGATAGTATATGAAGGCTGAAATTATGTTAAACAACTTTTACTAAGTGGTTTTACGTGAAAACGAGTAAACGTTATAATCCCAGAAAATACCTAATGTTCATAAGTACATGTTAGAGTGAGAATTTGATGTTGCCATAGAAGAGAAAAATGATCAGCATGTTATAAAACATAAGAATAAGGGCTGAAGTTTAATTTTCGAGTATTGGGGAAAAAGTGTAAATATGTAAAAGTTTAGGGGCAAAATTGTAATTTTGCAAAAGTTGAGTTAAGGACTGTTTTGAATTGTACATTAATTAAGTAAGTGAAATGTGATGTTTTAGACCCCGAAAAACGAGATTTGGTCCTAGAATTGGAGGAAAATCGAAAATCAGGAAAGTTGGTAAAATGGTCGTTTCGGCATTCGAGGTAAGTTGGTGCGTTAATAATAATGCAATAATGTCGTAATGTATATTTGAAACCTAAATTGTGGTATTAAATTGATTTTTCTGAATTACATGTTTAGTATATTATGTTGGTGAATTGATTTAATAATATGTTTATGATAAAAGGTGACATAGGTGACATGGAAAATGGGTTGAAATGTTGTGCTTAAAGGTGTTTTCTATGACTATGGTTATTATGTGAAATGGTAAGTTTGTATGTAAATAAATGCATCGTTTTTACTTGCGTTTTCATATTTTGATAAATGGTATGAATTGTGGCTGAATATTTGATGTAATTGACAAAATATAGACAAGTGAGAAATTCCGGTTGAACCTTAGGAATAAAAATGGATACGAGTGACATGTTCACTAGAAACCTATGTGAAATCTAAGTGAAATAAGTTATCCGGTGCTGGTCCAAACACGTTCTACCGGTGGTGAGTTATCCGGCATGTGTTACGGATACTCGGCGGCTTGTGTGAGCAAAGACCGAGTAGTTACGTATGACCGAAGCGACTTGTGTGAAGCGGACCGAGATTGTGATTATGTGAAGCGGGTGCTGGTCTTATAATTTCTACCCGATGGTCGGGTAATCCTGCATGTGTTGCGGATACCTGACAGCTTGTGTGAGCAGCACTGAGTAGTTACGTATGACCGATAGCTTGTGTGAGCAGACCCGCGAATGTGTATAACTCGAGAATGAGTCTATGTGTGATAAGTGATTTGAAGTAGCTTTGGCTACAAGTGTGGCACTATGTGCAATATTCCAATGTCTCCGTTAATATTCAGATGTGTTCAATTGGAAATTGACTAAGTGAAAATACAATGTGGCTATGTAACGACTAAGTGTAATTGAATATGATTATGTGATGAATAAGTGCAAGTATATGCGTGTAAACTTATGAGCAATGTGCTCGATATGTGATCGAACTTTGGTAAGATTGATACGGAGTAAGTGTTCCAATGAAAGTTACTATAAAGAAAACATGAAAGAATGAAATTTAGAAATAAAACAGTTTTGGACAGCAGCAGTAGAGTAACTTTGAAAAATTACCAAAAATGGTAGCATTAGAATTAGTAGTTGAGTGAGATATGAAATTAAAGATTATTGAGTCTATTTTCATATGAAATAAATAGAGAATGCAAAGAAATTCTGTATTTTGAGATATTTAGATTTTTGTGAGACTAGTTCAGAGCGATTTTGACATCCCCTGTTCTGACTTGGAAAAATCATTAAAAATTGTACAAAAATAATTTTGGGACATAATTTATACTTAATGAGTCTAGTTTCAAATGAAACAAATTATAACATCATTTGAATTCTGCACAAGGAGAAAATTGATTCGTAGTGAAAAGTGGTCAGAATAGATGAATAGTGAAATAGAGGAGATTTTGAAGAATAAACTGTACTAATTGGCTAAACCAAAAATTCTGAAAATTTTATGGTAAAAAGATATGTTAGTCTAGTTTCATGGAAAATTTACGGATCTTAATTTGGAGTCCCGTAACTCCATATATAAATAATTTAATGACTATGACTCAAGAAAACAGCTTAATGGAATTTGAATAAATATGAAGAATATGAAAATAACATGTTATCACATTGCTTATTATTTTCATGCGAGCTTACTAAGTGTAAAGCTTACTCCCTCCTTTCCATTTCGTTTAGTTTTGTCAGGTCAGCTCAGCGTTGGAGATCGTTGGAGGCAGTATCACACTATTGGGTCATTATCCTTGGAGTATTGGCATGTGTATGTTAAATGTTTTCAAGTGAGTGGCATGTATAGGGACTTAGTTTTTCTATGATGGATGTTGTTGTGATTAGCCAAATGTATTGGCATATGGTTATTTTTGATTATGGCCATGCGATGTGGCTTATAATGATTTTGGCTTATAAGCCTATTTGTCCATGGTATGTGTTAATGTCTTGTTATGTGGTATAAGTGATTAAATAGATGACAATGTCAAATGCATGTCTTTGAAAAGTTTTAAATTTTGGGTGAAATTTGGTAACCTGGTTTTGTATGATTGTGAATATTGAAGTATGGTAACGCCTCGAACCCTGTTCTGGAGTTGGACACGGGTGAGGGGTGTTACATACGGAGCATTACCATTCAACCGAAAATCATTTTAACATTATAACATAAAATAAATTAAGTTTATTGTAAATCAATCATTCACATGCATTTTGTCCTTAAATCAAGCTTTCGAGGGCTTAAAAATAGCATAGAAGCGATAAGAGACTAATTTGAAATAAGATAGGAATTTTGAGAAAAAGATGCAAAAATGTGAAAACATGGGTCACACGGCCGTGTGGCCAAGCCATGCAACATAGCCCAGGCCATGTAACATTCAAACAAAGGGACACACGGCCATGTCCCAACCCGTGTCCTCACTTGTGTAACTCTCTAAGTTTCCGTACACACCCGTGTGCTAGGCCGTGTAACTTGTTAACTTGAAACACTAAGAAATTTCAAATGACGCACGGCTGTATCGCCAGGCCGTGTGTGTCACATGGCTGTGCGACAGCCCGTGTGCCAAGTCATGTAAACCCAATAATTTACCTAAAATCAAGCCATTTCAAGTCCAATTCATGCATAACTAACCATTCCATTTGGAAACACATTCAAGGAATTTAATCATCATACAAACACACATAAAAATGCCATTTCAAACACCCTAATTCAACTAACCAATATGCCATTCAAAAGCACCATAACTGTATCAAAACATCATTTACCAAAACAAGTTAACATTGCCTCATTTCATGCATAAAAACCTAGTTCAAATATGTACTAAAACATGTCACAAATGATAATTTTCAAGCCATCATCAACATACCAAAAAAAACCTTATTTACAAGCACTGAAAAATGACCAAAATGACATAACTTAGTGAGTTGTTAAGGTTCACCAAACCAAACATAAACTTCAAAGCATATACATACCAAATCACCATTAACACATTCACAAAATACCATTACAAAGCATCATATACATGTCATTATTAACCTTGGCCAAAGTATTCAAAAACTACCAAAATGGTTGTTGGATTGTGTGATAGGTCTCCAACGAGCTTCCAATCTATCGAGCTTCCAATAATCTAAAAAACAAAGAAAAATAACTATGTAAGCAACGAGTGCTTAGTAAACTCATATAAAATTAAACATAACTTACCATGTCGTTTATATAATTCATTAATTAAGCATAAATCATTACCAATGCCTTAAGCTTAGTAAAAACCTATAGAACATCATCAAACTCACAAATTAGTATGCTTGTCCATGATACAAATGAAACCCTCCATAAGATATGTAGTTTACCATATATAAACACATCATTTAACTCATCAATGTTGCCATAAGATCATGATTCATATCATTTGTATACTTACCATTTCATTTCCATTTCATACCCGTTGAGCCATCTAAAATTACAAAGGATACTCAGGAATGCTCACACATAGTGTGCCTTTTCATAACTATAACTTTTCCTTCACATCAATGCTCACACCAGTTGTGAAAATAATCTGATTACCTTTTTGTTGCAAACAAAAGAGTAGAGTTTCGGTTTTCTTTCCAATTCCCCAAACTTTTTCTGACGTTTTCTTCTTCTTCTTCTTTTTTCCCTCCTCTGCTGATTCTTTCCCCTAGTTGCTGCCGAAATTTCCATTATTTTTTCCCTTCCCTTCCATTTTTTTCTTTTTTTTTCCAATTGATTCAGTTGTTCATCGTTGATTGCGCGTGTTCGGTAAGTAACGGTTTTGCCTATTGTTAATCATTCTTAGTTAATCTCTAAAAGGGAGATTCCGTTTTGGTGTTTAGAAGTTAATCAAGGGACTGGTGGTTTTGAATCGACGCTGTGATTGTGCAAAGTCGTGGTTACTCAAGCGAGGTAAGGGTTTTGCTAGGTTTTTAGTCGAGTTCCTTCCGAAATTGGTTGATTAAAAATGAATTAAGTGATTAATCTGGAGATATGTTGGTCGATTTTTAGGTTTTGGAAGTTTAAGAGTGCTTACGCATCAGAAACGATACCAGGTGTGTACCCGAAATGCAGAAAACGGGTTTCAACGAAAAGCCAAAATTGCTTGCTGTCGAGAAAAAAGAGAAATAAGAGAAAATGATGCGAAAAATTGTAGAGAAAGGAAATAAGGGTGTTATAAACTTGGAAATCCACATTTTGCACTAAAATAGTTTTGGACAGCAGCAGTAGTCTAACTTTAAAAATTCATCAAAAATAATGGGAATTGAGTTAGAGGTTGAATAAAATATGAAATTAAATTTATTCAGTCTAGTTTTCCATGGAAGAAACATGTAAGAAATGGAATTGTAAATCATGAGATATAATAAATTTTATAAGATAAGGTCAGAATGATTTTGGGTTCCCCTGTTCTGATTTAGGAAAATCATAAAAAAAATATATAAAAACAATTAAGGGCTTAAATTTATATGTTTAAATCCGTAATGAGTCTATTTTCAAGAGAAATAAACAGAAACAACATATAAATTTGGTACTAAGAGATAAGTAATTTTTAGTAAGGAATGGATTAAGCTATCAAGCTGCAGAATAGGGATAACTTTAAAGATTTTACTGTACTTGTTTGGTAAACTATAAATTCTAAAAATTTTATGGTAGAAAGGTATTTGAGTCTAGTTTTAAAAAGATCAAGCAGATCTTAATTTGGAATTCTGTATCTTAATATATAAATAATTTAGTGATAATGACTCAAGTAGACAACTTTGAATGAACATATTTAGTAAATAGTGAAAGCATATATGAGTATTAAGCTAGCGTGGGTTACTTTGAAAATGGATCACACGGCCAAGGCCAATTTGGGCCGAGTTGGCCACGCGGGTAGATCACATGGGTGTGTGGGCCCATTTTCACCGAAATGTTTTTAAGGTTGCACGGGCAGACCCCTAAATGTGTGAAATTGACTGAATGATATCTGTACTGGGCATGTTAATATCTAAACTGAATATATGTACTGAAATTGCATAATAGCATGTCATCCATTGTATGTTGCATTGCATTGGGTTGGGGGTTGTTATTTGGAGGAAGTGTACTGAAAGGCTTTAAGCCTAATTTCATCGGGTGACTCAACTGCAAACTCATCAGATTGTGCCGCATTGGTACTACTTGGAGTGTAGGAGGGGGTGGGTTGATTATATTCCCACATGGAGTGTAGGGTTGGACAGAGATGGTGTGTAGAGGCTGGTTGGGTAGGATTTTGCTCTTTGCATAATCATTATCGCATCGATGTGATAGGCTAAGGCCCTAATACATTTTTGACACTGTACTAAGATAGGCTAAGGCCCAGACTATCACTGATACTGAAAAAGGCTTAGGCCCAAGACTGTTCAACTGTGCATTGTGAATACTGATTGTTTGTTTGTTTTTGCGAGATTACACATTGAGTTTATGTAAACTCACCCTTTTTGTTTAATGTGCACAGGTAATTCCCAGACTTAGATGGATCGGTGCGACGGAGGACTCGATGGTGACTACAGTAATTTTTTGACTTCATGGTTTTCAATTTACGATTTATGATTTGATTATTATTGATTATTTGGGTTGTCATTTAAGGACCCTCTGGGATTTTGGTTTTAAATTTTGGTTTTTAATTATTTATTTTACTTTATGGACGTGGGAAATTCAGTTTTCAAATAGTTAAAGTAATTTCTAAACGTATGATCACCTAGACTATTTTATTAAAGCTTCTACAATGAGGGATGTTTCAAAACAAATGTTTTAAATGAATAAAGATGATTTCCTATGTTATAACAAAGGTTTACTAAAGATAATAACATGAGATGTTTTCTTCGTAACAACGAGGTTTCAAAAACAATATCGTGTGACATTGCCAGATACGGCCATAACGTCTAGGCCGGATTTGGGGTATTACATTTAGTGGTATCAGAGCCAGGTTACAAAACTCGGTTATGGATTATGGATTTTATAAAAAATGGGCTTTAAAAAAATTGATTGATTTTGAAATGTTTTTACTGAGTAAGTGGTACACCGAGTCTCCGGCGCCGATCCTATAAGTATTCTGAACTGTGATTTGTTTTAAACTGAAACTGTTATGGATAGTATATTCTGAAACTACTATAGGTAGTAAACTGTACTGAAAACACTCTAGTTAGTGTATACTAAAAATTGTAGAGAAATTGAAAACTGTAGTGAGACTGTGATTTACGAAAATGAACTCTGAATAATCGATATTGTTTTACATAAAACATTTGTTAATAAACATTAGAACTGTAACTGATTCATAAAACTGTTAATACAAATAAACATGATTAGATAATGAGCGCACGAGGTATCCACGGATGGGGTACTAGAGGCCGAGGTAGAGGCCGTAGAGGAGCTCGAGCTGAGTCCTCCTCACTGGGTAGCATACCGAATTTGGATATAAGTGAGACGCCAGCGTCGCCTACTACTGAGACTAGGTCTCAAGATCGCATTGCTGGGGACGACGCATTGTCCTAGGCTATGCTGAGGATTTTACAGAGGGTCACTAGGCCCAATATTGGATCTAGGGGCCGAGGATCGGTTACGAAATGACTCCGTTCCAATGGAGCTTAGTTCTTCAGGGCAGTCACTAGAGTTGCCCCTAATGTGGCCGAATACTGGATTGAGGCCATGGAGAGGATTATATATGGAATTTTGTAGCTCAAGATATAAATAATTTAGTGATAATGACTCAAGTAGACAACTTTAAATGAACATATAAGTAAATAATGAAAACATATATGAGTATTGAGCTAGCATGGGTTACTTTGAAAATGGATCACACGGCCAGGGCCAATTTAGGCCGATGGGCCACACGGGCAGATCACATAGGCGTGTGGGCCCATTTTCACTGAAACGTTTTCAAGGTTGCACGGGTCGCCCAAGTCGTCTATGAACCTACTGTAGGGTCGGTAAACGCTACTTAGACCCCTAAATGTGTGAAACTGACTGAATGATATCTATACTGGGCATCTTAATATCTGAACTGAATATATGTATTGAAATTGTATAATAGCATGTCATCCATTGTATGTTGTATTGCATTGGGTTAGGGGTTGTTATTCGGAGGAAGTGTACTGAAAGGCTTTAAGCCTAATTTATTGGCAGCTCAACTGCAAACTACTGTATTGTGCCGCATTCGGTACTACTTGGAGTGTAGGGATGGGTGGGTTGATTATATCCCCACATGGAGTGTAGGGTTGGACGGAGATGGTGTGTAGAGGCTGGTTGGGTAGGATTTTGCTCTTTGCATCAAGCATCGCTGCATCGACATCTTTGTGATGGGCTAAGGCCCTACTGCATTTTTGACATTGTACTGAGATAGGCTAAGGCCCAGTTGTCACTGATACTAAAAAGGGCTTAGGCCCATGACTGTTCAACTGTGCACTGCGAATACTGATTGTTTGTTTGTTTCTGCGGGATTACACATTAAGTTTACGTAAACTCGCCCTTTTTTGTTCAATGTGCACAGATAATCCCCAGAATTAGACGGATCGGTGTGACGGAGGACTCAGCGATGACCACAGTAATTTTTTGACTTCATGGTTTTCAATTTACGATTTATGATTTGATTATTATTGATTCTTTGGGTTGTAATTTGAGGACCCTCTGGAAATTTGTTTTTAAATTTGGGTTTAATTATTTATTTTACTTTATGGATTTATACCTGTTGGTCGTGGGAAATTTGGTTTTCAAAAAGTTAAAGTAATTTCTAAACGCATAATCACCTAGACTGCTTTATTAAAGCTTCCATAACGAGGATGTTTCAAAACAAATGTGTTAAATGAATAAAGATGATTTCCTAAGTTCTAACAAAGGTTTACTAAAGATAATAACATGGAATGTTTTCTTCATAACAACGATGTTTCAAAAACACTATCGTGTGACATTGCCAGATACAGCCATAACGTCTAGGCCGGGTTTGGGGTGTTACAAGACCAGCAACCAAAACATGATATCTCTAATGACATGTCATTTGTATCCTAAGAATTCTTAAGGTTCAACCAGGACTCATTTTCCGTCAATTGATCATAACATGGATACATTTATATATAGATTCATTTATATTAAAACAACATAGTAAACATTCATTAGCTAACATTAAAACAATCACAGTTCATACGAACTTACCTCGATAACTAGGGCGTAGAAGTAGAATCGAACACTGATCCGAAGCTTTAGCTTTTCCTCGATTTAAGTCCAATTGTGGTTTAGCTTGATCTAAATAAGTAATTTTATTCAATTAAGTAATTATAGTATTCAATTTAATCCATAATTCATTTTTATACAAAATTACAAAGTTACCCCTAATACTTTGACTTTTCATAATTTAGTCTTTAAGCTCATAACATAAATGTAACTCATTTTAACCTAAATCCAACCTAATAAAAGTTACAAGGGACCTTGAAACAACCCATAATTACTAAAAATTCACAACAAACCTATATATTTATACTTTTAACAATTTAATCCCTATTTCCAAAATTCAACAAAAATCACTTAATGAAACATGTTTATTTTACAAAAAAAAGATTAATAATCTATCAACTAACATCAAAACACTTTAAAAAATTCATGAAAAGTCCCTCAACCTTTAACAATTTTGCAAATTAACCCCCGGGCTAGCTAGATTAAGCTAAAACGAATTCAAAAACATAAAAATCATTAAAAACGGGACCAAAATCACACACCATGCAAACACTTATGCTAGTCGAATCTTCAAGCCCTAAAATGGCTAATTCTTTCTTCAAATTTCGGTGGAGAAGGAGATTAGAGAAGATGAAGCCAATTGTTTTTAGTTAATTTAGGTTTTATTTACTCAATTACAATTTTAACCTTTAAAAACTATCAAAATTTCATTAAAACCTTATCCATGCAAATCCACTAACACTTTAAATGGTATATTTACCCATCAAGTCCTTTAGTTTAAGATTTCATATCCATTGAACCCCTTTAACTAATATAACTCAACTTTAACACTTTTTATGATTTAGTCCTTTTTACCTAATTAAACATTTAAACATCAAAATTTCTTAATGAAATTTTAATACGACCTTAATAAAATCCCATAGACATTAAATAAACATTAAAATAAAAATTCACTCATCAGGATTGTGGTCTAGCCTGTGTGCCCTTCGAAGTGGCCACACACGCCCGTATGCTAGGCCGTGTGTTAGGCCGTGCTAAACCTGTAGGGTATACTGACTTATATAACACAGCCAAGTCACATGCCCGTGTACTAGGTCGTATGCCAATTAGGGGGTATAATGATTTGACGGCCGAGCACACGCCCATGTGTGAGATCGTGTGGAGCATACTGACTTCATTTGAATTTCAACACCAGGGGACACACGACTGTGTATGATGACCGTGTGTCACACACGGCTGAGACATACGACCATATCTCTGCCCGTGTGGACAAAAAGAGGCTAATTACCAAGCCATTTTGCCACCCAATTTGCACATACCTACACAAGCACAAATGGTACCAATTCAAAGCACTAATATACATCCAAATACCATTAACCAATGTTCAAATCATACCACTTCTTTACCATCAATACAATTTACAAATATGCTACAATTTTCCATCTATTTTCATACCTAATTCACATATTCAATTAAATCAACTAAACCATTACATACACACATTATCGAACATTAATTCTCAAGCACATAGCTTCCCAAATTACCTAATATTATTAAGCATTATAAATTCAACTACAACCACACAAAATAGGTCAGTTATCAAACTCAAAATAGAACCATTTGCACATTTATAAACATCATCAATTTTCATAAGCCAACTCAAATGGCCCAAAATACATGTTCATCAAACATACCAAAATGACTCAAGCCTATACATGCCATATACCATGTATACACAACTCAAAAGTACCAAGTAGATGGTTGGATAGTGTGACGTAGTCTCTGACGATTCCCGAATCTGAGCTAGCTTTGAATTCACTATAAAACACAGAAGAAACAAACAAGGTAAGCTATAAAGCTTAGTAAGTTCATACTAAATATACTCAACAATTCATAATACACCAATCATAAATTTGAATTAATTAACATTTATATCATGATAACCAACAAACCTTCCTCATACTTACTCATGTGCTTATATACAAATTCATAACTTTATCTATTTGGATTTTATACTTTACATGAACATACCTGTACAAATTCATAACGAACTCATACATTTTCGTAATACTGTTGAATACTCAATATCTCACACACTAAGTGCCTTACATAGTCGAAGCTATCTCGGTTTCGCACACTAAGTACCATATATAGTCGAAGATATGTTGAATCGCACACTAAGTGCCACATATAGCCAATTTACCGTTGAACATGACTGTATTCTAGTATATACAATTTATGCAATATCAAAGCATTAAAATCATAATCATAACAGTGCTTATCACATACAAACTTACCTCGGACGCAAAAATGACGAAACGAGTCTATTAGTCAAAAATATTGTTTTTTCGTCGACCTATATCCGAGTTTTGCTTTTCTTGATCTATATGTAATCAAAATTAACTTATTTAATCATCACTCTATTCAATTTAGTCCGTATCATACTTTAAAGCACTTGTACACTTTTGCCCCAAGTATTTCACAACTTTTACAATTTAGTCCTTATTTCATAAAATCACAAATTCATGAAATTCAATACTAATTCATGCTAGCTGAATTACCATTATGCCCCTAGAAGCCAATATTTTCCATTTATTTCACATTTTGACCTTAAATTTTCAACATTTCTCAATTTAATCCCTAATTTGCATTTTTACTAAAAATCACTTTATAAAACTTGTATAATTCACAACAAACAATCATAATCTATCATCAAACATCAAAACACACATGTATTCATCAATGGCATCATTCAAAATCTTTAACATTTTTGCAAATTAGTCCCTGGGCTAGCTAGACTAAGCTGCAACGATATCAAAAACATAGAAGTCATTAAAAACGGGACAAAAATAGACTTACAATTGAGCAATGCAATGACCGAACCCTAAATAGATTCCATGGCTTCTTCTTTGCTTGAATTTTCGGTTAAGGAAGATGATAATGGATGAAATTTTGTTTTATTATACTTATTTTAACTTTAATTATCAAATTACCTATTTAACCTTAATAACAAAACATTAAAATCATCCTATTAATGTCCATCTTTGTCCACTCATGATTCAAATGGTCTAGTTACAACATAAGGACCTTAAATTTAAGATTCTATAGCTATTTAATACCTTTAGCTATTAGAACATTACTTTTGCACTTTACGCGATTTGGTCCTTTTTATCAAATTGACCAATCAAACGATAAAATTTCTTAACGAAATTTTCACATAAGCATATTATCATGCTGTAGAAATTAAAATAATAATAAAATAATTATTTTGACTTCATATTTGTGGTCACAAAACCATTGTTTCAATTTGACTAAAAACGAGTTGTTACAATTCATGTCACTAAACACAAAATGGTAGGGCTTCTTTATTTGAAGGGTTTTTCTAAGGACATCAAGCAATAGGTGAAGGAATGTACCACTTGTTAGAGTTGTAAGAGTGATAATGCAGCTCATCCAGGGCTTCTGCAACCTTTACCAGTGTCTGATTGAGCTTGGATAATAGTCAGCATGAGCTTCAACGAGGGTTTACCAAGTTCAAAAGGAAAAGATACTATTTTAGTGGTGGTGGACAGATTGACCAAATATGGTCATTTTGTGGCCTTAGCGCATCCATTCTACACTTTGACAGTGGCTCAATCATACATTGATCACATTTACAAGCTACATTACACACCTAGCACCATTGTGTCTGATCGAGACAAAATGTTTATTAGCAAATTCTGGAAGGAGCTCTTCAAGAGGCTTGATACAAGCCTTCATATGTCTATAGCATACCATCCTAAAATAGATGGTCAGACTGAAGTTCTCAATAATTTCCTAGAAGGCTACTTGGGATGCATGATAAGAGAAAGGCCTCAGGATTGGTTCCTATGGTTACCCCTAGCTGAATGGCGGTACAACACCACCTATTATTCAACCATTAGGTCAACACTTTATGAGGCCTTGTCTGGAAGAAAGCCACCCTATCATCTACCATACTTTGTTGGTACTTCCTCTATGGACACATTAGATTATGGTCTTCAATAAAGAGAGGCAACAAGACAACTTCTCAAGTTTTACCTAAGAAAAGGACAAAATCGAATGAAACAAATAGTTGGCTGTAGAGAGAGTGATAAAGTGTTTCATGTTGGGTACTACATTTATTTGAAACTTCAACCTTATCGCCAACACACCTTAAGGAAACACTTGAATCAGAAGCTTTCTCTAAGGTACTTTGAAGCTACCAGAAAGGTCATAGATGCACCCTACTTTCTATGGTTCTCAACTCAAAATATCTATTGGGAAGGTTCTGACAGAAGTGAGTCTGCCATTGATGGGAATAGTTGGAGCCCTTCTGAAGGAGCCAATCTGGATATTGGATAGGAGGATAGTGCGAAAAAGAAACTAGACTGCTACTGAGGTCTTAGTTGAATAGGCCAACACCTTTCTTGAGGATGCAAATTGGGAGAATTTACAGGCTTTGCAACTACAATTTCCACAATTTGATCTTTGAGGACAAGGATCCTTTTGAAGATATGGGGTAATTGATACAATAAGATTACCCAACCAACAACTGCATTTGAATCTTTTTATGTTAGTTTGTTTCCCTATATTATTTTAGTTAAAAGTTGCATTTTAATGTTCTTAGAGTTAAGTGAAATAGTGTGGATTGGTCTAAGTGTTAGTGGCCAAAACTGTGTTTATGTCCATGTCCATTAAGAGAAATGATGTGTATTGGGAGCATAGCTGCACACTAACAGCTTGCTTAACTAACTTTGGAACCATTAATTCTTTCCTTCTTAAGTAGTTGAGGGAAAGGGGGTTGGTTATGAAATTGGAAACTACATCATTTTCTATCTGATTTCTCTTTTCTCACCCATCTCTTTCTGTTTCCTTTTTTACGATTCGTAACAAATAGCTAAAACTCTTAAGCATTTTTATCAAAAGCGACAGAGCATGTTCATAGATATAATAAGAGAATGTTCCCTGTGTTGGATAAAACGAGTTTGAAAAATGCAGTAGAAAATAAATTTAGGGAAAATAGATTTTTAAAATTTTTTTTTTCAAAACAAGATATTGGTTATGATATCTAAAGTAATAAACACTTAATCAAAATTGTAAATTTTTATTCGTCTAGGATGAGCGCTTCGACTGAGTAGTCTTCTCCACTATCCTCAAGCTTACATCTACTGAGTGTGGGCTCACTTCGAATCAGAAATTTTTTCACAAAAATTACCAGTGGGGTAATTTCGTAGTTTCTCTAAACTTTTGGGTCAAGTTGTAAATCAGAAAAATATCTCTAGAAATTTTCTGAAATAATCTCTTCTGAGAATTTTCTATCTACAACTTTCTCTTAACTTCAAGTGTGTAAAATAATTACCCAATGCTCTTTTTATATGGGGAGAGTTTAGAGAGTTCAACTATAATTAAACTTAATTAATTTAATATTAAATTTAATCTTATTCAATTCAAGATAAATATTATATTAATTTAATATTAAATCTTATTAAAATAATAGAATGTTTATCTATCAGTTTTTGGGTCTTGATCTCGATTTAGGGCTCTCAGGCCAAATTTACGTTCTCATGTCCAATTTTCAAGTTTAATTATCCATTGGGCCAATTGTCTGACTTGAAAATTAGTTTCCAAAAATATCATATTAATTTTAATTAACTTGATTAATCTAATGTTACTTGATCAAAATTATTTTTTCCAAAATCAACTTAGATTTTCCAAATTAATTTTTAAAGAAATTTTTTAATCAAATTTTCTAATTAAACAATTCTCAGACCACCTAATTTAATTTCACATCGAATAAATTGACTTAATTAAATTATTTCCAACGTCGTAGAATTTTCTTCTGATTCAAATACAATCTGATCGAGTTTTTGTTGAGCTAGAGGAGGGATCAATCGAACATATACAATTAGACTCTAGTAATTACAATTATGTTCAGAAGTACCATTCCGATAATTCACAATTACTTCATCATGGAGTCAGTCCACAAGAAGCACGATGATTGAAAACTCCTTATTGCATACTCTTTATGAGAGCAATTCATCCAACTGCTTTATTCAATGACCTCATCATGTGTGTGTTACCCTCATATAGTATCTTTGATTCTTTTAAGTTAAATCTATTCACTTAATACAATCCTATTTTATTTCAGTGTCACCATTGTGTCTTCTTAATGATTAATATGATCATTGTCAACAAATGACTGTGATAAATTGCTCGTTAGAGAACAAAAAACTCATGGCGACGTTCCATATTTATCAATCCACACAATACCAATGGGAGGATATCATTAACTCTTTAATTGAGCTATAAATCCCATTGTTGCTAATAAAGTCATGCCACACAAGTCATGTACCCAACATACCGGCTATATGCTTGATCATCTTTAGAGCAAAAGCATAAGCCTCCACTTATATCAAAGCACATGAGTTGCATACACATGGTTAGTGACTAACTCGGGATTTAGGTAAATCACACCATGAATGTCACAAGTGAATTAATTCACAAACGGATTCAGAATTAATTCATCTTGGGTTTAGTCCAATGTATTATTCTACCAATGAATACATATATGTCTCTACCCGTAGAGTCAACTGCTCCGATAGCCAAGACTAGCTATCTCCCCAATTGGAATTGTAGAGAACATAATAATCCTTCTTAGTATTTGAATCAAATGTTCACTTCGATTCTTTTACGGTATTATGAACTTAATTAGATTATCTACTAAAGTAAGTTGTTTTTCTCGCAAAGTAAACATTCTTACAATGTCGCTTATGTTCAGTTTGAATTTAAACAATCAATAAGCTAATATTTACTTGTCACAATTTCGCTATGTATACAAAATATAAAAAAGACAAAAATACAAAATACATAATACTGAAATGTAAAATTAACTTTATTTATTTATTTATCATTTAAATAAATATAAAACAGTTACATGTTTACTACAATATGAATTCATTTCCTAACAACCTAGAAGCCATGAGATTAAAGGAAAAGTAGCTTCAACAGCTGCAGCTATGTCTATATGCTTGAATCAAAGAACTCGTGCAAAAACATTCCAATGGAACAATCAAAACCCCAAATTAGGGATAGAAGAAAACCCTAGAAATTGAAATCCCCAATCAATCAAATAGGAAGACAATTAAAATTGGGGAAACAAATCAGGCGAGTGAGACAGGCCGAAAAGAGAACAAAATGAAGAGGAAGGAGAAAAAGAGAGACTCCCAAGAAAAATGGTCT
The DNA here is from genome assembly GCA_025503065.1 of Gossypium bickii. Classification (NCBI taxonomy): domain Eukaryota; kingdom Viridiplantae; phylum Streptophyta; class Magnoliopsida; order Malvales; family Malvaceae; genus Gossypium; species Gossypium bickii. The sequence continues at coordinate 93,447,994 of CP106719.1, read as the reverse complement.
ACTTCATCGGTGAGAGACCAAAGAGTGAATGAGAGTTCTTTTGAAAATTACAATTTTTTTTAATGAATATAGAAGAAAGAAAATAGGAAATATATTTTTAAAAGAAATACAGCCAATAGAGTAAAAGTTGCGCGTAAAAAAAATGGAATACATGTAGTTCGTCTATATATTCCCGATTATACAGACAATTTGAATTTACTGTCAGTATATTATAATATAGCTTTAATCTATACAGACGAATTACAAAGTCGTCAGTAAAACCTTGTCTATACTGACAGATTTGTATATACTTCGGTCAGTAAATGGAATTTTTTGGTGCTGTAATTTTAAATTTAAAAAAATATTAATTATTATAAAATTTTTGGAGTAATATGATTTTTAAAAAATAAGTAATATGCACGTTAAAAGATAACTTATATATATAAATCAATATCAAATATAAAAATATATACATATTTTTTAATTGAAAAAAAAGAAAAAATGAAATAACACATGCAATATATAATTCAGTGCTGTTTGAATTGATGATAAATCTGCAGTTTTGAAAGAAAAACCCCTAAGAAAAGCAATAGAAAAAAGGGATATGAGATTCAAAAGGTTTCATTGCAATTTTTTTTAAAAATATATAAAAATTATCTTCCTTAATTTCTTTAATTTTCATCCTATTAATATATCTATTACACGCGGGGCAAAAATCCAGAAAATACCAAAAAAAATAAAAATTACCGGAAAGGATAGGGTTGAAAAAAAATGACCGGAAAGGGCAATTTCCCCCAAAATCGCGTCCTCGTCAGCGCATTTTTTGGGGGAAACGGCCTAAAGCGCTCCCCCGGGGACGCGCTTTAGGCCTTTTTCCCGGCAAATAAAAGTGGCAGCAAGTGGGAAGAAAATGGCACCAAAATTAGGCACCGAAAGTTGATGTGATGTGAAAATTGTTATGGGGTAATTGCAATATTGGTCCCTATTTGAATAGGTAATTTGTAAGATTGATCCCTAAACCTCAACTATAAATAGGCCTAACCATTTCTCATTTTCTTCATCCCACAATTTGCCATTCTCTACTTAAGGCATTGTTCTCTCTCCCTATTTGTAAATTTTCACTTGTATTTTTGGAGTGAAATATATTTGTTAGTGCCCAGAAGACGTAGGCAAAATTTGCGAACCTCGTTAAAATTCTGGTGTTCATTATTATTATTTTTTCATATCTTGTGAGTGTGATCGTAGTTATTTATTGTGCTATTAAATTACAATTGAGGGATATTCTGGCTAGGAAAGACGTGGTACTTAAGTGATCCCCGTGATCCACCTCTCTTTCCCGGGAATTGAACTTAGTGTGATTTTTAGTACAATAATTTTACTCTTTTACACAGCCCACTTGCAATGAGCGAACGATTAATGCTTTGTTATTTACTACGATGGTGAAGTGCGTGATAATCAAAAATGGTGTTGTTTTCTTATCGGAGAACACAGTAGCGATTGAGTTTTAATCGAACGTCGATTTGGTAGAACTTCGCAAAAGAATTAGGCGTAAAATATTCGGAACAACGCTAATGAAAGTTCGATCTATTAAGTATAGATTTTGGCGCCCGGTTGATCCGGTGAGATATGACTCATTCGACATCAAAGGTCCCTGAGCCTTGAGGCAATGGTGGAGACTCATCTTGCCAGTGGTTCACCCTATATCGAGGTATATGTAGAATTTTCATCTCCAAGTGATCTGGCTGCGACCTCAACATCTAGTATCGTTCGAGGGGAATACACGACCCCAAGTCGACACTCTGTAAGTGGGAGGCAAAACACAGAAGTGCTAGTGTGCGGTGGTAGTATGGAAAACATAACCCCTGCACGACACTCGGTTGGTGGATGGGACATGCATATTCGTCATTCGACGTCGGATGATAGAAATACGTATTGGAGGATGTCATCAACTTCTAGTGGATGGCAATCCACATACGATTGGGATCGTTACGAAAGATGTTTAAGGAGGGATGATGTATTACCGACGACATCCATCAGTGAGGGGCCCTCATTATTACCGACGACATGCACCAGTGAGGGCCCTTCGTTTGTTGCAGATTATGGAGGATGGGACGATGAATCCGATGTGGAGCCACCTCGGGAGCCAGGGCACGATGGTGCGGTTGGATTATTTTTACAACCGAGCCCGCTCCAATTGTACGAAGACGTTGAGGGCGGTGCTCAGACGAAGAAGAAGAAGATTCGCTATTCAGGGCATACTCACCTCCAGCGCACATGCATAATGTCGATCTATCTCAAGATGATGCATTGGAGTTTCCTGAACTACCACACCGGACGCGTGACCGTACAAATTCTTTGTTGGATTCGGATCAATTAGAAGTTGGTAACGATTTTCCAACAAGAATACTTTTCTTCTTTGCATTGAAACAATACAAAGATCGTCGAATGTGGTTAACTACACTATGGTTAAATCAAAGCTCGATAGGTACGAGGCAAAGTGTGCGATGCAAGACGGCACATGTTCATGGAAAATCATGGCGTCGTTGAGGAAAAGGACGAGGTATCGTGGGAGGTGAAAAAGTACAAAGGTCCGTGATACATGTCTTTACCAGATAAGATGATGTATGTGTTCAATGATTTGAATAACACTAATATTATGTAATGTTGCATTATTTAACGACTTCATTGACAGTGTAACAGAAGATCATCCGAGGATGGATTGAGACATGTTGGTGATTTAATAATCCGACGGCGGTGGCCGATCCCGTAACTACAAAGGTGCGGCCTTAATTGGCAATATTCGTAGCCAAATGGGGTACACGCCCTCTACGTAAAGGCTTGGATAGCCAAGCGAGGCGTTGGAAAAATTACACTGATCGATGGGGCGTTTCATATAATGAAGTGTGGCGGTGGTGTCAGTCTGCCGAGAGGTATGTCTGCAGCAAAGACACAACAGACCTTGAAAAGGAACCGGCGATTACAACGATCGCTCGCTCCGTGGATGCGCAGATGTTCAAGCCGCATTACGGACATTTAAGCAATGCCGAGATGCTTTTACATATTGCAAGCCATTGGTACAAATTGACGGTACCTTCATGTATGGTAGATATACGCGATCGACTATTGCTAGCCGTGGCACAAGACGGTGTGGGAGAATCCTTCCGATTTGCGTTCGCACATACACCGGGAATCGGTGATGATTGGGACTTCTTCCTATCCAGTTAAGGAGGCATGTTTGCCCCCAACCCGACATATGCGTTATATCGGATCGGGCCCCGGAATACTTGGCGCAATAGAACGCCGGGAAGCATGTGGCATCGCACACACCATCGATATTGCCCGAGGCATGTCGCATCCAACTACTATGGGCAACATCGATCTAAAAGAGAGAAACGGCAAGTGATCGATATGGGTATGAAATATCTATTAATAAAATTTCTTTTGAAAAATTCAATTTATTCGCAATTGAAGAGTGGTATGTAATATTCGCTATCAACGTATATTAGCAAAGTTATGAGATCAATAAAGGCCGTTTTCACGAGATAGATGGCGCCGCTTTTGCGCTCAGATAACGCCTGGCGGCGCAAGCTACGTGCAATATTCCTTTCGAACAAAGTGGACACAAGCATATGATGGCGCCTACGATATGGGCATATGATCACAAACCTTGCCGAATGCATAAATTTCGTTTCGAAAGGAACCCGTCATCCGCCGATTACGGCGGTTGTGCAAGAGACATATTTTTGGTTAGCGGCACTATTTCCAAGAGAGCAAATGAGTTATAGAGGGCAAATGGAAGGGAGGCCATGTATGGAGCCGAAGGTCTTGCAACAAATTAATCGTGGGAAGGCACGTGCGAACACCATGCACACAAGTATGTCATGATCGCAATGCGACCTATGGTTTCGTGTCACGAGTTTGTGAGACTCCAACCAAGGTATTGTTGGCGGGCATTATCGTGTACACTTGACAAATAGGACATGCGATCGTGGATATTTGATGCACTTCGTTACCCATGTGCTCATGTACTTGCGGCTTGTCGAGAATCTCCGTATTGATCCCATGAGCTATGTCGACGAAGTGTACAAATTAGAAAACATGTACAACGTGTGGAGACACGTATTCCCCCGATCCTAGATGAACGTAAGTGGCCATCGGTATCGCGTGCCGTATATAAGTCGTTGCGGATAGAGAATTGAGGCGTTGAAACCAAAAGGTCGACCTTCCTCGACTAGAATACGCAACAATATGGATATATCCGAGAACCGACCAACCAAAGTCGGCATGCGGATGGTGTAGGAACCCCGCCATACATCTCGCTCGTGTCCAAATCGGAATAGTTGACCGTGTTATTAGCTTGTTTGTCTCTTGCTTGGCTATGTAATTTTCTGCTTTTTTTTGGAGTACAACGGTTAACTTTTGTACAATAATTCAAATTTATTAACTAAATTATATTGTAAAAAACTAAATTATCAAAGAACACTTCTTATTTTAGTGAAGAGGACTAAATTAAAAAAATAGAAAATAGAAAATAATTTTTTATTTTATTAAAAATTTAAATTATATTACATACAAAAAAATACACAACTTTTGATATTAAAATTAAATTACAAACACAAATAAAAAAACAACTTTTTTATTCAAAAATAAAAAATTAAATTACAATTTAAAAAATAAAAAGCCCATCCTAATCAATGTTGATGCCGGTGGGAAACCAAAGTACACACTGATCGGGTGGTCGGCGATTCTGTACTGGATTCCTCCTTCTTCTAGCTTAGTGGGGTCGTGGAACCTCGGGCGGGAATCGGGTTCCTTGGCGGTGGGTGCGGTTCTAGGTGTTGCGATGATGACCCACCTTGATAAAATAATGACCGGAGGTGTTTGCATAAACCACGGCGGGGGTGACTGCATCCCGTACGGTGAAGGAGCCTGGTAGAAACTACTGCTCCCGACGGCACCTCATGTAATCCCACACCCGAAGTCGGCCTCACGATCGGCTGGCCAACGGGAGTTGTCGGGAACGGACTCGAACTCGGCCATGCATTCCAACCTGGGGTGGGACAAGGAAAAGGAAACATATATGGGTTAGGAGGATACATATAAGGGGCAGGTGGCACGCTGGCATAAAGCGTGGATTTGTGATGCCGGTGTTGTCACCGAACGGATGGGCCCGGTGGATCGTGTAGGCGCCGTTGATGGGCCCGTGGGATGTGTAGGCGCCGTTGATGGGCCCGTGATCGTGCACGCGCACTGGGCCCGATTCATCACCCATTCTCCTTGGATGTGAAGGGCCCGGCGACGCCCTTCGCGAATTAGCGCCGCCTCTCTTCATCCGACAACAGATACGGCTTGCCATGGATTCTAAACCATAGCATGTACTCCGGCACGCACGCTAACTCTGGAACTATGATCGGTTCCCGGTTAGGTAAAAAGTCATACCGGTTCTCCCACGTCTCGATATGTTCTGACCAAAATCTTGGCCAATCCGTGTGTGCTGCCGTAAGTCCACTTTATGCTCATCATCGAGCACCTCAGGAGGCACGAGAATCGGTTGCCGGCATCCAAATTGCCGCAGAACCCGATCTGACTGGTGCATCTCCACGGTTGAGTAGGTGATTAGCAGGACCTTAACGTGCCAACTGTTCGGATTTTGGAGATACTCCTCCGGAATTACTGCCCGAATTTCGGGATCCTCGTACGGTGTCCATTGAAACTATATTAACATTACCAACTTTTTAGTTATATACATAATATTAGACACTACCTACGAAATACTAAATTATAATAACGAAATTCGACACTTACTTGTGATTCCGACCTTTGGTCCAACAGGAGCCGTATATCCTCAAGCGAGTTAGGTATTCCAACATGACCGCCTCCTCGGATGGTTCCACCTAATTAAATAAACTTTTAGCATACAATTATACTATAAATATACGACATAATTGTAAAATATAATATTAAATTTACCTCGTTATCAGTGGGAATGAATATGGCTGGTCGAGTCGAGGACGTAAAAATGGAAATCGAAACCATGCCCATGACTGCAGTAGTGATAGGCAACCTCCGATTTTTTGTTTACTCGGCAGCGTCGCCCCGCACATCTCCCGGTATAACCTCGATAGCACGGCAGACCCCCAACTCAATTCACCTGCGCTCAAGTCAACAAGTTTCGAGGAGCCATCTCTGGGTGGACGAGGTTTCTAGAGAGGTCCCGGCATCAGATATCCTCCAATTATTTGAAGAATGTATGCTCGAGCATACCGTATTCTTTCTACTTCGGTCGAATCCTCGTTCGGCTCCGGGAATGTGTCTCGTAACCACGCCATATCGATCCGAGCTCCTCGAATTCTATCCGAAATGGCACCTAAGCTCAGAGCATACGGCCATCCAATCGAGAGATGTTACGGACTCGGTGACTACCGCCCCGTCCACCGGTAATCCCAACTGTAACTGCACATCTTCTAAGGTGATGGTACACTCTCCGCATGGCAAATGGAAAGTGTGCGTCTCCGGTCTCCACTCTCTATCAACGCTTGATCAAAGGCGGCTCCAACTTGAACCCCTACCTATCGTGGCCACGTGCAAAAACCCGCTTCCGCGCAGTAATTCTCGATCAATGGCGATGGGGACCGTGCATGTTGCGAATATAACATTCCAACACCCGATCTACAGATTGTTTAAAAATAAAATTATAAAATTCTAAATTAATTAAAATTGCATAATTAAAAATTTAATAATATTGAAAAATTAACATTCAAACTTACCATTTTCTTTTCTTTGGGCGGCAATGTGGTTCTCGTCTAGGCGACATAAGTCCCCGCCATTGTACTCAGATAAAGAATTTAAAAATTTTCTAACAAAATAGATATATTAAAAAAATTATAAAGGGCTTTTTATAAATAGTAAATGACTATTTTGAAATTTGAGCGTAAATTTGAAGGACTTTGAGAGAAACTTGAGAGAAAATTGAGAGCAAATTGAGAGAAAATTGAGAGAAATATGAGAAAGGATTGAATTGTGAAAAAAATGAAGGGTTGGGGGGGTATTTATAGGTTTTTTTTTTTGATCAGTTGCGGCCTCAAAGCGCCCCCGGGAGCGCTTTAGGTCGCTTTCCAAAAACGCTACTGACGGGGACGCGATTTTGGGGGAAATTGCCCTTTCCGGTCATTTTTTTTCAACCCTATCCTTTCCGGTAATTTTTATTTTTTTTTGGTATTTTCTAAATTTTTGCCCATTACACGCGTATGCGAATCTCTATTTTATTTGGTATGTATGTCTTGGATTTTACTGTTCTTTTTCTTCTTTTTTTTTAATTTTTATCTGTTATACTTTTTACTATTTTAATTTTATATTATAATTGGTTAAACATAAATTTATATTTTTATTGTTTTTATTATAGTAATATTTTAAAAATATTATTTATAAAATTTTTAAAAATATATTAAGTAACTTTTAAATATAAATTCTAATTAATTAAAGTAAAAGTTTTTGAAAAATTGATAAATAAATCAAACTATTCAAACAGCAGTTTCCCAAGGAGCTGGTTAAAGATTGGTTCAGCTTTTTGAACTACACAGGGGTGTTTATAAATCCAAGGTGGCTCCCCTTTGTACTTGATCAAATCCCCTTCGGAATATGCCTTTGAATTATTTTCATCCTCTTTCGATTTTCAAAGTTTTTTTCTTTATTTTTTAATGTATTATTTAATTTTCATTTTCATTCAAAATACTAATTACAAAGAGGATGAGAAACTCCAAAAGCACCTCAAAACACTATACCCAAGTTCTTTTTTTCTTTAAAATTCATAAATTTGGTAAAAGTATCATAGAAGTTTCTATATTAGAAGTTAAATTGTATTTTATTTCCTTTACTTAATAAATAAATTAATTAATTCTTATACGTTAATCTAAACAGAAAACGAGTTTTTTTATTAAAAATTTTATCAATTTCTATTGTTAAAAAGTAGCATTTACAACATCAAGTACATGTGGCACACCATATGTCATTATATGGTTATTCCGTCAGCCACACCGATTTTTAACAATACAAATGGATAAAATTTTTAATAAAAAATGGTCTTTTTTAAGTAAATAGGACAAAATGCAATCCGACTACTATTAAAAGGATTGTAGAAATAAAATACAAATGCTAACTTTTTTAAATACAATATTAGGGATCGGGATAGAAATAATACGATTCGAATTTATGCTAAACGAGTATTTAACAAAAATTTTAATCATTGCTCTATTCAAATCAAGACACAAATTTTAACTTAATTATTGATTAAATAGTAATTTCTTTTTTGTTGATTTAGAATTGTTTAAATAATTTTATTTGTAAGAACTGTAAATTAAAACCATCCAAATACCACTATTACTTTTAAATCAACAAACCATTCACTTCAATTACTAAATTAAAATTTTATTTATTTTAATTTACTTTAATTAATTACAAAATCTTAAAATTATATATCAACTTCAATTTAGTGTAATTATACACATAAAATTTTGATCGTGGTTCAAATGTATACATTAAACTTTAATTTTAATTCAATCATCACATTTAAAAAAATAAATACATCAATTTATTTTTATATTAGATAAATATATTTATTTGTGTATGCAATATATAAACATAAAATAATACTATATCAATAATAATTGAATCAAATTAAAATTATATATATAACATTGCATAAAATCAAAATTCATGTATAAAATTACATATTAAACTAAAATTCATATATAATTTTGAGATTTATCCCTAAAAATTAAAATAAATTTCTATAGACTAAAGATACCAATTCAAAAAAAGAGTTAACACATTACCCAATTTACATTTTTTTTAACATCCATTATTATTATTTTTTGAATATTAATTTCATCATAGGTTCTTATCATATTTGATCATATTGATACAATACCTAAAATTACTCATAGTCCCTCCCAACCTTAAAATAAAAAGATAATATATTTCAGCATACTCGAACTAAAACTCAATCGACTATTCTTCATTATTTGAATATTATTTTACTTTAAATTTAGATATATTCTATGCTCTTACACATAAGCACCTCATACTGTTATATATGCATTTATGGAAAAAATAAAAAACAACCATAACAGTATATTTAATCTCGTTAATATTTCTAACTTCTCAATTTCATAAACTCTAAAAGTCGTCCCATCTTAATTTAGATTCTACTCAAAAAATAATCATGGAATAAAGGGTTCATTCAAACTTTTCATTGTCTATAAATATCCCTCCTGCAAGAAGAGAGAAGACCCTAAACCTCTAAAATGCGACTACAACACCTCTAACCTCCATCTACGATGTGATTCGCTATTAGTAATAGTGTATCATTTTACCTCTCTAAACTTTAGTGTTCAATTTATTTGCCATAAATATTCATCCTACAATTCATAACGTGGATTTGAGTTAGAGATTACCTAATGTCTTTTGTGCTTGACAGTTAATTTGGTGGTGTAATACATTTAACTTATTTTATTATTATTATTATCTTTATTTTTATACTTATCATAAATAAATGCATTATTTATCAAAACTCATCCTTATTTACTTGTGAATAGGAAAATTATGTTATAATAAATTTATCAATAAAAAATTCATCACATGTAAATAATATTAACAGTCGTTATCAGATGATTTGTACATGACTTTAAAAAAAGACCTTATTTCTTTATCGTAAACAGTACATGTATTGAGGTGTAGATATACAGATGCATTGATCGTTGCGTAAAATTATAGTATAAAAATCCAAGAATCCCAACACCTTCTTTTGGGGCCCTCAGTTCGTGTCTTTATCTAAAACTTTTTGTCCTTGTTTCCCATTTCTTTCCTCTCCCTTTATAGCATCTTTACTTGCATACTATTGATGTCTTCGTTATCATCATCATCATCTTCTTCTTCTTCTTCTGAAGATGCCAATGGGAATAGTGGAAGAAGGGGTGTTGGTGATTTCGGAGCCCCGTCTTTGACTCGTAGACGTGCCAATAACGAAATCTGGCCAGGCCCTTTTGTTGAAGATCTTGTTGTCCAAGTTGCCATTGATGCTTCCCGTTCTTTTGGCCGCCTTGCAGTTGCTGCTGCACTTGCCAATGTGTTTCAGGTAGGGTTTTTTTTTTTTTTTTATATCATCTTCAATACCCTTTTCTCATCTTTCTTTCTTTCTTTCTTTTTCCCTGTTTGATTTTAAGGAAATAGGATTGATTCGATTAGGGAATTCTTGATGGGATTATGTTTATTTATATCATATCTATTTTTTTTGTTTTCACTTCAATCTTCATGGCATTGGGGACGGCATTATCCTGATTCTGAGAAATGACAAAATCTGAATCTGGTCAAAAATATCGTTTTGAACCCTGAAAATATGCTGCTATTATCCAGATTCTGGTATACCAAGTTACGAAATCCCCCACCCCCCATTTTTTCTTTTCTTTCCCCACTTGAGAAATTCCATTGACTGAAAAAGAGCAGAGAGTGAATCCAGATATATACTGTCAAATCTTGGATGCAGTGGTAGCATCCAAGGGGGAAACTGCCTTTGACAAGGGAACTGACTTTGGATGGGTCCATTTCTAACAAATTTGTCCCTTTCGGATGATGTAGTTTTAAGCATCATGCCAATGTTTACTTCGAAATGTCCATTTTTTAACCTCTTTTCAAATATTGAGTTGATAGGGGAAAAAAAAGGTTTTTTTTTTTGGGTTTTCCATTTTTCCCTTTCTTGGAGTGACCCTTTTTAAAGCTCTAAATAAAATAAAATAAAAATCCTTCCCACTTTATTGACTGACCTTTGTTTAGCCATCAGCTGGAACATATCCATATTCATGGGATTCTCTCTTTCCTAATGCTAAAAATGTAGAAAGAGACCTTTGAGGCCTACCTTCATTATTTTTAACTGTGTTGGGAATTATGGATATAGCATTTAGCATGATTTAAGGCGATGGTCCCTTTTACTTTGTATGACTCTGACCTTGCCCAAGTAAAGTCTAACATTTCCATATTTGGTTAGCATTAGATATGTCCGAACCTTCTTAGACATATATGGGAGCTGTTACTTCTTCTTCTTCTTCTTCTCTCTTTAAATAGTAGTCGAGGGGTTTAGCCTTTAGGTCTAGGTACTGCCCTCTCTCTACCCAATGTTTGCTGTCATTTTATGTCTCAAACGAGATCAGGCGCTTGTGCCAGATTTTTACCACTGTCAAACCATAATAAAAATTCATTGCAGGAGCATGTTAAAGGAAATGAAACTTTGAATGTCAAGTGAAAACCAGATTTTATAGCATTTAAACCACAGGATCATACCATAAATCATTGTTTTTATTAGTGGTTTCAAATTTCAATATAAACTTATTATTATTTTCTATGGTTTCCCCACAAGATTGAAGAAATCAAGAAAATCATTAGGTATTTTGCAATTATAGGTTTGGTTATTGGTCTCTAGGTGCTACAAAGAAGCAACATATGATAGAACATTCAAGGCTTTTTTATTATGGTTCTTTTTGTTGGCTTAAGGCTTAAGATCTCACTATTTGTTGGGTGTTTTTATTAAAGGATGAGAATGAGTCAAAAGCCAGGATGTGCAAATGCCGAAAGGCAAAAAGGACATGGAGCCCATTGCTGTTTTAATATTATTAAACTTATATCTCTTTATCCTCTTAGGGATAAGGTTTTCTCAATTTGCTTAATCCCAAAATTGTTTTTTTTTTTTTTTTATGTTTATTCTTCTATTTATTTCTGTCAGAACACCATAACCAAATTCAATTCAATGACTAGATGAAGACTTTAGATCTTTTTATATTTTTTCCTATGTTAAATCATGGTGCATGTATCGATGGCCTCCCAAACGGTAGGAAGTCGAAACATATAATATATATATACCCATGTTCCAGGCATGGGGTTTGGGAGTCAAAGAAAGAGCAGAAAGCAGGTAAGCTGGGGGGAAAGGATTATGTGTATATGATTCTCTGCTTTTAACGAGACAGGCCTTTGGCCAATCCTTTCTTGGAAATGAAAGAGAAGCTAAATTTTAATATCATATGGCACGCTTGAAAGTTTGCCCATGCTCGTGTTATATATTGTGTTTTTATATAACCAACGCCTTTTCTTAGTTCTTTAATGGACCACAGCTAATAGTCTTCCCTTGTCCTTTTCCTTCCTGTCTGATGATACTAAATAAAAAAGGATTTCATGTTCCACTTCCAACCCGAGGGAGGGATGATGTCTTGGGTCTTTGTTGTTGCAGCAGCTTCAAATGAAACCAAGAAAAAGGGAAGTTCGAAAATAAAAGAGCTGTCACACTCTCCCTGCTCCGCTGACACTAGGGCACAAGATTGTGTCTTAATTTTGTACCAATACATACAAGTCTATGCTACAAGACAGTCGATTCAACTTTACTGGTATCTTGAAAATATTGAACTGAAAATATGAAAGAACCAAATTGTCAAAAACAAAACGAGACCCATCATCATTCGTCTTACTGTTATTAAGAGGTCTGGCATTTTTTTCCCTGACATTGAACCTCGAAAACAACTTTCTCTTTCTCTCTATAGTGCCTGTGCCTGTGCCTGTGCCTGTGCCTGTGCCTAGTCTCTCTCTCTCTCTCTCTCTCTCTCTCTCTGCTCAGCTTCAACTCTGTCACAATTAAAATAATAAAAAAGCCCTTTATTACGCATGCCATGGCTGATATCACTGTTATAACGCGATTACCCAAACATTGCTTCCTTAAACTGAAAACCCTCTTTTCTTGTCCATACACACTGCTGCTGCTTTCTTCATTTCGTCACCTACCGTCTTTTGCTGGATCAATTCATCTTTTACTAAGCAATAAATAACTCTAATTTAATTATATCAGTATCTTTTGCGTAATTTTCTCCTGTCCGTGTTAAATAGCTTTTTTTCAACTTTTTATTGCATGGATTTCGGCCTTTATTTTTGCAAGTTGTAACCCTGAACCTTTTTTACAGATTTGACGTGGCTTGAGCTCAAATTTTGTACTTTCGGTGTCCTTTTTCCTTCTGTTTTTTCTCACGTGGAATGATGTGCGTGCAGGTTTGTTCCACGTGGCAAGCTGTCTCTCGCTCTGATCCACTGTGGCACCGTCTCACAACAGTTATATGGGGCCGGACCCACCGTATGCACGCCTCGTGGCGTGAGGAATACGTTTACCGTCATCAAACGGCTCAGAATTTTCGTGCTGGGAGATCATTTTACCACACCCTTCACTTCGATCCCGCCAGTGTGGACAACCCCGATGGACTGACGTGCCGCTGCCTCACCTTGTCTGATACCCACCTCGCTTGCGGCTTTGCCGATGGTACCGTGAGGCTTTTCGATCTCTCTACCCGTCAACTGGTCGGAACCTTCCACCCTCACCATCGCGATCGTTTCGGCCGCTTTTCACGTGCCGTGTCTGGCATTGTGATCACGGACCCCAGAATAATATTCGCCACGTTGGATGGAGACATCCACGTAGCGATCATTGACGGAGAGCCCCTTGCTCGCACGGCCCATTTGGGCAACGTCGTGAACGACGGTGCATTGGTGGACTTCACCGGATGTGGGCGATGGTGGGTGGGGCTTTATGCAGGCGTTCCGGGTCGGGCACTCCACGTTTGGGACGGTAACACTGAAGAGCTAGCCTACGTAAACACAAATCTGACTGACCCAGAAGCCGTGAGGGGGTGGTACACGTTGACTGAGTTGACTGAAACTATCGGCCGAGTTAGGGTGACTGGTCAGGAATCGGCTGTCGCATGCACGAGTTTAAGGTACATGGTTGTGGACTTGAGAAACCCGGAGTTTCCATTACACGACCGGGAGTGGAGGAGAGGGCTTACAGTGACGTCGTTGGACACCAATAGCGAGGCATTCATCATGGTGGACAACCATGGGTTGGCAATCGTACGCCGGGTAGATACACTAGAGGAGGTGTGCAGATTCAACACAAGGCAGGGGAACGTCAACGTCATGGTTTGCACGAACCTAGGGTACGCGCTAATGTGCGCCGCGGGTGTAGTAAGGGTGTGGGAAATAGAGCACGGTCAACACTTGTATAGTCTGAACCAGAACGTTGAGGAAGTCAACGCCATGGTGGCAGATGATCGGCACGTGGCAGCAGCGGGTAGTGACACGAGGATACATCTGTGGGATTTTGGTGCACAGTAGCGAATTTAGGGCATAGGGGGGATTGAATGGTGACAGTAGAACAAAAGTTTAGGGTTCATGGGGGACCAGCCATTGTACTTTGGGGTAGTGACATCTGGATTTTTTTTGGGGGGACATGGTCTGTTGTCTCTTTCGAGGCGTGCCTTAAATTAAATTTGTACTTCGGTTTTAGATATTAAGGTGGGGGAAAGGATGCTGCTAAGTAAATCTAGTTTTTTAAAATCATTCTAGTCAGTTAATGGAGAGAAAGAGCCATGGAAATGGGATTTGTAATTGGGGGGGTGGGGTAAGTAGCCAATTGCAGGGTCTTTCTGTTTCTGTTACTTCATTTGGGGTGGGTGTTTCTTTCAAATTTTATGTATTCTTTCTTTTAGTAAAAGAATGCATTCTTTGGCGGATCGTGCTGTTCCTTCCGTATTATATTATTAGTATTTAACTTGGAATTCTGATGACTAAGGCATTAATTCATCCATGCATACTAGGGCATGCCATTGATTATCAGAAATGGGCAAATGCGTCACTATATAAATGATAAACAACATAAGCATATCTATACGTAAAATAATTCTTTAATCCATATCACCTATTCACCCTAGTATAGTTCTCCTACGAAGGATTAATGAAGTTAAAAATTAGTTACAAGAAGTAAGTTTTAAATTGTTCTAAGAGAGGGTAATATGATAGTAGATTGGTTTGCTAAATCAAGCTCAATCGATGATGTTGAATTTATTATTTTTGAGTTTCTTAATTTCCCTGTTAAAAAATTGTTCTTAGAAGATAAACTTAGTGCATTATTTGATCTAAAGGCATTTAGTTGCCTTCTTTCATTATATAAAAAAAAGGTTATTTCTTGGCTTTTTTACTTGAATATTATAAAAACAAAAATACTATACAAAAATGGTATGTTAATGGAATTATGTATCGAAATGGTACACTAGTGCAAGTGTAGGGTGACACCAAGATTAAAAAATATAATAAAAATAAACTGGAAATGGCATGTAAATAGGTGGCATCAAAGAAATACGGGTCAAGTACGACCTGTATACCACCAAAACCGGACCCATTGACATTGAGGTGACAAGACCACAGGTGAAGCCAAACTCATAGGTGACACACCCTTGACAATACCTAGGTGATGCGCAACAGGTAGGCGGCACTGGGCTGGTGAAGCCAACCTTATAGGCGGCACACCCCCTGCAAACTGCACTCCCCTGCAACGGTAGCAGCGATGGGACGGGACCATCATCGATCTCGTGATGTGTTTTGGGGGACCTTATAATAGTCCCCAATGTCATTTTGAACTGAATGAAAGAAAAAAAAAACAATGAAGAATAAGAGAAGAAGAAGAGAACGGGAAGGGAAGGGAAGGGAAGGAAGAAAAAAGAAAGAAAAAAATAGAAGTAGAATAGAGAGAGGAGAAGGGGAAGGAAAAAAAATAGAAGAGAAGAGAAGGGAAGGAGAAAGAGAAGAGGTTGTGTTTGGGATTTGAGAAAAGAATTAGGGTTGTGTTTAGGGTTTGAAAAAAAAATTAAGAGGTTGTATTTGGGGTTAGAATGATTTGGTGTTTAAAAAAATCATAAAAGATATTTTTTTAATTTAGTAATTTTTTTGTTATAAATAAATGTTAATTTTTTTGTTGTTTTTGATTTATTTCAGAATTAATTTTTTTTTATTTTTGTAAGGTATTATTTCATTAAAAAGAAGCATTAAGGTATGTTTCTATTTTATATTTTCATTCATGAGTTTTTTTTAATATTTAAATAACAACATTCATATTTATGTAGAATCTTTTATGTTTTATTTTTTATGTAATTTATTTTTCATGTGTGTTTTAGGTTTATTAGATTTATTATGTTTATTTAAAATAAAATTATAAAAATAACAATATTTGTATTTATTAGGTTTACTATGTTGAGATAATTTATGTTATGTTTCTGTTATATTTTATGATTGACATGTTATTTTTATTATTTTAATATAAATTTTTTTTATGTAGGTAAAAGATGAGACCATTGAAATGAAATTTGTGAATGAGACCATTGAGTTGAAATTTACGAGATATATTTATTTTTTATTATAGTATAGCAAAAAATATGATGTGGCCAAAATTGTTTGGTATTTTTGTAATGAAAATTTATTGTATCACATTTATGTATTTTGATAAATATTTAAAATGCATCAAACTTAGAAATTAATTATCGAAATTTGTTTTAAAATTGCAGGTATCGAAATGGGTTCATTGATTAAAAGCGATGATCACATATCAAAACACAGTTAATAAGATGGTAATATATTGTTATTTGTTATTCATGGGTTCCCTTAAAAAAAGTTTCACGTCATTTATGGAAATAAATTATGTTATAATAACTATCTTCTGTAATTTAATAGTGTTAGGACCCGTATCGTGCATTGAGAGGTCAGGTGAATGGTTTAGGATATCCTTTGGATGAACGACTCATGCCATACTTGGAGTTAGCCGGATTCGTGTTAGTAGCATTGATCCAGACATTTGAGGTACAATTTAATATCCGCTTTAGTCAAGCGTTGGCGCCCGGAGACCCACACTTTTCTTTTGTCGTGTGGGGAGTGCACTGTCACTCTAGAGGATGTTGCACTGCAACTTGGGCTCCCAATCAACGAGAGTGCAGTAACGGGTGTAAGTACGATCTCTGAGCCGACTGCCCTTTGTTATAACCTACTCGGAGTCTTGCCCGGTGATGCTGATCGAAATTTACGGGTTTGAGATTTTCATGGCTGAAAGCCAATTTTGAGTATTTATCAATTAATGCCACTAAGCAGGAGGTGATTTACGCGGCTCGAGCGTACATTATGCACATTATAGCGGGTGTACTCATGCATGATGCAAACAACTATAGGGCTCATTTGATGTATTTACCCCTATTAACTGATTTGCAAAATGTTCGCTCGTATAGTTAGGGTTCCGTAGTATTGGCTATGTTGTATAGTGAGCTTTGTCGGATGACAAAGCCTACTGCGATGGACATAGGTGGATGCTTCATATTGCTGCAGTCTTGGGCTCTTTATCAGATGTCATTCTTGGCATCGGTTAGTCACCAAGCATACGTTTTTCCACTGGTGAATAGGTGACAAAATTTTACTCGTTATGCCAATTAATTGCCATATTTTTTTCCAATGATACTATTCTAACATGTAATTTGTTTTCGTATATGGAGTACTAATCCGGGTATCAGGAGGTCATACACTATTCCGATAAATCATCTGATGATTGAACACCATGACAGGGAAGGGGTAAGCTATTCAATATTTGTGAAATGTAATTACTTTGTATAACTTACTCGAACCGTGTTAAAATTTAACCATGTTATTGATTGCGCAGTTCATCTGGATGCCGTATCGGAGACCGAAAATTACGACTGTTATTCCCTCGTTTGCCTATATTCATTCACACATGTGGTGCACTAACGAACCCATTATCAATTTCCAGACAATGGAGTGGTATAACGAGGATCGAGTACTCTAGCAATTTGGTTGCATACAGTATATCCCAGCTCTGCCAATGCAGGTGGGGAAGATCCATGGGATTAACAAGAGAGGAAAACATGGAAATAATTGGGGGGTTGTGAACCAGAAATATATTGTAGTGTGGGACAACCAGATGGCACGGAAACCTTAGATGGATATTTCTTTCAATTTGCAACCATTGTTGGAGTACATACAGTGGAACTCCAATATGAGAAAGCCATTTTTACTTGGTGGACAATCGATTGTAGTCCCCTCACACATGCATCGACTTGAGGCATACGAGCCTGAGCCCGAGCAATCTCATACACATTCTAGGGATAGTTCTTATCATCCGGAGTTGCGGGTCAAGAACTATTTCCCTAGCTCGTCAGGACACGGATATCATTCTGAGTTTGATATATTCAGTCCATTACTGTAACAGCCCATTTTCGATAAAATTGAAACAGTG
Source organism: Gossypium bickii (assembly GCA_025503065.1). NCBI lineage: Eukaryota > Viridiplantae > Streptophyta > Magnoliopsida > Malvales > Malvaceae > Gossypium > Gossypium bickii. The sequence goes on along the minus strand of CP106719.1, from coordinate 93,429,870 downwards.
ATTTTGGGACCACAAATTCGATTTCGGAAGAAAAATTATTTTTATATTATTCTATGATCTGTAGTATGATAGTAATGTCGTATAAAAATTTCGTAAAGAAATTTAACCGATTACATGCTTAATTTGATAAAGGACCAAATTGCACAAAGTGCAAAAGTTGAGTTCTAATAGCTAAAGGGATTAAATAGCTATAGAACTTTAAAGTGGAGGTCCATATATGGTAAATAGACCATTTAAAAATGCTTAGTGGTCATGGAAAATAAAGTAAAGAAAAGGATGAAATTGGAAAGTGAAAAAAATAAAAAGATAATAATTAATTAAATAATGAAAAATATCATCTTCTTCATCATCTTTCCGAAATTATTTCCATGGAAACCCTAGCTAAGAGAAAGTAGCTCAAGCAAGCTTATTTTGATCAATTAGGTATGTTTTCTTGTCCCGTTTTTAATGATTTTTATGTTTCCGAGATCGCAATAGCTTAATCTAGTTATCTCGAGGACTAATTTGTAAAGTTATCAAAGAACTAGGGTTTTTCCATGGATGAACATAGATGAATTATGAAGTTTTATGGTAGAAAATGAAAGGTTGTTGATAGATAAACAACTTTTGTAAATGGAATTTTGATGAAATTATAATTTAGGGACTAAATTGAGAAGATGTAAAATTCATGGAAAATTTTTGAATTTTATGAAATACATGGGCTATAAATTTTACATGTAAAAATTGGCTAGGCTTGTAATAAGGATTAAATTGCATGAATTTCATTTTTCGAGCTTAGGTACGAAATCGTCATTAACTAAAAGTTTAGGGGCAAAATGGTAATTTTGAATAAGATGTGAATTGAATTGAAATGAACATGAATTAATGTTAAATTCATCCATATAGATTCGGATAGATCAAATTCGGAGTTAGAACGAGGAAAAGAGAAAATGTCAGATTAGTAGATTTTACGTACATGAATACTTGTCGAGGTAAGTTCGTGTAACTAAATTGTGTATATTTATATGCTTGAATTGTATAAATTCCATATACATGAAATTGGTTACATATCCGAAAAAGCCTGATAAATATTAAATCTCATTTGAATAATGATATTCGATGGATACAGGTTTTCCCGATTGGTTGTGGTCCTGCATATGTTGCGGACACACCATAGCTCTTACGATATTTCTATTATAAGATCTCTTGAGCTTTCTATTACATTATTCCTATGAGCATCCTGATCGGTAGTGATCCTACATGTGTGGCGGACTACCGCAGCTCTTTGTGAGCGTCCTGTTATATGATCAGTTGTGATCCTGCATATTTTACGACACAAACGCAGCTCTTTCTGAGCGTCCTGTTTTTTGATCGGTTGTGATCCTGCATATGTTACAGACACAAATGCAACTCTTTGTGAGCTTCCCGATATGCTCGCTTGAACTTCCTGATATGTGGCTATCCGGAGCTTCCCGTTAATGGCTCTTCGGAACTACCCATTATTGGCTCGCATGAGCTTCCCGATTATGGCTCTTATGAGTTTCCTGTTATATAGCCCGAATAAGCTTCTTGATAGGCTTTTTGTGAGCTTCCCAATTAATGACTCTTTGTGAGCTTCCTGTTATAAGGCTTGAGAGAGGATTTCCCGATTATGTGCTTTAAAGAGCACTTCTGAATATGAATTAATGAATTTCTGATTTGTACACTTCGAGTGTACTACCTGTGTATCCATCAATGTTTTTAATGATTCAACGGACAAAATCCTTACATGAGAAAATATGAACATGAAATGAATTAATACACGTATATGCCTGAGATACATGAAAATGATGATACATGATATATGAAAATACAAGATGATAATATATGAACATAGAATTTGTTTGATGAATATGTTCATCCATGATTATAGATTTGTACACCTTGAGTGTATTACCCTTGTGACACTGATATTTTAAATGATTTAATGGGCAAAGTTCCGACATGAAATAATCTGAACGCGAGACGAATTATTATGAAAATGTACTTGAAATACAAGGATATGATTTGTATATGTTATATGAATACATGATGTGGAAAGTATATGTGCAATAGCCCAAATTTCAGCGATGTCAAAAATAGTGGTTCGAGACCACCAAATCTGACAAATGAACTTGTAGATTATATTATTTAATATTTACGAGCCAAATGTAGCTTTTAAAAGATTTTTGAAATAGTAAACTGTGTTTTATAAAGATTTATTTGGTCAAGAAATTGAGAAAAAGAGGTATCGAGATCTCGGTATTATAAACCGAGTCATAAATATTTTTATGAATATTTACGGAATGTCAATAAGATAGTATTAAAATTTCGTTAGAAAATTTTGACGTTTGGGTGGTTAATTAAATAAAAAGGACTAAATTTAAAAAGGTGTAAAAGTTGCTAGATTGATTAAATAGCTTAATTGTCAAATAAGGCAGAACCTAAAGTGAAAATAAGCCCAAAGGAGATATTTTGGGCGGCAATAGCTGAGAAAAATCAGGAAATGGGTGAAATAAGGGTAAAATTGGAAATTTGTCAAAATTAGCTAAATAAAAATGGGACCAAATTGGAATATCTAGAATTCTCTTCATTTCTCTTCATTTGCATTAGCTGAAAAACAGCCATGGAAGAGGGTTCAAGCTGTTTTTTCATACTCAAGCTTCATGTAAGTTTAATTCTTGCTTTCTCCTTAAAATTTCTATATTTTTTTGGACTTTTACAATTGAGTCCAACTTACTATGTCATTAGTTTTTGATTCTATGGCTAATTTTTAAAGTTTCTATGGATGAGTTCTGGAAGCATATGATGAATAAATATAGAATTGAAGCTTTAATTTTGATATATGATGATTTTATCAAGTAAAATTGATGAAAATTGGTTTTAGGACCTAATTGTAAAAGAGTTTGGAATTAAGGTTTAATGCTAAAGTTCTAATTTTCAAGGGTTAGGAAGGAGTTTAAAAAATTAGCTCAATTGAGTCGTTAATTGGACAAGGACTGAATTGTATGAACTGTGAAATTTGGGGCAAAATGGAAATCAACACTTTGCATTAAAACAATTTTGGACAGCAGCAGTAGTCTAACTTTGAAAAATCACTAAAAATTTTATAAATCGAATTAGAGGATGAATAAAATATGGAATAAATATTATTGAGACTAGTTTCTTATAAAAGAAATGGTGTAAGCAATGAAATAGTAAATCATGAGATATAATAGGTTTTGTGAGACAAGGTCAGAATGATTTCGGGTTTCCTTGTTCTGACTTTGGAAAATCATAAAAAAATTTAGGAAAATAATTATGCTTTATAAGTTATATGCTTAAAATCCTTAATGAGTTTGTTTTCAAAAGAAACAAACGGTAACATTATCCAAATTCTGTATGATGAGATAATTAACTTTTAGTGAAGAGGGGTCAGACAGCGGAACAAGGGTGACTTTAAAGAATAAACTGTACTTATTGGCTAAACCAAAAATTCTAAAAATTTTATGGTAAGAATATATGTGAGTCTAGTTTCAGGAAAATTATCGGATCTTAATTTGGAGTTCTGTAGCTCAAGATAAAAATAATTTAGTGACTATGACACAGATGAACAACTTGAATATTCACATAATAAATAGTGAAAAATTGTAGACAATATTACTTACAAATGTGTTATTTATACTAAGGATGTGGAATGGAGAGGAGGAGGAGGAAAATATATGAATGACTTATGTATAAATTGATCACATGCCCGATTATAATCGATAAACGTTGAATTAGAATATAATGTTTTATTTCAAATATTTATTATGAAACTAAGATTATCGTTATGGTAAAAAAATCGAATTGTAAGTTCGTGTAACTTGAATTATAGTCTTAAATGCTTGAAATATATTTTTATTGATGTGAATATGATTTGGATGTTTATTGTATGATAATTGATAAAGTATTGATATTCTTGATGAAAAGAGAAAATAAATCCCGGTTGAATAAAAGGAAAATTCGATGGATCTTTGAAAAGGAATTGACGGTAAAAAGGATCTAGCCCGGACGAGTGATCCTATCCCGATATAGCCCTCCCGAAGAATATGTGGAAAATGGATTTAGCTCGGACAGATAATCCGAATTAAGTGCGAATTTAGCTTTGACTGGTAATTCAGATCCAAGCTCATTAGAGTAATTGTTGTTGCAGGGGATTTAGCTTGGACTAGTAATCCCGACAATACTCTATGAGTTTACATTACAGGAGATTTAGCCTAGACTGGTAATCCCGTTGTAAGGATGAGGTTCGCGGGAGTGTGCTCTCTGAAATGGAAATGTGTGTACATGAATATGAATTGACGGATCCGGATTTGTACACTAAAGTGTACCCCTGAAAATCCATCGAAATTTCGAGAAATTCAACGGGATAAATATGGAAAAATAACAAGGAAATGGAAATCATGGTATTGATGAGCTCATCAATCATGGTATATATTATATGATATAAGGAAATACGAATTGATGAGACATGGACATAGAACTTGGTTGATGAATGAGTTTAGTTGTGATTATATATTTGTACACCCTTGAGTGTATTATCCGTATGAATTGGTATTCCAAATTAGTTAATGAGAAGAGGTCTAATATGAAATAATCTGAATTCTAAATGAAATATTATAAAACGTATTTGAAATACATTGGTATGTCTTGTATATGTTATTTGAGTTCATAATGTGGAAAGTAAATGTATGTGGAAATATGAGATGATGATACCTGTACATGGAATTTGTTGGTGGATACGTACATCCAAATTTATATGATAGATTTTAGTGAACATTGAAATTGGGCTCAATAAGTGATTTGTCAATTTATATTGTGATTGGCAAGAAGAGTTAGTAAATTGCATGTTTATGAATTGTTACACGTATTTGTTGAAATACGAGGAAATGATGGTAATTGATACATGGAAATATGAGACTATGATATATATAAAAATATGGCATATGTCTGATAAATGTGTTCATTCATAATTATAGAATTGTTCACCTCAAGTGCACTATATGTGTAAAGATGATGTTTTAAATGATTTGATAAGTAAAACTCCAATATGAAGTAGTTTGAAACCAAGACAAATTGTTATAAAAATGTACATGAAATACAGAGGTATGATTGTTATATGTTATATGAATACATAATGTGAAAAAGTATAAGTACGAGAGAAATTTAATGAGAATTGAGCCTATATACGTTTCTTGTTAATTATATGAAGTGTGCGACTAACAAATGGTATTAAGTATAAGGCTCGATTGAATATCTTAAATTGGTTTTTGTATGTATTAAATGTGGGTGAAGAATAAGGATCAAATGAGTGAGAAATATGGCTTGGGAAATAGCCTTATTTGTGAAAATTAACTTTACCACACGACCTAGCAACACGGGTGTGGGACCCTTGTAAATGAAATAAATTTTGGGATTTTGCAAAAAATTTCATACGATTCTGATTTAGTCCTGACCCAATCCTAATGCATGATTTGGACCTCGAGGGTCCGTTAAAGAAACTTTTATAATCAAATTTGGTATTTGAGCAATAAATGGTTTAAATTATCTGTAAGTGTCCCGTACTCCTCGGTAATGCCTCGTACTTTATCGCGGCGACGGATACGGATAGGGGGTGTTACAATATGCACATGGAAATATAATTATTATTGAGCCCAGACATGTTTCTTGATATTTATATGAAATATATGACTAACAAGGGTGATGAGGATATGTGTTAGGGCTCGTCATCAAGTTGATTGAATGTGCCTTGTATGCTTATATTGAATTTAAATGAGTGGTAAGTTAATTACCATGTTATACGAACTTACTAAACATTTCATGCTTACTCTTTTTTATTTTCCCTGTTCTATAGTAATTCGAAGGTTCATCGGATTGGAAGCTTGGCGGAGATCATTTACACTATCCATCAGCCCATTTCGGTATATATATGGTACATCAATTATGGTTATAATGGCATGTTTAGGTTAATTGGCCAATATCGACATATAGATGCTTTAAGTGTAACTAGCCATTAGAATGACTTGTGATGGATATGTTTGGTATGTGTTTGAAATGGTTGATTGATATAAATTATATTGGCATATTGATGATTGAATTAAGTTAGCATATTTGATAAGATATGCATATAGGTGAATTTGGTAAGTTAAGTAAGTGTGTATACTTGATTATATGAGGTATTATATCATGTATAGGGCTTGATTTTGAGTTGGATTAAATGACCTATAATAGCTTCTGAATGTGTTAACATGTTGGTGTAGGAGGATGACAAACTAGGGTGAGAAATATGGCTTGGAAAATAGCCTATTTTCATCCACACGGGCATAGAGACGGGCGTGTGTCTCAGCCGTGTGTGACTCACGGCCTAGCACATAGGAGTGTGATTTGGCAGTGTGTCCCCTGGATCTTTAAAATTTCAAAATGGAATGCCCAGGTATTTACACACGGCCTAGCACACGGGCGTGTGGCTTGGCCGTGTGACCCAAGTCAGAGAGTTACACGGCCTGAGACACAGGTGTGTCCCTTGGTCGTGTGAACCACACGGCCTGACCACACAGGTGTGTGACCCCTACTCTACACCTAGGAAAAATTTTGAGATTTTGGGAAAAATTCTCTAAGTACCCAGTTTAGTCCCGACTTGTTTCTAATGCATGTTTTGGACCTCGAAGGTTCATATAAGAGACTTTATGTTTGATTTCTAATATGAATACTGTATGATCTGGAATATCTGTTATTTGATCTGTAAATTCTGGTAATGCTTTGTAACCCTGTTTCGGCGACGGATTCGGGTTAGGGGTGTTATATTTATTGGTATCAAAGCTATGGTTTAGTCGGTTCTTGGACTGAATGTAGCATATGTGAAGTCTAGAAATACATGCCATTACATAACATGTGATAGTGTGATATCTCCTGACTCTAATGAGAATTATTTTACTAATAGACAGAGATGCTTTCCAACTGAGCTAATTCTGATAATGTTGAAATCGATACTCAAGTATCTGATTAAAAAGGTTGCTTATGATGAGTAAACTCATAAAAGTATGAATAAATGTTTGTAATGAACATGTTGATGATAAATGTCTATACGTGTGTATATATGAAAGCCAAATTTTGAGGCTTTACAACCTTCACCCCTCACCAGTATAGTCTTATACAATGAAATTCACAAAATTTATATTGATTAAGTTTACAAGTGTGAAATCGATGAGTTCAGTGGTTAAATGAATAATAATGTGGTTAGAACTGAGAACGTGTTAGTTAGAAGAGATATCAAATTATTCTGAAGATTATTCGGGATATAAAATAATGTTATTAAGGAATAAGTTATTCACGAGTAATCGATTTATTCAGGTATGGTATGGTATTTAAAGAATGGTTTAATCGAAATTTCTTCTGAATTGATTTCTTTAGGGATTAGAATAATGTGGGATCATTGATGACTGAGTATTTTACAGCGATCTCCTCTTGGTATTCTATATGTTCTGTTATTCTCAGATACATATGTAATTGTTCATGTTCAGATGTGATACTTATCATATAAAAAGGTTGGCTAATTATAACAATAGACAGAATTATTGTAAGTCTAGTTGATTCATGAGCGGTATTGCTATATTTTTCTTTGGTTTTCTAATCAATTATGTTTGAGAGAAGACTTGATGATAAGATTCATATGATACTATTTTCTACTTCTACTGGTTGAAGCTCTGAATTACAAATATGCAATTTATATTCTCTATCACAGCTGTTTCTAGTGCGTATGTGCAATATTACTCTTCTGGATTTTCTCTAGGATATCATTAATCTTTTTATTATTCATTGTGGTTTTTATTCTCAGAAATTTAGTATAGCTTCACATTTTGGATTTCATTATCTCGGTTTTCTTATCATTCTTATGGTCTAATCTTATCTAGTAAACATGGTTTATCTATGAAAGATATTCATTGGTCGGAGCTATTTACATTTATTACTGTTATAAATCCTGACTTGATCATGGGAGCTCAGTAATATGGATATCATATTATAGAAGTTGTATTACTACACCGGTTGTTATTGGGACTACTTTTGGTTTTCCTCTTTTATTTGGAGAGTATTATTGATGTTGAGGTATTGTTCCATCTATACAGTTGAAACTTCAGTCCTATTATGGAACTATAGTTTTTACTCTATCTGATGATTGTGGCTTCGGAATAATTCAAAGCTTCGGTGTTAATAATTGAAATAGCTTTATTATATAATTTCTTTTCAATTTTCGTGAAAGGGTTTTCTATGATAGCCACGTCAATGATACAGTTGTTACAGAAAGATGTATGATTTGAATGGTCTAATAAATGTCAGTAAATTTTTGACCAGATGAAAGCTCTGTTGACTGAAGCACTAGTTCTGGTTCAGTCTGAATTGGGTAAGGAATTTGTGATTTATAGTGATGCATCTTTGAATGTATTAGGCTGTGTTTTGATGTAGTAAGGCAAAGTAATAGCCTATACTTCCAGACAGTTAAAAAGTTGTATGAAAAGAATTATCCGATACATGATTTATATTTGAAAACTATTGTATTTGCACTGAAAATTTATCGACATTATCTGTTTGGTGAAAAATACCATATATTTATTGGTCATAAAAGTTTAAATTATATGATGTGGCAAAAAGATTTGAATTTGAGACAGTGTAGATGACTTGAACTATTGAAAGATTATGATTTGACAATTGAATATCACTCGGGAAAAGCGAATACTCCGAGTAGAAAGTCTCTGTTTGCCTTACGATCCATGGGTACCCGATTGTAATTGTCTGATAATGGCTCAACTTTAGCTGAGCTTAAAGCTAAACTGATGTTTCTACAACAGTTCTGTGAAGCTTAGAAAATGGTAATGAGTTGCATGTTAAACGGATACAGAGTAAGACAACTTTTGATTTAGAATTTTAGATTGAATTTGATGATTGTCTGTTATTCAGAGGTAGAGTCTGTGTACCGAAGGATTTAGAGCTTGTACAGAAAATTTTACATGAATACTCACAGTATACTATGTCTGTTCATCTGGGGAATAATAAAATACATAACGATTTGAAATAGATGTACTAATAGTCCAGAATGAAATGTGATATTTCTAAAATTGTATTTAAATGTTTGATATGTCGAGAAGTTAAAGTGAATATCAGCATCGATACCTTCCGGATTTATTCTGATCGGTGGTGATACCGAAATGGAAATGGGATAAAGTTACTATGGATTTTGTATCGGGATTATCCCTGTCTTTGAAAAAGAAAGATGCTATTGGGCAATCGTCGATTGTTTGACGAACTCTGCATATTTATTCCTAGTATGAATGGATTTCTCACTTAATAGATTGTCTGAATTATATGTTTTTTAGATTATCAGATTACATGGTGTGCCAGTTTCTATTATTTTTTATAGAGATCCATGGTTCATATCCCGATTTTGGAACAAATTACAAGAAGCTCTCGGTACGTGGTTACATTTTAGTACTGCATTTCATCCTCAGACGGATAGTCAATCTAAATGTGTGATTCAGATTTTTGAAGATATACTTCGGTGCTATGTTTTAGAATTTGAAGGAAATTGGAAAAGAAATAATTACCATTAGTCAAATTCGCATACAATAACAGTTATCAGTCAAGTATAAAATGGTATCATACAAGGCTCTGTATGGTTGTAAATGTAGAACTCCATTGTATTAGACTGAGCTTAGTGAGAAAAGACACATGGAGTTGATCTGATTCATAAAACTAAAGAAAGGTGGAAGTGATCCGAGACAGTTTAAAAGCAGTATTTGATTGTCAGAAATTCTATGTCGATTTAAAACGAAAAGAAATAGAGTTTCAAATTAATGACAAGGTATTCTTGAAAGTTTCGCCTTGAAAGAAAATTTTCTGGTTTGGTCGTAAAGGGAAATTGAGTTCTCGATATATTGGGCAGTATCAAATTATTGAAAGGATCGAACTTGTTGCATATCGATTAGCATTACTGCCAAAATTTGACAGAATTCATAATGTTTTTCATATGTTATGTTACAACGGTATCGATCAGATTCGTCACATGTTATTTCTCCAATAGATTTTAAAATTCAATCTGACATGACATATAATGAAGAACTAATCAAAATTCTGGCACTTGAAATGAAATAACTGAGAAAAAAAAGGTAGCTTTAGTAAAGGTTTTCTAGCAATAACACGGTATAGAAGAAGCTACCTGGGAATCGAAGGAAACAATGAGAAAGCAATATCCGAACCTCTTTAATGGTAAGATTTTTTAGGACGAAATATCTTAAGGGGGAGAGTTGTAAAATCAAAACAGTGGTTTCAAAACCACAAATCTAATTTCAGAAGAAAAATTATTTTTATTGTAACATCCCCAAACCCGGCCCATTCACTACGACCGAATCTGGTTATGTTATTGCGGAAAGACGGTTGAAAAACCTCGTTAACTTAGCATAAAGCATGAAAGAATTCAATTTTGAAAACTATATCGATATATGTGAGTAAAGCGAATTCCTCTTACTTAAAACTCATGTAATTTCTTTTGTTGTGTGAAAACATTTTTGAGTTAATAAGAATTTAAAATAACAAAACCATAATCAAGTAATACCAAATAATAAAATGGCCTTTATTACAACCCAAAAATTCAAATAAAGTACTTATATCAAAACCAAACATAAAATATTAAATCATCATCTTTGGCATAGGCCACCTTGTCCTCTCCGATCCCGGTCGACCTTATGCAATACACGAAAATGGTTAAAGGAAAAGGTGAGTCACCAAGACTCGGTGTGCCACCCTTTTTCCTGGATTAGCAAAATATCATATGCAACATAAACATAACCATCATGCATCCAATCAATATGCACCCAATCCTAACCATCCATACACCTTTTCTACCCCGTGTGGTACCAAACCTTTGGTGGTGCCAAACCACTTTGGTGACATATAGTCACAATGTGTTACCAAAACTTTGGTGTCCCAAAGACACGATATCCGTCAATGTGGTGCCAAACCCTTTGGTGTCCCAAAGACACGTTTGTGATACCAAATCACTTTGGTGGACCGAAGTCACAAATCCGATGATGGGGCCAACCCATCGTGTGATACCAAATCACTAGCGACAATCCCGTATCTCTCAAGTGGGGCCAACCCACGCGGTGGTGTCCAACCACGGGGGACGAGTCGCAATGAGGTGCCAAACCTCTGGTGTCCCAAAGACACAAATGTGGTACCAAACCCTTTGGTGACCAGAAGTCACAATAATCGGGTGATGGGGCCAACCCATCGTGTGATACCAAATCACTTTGGCGTCAATCCTCAATACCGCCTTGTGGGGCCAACCCACCGTGGTGCGAAACCACGGGGGACGAGACTGAGGTGCCAAACCTCTGGAGGTGCCAAACCTCGGTGACCCAAAGTCACAAAGTTGTGTTACTAAAACAATGGTGCTTGTCGGCACAAAATATCACCGCCCTCCTCTCATATCACCCATCATTATACCAACTCATGTATAGTATTCAAATCATGCAAACATGTTTAACGTTGCATCTCATAGCACATACATCATAAATCATGACATCATGTATCAATAATGAAGACTCGTAATGAAACGGACTTACGAGAATCGCAGTGCACATACCCCATAGGGTATCATATCACTCAACCATCTTTGTTTCGATTTTACCAATCAATCAATTTATCAAACATATACAAAGCAAGAAGTGTGTTAGTTTACACACCTGGTTACTAATACGACTATCAAATCCCAGAGATCAAGATCTAACACACTAGATCCCCCTTCCTTAACACTTTTCGAGCACTAGCCACAACTCGAGATATACGAGATCAAGCCTTCCCCTACAATCGGCCAAAACTAAACAACATAATCATGCTAATCAACCTCTAAGGGTATAATCGTAATTTTACCTACTAAGGGTATTTTCGTAAATTCACAACTGAAATGGCCTTTCCGAAGGCCTAATGTCACCACTAGCGACTCAGCTACCATTTCCGGTCATATCGGACGATTGGGCCTAAAACCCGATTTCGACCCATCCGGGCCCACATGCTCGTGTGGCCCACCTAGCACAAATCTAGCCACGTATATAACTTCCACCTAGTCTAGTTCAACATATACTAACCAATCATGCAATTCACTCATATAGGCCCACGGGCCCATTGGGCCCACTTCGGCCCATCGAGGCCCAAGCAGCCCCAACCCACGAGAATACTACTGATGGCCTCAACTATCGCGTCGAAGCCCCACACATGCGCTCATGCGCTCGTGTGGCTACTAATGCCGTGTAATCGGCATTTCGGCATTTTGCCGCTTCTACAACTAGAGTAGAGAGTTACACACCGATAGGACTGGGGCTAATCAGCGCTCCGACCACTCTTGTGCCCAAACGCCCTCCAAGATGTGTTTACTCTCCTCCTAGGATGCTCCTTATATAGCTAGCTCTTCACCTTCATTCTTTGTGTCTTTCCGATGTGGGGTCGCCCTTCACATGTAGAGTTTAAATTCAAGCTGAAACTCTTTGTAGTCAATCCGCAAAATAAATACTCCCTTGCTTCTCATGAGATTTGAACCAGTGCTCCCTTGCAACATAATCCACGCTGCTAGCCACTTTACCACAAGCTCCACTTGTGTCTTAAACCATGCTGCAACTAAATATAAACTATGGGCCAAATTCTAAGGTCCAACCAAAAAGAAACCAAAATGCAAAAGCCAAGACTTGAACCTTGGACCTCCTTCCTTCCTTGTGGCGTCATTCCCTTGTCTCTTATGTGGCGTCACTTTGCCACTACACCACACACTCCACTTGTGTCATTTTTCTCCATATTTTATTCTTAAGGCCTATCTGCCAACTTCCAGGTTTTTTTTCACCTAAAACCAAAATTTCCCCAAAGCCAATATTTGATCCGGGACTTCATGAAGCCCTACAACCTTCCAAAATCACTCATCCAATGGGTCTAACTAGCATTTAAGCCGATCTCTTGTTCTCCAAAAATTTAAACGCTACTACGCCTAAGGCCCATTGGGCTCAATTCTCCTAAGCCCAATTTCGGGATGTTACATTTATATTATTTTATGGTCTATAGTATGATAGTAATGTCGTATAAAAATTTCGTAAAGAAATTTTACCGATTACATGCTTAATTTGATAAAGGACCAAATTGCACAAAGTCAAAAAGTTGAATTCTAATAGCTAAAGGGATTAAATAGCTATGGAACTTTAAAGTGGAGGTCCTTAAAGGTAAATAGACCATTTAAAAATGCTTAGTGGTTAAGGGTGATGATTCATCCATGGAAAATAAAGTAAAGAAAATGATGAAATTGGAAAGTGAAAAAAATAAAAGATGCTAATTAATTAAATAATGAAAATATCATCTTTTTCATCATCTTTCCCAAATTATTTCCATGGAAACCCTAGATAAGAGAAAGTAGCTCAAGCAAGCTTATTTTGATCAATTAGGTATGTTTCTTAACTCGTTTTTAATGATTTTTCTGTTCCCAAGATCGTAATAGCTTAATCTAGTTATCTCGAGGACTAATTTGTAAAGTTATCAAAGAACTAGGGTTTTGCCATGTATAAACATAGATGAATTATGAAGTTTTATGGTAGAAAATGAAAGGTTGTTGATAGATAAACAACTTTTGTAAAGGGAATTTTGATGAAATTATGATTTAGGGACTAAATTGAAAAGATGTAAAATTCATGGAAAATTTCTGAATTTTATGAAATACATGGGTTGTAAACTTTACATGTAAAAATAGGCTAGGCTTGGAATAAGGATTAAATTGCATGAATTTCATTTTTCGAGCCTAGGTACGAAATCGTCATTAATTAAAAGTTTAGGGGCAAAATGGTAATTTTGCCTAACATGTGAATTGAATTGAAATGAACATGAATTAATGTTAAATTCATTCATATAGATTCGGATAGATCAAATTCAGAGTTAGAACGAGGAAAAGAGAAAATGGAGAATTAGTAGATTTTGCGTACACAAACATTTGTTGAGGTAAGTAAGTTCGTGTAACTAAATTGTTTATATTTATATGCTTGAATTGAATGTTGTGTATGTGAATTGTATAAATTCCACATACATGAAATTGGTTACATATCCAACAAAGCCCGATAAATATTAAATCTCGTTTGAATAATGGAATTCGATGGATACATGATTTCTCGATTGGTTGTGGTCCTGCATATGTTGCGGACACACCATAGCTCTTACAAGCATTTTGTTATAAGACCTCTCGAGCTTCCTGTTGCATGATTCTTGCGAGCACCCTGATCGGTAGTGATCTTGCATGTGTTGCGGACTACCACAGCTCTTTGTGAGCGTCCTGTTATATGATCGGTTGTAATACTGCATATATTGTGGACACAAACGCAGCTCTTTCTGTGCGTCCTGTTTTATGATCAGTTATGATCCTGCATATGTTGTAAACACAAACATAGCTCTTTGTGAGCTTCTTGATATGGCTCTCTTGAACTTCCTGATATGTGGCTATCCGGAGCTTCCCGTTAATGGCTCTTCGGAGCTATCCGTTATTGGCTCGCATGAGCTTTTCGATTATGGCTCTTATGAGTTTCCTGTTATATAGCCTGGATAAGCTTCATGATAGGATCTTTGTAAGATTTTCAATTAATGGCTTTTTGTGAGTTTCCTGTTATATAGCTTGAGAGAGGATTTCCCAATTATGTGCTTTAAAGAGCACTCCTGAATATGAATTGACAGATTTTTGATTTGTACACTTCGAGTGTACTACTTGTGTATCCATCAATGTTTTCAATGTTTCAACGGGTAAAATCCTGACATGAGAAAATATGAACATGAAACGAAAAAATACACGTATCTGCCTGAAATACATGAAAATGATGATATATGATATATGAAAATACGAGATGTTAATATATGAACATGGAATTTTTTTGATGAATATGTTCATCCATGATTATAGATTAGTACACCTTGAGTGTATTACCTATGTGACACTAATATTTCAAATGATTTAATGGGCAAAGTTTCGACATGAAATAATCTGAATGCGAGATAAATTATTATACGAACTTACTAAACATTTCATGCTTACTCTGTTTTATTTTCCCCTGTTCTATAGTAATTCGGAGGTTCGTTGGATTGGAAGCTTGGCAGAGATCGCTCACACTATCTATTAGCCCATTTCGGTATATATATGGTAAATCAATTATGGTTATAATGGCATGTATAGTTTAATTGGCCAATATCGACATATAAATGCTTTAAGTGTAACTAGCCATTGGAATGGCTTGTGATGGATATGTTTGGTATGTGTTTGAAATGGTTGATTGATAGAAATTATATTGGCATATTGATGATTGAATTAAGTTAGAATATTTGGTAAGATATACATATATGTGAATTTGGTAGTTTAAGTAAGTATGTATACTTGATTATATGAGGTATTATATCATGTATAGGACTTGATTTTGAGTAGGGTTAAATGACCTATAATAGCTTGTGAATGTGTTAAAGTGTTGGTGTAGGAGGATGACAAAATGGGTTGAGAAATATGGCTTGGAAAATAGTCTATTTTCATCCACACGGGCATAGACACGGGCGTGTTTCTCAGTCGTGTGTGACACACAACTTAGTACATAGGTGTGTGGTCTTGCCGTGTGTCCCTGCATCTTTAAAATTTCAAAATAGAATGCTCAGGTATTTACACACAGCCTAGCACACGGACGTGTGGCTTGGCCGTGTTACGCAAGTTAGAGAGTTACACAGCCTGAGACACGGGCGTGTAACCCCTGCACTTAGGAAAAATTTTGAGATTTTGCGAAAAATTCTCTGAGTACCCGGTTTAGTCCTGACTCGTTTCTCATGTATGTTTTGGACCTCGAGGGTTCATATAATGGCCTTTATGTTTGATTTCTGATATGAATACTGTATGATGTGGAATATGTTTTATTTGATATGTAAATTTTGGTAATGCTTCGTAACCATGTTCCGGCGATGGATTCGGGTTAGGGTGTTACAACTACCTCCGTAGTACAGCACTCCTCCCGGTTCGTATCCAGCACATTACTCCATTCCTCCTGGCTCGTATCCCTTGCAAGACTCCACGCCTCCCAGCTCAAGTTCATCGATGGCGTTTGGGGCATATGAATTTTCTTCAATTTTTCACACACCCCCATGTGCGGTGAAGAGAACATTAATCGCCGTGATCACCCGCAATGTGAACGTATACCTGCACAAAAATATACCCCTAGGACCACACCATCAAACAATCAAATTTAGGGGTTTGTTGCAATTTAAATAGTCAATTTTGTACTTTTTCAATTCTACAAAATTATAAATGAAAAAAAGACAATCTTTGTATTTATTTAATTAGATTAATTGCAACATGAAAACTTGGAACAAACTTTATAATATAAATTAGATACATTGCAACATTAAAATGAGGAACAAACTTTGTAATATAAATTAAATACATTACAACATTAAAACGAGGAACATACTTTGTAATATAAATTAGGTACCTTGGATTACATTAGCTCAATTCCTACTCGATCGTGATGATTGTCCAATATGGTAGTTTCGCTGTGAGCATTTACTCCGGTTATGACCAGCTAATCTACATAATCCACAAGGCTTCTTGTTGGATTTCTCCCTCATGCCCATTTCATTATGGATTCTAGATGATTGCGGACAACCTTTCGAATTCCTACGCAACCCTTTGTCTAGGACAAGCTCAAAAGTCATCGGAGGCACCTCTCACGTAGACAGGTCAGGTAGGACAAGAAACTCGTTCTCCTAAACACGCAACGTGCGCTCGATGGTGTACACATCATTGATAAATTGCTCAAAATTGAGTGAGACTTTTGGCACAAGTTGCCACGACATGCGCACATGGATAATAAAGTGTTTGGAACCTCCTAAATCACACCGTCTGTTTCAGAGATCAACTCCGTAAGACGTAGGTGGTATACCGGGTTGATGACCGATGGTCTCCATAACTCGAAACATTTCAAGACATCGTGAATATACTTCTACATTCATCGACCTAGCCATCCAATAGTTTGCAGCCATTGCACCTCTGACATCTTTGTCAAACAAATGTCCCACCTCTATCTGGTTGACTTGTTACTGCCCTATTCCTAGCATCAAGGTAGCCAACCTATAGAACATAGCCGAGAAGATAGATGAAATCGAAAGATGTCGTGTTTTCATCAACACAGAGTTAATCCTCTCCGCCAAGTTGGTGTTCATATGACCATAGTGAAAGTAGTGATTGAAACTTTGAATCTATTCCCACGGCTTCATGGTACCTAACCACTGTCGAAAAGGTGTGCTTGTTTGACCCTCCATGTCATTCTCAAGGCGAGTCATCCTTTGTCGGAAAATGTGTGGCTGTAGCTCGTGCGCTGTGTATGTATTAAGAAAAGATACGTTACAGTCTCATCTTAAAACATTAAAACATATATTGAAAAGATAAGGTTATCCTTTACCCATTCTCACAACTTGTCTTCGCCAGTTTGCATTCTAATAATCTCAGTGGAAGTTAGCCGCGATGTGCCAGAAGCAATAAACGTGTAATGCCCCAATATTTCTATTTCTATTTTTGGATAATTTTGACACATGTGTATCTGCTTCAGTGGTTAAGTGTTCTAGGTGTGTGTAAGAGGTCTTGAGTTCAAGACCTTTAGTAATTTTTGTTATTTTTGGAATTAAGCCCCATCTTTGTTCAGAGGGCTTATATTTAATTACTTGTAATTTCATATCAAAATGAGCCTTCTAGTTCGAGTGGTAAGGGTGTTAGTGTGTTGGAGGTTCTATGTTCGAGTCCATGCGCAAGCATGGGTATTTATTTTTGCTCGGTTTGTAGACAAAGTTTTAGTGTATTTAAAATTCTGAAGCAGCTGAGATTGTGTAGTAGTGGGAAGTTGGGGAAAAATCCAATCCAATTTCTATTTTGTTTTTTCTCTTTTGCCAAAAATTTTTGAGTACTTTTGACGTTTTGTTCCAAAATTTTTCATTTTCCAAACTTTCACTTTTGGTCGCCTTTTCTTTGATTTTTGTTTGCTATTCTGGTTGCGAATCATCGTGTTTGGGTACCGAAGGTAAGTCCTCTTGAAGTTTTGGATTTATGGGAATCGATATCGAGTTTGGTAATGTGTTGTTTTCTTGTTTAGGTGTTGCTCAAGGGGTTAAAAACGTGTTTTTCCAGCGTGTAGTGTGTGTTCAGGCTATCGTATCCATTCTGGTAAGTAATAAAACTTTCGTTCGAAGTGGTTTCTCGAGTTGCCGTTTGGGGATTTTGGATGGTTTGGCTTAGATAGTTTGAATTGATCAGGTTTTTGGTGTTGTTATCAGGTTTCGGGAGTCTCGAGATTAGTTCAATGTGAAAAACAAACTAGGTGTGTACCCGAAACACAGAAAACTAGGCTTTGGAAAAAGTCAAAAATGAAACTATCGATGCCTTACGGGCGTGTGGTCACCCGTGTGGTAGGCCGTATGTGATGACACGATCGTCTGGTTGACGAAGGCATGGCCATGCGTAAGACACGACCGTGTGATGGCTAGAGTGTAGCCGTGTGGGGCCACATGGGCTAAATCAGACTAGGCATGTGGGCTACACGGGTGTGTGGGCCTACACGGGTGTGTCACATGGACGTGTGAACTTTGGGCCATGTCGTGCGATCTACACGGGCAAGGCCAATCTGGGCGTGTGGGCCACACTGGCATTTGGGCCCATTTATCTGATATTTTACCTAGGGTTGCACGGGTCACCCCAAACGACCGTGGGCCTACTGTAGGGTTGGTAAGGGCTAAATAAACTCTATATTGTATGATATGATAATCTGATGGACTGATCTGAGTAGGCTGCTAAATAATTGCCTGATAGTTCTGTATATATGTAATATATGTATGTTAATATGCATGTTAAGCATGTTATGTCTGGTATATCTGTATCTGATTTCTATTTCGGATATTGGGGTGGCATATAATGTATTTTTGGAGGAAGTGTTTTGAAAGGCAATTTTGCCTATTATCTGGCAGCATGGCTATGTTATATCTGTTATGTGCCGCATCGGTACAACATGGTGTGTAGAGTTGGGTGGGTGTTTTAAACCCCACATGGTGTGTAGGGATGGTCGAGATGGTGTGTAGAGGTTGGGGGTAGGATATCTGATTTTTGATTCTGATTTGCATATTTGTATCTGTATCAGAGATGTGCTTAAGCCGAATATGCATCTGTGACTATAATGGGCCTAGGGCCCGAATCTATATCTGATTGATTTTGACTTTCTGGATGTGTACATGCTTAATTCTGTGGGGTTACACGCTGAGTTTACGTAAACTCACCCTTTTCTGTTATTCTGGACAGGTAATCCAAGAGTTAGGCGGATAGGTGCAGGGAAGGACTCGACAGTGACCATTCACCATAAACTGTTATATTTCGTTTTTAGTTTTATTTAAGTTTGGCATTAAGATTTGAGAGTTTGTGTTTTCTGGGACTGTATGGAATTTTAACTAATGGTTTTGGTTTTTTTGCTCGTTTTATGCATGCTTTGTCAAAAAGTCTTCTTTTAAAACGACAGTTTACTAAAATAAGGTTTTCTAAATTACGAACTGTATTGCTAAAACATCATGATTTTTCATAAGCTTCCGCTCTAAATGATTTTAGGCAAATGGATTAATGTTTTGATAATGAATACATAAACTTAAGAGTTGAATAAACATTTTTGAATTGTTGAACAAATATGAGCTAATAAATTGACATGGTTTTATTGTGACGACTTAGTTTACAAAACTCATTCTATGTAACATCACCAGATTCAGACATAACGTCCAGGCCGGGTTTGAGGTGTTACAAAACAAATCTTCATGGCACATCAAAATGCCTAATGGCAATTGTAACACCCCAAACCCAGCCTTGACGTTATGGCTGAATCTGGTGACGTCACAAGGAATGAGTTTTGAAAATTGTGTTGACTTGATAAACCATCATTGTTTAAAATTTACTAAATTCGCATTTTATTCAGTTTTTTTACCAAAGTTATTACATCGAAAAGCCTTAGTCGTTATCGTTCGAAAACGCAGTTATGTTTTAAGGAAACCATTGTTTGCATTTAAACCGTCGTTTTAATAAAACAATTTTACCCAAGCAATCAAATTGTCAAACAATCCAAAAATTAACAGTTAAAAACCAAACAATCCCGAGAGTCCCCAAAAATTACAACTCTCAAAAAAGTCCAACATTTAAAATAAACCAAAAGTACTAAGTTTAACTGTTTTACAATACAGTGGTCACCGCTGTGTCTCCGCCGCACTGATCCGCCTAAGTTTGTGGATTACCTAACAGAACAGACAAACAGCTGTGAGTTTACGTAAACTCAATGTGTAACCCAACAGAATCAGACAAGCAAACATATAGAAACATATCAGACAATCAGAAACAGAATCAGGCTTATGCCCATCTCAGATACAGTTATAGAAACAGATGTACAGATAAGATAACAGATACAAATACGCAAAGTCCGACCCCCATCCTCTACACACCAACTCTGACCATCCCATCACACCATGTGGGGTTAAAAATACCCACATCTGCGACTTCTAGATAAATGCGGCTCGTACCCGCTAATTGCAGCCTTCCGTCGACTTCCAACACTCCCCAATATATAATGTCGGTTTAGACACAGCAACTTTGTAGTTTACTGATATATTCATGCTATACCGCTTAGTGGAAAATATGTACTCTTTCTTACTTTTGAATCTCTGGCCCATGAACAACTCCTCAAGATCGAAATATAAGGCCAGCCGGTGAACAGGTAGTATTTCCGGATACTCTAGGAACTTGGCTGCGTGTGCCATATTGGGGTCTATGAGCGACATGTGTGCCTCAGGATTATTGTGTATCATAATACGTCGAACCTGGTTCCCGACTGAAGTCACGCTAATGTTTCCATCGTCATTCACGCCTACGTCATCAATATCATCTAGGACCTCGTCCACATCAGGATCACTATCACTATCGACTTCGTGATCACAAGGATCGCTACTATCTTATCTATCATCACCAACTACATCAGTATCGGGTACAACATTAAGATCGATATCGATCCCGTGTACAATCAATTGGCTATCAACGTACGATATCAGAACCACCATACACGACTCTTGAGCTCCATGTTCTTAACCTAATGGAGTGAGATCTTTAGTTGACTCCACACCAGCTAACTTAGTAAATAACTGAATCAGTGCATTTTTTTTCACTCCAATTCCCACAATAAAGAGTGACCATTGTCTCCACGTTTTCATCATCTACAAGTTCCATTTCGGTGAAATTGATGGGATCTGTCAAAACTTCAAACTTGTAGAAAAGTTTTGAGATCCTTCTCCTACAATGTCTAATTATTTTTGCACTAATCCTTTTCTCCATATCATCAAACGAGACATTTCTATTCAAATATACATCCAACAGTTGTTGTCAAAATTACTCCATCGAAATAAACATATACGAAAAACTGATTATCCATCTTCAATACTCAATCTACTAAAAAAGAAATAACAATTCTCAAAATAATTTTGAATAGAAAAAAAAAAATACTTACATAAAAAATTTAATGAATAAAAAGAGACGAAAATTATATCAATATGCAAAATTTTTCATTCATAAGCTAAGACTTTTTCAGTTTTCATTTTGTACATGAACAACCATATTTACTCATTTTTTTTCACATTCTCTCTAACATTTATCTTTACATTTAACCACTTAAATTCATTTCTACGTTTTCTTCCATCTCCAATTGTGTATCTTCCTTTGGGAAATTCTCTATATTAAATTCTGAATTCTCTTCAAATTCATTTTCTACAATCCAATTTGGAAATTCCTTAGGATCTTCTTCCTCTTCAATCTTTATAACCGGTATTGAATTTAGAAATTCTCTTGGTAATTTACTAATAACTAATTTATCCATTTGTGGTATGTCAAACACATTTTGCTTTCCAGTCAACTTTCGTGAACGTACACTTTGTCTCTCTATTTTCCTTGTTTCATAAGAGATAATAAACTTCACGAAGTATATAACTAGATTCCAATAGGTTTGTGGTACTAATGTCTTCCAAAGTTGGTCTAAAATGATTTGATGCTCCCGTTCTATTAATGTCCCTCTAAGGGTCAAATATTGCACTTTATTCTTTCTAATCAGTTCATGACCTTTCCATAACACTTCTTGCATCTTTTGATTTACGGTAATAAGGTGTTAAACAATGTCTTCTTCTGGTTTCATTCTGTAATCTTGCAATTCTCTCATCATCTTATCAACTTTCCCCCTTTGTGTTGAAGTTATTATCTCATCAGCTAATATCAGATTTATTGCCATTTCTACCAATATCTATAACAGAAAATATTTTTTTTCTTCTGATTTTCAGTATTTATCTATTGTTCTCTGGTGTTATCACTAACTAACAATTACTTTAGAATAGTTACTAACAAAATAACTTTCAAATAAATTAAAAATATTAAAAGATAACATTCATAACTTAACAAATCACAATAAATCTAAACCCTAAACAAATAATTAATCTAAACACAAAACTTACTAACAAAATAACTTTAAAATAACTTAAAAATTAATATAAAATTACATTTATAACCTAACAAATCACAAATCACAAATCACAATAAACATTAAACTGAACGAATAATTTATAATAGTAACTAATAAGATAACTTTAAAACAACATAAAAACAACAATAAACAAACTATATAATACTAACAAAATAATTTATTCTCATCATAATCCATTCTATTTAAAAATAAAAATACCTTTTCTTTCTTTCTTTCTTCTCCCTCTCTTCTTCCTTATCTTCTACTAATTTTTTTAACTAACCTTTCATCTTGAATCGGGCGATTAAATAGGAGAGCAAAATTAATACAATGGTGCCACCTATCAGATAGGGGTTATAACGTCCGGTGCGTCGCCCTCCTCTCGACGTCTAGCCGCATAAACCAACCCCGGCTACCTTGTATTTATATTTCCAGCATCTCTGCCCGGTGCTCCACGATCCCTTCCAAACCCATTTCCACCTCAGGCTGGACTACGACCTCTCGGTGGCTGCTGACCACCTCTCTTTGGCTGAACATAACCCTGTCTCGCCCCTGGCATCAAACTCTGTTTTTGGGGACAGTCCTTGATTCTGTGGTCTCTCGACCCACACCTGAAGCAAGCCCCAACTCTCCTCCAACATTCACTATGATGAAATAACCCACACACTACACAAGGCTGCGGTCTGGCAAAAGCAACCAGAACTCCAGTTCGGATCGGCTCATTAAATCTAGGCCTCTTTTGAAATCTATCAGAAGAACCGGAAGGCCTAAAATCCATCTTATTCCTGCCCTTATCCTTGTTATGATTCTGCCGCTCAGTGCGTTTCACCTTCTCTGCAATCTTGGCTTTCTCCACCAATACAGCAAAATCTCTTTCCCGCTGCGGAGCTATCAGTACTCGCAACTCATCTCGTAGCTCATCTTCAAAACACACACAGCGTTTATAATCAGTCGAGACTATTCCCTGGGCGTACCGGCTCAGACGTAGAAACTCTGCCTCGTACACTACCACAGATTTACTCACCTGGACCAGACTCAAAAATTCTTTTATCCGAGCATCCACATAGCTAGCCCCGACATATTTTCCCTGAAAGACCACTTTAAAGAAATCCCAGGTGATACGATCCGCTTGAATACCTTCCTTCACTGTGAGCCACCACTGGTATGCCTCGTCTCGTAATAGAGACACTGTTCCTCTCAATTTTTCCTCTATAGTGCAGTCCAGGTCATCCATAATTCGTTCAACTGCCTCCAACCAGGATTCAGCTACACTTGGAGCTACACCAGAAATGCCCCTAAATACCTCGGCCCCGTTTGCCCGGAGTCGCTCAGGAATAGATTTTTGGGCTACCGATCCGGTACTTGCTCCAGCAACCCGTTCCAAGACTCACAGCATAGCTTTGGACAAAACATCGTCCCCTCCAGTTCGGTCATGGGACCCTGTCTCGGTCACCGGTGATGCAGGTGCTTCCATCTCAGGCATATACCCTGATGCCTCGAATCCATCCTCAGCATCTTGGCCCCTACCACGGCCACGTCTACCACGTCCACGTCCTCTTGTACTCATGATGCTTCTTCGACTTCTTCCAATTAGAAATTTTATGAGTCAATACATAATTCAATGTTTATTAACAAAATATTTTATGAAAAGCAAGTATAAAAGTTGTTTTCGCAGATCAAGTTCCCTAATGCCTTAGTCTCTATAGTCTTAGCCCTTATAGCTAACAGTCTCAGTATACTACCACTAACTCTAGTAGTTTCTTACTAAGGTCATTTCATCATATTAACAAACAAAGTCAGAAGACTTACGGATTTGGTGCCGGAGACTCGGGAGCCATACTTCCAAAATAACATACATTTTTAGGCCATGTTTTAAACCAATTTTTGAAAAACGTTTTCGAACCCATTCCACAAGCCGAGTTTTGCAACCTGGCTCTAATATCA
The DNA here is from genome assembly GCA_025503065.1 of Gossypium bickii. Lineage (NCBI taxonomy): Eukaryota > Viridiplantae > Streptophyta > Magnoliopsida > Malvales > Malvaceae > Gossypium > Gossypium bickii. The sequence goes on along the minus strand of CP106719.1, from coordinate 93,405,304 downwards.
TAAAATGTAACACCCCAAACCCGGCCTAAATGTTACGATTGGATCTAGCATGTCACATGAAAGTGTTGTTGAAAGCGCGTTTGATAAAATTTTGTGTCCTTTTGAAAACTTCGACTTTAGTTGTTTGTTTATAAAGACCCGTTTTACTCAATGTCCATTTTAGAAAAGTTGTAATTAATTTTGAAAACCGTCTTGGTTATGTAAATCGAATTTGAACATTTGCGGAAAAATGATATTTTGGAAAAACGGTTATTAATGTTTTAAGGAAACATATGTTTTAAACATTTAAAATAAACAATGACGAAAATGTAGGTTAAAATCTCCACTTGCCAACCAACTTTCGGAAGCCAAGTCTAAGAGAAAGATGAACGGTAGCAAAGGATGACCTTATTCGGCCCTTACCCTAAAGGAGAACAAAAAGAAGTTTAGAATACCAATTGATAGTTAACTCGGCTTAGCCAAGAGAAGAAGAGTAAAGAAATAGAGACGTTACCTTTGATAAAAAAAAAGTTGACTAGAAGAAAAAGGTTCAGCCCCCAAAAGTAAAACCCCCAAACATTCGGCCACAAGGATCTATGGTGGCTATTGATCAGAGAAAAGAGAAGAATTAAAGAGTAGAATGAGGGGTTCGACAATACTGTGCACAAGAGAGAGAGATGAAACAAAAAGGGAGAATGGTAACTAGTGATATCAGCAAGGAGAATGGAAACACAAAAGAGAACAAGTGGAAGAAGAATAGAAAAATGTTCAAAAGAGAATAGCAGAAACGTGCAACACAAAGGACCCGAAATGACTAAAAGAGAGCCTAAAATGCCAAAAGAATAATGCTAAGAACACAAGGAAATTTTGGCACACTCTCTCAAAAGGTTTCGGTTTTCACTCCCCCCTCACCAAATGCCGAATTTCCCTACCAAAAACACTCCTAGCTGAAACTCATCTCCCACCAACTCCCATATTCGGTCAACCCTCAACACACTATCCAAATCCCTTGATTTACTCCTTGATTTACTCCTTCACTCACTCCCTATCACCCGTTTAAAATATTTGACCAAGTCTTCCCTTCTCTCCTACAGAGTTTGATCTCCATTTAGCCACCTCCATTGCCTGAGCACAAAAATAAAACCCCCAAATACTTCTTGTGAGATTCGAACCTCACTTCCCTTGCTTCACAAGTGACGCCAACTCCACCCTTACACTTGCTCAACTTGTGCTAGCAATTTACCAATAATTTCACTTGAGCCCTGCCTCCAACAGTCCTTTCCCTTAAAGTGCCTAGAGACCAAAATTTTACCAGGGCTTAAACTAGACCCCAGGCCTCCCTAGGACCCCTAAACACCCTTAAAAACACACACACAGAACCAGCACCACATGCAATAACACAAATTTTACAGACCCCCAGATTTTAAGATGTTACAATGGGTATCGAGGTCTTTTTAAAAATTCTAATGGAACCTTAACCCTAAAACCTATAAATAGCCTATCCCACTTGTTAAGTTTTCACAAAAAAAAAAAAAAAAAAACTTCAAAACATTCATCCTCTACATTTTATACTATCCTATACACCTAAGATTTTCTAAATAAAAAATTCAAATCATACCATAATGGCTACCCTTACTTGAGATTAGAAGAAGAACATGTTGCTCAAAATGCAACAACAATGAAAGAATCTCTAGTGGCTCAATGTCGTAGTAATATGAAAATAAATGTTGGACAAAACACGTTAGCGAAAAAAATATATAAATATAAATAAACAATTATTTATATATATAATAAAATATAAATAGAATAATTTATATTGAAATTGTCAAATACGTAAACCAATAAAAATCGTAACAAAAAGTTGAAATAGAAAGAAGAATAGAGATTTACTAAACGTTGAGGCTTGTTTAACACAGTTTTCTTAAGACAAATTTGGCCGCTTCTATTGTACTTGGAGAAACGTTGGTCGAATGTCTCATAAGATACAATAACACAATGATCAAAGCAGTAGCACCTCTGCAGCAATCAACAAACAAATGTTGCTTTTTTCTATCATCGGAACGTTAGAAAATATGGAGAGGAAAAGAAAAATTTTGAGAGAAAGTAATCTCAGTGTGAGAGAGTGGAAACTTGAACAAAAAATTTATAAGAAGGCTTAGCCTTTTATAGGCATTCAAAGTGGAGGAATTTTTGGAAATATTCTTGTATAAGGAGAGAAAATCTGCATTTAAGGGGAAATTGAATTAATTTGATTAAAATCAATTCAAATTGATTAGAATCAAATAAATCAGGATATATGTCCTTTTATATAAGATTTTGTATATATTTGCTGAGGAAAAATAAATTTCGTGTTGGGCTAAAATATTCGTAGGCTCATTTTGGGCTCGACCGGTCCGGATATTTCGTGTTACCCACATCGTGCGGGTGCGCTCCAATCCTAAAGAGTTTGGACCTGCACCCTCCTGCGCGCGAGGCAGGGTTCCAAGCTTAGTCATTCAATCACCCTTTATGAGGGTTCCCATATATATACACATATCACAGTTGGTATTTAACTAATGTGGGATCTAAGCTTTTACTTTCCTCAGCAAATATATCCAAGTAGCTTACTTTGAGTATCAATTTCTCATTATCACTCAGCCATTTGGAGCATATGATATACCGTTGTAAAGGTATCATAGAGTAGAATATGAAGCCATAATTTTATGGTTCAACTCTCCACCTTTACCTATTGAGAATATGCCTCAAAGTTCCCATAAAATACAATTTTTCCAATAATCCCCCACATGAATGAAAATTGATAGTTTTATTGAAAAACATTGACTCAATGTGGTGATAGAATCTATGACCGATAGTTGCATAGGATAGGTAGGTATCCACCCTTGAACCTTCTCTTGTGAAAGTATATTTACTTTACTAGCTGACCAATAGACTGATGTCCTTGAACTATTCTGCCTTTTGTGTAAACACTGATATACCTCACACAACTACCTCCTTGGCAAGGTTTTAGTTCTCATGGGTATGTTCATATAGCCGTGCACATCTCCTAGTTCTACAAGAGTTTAAGAGAACTATGCCCCAATAGTCTCCTTGAAGCGGCCTCACTTCACTCTCACATAGGTGACTTATGTTGTTCGGCTCATCGAAACACACAATGGTCATTAAAAGCTTTGCTTAACCTATCCCATTTTTAGTCACTATTTACATCATAGGAACGAACTTGGGATAAGTACTCCCACAGTGACCTCACAAGGTCTATGCAATTAGGTTGTCCTTTTGAACTTAGATCTTGGGATCTCTAGTCAACTAGGTAGGGTTTTCCTTCACATAGCGCCTTTTATTTTCATGGGCTTTAGTCTCATTCCTTTCGATGTTTTATTAACATGATCTCGATTTAAGCCTTTAGTTAATGGATCCGTAATGTTATCTTTTGATTTTACTAAATCAATAGAGATAACTCCGTGTGAGATAAATTGTTTAATGGTATTGTGTCGACGACACATATGTCTTGACTTACCATCATACATTATGCTAGCAAGACACCCCCACACTTTCAAGTGGTTGTAGGATGGTTTTCTACCTTTCCATAACTCATATGGTGTCTTGTCCCTTTTCTTGTGAGGCACCTTATTTAAAAGGTAATTAACTCACAGAAATGCTTCCCCCATATTTCCTGTGATAACCCAGAGCTTTTTAACAGTGCGTTCATCTTTTCCTTTAGAGTCTGATTTTTCTGGTCGGTTACTCTATTTGAGGAAAGTATGGTGGTGTTACTTCATGAATAATGTCATGTTGTGTAAATTATTCAAATGATTCAACCTATCCACCACTACCACCACCACGATCACTTAATCTTTTTATTAAGTTGGTTTTCAACTTCTTGCTTATAGAGAATAAATTTCTCTATAGATTCATATTTGCTCTTAAGCAAATATACGTAGAAATGAAGGTAATAAAAATATTCATTCCTTCCTCTCGTTTGAACAAACTTTAGGTCACAAACCTTGCTATGTATTAGATCAAGTGGTTTTTGACCTTGTTAATTTTTGCCTAAGGAATATACTCTAAGTTAATTAATGTACGCAAAGTATCATAATTAACATGCTTGAGCCTACTATGCTATAAATTAAATGACTTAAGCATAAAAATAGAAAAAGAAGCAATATTCTTATTCATAGTTTTGCTTTTACAGAGACTGCATTTAGGTTAATACATATCCCCTTCCCACAAACATTCCCCTTTTAGAAAGAACATTCTTATTCATAGTTCTTGTGTATGTTAGGCACATAAGTCCATGTCGGACACTTTCTTGGAAATTTCTTCCACAGCATTAGCATCGTTAGCTCTAACTTTCTATGAGATCCTACAGTCGGATGACTTGTGCCCCATCTTGTTGCAATTGAATTATTTTCCTTGAAATTTTTCCTTTTTAGAAATACCACCTTTGGGTCCCAGTTTAGACTCATTCTGAGGTTGTTTTCTCTTCTTAAAGTCTTTCTTGATTTCTACGACGTTTTCCCTAGCACAATTATCATTTGCTGTTTTGTTGAGCCTTTTTTTTCTCGTACCTCTATTGTTTTCTTTAATTCAAAGTCTGACAATTAGGTCTTCCACTGACATTTCCTTTCTTTTGTGCTTTAGGTAATTCTTGAAGTCATTCCAAGCACGAGGCAGCTTCTCAATAATGGCTGCCACTTGGAAGGATTCACTTATCATCATCCCTTCAGTAAGAATTCTGTGAATGATCTGTTGAAGTTCCTGCACTTGATTCACAACTAATTTAGAATTAATCATCACAAAATTCAAGAATTTATCAACTAAAACTTTTTAGTTCCAGCATATTTCGCTTTATATTTATGGTCCAATGATGTCCATAATTCCTTAGTTGTTTTCTTAACACTGTACACTTCGTACAGTGCATCCGACAATCCATTCAGGATGTCGCTTTGCCACAGGAAATCAGAATGTTTCCAAGCTTCAACAGTAGTGAAAGCGGTAACTTCATCTACCTCGTCCTCTTTAACAGTATGATGGTCATCTTTAAAAATTTTGGCCAAGTTCAACTTGGTCAAATAAAACAGCATTTTCTGTTGCCAAGTATTGGAATTCTATCCCGAGAATTTTGCAGGTTTCTCATTGTAGCTTACAGCAGTAGCCATCGACAAGGCTGACTTTTGGATCGAAGATTACATTTGAACTAAAGCTTCAGATTGCGAACTGATTGAATTGGTGGGAGTTTCCATTTTCTGTTAAGAAACAAAACTAGAATTAGAAAACTTATCAACTATTGTTAGACGACAGGCATCTAATAAAACCCGAAACAAAAGTTTTATACAGTCTAAAAAAAATACAATAAGACAATGCACCAGGTAGGTAACCCTAAAAGAGAGGTGGTGCACTCGACACGCTTAAATACCAAATCATTCAAAGAATCAATCCTAGACATGCATTCTCATAGTGTCCTTTTAATTCATTGTTGATAAATTTCTTTTTAATTCACAAATTAAAGCCACAATTAAGGCCACCATAAACAGAAAAATTTCCATTTGATTTATTAAACGGTAGAACCAAAATTCTGAAACAAACTCAAAAATAATTTTGTTAAACGATAGGAATAAATCTCAAAATAGATTTAATTTAATTTAATTCTAATCTGGAAACAACACAAAATCAAATAAAATCTCGTTAAACGGCGGGAATAAATCCCGAAACAGATTTTATTTAATTTAATTCTAATTTGGAAACAAAATAAAATCAAATATGTTCAACAGCGGGAATAAATCCTGAAATGGAATTTATTTAACTTTAATTTCCTGTTTGGAAATAAAATAAAAAATGGAATAAAATCCGTTGAACGGCGGGAATAAATCCCAAAATGGATTTTATTTACTTTTAATTTGAAACAAAATCGAATAAAATCTGTTAAACTACATGAATAAAACCCGAAACAGATTTTATTTAATTTTAATATTCGTTTGGAAATAAAAAACAAAATAGAGAATAAAATCTGTTGAACGGCGGGAAAAAAATCCCTAAACAGATTTTATTTAATTTAAAATTTTATTTTCGTTTTTCCTTTTCACATTGGTGTCTCGTTTGTCTCGGATTAGATAATTGTAAAAATAATAGGATCTGTCTTAAGATTGTTGGACAAAACACGTTAGCGAACAAAATATATAAATTATAAATAAAAAATTATTTATATATAAAAAATAAAATATAAATATAATAATTTATATTGAAATTGTCAAATACGTAAACCAATAAAAATCGTAAAAAAAAGTTGAAATCGAAAGAAGAATATATATTTACTAAACGTTGAGGCATGTTTAACACAGTTTCCTTAAGACAAATTCGGCTGCTCCTACGGTACTTGGAGAAACGTTGGTCGAATGTCTCCCAGGATACAACAACACAAAGATCAAAGCAGTAGCAACTCTGCAGCGACCAACGAACAAATGTTGCCTATTTTATCATCGGAATGTTGGAAAATATGGAGAGGAAAAGAAGAATTTTGATAGAAAATAATCTCAGTGTGAGAGAGTGAAAATTTGAACAAAAAATTCAAAAGAAGTCTTAACCTTTTATAGGCATTCAAAGTGGAGGAATTTTTGGAAATATCCTTGTAATAGGAGACAAAATTTGCATTAAAGAGGCAATTGAATCAATTTTAATATCAAATTGATTAGAATCAAATAAATCAAGATATATGTCCTTTTATATTAGATTTTGTATATATTTGCTGAGGAAAAATAATTTTTTTGTTGGGCTAAAATAAACCGTAGGCCCATTTTGGGCTCAACTGGTTTGTACATTTCGCGTCGCCTACGTCGTGTGGGTACACTCCAATCCTGACGAGTTTGGACTTGCACCCCCTTACGCGTGAGGCAAGATTCCAAGCTTAATCATTCAATCACCCTTTAAGAGGGTTCACATATATATACACATCTTACAATTGGTATTTAACCAATGTGGGATCTAAACTTTTACTTTTCCTCAACAAATATTTCCAAGTAGCTTACTTTGAGCATCAATTTCTCATCCATCACTCAATCATTTTGAGCATATGATATACCGTTGTAAAGGCCTCATGGAGTAGAATATAAAACCATAATTTTGTGATTCAACTCTCCCTCAAAGTTCCCATAAAATACAATTTTTCCAACAATAAAAGCACTTCATGAGTTAATCATTCCTCACTTATAATACGCTAGTTTTTATAACGCTAGCCAAATCGAGAATTTTACTTTCATATCATTATTAATCTCTATTTTGATTGAACGGTGCAGACCTCGAGACCAATATGTTTCATTTTCTAGGCATTAAAGCGACAATAACGCCGGAAGTTATAACATTACTGATGGACCTTTTAGTGGATAGGCATCTACTAATTGAAAGTTTTGAGTACAATCTATAGGAGGTACTTTTCCAACATTGGGAATAGTTACCAACCATAAGTATGATTTTACTGGACTTCAAATTTAGTTAACACGGTTGAAGAGCCACTTTAAATCTCTTTCAGAGAATCTAACACCTGAAGTTATTGAACATCATGCTATAACGTAAACTCTTCGGCTAATCGCAGTTGTGTTGATGTCAAAAAAGTCTAATAACTTAGGTCATTCCATGTACCTCTTATTGTTATATAATTCTGAAACAGCATGAACACAATTGGGGATCTGTAGTTTTGGCATGCCTATAGAAGGTGCTACGTAAGGTGTTTAGAGTTGGGAACAAAAAAGTAAATGACTGCCTTTCTTTTTATTGGGGATCTTGAATTTACCCAAATCATGGATGAAGATTTGATACACCCACCAAACAAAGAATGCTTTTCTTTTTATTTTATTACTTCAATTAGATACTTTTATGTAAAGGTTTTTAGTGTTTTTAGTTATTTTTTTTATATTTTATTATGTCTTTAGAGTTATTTTGTTTAGAAGTTTAAACAGCATCCTTAATTAAATTGCAAGCTTTTTCACTTAATTGAATTTTAAAGTGCATATTTAATTGATGTTAAGACAAATAATTATATAATAATATAACATTACACGTAAAAATTAATGTAATAGGCCAATTTAGCCCGGGCCCATACAAAAAAATAGTAAACCCAAAATAAGAAAACAAAGTCCAAGTCCAGTCCAAAATATATCATTTGGCCTGACCCGAATGACCCATTACTTGAAAAGATTGAAGGTCCATCTAGAAGCTTGACGTATATGTAAACACAATCTTCAAGGATATGCAATCTTAGATATGATATGCAAATCTTAGATATGATATGCAATCCTAGAAGATATGGTATGCAATCTTAGAAGATACGATATGCAATCTTAGATATGATATGCAAATCTTAGATATGATATGCAATCTTAGAAGATATGGTATGCAATCTTAGAAGATATGATTTTGTAATATTAGAGATTTAATTTGTAGATACCTTTTAATCTTAGTCGTTGATGTAATTGATCTGTACTGTTGGAGGCCTCTCCCTTCATTGTAAAACACACTTGAGTTTCAAGTAATAAAAATTCTTGAGAGCATTCACTCAAATTTCTCTCCCTCTTGCGTTCTTATTTTCTATGGTTTGTTCTTATTTTATTCTTCATTCATCTTCGTTTTTCAACCTTTTTTATTTATCCATTTAATTGTTTAATTATTAATTATTCTTTTTATTTTATTCGTTTATTTATTATTTCTGTATAGAGATTTATTTTATTTTCACACTTTTGCAAACTTGTATTTTATTTATTTATTTCAAATTTTTATGTGGTATTTATTTCAAGCTGTTTTATTTTATTATTTTTGATATTACTTATTTTAAATAGTTTTATTTTGATTAAGTTTTTTATATTATCACTTTAAATTATCTTATATATCATTCATTTTTCTTATTGTTTTATATAATGATTATTTTAAAGTGGTTTTATTTTATATCATTCTAAACTGTTTTATATTATCTATTTTAAGTTTTCGTATATTATTTATTTTAAACTTATACGTATCTTTTTAAGATTTGTCACATATCATTTTCTTGAAGTCATTTTTTATATTATTTAATTAGATTTATATATATATTGTTTTATATATTACTTATTTAAACTTACTTCTTATATAATATTTATTTTAAAATTCATTTATTACTATTTCATATATTATTTATTTTTATCTTCTTCTTTTTTTTTTTGGATTTATTTCAAACTTTTACATATATTACCTACTTTAAAATTTTTATACATGAATTTATTTTTAAATTGCTTTTTATTGTCGATTTCAAAATCTTTTTCTTTCACATTATTTGTTTTAACATTGTCCATTATTATTTGAAAGCTTGGTACATTTTGTTTTTTATTTGTTTTTTAGATTTGTTATTTTTTTAAAAAAAATTCATTAATCTTTATTTATTAATATGGTCAAATATACCTTCATATTTCAAAATCCATGATTTTTTAAATTTAAAAATAAGGCAATATTCGATATTTGGGAGTTTTGATAAAATCGTGCCCTAACTTACTGGGTTTCGATTTTTCTCGTTAAGTCCAAATGACTGAGTACCCTTTTTGAAATTAAAACATATGAATTTTTAAATAAAAAACCTATTCTCGGGAATTTAAGATGTTGTGTCCTAACTCACTGGATGCGACGTTTTGTTATCTCGAGGCAAGGATTTCTAAAAAGCAAAGGATATTCTGTGTTTGGAAAATTCGAAAGATCGTGCTCTAACTTACTGAGTTTCGATTGTTCTTTTAAAGTCCAAATAATTGAATGTCCATTTAAAATTAAAGGACATAAGTTTTAAAAATCAAAAGGATCGTGTTTTAAAATCTTTTCAAATTTTTGACATTAGGACATTAATTAATCAATTAGGCACCAATTTTTGGGCGTTACGAGGGTGCTAATCCTTCCTCATGCGTAACGGACTCCCGAGCCCATTTTCTCGAATTTTGTAGACCAAAATCATTGTTTTAATAAATCAAAATGTTTTTTTTTTTATTTAAAATGATCAATTTCAAGGTGACCCGATCACACCTTGAAAAAAGATTGGTAGCGACTCCATTTTCGTTTTTAAAGTAGATCCCCGTTTTTTCAAAATAAAAAAAAATGGTTTCTACAGCTTGGCGACTCCACTGGGGACCAATAAGAGAGTCAAGCGGTAAAATTGATTATTTTCTGTCTTTTGTCGGAAATCAAAAAATTCGATTTGAAAATTTGATTTGAAAATTACGATCATTTTGTTGCATTTGTTTGTGTCATTGCATATGATAGTTATTTTTTTTTTGCGCCCATTGCATTGCATAACCGTTGTGGTCGCACCCTTAGGTGGGAGTGAGAAACTATGCCTTCGTGAGGTTTTCACCTCCACATGGGCTACTGGATTGCTTCTGGGATACATATGTACCTATGTCTTCTTGAAGTTTTCACTTCTGCATGGCTGTAGGGAAATGTATTCCCCTAAACTGAACTCGATCTGTATGAGCCTATAATGGGTGAAGATTGAGGAATCTGTTGGTTCAGGTACCTTTTCTTTAGAACTAAACCGCACATAGTGAACCCTAAGAGCCCACCTTAGGTAGAACTATACCAAACCCTAGTGGTCACCCAGATAGGTGCCCTATTTTGTTATTTATTTCTCTTGTGCTAATGTGTTCTCTTTTGTTTTGATTGCATTTTATTCACATCATAGAAAAGAGGTGTTGATTCATGAGAAAATGGATTTCTTGATAAAGTGGATTATAATATGGTCGTCCGAATATGGTCCAAGTAAACACAACAAGAGAAGATTGATAGTCCGTGAAGGAATACAAGACTTTATTGCCCAATGATTCAAGCTGACGAAGACTATTCGAGAGCCATCACGTCTCAATTTTCTAACAAGCATTGCGAGGATAAGTGAGTAATGAGTCGCGGCCCAAGCAAAAAGGAGCTAGTGGAGGCATCTATTAGAAGTTTGCAAGATTTGACCTTTGCGAAGAAGGGGATTGATGTTTTTGCTTGGAATATGAGGGCAAGGACGCATATGTAATCCGTTTTATGTAAAGAAATTTGCTTTCTAGAAAAGTTTTTCTAATGGAATTGAATTTAGAATCAACGCCTCTCTTTCTTTTGCATTCATTCCATGCATCTGCATTGTATTGCATCATTTGCGTTAGACTTTTTCAAAAGGACCCTAATTAGGTAAAATTATTTTAGTTAACCTGGAAAAAATGGAACAAAGGTTGGAAGGATTAGAGCAAAGGCAAATAAAGATGCAAGAGTAACTGACCAAAATTCAACGAGATATGTGAGATCAAATGTTAGAATTCCAAAAGAATGTGATTGGCCAGTTAAGTCAGTTACTAGCCGAAAGGCTTGAAGAGAAGAAAGGCCCAGTAGTCAACAGTGGGGATGATAATGAAGACCTCGTCTATCCCCTAGATTTTACTCCAATAAGTGTCCAGACTCAACCAAATGCACATCCGAAAGGGGTACCCGTTACTATCAGACCCCAACAGCATTAGACCGGTATGTCGGCACCAATAAACTACTCGATAGGCTCAGGTCCCAATCCGGGGGACAATCCAACCAATCCCATTGTCATTGATCTGGCTAGTATAGAAGAAATAAGGAAGATTAGTGTGGAGATCCCGAAACAATGTGAAGACCGTTACAAAAGGAAAAAGCGAGACTGGAGCTCCCAAGTTAATACCTTAAGGGCCCCGAAGAAAAAAGAAAATGAGGCGAATAACGCGAGTATGTATAGAAAGGGTTATTCAAAATCGAATACCATAGGCCAATCAACTACTAGCTATCAGGTCTCCTCAAGGCAAGAACCCAATCCAAGACCGAACTCAGAAAAATCCCAATTCGCGCCCATCCCAATCACGTATAGGGAGCTGTACCAAATTTTGTTTGATGCACATGTAGTATCCCCTTTCTACCTAAAACCCGTGCAACCTCCGTTCCCAAAATGGTACAATGAGAATGCCCAATACGAGTACCACGCGGGAATAACGGGTCACTCAATTGAAAACTGTACTACATTTAAAAAGTTGGTCGAAAGGTTCATTAAAATGGGAATTGTGAAGTTCTACGTTCCATCAGAACCTGATCACTTTGACGAGGCAGTAAATGCGATAATTAAAGGGGGAGACAAGAAAGTTGCGACTTCTTGAAGAAGTCAAAAGCGAACAGGGAACTAGGGAACGAAGTTTCCAAGCCCTTGCATACTTGGGAGTGTTTTGAATAATGGGACTGTGGAAGAAATCCTCATATTTTTGAGAGCTAATTTAGAGTAATATACAAAACGTGCTTGTTGCCTTAAGCCTAGAGGCAATAAGAATCCTTTTGTGAAATAGGCTCGTGTCCAAAATCTGTATTTCAATAAAATGCATCTTTTTGAACAAATATTCTTTTATTCTTTCCATGTATATATTCTTTTTTTTTTGGACTTTCTTTCAAATATTCTTTTATTATTCATTCATGATCATATCATACAAATAATCATTCTTTGAATCATTTATTCTTTCAAATCTTCCTTTGAACCTACAATAGGTCTCCAGATATCAATGATGTGAGCAACGCTGCTACTGACTCAGAGCCTCCTTTCGAGTAAGATATGTGTATAGAGGGATCTCAGGACTTTAAAGATGAAAGAGATTGTAACCTATCTTCTGATTTGTTAAGAATGGCAGAACAAGATGAAAAATAGACCCTACAAAGGGTCAGTGGATATTATGAGCCTAGAAAAGAGGTGAAGATTGTAGCCTAGCTCACAACAGAAATAAGGCGAGACGTCTTTGAGTTATTTTCAAGAATTCAAATATGTTTTTGCACAATCATATCAAGACATGCCTGGGCTACTGAGACGTGAGTACGTTGAAATCTTAAAATAGATCCATAAGGGTGTTTAAAGAACATGATAATGGTAGCCAAGCTAAACATAAGGTTTGGGTACTATTAGTCCACCATAAAAGGGAGATTGCTTCAGTTATGTTGTAAATGCCAAATTGAGGAAGACAAGACTTATGTGTCTCATCTATTTCTTCATAGATTTTCTATATATAGGGAATGGATATTATGGGGCCGATCTCGTCAAAAACTTCTAGTCAAAATCAATTCATCGTCGTGGTCATCGTTTACTTCACTAAGAAGGTGGAAGTAGCTTCATATGCCAATGTTACAAAGTCGATAGTCATCAAATTCTCAAAAAAAAAAAGATCAGGTGCCGACAAAGAGTGCTAAGAAGGACAATGTCAAAAGTTTAGAAGTTTGTTCAAAGATTAGACGCCATATCACAGTGCAGTAAAGGTAGCCAAAAAAAAAAAGGATCATGGGAAAGATGACTGAGACTTGTAAAGATTGACATAAAGAAGTTACCATTTACCCTCTGCCTTATCGAACGTCAACTAGAAGCTTCGTTGGGGAAACTCATTTCTCATTGGAATAGAAACAGTTTTTGCCAATTGAACCTAATCGAAGAAAAGGTTAAAAGTTATCCATCACGGTCAGCTGATGCAAGCTTACAACAAAGAGGTTCATCCTAGAGAATTCCACGAGGGGAACCTGATGTTAAAAAAATATTTCTTATACAAAAAGGTTTCAGAGGAAAGCAAATGCCAAATTGGGAAGGACCTTATGTAATAAAAAAGGGCTTGCTCTAGAGGAGCATTGATATTGATTGAGACGGATGGTGAAGACTTGCCCAATTCGGAGAATTCAGATTTAGTCAAGAAGTATTTTACCTGAAAGGGGAAAGGCCAAGGTGAAAACCTGCAAAGGGCGCTTTGAGACCAAAGGGGTTTTGAGCTGAAAACCCGAAAAGGGTAGCTCAAATTTTGATCAAAGATAAGACTTGTGGTAGTCTTGCTATGCCTGAATTAACAATGAGGAAGTACGCTACGTCTTGGGGCATTAACAAAGTACTCCAGATCCTCTAAACACGTATTGAGCTCAAAGTGATCCTCAAGAAGTTTGTACAGAGAAGCTCAGGCTGTGATATCTGGGGCACCTAGCCTCTATCTTACCCATTTTGAATTTGCTATCTTTGATTACTTTATTCTTTTCAAAATACACCCCAATCAATTTTCTTTTATGGCCTTGGCTATTTTCGATTATTTTATTTTTTTCAAGATACACCCCAATCAATTTTCTTTTATTGCTTTAGTTATCTTTGATTAACTTATTTGTTTCAAGCTATGCTCCTGATTAATTTCCTTCTTGTCCATTGTTGTGATCTTTTTCAAGCGTTTTATATTGAAATAACGATTAATGGACTAATAATACTTTCATAAAAGGAGTTTCACTTATTACTCTAGAAGCTTTTAAATAGTATAGGAACCTGAAACAGGACTATTGTTTAGAACTCAACAAGCCTAAGGATTGGAAATATTGAAAGATGATTATCTTTTTGGATTTTTATTGGATAAGACATTTCGTCGGTGATACCATCTTGACAAATGACGAGCAATATCAACCCAAGAGTAAAAAGAGATCAATCTCGGGGAAAGAAAATGATACCCTGTATTCATCGGGTCATTACACCCAGGGAATGGTGTAACAGATCAAATTGATTGAAGATGATACACATTCCATACCTCTGAGTGGTAACAGGATGGATGGAAGAAACCAAATGTTATTCCCCTGAAGTTGCAGTAGGAGGTACAAAATTTATGTCCCAAGGTTCAAGTGGAGTGAACTCAGAATTACCATGGGGCAAATTATTTGAGCAGGATATGATTGATACTTCGAGAGGAACGAGGATGAAGAACAAATGAGTGATGACACCTTAAGTAGGAATGAGGATGAAGAACAAATTATTCATGCTCATAACGTTTCTGCATTCATATATCATAGTGCCTCTAATTAGGAGCATTTGATTCATTTCGATCAGGGCATCCTAATCATTCGGCATAAGCATATACCCATTCTACAGGTCATGTTCTCTATAGGACAACGTAGTAGGGTAGATTGACACTTTCAGCCTTGCCTCCCTGAAGTTACAATAGAGCAGGCTGAAGACAATAGATCTTATCTTCTTGAAGTTGTAGGAACCATATCGAAGATATTAGCCTGCCTCCCTGAAGTTGCAGCGGAGTAGGCTGATGGCAGCAGATCTTATCTTCCTAAAGTTGCAGGAAGCAGATCAAAGATATTAGCCTGCCTCCCTAAAGTTGTAGCGGAGCAGACTGAAGACAGCAGATCTTATCTTCCTGAAGTTGCAGGAAGCAGATCGAAGATATTAGCTTTGCCTTCACGAAATTCAGAGTGCATCAAGAAAAGAGATCTTATCTTCCTGAAGTTCCAGGAAGTAGATCGAAGATATTAGCCTACCTGTAACATCCTGGAAAGGGCCTATCCATTTTCGGTTTAATTGTATGAAATGACAAGTCTTAAGCATTATGAATAAATTTTTGATATTTTTGGAAACTCAAAAATGTATGAAAATGCATGGAAATGAAAATGAACATTTTTGGAAACCTGAACATTTTTGGAAACCTGGAAATGCATTAGGACATGAACATTTTAGGAAACCCAGAAATGTAAGGAAATGGTTCAAAAATGGAAAGTACACATTTTTGGAAACTAAGAAATGAAAATGGAAATGATCCAAAATGGAAAGTATACATTTTAGGAAACTTGGAAATGTAAGAAAATGGCAAGTAAACAGAGCCGATCGAAAATTTTAGGAAACTTGGAAATGACCCTAAAATGATGAGTTTTAAAGTTTAAAATAGGAAATCAAGGCAAGAGGGCCTTAAAAGAAAAAGTTGGTAAGTTTTGACACACAAACGGGCTAGGAAAAGTGGCCTGAAGATGACACTTAGGGCCTATAGAAATGGCGCCATGTGCAAGAGGCATGGGCCTGGGTTCGAGTCACAAGGGAAGCAATTAAATGAAGGTTTTAATTTTGTTTCCAGAAGCACAAGGAGTGGACTGCAAGCATCTTGAAAAAAAAAAGAGGTTTATTCTCTTTAAAATTCGGCTATTAAGTGATAAATAAGAGATTTTTTTTTATATTTAAATTTGGATTATTTGAAGAGATAAATGATGGATTAAATATTTTTTTATTTGAATAATATTATCACATATGTGGAGTGGTGGCCAAGTAAGGGACTCCTTGGCTGATAACTTTGTCTATAAAAGGAAGGAAGGAGGGCTACTCATCAGTTTGCTTCTTTTTCTGCTCTGCCGAAATTCCCTAATTCTTTCCCCTCTCTGCCGAATTTCTTCTTAAGCAAAATCAATCTTCTCTTCATCTATTTTCTTCTCCTCTCCTTTACTATTATCAAGCCAAGACACTCTTTGATCCTTGTTAAATCTCCATAGCCGAATCTCTAAAGCAGTGTCAAGAAAGATCTGTCGGATTCATAAGGTAAGGATCTAGTGGTTGTCGATTACAAGAAGAAGTTCAACAAAGTTTCGGGATTTCTACGGATCTAAGGTAAGAGATATGAATATTCGGTCAAGAGTTATATTTTTATGTCTCCATGTTAGAATCAAAATCTGACTTGAAATTATAGGGATTTCGACAAACAAACAAAGGAATACTTTCGGGATTCAAGATTTAAAAGGTAAGCACCAAAATAAATTCGGCCAAGGCCTATTTTTATATATATATATGGATTATCAAAGGCCGAAAACTAATCTATGGAGTAACATAGTGTTTTAGCCAAATTCACAAGGAAGGAATACGAAGATCCGGCATTTGATTCTTACAATCAATTCGGCAAACAAGGTAAGTGTTAGTAATTCTATTCCTAGTAGGATTTGGTTTTAAAATCAAAAGGGTATTAATATGTTTATATATGATGGGCCGAATATAGGAGTTAACAGATCTAAAGTCTGAATCTGTGATCGATTCACTTCGGGGATTCAAGGAATCTATTAAGCGAATAAGGTGTGTACCCACACTAACTCCCAATATATTACGGCAATTATTTTATATGTATATATATGAATGTGCATGCGAATAAGAATATGGCTAAGTGTCACAAATGAGGTAAAAGTACCTGTGCACGTTTCCTACTTCCGATAGGATTACAAATACGATATATATATATTTTTGAATATGTGATATGAATGAGAAATAAGATATGCATGATATAAATATTTGGGGCATATGGGATATATGTGAAAGGGAAGAATAGGTGTTGACTTGGTCTCACCAACGAAATATGGTGGCTACGGTCCCATTAAGTGAACATGGTAACCGGTTACATTATTCGAACATGGTGTCTAATGACACAACGTATATGGGCGATGAGCACGTCGATTGCGCAGTTGCGCTTTGATGGTGTGTAACGGAAGGAGGGTTGACTTAGTAGTCCTCACGGTGTGGACCGGCAGTACGGGTGGTGTGTAGCGGATGGATAATTAGGCTTGGGTTTGGGTTGCATCATTTTGATATGTATATGTTCGATATGAATATGTATGCGAAATATTGTTTGTTAGTTTGTGTACACATTGAGTCAGTTGACTCACCCCTTTGAGGACTATTTTTTTGAGGTGATGAGCGGTAATGGACCGGTCGGCGGGGAGCTAAAGGTGGCCATGCGTAGCAAAGAAAATATTTACTGAATTGGACCTTTATTTTTATAAAGTTCTTTAAATTTTAAGTTTGGAAATTATTGATGTAATAAGGCCTAAAAAGCCATAGTTTTATTTTTCGTTACTATTGTTTACTTGCAATTATTATGCTTGAAATACTTTACATTTATGATATTAAAATTTTATGTCTTTACATTTAAACCCTAAATTATTTTGTCACCCTAATTAAATGATTTCTAAATTAAATAAACGGGTTTTTAACCTAAGCCCAATCCAAAATGAGCAGTTTTCTAAAAATACACCAATATTCTCTAAGTAATAAAGGACTTGAAAACCGATTTTTCTTAAGGAACATACGATCCAGTTCGGGCTCGTGGTGGGTGTGGGGTGTTTGAACTGGTATCGAGCCGATTTTAAACTCTCGGCTTTTGTGGGCTAAGGCCCAAAACGTTTTCAAAGCGAGCCAAAATGATTTTTTTGAAATTAAGCGCTTTTTTTGGCATGGCACCTCGATCTCCGACCATGATCCACAGTGTAAGTACCCCTAACTCTATGTGTGATTATGTAATTTATATAGGGGTAGAAAAGGCATGCATGGGCGTAGAATAGTGTGATAGGAATTTGAACCCAAGATTAGACTACTCAAACACATGAAACTCATAAGACTTAATGAACTTAACAAACCTATGGCTAAGTCATTGAGCTAGGGTGTGGTAACCCCTGTACGCATGTCTAGGATTGGATCTAGAAGAGCCTGGTATTTAAGCAGTCCTAGTGACTCACCTCCTCTTCGCAGGTATCCTACCTGGTGCGTAGCTTCGGTTCACCCTAACTCAGAGGGCTCAGTGGTGTGGTAACCTCTGTGCGCATGTCTAGGAATGGTTTCGGTGAGAGCTTGGTATTTAAGCAGTCCGCGTGGCTCACCTCCTCTCCACTCGAATCCTGCCTGGTGCGTAGCTTTGGTTCACCCTGACCCAGGGGACTCGGTCATAGGCTAAACACAAAGACTAAAACCCGAAAGGGAACTAGCCATGTTTTAAAAAAAAAAAAAAGAGAGAACAAAACAACAAACCGTAGTTTTAAACCTTTTAAAATCACTCTTTTAATTTGTGAAAACCATCTTTACAAAGTTTTCCGAAAAATTCCCGATTTTCAAAAATTACAAAAATACCCCTAGTGGTAAAATTACCAAAATGCCCTTAATTCACAAATTGTCAAATTTCTCAACGATTTTGCCGAAACTTCATTATTTTATAAACATTCAAAACCCCTAATTTGTAAAATATCAAAATACCTTGATTTTAAAAAATTACAAAATTGCCCCTAGCTTACAAAATTACTAAAATGACCCTAGTTTCCGACAATTTCGTAAACATCACCATTTGAAAAGGAAAACTTTCAAAAAGAACACCCAAAGTTTTATAACTTTTGAAATATCCATAACTTCTGAAAATTTACCCTGGATTTTGGAAAATTACCGAAAATACCCCCGAGGTCAAAAATTACCAAAATACCCCTAGATTTCAAAATTCTTCCAAAATTTCCCCAGAACTTTAAAAGTACCAAAATACTTTCGTCAAAATCATCAAGGAACTTTTCATTTTGAAAAAATTTACGAAAACGCCCTTGTAGGACAAAATTACGAAAATACCCCTGGGTAGCGGAAAAACAACAACAATGAAAATTTCAATGTTTCTCTGGATGAACGAAAGTTCATATTTGTTTGATGGATGAATGAATGAATGGAAAGATCTGTATGTTTGTATGAATACGAAAGAACCACTCTTAAATTCTTCTTCATAAAACATCTTGCATGTAATAAGTGAAACAAGAATACTAATTCATAAAACTTCTTAATCGGACCTCGGCGATAGAAAATGAGCTCTAGAGGACGTGAGTCGTCGTGGAAGAGGTAGAGGAAGAATGATCGTGTCGAACCCGTTAGGTCGGGTTAAGGTTACGACAACGAGATACCATCGCCACCGCCACCCCCTACCGGTGTGGGTGTCGAGCAACAAGCTCAAGCAGGAGAAGATCTTTGTGTCGCAGTTTGTCTTTGTGAGTTTTGGAATTGGTGGCGGTGCGGCAGAAATAATTTAGGAAATCGTAAGTCGTGCTGCCGGCGGCTCCGTGCTAATGGTGAGCGGAAATGTTTAGAGGAGTATCGGAGTGGCACCGAAGATGGTGAATCATTTGGTTGGAGCGATCGAGCGCATCATGGATGAGCTCGACTTGACCCCGAGGAGAAGTTGAAAGGGATGGTGGCAGCATTACGCGATGAAGCGTACCAATGGTGGTTAACTGTTCGAGATGGTGCCACGGCTGAGGATCTGACCTGGGAGTATGCGAAAGAGGCATTTCAGAAGAAGTATGTGGGAACCAGGTACATAGACGAACAAAGGAAGGCTTTTCTGGGGTTGGTGCAAGGAAGTAAATCTGTCGCGAGAATATGAGGCGAATTTACGAGGTTGAGCCGCTATGCACGAGGAGTAGTGGCAAGCTGAGCATGAGCGCCGTGTCCGCTTTTGAGGACGGGATGAGGGACGATTTGATTTGAGATCGTTGATAGCACCGCATCAGGAGCGGGATTTCTCTACTTTGGTAGAAAAGGTCAAGGTGGCCGAAGGGATCAAGGATTCTACCAAGCAGGCTGTGGATAAGAGTAAGCCAGAAAGAGGTTTTGGATCGTCTGGATCATCTGGGAATAAGAGGCCTAGAGTTGTGGCCCACAGAATCAACAAGTGTGGTACGGCCGGGCAAAGACGCCCTTGTGAGCACCTTTGTGGAAAGAGGCACTTAGGAGAGTGTTGGAGGAAGACGGGTGGATGTCTCAAGTGTGGGTCCAAGGACCATATGTTTAAGGATTGTCCCAAGCAACCAAATGAGAGCCGACCGGCAGCTCAGAATGCTAGCCAGGCTGGTAGAGGTGGACAGCAACCTCAGTAAGGTCGTGAACCGAACCATGGAGGAAATAATTCGGGCCGTGGACGTAAAGCACCAAGAAGAGGTGCTGAAGGTACAGACGCGAGGCAACCAAGGTTGGTTTATGCAGTTGGCCGTCGCGAGGAGGAAGATGTGCCAGATGTGACAACGGATACGTCCCTTATTTCTGGAATACCCTTAATTACGTTGCTTGTTATAGAATTAGCTTATGCTTGCATTGCTAGTGAAGTGATTGAAACCTTGGATGTGAACTTAGAGAATGTGCTTAGAAGGTATGATAGTTCTTTAAGATCGAGAGCTTTGACAATAGCGTAGTGGGGTGAGTTAGACCGCACGATTATTCGTTAGTAAGTAAATTTCGAGGACGAAATTTTGTTTAAGGGGTAGAAGCGTAACATCACGGAAAGGGCCTATGCATTTTCGGTTTAATTGTATGAAATGACAAGTCTTAAGCATTATGAATAAATTTTTGATATTTTGGAAACTCGAAATGTATGAAAATGCATGGAAATGAAACTCGAACATTTTGGAAAACTGAACATTTTTGGAAACACGGAAATGCATTAGGACATGAACATTTTAGGAAACCCAGAAATGTAAGGAAATGGTTCAAAAATGGAAAGTACACATTTTGGAAACTAAGAAATGAAAATGGAAATGATCCAAAAATGGAAAGTATACATTTTAGGAAACTTGAAATGTAAGAAAATGGCAAGTAAACAGAGCCAATCGAAAATTTTAGGAAACTTGGAAATGACCCTAAAATGATGAGTTTTAAAGTTTAAAATAGGAAATCAAGGCAAGAGGGCCTTAAAAGAAAAAGTTGGTAAGTTTTGACACACAAGCGGGCTAGGAAAAGTGGCTGAAGATGACACTTAGGGCCTATGGAAATGGCGCCATGTGCAAGAGGCATGGGCACAGGTTGAAGTCACAAGGAAGCAATTAAATGAAGGTTTTAATTTTGTTTCCAGAAGCACAAGGAGTGGATGGCAAGCATCTTGAAAAAAAAAGAGGTTTATTCTCTTTAAAATTCGGCTATTAAGTGATAAATAAGATATCTTTTTTTTTAGATTTTTAAATTTGGATTATTTGAAGAGATAAATGATGGATTAAATATTTTTTTATTTGAATAATATTATTACATATGTGGAGTGGTGGCCAAGTAAGGGACTCCTTGGCTGATAACTTTGTCTATAAAAGGAAGGAAGGAGGGCTACTCATCGGTTTGCTTTTTTTTACGCGCTCTGCCAGAAATTCCCTAATTCTTTCCCCTCTCTGCCGAATTTCTTCTTAAGCAAAATCCATCTTCTCTTCTTCTATTTTCTTCTCCTCTCCTTTACTATTATCAAGCCAAGACACTCTTTGATCCCTGTTAAATCTCCATAGCCGAATCTCTAAAGCAGTGTCAAGAAAGATCTGCGGATTCATAAGGTAAGGATCTAGTGGTTGTCGATTACAAGAAGAAGTTCAACAAAGTTTGGGATTTCTACGGATCTAAGGTAAGAGATATGAATATTCGGTCAAGAGTTATATTTTTATGTCTCCATGTTAGAATTAAAATCGACATGAAATTATAGGGATTTCGACAAACAAACAAAGGAATACTTTGGGATTCAAGATTTAAAAGGTAAGCACCAAAATAAATTCGGCCAAGGCCTATTTATATATATATATGGATTATCAAAAGCGAAAACTAATCTATGGAGTAACATAATGTTTTAGCCGAATTCACAAGGAAGGAATGCGAAGATCCGGCATTTGATTCTTACAATCAATTCGGCAAACAAGGTAAGTGTTAGTAATTCTATTCCTAGTAGGATTTGGTTTTAAAATCAAAAGGGTATTAATATGTTTATATATGATGGGCGAATATAGGAGTTAATGGATCTAAAGTGCGAATCTGTGATCGATTCACTTTGGGGATTCAAGGAATCTATTAAGCGAATAAGGTGTGTACCCACACTAACTCCCAATATATTACGGCAATTATTTTATATGTATTTATATGAATGTGCATGCGAATAAGAATGTGGCTAAGTGTCACAAATGAGGTAAAAGTACCAGTGCACGTTTCCTACTTCCGATAGGATTACAAATACGATATATATATTTTTGAATATGTGATATGAATGAGAAATAAGATATGCATGATATAAATATTTGGGGCATATGGGATATATGTGAAAGGGGAAGAATAGGTGTTGACTTCGGTCTCACCAACGAAATATGGTGGCTACGGTCCCATTAAGTGAACATGGTAACTTCGGTTACATTATCTGAACATAGTGTCTAATGACACAACGTATATGGGCGATGAGCACGTCGATTGCAATGGCGCCTTTGATGGTGTGTAGCGGAAGGAGGGTTGACTTAGTAGTCCCACGGTGTGTTTGGCGCAGTGCAGGTGGTGTGTAGCGGATGGATAATTAGGCACAGGTTTTGGGTTGCATCATTTTGATATGTATATGTTACGATATGAATATGTATGCACGAAATATTGTTTGTTAGTTTGTGTACACATTGAGTCAGTTGACTTACCCCTTTGAGGACTATTTTTCAGTGATGAGCGGTAATGGACCGGGTCGGGCAGGAGCTAAAGGTAGCCATGCGTAGCAAAGAAAATATTTGAATTGGACCTTTATTTTTATAAAGTTCTTTAAATTTTAAGTTTGGAAATTATTGATGTAATAAGGCCTAAAAGCCATAGTTTTATTTTCGTTACTATTGTTTACTTGCAATTATTATGCTTGAAATACTTTACATTTATGATATTAAAATTTTATGTCTTTACATTTAAACCCTAAATTATTTTGTCACCCTAATTAAATGATTTCTAAATTAAATAAACGGGTTTTTAACCTAAGCCCAATCCAAAATGAACAGATTTTCTAAAAATACACCAATATTCTCTAAGTAATAAAGGACTTGAAAACCGATTTTTCTTAAGGAACATACGAGATCCGGTTGGGCTCGTGGTAAGTGTGTGGGGTGTTTCACTACCTCCACGAAATTGCGGTGAGCGATTAAAGACAAGCAGATCTTATCTTCACGAAGTTGCGTGAAAGCATCAAGACGGCAGTTCTTATCTTCCTAAAGTTGCAGGAAGCAAATCAAAGATATTAGCCTGCCTCCCTGAAGTTGCAGTAGAGCAGACTAAAGACAGCAGTTCTCACTTTCATGAAGTTGCAGGAAACAGATCGAAGATATTAGCCTGCCTCCCTGAAGTTGCAGCGGAGCAGACTGAAGACAGCAAATCTTATTTTCCTAAAGTTGCAGGAAGCAGATCGAAGATATTAACCTGCCTCCCTAAAGTTGCAGCGGAGCAGACTGAAGACAGCAGATCTTATCTTCCTGAAGTTGCAGGAAGCAGATCGAAGATATTAGCCTGCCTCCCTGAAGTTGCAGTGGAGCAGACTGAAGACAGCAGACCTCACTTTCCCAAAGTTGCAGGAAGCAGATCGAAGATATTAGCCTGCCTCCCTAAAGTTGCAGTGGAGCAGACTGAAGACAGCAGATCTTATCTTCCTGAAGTTACAGGAAGCAGATCGAAAATATTAGCTTGCCTCCTTGAGTTTGCAGCGGAGTAGACTGAAAATAACAGATCTTATCTTCCTGAATATTGCAGTGAAGCAAGATCAAAGATACTAGTCTCACTTTCCTGAAGTTACAATAGGATGGATTAAATCTAAAGAGCAGGTTTTATCTCTCTGAAGTTGCAGTAGAATAAGATTAAAGCTACAGATTCAATCTCCTTGGAGTTGCAGTTGGGTTAGAGACTACTTGAAGAAGATGAGGATCAAAAAGTTAAGGCTCGGCAAGACCGGAAAAAATTGGTCCTTTTATAATCTTTGCTCCATTCTCGTTACACGATAATGAGCAAAGAGAGGCAACTGTAATAGGCCAATTTAGCCCGGGCCCATACAAAAAAATAATAAACCCAAAATAATAAAACAAAGTCCAAGTTCAATCCAAAATATATCATGTGGCCCGATCGAAATGGCCTATTACTTCAAAAGATTGAAGGTCCATCTAGAAGCTTAACGTATATGGGAACACAATCTTCAAGGATATGCAATCTTAGATATGATATGCAAATCTTAGATATGATATGCAATCCTAGAAGATATGATATGCAATCTTAGAAGATATGATTTTGTAATATTAGAGATTTAATTTGTAGATACCTTTTAATCTTAACCGTTGATGTAATTGATCTGTACCGTTGGAGGCCTCTCCCTTCATTTCAAAACACACTTGAGTTTCGAGTAATAAAAATTCTTGAGAGCATTCATTCAAATTTCTCTCCCTCTTGCATTCTTATTTTCTATGGTTTGTTCTTATTTTATTCTTCATTCATCTTCGTTTTTTCAACCTTTTTTATTTATCCATTTAATTGTTTAATTATTAATTATTCTTTTTATTTATTATTTCTGTATAGAGATTTATTTTATTTTCACACTTTTGCAAATTTATATTTTATTTATTTATTCTAAATTTTTATATGGTATTTATTTCAAGCTATTTTATTTTATTATTTTTGATATTACTTATTTTAAATAGTTTTATTTTGATTAAGTTTTTTTATATTATTACTTTAAATTATCTTATATATCATTTATTTTTCTTATTGTTTTATATAACGATTATTTTAAAGTGGTTTTATTTTATATCATTTTAAACTGTTTTATATTATCTATTTTAAGTTTTCGTGTATTGTTTATTTTAAACTTATACGTATCTTTTTAAGATTTGTCACATATCATTTTCTTTAAGTCATTTTGTATATTATTTATTTAGATTGATATATATATTGTTTTATATATTACTTATTTAAACTTACTTCTTGTATAATATTTATTTTAAAATTCATTTATTACTATTTCATATATTATTTATTTTTATCTTCTTTTTTTTGGATTTATTTCAAACTTTTACATATATTACCTACTTTAAAATTTTTATACATGAATTTATTTTTATATTGCTTTTTATTGTCGATTTCAAAATCCTTTTCTTTCACATTATTTGTTTTAACATTGTCCATTATTATTTGAAAGCTTGGTACATTTTTTTATTTGTTTTTTAGATTTGTTATTTTTTCAAAAAAAATTCATTAATCTTTATTTATTAATGTGGCCAAATATACATTCATATTTCAAAATCCATGATTTTTTAAATTTAAAAATAAGGTAATATTCGATATTTGGTAGTTTTGAGAAAATCGTGCCCTAACTTTCTGGGTTTCAATTTTTCTCATTAAGTCCAAATGATTAAGTACCCTTTTTGAAATTAAAACATATGAATTTTTAAACAAAAAACCTATTCTCGGGAATTTAAGATGTTGTGTCCTAACTCACTAGATGCGACTTTTTGTCATCTCGAGGTAAGGATTTCTAAAAAGCAAAGGATATTCTGTGTTTGGAAAATTCGAAAGATCGTGCTCTAACTTACTGAGTTTCGATTTTTCTTTTAAAATCCAAATAATTGAATGTCCATTTAAAATTAAAGGACATAAGTTTTAAAAATCAAAAGATCGTGTTTTAAAATCGTTTCAAATTTTTGACATTAGGACATTAATTAATCAATTAGGTACCAATTTTTGGGTGTTACGAGGTGCTAGTCCTTCCTCGTGCGTAACATACTCCCGAGCTCGTTTTCTCGAATTTTGTAGACCAAAATCATTGTTTTAATAAATCAAAACGTTTTTTATTTAAAATGTTCAATTTCAAGGTTACCCGATCACATCTCGAAAAAATATTGGTGGCGACTCCATTTTTGTTTTTAAAGTCGATCCCCGTTTTTTCAAAATAAAAAAATGGTTTCGACAATTAACATAACTTATTCTAATGGTTTGTGTTTTTTTTCTTCCTCTTCTAAAGATATTCACCATCTAACATCTATTTTATTCATTAATTTTAAATTAGTAATGGTAAAATTACATTTTGATCCCTTAAAAATGGTAAAAAATTAATTTATTTTTTTAAAAAATTATAAAGATATAAGCTATTAAAATGGTGAAATTATATTTTACTATCGCAAAAATATATAATTTAATTCTAATCCCTAAAAGAAATTCTAACTTCGCCCCTGATTTACATCATATTACACGTTAATACAAATTACTTGATTTAATAATCGGAAAAAAATAACATAACCAATTTCCTTCAACCTTTGAGCTATCCATTCTTTAATATAAGCATTGAGGCTTGTAAAATAAATAGAATATTGGTAATGACAATATATCACAAAGAAAAGAGAAATAAAAAATAAAGAACACACAGATTTTTATGTGGAAACCCTTTCGAGAAAAAAACCACGGGCAGATGAGAAGAAAATTTACTATGTCGAATTCGAATAATTACAAGAGGAGTAGACTATGTCTATTTATAGGCTTGTAAAACCATATTCTAATAGAAGTGTAGTAAGATTGAAACACCTTATTCTAATCAATATCAAATAGATGCAGTTTAATAAGGTTTAAAAAACCTTATTCTAAAATAAAATAAAAGAAGTGTAGCCCTCTATGGATTTTACTTTTATTTTATTTTACCACTGTATTTTATTTAAATAATGATTTGGGGCCACTTAATTCTAACAATCTTCACCTTGACACGAATTCTCAATGAACAAGTTCTTCGTCGCGAACTCTTAACGAACAAGTTCTCCACCTCTTCCATAAAAACCCTTAACGGTTTAACTTCAACAATGAACACCAACCAAGTCTAAGCAATGCTCAAACTTGGTTATAGGAAGTGATTTAGTCATCATATTTGCAGGATTTTCATGAGTACTAATTTTGCTCACAACAATATCACCACGAGCAATAATATCACGAACAAAATGATACCGAACATCAATGTGTTTTGTTCTCTCATGAAACATTTGATCTTTTGTAAGGAAGATGACATTCTGACTATCACAAAATATTGTTGAAACACCCCAAACCCGGCCCACGAGCTTTGACCAGATTTGGTATGTTCCTCAAGTAAACCGGTTCAAATTCTTTTGTTACTTTGTGAAAAACTTGTGCGATTTTAAAAAAAAAATTGTTTGGGTTGGGCTTGTGTTGAAAACCAATTCGAATTTTTATATTAGAAAACCCTTTTTAATTTTAAGAGATAAAACATATAGAGTATATTTTAAAAATAAATTACTTGATCTTTAAACTTAATAAAAATTCGTAAACATAATAATTAAAAGGAAAAAGAAATAAAGAAATTCAACTTGGGCCTTAAGGCCTTATTACATCATATAAATCTAAATATTTCAGAGTACTTAAAAATTAATAGTCCATTGAAATAAAGACTTCAAGTTGAGCATGACCACCACAAGTTCTGCCGTCCCGATCCATCACTGCTCATCACCTGAAAAATATTCCCCAACGGGGTGAGTCAAATAGACTCAATGTGTACACGACACTAAATCATAATAGAATCAGGCATACAATACATTCAAACATAAAATACAAGTGATGATGCATTCCCAAACCCGAATCTAATTATCCATCCGCTACACACCCCGCGTGCCAAACACACCGTGGTGGGGACTACTAAGTCGACCCTCCTTCCGCTACACACCAAATTGCGGGCTTAAGTCACCGTGATCGTGGTCTTAGGTCACCACTTTTCGATTCTTTGTGGTCTTAGGTCACCACTTTTCAGATTCACGTGGTCGTAAGTCACCACTTTTCGATTCATCGTGGTCTTAAGTCACCACTTTTCACTTCCCCTTTCAATATACAACCATATGCCCCATATATATATATAAATATGCATAATATACCAGAGTTCACATTCTTATCATATTCTCATGTTACGAATAACATTTTTCATATTCCTAGTAGAAGTAGGAAACGTACCTGGGTACTTAGTACCATAACAGGGTACTTTAGCCATGCTCATATTTCTATTAACACATATTTTAATACATGCAACCATAATTCATATTACAAAGTAGTGTGGAGTACACACCTGATTCACTTAGCAAATTCCTTGAGATCTTTAAATCTGATCTACCGCTTAGATCCTTAATCCCTACATTTGATTATTCACTTACTATTTTAATAAAAAGCCATTCGGCCATAAATCCAAATCCTAGTAGGATTAGTATTCTTAAACTTACCTTGAAATTCTCAAATCCCGAAATTTTTGTATCCTCTCATCGAAATCCCTATAACTACATGTTAGATCAATTTCTAACATTTATTCACAACAAATAACCCTTAGCCGAATGTTAAATATGA
Organism: Gossypium bickii; assembly: GCA_025503065.1. Lineage (NCBI taxonomy): Eukaryota > Viridiplantae > Streptophyta > Magnoliopsida > Malvales > Malvaceae > Gossypium > Gossypium bickii. The sequence goes on along the minus strand of CP106719.1, from coordinate 93,376,620 downwards.
CTTACCTTAGATTCTTAAATTCCCAAAATTCATCGAATAACTAGGAACATGCAGCCTATGGTGTACCTTCGGGAAAAGAACTTCTCCTTCCTTGTAGTCTACACTTAGTAAGTCCCGAAAGATCTCTTCAAAGTTTCGGAACCATGAACATTAATGGAATTAGCCCTAGATTTCGATAAGTCTAAAGTATAAAAGTGGAAACCAAACTTGGATCTTACCCTTATTTGAAGAAATCGATTGCACCTTCACTTCAACCGTCAGAGATTCGGCTATGGCCTTGATCTTAGCAAGCTTTCGGCTTTTGGAATATTGAGAGGAGAAGAATGAAGAAAAAAAGAATGGGGGTTGCAGAGAAAATTCGGCAGAGGTTATCAAGGAAGAGTAAATAATGCTGAATGGCCTCTCTTTTCCTTTTATAGCCAAATTGACTAAGCTAGAGTCCCTTACTTGGCCACCACTCTTCTATTTTGATAACTTTATCCTTTAATTATCATAAATAAAAGAGTTTAATCCAACATTTATCTCTTCAAAATAATCCAATTTAAAAAATCCTTTATTTATCACCTTTTTAATCAAATATTTATGAAAATAAAACACCTCATTTCTAGAAGCATGTGCCGTCCACCTCAGTCTTCTGGAAGCAAAAATAAAACCTCCCTTATTTACTTCCCAAGTGACTCGAACCCAGGCCCATTCCTCTTGCATATGGCGCCATTTCCATAGGCCCTAAGTGGCATCTTCAGGCCACTTTTCCAAGCCTGTTTGTGTGTCAAATTTCACCAACTTTTTCTTTTAAGGCCACCTTGCCCTAATTTCCTATTTTAAACTTTAAAACTTGACATTTCTAGGTCATTTCTAAGTTTCCTAAAATTTTTGATCGGCTCTATAAACTTGCCATTTCCTTTCATTTCCAAGTTTCCAGAAATGTTCACTTTCCTTTTTTGAATCATTTCTAAATCATTTTCCTAGTTTCCATAAATGTTCACTTTCCTCTTTATTCCTTTACATTTTCAGGACATTTCCCTACATTTCCAAGACAAGACATTTCCTTACATTTCCCTGCATTTCCTTACATTTCCATACATTTCCTCACATTTCCTTACATTTCCTTACATTTCCATACATTTCCTTACATTTCCTTACATTTCCTTACATTTCCCTACATTGCCTTACGTTTCCATACATTTCCACACATTTCCATATATTTCCATACATTTCCATACATTTCCATACATTTCCTTATTTCTAGAATTCACATAACACATTCATACATAATTCATAAAACATGCCATTTTACCACATGGTTTCTTGTGTCATGCTTCAAACGGAGTTTCTTTTAAAGCCTCATTTACCTAGCTCCCCTTTTTACTTAAAAACCAATAATTTTCCAAAGCTTTCTTCTTCCATCCTAGAATTCTAAAAAACCCTTAATACACTTCCAACACTGCCAAAACCTACTAACTCATGAATTAGGCACGAACGCATAACCCCTAATCTAGGATGTTACAATTGTACTGATTTGAAGGTCTTCATTGAGTTCACTAGAAAGTCCGTTAAACCAAATAGCTTCTTTACAAGCTTCAGTAATTGCCATGTACTCAGCTTCAGTGGTAGACAAAGCGACTGTAGTTTGTAAAGTGGCTTTCCAACTGATTGCACAACCTCTGATTGTAAAGATATAACCTGTGAGAGATCTTCTTCTATTAAGGTCTCCAGCAAAATCAGCATCAACATACCCAATGACTCCATCTCTAGTTCTTCCAAACTATAAGTAAACATCAATAGTACCTCGTAAGTATCTTAAAATCCACTGAACTACTTTCCAATGTTCTTTACCAAGATTCGTCATGTATCTGCTAACTGCACTGACTGCATATGATAAATCTGGACGTGAACAAACCATAGTATATGTGAGAGATCCCTTTGCACTAGGGTATGGAACATGTGACATGCACTCAATCTCATCATCTGATTGTGGAGACAAAGCCGATGAAAGTCTGAAATGGGTTGCTAAAGGAGTACTAACAGGCTTAGCACTCTGCATATTAAACCTGCAAAGAACTTTCTCAATGTACCCTTTTTAACTTAGGTACAATTTACTTGCTTTTCTATTTCTGAGAATCTCCATACCAAGTGTCTTCTTTGCTGGTCCCAAATCTTTCATCTCAAATTCTTCACTTAGTTGGGCTTTGACCTTTCTTATCTCTCCTTTATCTTTTGCTGCTATCAACATGTCATCAACATAAATGAGTAGATACACAAAAGAACCATCACTATTTTTCTTAAAGTAAACACAACTGTCAAAGCTACTTCTTTTGAAATCATGAGAAGTCATAAAGGAATCAAACCTCTTGTACCACTGTCTTGGTGATTGTTTCAAACTATAAATCGACTTTTTCAGCAAGCAAACATAGTCCTCTTTTTCTGAAACTGTAAAACCCTCTGGTTGTTGCATGTAAATATCCTCCTCAAATTCTCCATGTAAAAATGCAGTTTTTACATCTAACTCCTCAAGCTCCAAATCATGTATAATCTCAATGCCAAACAAAGCTTGAATCGAACTATGCTTCACAACTGGGGAGAACACATCTATGAAGTCCACTCCTGGAATTTGACTATAACCCTTTGCAATAAGCCTTGCTTTATAACTGGGTTCTTTAACTCCTGGAGTCCCATCTTTCTTTTTAAACACCCATTTACAACTGACAACCCTTTTATCTTTAGGAAGTTTCACAAGATCCCATGTTCTGTTTTTGTGGAGTGATTCCATCTCCTATTGCATAGCAAACATCCATTTTTTTGAGTTTTCACAGCTAACTGCCTCAGAATAATTAGATGGCTCTTGGTTTGCATCTATATCTTCAACCATATTTAAAGCATAAGCAACTAGATCAGCCTCAGCATACTTCTTTGGATATTTAATTTCTCTTCTAGTTCTGTTTTTGGCGATAGAGTATTGTGGTGAAGAAGCAACTTTACTCTGAATTTTTGTACTAGCTTGAGGAGTTGACTTTGTTGTAGATTCTGGATTAATCTGATGCTCCACCTACTTTTGATTTTCTTTATTGGAAGAGTCTTTAAGAGATAAGTTAGGTAGCATAGTAGTTTGATCAAAAACAACATCTTTGCTAATCACAGCTTTTTTATTTTCAAGACACCATAACTTATACCCATTTACACCAGCTTTATAACCAACAAATACACATTTAATGGATCTCAGTTTTAATTTCCATTATCAACATAAGCATACGTAGGACACCCAAAGATCTTGAAATCAGAATAGTCAGCAAGATTACCAGACCATACCTTTTGTGGAATCTTTTTCTCAATGGCAACGGATGGAGATCGGTTGATCAAAAAACATGCAGTAGAGGCTGCTTCAGCCCAAAATGACTTTGGTAAGTTGGCATTTGACAACATACATCAAACCTTCTCCATGATCATTCTGTTCATTCGTTCTGCAACGGCATTTTGCTGTGGAGTATGACGAACTGTCAAGTCTCTCACGATCTCTTTTTGTCTTGCACAGTTTATTAAACTCATCAGAATAAAACTCTAAGCCATTATTTGTGCGGAGGTATTTTATTTGTTTTCACATCTATTTTTCAATCATAGTTTTCTAAGACTTAAATGCAGAAAACACATCATTTTTCTGCTTCAGGAAGAATGCCCAAACTTTTTTAGAAAACCATTAATAAAAGTTAGCATATAATTAGTTCCACCTCTCGAAGGCACTTTGGGTGAACCTCATAGGTCAAAATGAATATACTCCAACGTTCATGTTACATCCTAAATTAGGGGTTGTGCATTTGGAGCATAAATTTACGAGTTGGTAGGCTTTAAGAGTGGTTTGGAGGTGTTTTAGGAGTTCTTAAAACTCGAGGACTAAAAGGGAAGCTTTGGGAAATTTTTGGATATTAAGAGTAAAAAGGGGATTTGGGTGATGGAGGCCTTAAGTATAATTTTGGGAATTTCTTGACATGAATTTGGGCTTAGTAAAGTGGCTGGGACGCTGCTTTAAGGGCCTTGGAGGCTCTCTTGAGGAGGAGGAGGAGTTCGAGAGTAACGTGGGCGCATAGGTTTTTATTTTTCTTTTTCTTTTCAAGTTGGCGTTAGAGATAGGGAGGCTTTTTAATAAATCGGGCGGAATTATGTCACCAAAAGCGCTGGGCGAGTGGCTTGGGCGCCGCTGCGCCAAGGGAGTTTCGTGGTCCGCACTCGAGTCTCGATGGAGGAGCGTGGGTGTTGTAATTTTTGTTTTAGCTTTAAGCAAAGGAGCCGATGAATGAAGCTTAAAAGAATGTTACGATGCGTTTATGTCATGAAAGGAACATTGGCCGAGTGGCTGGGGCGTGGAGAGTGTTTCTCTAGGTCTCGGGTTCGAGACACAGGGGCAAAGGTGACATGGTTTTTGTTTTGTTTTTCTTTTGGCGGGCTGGGAAGGAAGGCTGCATGGGGCATGCACGCGTGAGTAATGCTTCATGGGTGTTGCTTTATTTTATTTTATTTTTATTATTTGAAGTATGGGATTAAAAGAATGGGTTGTTTATTTTATTGTGTTTTATTATTTTTAATGCATGAGGTATGGGAATTAGTTAAGTTTTATTTTTTTATTATTGATGGAAGATGGGGTAATGGTTATATTATAATAATAATAATAATAATAATAATATTATTATTATTATTATTATTATTATTATTATTATTTTGGTAGTAATGGGAGCTATGATTAAACAATGTTTAATCTTCTAATGGATGGGTCTTGGCGTGGGGAGAGGAGCATGGGCAGCCTTGGGGTTGCAATAGCTTGGCCGAATGCTTCATTTTGTTTTTGTCTTTCCCCCCAATTTGATGCTCGGCCAAATGAAGCTCTCTAGGGGCTACCACGGTCGGCCTTGAGCTCGCAAGGGAAGTGTCGATTTCTTCTTTTTATAGGCACCCCTTCCTTTGTCTTTCTCTTTTAGTTGCTTGCCAAAATTCCTTTCCATTCTTGTGAAAACCGAAAGCCTTCGTCGCAAGTTTTAGAAGTCGGGATACTTCTTGTGGACTAGCCGGAACCTACTCTCCTTTAGTCACTTCAAAGCAACGTATAAGGGTAAGTGTCTTCTATCCTAGCAATCAGTTTAGGTTCTCTTACTTTAAGTGTGCCGAATCAAGGATTAAGCCTCGGTTTAAGGATGGCCGGTTATGCTTGTGCCATGATATGTGTTTTGTGAAGGTAGCCAACATTAAGGAGCGTTTAAGGAGAAGCTTCGGGATTTTGAACATTAAGGTAAGGTGATATGTACATTTCGGCCAAGGGCCTTTTTCCTTGATTATTATGTATAGCCGACACTAACAATGGCAAATAGGGATTTCGACAATCTCAAGGAGCAAGCAAATCTTTTGGGACTTGGAAAAGCTAGGTAAGCGTTATGTATTTTCGGTCAAGAGCCATTATTCATGGAATTATGTGTTAGCCGATTCTGACTTAGGTGGTGTAGGAAGGAGTTCTACAACCGCAAAGGTGCAAATCGTTAGACGTGGGTTCAGGATTTAGTTAAATTGTGCTAATCAGGTGCGTAGTTATCGCACTGTTCTCTTGCTTGTTTACATGTGTTAGATGTAAATGTATATGTTGTGCATGTTAGCCGAAATAAGGGCTAAGATGATGGATACCTAAGGTGGGTGATCGAATGATCAGGTTAGTGGTTATGATATTAACCTTTCAGTGTTATAAATGATCATTGATGAATGTATAAAAATGTGATGGCATGTGATGTATATTTGTTACGAGTAATATGTTGCCATGGAACATATATATATGCATGGGACTTGGGATGTGACTGTTGGAGGAAGGGGTGTACACTATGTGCGTGGTCTAATGCTAGCCTCGTGCTACATTAGCGCTTGATGTTAGCTATGTGCTTCATCAAGGGAGGTGTTGGCTGAGTGCCCATCTCGGCGGTTGATAGCTGTGTGCATCACCGTGGACTGATTGATATGTGGGATCCCTATGGGATCGGTGGCTCTGCCACGGCCTTGAGCAGTAAGTCTGCCAAGGTAAGATATGTGGATCACTATGTGATCGGTGGCTTGGCCACGGCCTTGAGCAGTAAGTCTGCCAAGGTAAGATATGTGGATCACTATGTGATCGGTGGATTAGCCACAGCCTTGAGCAGGGAGTCTGCTAAGGTAGGAGTAACGGATGGACTTAGGATGGGTTGGGCTTCATAATTGCATATTCATGTGTATGGACTGTGTGGATATGGGCCAAGCCCATATGTGGAGACATGTGTAATAACTATGCACTGAGTCTTGGTGACTCACCCCCTTCCCTTATCATTTTGCAGGTGAGTAGATCGCGGAGACGGAGTCGGAGAGGACTCGAGGTGGCCATGCTTGAATTTGAAATTTTATTTTCACATCGTTAAAGTTATTATTTACTAAATTTTGGTTTGGTTTGTAATATGGCCGCTAGTTATTATTTTGGATGTTTAAGTAGTTGCTTTTACTTTATTTCTATTATATTACTAATGAACTTATAAACTGTTAAGCAAATCGGTAAGAGCAACGTTTTCAAAGCGAATACTCGTACGCATTTTCAAAGACGTTACCATCGGGTAACAAAATTTTATAAGTTAACAATAACCCTGATGGTTTTAAAAACTTAAATGATCAAATGGTTTCAAAGGAAAAGAAAAAGTTTTCAACTCAATCGTGTTTATCAAATCAACCTATCTGAGTTTTAGCAAACACCGTTTTATAACTTCAACAATATTTTCAAGATTTCCACTGTTAACCCAAATCTTTCAAAACGTTTTTACTCCGTGACATACCAGATCCGGTCAAGGCTCGTGGGCCGGGTTTGGGGTGTTACAGTTCACTTGGTGTTATGGATTCCTCCGGTGAATCAAACTCTCTTTTGCTTCCCAAAAACGCAGTTCTCACAGAACTTTAATTTGAAAATTCTTTCCCCATCAAGAAGTCCTCTTTTTCTCAATTCTGTCATTCCATTCTCACTCATATGCCCTAGGCGCATATGCCAAATTTTAGTAATATCATCATCTGATAAGGAAGAGGAAGCGACAACTGCATTACCAGTAATAGTAGAACCTTGCAAAACACATAACTTGGCAGTCTTTCTCTGTCCTTTTATCACAATAAAGGAACCTTTGGAAATATTCAAAACCCCGCCTTCAGCTGTGTATCTGTACCCTTTTGAATTAAGAGTACTCAACGAAATTAAATTTCTCTTCAATTCTGGAACATGTCGTACGCGTCACTAAGTGTTCTAACAACTCTGTCAAACATCTTAACTTTAATCATTCCAACACCTGCAATTTTACATGAAGCATTATTTCTCATCAAAACAACACTTTCAGACACAGTTTTGTAAGTTGTAAACCAATCCTAATTGGGACTCATGTGGAAGGTGCAGCCCGAATCAAGAATCCACTCATTGTTCACTTTAGAATTGTTGATAGAAGCGACTAGAAGTTCACCATCGCTGTAGTTTTCTACAACATCAGCTTCACCAGATTTTTCTAGTTGTTTTATCTTTTGATTCATAGCCTCCCTTTTGATCTTATTCTGTAGCTGATAGCACTCAGATTTAATGTGTCATTTTTTCTTGCAGAAGTTACAAGTTTTACCTCTGTTTGAAGACTTTGATCTACCTTTAGATTTACCGTGAGGATTTCGTTCATGTGTCCTTCCACGATCATTATTAGCATTTCGATCTTGTCTCCCACGAACAATGAGACCCTCTCCTTAAGAGTCAGGTTTAACCACAAGATACTTCATCTTATCGTACGAGGTCAAAGAATCATAAACCTCATCAACTGTGAGAGACTAGCGACTATATAAAATCGTGTCTATAAAGGTTGAATAAGACGAAGACAACGAACAAAGTAGAATCAACCCTAGATCTTCCTTATTATTCTGAACCTCCATGGCCTCCAAGTTTGAGAGAATTTCTTTAAACACTATGTGCACAAACGCACCTTCCTCCAAATGATGAGTATAAAGACGCTGCTTCATATGCAACTTGCTGGTTAGAGTTTTCAACATACATATTTGTTCCAGCCTCTTCCATAATGCAGCGGTGGTTTTCTCCTTCATCACGTCCTGCAAAAATTTGTTAGACAAATGCAAATGTAATTGTGTTAACGCTTTTCGATCCTTACGCTTCTTCTCTTCATCTGTTAATTTCGAAGACATCTTATATATCCCTAACAGGGCATCCTCCAGATCCATCTGCGTAAGAATTGCTAAAATCTTAACCACAACGCAAATCTGGTGTTGCAATCCAACAGTGGAATTTCATACTTCAAAGACGCCATTACCGTGATTGAGATGAACAACTCGAAAGCTCTAATACCAATTTGTAAAATAAATAGAATGTCGGTAATGACAATATATCGCAAAGAAAAGAGAAATAAAAAATAAAGAACACACAGATTTTTACGTGGAAACCTTTTTGGGAAAAAAAACCATGGGCAGAGGAGAAGAAAATTCACTATTTCGAATTCGAATAATTACAAGAGGAGTAGACTATGTCCATTTATAGGCTTGTAAAACCATATTCTAATAGAATTGTAGTAAGATTGAAACACCTTATTCTAATCAATATCAAATAGATGGAGTTTAATAAGGTTTAAAAAGCCTTATTCTAAAATAAAATAAAAGAAGTATAGTTCTATATGGATTTTACTTTTATTTTACTTTACCATTGTATTTTATTTAAGTAAGGATTCGGGTCGCTTAATTCTAATAAGGCTTCCTATTTAATTGATTTCTCTAATTTCTAATATTTCATTTATTTTTTCTTTATTTTACGATTTATATTCTAGGTTTGTAATTATCTTTTCTAATAACATTATTTTCAATATTCGAATCTATCTTCTTCCCTTTTAGTAAAAAAAAAAAAAAAGGTTTCTAACATATTTTTCTCCACGAAAAAAAATAGCACCACTAAATACTAACAAAAAAAAATCTCCAACACATTTGTAAAAGATTTTTGGCAGTTTCTGCTTTCTAGTAAGTCTGTAACATATTCTTTTAAGGTTTAAAAAAGTAAAATTTAAGATATTGAGTTATTGTAAACTATTTTTTTTTATCCTTCGCTTAATTTTGCTGTTAAAATTAACAATGTCAAAAGTAAAATGATTTTTTTAGCTTTTAACATTTACAACCTTTTTTCAATTTGATCCTCACCCTTTAAATGTATCTTTAAATAATTTTTTTTTTCATATTCTAAATAAAAAAGCATGAATATTAAAATATATAATTTAAAAAAATTATAAAAATAAAAAATCTTTAAAATTCAAAAAATAAAAAATATTTTAAAAACATAAACAAAAATCCCAAAATTTAATACTATCTAAACTGAACCAAACTGAGAATCGATTGGGGCATCGATTCAGTTAGAGATAAAGAAATCGATTGAACCGATTTCAAATTGGTCTAACAAATTGGTTCCCTGAACACCTGGTCTGATTGGTTCAAAACAAATAAGTTATTAAAAATCAAAATTAAAAATATTTAAAAAAATTATAAAAATTGGTTTAATTGCCAATTCAACTTATTTTTAGCCCGGTTCAAACAGCCCGTACCTGTTGGTAGGTCAACTGATTTTTGAAAAATTTAAAACTTTTTTAGCCCTAAACATTTACAGTTTCTTGCCAATTTGGTTCATACCCTTTAAAAGAATGAAAATTTTTCAAAAAAACTAAAACAAACATTTTTTCCTTTTTTTAAACAAAAAAACATAAAAATTTAAAAATATATTTTTTTAAAAATAAAAAGTATGGAAAAAAATAAACTCTTTAAAATTCAAAATTTAAAAATTTTATTATTTTTAAAAATTTTAAAAATATAAAAAAAATTCTAAAACTTAATGTTATCCGATTAGATAAAGAACCAATTGGGGTATCGGTTGGTCTGATGAGAGAAACAAACTGATTGACTTGCGAATCAGTACAGACTGATTGAACCGAGTTAAAAAACCAGTTGTGCTAGCATTTGAACCAACTTTTATAAATTTAAATTTTTTTTTTTCATAAGTTATTTTATATGAACTGGTTGGATCGATCATTCTATGAATCAATTGATTAGACTAGTTCGAAATCGGTTTAACTGCTGGTTTAACTAGTTTGTATCAGTTCACGGGTCAATCGGGTTTTTACCTCTCATTGGATTGATACCCCAGTTGGTTCCTGGTTTGACTAGCTGGTAAAGTCCAATTTATATAACATTGAATTTTGTAAATTTTAATATTTAAAAATCGCTTTTATTTTTTAGTTTTGAATTTTAAAGAGTTTTATTTTTTTCATAATTTTTTATTTTTAAAAAATATTATTATTTTTATCTTTATGCTTTTTATTTAAAATATAAAAAAAATTTAAATTTTTATGTACTTTTAAAGGGTAAATACCAAATCGACAAAAACTGTACATGTTGAGAGCTAAAAAAGTTATTTTATCTTTGACACTATAAACTTTAATTGTAAAATTAGATGGAGGGACCATAATTTTTAAAAGTACAAAGACTCGGTATCTCAAAATTTAAATTTCAAAAAATTACAAAAAAAAAAAAAAATCATATTTAAACTTTTTAAAGCATTGAACCAAACAAACATTCGTTCACTAGACCTGGGCTTCACAAAACTTCAAATCCAAATTGTATTAAATGGGGCAATAGGCTGCAGACTTGTTATACCTTATCCAGCCCAAACTATTTGTTTCCTTGCAGTCTAGACGTGTTAATATCCATGAGTTTCTATATATCTTTATTTGTGCTAATTATTTTTCAATTTTTTATGAACATAATCTTGATATATATTCACATATTTATTATTTTAATATATAATACTCACATATTTAATGTATACTAGAAACTTTATCATATATGTATGCGTGTGGAAATCATGTATTTAGAACACATATTTGTGTTTGTATAAATTGAAACTAATTAATAATAAGGCATGAAATATCCTTAAAAAATAATTACACATGTAATATGTATAATATTAAACAAAATTAGATTAAATTGTAAGTAAAATGAAATTTATACACATGAATACATCAGATTAAGATTCTTGAATGGGTACAATTATTTATCATGGTATTGTCATCAATCCTAAATTAGTGTCCAGTGGTAAATTTAAAATTTTGTTAACCTAATTAGAATGAGTTCAAATCCCGTCATATACATATTTTCTATTGGTCTTTTTTAAATAAAAAGACTATATGCCCTCCAAATATATATTCACATATATACTATTTATTATGCTTTTTACGATATCTGAATCAAGGACACTATGCATATAAAACTTTTTCATTCACCATTTCAACTAAAACAATTTTTAGTTTTTATTTGAAACTTAATAAGTATATTTGTGTTCTAATTATATATATTTGTGTATATGAATAAATTTTAATCTAATTTTTTTTATTTTTTATATCATACATATTTTGTGTGTTATTATTAATTATTTTTAAATCATACTCTTCATAATTTATCGTATATTATTTTCAAATACACAACTATATTTTAAACATGTGATTTCTACACGCATACTTGCGTGATAAAATTTTTGGTATTTATGATTTTAGTGTATATATATATACTAAAAATATAAAATATACATATAATATAAGGGGTAAAAAATAATACTAATTTTAGAAATCAAGTGGAACACAACAGAACAATCAAGTGAAACATAGCAGAACAATCAAGTTAACATAAAGAGATTTCGAGAAATGATTTCGATAAATTATGTTAATATGAGAAAATATTGAACCATGGAAATTGAAAGTTGTCGACAAGGGTTTTGCATGTAATAGTATTATTTAGATAATGAAAGAAAATGAGGATCTTGAATAAATATTTTGAGGAATAGATTGACCAACATGGAAAAACACAATTCAAGTAGTATTTAATTCGTGAAGTTTTTGGACTAGTAATCCGAACATCTAAAGGTATAAAGGCAATAAAATACAAATGAGTAGTTTTGCGAAAACGAAATAAGAAAAATGAAGTTTTTCACTAAGTCCTAGCATTGAAAAGATATTCTATGTAAAGGATGACCTTTAGATATCTTATTAATTTGACAGCTTACGAAAAATTTGACATGCTTCTAATCATTGTTGTTATAGACTTTTATAGGAATCACTATATAGTGAAAGTTTATATTAAAATCCTTGAAGGATTTAGAATGCTAGAAGCATATAGAAATTTTCGGGAAATTGTTCAATATAGTTGTGTAAATATTTATATGAATTAAATTGATTTAAGCATATGTGGTAAATTCGACTTAATGAATAATAGTTGAAGGAAGATTATAAAATGATATAACATGCATATGTATAAGAGGATCATAATCAAAAGTTTGCTATGATTATTGTTAGAATTCCTGAAGAGATTAAAATATATTTTTCAAAATTCTTCCTCACTCATGATGATGTCCATGAAACCAACTAAAAATTTGACTAAGGCAAGTGTACCTATCAATTAATAGTATAACTACGGTGAGCAAAGATATTATTCCTATGAAGACTAAAAGTACTAGTAATTAATGTCTTTCTATTATTTAACCGAATAATTCGAGTGGTTGATTTTAAAAAAACTAAAATTAACTAAATTAATTAACTAACGAACACAATAAAGAACAAAACAGGAAAACAAACGATTAACAACCAAGAAGCGAAACAATACTCAGGAAAGAATTCACCTAGATTTCATCTGTCACTATCAATCTAAATTACAGAATTTCTTTACTTAGTAACTTGATTAGTAGAAATCCCTAAATTATGCTAACATCTCCTTTGAGAGTAAGAGCAACTGACTCTAGGTTGATTAATTAAAATTTCTTTCTAATTAAAACCCTTATTATCGCATTAACTCGTGCTATGGATTTCCCTATTAGATTTGACTCTAACCTGGTAGATTTATGTCGTCCTATTTCTAAGATTGCATGCAACTCCACTCAATTACACAAGATCTTTTCTTAAACAGGGTCTATTCCTCCTTTAATTTAAGCACATCAAACATAGATCAATAATCTAGAAATATTAAACCAAGAATTAAGCACACATAATTGAGAACAAGAAACTAAGAATTTATTGCATAAAATAAAAATCAAACGACAGAATCATCATAGGGCTCATCTCCCTAGGTATTCAGAAAATTAATTTATGCTTGAAAATAGAAACACCCAAGATATAGTATAACCAAAAGAGATAAAAAAACTCTTAATAATCTCCTAAGAAATTAACTGGGAACCTTTAATCGTGGCGGAAATCTCCTTTAGAACCGGCTTCAATGGTGTTTTCCAAGTTGCTTTCTTGATATTCTATGATAGCTCCCTCCCATCTTCTTATTTTTGTCATATATACGTCTTAAAATGCCCAAAAAACCTAAAAATTGCGTTTTCCCACTGTTCAAAGTGCAAATCCGCACAACCGACATGGCCTACCACATGGCTGTATGGTTGCCCGTGTGGATCACACGACCGTGTAGATTGTGTCAACTCATGTGGTTTCTGTAACTTGCTTTGATTTTTCAGTTTTTACTCATTTTTCGCTCTTTTTGCTCTAAAGTGCTCTATTAAGTATAAAAACATGAATTTAAATGATTAGGAGCATAAAATTCACAATTAACATAAGATAATCACCCAAAAACACATTAAAAATAAGGTTAAAATATTTTACTAGAAATTTAGCAAATCTGTTCAAAAGAATGATGATATAGACATGCAAATCTGTTCAAGTGATCACTAGAAAAGCTAGTATTCAAGATTGGAATACGTAGAATATGAAATATTACATGATGTTGTTATAAAGGAGAATAAATACGTGCAATACTCTTTTTCCTTTAACCGAGGTTTTGTCCCACTGAGTTTTCTTTGTAAGGTTTTTAATGAGGCAATGTTATGCTTATTATAGATAAGTATACTCTTTTTCCTTCACTAAGAATTTCTTTTGTAACACCCCAAAAATTATAGGGTTAGAATTAATAAAACTATTAAGAATTGAGCCTTAGCCTAGGTGGAATAAAGTTTAGTAAACTCCCTAGAGTGCCAATGTTCAAGTCTCACTCTTTTGATTTTTTCCTCTTTTAATTTTCAACAACTAGGGAACAAATTCAAGCTTGTATATATATTAAATATGGAAGAAAATACCCAAGAATGAGCTTGCTAGTTTAGTGGTAAGGCCTTAGCATATATTCTCCCTACAATAAGGTTCAAATCATGCCAATTCCCCTCTATTTTTATTAATTTCGGTAGAATGGTTTAATTACCAAATCAGCCCTCTAAATTTTGATTATCTTTTTTAATCCTATTTAGAATTTCTTTCTCTCTTCTTTAAATACATCTTTTATATTTTATTTCCCACTTTTCATTTTTTATAAATTTTTGTATTCTTTTGCTGGAAATTTATTTTTTGAATCCTGAACTTGAGTTCCACCTTGTTCAAACCGTTCATCGCAACATTTTAGCATAACACCGTCAAAATCCATTTCTAACTCGCCAAGATCAGTAAGAATTCCTACTTCTAATTTCGTAGAACACTAGAAATCTGGTATAATATCGTCCTTGTCAATTTTCCAAAATTAATTTCGAATATTTTATGAGTTTTCTCGAAAATCTTGTTAAACTCGATAAATCTTAAGCATCGATAATAATTCTTGCATTTTTGTCTATTGAAAGACTTGTTGTAGGTATCCCAGATCAAATTTGGATGTGAAGATCGTTGTACGAGACCTCAGAAGTCAAGTGTGTGTACTTTTACAAGAAAATTGAGGAAAAATCAAACCCAGTCTAGACCACACGGCTTGCCACACGGGCGTGTGGGATGCCCATGTGAACCACACGGCCTCTCACACGACCATGTGCCACTAAAACCCTAGGATTTTTGCTTCTCACATGGCTTGGACCCTCCCACACAGCCGTGTCTCCCTTGTAGCTTATTTTTTTTGTATTTTCCACACATTCTCAGTTTGTTATACAACCTGACCACACAATTATGTGCCCCTATTTCTTAAATTTTTCAGTTTTGCTTAGAATTTTATGTTTTGTGCATATTAGTCCATGAATGGTTTCTGAACTATTTGTAGTATTTAATTTATGCAATTAAGTCCCTAATAGTATGAATAATATAACACCCCAAACCCGGCCTAGACGTTATGGCTGTATTTGGCAATGTCACACAATAGTGTTTTTGAAACCTCGTTGTTACGATGAAAACATTCCATGTTATTATCTTTAGTAAACCTTTGTTAGAACTTAGGAATTCGTCTTTATTCCTTTAAAACATTTGCTTTGAAACATCCCTTGTTAGAAGCTTTAATAAAACTGTCTAGGTGATCATGCGTTTAGAAATTTAAAACCAAAGTCCCAGAGGGTCCTTTAATTACAACCCAAATAATCAATAATAATCAAATCATAAATCGTAAATTGAAAACCATGAAGTCCAAAAATTATTGTGGTCACCGCTAAGTCCTCCGTCGTACCGAACCGTCTAAGTCTAGGGATTTCCTATGCAGATTAAACAAAAAAGGGTGAGTTTACGTAAACTCAGTGTGTAATCCCGCAGAAACAAACAAACAATCAGTGTTCACAGTGCACAGTTGAACAGTCTTGGGCCTAAACCCTTTTCATTATCAGTGACAGTTTGGACCTTAACCCATTTTAGTATAGTGTCAAAATGTAGTAGGGCCTTAGCCCATCACAGTATCAGTAGCAGTAACAGTTATGCAGTAGCAAAATCCTACCCAACCAGCCTCTACACACCATCTCCGTCCAACTGTACACTCCATGTGGGGATATAATCAACTCACTCGTCCCTACACTCCAAGTAGTACCGAATGCGGCACAATACAGTAGTTTGCAGCTGAGCTGCCACTAAATTAGGCTTAAAGCCTTTCAGCACACTTCCTCCGAATTAACACAATGGATGACATGCTATTATGCAATTTTAGTACATATATTCAGTTCATATATTAACATACCAACTATAGATATCATTCAGTCAATTTCACACATTTAGAGGTCTAAATAGCGCTTACCGACCTTACAGTAGGTTCACAGTTGACTTGGGCGACCCGTGCAACCTTTAAAACATTTCGGTAAAAATGGGCCCAAACGCCCATGTGATCTTCCCATGTGGGCCCACTCAGCCCAAATTGACCTTGGCCGTGTGATCCATTTTTAAAAGTAACCCATGCTAGCTCAATACTCATATATGTTTTCACTATTTACTTATCATTCAAAGCTTTCTACTTGAGTCATTATCACTAAATTATTTATATCTTGAGCTACAGAATTCCAAATTAAGATCCGCTTGATGTTTTTGAAATTAGACTCAAATACCTTTCTACCATAAAGTTTTCAGAATTTATAGTTTATCAAATAAGTACAGTAAGATCTTTAAAATTATCTCTATTCTGCTGTTTGACAGCTTCATCCTTTCCTTACTAAAAATTATTTATTTCTTAGTACAGAATTTAGATGATGTTTACGTTTGTTTATCTTGAAAATAGACTCATTAAGTATTTAAACATATAAATTTAAGCCCCTAATTATTTTTTTTAAAATTTTTGATGATTTTCCTAAGTCAAAACAGGGAACCCCAAATCATTTTGACCTTGTCTCACAAAATTTATTATATCTTATGATTTACAATTCCATTACTTACACTGTTTTTTCCATGAAAAACTAGACTCAATAAAATTTAATTTCATATTTTATTCAACCTCTAACTCAATTCCCACTATTTTAGATGATTTTTCAAAGTTAGACTACTGCTGCTATCTAAAACTATTTTAGTGCAAAATGTTGATTTCCAAGTTTATAACACCCTTATTTCCTTTTCTCTACAATTTTTCACATCATTTTGTCCTATTTCTCTTATTTCTTAACAGCAAGTAATTTCGGCTTTTCGTTGAATCTTGTTTTCTGCATTTCGGGTACACACCTGGTATTGATTTGCTATGCAAAGTAACTCGCGCCTTCAAAAACCTATATTTGACCAATATATCCCTTAATTAATCACTTGATTTGTCAATCAAACCAAATATCCCCAATATAAAACTCAAAAAACTAAACCAATGACGATTTGAAAACTTACCGCGACGAATCTGATAACCAGTCGTCTCCCCACACTGGAATATCCGCTTAAAAACCTTTGAACAGCACCTAAACGAGAGTAAAATGAACCCTTTGTTAATTGCCTAATCGAAATACAATAACTAAGGGAAAAATTCCACTTACCGAAGCAGATGAAGTCGAAAGTTGCACCCAAAGAGATGACTCGCAAAAATACAGAAACGAAAAGAGTAGGGAAAAGAGAAGAGAATTTCGGCTATAGAGCAAGAGATGAACCGATCAAGAAAACAAAAAGAGATGGAAAAGAGAAGAAACAATATTCGGCCAAAGGGGAACAAAAACCAAAAGTGAACAAGAAGGGAGAAGAAATGGCAGAGAAACAAAAGTCTAATGTTAGAAAATTTGTTAGGAAAAAGAAAATAGAAAACTGATAAGAATAAAATCTTATTTTGATAGCTTCTCCCCAATTATCTCCTAAAAACACTCCCTATTAACCCACTAAAACACAACTACTCAGCAGTCCAGTTTAATTTGAATTCCACCATGCCACACGCCTCAAACAAAAATTAATTCCCCTGCTTGTGCAAGGACTCAAACACAAGACCTCCTACATACTAACACTTTACTTAACCACCAAACCAGCAAGCCCATTCTGATACATTTTTACCAACAATTAAATAAAAACCTAGAGAACAAGGGTAAGGCCTAATTCATTCAAAATACCAAAATTTGCCCAAGCAAAAGCTTGAACTTGGGACCTCCAAACACTCCAGAACACATAACCATTAAAGCTGACAAATATTTGTATCATATTTTCACAATAATAAAATTAGAAATTTTGGGGCGTTACAAATAATGCTTGAATCCTTTATTTAAATGACTCTGTTAATATTAAATATATACCAAATTGCATGAACTGTGAGTAATAATATTTATTGTATCTGTACTTATGATTTTTCGTATAACATGCCTCAAGACACTGCTAATTGAACCTTTGAAGAATATACGATTTTCCCACTAAATTAATTGATTGAAAGAATATATATTGCTACAATATTTAATTATTTTAATCATAATATTTGTTCCATTATGATATGTTTTAAGCATGCCTTATTTTGTTGCATGGGTTGAGACGATTTGTAAGGAGGAAGTTCTAGCAGACTATAAATCTGCAAATTTGGTGGTTCATCTACATATTATTTGACAACTTTTATCTGCAAAAATGTTGTGTATTCACAACCATCTGGCAGCGTATTAACTTGCAACCTTGGTGGTTCACCCACCCATATTTGGTAGCTTTTATCTACGAATATGTTATGTATTCACAACCATTTGGTAGCGTATTAACCTACAACATTTGGTGGGGTAGGATATTATCTGTTAAAGTGAATCCGTTTGCATCTGTAAAATGTGTGCTTGAAATTCTAAAAATTTCTTATATGATATGGTATATGTGTTTTTGCCTATGCATTGTGAAAACGGTTATGTTATTCTGATATATTGAATTTGCTAAATGTGATTTAAGCTATGTAATTTGAATTAATATGCTTATTGGTTGCTTTGGTTGTCTTGTGATGGAACTCACATCGAGCTTTCATAACTCAGCCCCCTTATTTTCTCTTTTTTTTTTCAAATAACCCAAAATGTTAAGACGCAGACTCGACATTTGGAGGGCTTGGCTCGAAATATTTAGAATGATTATTTTATAATTCTTGTTATTTGAAACTATATTAATATTATTGTGGCATGAGACTTAGTTTACGGTTTTTACTTAGGCATGCATGACATTTAAATCATTTAGGCTATTAGAATACGAATTTTATCTAATTATGCATGAAATATGGTTTTTATTAAAATTACGTTAACATCACTTTTTCGCTGCTAAATTGTAAATGTGTTTTGTTAAAAAAGTAATGTGGATTTTCAACTAAGTTTTCAATAGTAAACACCATTATAAGATGTTAAACTTAATCGTTTTTCTTAAAACTCCTGAGTTTTTTTGAAAAGAGCCCAAAACATCCTTCTAAAAATAAAAAATGGTTAAAATTAATTGTTTTTAAAAACTCCGATAATTCTGCTAGGCCATTTTGGTGGTTGATATAATCTCCCGAATTCGGATCTAATGTATAGGCCGGGTTGGGAAAGTTACATTTTTCCCACAGGGTTTTTTATCTTAGTACGTTTTTAACGAAGCATGTTATCTACTAATGCACATCTAAAAGGGAGTGTTATGAATATTTTATTATTAAGTAGATGTCCATCAATATAAAAATATGTTTGATATATTTTAAGAATCTAATATTCATTAGAAGTAGAGTTTTATTGGATTTATACTTCTTATATCTATAAAATATAGACTTTGGAGAAGCATTGTAGACATTCCCATTGGTCAATAAAATACATACTTCTCTTTTGTTATTTTATTTCTCTTGTTTTTACTCTCTTTATTCTTTTATTTCATAACATTAAGCATTTTAAGTTGATTTTTTTTACATTATATACAAAATCAGATTAACTGTATTTAAGGGAGATAACTAAACTCCAATAATTGGCCTGATGGTCAAAGATTGTTTATCCATAAAACCCATTTGGGTTTAAGCTTTCGAGAAGCAAGTAATAAATTTTTATTTGGATAACTCCTTTTAGATGTAGTGTGTGCGTGTGGTATAAATATGTCTCTATTATGTGTAAAGGTTTTTAAGAATACAAACACTCTAATAATACAGTGAGAGAGATGACTAGTTGAATGAGTTAATTTCACTAACTTCGATTCTGGATTTCAGATTTGGAAATAAGCATTTTCAGTTTTTTTGAATAAGTAAAATTCGATTCATCTAAAAAAGAAAGGAATTTTTTTGCTACAAATAGTTCAACTAAGAATAACCAAAACTCAACTATTTACATTTATTCCCCATTCACCAATCTTTATATCAACAAACCTATAGAAAATTTTACAGAAATAATATTAAAATAATATTTTATTACTCATATAATATTGAGTCACTTTTATTTACCCAAATGATAAATTTTGAATACTAAAAAAAAAAATTTAAATTTTCCAATTGCGAATTTGGGCATTGGGAAACCCAAAAAAAAATTCATATTAAAAAAAAGTAAGACTTTTAAAATTATAATTCTTAAAGATAAAAACTCTTTAAATTTCAAAAATTTAAAAAAAAATCTAAAATTCAATATTATTTTTTAAAAGATATATAATTTTAAAATTTTATGTTTTTTAAAATATGAAAAAAATATTTAAAAAAAAACTTTTTAAGTATTTTAAAGGGTATCGACCAATTGACAAAAAAATATTGTAAATGTTGAGGGCTAAAAATGTTTATAAATTTTAAAAACTAATTGACCTATGAACCAATACAGACAGATTGACTCGGGCTAAAAATTCTATTTGAACTGACTGAATTGATTTTTATAATTTTATAATTTTGAACTTTTTATAATTTATTTGCTTTGAACTGGTCAAGTCAATCGTTTTGAGAATCAATTGGTCAAACCAGTTTGAAACTGGTTCAATTGCTAATTTAATCAATATTTTAACTCGGTTTGATACCCCGACCAATTTCTGGTCCAATTAGTCTAGTCTGATTTAGATAACATTGAATTTTAGGATTTTTATATTTTTTATTTTTTAAAAAATTTCTTTAATTTTTTTATAAATATTTCATAATTTTTTATTTTTCAAAATTATACTTTTAAAACTTTTACTCTTTTTTGTAATATGAATTCTCTTTGGGATTTGCTCAAATCGGCACCGAAAAACCAAAATTATTTTTACTGTTAAAAAATATGTTTTAGATAAATAAAAGTGAATCTATATTATTTGAGTACTGAATTAATATTTTAATATTATTTTTATAAATTTCCCAAAACCTATCACTAACAAAACTTTTAATATGACAATAAACTTGAAGACTTTGATCAATTAAATCTTGATTTGCTTTTTCTACTTATATGACAATAGAAAATGAAAGGGTATGGATGAATTTATTCTTGTTTAAGAATGTGGCCTGCTTGTAGAACAATCAATGCAGCAACCTTGCTTGGATTCTGAACGCTCTACTTTGTTGCAGCTGAAAGACAACTTCATTCTCAATCGATCTGCTTCTGCTTATACTTTTTCTTATCCAAAGGTTTGTTCATGGAAACTTGAAGGACAATTTGGTGGGGACTGCTGCACTTGGGATGGCGATGAATGTGATGAAAACACTGGTCACGTTATTGGACTTGATCTCAGCAGCAGTTTCCTTTATGGTTCTATCCACTCCAACAGCACCCCTTTCCAGCTCCATCACACCTTAGAAGGCTCAACCTTTCGGACAATGATTTCAATGGCCCTTCTGCAATTGGAAACCTTACAAGGCTATCACAATTGGACCTCTCTTGGTCTGGCTTTACAGGTCAAATTCGCTTTCAAAGCTGGTGATACTTGATCTCTCTGGAAATGAACTAAAGCTCAAGCATCTTAATGTTGATGGGGTAACTGCATCTTTGACAATCCCTCAAGAGTTTGGCAAATTTATCTTCTTTAACATCTCTCTCTTGAGGCTTCTGAATTGCATGGTAAATTTCCTATTCAAGTTTTTCAACTGCCCAATCTTCAAACTGTCCATGCATCCTTCAATATGTTTCTCGTGGGAAGTTTACCAGATTTTCACAAAAGTAGTTCTCTTGTATCATTGAGACTTGCCAATACAGGTCTGTCTGGTTTGCTAGCAGAATCTATTGGGAATCTCCAGTCATTATCTGTCTTGGATGTTAGCTATTTCTCTTTTTCTGGAAAAATCCCTAATTCGTTGGCTAATCTTACCGAGCTTACTGCTTTGTTGCTTTACGGTAATCAGTTTTCCAACCAAATCCCATCTTGGTTAGGAAATCAATCTTCACTCTAGTGAATCTCAAAGTTCTTGATTTAGAGGAAAATAACCTGAGCGGCGCCTACAAATTAGAATCCTTTCTAAATCTTATAAACTCAAGCATCTCCAATTGTCTGGTAATAATTTTTCATTACTCGACACACACATTATGAATGTTACCATCCCAAAGTTCACAATTCAACACTGGGCCCAAAGTTCACAATTCAACACTGGGTTCTTGCAACTTACCTGACTTCTTACAGGTTTCCACCAACCAACTGTTGTCCCTTCATGGAACAGTCTAAGAAAGTTGGACCTTCGTTCTAACAGGCTACAAGGTTCCCTACCATTCCACCCGCTTCCATTTACCAATATTTTGTCTCAAACAACCTACTCAAGGGAGAAATCTCACCAGGGATATGCAATCTGACTTCTATAACTGTACTTGAACTATCAAATAATAGCTTCAGTGGCATTCTTCCACCATGTTTTGGGAATCTAAGCAAATCTCTTTCAATTCTAAATTTTCAAAAACGACGACTTTCTTGGCCCGATTCCTCAAGCATGTGAAAAAGGAAGCCAATTAAGGTGTGATTGACCTTGGCCAAAATCAATTGAATGGATATATCACGTTTCTTAATTTGGGAAATAATCAAATAGAGGATACGTTTCCCTTTTTGTTGGGCAGGCTTCAAGAGTTCAAAGTTGTCATCAACGGCACGATGGATTTCATGGTGCAATGGGAAGTCCAAAATCCAATGAGTTTCCCGAATTACGAAACATTGATCTCTCATTCAATGAATTTGTAGGTCGTTTGCCATCGCTTCATTTCCAAAGATGGAACGCCATGCAAGTTGTTGACGTTGGCAAGTTAAATTACTTGCAAGCAAACATCAGTTTTGAAGTTCCACAAAGAAATTGGAATTTTAACTCTTCATATGCAATGACAATGACAATGACAATGGCAGGCGTGAAAACAAAATACAATAAGATTCAAGAATGCTTGGTTGCCATTGATCTCTTGAGAAATAAATTTGAAGGTTCAATTCCTCAATCTTTCTAACAACTTACTTTCAGGTCCACTTCCATCATTATTGGCGAATCTCATGGAACTTCAAGCTGCTCTACGGAGAGATCCACATAAGTTGATGGTGGTGAAGATCACTACAGCAAAACAGACTTTTAGCGGCGTTTTTTTAGGCTTTTAGCGGCGTTTATAAGCGCCACTAAAGGTCATGACTTTTAGCAGCGCTTCTCCCACAAATACCGCTAAAGGTCATGACTTTTAGTGGCGCTTCTCCCACAAACGCGGCTAAAGATCATGACTTTTAGCGGCGCTTTTCCCCAAACGCCGCTAAAGGCCAAGTCTTTAGCGGCGCTTTTCCCAAAAACGCCACTAAAAGTCATGAAAAATAAAAAAAAAATTAAAAATTATATAAAAGAGCAGCATTATTATCACAGCACGCAAACAAGCTTTAATTGGATAACAGTTTATATACAAATTCATTCCTATCCCTCTACCCACTTAAGCAAATCCTTTAGCATACTTTGATAACAGTTCCTATACAAATCCATTTATGTTCCAGGGGCATAAATCTATTTAACAAACAAATAGAAACTCAACCAATACACAAGAAATTTCATAAATCTATACTATGTCATGAGTTTATCCAACTCACAAGAAAAATCGAGCTCTGCCATTGAAAATAGGTGGTGTCAAATCCAAAGACCAAAGACAATTAAACAAATAGCCTATTAAACAATTAAGTGAGTAAAATCCAACTCCGAATTGTCCAATCATGCTAACATCAGCACCAGCAGCCAATGCCTCCATGAATTCCTTAGTCCCGGACCTAGCAATGGTACCAAGATTGTTCACCAAATCTGAATAAAAAGACACAATCTCATTAGAACCTCTCTCTTGATTAAAATTCAGTGAATAACCGAATGCACAAGAAGCAATAACAAAACTTACCGGCCTTAGTCATGCCAATACCTCTATCAATGATCGATAGAGTATTGTTTGTCTTATCGCGGACAATGTGGATAAACAACTCGGGTTGAGCATCAAGTTTGCTCTTGTCCGTCAAACTCTCGAATCTAATCTTGTCCAATGCCTAAAACCACAATTTTTAATAATTAAATTAAATGATACTAGCTTTAAATTTATCATAAAACCGAAAATTAAAACCCACTTCTATGCTAACGATTTGCAGGTTTAATCAAACTTCGAAAACCATAGATTCAAAGACTACCATTTGCATTTCAATCTTAAACGTTCATACTATAAATTCCTAAAATTATAATAAACAAATCAAATGACAGAATGACAGCTTTTATTAACAAATGTAATTTTCAATTGAAATAAACAACCAACAGAGCATTGCCTATAAATTAAAAACAAAGAGAAAATAAAAACCCAAATTTTGTTTCCATACAAAAAAGCAAACAAAACCAACAAGCACTAAAGCAAAAAAGATTAGATCCAATTAACCATACCTTAAAATTATAATAAAGTAATTAAAAAAAATCTCCATATTGACGACCAAAAAAAAAAAAGTTAAAACAAAGAAGAGCAGGACTTACATCAAAAGCATTGCTGATGAGCTCACGAAGAAAGATCTCCTTGTTGCTGTAGAAAGTGTTGATAATTAAACTAAGAAGCTGGTTAATCTCAACTTGAAAAGCAAACGTCTCTGTGTCCGCCATTGATGAATAACTCAAAACCCCAACTCAAAAGCACGCAGGAAAAACCGTAAGCAAAAGATTATATTCAAGTGTTTAGAGTTCTAAAGAGAAATTACAGAGACAATAAGTAGCGCGTAACGACATTATTATATAGAAAATGCTTCATTAGGGTTTCTAGATAAATAAAATAGCCTATTAAACAAATATAAAACATACATGGAAAACTAATTTAGTCCTACACTAGTATAAGTGATAGCCTATTATCCATAGGCAGGTAGCTAGCTGACAAAACGAAAACAAACAACAATCAATCCATCAGTCTTAATTTATCAAATGTTAAGACAATCATAATGGATTATTCAATCATCTACAGAGCAACAAAACCAAGCTTTCAGCATTTACAAAATTTAAATAATAAAGTTTATGATTATAGTTTTTACTTTAAACCGAAAACTATGAAGTGGGCTAAGTGAGCTATATAGTACACCCATTTTCATGAAACAAAAGATAGCAGTTATTTGAAATGGTAGCCTTCTAAACTTCAGCTCTCTGTATTTCCATAACAGCTATTTTGATGCTGCTGGCAAATGGTTTAGGGAATATAAAATTAAATGAGTTACATCAAAGATATCTCATAACTCAAGCTAACTCTAAGACCAGGAACCATCTTTGGCCATTATAGTGCAGGGAGTCATATAGATCAATAAAATTGACAAAATCCAATATCAAAATTTTCCAACAATACATTATAGCGCAGGTTCCTGTTAACCTCTTTCAACTGCTTCAAATGCTCTTGCATTTTCTACATATAAAAAATTCCAAAAAATTCAATATAAAACAGAGACTTATGGCGTTTTAATGAAAATCAAACAAAAAATAAACAAAAAGGAAGAGAGAGAGAGAGAGAGATAGACCTCATAGTGGGTGTTCCAAATATCGATCCCCAAGGTTTTCTGGTACTGATCAATTACTTGCTTTGTTCTATTAAAAGAAAGAGAAGCAAATAAGCTTTGTTTTTTTTTTCTATGAAATATAGTTGAATTGGAATCGAGTTGAATTGGAATTTAAATAAAAGATGAACTCTTCCTATATTATTTTCTTTAGTCATAAAATTTAAATCCAAAACTTATTTAAATGACATCAAACTTCTTATCACTCGATTTAACATCGGTACTTTAAAAATTAAATTTAGATCGCATATAGAAAGCATCTATATATCATATCACAGTAATTGAAACTAAAATTTTAATCTAACTTCACTAACTACTTAATGTTATGTTTGAGAACATGAAATTAGAAATTTAAATTTTGATATCATTTGTTGTTATAAATTGTAAGAATAAAATGCATACAAATAAATAAATTATTGTATTTTACTATTAAATAGACATCTAACAAATAGGAGAATATGGGTGGTTCTGCAACAATGACATAATAATGATAACAATGACAAGACAGAGAGTGAAACAGAGATCTTACCAGAGCGTCTCCTCTTCAACAATGACAAGCAACTTGAATTAGCTGAAGGAAATTGCAAAAGATCTGAAAGCGGCTTATCTAAACTTTTAGAAAGTTGATCTCGAATTTTTCCCCTGCTACGCTTCTGAGATTTCCTAGAAACTCCCGTGCCCTCATTTCTCTCTTGTTCACTGTCACTTCCCCCCTGCCATCTCACAGTCCAATAACCTCAGTTCCATAAAAGCCATGTATAAAAGGCGTACCGTAAAGATTAGACGTCCTAGATGCATCCATACTCCATTAATAGAATCCAAAACACCACACCATAATGATACCTCAGAAATAATCCAATCAACTTAAGAACTAGACAAGCATATCTTTGGACAATAAGGTACTATTGGTATGGCACAAGGTGACTGACAAAGGATTAAATAATCTAAGTTGCAGAATACATGTGCAAATCTTAGATCAATGTAAAATTCTAAAGAATCATACCAGATTAAATTAGACACTCACCATAACAGAATAATTATCCGTCATCATTGCTATGAGCCCAACCACAGAAGTAGTGCCCTCAGGAAGAGATAAGTAGGCCTGAAAACATGGTAGCATTCTCTATTCTTGAGTTTAACTTAAAAACACCCAAGAACCTTCTTGATATTGTCGGTCACACATGATTATGGTGAAAATACTATCCCTTCATTAGCAAATGATAATAATATGATTAAGATATATTTAAGAAAAAAAAAGGTGTCAAATATGATATATAACTACAGTATTTGTGTCGCATGAGAAAGCTTATTGATGATGGCTAGAAGGCAACATGGAAAAACTTATACAACTCAAATTTCTCATACTTGAGAGCTAAAAAGGGAAAGAAAGAAATTCATATTGTTGAAAAGGGTACAGGCATAAAGCATAGAAGTTCCACCAAATAAAGAAAAAAAGTTATCATATGTATTATGATACTAAAACAATGCTTACCCTATTCATAGTGTAAAGAGCTTCAACCATTTCCACAGACTGATTACGTATCATAGTAGCCACCTAGAAATCCATAAGTAGCAAAATCAGAAACAATATAACCACAACAACCAAAAGCCAGATGTCCCGACAACATGACCATAAAAGCAACTATACTAAAGTAGATTTTCCAATTTTATAAAATATAGAAAATTAGAGTAGCAATGCCAACATGTACCATCTAAACAATACTTAATCACAAGTCCAAGACCAATAAAGAAACCCAGTACGTTAATCACAACTACTTCAATTTACTCTCTGTCTCCCACCCACCAAACAAGCAGCTTCTTGTTTAGAGTTTAAATTATAATAATGATAACATAATAATATACTACTTTTGAAAACATCTGATAATTTGAATTTGCCAAAGACATTGTAATTACGTTATAATATATATATATATATATATATATATGTCAGCTAGGAGAATATGGGTGGTTCTGCAATAACTGTTGACCCCCTCAATCTCTAAAAATAGAAGGAAAAAGGAATGCAACTTGGGTATTATTGGTTTATCATGTTTCTGTAGTTGTAGAAATGGCGATGACCAAAATTTACCTGGAAAAAGTAAGATTGGCATTTGGTTGTAGCTTTAGAAACGGAACACACCTGCCGTTTGTTGGTTATAATATGTAAAGGCGTACACCACCACATGGCATGGTTGTGGAGGATGTGGCGTTATGGATATATGGTGTAGTAGGCTGTCACATGGGAGCTGCTGTTGTATACTATACTATATTAAAAGAATTTGGAAAGGCATACAGTGAAATGCAAAGGAGAATATAGCTTACTTTATGTTTCTGCCTTCTTCAATGTAAGTCAACGTTTCCATCCCTGAATGACTTGAACCAGGATAGTATTGCAACTTTATTCTTAATAATCATTCTAGGCTACCACAGTGGCTATTCCTGCTTCTTATTAAGAATAGCCACCAAATTTTCTCCTTAAAATATCCCATCCAAAAACATAAGTATACATTCTAGAAATAAGCACACAGACAAGTATCCAAAAACACCAGAAATTCAGGCATATTAAGCGTGTCAGAGTTATAATATGGCAGTGTGACAATATGTGAACTCAAGTGAAGGAACCTATGCATATTGTCGAAACCATTTTTCGTTTGGAAAACAGGCCGACTTTAAAAAGAAAAATGGAGTAGCCACCAATCTTTTTTTGAAGTGCGATTGGGTCACTTTAGAAAACATTTTGGTCTACGAATTTTAAGAAAACGGGTCCGGGAGTCGGTTACGCACGAGGAAGGATTAGCACCCTCGCAACGCCCAAAAAAATTGGTACCTTACTAATTGATTAATGTCCTAATGTCGAAAATTGGAAAATATTTCAAAACATGAATCTTTTAAAAATGTTTGGATAATTCGAATTGGATATCGAAATTCTCTTGTTCCGAAAAGATGAAATACCACATCCAGCACGATAGGACACGATATTTCAAACCCTCGATATCAAGATCGTCTCATGATTTCCAAAATTCATGCATTGCACTTTAAAAGGGTATTTCACTATTTGGCCGAACTAAAAACCGAAACCCAGCACGATTGGGCACGATTTCTTGAATTTCCAATCATGAAATATTGCCTTTATTTAAGAAAACCCAGTCAAAATCTCTGAAGGATATTTGGTCATTTGGACAAATAGAAAATCGAGACCCAACACGATTGGGCACGAATCTCTCGATCTTCCAAACACGAAACATTGCCTTATTTTCAAAAAAACATGATCAAAATCTTTAAAGGATATTTAGTGATCTAGACAAACGAAAAAATCGAAGCCCAGCACAATTGGGCACGATTTCCCGAAGTTCCAGACACGAAATATTACCTTTGTGAAACCCCTTTTTATGAATTTAAAAAAAAACAAAAATAAATACATTGAAATGTAAACACGGTAATAATAAGAAAGAGTAATAATGGGAATAATAAACATAATAATAATAATAATAATAATAATAATAATAATAATAATAATAATAATAATAATATGTACATATATAAATAATGACAAATAAAAAAGACGATAATAATTCTTATGAATATAATAATATAAAAAAATTAAAAAGATATGGTAATGGTGATGTTAAAATAATAATTGCAATAAAAAATAATAATATACTAAATTAGTAGTAATAATAGTAACATTTGTAATAAAAATAATAGTAAATATAGAAATGTGAGAAATATGATTATAAAAAAATAATAATAGTAAAATAATAATAATACATAGGAATATAATAATAATAGGAAAAATAATTAAAAATGAAAAAACTATAGTAGTAATAATATTAAAAATAATTAATTTAATAGTAAAATAGCAAAATAAACGAAAAGGGACTAAATCGGATCAAAAATAGAAGCATGGGGCCAAATTTAAAACAAAAAAAGATAAAAGGGCTGAATTGTAAGGCGCGCGCAACTTAGAGGGACTGCAATCGAAAATAACCCCACTCGCTGAAACGGTGCCGTTTGAATGCGAACTAAATTGAATCGGGGAAAAAAATTTCAGAGCGAAATCGGGAATAAAAAAACTTGATTTGAAAAATCAAAAAACACAAAGGGATCAAGGCGATAAATAGCCCATTTTAAAAAAAAAACACGCGGATCTTTAGTGGAGCTGGTCGGGTTGCCGGTCAGAGGCCCAAAACGACGTCGTTTTGGCCTCTGACCCCAATGCTCAAAACGGCGCCGTTTGGTTTAGCTATAAAAGCTAAAAATTTTCTAAAAACCTTCATTTTCTTCCTTCTTTCAAAGAAAAACTTTCTTTTTCCCTCTCAACTCTCCCTCGTCTGGCCAAGGTCCCCGACACTAACCACCGCGCCGACCACTATCAACAGCCGTCGCCGACCATCGTGGAATTCCAAAAAAGGCACGTTTTCCTTCTCTTTTTTTAGAATATTATTTTACAGATATATAGTAAATAAAATAAAATAAAATACGAAAATCTTAATAAAAAAAGGAAAAGCCGAAAAGAAGAAAAAAATAAACTTCGACGATTTGTATTCAATATTCTTCGTATGGATTTTGTGTATTTTTCAATGTATATCCCGTATATTCGTATATATCTCAAAAAAAATCCCCCATTACAGATTTCCTATTCGGCTTTTTATAACCTTCTATTTACAACAGTTTTCCTCCTATTCCGTAGATACGTGCTAGAGGCATGCACGATGCAGAGTGTGTACGAGATGTGCGGCGTTGGGGCTAAAAGATGGCGTGCACGAGCGTGGGACTCGGAGTTGCTGGCGGCGCAGAACAGTGGCTAGGGTTTCCAAAACTCTGATTTCCGTTTAGGTAGTATTGGGTTTGGGCTGTTAACTTTTGGGCCTAGCTATTTGGGCTTGTTTTTTTACTTTTGGATTTTGATCTGTTTGGTTGCTGGTTAAGTTTTGGTATTGGGCCCGGGCAACAAAAATTGGGCTCTACACATACCATATTTTCTTTCTCATGTGAAGGAAGATATCATTAACTCTAGTTTATAACCCTTTGATTTCAGGCCATCTTTTGTCAATGAACTGATGGAATCTCCTATAATAAAGAGCAAAGAAGGTAGAATTCATCAAAACACAAACTTCTGAAAAGAATTTTTTTTATTATAATATTGGAAAGTGAAAATATGGTTTACAATGTTTCACTTTGAAGTTTATTTTGTTGAACAAAAAACAGGCATTGAATGAAGATTGAAAAGTGGATAACATGTCAGTTTTCTCTCAATCATATTCATAATAGAGAAATAGCGACAGACCTAGGAAAGGGACTATTTTTAACAGCTTTTTGTCCATATTTTTGCCATCGGTAGCCACCTTCAAGATGATCAACTTCACTCTTGGTAATAAAAGCAAAATGTGGCTGCCTAATTCGCTTTTGCCCCTTTTTCCTCACCTTACTCCTACAAAAATATTCCACCTACAAATGATCAAAAGGGAAAGAAAAAAATAACCTACAACATTAAAAGATCAAAAGGGCTCACCATTGATTCGGAAGTGGAGAGACAATAGAAATGAATCTACAAATCTTGCGTTTGTTTGGCGAAAGTAGAGTGAATCGGAGTAGAGTGATTCGGGAGACATCGATAGCCAAATGGTTTATAAGAGCCAGGGCTTTTGGGAGTCTAAGCTCGACTTTAAAATGACGCAACTCTCTCTACCGTTGGATTGGTCGGCTTTTGGGAGCCAGGGCTTTTAGGCGCCTCATACGCTTCTTCTTCCACTGTAATTACCAAAAAAAAAAATATAACCCATCAGTTTTTCAATGAGAAAGAATCAATGAAAAGAATAGAGAGATGTGCAGATTCTTTTCACCTTAGCTCTCATGGTGAAAAGGGTTCGAAATTCGTTTCCTTTTGCAGTCTCAGGATTGGGTGTCTTCTAGAGAGTACGCGGCGAGAATGGAAGGGAGAACACTTTCATTTGAGATTATACTTATCGAATAGTTAAACCCTAGAAGCCTCGATAGTGCGCTTTGGTAAGTGTTAGGGAATTGGGCTTTGAGATTATATTGGGTTAAGGGAATCTAACCAGATTTCAACCCAAAATAAAATATCTATGGAACCGGTTAGGTCACCGATTTTTGGCCCATTTGGTTTAAATTAATAAATTATAAAAATAAAAAAATATTTACAATTTTCAATTCAACTATTGATTCAACTAATTTTTAATTTGTATTATCTAATGACATAACCCTCAGTATCAATTTTTAATGTTTACAATTCAAATATAATTTTAAATTTTAAAAAAAAACATCAAACATATCAAATTAAAATATTATTATAATATAATTAATTCTTTGTTACAGCATATAAATTTAAAACTATATATATTTGAAAATTCTTTTAAGTAAAATAATTAATGACAAATTTTTTAATTTAAATATATTATCAATATATTAGTGTTTGCCTTATTCAAATAAATTATATATATAAATCAAAGTATTATAAGGGATTCTTTTAAAAAGAAAAGTCAAATTTCAAAATTGAAATAAATAAATCATTTTTCGTTAACTATTTTTCATGAAATAAATACAAAAAAATAGCTAAAAAAATTCGTAAATTAAATTTCACAGAACAAAGGCACCCTAATTATAATTTTTCCTTTTGGGGATGAAACTAATGCTACCTATTTAATAAGTACATTTGAAAGAAAGGAGGAAAATGATTTTGGTTTTTCTTACTCGGATCAATAATAGATCAATTCAATTCGAAAATTCAATATGACATGGAATCTCTAAAAATATATACTCAATTAAAGTTTAAGGAAGACTAATTTTCTGCCAAGTAAGCAATGCTATTAGAATTTCACATAAAGGTATTTGGCAATCTAAAAATATTTTGAGATTTTGTTTTTATTGTGTTCGGATGAAATGAAGTGATGTGATTAACATTTATATTAAATTTTTTAATATTTAAGGTATCATAAATTTATGTATATTTTATTTATATAAGTTTTTGGATATTAATAATTTGGTTTTGTTATGTTTGTGGTGTATGTTATTCATTGTATATATTTATATATTTTTTCAAACAAAAAAAATATTTATTTAGAATATTATAAAATTGTATATATCATATATATCAATAATTCATATTTTGTAAATTAAACTTATTTATGTGTGACGTGTTTATGTTAACATATCATAAATCCTAGACCCTAAATATTAGACCCTAAACCCCAAACCATAAATCTTAAACCTCTAAACCCTAAAATAACATATTTTTTTGTAGCGTTTTTATAAAAAAGCCACTAAAGCTTACCTTTTGCTGCGTTTTCCTAAAAACGCCACTAAAGCTCAAAAAATAAACTTGCTCAAAATTTTGTGGCGTTTTTATAAAAGCGCCGCTAATGCTCAGATCTATAGCGGCGTTTTTATAAAAGCGCCGCTATTGCTCCTTTTTAGCGGGGTTTGGGCAATAAACACCACAATTGCTAAACTTTTTGCGACATTTTCTTTCAAACGCCACTAATGTATAATATTTGCGGCGTTTTTCATTAGAGCGCCGCTAAAAGTCTATTTTGGTGTAGTGGATTCATGGTTTGAATTTGGGTGGAAAGGAATCATGTTGAGATATGGAAGTGGGGTAGTGAATGGACTGGTTTTTGGGTATTTTGGAAGGAAGATGCAGATGGGAGGAATTAACACAATGCTTAATTCTCAGGCAGTGTAAGGCCCAATTTCTGCCCGGGCCCAATTAACTTAAATAACAGTCCAGTCTTTTCCACTACAAACCCAACAAAATTAAATAACCCAATACAACCCTAAACACCAACCCTAGGCTCAATTAAGCCCAAAACTTAAACCATAAAGCAGAAAAAAAAAAAGGAAAAACCCTAGGTGCGCCGCACCTAGTTCTACTACCACATTAGCACCTCCGCCTTCCTTGCACCGTACAACGCCACGTCGCCTCAAATGCTGACGCCACATCCGCCTCCGCACTGTAAATAAGAGGCGAAAACAAGACACAAAAATAGAAAACAAAAAGCAAAAAATACTAATATTTGTATTTTTATTTCGGCTATAAAAAGCCAAAGAGAATAATTGTATTTTTTTACACACGAAATATCAACACAAAATCAATACCAAAAAGCAGATAAAAAAAAGGTTTCATCTTTATCTTTTATTATTTTTCTGTTTTTATTTTTCGAATCTGTTCTTCTATGCATAAAGGTTTCTTTTCCTTTTTTAATATACATAAATCCTAAAATATAGTATAAAAAAAAGAGAAAAAAAACTACCTTTTTAAGTTACTGGCCGCCGTGCACGACGGTGGTCGGCGCAGGAGCCCTCACCAGAATTCGGGCCAGAAGGAGAGGGGGGAGAGAAATTTGAGTTTTTTTTTTAAGAGAAGGTTGAAAATGATTTTTTAAAGGTTTTTTTTATTATTTATAGTAGAAGCAAAACGGCGTCGTTTTGCTTTGGCCATGTAAGTGCCAAAACGACGCCGCTTCAAGGTGACCCGTGACCCGACCCGATCTGGATGTGACATTTTGTTATCTCGAGGTAAGGATTTCTAAAAACAAAGGCAATATTTTGTATTTGGAATTTTGAGAAATTGAGACCTAACTTACTGGGTTCTGATTTTTCATTTGACCCAAATAACCAAATATCCTTATTAAATTTAATGCTCGAGTTTCAAAAGTCAGAAGACAAGCTTAGTTTTGAGGATTCAAAATGTCATAACCTAACTCACTGGGCATGACATTTTACTTCTCTGAAATAAGCGGGTCTCAGCATCCAATTTAATTTATTCAATTTTTTCTTTAAACAAAGAGGATCGTATTTTAAAATCTTTTCAAATTTTTGACATTAAGACGTTAATCAATCAATTCAGTACCAATTTTGGGCGTTACGAGGGTGCTAATCCTTCCTCGTGCGTAACCGACTCCCGAACCTGTTTTCTCGAATTTCGTAGGCCAAAATCATCCTTTTAATAAATCAAAATGTTTTAATAATCAATCTCAAGGTGATCCGATCACACTTCGAAAAAAAGATAGGTGGCGACTCCATTTTTGTTTTTAAAGTTGACCCTATTTTTCAACGACAAAAAAAAAGGTTTCGACAGCTTGGAAGCTCCACTGAAGACTCCGAGAGTCAAGCCATAAAATCGATTATTTTCTGTCTTGTTGCTAAAAAATTAAAAATCTGATTTGAAAAATTACAATCCTTTTATTGCATTTGTTCGCATTGTTTCATATGATTGATGTGGTTTGAGTCTCGTAGAATATTTTCGCATCATATTGCATAAGGACTGTTTGGTCTTACCTTTTTAAGTGGGATTTGAGAAGCTATTTCTTCGTGAGGTTTTCACCTCCGTGCAGGATAGTAAATCGCTTTTGGGATACATCTGTACCTATGTCTTCGTGAGATTTTCATCTCCGTGCAGCCATAGGAAAATGTATTCCCCTGAACTGAACCTAGTCCATATGAGCCTATAATAGGTGAGGATCGAGGAATCTGCTGGTTCGAGTACCTCAAGTTTAGAACCAAACCGCATGTAGAAAACCCTAGGAGCCCACCCTAGATAGTACTACGAGAAACCCTAGCGGTTACCCAGATAGGTGTTTGATTCTCTTTTATTTACTTTATGTTTTGTTTTTGTACCTTGTACTGACTTATTGTGTTTTGCTATGTTTGCATGCCATTTCATATTCAAAAGAGTGTCGATTCAAGTTTGATTACTAAATTAGAAAGTTTGTCATGGAGAACGAATTTCTTGATAAAGTGGAGGATAATGCTGTTGTCCGTATGTGGTCAGAGAAAACATAATTAGAGAAGGGAGATAGTCTAGTCGAGGGGTACACATCAGAATTATGGTACTACACTCGTATCAATGTGACGCAAAATAGCCTTCAGGAATTAAAAGAAATATGGATCAGTGGAACAATGAGACCAAGCAGTTGTCCTACTATAATTATGGGGACTTGCCGTATCTACTCGACATCAAGGTAGACGAGCATTTATTCCGAGCCATCGCTCAGTATTGGAACCCTGCTTACAGTTGCTTTACCTTTGGAAGGGTCGATTTAGTGCCCACTATGGAAGAAGACACAGCCCTACTGCGTTGTCCAAAGGTTCAAGTCGATAAAGCCTATTCCAGAGCCGCTTATGTCTCGACCTTTTGGAAAAAATTGATGAACATTACAGAAATGAGCGAACAGTGGATTACATTTAGGATCAAGAAAAAAGGCGAATGTAAGTGCATCCCATGGAAGAATTTGAGAGATTTTATTCTATCGCATCCTGATACGAAGAAGAGAGTCGATGTGTTTGCTTTGAGCATCTACGGATTAATGATCTTCCCTAGGGCATTAGGGTATGTAGATGAGGCGATCTCGGATCTCTTTGATCGACTTGATAAGGGGGTCACACCTGTTCCGGCAATCTTGGCCGGGACATTTAGATCTTTGAATGCATGTAGGAGGTCCGGTGCTAGCAGATTTATAGGTTGCGTATAGTTGTTGTTGGCTTGGTTCCACAGCCATTTTTAGAAAGTGGATAAGGTTTCTTATCGGGTTTTCTCCGAGAATTACTCCCCATTAAAGGAGATAGTGGCCACACCAAGAAGGGATGACATATTAGAGGAAAATTGGATAGTGTTTCTCCAAAATCTCCAGGAAGAAGACGTCGAGTGGAGAGCTCCTTGGTTGATTCCTGACGAAATTCTTTACCGATGTGAGAGTTTTGACTGGGTCTCTTTGCTTGGGATTTGGGGAGCCATTGGGTATTCTCCTTTGCTCATATTTAGGCAGTAAAGATCAAGACAGTTTATACCAGCGATGCACGAGCTAGCTCAATGTGAGTTTTCGTACCGAGGAGATAACTACAAGAAAAGGGTAAAGGAGATTTCTAAAGCTTGGAATCGGACCCGTCAAATGAAAAGGCTGGCCATAGGTTCAATGATGACTCCCGAGTACAGTGGATGGTGGGGTAAAAGAGTTAATGATAATATCCCCGGGCCGAATTTAGAAGGTGTCCGACCGATGGAAGAGTACTTACAAGTGATCCCGTCGGAATTAGAAATCATAAAGCAAGACTTCGAGAGGAGGAATTTGGAACTTGAAATGAAGATAGAACATTTGGAGGAAGAAAAGATGCATTTAAGGCTAGATACTGATGTTCAAAAGCTAGAGGCCGAGAAATTAAGGAAAGGAAAGAATAAAGTCGAGAAAGACTTGAATAGTTTGATGACGGATTACAAGAAATTGTGTCTATTAATGAGAACCGCCAGCTTGGAAAGCAGAACTTAAAAAATCACTTCATCAGCATAGAAATGAAGCTGCATTACAAAGCTGTGAGCTCCGGGTAGAGCTTCTTGAAGGAAGTGAGGAACGTTGGAAGGAACAACTTCACCATTCTCAAAATCAAGTTAGGAACAGAGATTACATTATGGGCGAAGCCGTGGCTCAGATTCGGGTGGTAGCTGATCATTTACAGACTTTGGCGATTCAAGCCAACATGCTAAGTGTGAAGTATGAGCTAGAATCAGATCGGGGTCAAGAGTTGGCTTCGTTGCTTAGGAAAGTTAAAACTTTGAGCATTAGGGAAAAGCCATATTTGTAATCCGTTTTATGTAAAGAATTTTGTTTTCTAATAAAGTTTTCTAAATGAAATTGAATCAGAATCGATGCCTTTTGCATTCATTTCATGCATTCGCATTACATCACATCATGTGCATTTAAATTTCATGGAAAGACCCTAATTGATTAAAATCATTTCAGAATTAATCTGGAAACCAACAAAAACTTACCAACCAAACATCATTACGGTACCCGAACAAAGACAAAAGGCATGGATCAAAGATTGGAAAGACTTTAACAACTCCAAAAGGAGATGAAAGACCAACTACAATTGCAAATGCAAGAGCAACTGGCTAAAATCCAGCAAGACATGATGGACCGAATGATGGAATCCCAAAGAAATATGATGACTCAGTTGACCCAACTACTGACTAGAGGAATAGATAAAGGAAAGGCCCCTATGGGTAATGTTGGAGAAGATAATGAGGAACCCCTCTATCTGCTGGGTTTTACTCTCACACAGCCTGAGGTGTACCCTCGAAGAACATTCTTCACGATTAAGCCTCAATAATTTCAGGATGGTGTTTTGGTACCAATGAACTTTCTAGCTGGATCAGGTTCTAACCTAGGGGATAACCTAACTAATCCTGTTATCCCTGACCTGGATGAAGTGGCAGAAAAGGAAAGGGCAAGGACAGAATTGCCAAAGCAATTAGAGGATCGATGTAAATGGCTGGAGGAAAAATTCAGGGCCACAAAAGATGGTGATAGTCAGCATAGAATCGATACTAAGGATCTGAGTTTGGTCCCAGATCTAGTGCTTCCCCACAAGTTCAAAATGCCAGAATTTGAAAAGTACAATGGAACCAGTTGCCTTGAAGCTCACATCACCATGTTTTGCAGATGGATGACCGGGTATGTTAACAATGACCAACTACTAATACATTGCTTCCAAGACAGTTTGGTGGGAGCAGCATCCAAATGGTACAACCAATTGAGTCGTAGGATTGGTTCTTGGAGGGACTTGGCATAAGCATTCATAAAGTAGTATAGTCATGTGACGGACATGACTCCTGATAGAATTACTTTACAGAACATGGAGAAGAAACCGAGTGAGAGTTTCAGGCAATATGCATAGAGATGAAGGGAAGTTGCCATACAAGCCGCCGCTCCTAGAAAAAGAAACTCCGATGCTTTTTGTCAACACCCTAAAAACCCCGTTCATTACTCACATGATAGGAAGCGCTACAAAATGTTTTTCAGACATAGTGATGATCGGCGAAATGATTGAGAATGCGGTAAGGAGTGGAAAGATAGATGCTGGAGAGAGTAACAAAAGGTCAACCACGAGGAAAAAAGAAAACGAGGTGAACAACACGAGTACATATAACAAGGGTTACTCAAAATCGATTACGGTAAATCAGCCAAGAATGATGGCTACCAGTCAACAAGGTTCATCAAGGCAGGAGTCCGGCGCAAAGTAAAACACTGAGAATCTCTAATTTACACCAATCCCAATGACATATAGGGAGCTGTATCAAAGCTTATTTGACGCACACGTGGTTTCCCTTTTTTACCTGAAACTATTACATCCTCCATATCTCAAATGGTACGACACAAGCGCTCAATGTGACTATCATGCAGGAATTTAGGGGCATTAAATAGAAAACTACACTGCCTTTAAGAAAGTAGTCCAAAGACTTGTCAAAATGGGCATTGTGAAATTTGATGATGCACCTAGTGCCGAAAATCTGCTACCCAATCACACTGATAATGGGGTTAATGCGATAGACGAAAAGGTGGGGAGAAGAATCAAGACCGATATTACAGAAGTAAAAACTCCTTTGAGATGGGTCTAGATGGAGATGGTAAAAAAGGGGTTGAGCATTTCAGATCCTGAAGGGAGTTGTGAAAACATGAGGAACTACTGTGAGTTCCATCATGAAGAGGGGCACAAGATCCAAGAATGCGTAGAATTTAGAGCCTTAGTGCAAGGTCTGATGGACAATAAAGAGATAGAGTTCTGTGAAGAATCTAAAGAAGAATGAAGTATATGTGCGTTAAAATCAACAATAAAGGTCCCAAAATTCAATCATCCTGTGGTTATCATTTCGCAACCTAAAAACAACAAAGCTGGAGTACATATGACACCAAAGATCATAATTCAAAAACCGGCGGTCTTCTCTTATCAGGATAGCAAAAGGGTCCCTTGGAATTATGATTGTAACGTGACAATCCCGAGAAGGGAGAACGCAGCCAGTGCTTCAAAAGAGGATCAAGATGTAGGTTTTTATACACGTAGTGAAAGGTGTTATGATTTGATAAATGCCCGAGCAGAACCCGTAAAAGGAAAAACCATAATGGTGGAGCAAAAGAAAGAAAGAGCAGTCAGACCTGAGCTGCTTGTTACTGAGCCAGTAAAAGAGGAGGTGTCAAGGAATTCCTAAAGTTTTTGAAGCACAGCGAGTATAGTGTTGTGAAACAGTTGCATAAATAACCAGCTCGCATATCTATACTAGCTTTACATTTGATTCGGAGGTACATCGAATTGCATTAATGAAAATGCTAAACGAGATGTACGTGGCCAACGATATCTCTGTTAATAAACTGGATCGGTTGGTTAACAACATAAGTGTCGATAACTTCATCTTCTTCAACGATGATGAAATACCACCAGGGGGTATGGGATCTACTAAAGTTCTGCACATCACTACCAGATGCAAAGGGTACACATTGCCAGGGGTTCTGATCGATAATGGATCGACATTGAACGTACTGCCCCTATCCACACTTAATAGGTTACCTATGGATAGCTCACACATGAAGGTATACCAGAATATAGTGAGGGCATTTCATGGGAAGAATCGAAATACCTCTATTGATTGGCCCAACTACCTATGAGGTGGACTTCCTAGTGATGGATATCAAGCCCTCCTACAGTTGCTTATTGGGAAGACCTTGGATACATTCGGCAGGGGCACTGCCTTCGTCACTACATCAGAAGTTAAAGCTAGTATCAGAAGGTCGGCTGGTGATGATAAATGCTGAAGAATATATTATTACGGTCGTAACTAGTGATGCGCCATATTTGGAGGCAAATGATGAGGCGATTGAATGTTCTTTTCGGTCTTTGGAGTTTGTGAATGCAACATTCATCATTGAGGGGAACAGGATTCCAGTACCAAAAATATCCAAAGCTACCAAGATGGGATTACAGCTGACGATAGGAAAGGGAGCTCTACCGGGAAAAGGATTAGTGAGACATCTTCAGGGAAGAGTTGAGGCTCCAATGTTGAAGGACAAGCATGACCGCTTTGGCTTAGGGTACAAGCCAGATGCAAGACAAAGAAGGAAGGAACTGGAAAAGAGGCAAGAAAGAAGAAGGGCACGTGCGGTGAGGAAGAAATCAAACGGGAAACAATAATATTCCCCCACATATCCAAAATTTTCATATTGGGAGGGATTATTCATCCCTAGCGAAGGACGCCCAAGAAAGAAAGTGTTGAAGAAATGATGGGAAATGTTCACACCAATGCCATACATGAAGAAACCACTGAAGGAGGGACCTTGTCAGATATCCGCCCTTATGAACCTGGGAGTGTTCTCAACAATTGGACTGCAGAAGAAATTCCTGTAGTTTTTAGAGCTTACACAGAGTAATGTTCAAAACACACTTGCTGCTTTAAGCCTAGAAGCAATAAGAATTCCTTGTGAAATAGGCTTATGTCCAAACATCGTTATGTAATACATATTTAATATCTTTTTGAGTAGATATTCTTCCATTCTTTTAGATTTTTTCATTGTTTCTATACAAGTAATTATGCTAGATTCTTTCATTCCTTGGACCTTTTTTATCCAAATTATTCTTTCATCTCATTCATAATCATATCTATAAATAATTATTCTTAAATTCATTCGTTCTGTAACACCTCTAACCCGAATCCGTCGCCGAATTAGGGTTATGAGACATTACCCGACCGAACACAATCCATGCACATAAATGCATACTAATTCATACCATTACAATATAACAAGTATATCCCATTTAATATCAAAACATAAACTTATATATGAGGAATAATATCATTAACATTTACTAACAAATCACGATGCATTTGGTCATTCAAATGTAAAGGCCGAACAGGCATATGGTAATTATTCATTTATTTCAATTTTATAATCAGCATTTCATTCAATCATATACCCTTTCTGAACCTATGCATCACTTATAATTATGTACATTTCTCATTTCATTATCACACACGATTGTACCATTGACCAATATACTTATACCACATTCAAATATACTATAAATATAAATATAAGACCCACTCATTTTATCCCATAGTTACTTATCACCTTCGACATTAATCATTACATATATATATACTTATATATATATATATCAATAGTACACTTTAACACTCATTTCCCATAACCGAATATACCCTAGCACTCAATGGAAAATATAGATTCCATACTAAATTAAGTTATGGTCAATCATTTTTATTTCCACAAACTTGCATACATCTGATTTACAACTAATTGTACATATTTTCATCACTTACATTAACATACTATATGCATCATTCAAAATCATATACATGCATTTGCACATGCCGCACATATATATATATTCAAGGAATAAAAATGTATAAAAATGCTTGCCACAAAACCGTACTTACCTAAGCATTATATTCAAGCTTAATAAATTTTAAACCAACCCAAATCGAGCTATATTCAAAACCAAAATTTCACAACATATATATATATATACCAGCGCAAACATATTCACTCAATACATGGATAGAAATGAAGCCATTTTCGTATGGCCTTATATACATCCATTTCAAAGTAACTCAAAAGAGTAACATAGCTTATACATGCCATAATTCCCAAAAGTTTCATAAATAAAGAGGTACCCAAGATAGATGATAGTGTGATGAGCTTCCAAGATGATCCTCAAATACAAGCC
Source organism: Gossypium bickii (assembly GCA_025503065.1). Classification (NCBI taxonomy): domain Eukaryota; kingdom Viridiplantae; phylum Streptophyta; class Magnoliopsida; order Malvales; family Malvaceae; genus Gossypium; species Gossypium bickii. Next base: position 93,334,495 of record CP106719.1, on the reverse strand, counting down.
GAGCACCCAAAAGAAATCTACAATGTGAAACAACCGATAACAAAGTAAGCTTTCGCAGCTTAGTAAGATTTAAACAATTTATACACATATAAGCTTATTCGAGATTTCATAACTAATTACATTCATCATATCTTTACCAAATAGCCAAATATTCAAAATAGAATTCATAGCGACATATATATACTCATACCTATTTCCATACCACCATCACGTACAAAATAATTGGCATACATATCTTTTACTCATTGAATCTTATACTTACTTTTCAAGCTACCATCAATATCAAGTTAATATATCTAATACATACCTTGTGACATCCTAGATTAGGGGTTGTGCGTTTGGAGCATAACTCCTGTGTTAGTAGGCTTTAACAGTGGTTTGGATGTGTTTTGAGGGCTTTTAGAACTCTAGGACAAAGAGGGATGCTTTGGAAAATTTTTGAAATTTTGGGTGTAAAAACGGGAAATTGGGCTAGGGAGCCCTTAAGTAAAATTTTAGGAGTTATTGGATATGAAATTAGGATTGGTAAAGTGGCGTGGGACGCTACTTCAGGGGCCTTGGAGGTCTGCGCAGGAGGGGAGAGGTTCGAGTAACGTGGGGCGCATTTTGGGAGTTTTATTTTTGGCGAGCAAGGCAAAGAGGGCTTAAAGAAAACTTCATGGCATGTTTGGCATAAGAAATGCCTTGGCAGAGTGGCTCCCATGCGCCACTTAAGGCTTGGGAGTGGCGCCATAGCAGGTCTAGAGTTCGAGTCTTGGGCGCGACATAAGCGTTTTATTTTTGCAAGTGGCGTTATCGATTAAGGAGGCTTTAAAAGAATTCGTGGCAGGTTTATAACATCCAAGAGCCAGCAGCAAAGTGGTCGGGACGCTCGCAGCCAATGGGGCTTCTCGAGGACTCGCGTTCGAGTCCTGGGGGTCGCGCTTGAGGCGTTTTATTTTTGTTTTAGCGTTCAGACCAGGGAGCCAGCAAGGAAGTGTTTAAAAGAAATTTTGATGAGGCTATGTCATGAAAGGAACATTGGCCGAGTGGCTAGGGCGTGGAGAGTGTTTCTCCAGGTCTCGGGTTCGAGACCTGGGGGCAGCAGCATAGGGTTTTTGTTTTTCTTTTTTTTTTTCTGGCGTGAAGGAGGGAAGCAAGTGGCTGTATGGGGCATGCATGCATGCAGCATGGGGAGTTTTATTTTAGGAAGTATGGGTTAGTTTTATTATTTTATGTATGGGATTGTTATTATTTTATTTTATTATTTTATTTACCTTCCAAAAGCTGCATGAGTGTGGGCATAAACCTTTGTTTTTATTAAATTGAATGCATAGAAAGATGGGTTAGTTTATTTTATGTATTGGAAGTAGGATTTAGGTGATGGGGTAATTATTAATCAATGTTTTTTTTGGTTGTTGGTGATGGAAATTTTCAAGAGAGATGGGTAGGAGTATGGCCGATTGAAGCATGGCCAAAGTTGATAATTTGTTTTTCTTTCCTTTACAATTTTGTTCACCGAATTAGGGAGACTCAAGGGTCTTTTGGGTGGTGTTTGAATTTCGGTCATTTAGGGGAATAGGTCTTTGAATTTTAATTGTTTTCTTTTCTCTAATGCCTCTTGCCAAATATTGTAGTCCTCTCTACTTTTTCTTTTGGTGTAACCTTGAGGCCGAATCTCCCTCTTTTGGTACCAATTGTATCTTTTGTTGGAGCCGAATCATTCTTTGAGTTCAAAACCAATAGTCAACATCTCTCTCCCTTGATCTCTTCAAGCAAGTATTGGTGGTAAGGAACTCTTCTTTAATGTCGATTTTTGGGGTCTCTTGTTATTAGATGGCCGAATATTCTTAGGGCCATAATTTTTGTGTTTCGTTTGTTGTAGCCAACACCAAGGAGCATAAAAGGATTCTTTCGGGATTCAAATTATTCAAGGTAAGTAATGTAGTTTCGGCCAAGGGCCACTTTATCTAGATTATTGATTAAACCGATTCTAACAAGTTGTTAGTAGGGATTTCGTCAACACCAAAAGCAAGTGATAGTTTTCGGATCTTTTATTAGCAAAGGTAAGTGGTTGTTGACTTTCGGCCATAGGCTATATTTTGGGTTTTGATGATAACCGATTGTGTTTTAGGGTCCTTAGGAGCAATTCGACAGGAACAAGTGGTGTTTCGGCATCGAAATAAGCTAGGTAAGTGATTCATGGTATTCGGCCTAAGGCCATATTATTGGTATTAAGTGTGATCGATTTTGGTTATGTGTATTTAGGGGCAAACCGATAGAAGTAGCAGAAGCTTTCGGGATTTTTTTTTGATCCATTCTCGGTAAGGCTGTAAGTTGCGATTTAGTTATTTGTTTAAGGCTCGTATTAATCGGTTTTAATTAGAGTATTGTTGATGGAGACTTATATCAGTCAAGGAGTTCAAGGGGTAGCCCCTATCCCCAAGTTTAAAAGGAGAGCAGTCTCGGCAGTGCGAGATTGGCCGCCGGGGTGTGGGCCAGCGTCCGAACAGCAAAGTAGGCAGATAGCCGTAGTGTCGCTTAGTGATAGTATCGGGTTTGAGGGCATAACGCTGCTAGTAATCAGGTGCGTAGTTATCGCACTGTTCTCTTGCTTGTTTACATGTGTTATATGTAAATGTATATGTTGTGTATATTAGCCGAAATAAGGGCTAAGATGATGGATACCCAAGGTGGGTGATCGAATAATCAGGTGAGTGGTTATGGTATTAACCTTTCAGTGATTTACAATAATAAATGATTATTGATGACGTATAAAAATGTGATGACATGTGATGTATATTTGTTTCGAGTAACATGTTGCCATGGTACATATATATATGCATGGGAGTTGGGATGTGACTATTGGAGGAAAGGGTGTACGCTATGTACGTGGTCTAATGCTAGCCTCGTGCTACATTAGCGCTTGATGTTAGCTATGTGCTTCATCAAGGGAGGTGTTGGCTAAGTGCCCATCTCGGCGGTTGATAGCTGTGTGCATCACCGTGGACTGATAAATATGTGGATCACTATGTGATCGGTGGCTTTGCCACAGCCTTGAGCAGTAAGTCTGCCAAGGTAAGATATGTGGATCATTATGTGATCGGTGGCTCTGCCATGGCCTTGAGCAGTAAGTCTGCCAAGATAAGATATGTGGATCACTATGTGATCGGTGGATTAGCCACGGCCTTGAGCAGGGAGTCTGCTAAGGTAGGAGTAACGGATGGACTTAGGATGGGTTGGGCTTCATAATTGCATATTCATGTGTATGGACTGTGTGGATATGGGCCAAGCCCATATGTGGAGACATGTGTAATAGCTATGCACTGAGTCTTGGTGACTCACCCCCTTTTTCCCTACCTTTTTGCAGATGAGTAGATCGCGGAGATGGAGCCGGAGAGGACTCGAGGCGGCCATGCTTGTTCCTCAGTTTTGCAGTTTATTTCGCCCCGTTTTAAGTTTCTTTTTCACTAAATTTCGATGGGGTTGTAATATGGCCGCTTATTATTATTCGTATGTTTAAGTAGTTGCTTTTACTTTATTTCTATTATATTACTAATGAACTTATAAACTGTTAAGCAAATCGGTAAGAGCAACGTTTTCAAAGCAAATACTCGTACGCGTTTTCAAAGACGTTACCATCGGGTAGCAAATTTTACCAAGTTAATAATAACCCTGATGGTTTTAAAAACTTAAATGATCAAATGGTTTCAAAGGAAAAGAAAAAGTTTTTAACTCAATCGTGTTTATCGAATCAACCCATCTTAGTTTTAGTAAACACCGTTTCATAAATTTAACAATATTTTTAGATTTCCACTGTTAACCCAAATCTCTCAAAACGTTTTTACCCCGTGACATACCAAATCCGATCAAGACTCGTGGGCCGGGTTTGGGGTGTTACGTACCTCCAGTTTACTTACCTCTCAAAACTTAACCGTTCATGCATAACATATGATAATATACTCGATCCTTTCAATATACTAAACAGCAATAGTAATAAAAGTCGTTTAACGAACCTCGTACCTACACACTTTTTAATAAGATTTAGTAACGCGTCGCACACTTAGTGCCGTTACTCAACACTTCTTGTAACATATCACTCACATCAGCCGTTACTTAACACTGCTTGTAACGTATCGCTCATATAGAGCCGTTACTTAATACTTCTCGTAAGTATCGCTCACATAGAGCCGTTACTTAATAATTCTCATAACGTATCACTCATATAGAGCCGTTACTTAATACTTCTCGTAATGTATCGCTCACATAGAGCCGTTACTTAATACTTCTCGTAACTTGTCGCTCACATAGAGCCGTTACTTTAATAATTCGCACACATAGTGCTTATTAACCGGTTTCGCACAATTAGTGCCTTTCATAACTTGTTGTTCATTCAATTGTATACACGTATAATTAAAAACTAACCCACTGAATCACAAATACTTACATACATAAAGTATGTCCATGCTATTTTCTATCCAAACACTATATCACATTCGGCCAAATTCTTTTATCAAGCATCCAACCAATCCATTTAAAATCAATCACATTCAAGCCTAACATCCCACATAATTTTCCTTACATTTATAATATTCAAATGCCCTTTTCATGCTATTATGCTCAAGCAATAACCAAAATCATATTCGGCCAAAACAATAGCATGTAACTAATTTATCATTGAATATAACCATATCAAAATTTAGGATCTCTCAAATCCATTTGCATCATTAACATTTAGATATTCATTTCATGAAATTAAAGTCAAATTCTAAGAAATCTCACATTAGGCTATTTTTATACCACATTTACCAACATATTCGGCAATATATCATTCAATATACTTACCATCATTAACATAGATATACTATAAAAAAAGAATTCGATTTAACTCAATTGCTTAAATCTTACCTCGGAAATCAACGGATTAGGGTTTTCTGGTTACTCGTTTAGTTTTGCATTTCCTCGATCCAATCCTGTGTCTTTATGTTCTTGATCTAAATGAATTCCAGTTTAAACATATTCAAATATCTTTTTATTCAATTTAACACAAAAATCACATAAATGGGAAAATTACCATTTTACCCCTGACATTTTTAACTTTTACAAGTTAGTCTCTATTGCACAAAACACAAAATACACATAATTTGGAATTACTCCTTTAGGGCCGAATACTACCTATGCCCATACAAAGCCATACAATTCATTTATTCCACATTCAGACCCTTTAATTTTACAAATTTCAAAATTTCATCCTAATTACTCAAATTAATCAAAATTTCCAATTCAAAGTATGTTAATCTAAAACATATATTTAAAATAAAACCATCAAACATCACAAATCACAAGCCTTCTTCAATGGTCGAACATCACACATGCATTATTAACAAAAATTTTAACATGGGTCGGATAGTATTCGAAGCAACGATCTCAAAAACGTAAAAATTAACAAAAACCGAACTCAATTACATACCTAATCAAGCTTGCAAAGACCGAATATTTGAGAGCTTTAGTTTCTCTCTTTTCTTCTTTTGTTTCAGCAATAAAATGAAAAATAAAGATGAACATTCCACTTTCTTTTCTTTTATGTTTTCTTTATAATATGTTTATAATATAATAATATATTATAATATAACATATAATATAAACATATACTTTATAAAATTTGCATGTTGTCGTCCACTATCCCATTAAAAGTGGAAAATTTTCAACATAAACCCTCCCTTATTTAAAGACATTAATTCAACCACTCAATCAAGCAATAAGCTACTTTTATCACTTATGCGATTTAGTCCCTTTCTTTAAATTGAACACACAAACAGACAAATTTGCCCACGATATTTTAACACATACTCAAACATATACAATTAACATGAAAAATAATATTAAAATATTTTTCTAACTGAGATTCGTGGTCCCAAAACCACCGTTCTGATTAGGGCCAAAATCGGGCTGTTACACGTTTTTTGTATATTCCTTTGTACCTATAATAAGTTCTCGGATATTAATGACATGAGTAACACTGCTAGGAAATCGAACCTCCTTTTGAGCAAGACATGTGTTTAAATGGATCTCAGGACTTTGAAGATGACATTGACTGTGGCTTATCTCCGGAATTGTTAAGAATGGTAAAACAAGAGGAAAAAAAATTCTACCTCATGAAGAGGCAGCAAAGATTGTTACCTTGGAAGAAGGAAAGGTAGTGAAAATTGGAACGTGCATAACCGAAGAAACGAAGCGAGACCTCGTAAAGTTGCTTCAGGAATTCAAAGATGTCTTCGCATGGTCATACCAAGATATGCCTAGGTTAAGCACTGACATTGTTGTACACCGCCTCCCCATAAAAGAGGATTGCAGGCCGGTTCAGCTGAAGCTCCAGAGAATGAGGTATGACATTGTGCTAAAAATAAAAGAGGAAGTCAAAAAGCAATTCGATGTCGGATTCTTGCAGGAAGTCAAATACTTAAAATGGGTAGCCAGCATTGTACCTGTCCCTAAGAAAGATGTGAAGGTACGAATGTGTAGATTATAGAAACTTAAATAAGGCCAACCCGAAAGACAATTTCCCTTTGCCTCACATTGATACTTTAGTAGAAAATATTGCAGACTATTCGCTGTTTTCCTTCATGGATGGCTTCTCAGGATATAACCAAATAAAAATGCATCTAGAAAAGACCACCTTCATCACCTTCTAGGGTACATTTTCTTATAAGGTGATGCCATTTGGGCTGAAAAATGCAGGAGCGACATATCAAAGGGCCATGATGACCTTGTTCCATGATATGATGCACAAAGAAATCAAAGTATATGTCGATTATATGATCGTAAAGTCCAGAACAGAAATGGAACATATCCAAGTTTTGAGGAAGTTATTCTTGAGACTGAGAAAATTCCAATTAAAGCTCAATCCAACAAAATGTACTTTTGGAGTGAGATAGGGAAAATTGTTAGGCTTCGTAGTCAGCGATAGGGGAATTGAGATTGACTCAAATAAGGTTCGGGCTATATAAGAATTGCCTCCGCTCCGCACTCAAAAAGAAGTTCGAGGTTTCTTTAGAAGGCTAAATTACATTGCTCAGTTCATTTCACAATTAACAGAGAAATGTGATCCCATATTTCATCTTTTTAAGAAACACAATCTAGGTGTGTGGGATGATGAATGCTAGAAAGCTTTTGATAAGGTAAACAATACTTGTCAAGTCCTCCAATATTGTCACCTCCCTACCCAGATAAGCCATTAATCTTGTATTTGACAGTGTTTAATAACTCTATTGGATGTGTGCTGGGTTAACACGATGATTCTGGAAGAAGAGAAAATGCAATATACTACCTCAGTAAGAAATTCACTGAATGTGAAATGAGATATTCGCTAATTGAGAAATTGTGTGGTGCCTTGATTTGGACAACTCGAAGGTTGATGCAATACATGCTGTACCACACGACATGGCTAATCTCGAAGTTGGACCCTCTAAAATATATGATGGAGTCAACTGCTCTGAATAGAAGGATGGCTAGATGGCAAATTCTGCTCTCTAAATTTGACATAGTTTATGTGAGCCAAAAAGCCGTGAAAGGAAGCGCAGTAGCAGATTTTCTGGCCAGCAGAGCTCTAGAAGAGTATGAGCCTCTAAACTTTGACTTTTCCAATGAAGAACTAATGTATGTGGCAGCTACTGAAGAAGACACTACAAAAGATCACCTTTGAAAATTAAACTTCGACGAAGCATCAAATGTTGTAGGTAATGGAATTAGGGTAGTCTTAGTATCCCCAAATGGAGATCCTTATCCATTCACATGCAAACTGGATTTTGATTGTACAAATAACATGGCAGAGTATGAGGCATGTATCATGGGACTCCGTACATCCATAGAACGTAAAATTAGAGCGCTGGAAGTATATGGAGATTCTGCACTGGTGATCTACCAACTAAAGGGTGAATGGGAGACAAGAGACCCTAAATTGATTAATTATTGAAGGATAATTTTGGGGTTAATAGAGAAGTTTGATGATATTACTTTCAATTATCTCCTTCGAGACGAAAACCAGATGGCAGATGCTTTGGATACTTTGGCTTCCATAATCAAAGTGAGCAAACAAAAGGATGTAAAACCCATTCAAATGATTATTTATAAGGCCCCAGCTCATTGTTACAATGTGGAGGAAGAAGAAAGAGATGATCACCCCTGGTACCACGATATATTGCGATACGTGAGAAATCTTGAATACCCAGAGCAGGTAATCGAGAACAATAAAAGGACATTGAGAAGACTAGCCTGTGACTATATCTTAGATGAGGAGATCCTGTACAAAAGAAGAAAGGATCAGGTACTATTGAGATGTATGGATGCCGTTGAAGCTAAAAAAATTCTAGAAGAAGTCCACGAGGGTGTTTGTGGAACACATGTCAATGATTTCACAATGGATAGACAAATTATGATATTCGAGTACTATTGGTCTATCATGGAGGCAGACTGAATCAATTATGCTAAGAGATGTCATAAATGTCAAATTTATGGAGACAAAATTCATGTACCTCCTTCACCTTTGCATGTTATGACTTCCCCATGGCCTTTCTCTATGTGGGGCATGGATGTAACCGGGCCGATCTCTCCAAAAGCTTCAAATGGACATCGGTTCATCTTTTTAGTCATCGACTAGTTTACCAAGTGGGTAGAGGCTGCCTCATATGCCAGTGTTACTAAGTCGGCAGTCAGCAGATTTCTAAAAAAGGAAATCATATGTCGATATGGACTGCCTAAGAGTATCATATCTGATAATGCATTAAACTTGAACAACAGCACGATAGCGGAGGTCTGCAGTCAGTTCAAAATCAGACACCACAATTCATCACCGTATCGTCTAAAAATGAATGGTGCAGTGGAAGCAGCTAATAAAAACATTAAGAAGATTGTGGGGAAAATGGCTGAAACTTATAAAGATTAGCACGAGAAGTTACCATTTACTCTCTATGCTTATCGAACGTCTATCAGAACTTCCACCAAGGCAACGCCTTTCTCATTAGTTTATGGAATGGAGGATGTTTTTCCCATTGAAGTAGAGATATCTTCCCTTCGAGTTTTGTCAGAGCTAAAGTTAGATGAAGCAGAATGGATCCAGTCCCGATATGATCAGTTGAACTTGATTGAGGAAAAGAAGCTAAAGGCTATTCGTCAGGGTCAGATGTACCAAAAGCGAATGATGCGAGCTTATGAAAAAAAGGTTCGCCCAAGAGAATTTCACGAGGGGGACCTGGTGTCGAAAAAGATCCTCCCCATACAAAAGGATTTCAAAGGGAAATGGATGCCAAATTAGGAAGGACCTTATGTGGTAAAAAAGGCTTTCTCCGTAGGAGCACTGATTTTGACCGAAATGGAGGGAAAAGACTTGCCCAATCTTGTAAATTCCAATTCAGTTAAGAAGTACTATACTTAAAGAGGAAAAGAGGCCAAAGTGAAAACCCGCAAAGGGCGCCTTGAGACCAAAGGGGTTTTGAGTCGAAAACCTGAAAAGGGCGACTCAAAATTGTGATCAAAGATGGGGCATGCGATGATCTTGTTATACCTGAATTAACGAAGAGAAGGTGTGCAACATCTTGGGGCATCGACAAAGTACTCTAGATCTTCTAAACACATATTGAGCTTAAAATGGTTTTCAGAAAGTTCATACTGAGAAACTCAGGCTGCGATATTTGGGGCACCTATCTTTTCCCTTCACTTTTTGTATTCCAGCAATGTTTTCTTTCTTTAATTAACCCATTCTTTTCAGATTTTGTTCCTGATAAATTTCAGTTTTCTCCATCATTATGATCATTTTCAAGCATTTTGCATTGAAGTAACGATTAATGGACTAATAATACTTTCACAAAAGGAGTTTTGCATATTACTCTGGAAATTTCTAAATAGTACGAGAACATGAAACATGACTATTATTTAGAACTTACCAAGCCTAAGGGTTGGAAATATTTGAGAAATAAACTCTAAATAGTGACTATTTCTTCGAATTTTCTGTCAAAAATATCGACTGGACAAGAAGACAAGATATTACGTCAATGATACAACCTTGAAAAACAACGAGCAATGACAACCTAGACATTAAAAAAGGGATCATTCTCATGACATTCTGCATTCATGCAAATATCATCCATAACACATCTAGTTAGGAGCATTCGATTCATTTTGATCATTGCATCCTAATCCTTATGCATAAGCATAGGTCCATAAATCGATTCAACAGGTTATGTCCCCAGAGGATGGTGTAGCAAGATCGATGAATCCACAAGTCTCATACCTCTAAAGTTGCAGTAGGTCGGATCAAATTTACCAAAACCAAACCTTATCTCCCTGAAGTTGCAGCGGAGCAGACTGAAGATAGCGAATATTATCTCCCTGAAGTTGCGGCGGAGCAGATTGAAGCTACAAGTCTAATCTCCTTGAATTGGATCAAAGCACTAGTTCCTATGCCCCTAAAGATGCAGTGGAACGGAATGAAGATACTCGAGGAAGAAAGAACCGAAAGAAGTCAAGATTCGGCGAGACCGGGCAAAATTGGCCCTTTTAAAGTCTTTGCTTCATTCTCTTTACACGAAAATGAGCAAAGACGGGCAACTATAAGGCCCAATTTCTGCTCGGGCCCAATTAACCTAAATAACAGTCCAGTTTTTTTTCATTACAAACCCAACAAAATTAAATAACCCAATACAAACCCAAACACCAACCCTAGGCCCAATTAAGCCCAAAACTTAAACCACAAAGCAAAAAAAAAAAAAGGGGAAAACCCTATGTGCGCCGCACCTAGGTCTGCTGCCACGTTAGCACCTCTGCCTTCCTTGCGCTGTACATCGCACGTCAGCCTCCGTACGCTACCACAGCTGGCTTCCGTACCTGCGAATAAGACAAAAACACAGCACAAAAACAGAAAACAAAAAGCAAAAAATACTGATATTTGTATTTTTATTTCGGCTATAAAAAGCAGAGAGAACGATTGTATTTTTTTTTACACACGAAATATCAACACAAAATCAATACCAAAAAGCAGATAAAAAAAAAGGTTTCATTTTTATCTTTTTTATTTTTCTGTTTTTATTTTTCGAATTTGTTCTTCTATGCATAAAGGTTTCTTTTTCTTTTTTAATATACATAAATCCTAAAATATAGTATTAAAAAAAGAGAGAGAAAAACTACATTTCTGAGTTATCGGTGGACGACGGTGGTCGGCGGCGACGGCGGCAGACTGCGGTGGTCGGTGCCAGAGCCCTCGCCGAAATTTGGGCCAGAAGGAGAGAGGGGGGAGAGAAATTTGAGTTTTTTTTAAGAGAAGGTTGAAAATGATTTTTTTAAAAGGTTTTTTATTATTTATAGTAGAAGCAAAACGGCGTCGTTTTGCTTTGGCCATGTAAGTGCCAAAACGGTGTCGTTTCAAGGTGACCCATGACCCGACCCGATCAGCCCTCAAGATCCACGTGTTCTTGCGGTGAAGGGGCTATTTGCGCGAATGGGGCTTCCGCTTTTGCGGCATGTTTCGATTAAGTCCCGCCTTCCTTTCTTATTATTTTTAATTTTGCCCCTGTAAATTTATTTTGTGTTCGATTTAATCCCTCGATTGGGGCTTAAAACACTGCGTTTCGGGAACAAGAAACAATTTCCCAATTGGTCCCCCTCTTTTACGCGCGTTATATTTAGGCCCCAATTCTTTCTTTTTCTTTTAAATCTGGCCATTCAACTTTATTTTTGTCTCAATTTAATCCTTTTTAATTATTTATCTATTATAATTTAGCCCCGTGATTTTGCTTTACTTCCAATGATCCTCATTATTTTACTTCGATTATTTTTTTATATTATTTTATTTAATCTATTCATTTTTATTTTTATTTTTATTTTGTGCATATTTTTATTACTATTGCCATTCCATTTTTTAATATCAATTTTTTTATATTTATATGTATTATTTTTATCTTGTTTGCACATACATGTATTTTTTATTTTATTATATGTATTCTTTTTTTACTTCTTTTATTGTTCACATTTTATTTTGTGTATTTTAACATTTCTATTATTGTTATTATTATTATTATCATCACTATTATTATTACTAGTACTGTTATCTTCATTTTATCATCACTTTTACTATTATTATTATTACAATTATTTATTTATTTTTACTATTATTATTTGTTTATTAATGTATTTTTATTATAATTTATCATTATTATTGTATTATTGTTATTGTTATTGTTATTATTATTATTATTTTTACTATCTTTAAACTACTGTACATAGTATTTATTTGTTATTGATTTACTATTAGCTTTTACTATTATTTTTATTATTATTTTCTCTCATTTTATTTATTTGTTTATTATTTATTATTATTTTTTAAAATTTTTACCTATTATTTTATATACATTGTTAGTTTTAGCTTTTATTTTATTTTTGTCTTTATTATTGTTATTCGTATTATCACACTCGTTTTTATTCTATTATGCATATCGGCACTGTAATTCATTTTCCATTTTACTATGATCATATTACATTTTATCCGATGCATTAAAATTTTGTTTTAAAATAAGCAAATAATCCGCATTCTAAGATTCGAAAGAAACCGTGCCCTAGCTTATTGGGTTTCAATTTTTCTCATCGAGTCTAAAGAATCAATTATTTCTTTTAAATCAAAGCACATAAGTTAAATAAAAACTTATTCTCGGGAATTCAAAAATGTTGTGTCTTAACTCATTGGATGTGACATTTTGTTATCTCGAGGTAAAGATTTCTAAAAACAAAGGCAATACTCTATATTTAGAATTTTGAGAAGTTGAACCCTAACTTACTGGGTTTCGATTTTTCATTTGACCCAAATAACCAAATATTCTTCTTAAATTTAATGCACGAGTTTCAAAAGTCAAAAGACAAGCTTAGTTTCGAGGATTCAAAATGTCATATCCTAACTCACTGGGCATGACGTTTTACTTCTTTGAAATAAGCGGGTCTCAGCATCCAATTTAATTGATTTAAGTTTTTCATTAAACAAAGAGGATCGTATTTTAAAATCTTTTCAAATTTTCGACATTAAGACGTTAATCAATCAATTCGGTACCAATTTTGGGCGTTACGAGAGTGCTAATCCTTCCTCGTGCGTAACCGACTCCCGAACCTGTTTTCTTGAATTTCGTAGGTCAAAATCATCGTTTTAATAAATCAAAATGTTTTAATGATCAATCTCAAGGTGATCCGATCACACTTCGAAAAAAAGATTGGTGGCAACTCTATTTTCATTTTTAAAGTCGACCCCATTTTTCAACGACAAAAAAAAAAATGGTTTCGACTGGCAGTACAACAAGTTGGTTGCAAGATTGTATAATTTAAACTGTCTTTTTTTTTTCCTTGCTTTTAGCTATGAAATATGATCCCATGTACAAGTATTATTAATGAAATAACAATGTAATGCACGTTTAAATGTATGATACTGCACTCGGCTAAGTATAATTGTTAAGGTTGTAAGAAGTTTGTGGGTTTAAATGCAATTAAACATTTAATATATTGACATTATAACTTTGGAGAAATAAAAAAGCGAGATGCACGGGTAACATATTTTACACATGTTCATTTTGATTCATGGGTAACATATTTATTTTGTTAAATAATAATTAATTATACTTTAATCAATGTTTATTATACATAATGATGCTAATTGATAAATAATAATCAGTTTCTTATTATTTTACATTCAAATTCTCAATTTTACAATTGCAATTATGTATCAATTGATAAATTAATTAACATATTAAACGGAAAATAAATTGAGAAATTATGAAATAATTTTAATATTTTAATTGATATATAAACTTTATAAGTTTAAATTTATCTAAAAATAAATATTTAATTAAATAAGAAAATTAATTAGATAATTATCCATTTAATTCACCTTATATATTTATTTATATATCATCTGTAAATATTATCTAATTTAAATTTAAATTTTATCATAAAAAATTTTTAAAAATTATTTATCCTATTTGGATATTTTTGGATAACTTAAGTAAAATTAAACTGTAAGTAATATTTGTATTTAAATTTTTTTATATATTAGCCATTTGATTATAAAAATATTAATTTAAATAAATAATAAAATTAAATATAATCATTTGGATAATTATTATATTTAATAATTAAATTTTATTAAAATTTTAATTAGATAATCATAATTTTTAAAATCTCTTATTTAAAATCTTTGACTACTACGTCTTTATTCACTGTTGTATAAATAGGTGATTGCTAACAATGATTTTCATCCTAACATGTACGTTTTTTTCGCACATTCTATTGATTTCAATTTTTTTTTAAAATATTATAAGAAGGCATACATTAAGGGTATTTAATTGATAAACTATCAATATTAATAAAGAATACCATATTGTGAAGTCCAAGTCTATTCTCTGTAGCACGTTGTTGTGTTTTGTCCTTTTATTCATGTTCTAGTCTACTGTTTTTAATTGAAGTGTGTTCTATTAGGATCTTGTCGAAATGGAAAAAGAACTAGCAAATTTCAATATAGAGGATGGTGAAGAGGAAGTATTGATTTTGCCTACTGATGCGGTCTCTCGAAAATTGATCTATGATTGTTGTTTGGTTGGATGTTTTTTAATGGCAAGTGTAGTGCACTTTTCAGCAATGAAGAATACAATGAAAAATCTTTGGCATCCATTGGGATGAGTTCAAATCTCAGATCTAGGTGGGAAACGATATTTGTTCAAAACTTTTCATGAGTTGGACATCGAATGAGTGATCATGGGTGCTCCTTGGACTTTCAATAACCATTTACTGGTTTTTCACCGATAAAAGGAGGAAGAAGATCCGATGGAAGTTCCTCTTGTTTTTTTTACGTTTTGGATCCAAGTTCATGATCTCATTCCAGGATTTTTCTTAGAATCCATGGAAAAATTATTTGGTGACTTTATTAGAGAATTCATTGACTATGATGTGAAATAGTAATCGTGGGATGAAGAATTTTCTTCATATCTGGGTCCATATAGATATTCGTAAACCATTAAAACGATTAAAAAATATGATCTCTCAATCAAAATTTACTTATGTGAATTTTCAATATGAAAGATTAACTCTCTTTTGTTTCCTCTGTGGATTTCTAGGCTATGGAGATAATTTTTGTCCAAAAAGACTTATTCAGGGATTGAAGGAGATGAAAATGGGATGGGACTTAACATTGAGGGTGAACACAAGAAGGGTATCAACAATAAATAGTATTTGGCTTCATGAGGAAGATGATGCTAATTGGGGAACAATGGTGGGGCGTGAAATCCAAGGGATTGATGAGAGGAGGATTGGGAATGGTAATCAATCCCATTTTGGGATTTAATTTGGAAGGTTACAAGACTCAAGCTGATAATATTAATGCAGGTCCCTCTAATGAAATGGATCACGCCAATATGGAAGATAGCCCGATAGAAAGTGGTGATGCGAAGAAAAGGCCCAAGTTTGAAAATATGGATTTAGGCGTTTCTGTTTAATTAGATTCGATAAGGCCCAATTCAGAGCGAATTAATGCTCAACTACAACAAAGATCGGCGGTTGCCAATAGGCAAGCTGTAACGACTCTATAATCAGAAGTGTCAGAAAATGTATTCCCGGGACTTCGTTCCCGTAAATCGGACTTGTAAAAATTATTTACGAAGTTAGTTTTATAGTTAATTAGATTTCGGTTAAGTGAATATGCATGATTTAAGAGTTATTAAATTATAAAGACTAAATCGCGTGTAGGGTAAAAGTTGAATTATGATTTTAAAATAGTTAAAGGGACTAAAGAAGCAACTATACCTTTTTTCTCTTTAAGTGGACGGCATTAATGAGTTACATTATATATTTATATGTTGACTTATTATTATTATTATATATATTTAAGTTATATATTAATAAATATAGTAGTTAATGTATTAAAACAAAACAAAATTTATTCATTCTTTATTTCTATATATGCAAAACAAAAGTTAGAAAAGAGAAAGAAAAGAAGAAGGGTTAACGGACTTTGAAGTTCAAACTTCAATTGGTTAGTTAATTTAGTTTCTTTTATTGTAATTTTTATGTTTTTGGAATCTAGGTACTTAGGGCTAGCCGACCCGTGTTGTAATTTTTAGTATTACTTAAAATTTTGGATGTTAATATTGTTGAATATTTCAAATACTAGGAATTATATTAATAGATTTCATTGTATAAAGTGAAAAGGACTAAATAGTGAAGTTAATTCTTGATTTTTGAGTTCAGGGGTTAAATTGTGAAAAATTTAAAATTTAGGGGTTTAATTGAAAATAGGGAGCTAAATTTAGCTTAAAGTGAAATTAGTATAAAAATATAGGATTAAATGTGAAGAATAAAATTTAGTCTCGGTTTAGGGAATAAATTAGAATTTAAGAAAATATTGAGTAAAAATTTAAATATTCAATGTGAAATTGAATTGTGTTGTATTGATGTATTTTAATTGTTTTAATTTCGTAGCTAACGTCATATCGGAATCCTAGACTAAAAAGGGGGAGGATAAAATCGATGTCGAGCAGCTCAAAATCCACGGTTTGTATTTCTATAAATTTGAACGTAGTTGTTAATTGTTGTATTTCAATTTAATACATCTGGTAAGTGGTTGAGGTGAGAATTTTGGCACTTTGATAGTGAATTGAAATTATAGTTGATTGAAATGGATTGAATTGGTATGTACATTATGAACGTATTGATTATTTGAACTAAAATGAATATATGTGTAAATGTGATAATGTGCAAATCTGAGAATTGGATATTGGTTGTATTTGAGAAGTGAAATGAAATTCTATTAACTGTATCGGGTTAAGTCGGATACAGATGGCATGTCATAGGATAGGAAGAGTTCAGAGATTTCTTCGACTTCGAGTCGATAAACCAATTTACTTTGGTTTAACCGATGAGACACTGGGTGTCAATTTATATAGCATTGGGTGCAGTTATAACTTCGAATTTATCTGATAAGGCACTGGGTGCCAAATTGGTGTGTTGGTTGGATCCGTGTATCCGTCTGAGTCTGAGTCGTGTTAATAGGGGTAATTAAATAATAAGTTCTATGATCGATATTGAAATGGCAAAATATGTTATTTGGAAAATGGAAAAGTGAATTGATATATAAAAGGTGAAAATTGTGATCATAAATGATATATATGAGTAATGCACTCATGAATTGAATATAGTTGGTTTATGCCATTGTTTAAATGAAATGTTGAATGATCTATGAAAAGCTATTTTTATAGCAAGTGATGTTAACTGAGTTATATGTTAAACCAAATAATGGAAGAATATTTGTGAAATTGAGCAAATCATGATATAATGTGGTCTTATGCATGAATTTGAGATGGTGATAAATTTACAATTGCTTGTTAGATAGTAATGTGATTATACAATTCAAATTGAGCATTCATGTATTTTTATGTCTTTAATGTTCGAATTATAGAACTATAACTGAGTTTTACTTAGCGTACAATTTTGTTTTCTGTGCGTAAGTTAGGTACTTCTCTTTTGATCACCAACTCAGCATCCAACAACAATCCTGATCTTAAATGTGCTGATATTTACCTTTTCTAATAGCAAGTACCTAGGGTTGAGCATATATTTGTGTTTGGAGCCATAATTTGGCATGTTGTTTTGAACCAATGCTTGCTAGGTGTATGTGTATTTAACTTGATGTTTTAGGTTGTTATAAGCTAGGCTAAAATGATTGATTTTGGCATGTTTAAAACTTTGATTTGAATGATGCATAAATGAAATGTTTTGATGGTATAACTTGCGGTACCAATGAAGGTACATTGGTTAGGCACCTAGGACAATTGTTTTGGCATGTTTTGAGCATGTTTGATTATGTTTTGAATAGATCAAATGATTGGTAATTGAGTTGTTAGTGCCCAAGTAAGTAGGAAATGGTAAACTTGAGTTTTAAGGTACTTTTAGGTGCACACAGCATGGCCACACTAGCGTGTGCCATACACGTGCAACACACACGGGCATGTGACCTAAGTCAGAGAGTTAGATGGCCTGAGACACGGGTGTGTGTCTCAGCCGTGTGAGGCACACGGCCTGGCCACACGGGTGTGTGACCCCTACAGTTGAAATTTTTCTAACTTTTTCATAAAATTTTCAAATGTTCCCAATTTACTCCTGAAACACTTTTAAAGTGATTTTAAGCCCTCAAGGGCTCGAATAAGGGATGATATGCTTGTATAACATTGGATTATGCTATGTTAATTGAAATGTTTTGAAAGGAATGATTTATGTTACGTTTATCGAAACCATTTTAAAAGTTGATTTCGAAAAACGAGGATCGACTTTAAAAAAACAGAAATGGAGTCGCCACCAATCTTTTTTTACTTAGGTGTGACTGGATCACCTTATGAAATGTTTTCTTTCAAAACATTAATTCTGGCCTACGAAATACAAGAAAACGGGTTCGGGAGTCGGTTACGTACGAGGAAGGATTAGTACCCTCGTAACGCCCAAAATTTGGTACCGAATTGATAATCTCATGTCCTAATGTCAAAAATATTTGGAAATATGGTTTTAAAAATTTGAACAATTTGAGTTAAAATTGGAGATTCCTTTGTTACCAAAGTATACAAACATCACATCCAGCACGTTAGGACACGATGTTCTAAACTTTCGTAACCAAAATCCACTCATGATTTGCAAAATTCATTAAAAGGATATTTAGTTATTTGGACGAACGATAAATCGAAACCCAGCACGTTAGGGCACAATTTCTCGAATCTTCCAAACACGAAACATTGCCTTATTTTCTGAAATTCTTATCCCGAGATAACAAATCGTCATACCCAGTGAGTTGGGACACGACAATTTTGAATTCCCAAGAATAAGTTTTATTTATTTGAAATTTGTAAGTTCCGGTTTTAAAAGAGAAGGGATATTTAATACTTTAAGTTCTACGAGAAAAATCGGAACCCAGTGAGTTAGGGCACAATTCTTCTCAAAGTACCTAAATATCATATATCACCTTATTTTTTAAAATTATTAAAAATGCATCAAAAATTGTATTTTTATAAAACAATGGTTTGAGTATACAACCTACATATTTAATAGCAATTCTACATAATCATAAATTATACTAACAATACATAACAAAAGAATAATATAACACGAATATATAAATAAAGAATTATGTTAAGCATTGAATGTACAACATAATGAGAAAAGGAATATGACAATTTCTAAAACTATTTAACATATATAAACAATGTTTTCAATAAAATAATAAAAAGTATAGAAAAAGAAAATTAATAACAAATAATTTAATAATTTAATATATATAAATGATTATAAAAATAATTAGTAAACAGTATATAATAATAAAAACTTATATATAATATACTAATCGTAAAAATTACATATATAATAAATAATGTAAATAAAATAAGTTATATAATATAAATAGATTTTATATAAAAAATAACATAAAATAATACTATATAATATATAAATTAAGAAAATAATATAATGAATAATATATAAACTATAAAATAATATGTAAATCATATTAAACCAAATAATATATAATAATAATTAAATATATATAGAGATAACACATATAAAATATATATATGGATTTTGTACTATTAATAAATTAATAAATATAAGGAAACAATTTTTAAAAATATATATATAATATAAGATAAAAGGATAAAAAAATAAAAAAAATAAAACAAAGAAACATGGGTTAAAATAGTAATTAAAACAGATACAAAAGAATTAAATTAAAACGTGCGTTAAATCACAGGAGTTAAAATGGAAATTAAGCCTCTTTATCAAAACAGTGTCGTTTCGATTTTTACCTTTAAATGGCTTGAGGATCATATTGAAACGAAATAGAAGTTTCAAGGCTAATTTAATAAAGAAAAAAAGTCTGAATTAAACTAAATTAAAAACAATGAAATTACGGAAGGACTAAATGGATAAATTTCCCATTTTCTGAAAACACGCGGATTCTGTTCGAGTCTTCGGGTCAACGCGCGGATCTGGCCTTTGAAACAACGTCGTTTTTAGCTTATTGATTTAAGTAAAAACGACGATGTTTTTGTCTTGCTATATAAATCAGTTTTGATAAAAAAAATCATTTCAAATCTATATGTTAAAAAAAACTACGAATGCCTCTGAAACCCCCTCGTCCCTTGTCTGGCTCCTGTCTTCAGATTTCTGGGACCACCGTCCCACGTGCCGCACGCGCCTCCGTGGTCAGTGGCCAGAGGCTGGAAACTTCGTTTCTCAGGCGCGAATCGAAAGGTAAGGTTCTTTTCCTCTGTTTTCGTGTTTTTTTATATATAGAAATATATATGCATGAAAAATAAAAAGAATGCGAAAATAAAATCACCTTTGTATTGCCAAAGATTTGTTTTTTTATTTCTTTATATTTTTCTGTGTATTGTGTATTCTCTCTGTGAATCCTCTCCATTTACAGGTTTGTTATAGGGTTTTTATAACCTGAAAAAAAAATGAAAGAAAAAGGAAACAAAAAAAATTTTCATTTTTGATACTGTTTCTTTCTTTTCTTGCAGATACTTGACGAGGATCTTGGGGACGATGGAGTGATTCAGGCGCGGACCGCGGCGCGACAGAGGGCTAGCGTGGGCGCGAGGCGTTGATTGCGGCGTGAGGCTGGAGGTGCCGCTGGTGTGCTTTGCGGTGCCTAGGGGTTTCAGAAAACCCTAGGCTTACTGAAGCTTGTTTGGTTACTGGGCCATTTTGGGCTATTTGTATTAGGTCAGGGTAGTTCATTTGGGTTTAAGTTTGGGTTTTGGTACTGGGTCAAATGGTTTGTAAATGGACTGAAAAAAACATTTATTTATTTATTTATTTATTTTTGTTGGGTTTGTTTGTTTTTAGCCCGGGCAAAATTGGGCTCCTACAACGTTTATTCAGTAATGCTCTTTAACCCTATTCAGGCGACAGATACGAGTTAGGGGGGTTACACAAACCAACCGGGAGTAATGAAACTATTAAGCTGGAATGTCATCGGGCTGGGGAATATGTGGTCTATTAGAAAGCTTAAACATATGATGAATAAAATTTGTCCCCAAATTGTCTTCTTTATGGAGATGAAGTTAAATTGTTTCGGGATGGAAAGATGTTATCGAAGATGTGGTTTTTAGAATAAGATTGTGTTTCAGGCTGATGGAACACGAAGGGGATTGTGTTTAGCATGAAAAGTAGGAACTTTGATTCAACTTAAAAGTTATTCGAAAAATCATGTTGATGTGACTGTTAAGGAGGGAGAGGATAGTCTTGAGTAGAGCATGACAATATTTTATGGGGCTCTTGACCTTCATGATAAAGAAGGGACATAGAATTGATTGAGGCAATTAGGAAGGGATCAAAATCATTTGTGGATAGTCTGTGGGTGGTTTTAATGAGATTTTTTACGCACATGAAAAAAAAGATAAGGTTCCAAGGGAGGAGAATAGGATGGATAACTTTCACAAGACTCTAGAGGACTGCTTTTTAGTGGATGTGGGATACTTGGGAGCATGGTTCACGTGGGAAAGGGGAAATTTTCCAAATAAAAACCTTAGAGAAAGGCTTGACAAAAGTGTGACCAAAACAAAATGGATGAATATGTTTCCTAATTTTTTCAGTAAGACATTTATCCCATTCTTTCTCTGACCATTGTCTTTTATTTTTCCAAATAGACAAAGACGAATGCAGACGCTTGAAGAAAATATTTTGATTTGAAGCTTGGTGGATCATAGAAGAATCTTGTGAAGGAGAAATTCGAAGGCTTTAGGAGCAAGTTCTGGAAATGTATGGGAAAGATTGATCTTGTTACAAAAGGGATTGAAAATTTAGGAGAGAAAGATTCGTATGAAAAAACGAGGGCTTATGGAAGATCTTACAAAGAAGATGGAGTCTTTAAATAATCAAGAGAGAGATGAGGAAAATCTTGTGGAATTAATAGAGCTGAAGTTACATCTTAACATAAAGATCGAGAAAGAATAAGCTTTTTGGGAGCAGAGAGCAAAATTCGAATTGGTTAAAATAGAGAGATGGGAATATTGCATTCTTTCACAAATTTATATCTTAGCGCGGAAGGATAAATAATATTTTCTGTCTGAATGATCAAAATGGTAGGGAATTTAAGGAGATGGAAACAATGAAAAAGAATGCCTGAGATTACTTCCTAGATTTGTTTACCATAGATGGTGTTGAAAATCTGGATCATATTTTGGGAGGTGTGGGCCGATGTATCTCAGATGATATGAATAGAATGTTGACTGAGAAATACAAGGAAGAGAAGCCCATGGCATAATGTTGGATATTCATCTGACCCCGATGCCTTTGTTGGGTTCATACCTCATGTGCTTTGATATAAGTGGAGGCTTATGTTCTAAAGATGATCGAGCCCATAGCCGGTATGTTGGGCACATGATTGTGTATGGGATGGCTTTAGTAGCAACAGTATAATTCATATCTCAATTAAAGAATTAATGATATCCTCTCATTGGCATTGTATAGATTGATAAATATGGAATGTGGCCACGAATTGCTTGTTCTCGAACAAGCAATTTATCACAGTCATTTGTTGATAGTGATCATATTAATCATTAGGAATGCACAATGGTGACAATGAGATAAAATAGGTTTTTATTGAGTCAAAAACTTTTAACTCAAAGAAATCAAAGATATCATATGAGGGTAACACACACATGATGAGGTCATTGGACAAAGCAGTTGGATGAATTGCTTTCGTAAAGAGTATATAATAAAATTGCTTTCGTAAAGAGTATATAATAAGGAGTTTTCAATCATGATACTTGTTGTGGACTGACTCCATGATTAAGTAATTGCGAATTATCAAAACGATGATTTTGGACATAATTGCAATTATTAGAGCCTAATTGTATATGTCCATTGGTCCCTTCGCTAGCTCAACAAAAGCTTGATCTGACTGCAATTGAATCAGAACAAAATTTTACGACTTTGGGAATAATTTAATTGAGTCGATTTATTCGACGTGGAATTAAATTAGGTGGTCGTACGAATTTTTCAACTAGAGTATTTGATTAAAGAATTTTCTTGAAAAATTAATTTGGAAAATCTAAGTGATTTTTGGAAAAATTAATTGTGATCAATTAAAACTAAAATAATAAAATCAATTAAAATTAATATGATGTTTTTGGAAGTTAATTTTCAAGTCAGACAATTGGTCCAATGGGTAATAGAACTTGAAAATTGGACCTAAGATTGTAAATTGGACATTAGAGCCCAAAATTGAGACCAAGACCCCAAAACTGGTCTAACAGAGCCCGATATGTGTGTAGCAACGTAAAATTTAGTAAGGGCGCTAATTGAGGCGATTATTGAAAATTTGAAAACAGAGTTTCGATTTTATTTAAAAAAAAGGGAGTCGCCACCGATTCTTTTTCTAGGTGTGATCGGGCACCTATTAAATCCTCTTTTTAACAGATAAATTATTTTTTGAATTTTTCTAAAAAAGCCGAGCTTAGGTCTACGTTAAAATTCCAGAGAAAAATAGGGTTCGGGAGTCAGTTACGCGCGAGGAAGGTATTAGCACCATCGCGACGCTCAAAATTGGTATCTCGTTAAGCGCGTGTTGTTTTAATTTTCAAAAATACGAGTTCATTTTAATATTTAATCGTGATCTGATTGAAACACAAGAAATTTTTTTGAAAACACGAAAATTTTGAAAATAAGAAATTTTTGAAACACGAATTTTTTTTTGAAAACACGAAGATTTTTGAAAACGAGGATTTTTGAAAATACAAAATTTTTGAAACACGAATTTTTTTGAAAACACGAAGATTTTTGAAAACGACTATTTTTTAAAACACGAAAATTTTGAAACATGAATTTTTTCTGAAAAATACGAAAATGTTGAAATACGAGAATTTTTGAAAATGCGAAAATCTTTGAAATACGAAAATCTTTAAAACACGAAAAATTTCGAAATACAAAAATTTTTGACACTCGATAATTTTTTTAAAATCGAGAATTTTTTAAAACATGAAATTTTTGAAAACACGAAAATCTTTGAAACACGAAAATTTTCAAAACACGAAAATTTTTTACACTCGAGAATTTTTTGAAACCCGAGAATTTTTGAAAACACGAAAATTTTGATAAATTACATATTATCGTATTATATATATTTTAAAAACAAAATTTTGATAATTTAAAAATAACCACAAAAATAATCATTTTATTTTAAAACTCGATATTTTTTTAGATTTTTTTTAAAGGGCGTATCGTATTTAACATGAACCGATGATATGCACCCAACATAGCGATGAAATCAACGACAAGTATTAAATCGATTCGTTGCCTTATTTATTAAAATTATTAAAATTAAAAGTAAAATAAAATACGATTAAAAATAAAAATGCTAAAAATATCAATAATATTAAAACGAGATGTCATAAAAAATACTCGAATTAAATTAAAAGTGGGTAAAAAGGAAATTACTGAAAAGCTCAAAATTACGGGCTTGAAGAACGGGATACACGACCCGGGCTTTTCCTTTTTTTTCTTTCTTTTTTTTTTCTTCTTCTCTTTTTTTGCTATTGTGTCGCGAGTTGGGCTGCTGAAAATGGCCTGCTGGACTGGGCTTGGGCTTGCCTGGCCTTCTGTTGGGCTGACCTATTTGGGCTGCCTTTTTTTGGGCTGTTTTTTTTTAGGCTGCTCCCTTTTTTATTTTGGGCTGTTTTTTTTTGCTAGGTCTGTTGGTGCGGGTCGGGCCAGGCCGCACATGTCGGGTCGAGTCGACCAGACTGTAAAAAAAAATTATTATTTTTTTCTTTTTTTTCTTTTTTCCTTTCTTTTTCTTCTTCTTCTTTCTTCTTCTTCTTCTTCCTTCTTCTTCTTCTTTCTTCTTCTCCAACGACTGCCGCCGTCGACGTCGTTGCCACTTCCTCAACAGTGGTGCGACGCCCCCTCTCCCTCTCCTATTCTTCTCCTTCTCTCTTCTCTTTTCTTTCTTTTTCTTTTCTTTTTCTTTTTTTTCTTTTTCGTGGGTTTTTTTTAATGTTGGGGGTTTGATTTTTGGCTGATTTCCCTCTTTTATAGTGTGTTTTTTGCAGGTATTAGGTGGCTAGGGGAAAAGTAGGCGGATTTTTGGAGATTTTCTGACAGAAGGACTGAATTGTAAACACAGCAAAACAAGCAGGGTCAAAGTGTAATTTCAAGAAAGATGAATGGTCAAAATATAATTTTGGAAAGTTTAGGGGTCGAAATGTAATTTAAGGAAAGTTTAAGGGTCAAAATGTATTTTTTATTTTTTATTTTTTAAATATTTTTTTTCAAAAAAATTTGAAAATTACACACATAGTTGGGCCGGACAAAATTTAGTGTTTACAGCTGCCCCTCTTTGCCCATCGCTGTGAAGCAGGGATAGTGCAAAGACTTAAAAGCACTAAATTTTGTTCGATTGTCCAATCTTTATTCTTTATTTTTATTTGAAAAACAAAAATTGAAAATAACTCAGCATGTAACCCGAGGCTCAACTCACCTCTCGCAATATGAGTTGATTTTTTTTTTGAAAAACAGAAATTGAAAAACACATCAGCGTGTGACCCAAGGCTCAACTCACCTCTCGCAATATGAGTTGATTTTTTGAAAAGTAAATTAAAAATATCTCAGCGTGTGACCCGAGGCTCAACTCACCTCTCGCAATATGAGTTGATTTTTTTGAAAAATAGAAATTGAAAAATACTTCAGCGTGTGACCCGAGGCTCAACTCACTTCTCGCAATATGAGTTGATTTTTTTTGAAAAAAGAGGATTTGAAAATACCTGAAACACCCCAAACCCGCCCACGAGCTTTGACCAGATTTGGTATGTTCCTCAAGTAAACCGGTTTCAAATTCTTTTGTTACTTAGAGAAAAACTTGTGTGATTAAAAAAAATATTGTTTTGGGTTGGGCTTGAGTTGAAAACAAATTTAACTTACGTTGGAACCCATTTATTTATGGTGACAAAACGTTTGGGCTTTGTTTTGAATAAATATACTTTAAACTTTAATAAATAAAAATAAAATAAAGTAATCCAACTATGGTCTTATGGCCTTATTACATCAAATAATTCCCAAACTTAAAATTAAAGTACTTAGTAAAAATAAAAATCCCAAATAATAAGATTTTTTCTTGCTATGCATGGCCACCTTTAGCTCCTGCCGACCCGGTCCATTATTGCTCATCACCTGAAAAATATTCCCAACGGGGGTGAGTCAAACAGACTCAATGTGTAACCAGCACTAAATCATAATAGAATCAGGCATAACAAATATCACACATTCATATCATAGCATACAAATTATGATGCATTCCCAAACCCAAACCTAATTATCCATCCGCTACACACCCCCGTACCTGCCAAGCACACCGTGGGGACTACTAAGTCAACCTTCCATCCGCTACACACCAATTTGCGGGCTTAAGGCTCCTCATCTGTGGTCTTAGGAAACCACTTTTCAGACATCGTGGTCTTAGGTCACCACTTTTCGACATCGTGGTCGTAAGTCACCACTTTTCGACATCGTGGTCTTAAGTCACCACTTTTCACACCCCTTTCAATATACAACCATATGCCCCATATATATTAATATGCATAATATACCGAGTTCACATTCTTATCATATTTTCATGTTACTTAATAACATATTTCATATTCAAAGAGAAGTAGGAAACGTACTGAGTACTTAGTACCTTAACATGGTACCTTAGTCACGCTCATATTTCCATTAACACATATTTTAATACATATAACCATAATTCATATTACAAAGTAGTGTGGGGTACACACCTGATTCGCTTAGCAAATTCCTTGAGATTTCGAAATCTGATCTACCGCTTAATTCCTTAATCCCTACATTTGATTAATCACTTACTAATTTAATAAAAAGCCATTCGGCTATAAATCCAAATCCTAGTAGGATTAGTATTCTTAAACTTACCTTGTTGCCGATTGGGACACCAACAAATCTCGAAATTGATCCTTGTTTTCCTAGGAATGTCGAAATTCCTATAACCTTGCGTTAGATTTAATCTAACCATTAAAACATAAAACATGGCCTTTGGCCGAATATACATATGTCTTACCTTAATCTTAGAAATCCCGAAACTCACCGAATAACTAGGGAACACGTGGCCTATGGTATACCTTCGGGCAAAGAACTTCTCCTTCCTTGTAGTCGACACATAGTAAATCCCGAAAGATCTCTTCAAAGTTTCGGCAACAAGATATTAATGGGTTAGTCCTAGATTTCGGTAAATCTTAAAAGAAAAAGGATGAAACCGAATGAGACCTTACTCTTACTCGAAGAAATCGATTGCACCTTCACTTCAATCTTCAGAGATTCGGCTATGGCTAGATGATGATCTCACAACTTTCGGCTTTTGGAGGGATTAGAGAAGGAAGAATAAAGATGGAGGATTCGGCTAGAACACAAGGTATTTCGGCTTGACAAAAATAAAAGAAGAAGAAGATTTGGTGAAGAGAATTCGGCAGAGGCTTTCAAAGAACAGAAAATAATGCAGAATGGCCTCTCTTTTCCTTTTATAGCCGAAATTACTAAGCTAGAGTCCCTTACTTGGCCACCACTCTTCTATTTTGATAGCTTTATCCCTTTAATTATCATAAATAAAAGAGTTTAATCCAACATTTATCTCGTCAAAATAATCCAATTTAAAAATCCTTTATTTATCACCTTTTTAATCGAATATTTATGAAAATAGAACACCTCCTTTCTAGAAGCATGTGCCGTCCACCTCAGTCTTCTGGAAGCAAAAATAAAACCTCCTTTATTTGCTTCCCAAGTGACTCGAACTCAGGCCCATTCCTTTTGCATATGGCGCCATTTCCATAGGCCCTAAGTGACATCTTCAGGCCACTTTTCCAAGCCTGTTTATGTGTCAAATTTCACAAACTTTTTCTTTTAAGGCCACCTTGCCTTAATTTCCCCTTTTAAACTTTAAAACTCGACATTTCTAAGTCATTTCTAAGTTTCCAAAAATTTTCATTCGGCTCTGTAAACTTGACATTTCCTTACATTTCTAAGTTTCCAGAAATGTTCACTTTCCTCTTTTGAATCATTTCTTTACATTTCCTAGTTTCCAAAAATGTTCACTTTCCATTTTTAAACTTAACATTTCCATACATTTCCAGATTTCCAAAATGTTCACTTTCCTCTTTTGAAACTTAACATTTCTAAATCATTTCCTTACATTTCCAAGTCATTTCCCTACATTTCCAGGACATTTCCTTTCATTTCCTTGCATTTCCTTACATTTCCATACATTTCCTCACATTTCCTTACATTTCCTTACATTTCCATACATTTCCATACATTTCCTTACATTTCCATACATTTCCTTACATTTCCTTACATTTCCATACATTTCCTTATTTCTAGAATTCACATAACATATTCATAATTCATAAAACATGCCATTTTACCATATGGTTCCTTGTGTCATGCTTCACACGGAGTTTCTTTTAAAGCCTCATTTACCTAACTTCTCCTTTAAAAATAAAATTCCAATACTTTTCCAAGACTTCCTCCTACATCCTTGGATTCTCAAAACTCTTAAAACATGCTCAACCACACTTAAAGCCTACTAACACTTGAGTTATGCTCCAAACACATAACCCCTAATCTAGGATGTTACAATACCTCAGCATATGACTTGAGGTTCAACTCATCTCTCGCAATATGAGTTGATTTTTTTTTTGAAAAACAGGAATTGAAAAATACCTCAGCGTGTGACCCGAGGCTCAACTCACCTCTCGCAATATGAGTTGATTTTTTTTGAAAAACAGGATTGGAAAAATACCTCAGCGTGTGACCCGAGGCTCAACTCACCTCTCGCAATATGAGTTGATTTTTTTGAAAAAGAGGATTTGAAAAATACCTCAGCATGTGACCTTAGGCTCAACTCATCTCTCGCAATATGAGTTGATTTTTTTTTTTTGAAAAACAGAAATTGAAAAATACTTCAGCGTGTGACCTGAGGCTCAACTCACCTATCACAATAGGAGTTGATTTTTTTTGAAAAAAATGATTGGAAAAATACCTCAGCGTGTGACCTGAGGCTCAACTCACCTCTCGCAATATGAGTTGATTTTTTTGAAAAACAGAAATTGAAAAATACCTCAGCGTGTGACCTGGGGCTCAACTCACCTCTCGCAATATGAGTTGATTTAAAAACATAAATGAAATAATTTTTTTTAAAAATATCAAAATTTCAAAACATATCATCTGATGGAACTCGGATGTCTTCTTTTCCTTGATTCAGTATAGCTATCATCAAAACCTCTTGCTCTACTGGAGTACATGTATATGTCATGCATGATGTTATCATGATATGCACGTGTTTGTCTTAAATGCTTTTATGCCTACATGATAATGCCATGCGCCTTGGGCTTGTTTGTCATATATCTCTTTTTATTACGATTCTCATGATGACCTGCATACATTGCTTCGACTCTTGACTGTTCTTTCAAGTTTTGTACCCGTCCTCGAGTAATCTGCGTTTCTCGTATATCACCCTTTTGCCCCCTGTTGAACTTTGTCCTTGCTTTGAGGCTCTTATACTTACCAAATTCTCATCCGGATAATGCTTAACATTCCTTTTGTTTAGAATATGTCATTTTACTATTTATTACTTAAATGAACCAAACATGATATGCTTGACAATGGCACAGTAGGTACGAAAGAAATACCTCACATTCATATTTATTTCAAAAGCAACAAGCAAAGAAAATTGACAAGGAATAGTTCAATAAATAGAACATTTTAAAGAAAGGAAAGCAGATTCAATTGTCACAAATGCTCTAGATATCCAACGCATGAACTTTTCCACGTTTTTTCATCCTGGATCTTTTCGAGCAAAGCTTCTTGTGTAGAAGATTTCGAGCTTCCGAGAATGCTTCAAATATTGTAATCTCGCCATTTGACTCCCTGTTCAAATCGTCTTGCTCCTTATGTCCAAACCCCCTTCATTAGGACGCCCTTTCAGGTTTTCATCCTAATCTTTTTTGTTTATCAAGACGCCCTTTTCAGGTTTTCATCTTGATCTTTTTTTTCTTTTTCTCTCTCTTTTTTTAATCAAGACGCCCTTTTCGGGTTTTCATCTTGATCTCTTTTTTCTTTTCTCTTTTTTTTTTTTACTTTTTCTTATCAAGATGCCCTTTTCGGGTCTTCATCTTAATCTCTTTTTTTTTAGGCATAATATTCTTCACAGCATCTGAGTTCACTGGATTTTGTACCTCCTTTCCATCCATCTCAGTGAGAATCAAAGCTCCACCAGAGAAGGCCTTCTTTACGACATATGGCCCTTCCCAATTTGGTGCCCATTTTCCTCGAAAGTCTTTTTGTATTGGGAGAATCTTTCTCAGTACGAGTTCTCCCTCGCGGAACTCTCTTAGCCGCACCTTCTTCTCATGGGCCGTGATTATTCTCTTCTGGTACATATGTCCATGACAGATTGCCTTCAAGCATTTTTTTTCGATAAGATTTAACTGGTCATATCGAGCTCGAACCCATTCTGATCCATCTAGTTTCGACTCTATTAAGACTCGTAGAGAGGGGATCTCAACTTCGATGGGCAGCACAGCTTCTATTCCATAGACCAGAGAGAAAGAAGTTGCTCCCGTAGATGTCCGCACAGATGTGCAAGATGCATACAAAGCGAATGGTAGCTTCTCGTGCCAGTCTTTATATGTTTCAATCATTTTCCCAATAATCCTCTTAATATTTTTGTTGGCCACTTCTACAGCTCCGTTCATTTTCGGGCGATAGAGTGAGGAGTTATGATATTTTATTTGAAATTGCTCACACACTTCCTTCATCATTTTGTTGTTCAGATTCAAAGCATTATCTGAAATGATTCTCTCAGGCAAACCATATCGACATATGATCTCTTTTTTTAAGAACCTGCAAACTGCAGTCTTCGTCACATTAGCAAACGAAGCGGCTTCTATCCATTTTGTAAAGTAATCTATAACCATAAAAATTAATCGGTGTCCATTAGAAGCTTTTGGGGAAATTGGCCCTATAACATCCATGCCCCACATAGAAAAAGGCCACGGAGAAGTCATGACATGAAGGGGCTGCATGAATTTTATCGCTGTAAACTTGACATTTGTGGCACTTTCGTGCGTAACTAATGCAGTCTCATAATCTGCCTAGCCACAGTGAAACCATTGGCATGTGTCCCACAAATTCCTTCATGGACATCTTCAAGTATTTTTCTGGCTTCAACAGTATCCACACATCTCAGAAGCACTTGATCTTTTCCTCTTTTGTACAGATATCCCCATCAAGGACAAATCCCACCGCTATTCTTTTAATTGTTCTTTTGTCATTCTCATTTTCTTGCTCGGGATACCTTTGATTCCTATCATATTCTAAGATATCATGGAACCATGGCCGTCCATCTGTCTCTTTTTCAATGCTAAAACAATGTGCAGGGACCTCATATATGCTCATTTGGAGAGGCATTATTTTCGTTTCTCGGTTTGCTTTGAACATTGAAGCCAAAGTGGCCAGGGCATCAGCCAATTGGTTTTCTTCTCGTGGGAAGTAATTAAAGTCACTTCTTTAAATTCTTTAATTAGTTTCACAACGAGATCGCGATATTTAACTAATTTCGAATCTTTCACTTCCCAATCTCCACGGACTTGGTAAATCACCAACACTGAGTCCCCGTACACCTCTAAGATTTTGATGTTTCGCTCAATAGCTGCACGAAGTCCCATGATGCAAGCCTCATATTCCGCTACATTATTGGTACAGAAGAAATTTAATTTGGCAGTGAGCGGATAATGGTTCCCTTCTGGTGACACTGAGACTGCTCCAATCTCATGCCCCAATGCATTCGATGCACCATCAAAGCTCATCTTCCATGATTTCTCTTTAATGGATCGCATACCTCCGTTGTTCGAGTTGCTAAGAAGTCAGTTATCCCGCTTCCCTTTATCGACTTTTGACTCACATATACGATGTCGTACTCCGATAGTAAGATCTGCCATCATGCCATTCTTCCTGAGAATGCAGGTGATTCCATCATGTATTTTATTGAGTCCAGCTTTGAAATTAGCCACGTCATATGATACAACATATATTGTCTGAGCCTTCGAACTACCCAGACCAAAGCACAACAGAATTTTTCAATTGACGGGTACTTGGCTTCATACTCTGTGAACTTCTTGCTGAGGTAGTAAATCGCCTTTTCTCTTTTCCCCGACTCATCATGTTGCCCCAGTACGCAACCCATTAAGTTTTCGAACACAGTTAGATACAATATTAACGGTCTCCCGGGAGTTGGCGGTACTAGCACCGGGGGGCTAGACAAATATTGTTTTATCTTGTCAAAAGCCACTTGACACTCCTCGTTTCATTCTCCAGGATTGTGTTTTCGAAGGAGTCGAAAAATTGAGTCACACTGGTTGGTAAGTTGAGCAATGAACCGAGCGATGTAGTTCAACCTCCCTAAAAATCCTCTAACTTTCTTTTGTGTGCGCGGAGGTGGTAGTTCTTGTATGGCTTTTATCTTATCTGGATCAACCTCAATACCTCTCTCACTGACAATGAAACCTAGTAATTTTCCCGATGTAGCCCCAAATCTACACTTGGCTGGATTAAGCTTCAGCTGGAACTTTCTTAGTCTTTCAAACAACTTCCTGAGGTTCCCAACATGCTCTCTTTCCCCCCGAGATTTGGCAATCATATCATCGACATAGACTTCTATTTCTTTGTGCATCATGTCATGGAATAGCATCACCATTGCCCTCTGATATGTTGCCCTAGCATTCTTCAATCTGAATGGCATCACCTTATAGCAGAACATTCCCCACATTGTTACGAAGGTTGTTTTCTCCATATCCTCGAGAGCTATCTTTATCTGATTATAACCCGAGAAACCATCCATGAAAGAAAATAAAGAATGTTTTACTGTATTATCCACCAACGTATCAATGTGTGGCAAAGGAAAATTATCTTTAGGGCCTGCTCGATTCAGATCGCGATAATCTACGCACATTCACACCTTTCCGTCTTTCTTCGGTATCGGGACTATATTAGCTACCCATTCTGGATATTTAGAGACTTGTAAGAAGCCAACATCAAATTGTTTCTTGACTTCTTCTTTTGTCTTTAACAGCATTTCAAGTCTCAATCGTCTTAGCTTCTGTTGAATGGGTTTGCATTCTGGTTTCAGTGGGAGTCTATGGACCACTACATCCTCGTTCAACCCTGGCATGTCCTGATACGACCATGCAAATACATATTTGTACTCACGAAGCAAGGCGATTAAATCATGTTTGGTATTCTCTGAAATGGAGGTCCCAATCTTTACTTCTTGCCTCTTTTCTTCATTTCCCAAGTTTACTGTCTCAACAGATTCTTGATAGGGTAGAATCTGTTTATCTTCTTGTTCTATCATCCTTAGTAAGTCAGGAGACGAAACATAATCTTCAGTATTTTCCTCAACTTTGAATTCTCCTAAACAAATAGCTTTCTCGAAATCAATTTCAGGATTTGTAATTGGATTGCTCATGTCATTGATATCTGAGCACCTGAAAGGTGAATGGAAAAGAAAACTATAGAGGAGCATCAAGGTATAGGAATCAACAAACATAATGTTATGGAATGATATGAGATACATGTAAGGACAAGCTATGAGAAGGGGGAATAATTATGAAGTTAATGAGAATAAAAAGACTATGACAAAATGTATCTCCATTAATGTTCATTTAAATGATAAAGAGCAAACATAAGCTCTTACAAAAGAATCCCACTATTACTTAGGGGTACACAAAAAAGAGAGTTAACATTGATCATTACTATGGAGAGGACTTAAAAACTACAAGAAGGTCCACAGCAGTCCAATTGTTCAAAACGAATCCAGGAGGATAAGGGTGTATCATTGAAACATCTTTAATTGCATCATTCTCTTTGTCAATAACATTTATACTGATGTTCTGAAGACCCCTTTCAATCAATAACAGCGGGCTTCGTGAATTATCTCGCCGTGGGTACATCATTCCCGCAAATGTAAATGTTTTTGATAAAGGAGGATACGCTATGGGCTCCCATTCTAATTCCCAACCTGAGGCTCTTGTAATCCTCCTTTCTTGATCTTTCTGCAACTATGGATTGTATGGTTTTAACCATAGTGAATGATTAGGGTGACATGCAATGAATGAATGAATGAATAAATGACAAATGAATGTTAGTCATGAATAAATATGCAAGAATTTGGTGTTGATTTCAAGATAGCCCCATACTTAGGCATTTCATTAATCAAAAGAGTCCATTACAAAACGTTTTGCCATCTCTAATTTAACAGTTACACAAATTTCCTAGCCACATCGCCTTGTCTCTTCACTCGTTCTAGGAATTCTGACATGCTTGATCTTTGGCTCGAATGGAATTGGCCACTGAGAGCTTAGGCTTTATCTAATAATTGCACAATTTGCACAGTCGCCTTGCGAATTCCATTGATCAAACCGCTGAAATGCATATCTCTTTCTTGGAGAGCTGTTTCGTAGGCATGAATGTCTCTGTCATGTTGGCCATTCTTTTCTTCTAGGGCTTTTAGGAGAGTATCCAAATGTTGTTGATGAGCTTACAGTGTATTTTCTAAATGTCATATTTTCCCTTTTAGCTCTTGACGCTCAGACTGACTAGTCATTAATTCTGCAAACACGATTTCGTATTCAACATTCTTCTTCCTTAACCCTATCATAGCACGCGCATTTTTTTCCTCTTCCTTTTACAACTACTTAGAGATCTAAAAGTCTCAGCCAAGATATTTGGGAAGAGGTTTATTCCTTGCCTCAACTTTTCAAAAAAATCCACTATCGCAACTTCTATATGCCCAAGAATCTTTGGGAAGACAACTAATCCATAAATGGCCAAAGCAAACAGATCCATTCTCTTCAAAACATCTGGATGGTTTTGAACTAAGTCTCGACAAGAAAACCATGAAACACAACTGACTTCGTTATTTTTCTTTATCTGTTTTTCAGCCATGTATCAGTCATTCCCGTCAACTTCATTAGCTTTTTCTTGAAGGTCATAGGTTTGGGCTCTTTCACATATATCTTGTTGAATTGTGCATTGTCAACGCGAAGCAATGCGGCATACTCTTCTATGGTCGGAGTCATATCTTCCTGATTGAAAGTGAAACATTGGTAAGCTGGGTCCCAGAATCGAACCATGGCTTGAATCAACTGTTCATCTATGTTGACAGTGATTAAGTGAACTATATCCCCGTACTTTTCAGTGTAGATGCCCCTAGTGTCTGAGTCCCATTGTTTCCAGATCCTAGTCAAGTCTTCGAGGTTATTTCGACGAGCATTCATAGTTACATGCTTGGGAAGATTGGAGATACATCCTTCCTTTAAACTGTCCCCTTTTGCTTTCTAGGTTTTCAAAGACCAGTCTCGAACCATGGCATTTTTCTCGATTACTTGTGTAATTGACTCCTCCATCAGAAACCCGTTTTTGGCAACCAATCTCTAATCAACACCTTCCTAATAAGATGCCTATGATGCATGATAAAAAAATAAAATAAAATAAAAATGAAGACAAATATCCTTGGTTAGTAATCACAACAAAAATAAACGGAGAAAAACTATGGAAAATCTAACAAATTAAGCTATTCAATCGTGCATTTTGGTGAAACTGACCTAAGTTTTTTTTTTTGCCCCATCATGCTTTACAAAAACCTACCCCACATGCTCATCAGATAATCTACCCAATCTAATTTATTAAACGGACCTGATTCCCTTGCATAAAAAGTGTAAATGTAAAATAAATAAAAGGTAAAAGGCGTTTCTCCCATGTACTTATTTTGGTAACTATTAAACGGATGAAGGTTCGGCATGGCTCTAATCGGGTGGCTCATAAGTTCACTATATGCTGTTTCGGTTCTAAAAAGATACTCGAATTGTCCGTACTGTCGCCTACTAAGGCTAGTACAGAGCCTCGGTTATCGCCCATCATAGGCTCGCGAGCTCAATTCGAGGGATTACATTTACTTATGCCTATGCGGAGGGACAAGTTAACTCACAAAAGCATAAGTCATATGTAACCTGGACGTATTCACTAGCCTGTGCGGAGGGACGAGTTAACTCACGAAGGCTTCCACTTAAGTGGACGGAGCCCGGGTAGAGAGCTCATGTGCAATAATGCAAGTGCACGGTGTGTGGGGAGAAACTCACAAATCTTTTCGTTTTTATTTTAAAACTAAAAAAACTAAAACCATAAAAACTTAGAGCTAAAAAACAAAAAGATAAAATAATTTAGAAAAATATTTACAACATGATACAAATGCATGACTTTAAAAAAAAAAATTTAAGGATCACGACTAAATATTAATTTGAACAAGGAGATTCAAAAATTTTGACAACACGAGTTTAATTTCAGACTCGACTCTCAAAAAAAATGTCCCCAGAGGAGTCGCCAGCTGTAGCGACGTAAAATTTAGTACGGGCGCTAATTGAGGCGATTATTAAAAAATTTGAAAACAGAGTTTCGATTTTATTTAAAAAAAGGGGGGAGTCACCATCGGACACCTAATAAATCCGCTTTTTAATGGATAAATTTTTTTTTGAATTTTTCTAAAAAAAAGCTGAGCTTAGGTCTACGTTAAAATTCCAAAGAAAAATAGGGTTCGGGAGTCAGCTACGCGCGAGGAAGGTATTAGCACCCTCGCGACGCCCAAAATTTTTATCTCGTTAAGCGCGTGTTGTTTTAACTTTCAAAAATACGAGTTCATTTTAATATTTAATAGTGATCTGATTGAAACACGAAATTTTTTTTTGAAAACACAAAAATTTTGAAAATATGAAAATTTTGAAACACGATTTTTTTTTTGAAAACAAGAAGATTTTTGAAAACGAGGATTTTTGAAAATACAAATATTTTGAAAATACGAAATTTTTGAAACACGAAGATTTTTGAAAACGACGATTTTTTAAAACACGAAAATTTTGAAACACAGAATTTTTTTTTGAAAAACACGAAACTATTGAAATACGAGAATTTTTAAAAACACGAAAATCTTTGAAACACGAAAATTTTCGAAACACGAAAATTTTTTAAACTCGAGAATTTTTTTAAAACCGAGATTTTTTGAAAACATGAAAATCTTTAAAACACGAAAAAATTTGAAATACAAAAATTTTTGACACTCGATAATTTTTTGAAAATCGAGAATTTTTGAAAACATGAAATTTTTGAAAACACGAAAATCTTTGAAATACGAAAATTTTCAAAACACGAAAATTTTGAAAACAAGAAAATTTTGATAAATTACATATTATCGTATTATATACATTTTAAAAACAAAATTTTGATAATTTAAAAGTAACCACAAAAATAATCATTTTATTTTAAAACTCGAAATTTTTTAGATTTTTTTAAAGGGCGTATCGTATTTAACATGAACCGATGATATTCACCAAACATAGCGATGAAATCAACGACAAGTATTAAACCGATTCGTTGCCTTATTTATTAAAATTATTAAAATTAAAAGTAAAATAAAATACGATTAAAAAATAAAAACGCTAAAAATATCAATAATATTAAAACGAGATGTCATAAAAAATACTCGAATTAAATTAAAAGTGGGTAAAAAGGAAATTACCGAAAAGCTCAAAATTATGGGCTTGAAGAACGGGATACACAACCCAGGCTTTTTCTTCTTTTTTTTTCTTTTTTCTTTTTTTCTTTCTCTTCTTTTTTCTTTCTTTTTTTTTCTTCTTCTCTTTTTTTGCTATTGGGCCGTGGTTTGGGCTGCTGAAAATGGCCTGCTGGATTGGGCTTGGGCTTGCCTGGCCTTCTGTTGGGCTGACCTATTTGGGTTGCCCTTTTTACATTTTTTTTTTTTGGAAATTTTGCTCCTTTTTATTTTGGGCTTTTTTTTTGTTGGGTTTGCTGGGGCGGGTCGGGTTGCGGGTCGGGCCGGGCCACACATGTCGGGTCGGGTTGACCCGACTGTAAAAAAAATTTATTATTTTTCTTTTCTTTTTTTTCCTTTCTTTTTCTTCTTCCTTCTTCTTCTTCTTTCTTCTTCTTCTTCTCCAACCGCCGCCACCGTCAACGCTGTCGCCACTTCCTCAACGGTGGTGCGACGCCCCTTCTCCCTCTCATCTCCCTCTCCTCTTCTTCTCCTTCTCTCTACTTTTTTCTTTCTTTTTCTCTTCTTCTTCTTTCTTTTTTTTCTTTTTCGTGGTTTTTTTTTAAATGTTGGGGGTTTGATTTTTGGTTGATTTCCCTCTTTTATAGTGTGTTTTTTGCAGGTATTAGGTGGCTAGGGGGAAGGGAGGCCATCCCTTAGGCCATACCCCTATAGGATAAATTACGAAAATACCATTGGGCAGTGGAATAACGAGAATACCCCTATGTATTGAGTGTGGATGTATGGATGTTGCCTATATGTTGATTGTTGAATGTATGTAGTTTATAGAACTAGGAAAGGTGACCTTGAGACTGAATTGCGAATTCGAAAGAACTACTCTTAAAACTACTAATCATAAGATTGTTCATGGATAATCAGTGGAAGAAAACCAATAATTCATAAAAAATTTTAATCAGTTAAACGCGAACCAGTAGCATGAGTACAAGGGGACGAGGACACTCTAGATGTGAATACCTGTGCGTACTCTACCATAGTGTACTAAGTGTTTATTTTGGGTTTAGAATTGGAATGCGCAGCGAAAGTATGGTAGTGAGACTTAGGTAGTACGATTAATAGTTAGTTGGAAATTTCGAGGACGAAATTTCTTTAAGTGGGGTAGAACTGTAACATCTTGAATTTTTGGGCCTATGCGTTTAATGGGTGAATATGTTTAATATGTTAATTTAAGTAATAGGGGTCCAAATTGGGCTCAGAATTAGGCAAAGGCCTTGATTAAAATTATCTGTTTAGGCATTATAGGGTTCAAAAGGTAGTATCTATGTTTAAAATACCAAAGTGGGCTTGTGGCTCAATCTTAGGAGGTGACGCCACACAAGGGAGTAAGGGGCCCAAATTTAAGTTTCATGTAGCCCAATTCTTTTAATTTAAGTTAGCTAAATTTTGGGCATTAGGATTAGGTGGAGTGGATGGCAACAAGGCTAAAATTTAGGGGTTTTAATGATTAAAATATGTGGATAATATCTTTGATAAAGGAGGAGGAGTTAGAGATAATTAAGTCTCTTTTAGATGAGCTAGTAGATTAAGATAAAGGAGAAAAGATAGGATTTATCTGCAAGGTTAGGTAAGTGCTGAAATTTCTATAAATAGGGGGAATATCTCTTCAATTTTGGCATTGGGTTTTTCTCTCATTCTTTTCTCTTCTTCTCTGAGTAAAAGCCGAAAACTCCTAAAGTTCCATCTTCTTCTTCATTCTCTGCAAAAGCCGAAATCTCTAAGCCTAACCCATCATCTTCACTTTGATTCAAAAGCCAAAACTCTTTCCATTCTTTTTCTTCCTAGCCGAAATCTTCAAGTCTCTTCCTTGTTTTCTTTTCTTCTTCTACTTTCCTGTCAGAAACCGAAACTCTTCACTCAAGTATTTTAAAAGCCAAAGACACATCAGCCTTCTCTTATTCATACTTTTTTCGGGATTTTCCTAAAAGCCGAAATCCCTAGATCTCATCTCCTGTGATTGCCGAATTGCTTCTGTGGTGCCTACTTGTGCCGAAATTTGAAGGGAACTTTAGTGGAGTCAATCGCATAGATCTCTAAGTTATAGATCGGCAGCACTCGAATCGTGTTACTTTCGAGATTTCAAAGTAAGAAGATCTATTAGTTTCAGCGTGTAAGTTGGGGATTTACTAACCCTTGGCCAAATATAAGAGAGGCCCTATTTTCACATCTTTCCGGCTTTTTGAGCAAAGTTGTAGATCTGTCTAACAACGGTATCGACATTAATCAGGTGTGTAACTCTCCACACCCTCTAGATCTGTTTGATTAATATATGATTATAAGTCTTATATGTTTTGATAAATGCCGAAATCCCAGCATAATGACGGAAACCCAAAGAGGGTAAAAGCAAATCACCAGGTTAGTGAATGTTCTTATTAAATGATATAAGAATAATGATTTTATGTGATTGCATCGGTTGGGTTTGATGAAAGGGGGAAGTTATATGTTGTAGCAGTTTTTACCGTGATCTGTTGTAGCGGTTCCTTACCGTGATCTGTTGCAGCGGCTTTTGCCGTGATCTGTTGTAGTGGCTATGGCCATGATCTAATGATGAGCAGCACGACTGCCATCAAGGCGTGTAGCGGTGTGGGTTGATTGTAGAAATCCCCAATGGTATGAATGGCTGGTACGGGGGCGTGTAGTGAATGGAAACCTAGGATTTGGGTTGGGCTTTGCATATTATTTTTGTGCTATGTATATTAATTATTCTGTTTTATGGGGCTAAAGCCCAAATCTAATGGTGCATGAGGGTTGCAAACTGAGTCTCGCGACTCAGTTTTTATTTAAAAATCCTTCAAGATAATTTATAACTTAATATTTTATACTTTAATGAATTCTTAAGCTTTCGGAATAAAGGTTTAAACCTAGTAATTGTTTTCCAAAATGCGACATGTTTTGTGAACTCCCTTAAGTGACATACCAGATCCGGTCGTAGCGTTTGGGCTGGGTTTGGGGTGTTACACGTCCAAAGGAGAAAGGAAGGGTTTTTAATTTTTCAAGCTTTGTTCTTCAAATTGGTAAGTGATTTCAAGTTCATTTCTTATAATTTTTATGTTTTTGAGATCTCGGGAGCTTCATTTAGCAAGCCTAAGGACTATTTTGTAAAACTGTTAAAGTTTATAAAAAGTTTCTATTGTTGAATCTTGAAGTTTTGGTATTAAATATATAGATTTTAAGCTTAGTTATGAAAAAAAAAAACTAGTTTATAAAGTAAAAATTGTTAATTTTGAACATAGGGACTAAAGTTTGAATAATTTGAAATTAGCATGAAATATATGTAATTATAATTATTAGAGGGTTGTAGAATGATGAAATTAAGATCAATTTCAAAATCAAAACTCAAATTTTAAAGTTATGACAATTTTGATTTTAAGGACTAAATTGAATAAAACGCAAAACTTGAAGGAATATTTCATAAATGAAATTGAACTAATATATAGTTACAGTATGCTATTAAATGATATTTGGAATTGGTAACTGAATTAAATTATGATTTAGGTCAGAGGATATTCATAGAAAAGGAAAAATTATGATTTAGTCCTTGACACCTTATCTGTTGTTGTTTTTGCCAAGTAAGTTCATATGGTGTAATTATGTATAAATCCTTATAAATGTTATATTGTGAATGTAACACCCTAAACTTGACTCGATTCACCGGATCCAGATCATGGGTGTTATCACTTAAAACACTTAGTCAAACTCACAAACTTGTATCAGATGACCTCTTATTTAAAACATATATTTTTTTAATTAATTTAAAGACTACATCTCAAGAAAAAAAATGGTACTTACGCATAAAATATTACAAAATTACAATAAATCTTTCTTAAAACAACCACTTGATAGTGACAGATTCATTAAAATAAAATCCTACAATATGTCACCCCAATAGCTCTGTATGCATAATAACCCGATGCCTCTCTTCCTTAGTGTAGTCCTAGCATTTTCCCTCCAGGCGCAGTCTCTTAATATCGAAACCTGAAACATAAACACAACATAAATAAAACAAGAATACTTAATGGATTTATTCTTAAAATACCTTGACAGATACTTTATATTCTTGAAAGAACATTTTTGCATCAATTATCTGTCTGAATCACTTATACCGGACATATACCACTATAGTTGAAATATAGACATATACAAAAATTATATACTCTTCGTATACACATTCTTTCTTATTTAATTAACTAAAGATTTCTTCAGGCGTTTCCTAATTCTCTCGTTCACATATGCATTTCTGAATAGAACATACCTTAAGAATCCAACTGATACAACCTATTTCCTAATACTTGCACTTGACTCAAAACAGTTGTTCATTATCATTATTTACAGGCGGACACATACACATATAGCGAATACTTACGTAGATCTGAGTACCATCAAATTATTAAGCAAATCATATCTTGCTTTAATACCATACGACCCATACTAACAATGTACTTCATACATTAATCTGTTGACATTCACAACATTATTCCAGAACTCCAGATGCTCAAAATAATCAACATTTAGTTTTCATAAGATTACAGATGATGTCATTATACAACCCAGATGTGACATATTCCAAATAACTTTGATTCAATCATATCATCATGGTGACTACCTTATTAAAATTCAGATACACAGTTCTTTTCAAAAGCACTCTTTAAACTTATTCATTTATTTCATAGATTTTACTCAACCTTTAACCATGAGCATATAAATTCATGATCTTAGCCATACATAATACAAAACTAACATAAATTATTCATAACTTACCATAAGGATAGATATACAAATTTTGCCAGATATATATATATGACACAACACACCACAAGGGCTAGATAGAATACGCCATAAGGCTTTACACAAAATATGCCACATAAGCATCATAAAGAGTCACGTGTTAACTGTCCCGGCAGACTTTCATATAAATCATGTATCGTGATTAGCCAATTCAATTTACATATTCCAAAGGCTACACCATGAATATTTAAATAGGCATATCATGTCATGGGTATTAACCACATGGTCTTATATACATTCATGTATCATGTTCTACCAATCTAGTCTTCATCTTACTAAAGGCTACACCATGAAAGTTTCTAAATCATACCAAATTGCCATGGGCCTCTACCTCATCGTCTTACACTCAATTTCAATATGTGATATGCCAGTCTAGTTAGCAACATAATTGCCCTACTAGAGGCTTCATGATAGAATGTTAGCTTAGCATTTACTTACCCAGATTATCACCTTCTTACAAACTCATATGCCTCATATACCTGACTTTTACCTGTATGCTTATCAAACATTATTCTTTTAACAAAACTTTATGCATATTATT
Organism: Gossypium bickii; assembly: GCA_025503065.1. Lineage (NCBI taxonomy): Eukaryota > Viridiplantae > Streptophyta > Magnoliopsida > Malvales > Malvaceae > Gossypium > Gossypium bickii. The sequence continues at coordinate 93,291,452 of CP106719.1, read as the reverse complement.
ATAGAACATCTTTCATCTTTACTATACTTATACCTTTACCATTTTCCGTGGACATCATCATTCCATCCATGAATGTGTATATATATTTCATATTTGAATAGTTTATATAAAAGGGTCAAGGTAGAGACTCACCTCAACTCACCTATAGTAGCTTGAAGCTCTAGACCCAAACATTCATCATGAAGCAGCAACAACCACCAAAGGTGGAATAACCACTGGTTAAACCAAGAATCTAAATTTCCAGTACAAGGAAGAAGAAATGAAATCAGTTCCCAAAAAGAGTCAGAGAGTAACACTTAGAATCCAAAAGAAACTTCCCCTAGAACCATTATCATATATATATAATCTAATCTCCCTTACATTCATTCAACAAGTGTCATACGTTTCAGAATTTGCCTTCTTAATGGTCTATAATTTCCAAAGGAAACACTGATAAGTACCTTGCATTCACATTTATCGGGCTAGACTATCCAGTTGATTTCTAACCAAATTACTAAAACTAGCACAGTACTCTAGACAAATAAGGCGTATTACACCTTTGGCGCCAACTCATACCATACTTACCCTTTATCACTTAACAGAATCTTCTCCTTAATATAGTAGAATAGCATGAAACAAAATCCTTACCTACGTATGTGACGGTTACAATACGCCTATATGTAAACGCCACAATAAGAAATTAGGCGAATCACACTTCACCAGATAAGCTATTTTACTACTATACACCAAATCCTTAGACCCGCCAAACTTGGGGTGTTATAGTGAACCTATGTATGTTTTGTTGAACTTTAAATTATTTGTAATTTAGTACTAAATTGTGAGATTTGGATTAAATTGAAAAAATGTTAAATATAAACTTACATGATGAAATTATCTTGATGAAACTTCATAAATGTATCGTACACATGGTTACAGGTTTGATTTCTGATGATCTTGATATCCAACATTTGTTGTGGACTCGAAGATAAATGTGACACAAGTTTAACTCGGATGAGTAACCTGATGTCATTTTATAGGTTTAGCCTAGACAAGTAACCTTACATGTATATATAGCCCTGGCCAGGCTATTTGATGTGTCGATAAAAAGTTTAACCTGGATGGGTAACTTGACACAAGTGGATATGTTTATCTCGAACGAGCATCAAATGTGATTGGTAACAATGTTTTCATGTTCTTTTATGATGTGTAATCAAGTAACAGACATGATACAAAATGTGGAAATTGAACAACTTGAAATATGTCTATTGATCATAGGTAGTGAAATGGAGGATTTAAGGACAAAATTTGAGTATTTTTACATATGATTGAGTTGTGGTTAAGTTGAATATAGAACATATGAAATTTTATGCTTGCATTTGAAATGTTATATGATCGAGTATGAATCAAGCTAACCTTGTTCTGATTGTGTTTTAATATGTTAGGTAAATTGAGTTATATGCATTAGTTTGATATATGTACTTGTAATATGAGGTAAGTTAACTATTCGTATACATATAAACTTTCTAAGCATTTCGTAATGCTTACCCCGCTGTTTTCCTTTTCCTGTAGACTTTGAAATATGAAATGTGTCTTGATTCGGTAGACTTTTGATTGTCTAAACTCGGTTATATGTGGCATGTACTTAAGAGTTGACATGTCACCTTATAATGCTAAATTCTGTTTGGAACTTTAATCATTAATGAACTTATAATGTAATTGACAAATTGTATATGTGCACAAGTTTAATAATATGTTGTGATATGTGTGTTTACTACCTATAGATACATGATTGGGCATGAATTGAATTGAGGAAATGAATAGTTGAATACATGTATTGGTATAAATAGGTTTGATGTGAAAATGGTGTCATTTGAGACATTTTGGATATTTGAATGTTCGTGTGTTATAATTTTATGTTTGGGAATGCTTTTAGATTGGTTTGATGTAGGTTTAGATGTGCATATATGCACCAAATGAACATATTGTAACAGTCCAGTTTTGACCCTAGTCGGAATAGTAGTTTTGGGACCACAAATCCGAGTCAGAAAAATATTTTAATATTATTTTTTGTGCTTGCAATATGAGATTAAGTATGTGTGAAAGTTTCATGTATTAATTTGTCCGTTTGGGTGCTTTATTTGATAAAAGGATTTAATTGTGAAAGATGCAAAATTTGCATGCTTTATGAAAAGATACCTATTTGTCGTGGCTTTATAAATATGGAGTCCTTATGTTGTTATTAAACCAAAGGGATTTTGAATGGACAAAAATGCCATATGTTAGTGGAATACAAATGTGAATAAAAAGGCTAAAAGTGGAGATAGATAATTATTATGAAATATAATAAAAACAAGTATGAAAATAGGCATTTTGTTCATCCATTTGACCGAAAACACCAAAGAAAAGAAAGAAAAGAACAAGCTAGGTTTCAGCTATGATTTTTGTAACACCCCTTACCCGAGACCGTTGTCGGAGTCGAGCTCGAGGCATTACTAAACTTAACTACTAACTTGGGGCATATAAATTGAAACTGTCCATCTGCGTCATGTTGACTAAATTAACTATAACTCGAGTTACGAAACTCTAAATTTAGATCCGTAAATTTTATTTGAAACTAGACTCATATATCTTCTTACTATAATTTTTTCTAGAATTTGTCTTATGGCCAATTAGTACAATTTATTCATCAAAGTTTCCCCTGTTTCACTGTTTGATGGTTCTGACCTATCTTTACAAAAACTCAGTTATCTCATTGTACAGAATTCAATTTATGTTCTCATTTATTCAAATAAAAAATAGACTTATTAATGATTCTAAGAATAAAGACTATGCTCCATGATTATTGTTTTACAATTTTTAATAATTTTTCCAAGACAGAACAGTGGATCACGAAGTCATTCAGAACCAGTCTTACTAAAATTTAAATATCTCATAATATAAAATTCCTTTGCTACTCTATTTCTTACATATTAAAATAGACATAACAAGCTTTAATTATATATCCTATTCACTTTCTAATTCCATTTCTCCTATTTTTGGTGATTTTTCAAAATAACGTCACTGCTGCTAACCAAAAACTGTTTCATTGCAAAATCATATAACCACATTACAAACATATTTACCATAAAACATACTTCCAAATTTAATTTAAGACAAAACCAAATATGCAACCATTAACATCATAATCAAGCCATTTTCGCATGGCTATATATATATAATTTCAAAACCAACCATATCATAACTAGTCTATACATGCCACATAACCTAATCTTCAAGCATTTATTTACCGAAACGAAAGCTAGATAGTGTGATGAGATCTCCTTCGACTTCCAACCCGAGTAAGTCTCTGAAACTCTATAATCATAAGAAAAATACACAAAGTAAGCTTCGAAAGCTTAGTAAGTTATAAGCAATTTCACAACAATAATGCATTTTAACACTACACTAGCAAAGTCAGAATAATATACTCACAACCAAGGTTTATAACCATGACTTTAGTTCATATCACCTTTCGAAATCTTTCTCGTCTCATATCCCAAAGGTCGAACTTCCAAACCTTCGATAATAGGTTTCACATGCATATATATATTTTACTTACCGAACTTATACTTGCACTTCAAACCCAAATAATCACATATTCAAGATTTAAAACTAATCAAATGAATTCTTTATACAAACTTCCACATGCCGAATACAATACATAAAATTCATGTATAAATCAATGAGATTTTGTAAGCATTACTCCATGTCCACTCATATCAATTGAACTATAAAATTAATTGATACATTCCATCCAAACTAATTTATCACTCTTATTTGATTTCAATTAATATCACCTCATAATATCCACTTACCCAAAATTAAATCCAAGATATAAAAATTAATCGCACACTTAGTGCATAACGACCGATTTCGCACACTTAGTGCATAACGACCGATTTCGCATACTTAGTGCTCTGTATTTTATAATTTGCACACTTAGACTTCAAGATCTACACAATATTCAAATAAACACACGAACAGTAAGCTCATATAGTTTAGTAAGTTATAAGCAAAAGGAAATATATACAACAAATCATTATACAATTTTAATCAATTCAACTTGATCATTAATCGGTTCGTGTAAGCATTACATATAGCATTTTACTATACAACAATATCATATTTATTAGATCCCCAAAACCGAATGATCACAAGCCCTATATCCATTTCAAACAAGCTCAAAGGTTAATGAATTTATCATATTTCCATAATTTAGTATACAAAAGCAACTTACCTCATTAGCACCACGTTATTCAATTTCCATGCATCACTTACCTACATGTCTCTTATGGTTATATCCATTCATTGGTTCATGTCCTTGAGAGGTTCGATAATCCACACACACAGTGCAACTCATGTAACGTACCGTACACTTAGTGCAATTCATGCAACGTGTCGCACACTTAGTGCCGTTGCCATTTTATTCCGCACACACAGTGCCATTCCCTAGTAATGTATCGCACACATAGTGCCATTACTAGTTTTATTCCGCACACAAAGTGCCATTCCCTAGTAATGTATCGCACACATAGTGCCATTACTAGTTTCATTCCGCACACACAGTGCCATTCCCTAGTAACACATAGTGCCATTACTAGTTTTATTCCGCACACACAGTGCCATTCCCTAGTAATGTATCGCACACATAGTGCCATTACTAGTTTCATTCCGCACACACAGTGCCATTCCCTAGTAATGTATCGCACACATAGTGCCATTACTAGTTTTATTCCGCACACACAGTGCCCAATAATTTATTTCATCTTCTTGAATACATTATGCACATATAACATACTTATATATCAACATTCAAAATCAAATTCTTCATTATATATCTATCCATCACAATCGACTTTACCTTAATAAATACATAATCAAGAATTCAATCACAACCATCATCTAATTCATGGTATACATTTAATTCTATTTGATCCTTAACCATACATCCAACTCTACATTCGGCTAATTTATAAATATTTGATCCCATTCCATTTCACATTTAGCAAATGTATTTTAATATGCTTAATTTAATTATTCATACACACATTAAATATATATTCAAATTTCATTTCATCCAATTGCTTAAAACTTACCTCGTAAATTGACGAATTAAGCTTCCCGGCTATTCGGTTAATTTTGCTTTTCCCTGATCCAAAAATGTTTCCTTTTGTTCTTGATCTAAATAATTCCAATTTAAACTTATTCAAACTTATAATCATTCAATTTAACCCGAAAACATATAATTTAGTAATTTACAATTTTACCCCTAGCATTTGTAAGTTTTACAATTTAGTCCCAATTACAAAACTCACAAAATATTCAAAATTTGACCCCCATTCTTAAGAGCCAAATTTTCATCTTCTCCCGACAAGTACTTACAACTCATTTTCTTAACATTTTAACCTCTAATATTTTTCTTTCTACAAATAAATCCCTAATTAACTACATTCATCAAAATCTCAAGAACAAATTATGCTCATCTAACTTAAATATTTCATTTTATACTAAAATCATCACAAAAACTCAACTTCACATTAATGGCACATCTCACATACATGACTAATTCACAAAATTAACACATGGGCTTGCAAGTAGAATGAACAAAAATCTTAAATATGCAAAAATCATCAAAAATCCAAAACTAAAACTTACTAATTTTGGTTGCAATTAGCCGAATATTAGAGAGAACTCAACTTCTTCCTTTTCTTCTTACTTTCAACCAAGGATGAAGATAATGGCCTTCTTTTTGCATGTCTCTTTTATTTATTATTATTATTATTATTATTATTATTATTATTATTATTATTATTATTATTATTATTATTATCCTATATTATAATATAGAGCTTTAACACATATTTTATTCCCATTAAAAACAAAATAATATAAAATCAAGTCATGATGCCGTCCACTAGGCCAACAAATGGACAATTTACATCTTAAGTCCTCTCTCATATATAAACACATCAATTGAATCACTTAATTTAGAAGATAGCTACTTTTACACTTATACAATTTAATCCTTTATCTAAATTAAGCATCCAAACAAAAGAATTAACCTACCATATTATAGGACATGCTCAAACACATAACATAGATATCAAATTAATAATTAAAATATTTTTCGGACTCGGATTTGTGGTCTCAAAACCACTATTCCGATTAGGGTCTAAATCGGGCTGTTACAATTTTAGCTTGAATCAAGGTATGTTTTGCTTTGGTTTTTGATAATTTCTACGTTTTTGTAATCGTTGCTTCGAATGCTTCAAAACCCATGCTTCAATTTTGTGATTTGATGAAGATTTTGAAAAGTGCCATTGATGAACTCATGAGTTTTCTGATGATTGTTGATGAAATATGAAAGATATGTGATAGATTAACATAGTTTGTCTTTGGATTTTTGATGATTTTGAGTAATTTGGACTAAATTGAGAAAATAATATTTTTAGGGACTAAAATGTGAAATAAATGAAATGTATAGACTTATATGAACTACATGAACATTCGACTAAGCATGGGTATATAGAGATTTTGTGTATTTTGTGATTTTGTGAAATAGGGACTAAAATGTTAAAATGTGAAAATATGGGGGATAATTTGTAAATTGCCCTAAATATGTGCTTTCGGATTGAATTGAATGATTTGGTGAAAAATGGGTTAAATTTGAATATGTATAAATCAAGAACCGAAGAAAACGGATTTAGATCGAGGAAAGTCGAAAGTAATTGAAAAGCTATATAAAATGAAAGGCTATGTGAAATGTATAACTGAATCAGGTACGTTTGAAATGTACAATATATAAGTGTATGAAAGGTAAATGTATATATAAACTTACTTAGATGAGATATGTGTATAGATTTGATGAAGTAATATGTGATATGTGAATGAATGAAATATGATCTAATGAAGTACATGGTGATATATATGTTGGTAAGCAAATGGCTAAATAAATGAGCCAAGAATAATTATGAATGTGCAAATGAGCTATTAGTAATCTTATATTTGATATGAATAATGAATGCTTATATGTTAAGTTTATTTGTATAAGGCTTACTAAGCTTTTGAAAGCTTACTCTGTGTGTGTTTGCTTTGTTTTATAGATCGTTAAAGCTACGAAAGGCTTGGGGATTGTCGTGGATCGTCACCACACTATCCAAACATATTTTGGTATTTTATGATCATGTATATAATAAGTATGGCATGTATAGGCTAGTCACTTTGAATTATGTTTGAGATGTGTATATAGCCATGTGATATGGCTTGATAAGTGAATATGATATGAATGAGTGGTCATGTTTTATGATGCTTAGTGTTGGTATGGTTTGTTGGCTAGTGAAATGGTCATAGTAATGGTAAGCTTATGATGCAAAGTTTGGTATATCAATGATGAGAAGATGTGTTATTACTGTAGTAAGTTGTGAATAAAACATGTTTGAATATACTTGTGATTCAGTTGGGCTAATTGGCATATATGATATTATGATGAAATGTTCTTGAATGAGTAAAAATAGATGGTCAATTTGGTATGTTTTTGGTTGTCAATTGTGTTTGGAATTATGCTTGTATGTGCTTGTAAGGATGACCCAAAGTGTGGGTGGCATTTTGGCCTTGCAAATGGTTTGATTTATATTTCAAAGTTTAGTTCTTGATACGGTTGCTAAGCTCTTATGGTCTTAAAGCGTTTCTTTCAAAGGAGTAGGTGAAATTTTGTTTGAAAATCTAGAACGAATGTCGTTTTCCTCTCATCTCATTACAAATCAATGCTTGGAAGAGAGTATAAGTCTAACTTTTTGGCAATAGCTCATAGCATGTACATAGGGTCATGATATCAATGTTGTGGATGAACTTTCATGGAAACATTTGATAGTATTTGATCCTCCATGCAAATTTTGTAAATTTGGACTTGTTTAATTAAGTTTTAAGTGAAATTATATGATGTTATGATGAGGAATCATGTTTGAAAATGTTTTGGTAGTGATATGGAATGGTTTATGATTGTTTAAACTTGGTTTTAAATGATTCAAACGTGTTCCAGGTAATTTATCTCCAATGTTGCGACATCCAACCTTGTCGTGACATTGGACATGAAGGAAAGTAATTTGTCTCCAATGTCATGACATTCAAGTCAATGTCACGACATTCAAAGGCCAATGTTGCGACATTGACCCTGTTTACCCTGTTTTGATTTGAATAAGCCTCAATTGGCCCTCAATTGTAACCAAACCTTAGGGAAAGCATATAAATTACTTGAATAACTCCAAAGGAGTTCAATTATGTTAAAACAAAGTTTTAAAATTTATGAACGAAATGGAGTGATTGTAGCTTCGGCACGAATGTGACATCCCTGTACCTTGACTCGATGATCAAGTCAGTTATGGTGGTGTTACAAAATCATTCATATTTTCACATATCGTTTCAATTCAATTCTTTACTAGCCATATATATCAATTCACTAGTATTTTAAATTATAATCAAACATATATATATATATATATATATATATATATCAAATTAAGCCTTAAAAACGGTTTAATAAATATGCCATCATTATCCGCTACCACTTAAAAATGATTTAATTACCATTTTGGACTTTTGGTTAACTGCTAATCAAGTCCTCAAGCCTTTTATCAATTAAAAATCTATAGCGATTGGACTTTAAAGATTTAGTCCCTAAGCCCTAATCAACTATTTAATTGACAAAATTGCTCGACCAATTTTCAATATATTTTTATATTATCCCTATACATATTTTTATTTAATATTTACGGGCTCAGTTTGCGAAAATTGTACTCTTAAATCGCATTTTCTAGCACCACTGAAAATTGAATCGTTACACATAATCTTCTTTTAATCTAATTTAAAACTAGACTACACATATAAGTGGGCCAAATGCATGGGAAACATAACAAACTCATATTTGGGCATGTGCCTTGGCACACAAGGAGTCTATACTCCTTATGTGCACCAACTTCCCCTATTAATGTCTTAATTAGACATTGTTTTTCTATTAAAATTTTATTATTTACTTGTACTTATTCTAGTATAACTCTAGTGATTTTTTTTCTCTATATAAAGGGAGTAGGGGTTGTCGAAAATCATAATAAAATATATGAGAATATTCTGCTGAATTTTAGTGAAAATTTTATTTTGATTGTTTTCTTAAACTCAAAACAATTTTATTTTTGTGAGTACTTAGTTCATAAAATTTGTGAGATTATAATTGCATTCATTTTAGCAATTATAATTCAATTTTGATAAATTGAATTTTTGGTTTTGGATCGCCTTAGTTTACTTCCCCTCTGAAAAGTCTCGGTTTTCATCCTGTGTTTGGTTCTCTAAGTTAAAGCCCACTCTTTAAGCATTCGAGAGTTCAAAAATAGCAGAAAAGATCATTCGGTGGAAAGTTAAAGATTTTGGACACCAGATCCAAAATTTGGTAAATCTCCCCTAACTTAGAAATATATATATACTAAATTTGATCAAATTTATTACTATAAATAACACAACTAAAATCTTATTTAAATTTTACATTTACGGCTAATCAAACTATTTTTCATACTTATTTTTTTCTAACTCAATGGATTCAATGCAATGATCCAAGTTAAGAATTACTTACTACTTAATAAATTTGACCTTGCTTATTACTTTAAACAATTCAATATTTAATGGCGTTAATGCAGGAGGAAGGGGGGTGGGGGGGCTTCCTGTAGAGGAAAGAACCTGGTCTTGTAGATACCTTCAAACAGATAAATTTGGTTTGGGCATTTTTTTTACTCAGCTTGAAAAGTTTCAAGTTTATTTTTAATGGGAATTGTTACACAAACCCAAGGCCAAGACATCTTCTTGTCCTAAATCTTGTAAAATGGCACAATTACCTAGATACCTCACACAAGAAGCAAGTGAACGAAAACGAAGAAGCCAAAAATATGAGTCCATTTGGCCATCTCTTTCATTACTCTAATGTTACTCGAATCCAAAGATAAATGTAGGATATAAATGCCTGTTTAATATGTAACACCATACTTCTATACTCATATTAGAATCGGAGTATATTGAAAAGCAATTATTAAACACGATTTGTCACTGTCCAGCTCCCCAAATTATTTATCCATCAAAGTGTGAAGGGATGAAAAGTTGAGTGAATGGTCAATTTAATGGTGCATATTTGTAATGAAAGGTGTACAAATTTGCAGAAAGCAGATGGATGGATGACTTGAGAGAAATGATGAAAACTCATTACGTATAAAACATTTAGCCGATGTTTTTTTTTTTTTTTTTTTTCTTGTTTGAAGGACTCAAAAAGTACAAAAATCATAGTAGTAGTTAAGAGAGTAAGTGAAACTGTGAATTTTTATTTTATTTTATTCTTTTACGCACTTTACGGGTTCCTCCTTGTAATCTTGCAATTATCAAATTCCTCCCAGAAAGAATAGGGAACAGTGCCCCCTTCATGTCAGTCCAACAATACGGCAACAAGCCTTCGTCGCCATTAAAAAACTCTCAGATTTTGGTGGGGTTGGGGCTTAGGACTAGCGGTGATCATCATTTTAAAAGATATGTAACTGTTAATTTTTTTATATTAACAGATTCGAAACTTGTAGAAATTTTTTTTTCTTCAGCTCCATTCGCATTTCATTCAAACAGTTCTATTCATCATTTTAAAAGATATTTAACTGTTAAATTTTTTATATTATTAAAAATAAAAATCGACTCAAATCAAACTCAAACTAATTTGAATGATAAAAGGGATTTGGGGCCAAAATAGTTGCCACCCTCATCCTTCATCTCGATGCTCTTTTCTTTTTTCGCTTTGGTTGTTACCCAAAGAGTCATCATTATTATTTCAAGGTGGAACATAAGATGATTTGACATGACCTTTTTTGTTCTCCACTCAAAACAGTCTGTTTTCAGTATTTAGGTGCAGCTTATATATATATATATATATTAAAGAATTTCTCTGAAACTAGAGTAGTGTGAATTGAAGATTTAGCATTAAATTTTTGGGATAATATAACTTTTTTCTGATAATTATATTTTATTTATTTATTTTAGTATGTAAATTTAAAAATTACTTTTTTTATCCCTAAACTTAAAAAATATAAATATTTGATTATACAACATTCTGAAATAGCGTCACATCATCACTTAAAAATTAAAATATTTATATAATTTTAAAGATCACATACAATGTTTTAATAACAGAATCGATGATTGTATCAGTTACGCCACTAATTTTCAATTCAAATGGTTAAACTGTTAGACCAACAATAATGAAAATTCATAAAAAAAAATAAAACATAAAAAAATTACTAAATCGATTCAACCTGTTTAACTACTGATTTTTGTCTCAATTTTTGATTTTTACTAGTTTAGAGTAATTTTTAATTTAATCGATTCAACCCTTTTGTTTAGACCAGTATACTGATCGGTTCTCGATCCGATCAACCAATCTAGTCTTGTTTCAAAAACACTGACCACAACAATAAATCTTGACAGAATCTAAATTCAATGACCAAAATAGATCTAATTTTCAAGTTTAGATATCAAAATAAATAAAAATATGCAAATACTAAAATAACTTAGTTCCCAATTTCAAGGAAAAAAAATTATATTATCCTTAAATATTTTTTTTGTTAGTCTAATTATATTCAATTTGACCCTATGTCAATACCAAACTGCTTTATCAAAAAAAGAAAATAGAAATTGAGCAATATTTTTTTATCAATAGAGAAAAGAAGAGGCAGACAATGTAAATGGGGCCAAATCCTAGTTGAGCCTATACTATATATAGTAGCCCTCCAAACCCAATAATTCTGAGGTAAAGTAAGGATAACCCCAACAGGAAAATATGTGAAATTAGTCCATAAGAATGAGAAATCACCCAACAAAATTAAGAATCATTTGCTCTGCCTGTCTCAAAATCATTTAAACTTTTTGGGTTCCAAATCCAATGGCTTGTTCAGATACCAAATATAGGTTGGTTCCAGCGGTGTTGAAATGACACATTTTTCTTCCTCTCCTTTCGAATCCAAAGTCTTTAACTCTTTTGTAAGAAAAGAATCATCAAAAATCAAAGTTTTTGGCCTTTGTACCCCAAACAGCTGTGCCTCACTTTTACTCTCCCATCTTATTTTGTAGTTTCAGACTATCTAAGAAAAATCAAACTCTGCCTCATCACAAGTTCAGCTACCAGTGTGTTTTCTGAAACAAAACAAAGTGTTTGAAATTCACAAACAACAACAAAAACAACAAAGTTGAAAGCAATATATGCAATTTACAAAAAGTCATTAAAGAAAAAGGGCACAGCATTGGTTCCAGTTCTTTTTGCCTTGGCTCTTTTCTCTTGGCCTCTTCTCCCTCCCCTCTTGATTCCCTCCAATTCATCCATGCTGTAAATACAAGTTCATTTTTCAAGGCTTCAAATATTGTTCAACATGCAACTCATTTTCTAGTAGAAATTTCACAGCAATGAAAATTAAAATACCTCAAAAACCCCAAAATAAAAATCTCTCATGTTTGTCTTATAAGCCTGCCTCTGTGTCTCTTTCCCAAATACAAACACAATCTTTTTCCTTTTCCCTCTGAAGTCAAATCCCTTCAACTTTACGTTACACCTATAGCAGTATAACGATATCTCCTATATATTAACCCATCATTATTTTACCTTTGCCTCTCAACTCCTCAACGCTATCTCCTTCTTCTTCTTCTTCACTATCTCTTTTTAAACTTCAACGATAATGCAAAACCACCGCCGTGAAGACCACAAGACAGGCGGTGAGAACAAGGAAAAAAGACCCAAGTTCTTTATTAACGACCACGTAGACATCCTCATAGAAATCCTCGAACGCCTCGACGGCCGTTCTCTCTGCGTCGCCGCCAGCGTCTGCCGTCTCTGGTGCACCATTGCTCGCAATGACTCCCTCTGGGAAAACCTCTGCTTCCGCCACGTGTCTCCTCCACCTTCCAGCGTCCGTTCCGTGGTTCTTGCCCTGGGCGGCTACAAACGCCTCTACACGGGTTGCGTGAGACCGGTGCGGAGTCGACTGGGAAGAGTGAGAAGAGCCTCCTGGGCTCGCGACGAGGTCCAGCTCTCGTTGTCTTTGTTTTGCGTTGATTATTACGAAAGGCTTGGTGGAAGTAATAGCAACGGGAGGCTCGTTGAGAAATCGTCACCATCGTCGCTAATGTTCCTTTGCAAGCCAGTTAACGTTTGATTTTTCATCGCCGTATCTTATCTTTATTTTGAATTTATTATACCTCGAAACCGAAAATGATCATAAAATTCTTTATAGCTTTTTTTTTTTTTTTGGTTATAATTATGTATGAGATTTGTCAGTAATGAAAATTAATAAGTTCCTTTTTGCTATTCAGTTTTGTTGTTCGCTTCTCCTGGTTCAACCATATTAAAATGGGGGTTGGGATTTATTCTTAGATCAATTCATATTAGTATTATTATCAATGTTGAAAGATGAATGTTTGTGTACGTTGAAACACAGTATATATTTATTATATTTCTATTTAAGAATTAGGGAGGAGTCATAAATATATGATAAAATTTTATAATTAGATTATTTTTAAAAAATATATATTAAAACATATCATTCCTTAAAAATGTAATTTTATAAATTATTAAAAAATTTAATAATTATATATTTTAATAAAGGATATGTTCACTTATAATATATGAATAGTATAATATGTCTGTTTCTTTAACTAAATTGAAATAAAATAAAATAAGAATTTATTAGATTATGATGTGAGTGAGAAATATTTATTATGAGTTCTATAAAAAGATAATATTAAAACTAAATATAATTTTGATTAAAATGGTAATGCTGAGATATGAAACATTATAATGCTCTAGCTTCAAATATTATGAATTTTTTTTACGTTTGTATATTTTTCTGAATTTATTAAAATATAAAAATACATAACTACTCTTAATTATTTTATAAAATGAGTATGTAAAAAAAAAAAATAAGACAATGTGAAAAAAAGAATCAATTAGTCTTGTATCAAATTTACACCCAATTGAGCCTCTACTTTAATTAAAATAATTAATTAAGTCGCTCTGTTAACGAAATATGTAGTTGAGCACATTGACTCTTAAAAGAAACTGACGGATCAATCAAATTGTGGCACATGATAAATTTTAATTTAATCAAATATTTTCTCTAAAATGATTAAAAAATTATTACAATTGATAAGAAATCAAAAAAATTATAAAAAATATAAATAATATTAAATATTAAAATTGATATAAATTTATAAAAATTTTTAAAAAATAAATATATATAAAAATCTAATAAATCTAATAAATTATGAAAAAATTTATAAATTTAATAAAATATATTTAAAATATTTAAATTTATATAAAAATGTATAAAAATCCTTAAATTTATAAAAAATATTTAAAAAATGTTAAAATTGATATAAACTTATAAAAATTATAAAAAAAATCGTAAAACCTTGATCTGGACCAGATTAGTCAATCAAACTGGTTAGATTAGACTGATTGACCTGAGAAACGAGTGTTGAGCATATCCTAAGAGTTGGATAATAAAATTTTGGTTTAATGGTATCTAATTGTATCAACAATTATTTACATTATGCAATACTTAGTAAATAATTTTCAACTTTTCAAGGTCCAAAGTATTGTACTATACTTAAAAAATTAGATATAAAAATTTTAAAAATAATAATAATAATCGAAAAGAGAGGGCCTCACAATTATAGTTTTATTTGTGGAATACTGAGAACATTTTATTCAACATAAAAATGACCTTAACAATCTGATGATTATTTCCATTATTTGACAGTTTGTGCAGTGTCATGTGCTTATTATGATTTTAGGGGTTTAAATGAATTTTTTTATAATTTATAAAAATTTATTATATTATTTATAAGTTTTTATGAAATTTTCATAAGTTTTCATAAAATTTTATATATTTTATTAATTTTATAGTTTTTTATAAGTGACCATATTTTATAATTTTTATTATTTCCTATAATTTTTATAAGTTTATATCAATTTTAATATTTTTAATATTTTTAATATTTTCTATTTTTATGCTTTTTTATTAATTTTTAAGAATTTTTATATGTTTTCATAAATTTTTAAATATGTTTAATTAATTTTATAAAAAATTATAATTTATTAGAATTCATTAGAATTTTTATTTTTTTATAATATTTTTATAATTTTTATAAGTTTGTATAAATTTTAATATTTTTATTTTTTTATATTTTTTATAATCTTTAATGTTTTCATATTTTTAATAATATTATATATATTTATGATTTTTAATATTTTTTATGAAAAAAATATTAGATTAAATTAGAAGTTTTCACGTGTCACTATTTGATTGGTTCATCAATTTATTTTAATGGACAATGTGGTCAACCATAAATTCCATTAACGGAGGAACTTAATTGATTATTTTAGTTAACAACAATAACTCAATTGAGTGTGAATTTAATACAGAGATTTAATTTTTTTCTTATTTTTTTAAATGTTTATATATATTATATATATAACTTCTAATAATTTTTCAACTGAAGTGAAATACAATTAATAGAGAACACTAACTCAATCAAACATATTATAATAATATAAATATTTGATATAATAAAATATAATTTTATATTGCATCAAATGTTAACTTATAAAATAAAATAAAATAAATTTTGTAAGGCATTTGGATTTTATGGGAAGGTGGAGAGGATGACATAAATGTATTTGGAATTTTTAGCGATCTTTTTCTCGAGAAAAGATATGACCTACGAATACTAACCGTTACCCTCGCCTTAGCTTGCTATCTTTTTCTCTTTCTTTTTTTTTTTTTTTCGTTACGATTAATTGTTAAAATAATTAACTATAAAAAAGTAATTTTGTCCTAATATAAAATTTGGGGAAAAATAACGAATGTTTTAAAGGACTAAATTACCCAAAAGGCCCATTTTCAAGTAAATTTACGGAAATGGGCCGATTAAAACTTTATTTACCGAAAAGGGCCTTTTTTTGCAAAACGTACATACGTGGCCGCGAATTAGGGGGAAAGTACCAGCAAAACGCGCCCTCAAGGAAACATTTTTTTGCCACAACAGCAAAAACGCTTCCACGTTAGGGGGTTCCAGCTTTACTGGCAGACTTTCAACCTAACGGCTAAATTTTTTTGACCGTTAGGGGGGTTCCAGCGGTCAAAAAATATATATATAAAAACCTCCTCCCCTTCTATTATTTTCACACAAAATTTCTTAACAATTTAGCAAAAATTCTCTACAATTTCTCTCTAGAGCTCTCAAATTTCTTATTAAATTTTTCAAAGCTCTTTATAATTAGTTATTTACTTTTATTTTTTTCTAAATTAGTATTTTTTATAATTTCAAAAATATTTGATCGTGTTAGCAATGGCCGGGGGATTAATTCGTCTCGATCATAAACATATCTCAGTCGAACAAATGAAATTTATTTTAAATTTTGAATATTATTTAATATTTTTTTCATTTATATAATTTTAATTAATTTGTATTTTATAATTTTTTATAACAGTCTGTAGATCGAGTGTTACAATATTATATTCGTAACATGTCTAGTCCGCCATCACCGTTGATAGAAAATTACTTGAGAGAAGCGGGTTTTTGGCACACGGCTACTATAGGCCGGGGGTGCAAGTTGGACCCGAAACTCATCAGCTCGTTAATAGAGAGGTAGAGACAGGAGACGCACACATTCCATCTTCCATGCGGAGAGTGTACTATCACTTTAGAGGACGTCCAGTTACAATTAGGATTGCCAGTGGATTGGGCCGCACTCACCGAGTCCGTTCAATTGCTGATTGGGTAGCCATATGCTACGATCTTTTAAGTGTAATTTCGGATAATATTTACGAAGGCCAGATCGAGATGGGATGGTTACGAAACACATTCCTAGAGCCGGGGAATGATTCGACTGAATTAGAAAGACGTCCAGTTACGAAACACATTCCATCTTCCATGCGGAGAGTGTACTATCACTTTAGAGGACGTCCAGTTACAATTAGGATTGCCAGTGGATTGGGCCGCACTCACCGAGTCCGTTCAATCTGCTGATTGGGTAGCCATATGCTACAATCTTTTAGGTGTAATTTCGGATAATATTTACGAAGGCCAGATCGAGATGGGATGGTTACGAAACACATTCCTGGAGCCGGGGAATGATTCGACTGAATTAGAAAGAATACGATATATTCCAGCATACATCCTTGAGATGATTGGAGGTTATCTAATGCCAGACTTGTCACGAAACCTCGTACATCTGAGGTGACTGCTGAAACTCGTTGATTTTAAAGCAGCTGACGAACTTAGTTGGGGGTCTGTCGTGTTGGCAACATTGTACCGGGAGATGTGCAGGGCGACGCCACCAAATAAAGCAAAAATTGGATGTTGCCTATCACTACTACAATCATGGGCTCAGTTTCGCTTTCCATTTTTACGTCCTCGAGTGAATCACCCATATACATTCCCACTCATAACAAGTTAAATTTTTATTTGATTTTATAATTATTCCATAGATTTAAAATAAAATTATACGCTGAAAATTTATTTAATTAGGTGTAACCATCCGGCGAGTTATGTTGGAATACCTACCGCTCTTGAAGATATACGACTTCTATTAGACCAACAATTAGAAGTGCAAGTAAGTATTAAATAAAATATATATACATAAAATAGTCGTTTCATATTTAGTATTTAGTATTTAGTATTATGTATATAACTAATATTTTTATCACGTTCATATAGTTTCAATGGACACCAAACAAGGATCCGGCAATTCGGGCAGTAATTTCTAAGGTCCCATTAGTCAACTATGCTGCTGTCGAGATGCACCAGACGAATAGAGTGTTGCGACAATTTGGATTCCGACAACCGATTCCTAAGGAACTTGGGGTACTCGATGAGTAGCACAAAATCGACTTACAGCTAACGAATACGAATTGGCCGTTATTCTGGTTGGAATATATTGAAATTTGGGAAAACTGGTACGATCATATACCTGATCGCGAATCGATCATCGTCTCAGAGTTAGTGTGCACCTCAGATTATATGCCATGGTTTAGGATCCATGGCAAGCCATACTTGTTGTCAAAAGAGCAGAGGCGTCGGCAAATCTGTGTGGAAAGAAAACGACGGGGCCCTTTAAATCTAAGGAGAAGGAATGACAGCACAAGCCTATCAACAGCGCCTACACAATCAGTGGGCCCAATGCCTCAACCTACGACACCCACATCACAGCCGCTTCATATTATGCTAGGAGCGTATCCTAGCCCTTATATGTATCCTAACCCATATATGTTTCCTTTTCCCAATCCTATGCTAGGTTGGAATGCATGGCCCAGTGCATCTCCTTTCCCAATGACTCCGATTTAACCGATGATATATAGGCCATCGTCGCCGGAGGGATTACACGAGACACCATCGGGGAGCTCATCTCATTACCATTCCCCATCGCCTTATGAGATTCAAACACCCCCGCTGTGGGAAATGCAAACACCTCCACATTCTTTATTCTATCAAGGTGACTCATCCTCTCAACACCCATAACCGGAGCAACCACAACTCTCATCCGAGCAACCAAGGAGGAATCCAGCGTGTAATCGACGTCCATCCCCATGTGGCACTGATTCTGACCAGCGTATACATTGATTTGTTTTTAATATATTTGTAGAAGTTGTTTCTATATTGTTTCATTTAATAAAAAAAAGAAGTTTTTTTATATTTTAATAGTAAATTAATTTTTTTATTTTATAATTTTAATAAAATATAAGTTCTTTTAAATAAGGTGGAATAGAAATAATGCAACATCGTTTCATTACAGCAATTATAAACTATTTTGGTTTAGACATGATCAAATTGTATGACCTGGGTTCCTACACCATCCACACAACTTCTGTTGGTTCGTTCTTTCTCGGATATCCATATTGTTACGTATTCTACTCGAGCAAGGTCGACCTTTTGGTTTGTGACTCAATTCTCTATCCGGTAACAACTTAAACGGAGCAAGCGATACAGACGGCCACTTATGTTCATTTGGGACCTGTGGGAATACGTGTCTCCACACATTGTACATGTTTTCTACTTTATACACTTCGTCGACATATCTCATGGGATCCAAACGGAGATTCTGACAAGCTACAATTGCATGAGCGTATGGATAATGAAGTGCGTCAAACGTCTCACAGTTGCAAGTCCTATTTATCAGCACAGTTGCAAGTCCTATTTATCAAGTGTAAACGATATTGCCCGCCAGTAATACATTGGGTCAGTCTGTCAAACTCTGTCACACGAAACCATAGGTTGTCACGATCGTGTCACACAGTGTGCATCGTGTTGGCCCGCGCCTTCGCCTTGTTAATTTCTTGCAATACCTTCCGTAACCATACATGGTCTCTCTGCATTTGGCCTTTATAACTCGCTGCTCTCTTTGGAAATAGTGCCGCCAAATGAAAATATGTCTTTCGCACAATCGAGGTTATTGGCAAATGACGCGTTCCTTTTAGAACAGAATTTATGCATTCAGCCATGTTTGTGGTCATATGACCATATCGTAGGCTGCTGTCGTATGCTTGTGTCCACTATTCGAAGGGTATGTTACAGAGGTAGTCTGCGCCTTAATCGTTAACTGAACGCAAAATCCCCAACATCTCATGAAAACGGTCTTTATTGATATCGTACCCTGCCAATATAAGTTGATAGCAAAAATTACATACCAATATTCCATTTAGAATAAATTGAATATTACAACCGAAAGTATATTAATAGAGATTAAATACCCATATTGGTCACTTGCTTTCATTCAATCGTAGATTGATATTGCCCGTAGTAGTTGGACGCAACGTGCCTTAGACAATACCGATGGTGTGTGCGATTTCATAGGCTTCCATGTCGCTCAGTTGCGCTAGAATTCCAGTGCCCCAATCTGATATAATGTAGATATTAGGTTGGGGGCATACATGCCTCATTAACCTAGAAAAAAAGAAATCGCAGTCATCAGCTGACTCCCCTGGTGTTATTGCAATCGCAATTGGGAGGACCGCCATCCTGTGCCATAGCTAGCAATAACCGATGGGTAAATCTACCATACATAAATGTACTGTCTCCAGAACAGACGTTTGAACACTTGGCATCCACGGAGCAATCGGTCGTTGTAGTATGCAGAGACTGTTTCAAGGTCTGTTATACAACCTGGGATGTACCTCTCCAGCACCTAACACCACTGCCAAACCTCATCATATGAAGCATCCCACCCACTATGCATCTTTTCCAATGCCTTTTGCTTAGCTACCCAAGCCTTGCGGTAAGAGGGCGTGTACCTCATTTAGCTACGAAAACTAGCAATTATGCATGACACAGAAGTCTTGGGATCCGCCTTCAAAATCGGTAGTATTAAGCTAGCTATCATGCCTGAATCCATCTTGGGATGATCTTGTGAAACACCTGTCAACGAAGTACGTTAAATAATGCAACATTAAGTAATAACATTATTATTCAAAACCCTAAATACCCAGTGATACTGTACCGGCAACACAAGTATATGGACCTTTGTACTTTTTTATCTCCCACAAGCCTGTCTTTTTCCTTAAAGAAGCCATTATTTTCCATGAACATGTACCATCTTGCACTGCATACTTGGCCTCGAACTTCTCAGATTTGGATTTAACCACGTTGTAGTAACCCCGTGATTGATGCTATGTTATTTCAAAACACCAAGAAAACTATCATTATTGGAAAACTCCTTACCAACTTCCAAATCTCCCGAATCCAATGTCGAACATGTACGGTCACGCATTCTGTATGGTAGTTCTGGAAACTCCAACGCATCATCTGTCGATATATCGTCATTATGCATGTGGGCTGGAGGCGAGTACGCCCTGAATCGCGAATCTTCTTCATCTTCATCTGAATCCCCTTCAACATCTTCAGGTTCAGATGGAACAGGCTCCGGTTCAGAAAATAATGCAACTTCTGCACTATCGGGGCCGAGCTCTCAAGGTGGATCCACATCGGACTCATCATCCAACCCACCATCATTTGCAACGTACGAGGTCCCCTTGCCGGTGGACGTCGTAGGGAGTACATCATCCCTTCCTTTGGACGTTTCGTAACGTCTCCAATCATATATGGATTACCAACCACTAAAAGTTGATGTCATTCCCCAATTCGTATTTTCAGCATCGAACATCGACCCACCGATGTGCATGTCCCATCCACTAATCGAGTGTCGTGTATGAGTTGTGTTTTCCATACTGCCACCAAACACGGGCGTTTCCGTGTTTTGCCTCCCACTAATGGAGTGTCGGCTAGGGGTTGTGTATTCTTTCTCGAATAGCAGTTGATGTTGAAGTCGCAAATGTTTCATTTGGCAATGAAAATTGAACATATAACTCAAGATAGGGTTATTCACTAGCGAAATGAGTCTGCACCATCACCTCAAAGCTACGAACACCTTTGATATCAAATGAATCATATGTCACGGGATCAATCGAAGCACAAAATCGATACTTAATAGAAGAAACCCTACTTGGCGTCGTTCCGAAGATTTTGCGCCTAATTCTTTTACGAAATTCTGTAAAATCTATACTTTGGTTAAAAGCCGCCATTCGCGTTGTGTTCTCTGATAAAAAAACAACGTCGTTCTCAATGTCACGGACCTCACCATTATAGTAAATAACAACACTAATATGTTCACTCATCTTCAATTTCTATTTTTGACACTATTTGTTCAGAAACGTCTTCTCAAAATCATTTTTTTAGGAACTACTGTAGAAAAAGAGCGTCCACATGGGAGCTTTTTTCAGAAGTTTTACTGACAGTGCATCCTGCTTGAAGCGTTTTTGACACTATTTGTTCAGAAACGTCTTCTCAAAATTATTTTTTCAGGAACTACTGTAGCAAAAGAGCGTCCACATGGGAGCTTTTTTTGTATTTTTGCTGACAGTGCATCCTGCTTGAAGCGTTTTTGACACTATTTGTTCAGTAACGTCTTCTCAAAATTATTTTTTCATGAACTACTGTAGCAAAAGAGCGTCCACGTGGTAGCTTTTTTTTGTATTTTTACTGACAGTGCATCCTACTTGAAGCATTTTTGACACTATTTGTTCATAAATGTCTTCTCAAAGTTATTATTTCAGGGTAAAAATAGTCAATTTTATTAAAAAAACACTGTTATTTTAAAAAACCCTAAACCCTAATTTACTTAATCCATTCATAAACCATAAACCCTAATTTAATAAACCCAAACCCTAATTTAATTTATTCTAAACCTATTTTAATTTAATTAAAACCCTAGAACCCTAATTTACTTAATCTATTTAAAAAACATAAGCCCAAATTTAATAAACCCATAACCCAAATTTAATAAACCCAAACCCAAACCCTAATTTAATTTATTTTAAACCTATTTTAATTTATTTAAAACCCTAGAACCCTAATTTACTTAATCTATTTAAAAAACATAAGCCCAAATTTAATAAACCCATAACCCAAATTTAATTTATTTTAAATCCTAACTTAATTTATTTAAAACCCTAAAACCTTAATTTACTTAATCTATTTTAAAAAAAACACAAACCCTAATTTATTAAACCTAAAACCCTAATTTAATTTATTTAAAACCATAATTTAATTTATTTAAAACCTTAACTTAATTTATTTTAAAACCATTAACCCTAATTTAAATATTTTTTATAAAATAACACTAAATCTTGATTTATTTTTAAAAACTCTAAAACCCTAACTTGTTTTAACAAAACCCTAACTACTAAACCCTAACTTATTTTACCAAAACCCTAACCCTAAAAACCCTAAAAAATCCTAGGGACTAGACATGCAAATATCCCTAACATATAAAAATACGGAGAAAATCTCTCTCTTGAGGAAGCGTTTTTGCCACGTCAGCAAAACACTTCCACGTAAGCGCGTTTTGCTGACGTGGCGGAAAACGCTTCCTCAAGGGAGCGATTTTCTGGTTTTTCCCCTTAAACCGCAGCCACGTAAGCGCGTTTTGCAAAAAATGGTCCTTTTCAGTAAATAATGGTGTAATCGGCCCATTTCTGTAAATATACAAAAAAAGGCTTTTTTAGGTAATTTAGTCGTTTTAAAGGTAAGGCTTTTTCTTTTTATTTTTAAGCTTAATGGTAAATTTTAAATTTACCCACTTTTAATTTTAATAGCATAATCCACTAACTTTATAAAACAAAATTATTTTCACCCTCTATTTAATTTTTCATCTCTTTTCATCATCGAACTTGGGTTTTTTTCTCAAATTATCCCAAAATAGATTGAAAAATTAATAGATGTTGACTTTGTTGACGTAGCATCCACGTGGCAATTCACGTGTATATTATGTTAGAAATTAGTTAATTTTTTAAATTTATAAAATAAAAATTCCAAAAATATAGAAAATTATTAAAACTATTTTAAAAATTTGTAAAAGATAAAAATTTTAAAATTTTAAAAAATGAAAAAAAATTATTTTTCAAATAGTTTGTTTTTTAAAATATTATATACGTGGACTATAATATGATGCATGTTAACTTTTTTATCCATTTTAAGTGATTTAACAAAAAAATATAAGTGTGAAAGTTAAAAAAAAATTAAAATGAATTTTTAAAAAAATGGTTAAAGTGCAAATAAATCGTTATATTTTCGATATTTAATATATTAGTATGAAGTTGTACGAAGGCGTTTTATTAGCCCTCAAATCAAACCAATATTAGCTTATTTTATAACCATTATGTTTTCAATATAATATGAATTGCATATAAATATA
Source organism: Gossypium bickii (assembly GCA_025503065.1). Classification (NCBI taxonomy): domain Eukaryota; kingdom Viridiplantae; phylum Streptophyta; class Magnoliopsida; order Malvales; family Malvaceae; genus Gossypium; species Gossypium bickii. The sequence goes on along the minus strand of CP106719.1, from coordinate 93,267,622 downwards.
TGCATTTATATTTACATTTTTATTATTTAATAAAATAAATTTCTTTTTGTAATCATTATTAAAAATAATTAATATATAATATTAAGTCCAAGTTTAAAAGATGAAAATATGGTAAATTTCTATTTTTTATTCTTCATTCATACATTTTTTTAATCTTTACAAAATCGATGTAAAAAAATTTAACGATATTACCACCTTATTGTATATTGCTTTTATTTTTATTTTTTGTATAATTAGAGAAAAGGAATATAATTACTTAGAATCGAAGTCAAACTCTCATATCTATAACATAGCGCTCTTATCACTGAGTCAAAAGGTTGGAAATGTTAAAATATTAAATTTTAATATTAAAAACTATTTTTTACCTTTTATATTTAAATTTTTTTCTCGTTTAAAACCAAATAACAATGTTATTAATTAAAAGTTAAATTGAAATTATAATAAATATAATTAAATTAAATTATGAGTCATATTGAAAATTAACTTATCTAATGGGATCAAATTACCATAATATATTTTCTAATTTTATACTAATTTATTTTCATAAGTGGAAAAAACTATTGAGATATTATAAAAATATGAAATAAATTAAAGAAATTTTTAAAAAAATTAAATTAAATTATAACTAAAAAATACTAATAATATTTCAAATATATTTAATTTTTCTATTTTAATCTTTTGGTTTCTCGTCATAATCTTCTATCTTGATTTTCTTCAATTTATCGTTATCGTCTTTGATCAACATTGAACTTCAGATGTAATTATTTACTTTGTAAATGAAAATTGTCTAAACACTTTATAAAATTGTAATAATAAACAACATGATTTTGTTGTTATAAATAAGGGCTTTTTATAAAATTATAATTTTAATTGTAATTAGAAAAATAGCATAAAGTAATTTTAAAATTAATAAAAATGTACAATTATAAAGTAAAACTTTCACATTAGACAATAGAATGATATGAAAAAGTGAATAAGAGTGAGTTTAAAATAAATTTAGTTTAATATGTATAATAAACAAATGGCTTAAGAGTCAGAAAAACCATCAGTAAATAAAATAAAAATTCAATTGAGCCCTTTGTGAAAAACTGCACGCAATTGAGCTCTCAATGATCCCCCCCCCCAAAAAAAAAAATCAAGGGTAAACTACATGACCGGTCACTCGACTATTAGAAAGCTACAAAATGGCCACCCGACTTATCGTTTTATTTTTTTAGTCCAAAACTATTACAATACCAACAGATTTATGAGTTGGTAGTTAACTTAATGACATGTATTTTTTCAACGCATTATTTTTCCACATAATTTCCATGTCATTTTATAATTAATTAAAAATAATAATTTAAAACCCAAAACCAAAAACTACAACGTTTACTTCATCTTTTTTAATTTTTCTTTAGACTCTACTTCTGAAGTTGAAAATTTTCTCCAATGCCTTGCTAATTGATCTGCTTTTAGTTTACGAGTCTTTTCCGTACTTTTTCTAACTTTTAGTTTTTACTATTAATAATTGTTTTTTGCTTAGTTTTACTCCTTTTTGAGATTCAAATTAGCAAAATGGTGTCATGGGGAACCTAACGGTGCGTTTGAGTTGGTGTAGGGAGAAAACAATGACTCGACCTTAAGGAAAATAACATTTGAAAAGGGTGTCGCAACATTGATGCTATACATGTCGTGACATCGAGTTCCTTTGCATCGAAGGTGCAAGACTTCAACGAAAAATCAACCTGGAGCCGACTATCAACAAAGTCGCAACATTGAGAGTGTGGTGTCACGACATTGAGCTCAAAGTCACAACACAAGCTTCTAAGGTCACGATATCACTGAAGATATGAAGTGAAGAAATAGTGGTCACCACCAAGGATGTCGCGACATCGAGAGCCCCTAGAGCCACAAATGTGCTATTGTCGAGGGTGTCGTGACATTGAGACCTGGATGTTACAACATCGCTACCTTATGGGGTGAAAATTACTGCAGGGGTAGTCTTTTGTCTAACACCAACCCAGGTCAACAAACACATTATAAGGGAAAATTTATCATTGTTAGGGTTGAATTCTCAACTATTTAAAAGACCTTTTTGGTTGTCAACTTAACAGAGCCAACTTCATTTCATCTTTTTAGCTTAATTGTTAACTTCTCCTTTTTTAGGTTTAGGTTATTTACTTTTCTGAGCTTAGTTGGTGTAGTTGTTAGTTTTTACTATAGCTTTTCTCTTATTTGTAATTAAGTACTCAAGTTTACTTTGTATTTTGATTTCTCTTCAAATCCTTCAATATATTTTAGTCTTATTTACCTCTAAAAGCATAAAAATCTTAACTTTATTTGTATTTTCACCTCTATTGTTGTTTCTATAATCCTTTCCAAAGCATCCATAAAAAACTCTTAAGATTTCTCTAACCCTACTTTTGGGTTTACTTTAATGAACCATTTGAGCATGTATTTGACTGTTATTTGCATGATGATGATGAGTGGTAACTAAATCCATGGTGGTTGGTTGATGGAAATGTTTCTTGGTTAGTTTTTGGTGTAGAGACTAAATCGTAAAAAAATTAGACTAAATCGAATAAAATATAAAAAAAAACAGAATTGACGAATCTAGGTGAATATTTAGGTAGATGAGACCGAGAAGAGAGCCTATTGAGAACCAATTTGGTTGTCCTGATTCAGTTTGGTGAGATCGAGATCTAAATTGGACTAAAGCGTTTAATTTGGTAAAATGATGGTTGAGAGGTAAAATTGAACCAACCAGAAGTTTAAGCCTTTTAGATCCCTAATCCAAAAATTAACCAACAACATGAAAGTCAACCAATTACTTGTGTTCATTGAATTGTTAATTGGGTAATTTTAATTGTTTTGCAATTTAGTCAATTTTAGTGTTAGATAGTTAAATAGTGTACTTACCCTTCAATATGAATTGTCGTGCTATAATGTTTTACGAGTAGCTAGTTAGACTTCTTGGTTGCATTTTTTTTCTTATTAATCACTGTGTCACCTGAACTCTCTTAGGTTCGGTCTTTGGAATACTTGAAGTGTTCTTGATACGAGTCTCAAGGCCCAATTTTAGGCCCATGGACATGTTCGCCTTACAATACCTCAAGGGCTAATCATGAGATATAAATTTAAGCAGCTGAAGTTAAAACTCAACTTATTCGTTCAAGACTTTATCATGAAGAAATTTTGAGAAGAAAAGTTGGAGCTTCAATATAATGGGCTTTGGAGTTCAATACGGAGCGATGATGAATTGGAAAGACCAATTTTGTTTGTGGACTTAAAATCTCAATCCATGATGACGAGCCTATATGGAAGATGTTAACAAGTTTAGGCGTTACACTTGAAGGACCTTAATAGGCCCACATACCTAGCCATATTATAATCAGTCGACTTGCGGTGCATTTTTGGAAGGGATCCAGGCATTTTCTGGTCAATACATCTTCAGAATATCTGTCTTTTAGCTTCACAATGCACTTTCAATCACTCAATTTCAAGTTCAGGAGCTCAAGTTGTGATTGTTTTAGTGAAGACTGTGTGAGCATAATTTCTGGACGGGATTATTATGAAAATTACAAATTTTGAGCTTTTTATTTGAGTTTAAATCATATTCGATTCGAGTTTCAAGATTAATTTTTATTATATATGATCCCAAAATTGTATTTATTATGTTTTATTATTTTGTTATTTATTTATTTCAATTTTTGGATAATTTTTTAAGTATTTTAAGTTATTTAGGAGTTTTATGTCAACAAGAAAGTTTAGTTTAAAAGTAATTGTTGTTTAGATTAACTAGAGTTTCAGTATACTTGAGAGTTTTATTTAGATGTACTTAGGTAGCCTATATAAAGGCCTCTTCATTGTACACAACTCAATCAATTCATTCATTATTCACTTTGAGTTAATAAATTTCTTTTTGGGTTTTCTTTTAGAAGAGTTTTAACAATCTTTTCAGATTGTGGGGATCATCTTCAAGCTTTTTCTTTCTAATTTTTCTTTCTTGGAGGGGAAATTAGAGCCATTTGAAAGGAAATATTTTAGGTTGTCTCCTTGAATTGAAGCATTATCGTGAAATTTTAAATTTGTAAGTTTGACATTAAAACCATAATTTTTTGTGACCTTTTGAGCTTATAGAGCATATATTTATTCGTGCTCATTTATTTTTGGTTGTGAGTATGTCAACTTGATTTGTTATTCTAGAACTTGCTTCGGTTATATATGTCGAGGCCACATTAGTGATTTGATATATTGATATGATAGAGGCACTTAGGATTTAACCCACCTAACCTTTAATCAACTTACCTGTTAAGTGAACCCTTAGTAAATCCCGTTGATCCTAACACATTTTTTCTATCACCCATTTATGTTAACCTGTAACCCATAGCTATGCTGTAAAATTTTTCTTTTTGTTGACCCTTTTTGTCGAGATTTGATTTGGTTAGTTGCCTAACTATGCTTCATCATTTGTATTACTGAGTTTCTTGTTCTAAAAAAAATTAGTAAAAAAAAAAGAAAAAAAAAGTAAAGTAAAAAAATATATTTAAATTGAGCTTGAATCGTTGGTTTCATATTCTATTGAAAAGCTCATTTTCATTTTTGATTTCTTGTTGATGTAGATTATTTTAACACACCATTTGACTTTTTCTAGTTTGGTAACTTATCAACTTGAATCTTGATTATAGCCAACTCTTTCGACCTTTTCCATACCCTTAACCTAAGCCCCATTACAACCTTGTGAAGACCTATTGATTGGTGTGTCATCTTATTCTATAGTTCTGGAGATTTGATTTTCAAGCAAGCATATGGTAAAAACATTTCTCTTAAATTGTTGAGTGCATATTACTTGAACATGAAACACTTCGAGTGCTTTGAGTGAATCTTTAGTGAGGATGTTATTTCTTGTTGAGTTTGAATTTCAAGTAATTATTGAAATAGGGGAGATGCCTAAATGTTTTTAAAGCTTAAAATTCTCTGCTTGGATTGCTTGTGTTGTTTATTGTCATTTTAATGTGAATTTCAAATGGATGATTATATATAGATTATCCTAAGACATTATCAGTGAAATAATAAATTGAAGGAAGTTAACTTGAAAGTGGGTTGAGGATTTTGCTTGAGGACAAGCAAACGCTTAAGTGTGGGGATATTGGGTAAGTGCTAAAAGTAACATATTTTAACATTATTCTTAATGCGTTTTTGGGTGATTATTCGTTGTTAATTGTGAATTTTATGCTCCTAGTTCTTTAAATTCATATTTTTATTCTTAATAAAACATTTGAGAGCAAAATGAGCGAAAATTGAAAAATTGGAGCAACCTACAGGACCCTCACGGGCTGACCCATTCCACACGACCTGGTGAGCCTACAACCATGTAGTAGGCCGTATCGATTTCACGAATTTGCACCCTAAATTGTGGGAAATTGTGATTTTTCTCTATTGAGAGTGAAAATTCGCGCAATCAACACGACCTGGCCATGTGGTCGTGCTACATTTATACAGAAGACTTAAATGTGGACAATCTGTAAATTGGAAAGGCCCCATACATGTACTGTAGCACGTATTATGTAAGACCATCAGAAGCTAGATGCAAAAATGATCTGCAGCTGCATCATGCCATTGGTGAAAGACACACTGACCATTCCTGTCTAAGTATCGATTGTCGACATGCAAGCTTGGTTCCAGTACAAGGTGTCATACAAGAAAGCATGGTGGGCAAAACAAATGGTAATGGATTAGTTGTATGGTGACTAGGACGTGTCATACAACAAACTACAATAGTGGATATTTATAATGCATGTAACAGCCCGATTTTGGGTCCAGTCGGAACAGTGGCTTCGGGACCACAAATCTAACACAGTAAAATTTATTTTTATTATATTTTTATGGTCTACAGTTTTATGTAATAATTTCATAAAAATTTCGTTAAAAAATTTTGACGCTTGGGCACTCAATTTAGTTAAAAGGACTAAATTGCAAAAGGTGCAAAATGTGTGTTCTATAAGCTAGAGGTGTCTAATTGCTATGAAATTTTAAATTGGAGGTCGTTAAATGGTAATTAGACCATTATAATTTAATATGGACAAAAATGGACATGGCTAGGTGAAATATCAAAGTTATACATTAAGGGCATTTTGGTCTTTTGGTAAGTAAAGACAAAATTAACTAAATAAAAAATGTTCATCTTCATCAAATTAGTCCCTTATCCAAATTTCAAGGGATCTCCATAGCTAGGGTTTTGGCCAAGCTTCCAAGCTCGATTGTAAGTTAGTCTTTGTCCCGTTTTTTATGATTTTTACGTTTTTGTGAATGTTGTAACTTGATTTAGCTATTTCAAGGACTAATTTGAAAGAAAATCAAAGTCTAAAATTTTACCCATGTTAGATAATTGTGTATTTTGACGTCTAATGGTAGATTATGCAAGTTTGATGTTGGATAAACAACATTTACTAAGTGATTTTTGATGAAAATACCTAAAAGGACCTATTTGTAAAAGTTACAAAATATGAAGTGGAAGTGTGATTTAATGAAAAATATGGGCTGTTATGAGTATGAAAATGGTTCGGCTAGGCTTGGGTTTTGAAGAAATTGACTATATTTCATTTTATGAGCCTAGGGACTAAAGTCTAAAATGTTAAAAAGTTAGGGGCAAAAATGTAATTTTTTTCATAATGTGATTTTTGGACTGAATTGAATAATGTGAGTATTAAATGAGTTAAATTTGCTATTATAGATCATGAAAAACGAAGTTTGGACCTAGATTTGAGGAAAAACAAAGTGTTTGACGATTATGTCCATTTTTACTATTTTTGTACCGAGGTAAGTTCGTATGTAAATAAGCATTGTTATATTTACATTTTAAATGCTTTAATATTGTATGAATTGTGATTGATTCTTTGGACATATCCGACAAAGTTTCGACAAACGAGAAATCCCGGTTGAACTTTAGGAATAGAATAAGATACGAGTGACGTGTCACTAGGAACCCATGTGTATATGCGATTATGTGATCCGAGTGCTAGTCTTGTACGTCCTACTAGTGGCTGGGTAGTCCGACATGTGTTGTGGATGCTTGACAGCTTGAGTGAATAGCATTGTGTAGCTACGTCCTGATTGACAGCTTGTGTAAGCAGGCCCGTGAATAGCTCGAAAGAGAGCCTATATGTATTATGAGATATGAGGTAGCTTTAGCTACATATATGGCACTTATGTGCAAGATTTTTAAGTATCTGTTAATATTTCGAGTGTTCAACAGAATTGTCAAAGTTGTGAAAGAATATGACTATGATGGGAGTTGGTACAGGTATGTACGTAAAAATCATAAGAAATAAGCTCGATATATGATGAACCCTTGGTAAGGTGGTGATTGAGTAAGTTATGATTATAAGATTTTAATAACATTCATGCTAATTTTGATCATGTTAAATGTATGTTAAATGTGTGGATATGATGCTTATTATTTGCATAGGATTTACTAAGCTATATAGCTTACTCCACTTTCTTTTCCTTGTCTTATAGTGTCATCGGGGTTTGGAGATCGTCGGAGATCCATACACACTATCAACAATTATTTTGGCATCAATGAATTCAACATTTTGAGTTATGACAGTCATTTTGTTATGTGTCATAATTGATTTGGCCAAATGTGTTGGCTTATGTCGTTTAAAAGTTCATTTTGTATAAGGCCATTTGAAATTGGCTAATATTGGTATAAGTATATTCATATGATGATGCCTTTCATGAATGAGGAAACTTGCATGATTTGAGTTGATAAGTTATGTGATGTTTACGTATGATAAATGTTAGCGTGTGAATGATGTGTGGATGTCTTGGTTGTGGATGATTTGGTTGTATGTATAAGCTTGAATTGGTGCTATGTTATGTTATGTAGGTGTGTGCATTAAAAGGGTGGCAAATGGCTTGGTAAATAGCCTTATTTTGTCCACAAGGGTAGATACACGACGTGTGTGACACACGGTCTACCTCACGGGCATGTGTTTCAGCCGTGTGTCCCCTGCACCTTAATTTTGAAAAATAGAATGTCCAATATATAACACACGGGCAGAGACATGGGCATGTGTCTCATCCGTGTGCACTACACGGTTTAGAATACGGGCGTGTGTCTTAGCGGTGTGAAACTTGCACCTAATTCGAATTAAACTAATTTACCACACGGCCTAGCACATGGGCGTGTGGCACGGCCGTGTGGCACAAGTCAGAGAGCACCCTAAATTGAACATGGTCTGAAGCACGAGCGTGTCCCAGGGTCACACTGGCGTGTGAGTGCTGCAGTTAGAAAAAATTTTCTAAGTTTTGCAAAAATTTCTTGAGTTCTCGGTTTAGTCCTAAACCACTTTCGATGCATGTTTTGGGCATCGTAGGCTCGTATTAGAGACTTTATGATTGAGTGTGGACGGTTTTAATTTGGACGCAAATTTGTGATTCGAAATTGTGTAAATGCTTGTGTTGTAAGTCCGATAATGCCTCGTACCCTATTCTGGCGTTGAATACGGATAAGGGGTGTTACCATGCAGGAGTACGTGCTAGGGACTGTGATTGACTTACAAACGCAACCTTATTACGACACTAATAATGTACTACAACTGAGGAAACAAATTTCCCACTACTTTGGATGTTCAATCCATGTGTTAGGGCCTTCCCCCACTGCAATCCATTGGTGAAATTTGACGATACCTAGCTTTATGGGAAATACATGTAGATACTACTGATTGCAATTGCACAAGACTATAACCAGAACATACTACCCATTGCCTTTTCCCTCGTTGATACGGAGTGCTTCGAGTCTTATAAATTTTTCTTGACGAACTTATAGAGGCATATTGCTAGGAAGGACAACATTTGCATTATTTTTGACAGATCAAAAGGACTAATTATCACGATAAGAAGTTCTAGGGTTCCATGGGGATCTGCATATTGCATCTGACACATCATCGTTAACTTCTATTGGGACTATAAAAACAAAGATTAGCGTAAGCAACTCGTGAATATAGGTAAAATTCAATTTTTTATTCAATATTATTCTAATAATCTGAAGCGCTTTTACAAGGTAAAACGAATGGTAACGTTTCAAATTTGAATATATACGCAAGGTATGAGCTAGAACCATATTGTTTCAGGTATAAGATGGTGAGGCTTGAGAGTGATATGGTTGGGTAATGGACTATTTTTCGAGACTGGTTGAGTAGCATAGTGTCATGGCAATGGGCTCAATGTTCCGATGATAGGTATAGATATGGTCATATGATGACCAACCTCGTAGAGGTGGTTAATTCTATATTGAAACGTACACATCATTTGCTTATTTCTGTCATTTTCTTAGCTATGTTCTACAGGCTAGCGTCATTGATACCAAGAATGGAGCAGAGACAAGCATAGCAAATTAAGGCAGGACACGTGTACGTGAAAAAGGTTAGGAAGGCCATGGAGAGAAACACTCAACGGTCAAAGTTGATGAATCCAAAATTATACTCCCAAAACTTGGAAATGTTTCGGGTGCAAGAGTACATCAGTCGTCATGCGGGGGTGTTGCCTAGGTTCTACGAAGTTAATCTACTAAACAGGCGGTGCGAGTGCGGGAGGTTTTAAATATTTCGTTAGCTGTGTACTCATGTCATAGCAACGTGTTCGCAATTCAATTTAGATGCTTATCAATATGTGGACGAGGTGTACACACTAATACGCACATTGCGTATTTAGGGAAATGAGTTCCTTATACTGCGAGATGTCACCACTTGGGAAGTGCCTCCGCCTGCATTCGAGTTGGTGCTTGACAAAGGACTACTTAGGTTACCCAAAGTTCGACCGGAAACAACTAGGATTTGTAATGACATGGAAATTAGAGAGGCAATTGGACCTAAGTAGTGCACGTTGTGCAGAATAGTTGCCCACAATCAAAACCATTGCCTAAACTAAAATTACCAAGCCGGTAAATCATGAACGAGGGGAAGGGAACATAAAAGTCTGAACCAAGCATTCCACTATACATCCAACATTTTTTTTTCTTTGCGATTATTTTACTAATGTCAAATTTTCATTATGTTAATTCATTTTTCTTCTCAATTATTTTAGTTTTAGTTTTTATTTAATTATTTTTTATGTATGTATAGACTTGAGAAATAAGTAAAGAATAACAATATTTGAATACAAATTTTTTGAATACAAATCATCAAATTTACAATAATAAAAAAGTCAAAGAACCCGAAGTTGTTGTCTGGGGGTGTAACATTGGGCTCCCTTTGGCATCGTGGGACTTCAGCAATCGATGGCCCATCCTCTCCAACCAAGGCAACGTCATCATCCGCTTCGGACAACCTTTGAAGTGTGTTAAACAAACTTGAGTAATTGAATGCAAGATCGGGGGTTTGCCTCGGGGATGTTGTATTACGAATACGTGGGTGCCAACCCAAAAAGATAAACCTTAATTAATGATTAGGTTTACACGGGCATCTCCGATTAATTTGCATAGCAGTGAGACCCCGAACCAAAGCTGTCAACCCCCATCTCCGACTGGTAAGAAAAACCCTTTGATCCTGAATGTGCCCTCATAATTTAGGCATCGGGCTTGGGCTAAGCAGTAGTTTTGGAAGCATTAGATGACTGACCTCGACGACGTCGTCATTAAACCCCTCATTGGTGTTGGAATTTCGGGACTATCATCAACTATCCACCAAATAAATAAGGCAACCCGTTCTGGTAGTACCAACGTAGGTAATGTACCGAGGGTATGAAATCCTTATAACATGACTGCATCCGAGGCCACCTTTACAACTGGGCATTCCACAAGGCAATATAGTGTTGATGTTCCACGGCCCAATTCTTCCCTTTTTTTCCCCACTTGTTCATGCTGTGGACATCGTTGAATCTAGATGGATCATTCGGAATACTTTGTATACACCCAAACTATCGCATAACCTGATCGCGATTGTATCACTCAACAGTTGACAAGTTTATTACGGGCACATTGATGCACCAAACATGCGTATGTTGACTAAACCATTACGAGGTGACAGCCACAACGTCTTCCATGGAGTATGGCATCCATATAAACTATAAAATATTGAACAAATTAGTTAATTAAGCTTACAATTATTGAATTATATGATAATGGTACTTAAATAAAAATATTATAAATTAAAAAATGAAATCTATATATTACTTTTCCCTCGTATACACCTCAATAATCTGGTGGTAAAATGGAAGTGTCACGGTCTTCCCAAAACTCAGAGACATATACTATTTAAAAATGTAGAAAGTTTCTAGCACATAATGTACAAAAAAATTGTATTTGAAATTCGTGGAATGTGGCAAGCTAAAATTGTATTTTTTTTACCTAGCAACGAGAGGCCACAGATGTGGTCGGTGACCCATTGATGCCAACCAAGGCATCCTGTACAGGGCCCAAGAATGCAACAGTATGAGGCAATCGCCTATAGCTTGGTTGTCATGCTTTGTCGTACGACAAAGCTCTTAATATAATGTGACAAAATTGCAAAGCCCCAACTAGATGAACGAGCAACCTCCAAATCAACCAAAAGAGGTAGGCGCATAATGTAGACCTTATGAGTTGTAATAGGTACGCCTGAGTAGCGTAAATCAGCTCCCTCTCCATGGCGCTGCTTACTAAGGTGTGAAATTTTTGAGTGAGCTAGGTAAATTTCAAACCAGTGAAGTTGCCTTCTCCTTCACCGGACGATAGTCCAAGTAATTTGTTGCTCAGTGCAGCAAGTTCAGCCACCTAACTTGGACCCGTGACTGCATATTCGTCAACTGGAAGACCAAGTTGCTTTGTGACATATTCCAATGTGATTGTCACCAATGCGGATATTAAGTTTGCACTCAATGCGTACATCCGGATGCCTATCAATGATTCAAATCTCGTGGCTTCCAAATAAGGCATAATCTGTGGGTTTGGACTGTACTTTGGGAAATGGACTCGTGACTTCAAAACGCGGTAATCATCCTGTGAATATCATATAAGCGATTAATCATTAACAATTTTAACTTTTCACTTCTTGCTATCTTATTTGACATGTGCTTTTTTTATTTATTTATGAAAATGTCAATAAAAATAATATTAACGACTAATTCATTTGTTAAATTAATATTTTTTTAGTTCTTTTTCTTGCCATCTTTTTTTTTATGTTATTTTTTACTATATCAAAATGGCTAATTAATTAATTACGAGTATAGAAAAGTTAGTTATTCAATTACAAAACAAATAATATTCACTATCAATATTTGTATGCTTATTTAGAAAATCTACAACCAAAAGTAAATACATTTGTTTTCATTATAAAAAAATATGTATATATAAAATATTAACGACTTAAGGAACCATATCAATTATATAGAAGTCACTGTCAAATTATTATATGTAGCTGTGACTAATAAATATCAGAATTTTTTACCTCCTCCGATCATTAATACCGTGTGATCGGTTGCTTGAAGAAGAGGACTCATTGTGATTTCTTCAAAAATTAATAATCACTCCAAAAAAAAAAATTAATTAAACTTCAAAAATCACTGTTCTATATACCAAGTATTACAATAATAAACCCACATACTTATTCAAAATTGTAATTACGATACACAAAATTTGAGAATATCAAATTTGGTGTCAATTGAAATTTTAAGTTTCTTTTCTAGTTTTCAGATGAATAAAATCCACAATTTCTTTTATCAATTGCAAATAAATTAGTTTTATTTTATTTTATTTTATTTTCGGAACAGTAAAATAAAAACGAGAAGATTGATAATTTTTTTTAAAGAAAAAAAAGGAGGGCTGGAGGGTGGGTGGAGGACCATGTGGTGTAATGTATGTATTTATAGTGGGAGTAGTGGGGGAGGTTTGAACGGCTAGGGAGATATATGAATATGTTGGACAAAATAGGTTAGAAAATCAATATTTAAATATGAATAAATAAATATTTATATATAAATTAAATTAAATTAAATAATTTATATTTAAATTATTAGATAGGAAAAACTAATAAATAACATAACGAAAAATTAGAAATCGAAAAGAAGAATCGAGTTTTGCAAGATGTTGAGGCCAAACGTTGGTCGACTATCTCCCAGGATACAACAACACGATGATCAAAGCAGTAGCACCTCTATAGTGATCAATGAACAAACGTTGCTTTTTTCTATCATCGAAACGTTGGAAAATATGGAGAGAAAAAATAAGAATTTTAGAGAGCAAAATAAACTCAGTGTGATAGTGTAAAAAATTCTGAAGAATTCTTAGATATTCAATATGGAGGAATTTTAGAAATATCTAAAAATAAGGATACAAAATCTGGCATGAGCAATTAAATTTCGTGTTGGGCTAAAATATCCGTAGGCCTATTTTGAGCCCGACTAGCCCAAACATTTCGCATCGCCCACGTTGTGGGTCCCAACCCCGATGGGTTTGTATTTACATCCCCCTACACGCGAGGCAAAGTTTCAAGCTTAGCCGTTCAAATATTTATAAAGTGGGTTCTCAAATATATACATATCTCACACTTGGTATTTAACCAATGTGGAGTCTAAGATTTTCTTTCCTCAACAAATATTCACAAGTAGTGAGCATCAATTTTTCATTCATCACTCAACCATTTTGAGCATATGATATACCGCTGTAAAGGTCTCATGAAGTAGAATATAAAACCATAATTTTATGATTCAACTCTCCACTTTTACCAATCGAGAATATGCCTCAAGGTTTTCAAAAAATTACATTTTTTCCAACAGAGTATATATATGTTTTTTCCTTCATTTTTTTTTAGTTTCTCATTTCAAGCATTGTTTCTTCTTTTTTTTTTCAATCTCATCCCACCTTTTTTGGGGCCCTTCTTCCATTATTTTTTCTCATTTCCAGTTTCATTTTCATTATTTTTTTTTAGTTTTCATCCTCCTTTTATCATTTCTTGCCCCATAACTTTTTCTAATTTCCATTCAAAATTTTCTAAAAAAAATGCCCCGATGCAGCTAAAATCCATTATATAATCAAAAAAAAGTCAAGACACAATTAAATGGGAGCAGCCAATATCAATGGCAAGATAAAAAAAATAATAATTAAATGGGTGCAACCAACATCAATGGCATGACAAAAAAAAAAAAAAAAAAAAACCTTCTTCTGACAAAAAAAGCGATGCAACCAACATAAACGATTGAACAAAAAAAAATTCAAATTTTATGTCACCATTCGGTGCTGCCAATGATAACGACAACACTTGTAGAAAAAATTGTTTTTTTTCCATTATTTCAAAAATCAGAATACATGTATTTTTTTTAAAAATACACATAATGGTGCTGCCAATGATAACAACGACACCTATCAAAAATAATTTTTTAATTCAAGCCCCAATGAATGGTTGTCGATTTGACGTTGGTGCAGCCAAGGGTAACGGCGACAGCAAAGGTTACTATTCAAAACATGTCATTTTCATAAATAATAAATAGTTTAGGGGCATTTTTGTAAAAAAACCCTAAATTAAAAGAATAGAAAATGATACTTTTCTTCTTAAGGGAGTTTATATGTACAATTATAGGTACTATCACAAAAATAAATATAATTGTATAATACAAATCACAATAAATTAAAATATAATTCACATATAATGAGATTCTCAAAATGATTTTAGCGACCTCATAATAAATGAATTAATTGATAATTACGTATACAAAAGTTATGCACATTTATGAATAAGACCAAACGAGATCAAGTATTGGCATAATTGTGCTTCGCATTATGCTACTAATTTAGATATGGGCCTGTAAATCTGATTGTGACTACTCAAAACCCTCTCATTTGGAAGAGCCAACGGTCTCTAATCTTATTCCATTTGATCTTATTTCTTTTTCTATGTAAAACCATGTCGAAACCTTTTTTTTTTTTGAAAAATGGGGTCGACTTTAGAAATAAAAATAAAAAATAGAGTCGCCACCGACCTTTTTCAAGGCGTGATCGGATCACTTTTAAATTAATTATTTTAATAAAACTTTAATTTATTAAAACAAATTTTGGTCTACGAAACTCGAAAAAACGGGTTCGGGAGTCGGTTACGTATAAGAAAGGGTTAGCACCCTCATAGCGCCCAAAATTGGTACCTAATTGATTATTTAATGTCTTAATGCTGAAAATTTGAAAAGATTCTAAATTACGATCCATTTGCTTAAAAAACATTTGAGCAAATCAAATTGGATGCCGATGCCCTCTTATTTCGAAGAAATAAAATGTCATACCCAGTTAGTTAGGATACAACAATTCATATTCTCGAAACTGAGCCTATATTTTGATTTTTAAAACCCGTGCATTAAAGTTTGAAAAGGGTATTCGATTATTTGAGCTTTATAAAAAATTGAAACCTAGTAAGTTAGGGTACAATTTCTCAAAATTCGCGAATATAGAATATTGCCTTTTTTTTTTTAGAAATTCTTACCTCGAGATGATAAAACGTCACATCCAGTGAGTTAGGACGCAACATCTCGAATTCTCGAGAATAAGTTTTTTATTTATTTAAAATTTATATGTTTTGATTTAAAAGAGAAAAAGGGTACTCGGTTGCGTAGATTTAACGATAAAAATCAAAACCTAGTGAATTAGGGCACGATTTTCTCGAAGTGTCCAAACACGAGCATTGCCTTGTTTTAAAAAAACTTTTGAGTAAACCGATTTTAGAACTTGAACGGTGTAAAAAACATGACTTTTTAAACGAATAAAATGCGATGAAATGATAGTATACAAAGCAAAATGGCAATACAAACACCAAATGTTATTTTAATGAATCACAAATAACCAATAAGCACAAATTAAGAATTACGAATCACACGATGATAGCAATAATTACGGAAAGCACAATTTTCACTCAACCAATCTAAAAAATAAATAAACAAACTATGAACTAAAAAACAAATAAAAGTTTAAAACGATTATTATAAGACAAATGATAATAAATAATATATAAAAACCAATCTAAAATAAATATTATAAATTGCAATAATGTAAAGTAATTTAAAATGATTAAAATAAAATGGTTTAAAACATCTAATTTATAAAACAACTTAAAAAAAATTAAACTAAATAACACATAAAAAGGAAATTTAACCTGAATAATATACATAAAATGGGAAATAGTTTAATATAAACAATTTACTAATCTTTAAAATGAATAATCATAAAACCATTTAAAAATGAACAGTATATAAAATTTTAGAATATATAACATGTAAAAAAAATTTAAAATAAATAGTATATACATTTAAGATAAATAATCTGTAAAAGTTTTTAAAGTAAATAATATATAAAAAAAATATTGGAAATAAACAATATATAAGTATAATATAGTTAGTACGCATATAAAGTTTAGATGACTAAAAAAATATAACTGTTGAGATAGATAATATATGGAAAATAAATAATGCTAATAAAATAAAAAAGTAAATAAATAGATTAAAACAGGTTAAGGAGGAAATTAAAATTAAAACAAAATTAAAAATCTAAAAGCTAAACATTAAATCAACAGGAGGACCCAGATGGAATACGCGCGCGAAGGATAGGGATTGGATGAGCAATTAACCTAAATCCTTAAAACGCATCGTTTCAGCACAGACCAAAATGAACCAGAAACAAATGTCCTGGGGCAAAAAAAAAAAAAGAAAAATGACGCAGGACCACATTGCACCACGCCACAAAAGCGAAAGGGCTTGTTGTGCAAATATACCAATAATCAAAAACGCGCGGATCCTCCCCGGGTCGGGTCACCTGCGCGGGTTGAGCCTCTAAAACGACGCCATTTTATGTCTTAATATCTCATGCCAAAACGACGTCGTATGAATATCCTTTATATACCAAAAAATCACAGCCAAACTCATTTTTAAAACCGATCCTAAAAAAAAAAAAAAATCAACAAATTCTCTCTGCACCCCCTCAGAGTTCTGGCCTGAGATTGGCCTGACTCCGTCATATGGCCACCATGCTCCGCCACCGTCCGTCGTCATGAGCGGTGGTCGAAAACCCCAAAAGTCGACCATTTCAGACCCTTCAAGCACCCCAAGCCAGATCTAAACCCTAAATACCTAAAACCTTCACCAAAAAAAAAAAAAAAGAAACAGGAAACCCTTCGGATTCGGGTACTCCGATCGTCACGAAAAGGTAAAAGTTTGTATCCATGTATATGACGTATATTCGAAATGAAAATAGGCTGAAAAAATGGACCAGAAAATATACCTTTTTTGCTATTTTTGTATCAAAAAACGTAACCCTTTGCAATAGTTATATTCGGCTTTTTATAGCCCGAAAAAAATGAAAATACAAAAGTCCCTCCTTTTTATTTTTTTATTTTCTGCTGTATATTGCTATTGTTGCTGTTGTTCTTGTCGTTTTTCGCAGGTACGAGGAGGCGTACGGAGGCGTGGACGTGGCGCGTACGGAGGCTGTGCACTGGAGGCTGCTAAAGTGGCGCAAGGCTAGGGGCTAGGGTTTGCTGCCTAGTTTAGATTATTGGGCCATTTTGGGCTTAGGGTTTGGGCTAGTAATTGGGTCTGTAAATGGACTGTTAAAAGACTTTGGTTTTATTATTATTATTATTTGTTTTGATTTTATTTTTTTGTGTTTTGTGGTTTTTTTTTTGTTTTTTTGGTTTTGGTTTTATCGGGCCCGGGTAAATTTGGGCTCTTACAATATCTATACCTATATAAAAGCTATCCCTAGAAAAATGAGATGCTTGTGTTATAATAAACTGTCATAATGACAATAGAATGATTGTAAAATAAGAAGACTTAAATTTTACGTGAAAATTTTTTTTGAAAAAAATCACAGGCAAAAGAAAAGAAATTCACTAATGTTGAAAAATAAATGATACAAAAAGAGTTTCGGTTACATCTATTTAAGAGTTGAAAAAAGCTTATTTTGATAAATTTCAAATTGAAGTGTAGTTCTATACGGATTATACTTATGCGACATAGCCCGTACTGTAGGGGCCCACATATCCCCTTATTTTGCTATTATGTTATTTTTTCAACAAGTGATGTGATTTGGGTCACATAAATTCTAACAACTTGGATTGAGAAAATTGAAAGGGTGATTAATTCACAACAAAGCAATGGTTTATTTAAAATTGTAAAGGTTAATAAAGTCATTTGAAGGAAGTGGTTTAAAAAGGAAATGATAAATACATCGGAAGGTTTTTTTATTGAAATTATTTTTTATATAAATATTTAAAATTATTTATAATCTTTCTCTAACCCTTAAAAAGGAAGTTAAACACGTTTCAATGTGCTCGAACCTAATTCTTTTATATACTAATAACAATATTGATGTATTTAAATTATTGTAAATTTATATAACTTTTACATCATAATTATGAATCCTATGTGAGTTTTGATGTATTTATGTATTTAGTGTTGTGTTTATGTTATTTTTCACTAAATTATTTTGAATTTTTTATGTCTTGCCTTAAGTTATTTCATGGTTAGCATAGTTTTAACTTCTTGTTGCTTTATATCTATACTATATGAGTTAATATCAAGAATAAACATAATGCCCACTCACTTAAAAAATTTATTTACAAACTTTTTTTAAAAAATAAAATAATGAATGTTAATAAGTGTTTTCATCTTTTACTATTTTTACATCAAATGATTAAATTAAACAAATAAGAAAGAAATTTCTAAGGATTGAAATTCAGCCTAAAAAGTGCTTATTCATAAATACTTTACCAATTTACTTATGAATTCATTGATGATTTTGACATAATGATAAATTTAACAATTAACTTTTCAAAAAGAGTTGAATTGTTTTTTTAACAGAAATTGACTATAACATTAAATTTTAAAACATTACAACCCACATGACAATCCACATATACTAGTTTATTTTTTATAATTATATTGTCATCGTATAAAAATAAAATAAATTATTACATTCAAAATCAAAATATTTATAACTTATAACATTTAAAATTATTTGAACCCGTCAAAGTCCGCCTAGCTCGATTCAAGCCAAAGTCCAAAAAGGCACAGCCTGAAAAAATTCAAGTTCAAAAAAGTCCAAATAAAAAAATTCAAACCTAAAAAAATACAAACCCAAAAAAATTAAAATTCAAAAAAACCCTAATCAAAACCTACTCATTTGCAACCTCTACGTAGACAAACCATGTATAAATAAAAATCCTTCCACTAAAAAAAATATTGTTCTGTCTACTTGAGCATTTGGATAATGAAATCCCACAAAATCTTCATATAGGCGCAAACATCATGATGGGTACAGGAGTAGGTTTTTCTATGATCAGACAAATTCTCGCTTACGAAGATTAAATTAATTTGTTAATAATGTGGTTTTTAGAGTTTAATTTTAAGTTTAAGTTTGAATTCTCTTGTTATAAATGCAATGTATGTTGTCACTACAGGTAAGACTTATTAATTGTGAGAATAATCTAATGTATCTAGAATTACTACTGAATACAAAGAAAACAGACGAGCCTTATCTCCTTACCCTTTCAAATGCTTTTATATTATAGTATCGAAAAATACTAAAAGAAGATGGTTTCAACTTTATAGTTTAATCCTCTTTTATTTCAACTCTCATCATAAAATTTTGACTTCATTCCTAGATAGATAGATATATGCTACATAAATATAAAACATGAATATTAGAAAAATACAAAGTAGGGTAACACAAAAGTTGCAAGAAAGTACAAAGTATCAAGGCCAAACTGTGCAATTAAATCAAGCTTGTTTATTCCTACAAAAATCAAAGAAACACTGTTAAAATTGAGAGGTACTACCAACAATAAGAGGGCATGGTTTTCTTGAAATGATCAAATCTGTTTATGGAGATCGAGGACCTACCAAAAAGAAAAGGAGATTAAAACCCAAGCCACCTTTTTTATTCTTTGTCAGTGTGCCAAGCGTCTATATATAAAATCAGAATCTAGTGTGTTGCAGCCAAAAGTGTCCTAAACCGGTTGTAAGTTAGCTTTTGGTCTCCCCCAACTATATGTGTTTGCTTTTGGTCCCCCCCAACTGTATGTGTTTTATCTGTTTCCTTTCTTAGGATTTATTTAACTTTGTATGCCTGCAAGCAAACACCACTCATTGACTAATTATGAATCTTCGACAAGAGAAAGGATTCTGTGAAACAAGAGCGCCACGTCATCCTATGTCTCTTTCCAATTATTTAATGACACTTCAATAATTTTTTCATGTCATTGATACATAATTTTGTTAACTTTTTTACCCTAAACCAACCTTGAACTTGAACTCAAACTCCAAACTCTAAACCCTAAACATTAAAACAATTTCAAAGTTTAAGGTCGGGATTTGAGTTAGGATTAGGATTCATGGTTCGAGGGTTTGCGGTTCAAGTTTAGGGTTTAAGTTAAAAAAATTATTAAAATCATATATCAATGATATGAAAAAAATTACTGAAATGTCATTAAATAATTGAAAAAGAATACCTAATGATATGACACCCCTGTTTTATACAATCTTTTCTCTGTTCGACAATACTAACAATTGCAAGTTGTAACCACAAATAAATGTCATTATTTATGTTTGTCAATTCAAATACTCAGAGGCATTAATTTGATTCATATAAATATATGTAATAGTATTTTAAATATCGTAGAAATGCTATACTTAATCAGAGGGAAGCCGAAGCTATATCAAATTCACGTGGTTTTGTCCAAACATGAAGTATATAAGCGGGCGAGAGGACATAAGAAGGAAGTATCAATCAAGGTTGCATCTTACATGGCTGATGGGTGATTAGTTGTATTTGGACCAGCTTTGCTTTGCTTAGGTCCTAATGATAGTGAGGGACATGTGGCTAGGCATTTGGAAACTACTCCTTGTCCTAGGTCAGGGCAAATCTCGCGTATAAAATGACCAAATCAGCTCCATCCAAGAAGTTAAAAGTGGTAAAAGTATAATAGTAAAGTTTTTATATTTCAGGTTGTATTTTGGTTGTATTTTTTTCTATTTTTAAGAAATGGCATAGCTTAGTTGTTACTCTAAACCCCATTAGTAACTAGTTACAACTAAAAGAAAAAAAGTCTGAAAAGGTCGGAGAACAAGTTTAAGGTTGTGCTGGTGAGCAAAGGCATGAAGTATCCCAGTTCAATCTTGAGATGCTTCACCTGGTATTTTTCAACTAAAACCAGAAGATCACAAACGATTTTTGTTCGTCCAACCATGCTTTTGTAGTGTACATCACTTTGATTTTTCCACTCCTACTTTCTTCCATTTCATTTTTGATCATTGCTTTGAACACTGGAGATCGATTCACCCGGTTGTACCATATTGAAAAATGTTGGTATATCGTTGAACAAAAAATTTGAATGAGTTCCTTGAACACAAAGTTGTTAATTTGGGTTTTAAAGCATATATATTTAGGTTTTAGTTAATCAAAGTATTTGGAAAACATATTCTTGAGTATTGCTTTCAATACGGTTGAAAGACTCATCTGGTTTCACTATCAAAAGGTTCATAAATAGTTGAAAAATTACAAACAATTTAAATGAATTCCCTCAAAACAAAAAAAAAAAAAAAAAAGGGAGAATGAAGGCACTAAACAAAATTTGCAGATAAACAAGCTTTTGGAAGATGAAGTCCAACTTTTGATGAGAAATAGTTAAAAACCAAAGTTTGAAGTCAAAGTCATTGAAAAGCAAACATGGCAATGCAAATATTAAATAAAATTTTGAAACAGACAAAAAAGAAATTGAAAATTTTAGGTTTGGGTCGAAGGCATTAAACCTCAAAGCAATTCAAATAAATTGGAAGTAGCAACAATTTGAACAAAATCCAGAAAAACCCATTTCATATTTGGACTACTAAAAGGTTACGAAACTTGAACGTTAAGATTTCCATCTCCAAAATTGATGCTTCAAAGGGGGACTTCCATCTAACTCAACTATTCCAAATCAACAACTATTGCGTTACTTAAGGTAAAAAAAAAAAAAAAAAGTGATGGTGGAAACTGTGAAATGCTAAAAATCAGGACTAAAATTTTGATTTGTCATTCTTTTCTTGTAAAGAGATAGGGAGGGTGGAATCACAATTCCATATAATCTCTTTTCATTTATTAGATTATAAAAGAATTAAAAGAGACAACGATGATTATAAAGAAATTAAATTGCCATCTCAGATTATATTTGATGAGTTTTTTAGGTAATAATATTATAATTTATGTATTCATCCATTAACATATTAGTGTTAAATATGAAATAGACTCTTGGGATTATTATTGAATATATATTAGTTTATGACATTTATATTTTTATAGTAGTATTGGATATACATTAAAAATTGATATTTATTAGAGTTGGATATCTATTTGCTTTAAATATATAATATAGTTTTGAATAATTATTTTCTGGTTCATGATTTGCCCTAGGAAAGAACCACGATGACATTGTTTATTTTTTGGTTCAAAACTTGACATTCATTTTTTGTTGTTATTTATTTACTATGAAGGAAAATATTATTAAGGAAAATTTTCAATGTTGTCAATTATAGTGGTATTTTGAATATACGACAATGTTGTTTTGTTGTTAGAATTATAAAATCTACTTAGCATTGTTTTATTTTGATTTGCAAAATGTTTATGTTATAGTTAAAGATATTATATTACCGATGATAATATTATTGATTTACTAGTTATATATTGATTACTTTTTTTAATTTAAATTGATATTATATTCAGAAATTTGTTACAAAATGAGCAATAGGTTTTATGATATGGTGAACTAAAATAGTCGGATTCTTGATACGGATATTAGTGTAATTTTCGAGATTGAAAGCCTGATTAATATGATGACATCATGTTAGTGGAGATGAGGCACAAAATTGGTCAATATATTGGAGCTTCGATGGAGTTGTTGAGATATAGATTTATTACCTGTGACAATTTAATGAGATATTCTACAATTCATATAGCGAGTGGTGATCTACTGACAATGATTGCACTTTATTTACCTGTTGTTTACAATACATGTCTATCTTCATTCTCAATGTGGCTATAGTTTCATTTCCAATTCCAATGTCATGTATCTCATGTCTCCATCTATATAGTATGTTTAAATAAAAAAAATTAGCCTTTTAATTAGAAAATAACTACAACTATGAATGTAATCAAATAGTAAAAAATCTTTTACCTTGTCGCCAGAGGGCATTCAATGAGGGCTCTCCTAATTGGGGTAATGAATGGTAATCTATATCAAGTCCAGGATTGCAACAACGTTATACAACCCCCTCATCTCGCTTACCCATCTATGGAACCTCGACACATCTCCCGATATAAGAATACAAGGTCAAGCGAATCTCAACTATAGCCCCTACACCCCTGCAGATCAATTATAAAAATTTTAAAATTACAATTTTTTTATTAAAAAATAACAATATCAAGCCAATAAAAGTGTATGGGTCATTTTTTAAAAAATCTTGTAACCATTAGATTTTAATGGGTTGGTATTTATATTCTAAAATATATATAATTTTAAAATTTTTATAACTTTATTATTTGTTAATGTTTAAATTTTAGAAGGGTTTAATTGATTTTTTTTTTAAATTAGTTACTAAGGCCTTTTTGACCCTTTAGCCTTATTAGTTTCAAAAGTTTCTAATTTACTTCCAATAAAAGTTTAGGAGTCAAATTGAACAAATGTGTAAAAGTAATTGAGAGCTAAATTTATTATTATACATTATATATAAAGACCAAAGTTCAACGGCGGGATTGTTTTGCTTACTCATATAACCTACAAGGGTTAATTTGCTCATTTTTTTCAGTAGAAGGGCTAAAATGTAATTCAAGGTATAGTAGAGGAGGTTTGGTGGTATTTTTACCTAAGGTTATCTTATTTTGAACTATTAGAAAATCAGGTTTGGAAAACGCAACGGAAAATAGGTTTAAGAGAAAACCAGAGTTTTAAAAGAATTTCCAAAAAAAAAAAGAACTTGATTATGTTATCTAAAGTAATAAACACTTAATCAAAATCGTATATTTATGATTCGTCTAGGACGAACGCTTCAATCGAGTAGTCTTCTTTGTTATCCTCAAGCTCACGTCTTCCGAGTATGGACTCACTTCGAATCAGAAAAATTTTCACAAAATTACCAGTGGGGCAATTTCGTAATTTCTCTAAACTTCTAGGGTCAAGCTGTAAATAACAAGAATATCTTTAGAAATTTTCTGAAATAGTTTCTTCAGAAATTTTTCTTTCTACAACTTTTCTTGAATTTAAGTGTATAAGAATAATGGCTCGTGCTCTCTTTATATAGGGAGAGTCTAGAGAGAGTTCAACTAGGATTACAATTAATAATTAACATTAATATTAAATTAATAAAATATTATCTAGATAAATATTATATTAATTTAATATTAAATTCATTAAAACAATATTACATTTGAAAAAGTTAATTTGAAATCAAGTTACTTGGTAGAGTCTCACTAGGAGTAGAATCATCACTGCCAACCATCCACCGGATCGCCATTGTCGTAGTCGTCGTGCCCAGCGAAGCCATCGTCATTGCAACTCCCCCGACACCCCGAACTATCGTCGTTTTGCTCGAATAGGCCTGACCAGTTCGGCTGCTATTGGTTCGATCTAAGCCAGTGACAGCTCGATCGATCTGATCCAGTCACCCATAGGACCATCAGCCTCATTCCAAACACAAGGTCCAGTTCAAACAGTTTTTGGGTTTTGGTTTTGGGATTTTGATTCTCGATTCAATTTTCAAGTTAAATTACCCATTATGCTAATTGTCTAACTTGAAAATTAATTTCTAAAAATATCATATTTATTTTAATTAATTTAATTTTATTTGATCAAAATTAATTTTCTCAAAAATCACTTTTTTCCCAAAAATCACTGAGATTTTCAAATTAATTTTTCAAGAAATTTTTTTAATCAAATTCTTTAATTGAACCATTCCTAAGACCACCTAATTTAATTCCACATCGAATGAATTAAATTATTTCCAAAGTCGTAGAATTTTCTTCTTATTCAAATTCAGTCTGATCGAGATTTTGTTAAGCTAGCGAAGAGACCAATCAAACATATACAATTAGGCTCGAGTAACTGCAATTATGTCCAAAAGCATCGTTCTTATAATTCTCAAGTTACTTAATCATGGAGTCAATCCACAAGAAGTACCATAATTGAAAACTCCTTATTATATATTATTTACGAAAGCAATCCATCAAACTACTTTGTCCAATGACCTCGTCATGTTTGTGTTACCCTCATATAATATCCTTGTTTCCTTTGAGTTAAATTAGTTCCCTCAATACAATCCTATTTTATTCCATTGTCACCATTATGTCTTCTTAATGATCAGTATGATCATTGTCAACTAATAACTGTGATGAATTACTCGTTCGAGAACAAGCAACTCGTGGCCACATTCCATATTTATCAATCCACACAATGACAATGAGAGGATATCAATAATTCTTTAATTGAGCTATGAATTCCATTGTTGCTAGTAAAGACATGTTATACACAAGTCATGTACCCAACATATCGGCTATCGGCTCGATCATTTTTAGAGCATAAGCCTCCACTTATATCAAAGCACATGAGTTATATATGCATGGTCAGTAGCTAACTTAGGATTTAAGTAAATCACACCATGAACGTCACAAGTGAATTAATTCATAAACGAATTCAGAACTAATTCAACTTGGGTTGAGTCCAATGTATCATTCTTCCAATGAGTACATCTATATCTCTACCTGTGGATTCAACTCCTCTGATAGCCAAGACTAGTCATCTCCCTAATTGGAATTGTAGACGACATAATAATCCTTCTATGTATTTGAATCAAATGCTCAATTTGATTCTTTTACGGGATTACAGACTCGTTTAGATTATCTACTGAAGTAAGTCATTTTTCTCGAAATGTAAACATTCTTACAGTGCCACTTATCATCAGTTTGAATTTAGACAATCAATGAGCTAACATTTGTTTATCACAATTTTACTATGTATGCAAAACATGAAAGATAGAAACACAAAAGATATAATAGTAAAATGTGAAATTAACTTTATTTATTTATTCATCGTTCAAATACATAAAAAAAACAGTTATATGTTTACTACAATATAGACACATTCCCCAAAATAAACTTATATATAAGGCATAATAATACTGTAAGGCCCAATTCCAAGACTGGGGCCCAAATAAAAAATCAGGGTTAGAAACAGCCCAGAGTTTAGCCCAAAAACTTAACAAAAATAAAGAAAACCTAGCAGAACGGCGCCGCATACCCCATCAGCCCTCTCCGCAATGTGCGCAACTTCAACACCGGCTCGTGTCCACTTACCTGCGAGAAAAAGGGAGCACAACAACAAAACAAATAGAGGCGCTGTTTTACCTTTTGGGGGGGTTTGAATAGAAAAGACAATATACACGCATTTTTACAGAGAAAAACACAGAGTCAGAAAAGAAACAAATGTTTATTTCTTTTTTTTCTTTTTCGTTTTTCTTTTTAATTCTTTCTCGAATCTGTCCTCGTTTTTCTTTGGGTTTTTTCTTTTTTTTAGAAAAGCATAAGAGTTTTAAGGAAAATAAAAAAGCCATACCTTGTTTTAAAATTTCGGCCACCGACGCTGAGGAGTTGCCAGAGGTCTATTGGAGAAACCTTGGAAGGAAAGGAGGATGGGGAATTCTGTTTTTTTTTTTTTTTTTTTGGGTTTTGAAATAGAGATGAGAAGGAAGGAAAATGTGGGGTTTTTTAGGTTTTAAAAAATCAAAAGAAAAGCGGCATTATTTTACCTTTGGGGATCCACGCATTTACCTAAATGGGTAAATTGCGCTGTTCAAATTCTCTTTACTTGCACCCTGTTTTAAATCAGTTTTTCTATTTTTTTAAATCTTACCCTAAAATTAATTTGTCATTCCACTTTAGTCCTCGTCGAATGCACCGTTTCAGGGGAGGGATTAATTGCTATTTTGGACCCTCCAAGTTGCGCGCGTATCGCGATTAAACCCTTCTATCATTTTCTTATTTTAAATTCGGCCCCAAAGTTTCTGTTTTGATTTAATTTAATTCCTATTTTTAATTTGTTCACAAATTGGTTATTTTTAAATTGTACTTACTGTTTTAATATTTTATTATCATTATTTCTACTTTCGTTATTACATTTACTGTTGCTATGCGTATTATTATTGTGATTCTTAATTTACTATTACTATTATATTTCTTGTTAATATCACTATTATTTTATTATCACTACTGCCATTATTTTTTTTAGCTAACCTTATTATTATTATTTTGTTATTACTAATGCTATGGTTTACTTAATTTTTTTTCTACGATATACATACATACTATTATTATAACTACTATTATTATTATATTTCTATTATACTTATGGTTATATATATACTTGTTTGCTTTTTTATATATATATTATGATTATATCTTTTGCTTTATTATTATCAACTATTATGGATTTACTATTTATATTATTATTACTGCCATTTTTTTAATTAATTTTCCTATTATTTTATATAAATTGATGATTTTGGAATGTATTTTTATTTTTGCTTTTACTTGCATTTTTACCCAAATTCATAAAAAGGGTTTCACAAAGGTAATTTTGTGTGTTTGGAAGTTTCAGAAATTGTGCTCAATCGTGCTGAGCTTCGATTTTTTCCGTTCGTCTAGATCACTAAATATCCTTTAAAGATTTTGATCGTGTTTTTGAAAATAAGGCAATGTTTCGTGTTTGGAAGTTCGAGAGATTCGTGCCCAATCGTGCTGGGTCTCGATTTTCTATTCGTCCAAATGACCAAACATCCTTCATAGATTTTGACCGGATTTTCTAAAATAAAGGCAATATTTCATGATTGGAAATTCAAGGAATCGTGTCCAATCGTGCTGGGTTTCGGTTTTTAGTTTGGCCAAATATTGAAATACCCTTTTCAAACTGTAACACCTAAATTTTGGAAATCATGAAATGAACTTGGTATCGAGGGTTTGAAACATCGTGTCCTATCGTGCTGGATGTGGTATTTCGACTTTCCGGAACAAGAGAGTTGATATCCAATGCGAGTTATCCAAACATTTTTAAAGAGCCATATTTTAAAATCTTTTCTAATTTTTGATATTAAGGACATTAATCAATCAACATGGTACCAATTTTGGGCATTGTGAGGGTGCTAATCCTTTCTCGTGCATAACCGACTCCCGAGCCCGTTTTTTTAAACTTTGTAGACCAAAACATTTTCTAAGTGGGCCAATTGCACTTCAAAAAAGATTGGTGGCGACTCCATTTTCCTTTTTAAAGTCGGCCCGTTTTTCAAACAAAAAAATGGTTTCGACAGCTTGGCGACTCCACTGGGGAACAATAAGAGAGTCAAGCCGTAAAATTGGTTGATTAATGTCCTTTTTATTGAAAATAAAATTTTTTCATTTTTCCATTTGCATGAGTTTGTGTCGCGTCATATATTTGTTTTGGTTTGAGACACATGGGATATCCCTGCATTGATGTTGCATGACCGTTGTGGTCACACCCTTTAAGTGGGAGCAAGAAGCTATGCCTTTGTGAGGTTTTCACCTCCGCATGGGCTAGGGGACTACTTCCGGGATACATTCGTACCTATGGTTCCGTGAGGTTTTCACCTCCGCATGGCCATAGGGAAATGTATTCACCTGAACTGAACTCGATCCGTATGAGCCTATAATGGGTGAGGATTGAAGAATCTGCTGGTTCAGGTACCTTTCCTTTAGAACTAAACCACATATAGTGAACCTTAAGAGCCCACCCTAGGTAGAGCTATGCTAAACCTTAGTGGCTACCCATGTAGTGGTTTGACATTTTTCACTTGCTTTGGTTACTTTTATGCGATACTAACTTGTTTTATTTTGGTCATGTTTGCATGTCATTTCATATTTAAAAGGCGTCGATTCCTATTTTAATTACTAAGTCAGAAGGCTTGTTATGGAGAACAGATTCCTTGATAAAGTAGAGGATATTGCGGTCGTGCGTATATGGTCAGAGAAGACACAGCTTGAGAAGGGGGATAATCTAATCGAAGGGTATACATCAGAATTATTGGACTTCACTCGCATCAGTGTGACACAGAATGAGCTCCAAGAATTAAGAGATATATAGGCCTGTTGGGATGAAGCAACTAAGCAGTTTTTCTACCTTAATTATGGTGATCTATCCTACTTACTCGACATCAGAGTGGATAGACACTTGTGTCGGGCTATGACTCAATATTGGAATCTCGCTTATAGCTGTTTCACATTTGGGGAGGTGGACTTGGTGCAAACCGTGGAAGAATATACAGCTTTACTTCGTAGTCAAAGGGATCGGGTCGACAAAATTTACTTTAGGGCCGCTAATGCACTGACTTTTGTAAAGAAGCTGATGAGTATCACTAGGATGAGCGAACAGTGGGTCATGGCACGAATTCAACAAAAAAGTGAAGGGAAATGCATTCCTTGGGTGAGCTTGAGGGACCTGATTGTGGCACATCCAGATATTAAGAGGAAAATTGACATTCTCGCCTTAAGTATCTATGGCTTGGTAATTTTCCCCAAGGCTTTGAGACATATAGACGAAGCATTTATTGACTTGTTCGATCGTCTTGACAAGGGGGTTACGCCAGCACCAGTGATTCTTGTCGAAACGTTTAGATCTTTGAATGCGTGCCAGAGAGCAGGTGAGGGTAGATTCATGGGCTACGCGTAATTATTGTTAGTATGGTTCCATAGCCATTTTTGGAAAGTAGATAGAGTTTCTTATTAGGTTTTTTCTGAGAACTACTCCCTGCTAAAGGAGTTGGCGGTAGTGCCCAGAAAAGATGACATATCGGAAAAAAACTGGATTGCGCTTCTACAGAACCTCCAGGAAAAGGACGTCGAATGGAGAGATCATTGGTTTATTCCCGACTAAATTCTCTACCAATGTGAGGGTTATGATTGGGTTCCTCTGCTAGGAATTTAGGGAGCCGTTGGGTATGCCTCTTTGTTAGTGCTAAGGCAATACAGATCAAGACAGTTCATTTCAGCAATGTTTGGGCTAGTTCAGTTTGATTTCTCGTATAGCGGGAATAATTATAAAAAGAAAGTTAGAAAAGTTTCTGATGCTTGGAAGCAGATTCACCGAATGAAGAGAGTTTCTGTAGGCCCAATGGCGACCCTCGGATATAATGCATGGCGAAGGCAAAGAATTAATGATAATATCCCTGGACTGACACAGGGTGGTGCTCGATCGATAGAGGAATAACTGCAAGTAGTCCCTTCCGAGTTGGAAATCCTGAAACAAGACTTTGAAAGTAAAAATTCAGAGTTAGGGAAGAAGATAGAACAACTGGAAGAGGAAAAGGTGCACTTGAGATTAGATATTGATGTCCAAAAATCAGAGGCTGAGAAACTGAGAAAAGAAAAAAGGAAGGTCAAAGAAAATTTGGACAACTTGAAGACCGACTACAAAAAGTTGCATTTATCCATGGGGACTGCTGGGTTGGGTAAAACCTCAGAACAATGGCGTCAAGAAATTCACGAGGAGAATACCAAGGTCGATCAGTGGAAGAAGAGATTCTATGAGGCTCAAGCACAAAAGGATACCCTGAAAAAGACTGTGGGTGAGAGCCAAAGCGAAAATAAAGTGCTAAGAGCTCGAGTAGCAGAATTAGAGAAGGCATTGTGTCAAAGTCGCAACTATACGGTGAATTTGGAATCAAGCCTAAGCCAGATTGAAAAGTTGAAAGGGAATGTGGTAGAGCTTGAAGCGGTGCTGCAAAACAGTGAGCTCTAGATCCAACTATTGGAAGCAGATAACCAGTGATGGAAAGAACAACTTCAACGATCTTAGAACCAAGTCAGAGAAAGAGACTACCTTATGGGCGAAGTTGTGGCTCAGATACGATAAGTGGTTGATCATTTACAAACCTTAGCGGTTCAGGCTGATGTGTTAAGTATAGTATATGAGTCAAAGTGGGACCGGGGTCGAGAGTTAGCTTCGCTTCTTGAGAAAGTTAAAACTTTGGGCATAAGGGCTAGGTCGTATATGTGACTCTGTTTTATGTAAAGGATTTTGTTTTTTTCAATAAGTATTCTAAAAGAA
The DNA here is from genome assembly GCA_025503065.1 of Gossypium bickii. Taxonomy (NCBI): domain Eukaryota; kingdom Viridiplantae; phylum Streptophyta; class Magnoliopsida; order Malvales; family Malvaceae; genus Gossypium; species Gossypium bickii. Next base: position 93,236,549 of record CP106719.1, on the reverse strand, counting down.
ATTGAATCAGAATCGACTCCTCTTATTTTTGCATTCATTTATTTGCATTGCATTTCATGCATTTGCATTGCATCACATCATTTGCATTAAATATCATAAGACAACCCTATTAACTAGAGGTTATATTATAGTTATCCTGAAACACTGCTATTACACTCGGAAAAAAACGAAAGCAATGGATCAAAGGATGGAAAAGTTAGAACAGATCCAGAAGGAAATGCAAGACCAACTGCAGAAAAAGTTGGCTAAGATCCAGCAGGACATGAGGGATCAAATGCTGGAGTCCCAGAGGAGCATGATGAGCTAGTTGACACATTTGCTGACTAGAGGGCAAGATAAAGGAAAGGGCCCTATGGTCGATGTCGCAGATGAAAATGGAAATTCTGTTTATCCTCCAAGCCCTAGCCCTGGTAAATTCTCAAGTGCAACCTCCGAGAGTGTCTGTCAATATCAGACCTCAGTATCAAATTGGTACCTCAGCGCCAAAAAATTTCCCGACAGGCTCGAGCTCTAACGCCGTAGACAATTTGGCAAAGTCGATGATCCCTGATCTTGATGATGCAGCAGAAGAGGAAAAAACGAGGGTAGAATTCCCAAAAGAGTTTGAGGATCGCTACAAATGGCTGGAGGAGAAGTTTAAAGCATTGGAAAGTGCTGATTACCAATGCGAGAGGGATGCTAGGAAGCTGAGTCTAGTCCCAAATTTGGTACTTCCTCCGAAGTTCAAGATGCCGGAGTTTGAAAAGTATAATGGGACCAGCTGTCCTGAGGCCCATATTACCATGTTCTGTCGGAGAATGACGGGATATGTCAACAACGACCAGTTGTTGATCCACTGTTTCTAGGATAGTCTGACTGGAGTTGCAGCAAAGTGGTACAATCACCTCAGTTGTACTCAAATCAAATCGTGGAAGGATTTGGCATAGGCCTTCATTAAATATTACGGCCATGTGACTGATATAGCACCTGACAGGATCACGTTGCAAAACATGGAGAAGAAGTCAGGTGAGAGTTTTAGGAAATACGTCCAAAGGTGGAGGGAGGTCGCTATGCAAGTCTAGCCACCGCTACTAGAAAAAGAAATGACCATGCTCTTCATTCATACCCTGAAAGCACCTTTCATCAATCACATGTTGGGCAGTGCGACCAAGAGTTTCATAGACATAGTGATGTCTGGCGAAATGATAGAGAACGCGATAAAGTGTGGGAAAATAGAAGCTGGAGAGGGCATGAAAAGATCAGCTCCAAAGAAAAGGGAGAATGAAGTGGGTAATATAAGCTCGGGTTATCCCAAAACCATTACTGTTAATCAACCAAGAGCAATGACTGCGTGCCAGCAGGCCTCACCAAGACAAGAGCCCAACACGAGGCAGAAAACCGAGAAGTTACAGTTTACTCCCATACCTGTGACGTATAGGAAGTTGTATAAAACTTTGTTTGATACGCACGCCGTAGCCCCGTTCTACTTGAAGCCGTTGCAACCTCCGTATCCCAAATGGTATGACACAAACGCTCAGTGTGAATACCATGCGGATGTAGTAGGTCACTCGATAGAAAATTGTACTTCATTCAAAAGGCTAGTCGAGAGACTTATCAAGGCGGGGGTGGTAGAGTTCAATGACACTCCTGGGGGAGGAAATCTGTTACCCAATCATACGGATAATGGGGTAAACGCGATAGTTGAGAACAGGGGGAGGAGAACCAAGCAGGAAGTTGCTGAGGTCAGAACCCCATTGAGGGAAGTTTGGAAAGCAATGCAAAAAAGGGGGTTAGTTCTGCAAGAGAATGTGAACAGATCTCAAGATGCAAGGAACTACTGTGAGTTCCATGACAAGGAAGGCCATGAGATCCAATAGTGCAATGAATTCAGAACTTTAGGACAGGGGTTAATGAATAATAAAGAGCTGGAGTTCTTTGACTTTTCCGAAGAAGATGATGTATGCGCCATAGAGGGTGGGTCTGTAGAAAGGATTCCTAAGGTCAATCACCCAATAGTGATTATCACACGACCAAGGGTCGACGAAGCAGGAGTGAAAATGGCACCGAGGGTCGAAATTCAAAAACCTGTGACTTCTCCTTATAAGGATACACCGAGGGTTGTAATTAAAAAACCCGTAACCTTTCCTTATAAGGATACACCGAGGGTTGTAATTCAAAAACCCGCGACTTTTCCTTATAAGGATAACAAGAGGGTACTTTGGAATTACAATTGCACTGTGACAGTTTCCGGGAAAGAGAGTTCGGCCAGCATGCCCAACCCAGAAGCTAAACGCATTGAAAGAAAATCCTCTATGATCAGAGGGGAAGAAGAGAAAATAGGGTCAACGGTTAATGAACCAGTGACAGAGAATGAGGCTAAAGAGTTTTTGAAATTCCTGAAGCACAGTGAGTACAGTGTTGTGGAACAGTTACACCAGCAGCTGGCACGTATATCGGTACTGGCTTTACTTTTAAACTCAGAAGGACACCGTAGTGCGCTAATGAAAGCGCTGAACCAGATTTATGTTGCTGATGACATTTCAGTAAGCAAGTTAGACCGCCTTGTTGGTAATATAAGCGCAGACAATTTCATCTCTTTCAGTGTTGTGGAACAGTTACACAAAGAACAAAGACGCATATCGGTGCGGCTTTACTTTTTAAACTCGAAGGACACCGTAGTGCGCTAATGAAAGCGCCGAACGATTTATGTTCTTGATGACATTTTCAAGTAAGCAAGTTAGACCGCCTTGTTGGTAATATAAGCGCAGACAATTTCATCTCTTTCAGAGCTGATGAAATTTCACCAGGAGGCATGGGATCCACTAAGGCTTTACACATCACTACCCGATGTAAATGGTACACACTACCGGGGGTATTAATCGATAACGGGTCGGCACTGAATGTTTTGCCCTTATCTACACTGAATAGGTTGCCTGTAGATAGCTCTCATATGAAATCATGCCAGAATATAGTGAGAGCATTTGACGGCACTGAAAGGAAAGTAATGGGAAGGATTGAGATACCTCTCATTATCAGGCCAAATACATACGAGGTAGACTCCCTCGTGATGGACATCAAGCCCTCGTATAATTGTCTATTAGGAAGGCCCCAGATCCACTCAGTAGGAGTTGTACCATCGTCATTGCACCAAAAGTTAAAATTGGTGACAGAGGGCCGGTTAATAACTATAAATGCAGAGGAGGATATCATCGCATCTATTACTAGTGATGCACCATACATTGAAAATGATACTAAAGCGTTAAAATGCTCTTTTCGATCGCTGGGGTTCGTAAATGCGACTTTCATCAGTGAAGGAAGCAAGATCCCGGTGCTCAAAATCTCCGAAGCAACAAGGATAGGCCTTCAGCTGATAGTAGAAAGAGGAGTATTGCCTGGGAAGGAACTCGGAAAATATCTCCAGGGGCCAGTCAGAGTGCCAGATTGGTTGACAAATATGACCGCTTTGGTTTGGGGCATAGACTAGATGCCCAGTAGAGAAAGGAGGAGCTGGAGAGGAAACGTGTAAGACGAATAGCATGATTGAACGATACTGAGGTCGAGTGGGGTTCAATGACTTTTCCCCATATTTCTAATACATTCGTGTTGGGAGGAATCGTCTATTCAGGACTGGATAATATGAATAAGGAAATGGCTGAGGATATGATGGGAGCTTTGAGCATCAACGCAGTGTCTGAAGAAGATCCGAAGGAAGAAAATTTGGCGGGTTTTAGCCTTTACGAGCCTGGGAGTGTTTTGGACAACTGGACTGCGGAAGAAATTCCTGTAGTTTTTAGGACTAAAACAGAGTAATGTTCAAAACACACTTGTTGTTTCAAGCCTAGAAACAATAAGAATCTTTTGTAAAATAGGCTCATGTTCAAGTATCTTTACTTTCAATAAAAGTGCATTTTTTTTTCATACCATGCAGTTATTCTTTTACTTCTTTTCCATTCCATTCATAATCATAACGCATAAATAAGTCATTCTTAAATTTATTTTCATTGAATATTCTTTCATACCTACCATAGGTCCCCAAATATCGATGTCATGAACAACGCTATTACGGACCCAGAATTTCCTGATGAGCAAGACATGTGCCTAGAGGGACCTCAGGACTTTACAAATGACGGAGATTGTAATGTATCCCCAGATTTGTTAAGGATGGTAGAGCGAAAAGAGAAGCTGATTCTACCTCACGAAGAGACAATTGAGAATGTACTTCTAGAAGATGGAAAAGAAGTGAAAATCGACACCGGCATAACCAAGGAAACAAGGCAGGACCTCATTAGGCTTCTGCTAGAGTTCAAAGATGTCTTCGCGTGGTCAAATCAAGACATGCCAGGGTTGAGTGCTGACATTGTGGTACACCGTATCCCCATAAAAGAAGAATGTAAGTCAGTCCAACAGAAGCTTTGAAGGATGAGACCCGATGTCGCGGTAAAGATAAGGGAAGAAGTCAAGAAGAAATTTGATGCTGGGTTTTTACGAGTGTGAATTACTCAGAATGGGTAGCTAATGTTGTCCCTATCCCTAAGAAGGATGAGAACGTACGAATGTGCATCGATTACAGGGACCTAAACAAGGCCAGCCCAAAAGACAACTTCTCACTGCCTCAGATCGACACTTTGGTGGATAACACGGCGGAATTTTCATTTTTCTCCTTCATGGACAGTTTCTCAGGATACAATCAAATAAAGATGCATCCTGAAGACATGGTAAAGACTACCTTCATAACCTTATGGGGAACTTTTTGTTACCAAGTGATGCCATTTGGGTTAAAGAATGCGGGAGCAACATACCAAAGGGCTATGGTAATCTTGTTACAAGACATGATGCACAAGGAGATTGAGGTCTACATCGACGACATGATCGCAAAGTCTCGAACGGAAGGGGAGCATGTGCAAGTTTTGAGGAAACTGTTCTTGAGGTTGAGGAAATTTCAACTGAAGCTCAACCCAGCCAAATATACTTTCAGGGTTCGATCAGGGGAGCTACTTGGTTTCGTGATCAGTGAAAAATAAATTGAATTAGATCCGGATAAAGTAAAGGCCGTACAAAAATTACCTCCGCCTCGCACTCAGAGAGATGTCCGAGGTTTTCTAGGAAGATTGAATTACATTGCTCCGTTCATTTCGCAATTGACTGAGAAGTGTGATCCGATATTCCGTTTCCTTAAGAAGTACAATCCAGGCATGTGGGACGACAAATGCCAGAAGGCGTTTAACAAGATTAAACAGTACTTGTCTAATACTCCAGTGCTAATGCCATCCAGTCCTGATAGACCATTGATTCTGTATCTGACGATATTCAATAATTCAATGGGATACGTGCTCGACCAGCATGATGAGACAGGGAAGAAAGAGAGAGCAATATACTACCTCAGCAAGAAATTTATCGAGTGTAAAATAAGATATTCGCCAATTGAGAAGTTATGTTGTGCCTTAGTCTGGACAACTCGGAGGTTGAGGCAATACATGTTATACCATACGACTTGGTTAATCTCGAAACTGGACCCTTTTATGTACATGATGGAGTCAACCACTTTGAATAGAAGAATGGTCCAATGGCAGATTTTGCTATCCGAATTTGACATAGTCTATGTGAACCAAAAGGCTGTGAAGGGGAGTGTAATAGCTAATTTTCTAGCCAGTAGAGCACTAGACGACTACGAGTCATTCAATTTTGATTTTCCCAATGAAGATTTGATGTTTGTAGCAACTACTGAGGAAGATGCCTTAGAAGATCATCCTTGGAAACTGAACTTCGATGGAGCATCTAATGCCATTGGTAATGGAGTTGGGGCAGTTCTGGTACCCCCAAAGGGAGAGCATTATCTATTCACTTGCAAGTTGGACTTCAATTGTACAAACAACATGGTAGAATACGAAGCATGCATCATGGGAATCCGAGCTGCCATAGATCGCAAAGTCAAGTGGCTAGAAGTATATGGAGACTCTGCGTTGGTAATATATCAGCTCGGAGGAGAATGGGAAACAAGAGATCCCAAGTTGATCAGTTACCGAAAGTTAGTTTTGGAGCTAATCGAGAAGTTTGATGATATTACATTCTTTTACCTCCCGCGTGATAAAAATCAGATAGCTGACGCCTTGGCCACATTAGCCTCAATGATCAGATTAAATGATCAGAGGGGTATGAAGCCTATTCAAATGAGCATCTGCGAGACTCCGGCTCACTGCTGCAATATTGACGAAGAGGAGGAAAGAGATGATCATCCTTGGTATCATGATATTCTACAGTATGTGAAGAGCCGTGAACATCCTGATCAAGCAACAGAAAATAACAGAAGAACATTAAGAAGACTGGCCAATGACTATGTCTTAGATGGAGAGATCCTGTACAAAAAGAGGAAAGATCAGGTGCTGCTAAGATGTGTCGATGCTGTTGAGGATAGGAAAGTCCTAGAAGAAGTCCATGAGGGTGTTTGTGGGACGCATGCCAATGGATTTACAATGGCCGGGCAGATAATGAGATTCAGGTATTACTGGTCCACAATGGAAGGGGATTGCATCTGTTATGCTAAGAAATGCCACAAGTGTCAGATTTATGGAGACAAGATCCATGTGCCTCCTTCACCTTTTCATGTTATGACTTCTCCTTGGCCTTTCTCAATGTGGGGCATGGACGTCATTGGGCCGATCTCACCGAAGGCTTCTAATGGATATCATTTCATCTTCGTGGTCATTGATTACTTCACCAAATGGGTAGAGGAAGCTTCATATGCCAATGTCACGAAGACCGCAGTTAGCAAATTTTTGAAAAAGGAGATTATATGTCACTATGGAATGCCAGAAAGGATCGTATCTGACAATGCGTTAAACTTGAACAACAGCGCGATAGCGGAAGTTTGCAGTCAGTTCAACATTAAGCACCATAACTCATTGCCATATCGCCCAAAAATGAATGGTGCAGTTGAGGCAGCTAATAAAAACATCAAGGAAATTGTAGGAAAAATGACTGAGCCTACAAGGATTGGCATGAAAAGTTACCGCTTGCCCTCTACGCCTATCGAACATTAGTTAGAACTTCCACCGGGGCAACCTCTTTCTCATTGGTTTATAGGATGGAGGCAGTCTTACCTATTAAAGTTGAAATTCCTTCTTTCCGAGTCTTGTCAGAGCTGAAGCTGGACGAAGCAGCATGGGTTCAATCTCAGTATGATCAATTGAATCTGATTGAGGAAAAAAGGTTGAGAGCCATCTGCCATTGTCAAATGTACCAGAAGCGGATGATGCGGGCTTACAATAAGAAGGTTCGCCTTAGAGTATTCCATGAGGGAGACTTGGTGTTGAAACAGATCCTCCCTATGCAAAAAGACTTCAGGGGAAAGTGGATGCCTAATAAGGAAGGACCTTATATTGAAAAGAAGGCCTTTTCTGGAGGAGCTTTGATACTAGCTGAGATGGACGGTAAAAGTCTACCAAATCCAGTTAATGCGGATTCTGTCAAGAAGTACTTCGCTTGAAAATGGGCCAAGGTGAAAACCCGCAAAGGGCATCTTGAGTTCAAAAAAAAAATGGAGAGGCCAAGGTGAAAACCCGCAAAGGGCACTTTGAGGCCAAAGGGGCTTTGAGTCAAAAACTCAAAAAGGGCAGCTCAAATTATGATCAACTCGTGGTGGGGCATACAATGGTTTCACTACGCCAGAATTAACAATGAGGAGGTATGTTACGTCTTGGGCATCGACAAAGTACCACGGATCTTCTAGACACGTGTTGAACTCAGAATAGTCTTCAAGAAGTACGTACAGAGAAGCTCAGGCTGTGACATCTGGGGCATCAATGCCATTTTTACTCATTTTTTGTACCTTAGTGGAATTTGTTTTCTTTGCTCAATCCATTTTTCACGGGTTTTATCCCGAATAAATTGTAGTTTTATTCATTTCTATAACCTTTTTCCAAGCATTTCATATTGAAGTAATGATTACTGTACTAATAATGCTTTCACAAAAGAAGTTTCGTGCATTACTCAAAAAGTCTCTAAATAATACAAGAATCTGAAACAGAATAGTTATTTAGAACTAACCAGGCTTAAAGGATTCGGGGCACTTGAGATAGGGGTCTAAGTAGTAACGACATCTTCAGATTCTCTGTTAGAAGTATCAGTTGAACACATGTCAGGGATCATCTTAATAAACAGCAAGCAATGACAGCCCAAGTGTTAAAAATGGATCATTCTCTTGACATTTTGTATCCATTCATAACATTCATAATACATATGGTTAGGAGCATTTTCATGACATGTTAATCCTTTGACATAAGCATAGACCCCATGAAATCAATTCTACAGGTAGGTTCCCCAGAAGACAATGTAGCAAAATTGATGGGAGTTATAGAAGATAGCAGATCTTATCTCCATTGAGCAGGAGTGGAGCAGATCGAAGACAACAGATCTTATCTCTACTGAGCAGGAGTAGAGCAGATCGGAAGACTAAAGCCTCATCTCCTGAGCAGGAGTGGAGTAGGCTAAAGGTAGCAGATCCTATCTCCACTGAGCAGGAGTGGAGCGGATCGAAGACGATGAATCTTATCTCCATGTTAATCCCCTAAGTAGTAGGGTAATATGTTGAAAATTACAGATCTTATCTCCACTGAACAGGAGTGGAGCAGATCGAACAACAAGTCTTATCTCTATGTATCGACAATGGAGCAGACTGAAGATCATAGCCTTATCTCCACTGAACAGGAGTGGAGCAGGCTCAAAAACAACAGATCTTATCTCTACTGAGCAGGAGTAGAGCAGATTGAAAATGATGAGCCTTAATTCCCTAAGCAACAGGATAGCAGGCTGAAAATTACAGATCTTCTCTCCACTGAGCAGGAGTGAAGCAGATCAAAGATAGCAGATCCTATCTCCACTGAACAGGAGTGGAGCGGATCGAAAGTTACAGATCTTATCCCCACTGAGCAGGAGTGGGGCAGATCAAAAATGGTGAATATTATCTCCATGTATCGGTAATGGAGCAGATTTAAGCCACTAACCTTATTTCCGCTGAGCATGAGTGGAGCAGGCTGAAGATACAGATCTTATCTCCATTGAGCAAGAGTAGAGCAGATCGAAAGCAGCAAGTCTTATCTCCATGTATCGGTAATAGAGCAGACTGAAGTTCATAGCCTTATCTCTACTGAGCAGGAGTGGAGCAGGTTGAAAATATGGATCTTATCTCCACTGAGCAGTAGTGGAGTAGATCGAAGCAAAAATTCCTATACCCCTGAAGATGCAATGGGTCAAAGCAAGGCTACATCAAGTCAGGACTCAGCAATACGTGGCAAAATTGGTCCTTTTAAAGTCTTTGCTCTATTCTCGTTACACGACAATGAGCAAAGAGGGGCAGCTGTAAGGTCCAATTTCAAGATTGGGGCCCAAATAAAAAATCAAGGTTAGAAACAGCCCAGAGTTTAGCCCAAAAACTTAACAAAAACAAAGAAAACCTAGCAGAACGGTGCCGCATGCCCCAACAGCCCTCTTTGCAATGTGCGCAACTTCAACACCGGCTTGTGTCCACGTACCTGCGAGAAAAAGGGAGCACAACAGCACAACAGCATAACAAATAGAGGCGCTGTTTTACCTTTTGGGGGGGTTTTGAATAGAAAAGGCAATATACTCGCATTTTTACAGAGAAAAGCACAGAGTCGGAAAAGAAACAAAGGTTTATTTTTTTCTTTTTCGTTTTTCTTTTTAATTCTTTCTCGAATCTGTCCTCGTTTTTCTTAGGGTTTTTTCTTTTTTTTTTTAGAAAAGCATAAGAGTTTTAAGGAAAATAGAAAAGGCATACCTTGTTTTAAAATTCCGGCCACCGACGCTGAGGAGTTGCCGGAGGTCTGTTGGAGAAACCTTGGAAGGAAAGGAGGATGGAGGATTCTGTTTTTTTTTTGGGGGGTTGAAATAGAGATGAGAAGGAAGGAAAATGCGGGGTTTTTTAGGTTTTAAAAAATTAAAAGAAAAGCGGCGCTGTTTTACCTTTTGGGAGGGATCCACGCGCATTTACCCTAAATGGGTAAATTCCGCGTTCAGCCCTCTTTACTTGCACCCTGTTTTAAATCAGTTTTTCATTTTTTTTAAATCTTACCCTAAAATTAATTTGTCATTCCACTTTAGTCCTCGTCGAATGCACCGTTTCAGGGGAGGGATTAATTGTTGTTTTGGACCCTCCAAGTTGCGCGCGCATCGCGATTAAACCCTTTTATCATTTTCTTGTTTTAAATTCGGCCCCAAAGTTTCTGTTTTGATTTAATTTAATCCCTATTTTTAATTTGCTCACAAATTGGTTATTTTTAAATTGTACTTACTGTTTTAATATTTTATTATCATTATTTCTACTTTCGTTATTACATTTACTGTTGCTATGCGTATTATTATTGTGATTCTTAATTTACTATTACTATTATATTTCTTGTTAATATCACTATTATTTTATTATCACTACTGCCATTATTTTTTTTAGCTAACCTTATTATTATTGTTTTGTTATTACTATGGTTTACTTAATTTTTTTTTCTACGATATACATACATACTATTATTATAACTACTATTATTATTATATTTCTATTATACTTATTGTTATATATATATACTTGTTTGCTTTTTTTATATATATTATGATTATATCTTTTGCTTCATTATTATCAACTATTTGTGCTTTCTTTTATTACTACTATCTTATTAATGTTATTATTTTATTATTTTACTATTATGGATTTACTATTTATATTATTATTATTACTGCCTTTTTTTTTAATTAATTTTCCTATTATTTTATATAAATTGATGATTTTGGAACGTATTTTTATTTTTGCTTTTACTTGCATTTTTACCCAAATTCATAAAAAGGGTTTCACAAAGGTAATTTTGTGTGCTTGGAAGTTTGAGAAATCGTGCTCAATCGTGCTGGGCTTCGATTTTTTCCGTTCGTCTAGATCACTAAATATTCTTTAAAGATTTTGATCGTGTTTTTGAAAATAAGGCAATGTTTCGTGTTTGAAAGTTCGAGAGATTCATGCCAAATCGTGCTGGGTCTCGATTTTCTATTCGTCCAAATGACCAAACATCCTTCATAGATTTTGACCGGATTTTCTGAAATAAAGGCAATATTTCATGATTGGAAATTCAAGGAATCGTGCCTAATCGTGCTGGGTTTCAGTTTTTAGTTTGGCCAAATAGTGAAATACCCTTTTCAAACTGTAACACCTAAATTTTGGAAATCATGAAATGATCTTGGTATCGAGGGTTTGAAACATTGTGTCCTATCGTGCTGGATGTGGTATTTCGACTTTCCGGAACAAGAGAGTTGATATTCAATGCGAGTTATCCAAACATTTTTAAAGAGTCATATTTTAAAATCTTTTCTAATTTTCGATATTAAGGACATTAATCAATCAACATGGTACCAATTTTGGGCGTTGCGAGGGTGCTTATCCTTCCTCGTGCGTAACCGACTCCTGAGCCCGTTTTCTTAAACTTCGTAGACCAAAACATTTTCTAAGTGGCCCAATCGCACTTCAAAAAAGATTGGTGGCGACTCCGTTTTCCTTTTTAAAGTCGGCCCATTTTTCAAACAAAAAAATGGTTTCGACAAATACATTTAACATTTTTTACATATTTATTCAATTTGGCTACTATTCTTTTATTTGAAGCAAATTGATACTCAACTTTTTATTCTTAACATTGCACTATTTTATCGTATATGTCACGTTAACAAATAATTATAGTTTTTAATTTATTCGTTGATGTGACATATGAAACAAAATAATATCACATCAACAATGGAAAATTAAGGGGCAATTTGCTTCAAATAAAAGAGTAAAAGAAAATTTGAATAAAGGTGTAAATGTTGAATATTAAATTTGTTATTAGGTTGTTGTACTCACAAATTACCGAGTCAAAAATGACCTGCAAAATTTGGAGACAAATTTTGTTGATAACTTTGAAAAGCGTACAATATCTAGATATTTCTCTACAAAGAAAACTTTGGTTGGGCTCTCATCTAAGAGTCATCTAGACTTGATCTTGAATGGATGTGGGTTGCTTCAAGTGCTATATCAACTTGCTCTTGAAACTGGATTGAACCTCATTTCTTTAGTTGAATTGGATCGAAATGTTGGTTTCTTTAGAAATAGATTTTGACTTCCTCTCCTCATTTGAATTGGATTTGAATACGACTTTTTTTTCAGAACGAGTAATTTCTTCAAGTTCTTTAGTTTTTTTTAGAAACTTCTGAACTTGCGAATCCATAGAATGGTTTAGAGGTGATCCTTTTATATTGTGAATTACTTGAGTAAAAGAAAGTTCTTGTAAAATTTAGCTTCTTCATTTGAGTATTCTACAAGAATTAAACTATTTTATTTAGTATTTATCTTTTATTAATTTAATTAATTTAGAGATAAAATAATTATTTAATATTATCACTTAATTATTTTAATTTTAATTAATGATTATATAAATTTTTATTAATTTTCTCTTAATTAATTAAAATTAATTAGAAAAAATAATTATGCTACAATATGTGATGTGATCATTTTAATCCATGATAATTTTAACTTAACTGATATAATTTCAACTTGATAATGACATTTTGTAATTGATAAAAAAAAAAAAAATCATTATAAATACCTTCCAAACTTCATCATATATAAAAAAAAAATTGAAATTTAATTTGATTCGCATGATCTATGAAAAGTTGCAAGGCTCCACGACTTCTTCACGATCTTTGTACTTGGAAGAAACAATTATTAATTTTTATGTAAAAATAAAAAATTAATTTGCAGTCACCAAATTACTAAAAAAATAATTAATTGTTTCTTTAATCAATTTTCTGTCACCAAATTCCTCAATTCCAAAGAAAGTCAAAACATTTTTTTAATCACGTGCACCGCCATCCAATTGTAATTTGAGAAGTGTAGAACCCAAATTTTGTCAGGGCCTATTGGACCAAGCCCATTAAAGAAAAACCCAATAAAAAATATAATAAATGATCCACGAAAGTCCATTCTGACAAGCCCAAAAACCCTACAAACTAAATCAAACCCAAAACATTTACATTTGACCCATTTTTAGCATAAACCCTAACCCAAAATAACGAAGGCCCAATGGCCCAAAACCCTAAACCTAAATGGAAAACCTAACCTCCCTAACCCTAGCGCGGCGCGTGGAAACACGCGCCACCTTCGAGCGTCGTCCCGTCCCTGGTACACCGCCACGTTAGCCTCCACTACCGCAACCCATTCAGCCATCAACACCACACGGCCCACGTGCTCGCAACGACGACCTTCGACGCCTGCGGCATCCTCCATACTGCGAGAAAAGACAAACAAGGAGCAGCAAGGCCACAACGCAAACAAATTGTATTTATTTATGCATTTTTACATACTGTGGTTCAGCTATAAAAGCCAACTAAGAACAATGTATTAAGGGGCTTTTTTGGATTCAATTAATATACGCGAAATATTTCCAAAATACGAACAAGTAGCAAACATCGGGAAACAGAAATCAGTATCAATCCATAACAGGTAATCGAAGCGGGCTCAAAACAAGATCCGAAGGTTCATTTCCTATTTTATTTTCTTTATATATCTCTGAAACCATCCGCAAATCCATTTTATTTTCTTTAAAACATACACATATATATAAAATATAAAAGAATAATAAGCAAAAAGGGAAAACTTACCAATATCGCGAACTAGGGGGTTGAAACCCTAGCAGAGAAAAGGGGGAACGCCCCTTTTGTTTTTTATGCGCAGCAGAAATGAAGAAAAAAGGAAGAAAATTTGCTTTTATAGGGCACCGAACGAGCGGCGTCGTTTTGGGCTTGAGTCCCATAGCCAAAACAGCGTCGTATTTAGCCTATATGACCGTGCAATTGACCAGGCACCCGATCCGAGGTCCGCGTGTTTTTGAGTAAAAGGGGTAATTACCCTTCTGGCCCCTCCTCCCTTGTTGTAATTTCGCAATCAGGTTTTCCATTTTCTTTAATTTCCCCTCTAATTTCGACCTGCTTACATTTTGGTCCCAAATTAAGCGCAGCGTTTTAAGAACACGGGAAATTTCTTTTTGCTCCTTTTCGGTTTTTCGCATGCGTCGTCGCAAATAAGCCCTTCTTCTTTCATTTTACTTTAATTAACCCCAAATCCCATTTTTAAATGCAATTTGATCCCACTTTAGTTATTTTATAATCCTCTCAGTCTTTTATTACATTATTATTATTATATTTTAATATTTTATTACTGTTATTACTATATTATTTTGTACATATCTAGTATTATAATTAGTATTGTTTCTATATTATTATTATTATTATTATTATTATTATTATTATTATTATTAGTATTATTATTAGTAATATTATTAGCTGCATGTATATACTTATTATTATTACCATACTATTATTTTATTATTATACCATTATGTTATTACTCTTCCTATATTACTATTATAGTACTATTGTTTGTATATATATATACACTATTATTATTATATTTATTATCACTATATTATTATCATTATTATTGATATTATTGTTATTATTATTATTATTATTTTTCTTCTCCTTACTTTTATTATATGATATATAAATGTATATATTATTATCTATTTAACCTTCATTCATATATTTATACTTACATCACTTCACATTTCGGAAAAATCGTGCCTTAACTTATTAGGTTTCGATTTTTCCTGTTTAACCTAAATAATGAGATGTCTTTTAAAACAAATTTTTTTTTGAATAAAAATAAAAACTTATTTTTGAGAATTCGATATGTTGTGTCCTAACTTACGGGATGTGACATTCCGTTATTTCGAGATAAGGTTTACAATTTTTAAAATCTTTTTTACAATTTTCAACTTCCGACGTAAGGACATTAATCGATCAATTTGGTACCAATTTTGGGCGTGAAGAGGGTGCTAACCCTTCCTCGCACGTAACCGACTCCCGAACCCGTCTTCGAGTTTCGTAGACCCAAAACGCTGTTTTAGTAAATCAAAACGTTTTATTAAAACAAAGGTGATCCGATCACACCCCAATAAAGATCGGTGGCGACTCCCGTTTTTATTTTCAAAACCCAAGATCGATTCTCGACTTTTCAAAAAAGGATGGTTTCGACAGCTTGGCGACTCCACTGGGGACTATATAAGAGAGTCAGGCCATAAAATTGATTACTTTTTGTCCTTTTGTCAAAAATTTGGAAAATCGTCTTCAAAAAATCATTCTTCTCTTAATTTAAAATAAAAAAACTTATCCTCGAGAGTACGAAGTGTTGCGCCCTAACTTACTGGGTGTGACATCTCGTTACTTTGGGGTAAGAATTTTCAAAATAGCAATGATCCGAATCGTATCCTATCTTACTCTCAAGAATTTGGCATGCTGTGTCCTAACTTACTGGATATGGCATCCCGATACTTCGAGATGAGAAGGCTTTTTATTCCAATTCACTTGAGTTTTTTTAAATCAATAAAAATGACCGTTTTTCGCCATGTTCAATTCTGTGGGTGCTAAGGTTGCGATAATGTTGATATTTCTGCATTCATATTTGCATGGCCATTGTGGTCACACCTTTAAGTGGGAGCGAGAAGCTATGCTTTCATGAGGTTTTCACCTCCGCATGGGCTAGTGGACTGCTTTCGGAATACATCCGTACCTATGTCTTCGTGAGGTTTTCACTTCCGCATGGCCATAGGGAAATGTATTCCCCTGAATCGAACTCGGTCTATATGAGCCTATAATGGGTGAGGATCGAGGAATCTGCTGATTCGGGTACCTCGAACTTTAGAACTCAACCACATGTAAAGAGCCTAAGAACCCACCCCGAGCTAAACTACGTCAAGCCCTAGTAGCTACCCATATAGGTGTTTGTTTATTTCACTCGTTTTGTGTTCCATGGTACTGACTTTTTGTGTTTTATTCTCTTTGTGCATATCATTTCATATTTTAAGAGGCATCGATTCACGGTCAGTTTCTGAGTTGGAAAGCTGGTTATGGAAAGCAAATTCCTTGATAAAGTGGAAGACAATGCGGCCGTCCGCACGTGGTCAGAGCAATGCCAAATAGAAAAAGGGGATAACTTAGTCAAGGGGTATGTGTCGGAACTACAGGATTTCACTAATATCAGTGTCACACAGAACGAGCTCCAAGAGTTGAAAGAAATTTGGACTCAGTGGGACAACGAGACGAAGTAGCAGTTCTATGGTACTTACGGTGACCTGCCCTACCTGCTTGACGTCAAAATAGATAAGCACCTATTCCGAGCAATGGCCATGTTTTGGAATGCTGCTTATAGTTGTTTCTCCTTTGGGAAGGTGGATCTAGTTCCCACAGTAGAAGAATACACGACCTTGTTACGTTGCCCAAGAATTCAAGTTGACAAAGCCTATTCCAAAGCAGTTAACGGCCCAACCTTCGTGAAGAAATTGATGAATATCACCGGAATGAGTGAACAATGGGTCTCAGCTAGAATGCAAAAGAAAGGCGAAAGTAAATGCCTACCTTGGACATGTTTGAGAGACTTGATCTTGGCACATCCCGACGCAAAGAAAAAGATTGATGTTTTTGCCCTGTGCGTTTACGATATGATAATCTTCCCAAAAGCTTTGAGACACATTGACGAAGCAGTTATTGATCTATTCAGCCGATTAGACAAAGGGGTCACACCTGTTCCTGCCATCTTAGCTGAAACGTTCAGGTCCTTGAATGCATGTAGAAGAATGGGTGAAGGCAGGTTTATTGGATGCTGTATGACTATTATTGGCTTGGTTCCATAGTCACGGAAAGTAGAGAAAGTGTCCTATCGGTTTATAACAGAGAATTACTCCCCGCTAGAAGAAATAGCAGCTACACCTAGAAGAGAGGATGTGTCCGAAGAAAATTGGATCGCGCTCTTCCAAAACCTTCAAGAAGATGACATCGGGTGGAAAGCTCCGTGGTTGATTACCGACCAAATCCTTTATCGTTGTGGAAGCTTTGACTGGGTTCCTTTACTAGGAATTTTGGGTGCCACTGCATATGCCCCCTGCTGGTCCTGAGACAATATAATTCAAGACAGTTCGTGCCAACAACATATGGGTTGGCCCAATGTGAGTTCTCATATGAAGGAATGAGCTATAAGAAAAAGGTTAAAGAGATCTCTAGTGCATGGAATCAGATTCATAGAATGAAGAGACTATCCATAGGCCCAATGACGACATCGGAGTATAGAGAATGGAGGGCTAGGAGGATCAATGACAACATCCCTGAGCCAAATCCCGAGGATGCCTGGTCAAGAGAGGAATATTTGCATGTAGTCCCATTAGAACTAGAGATTGTGAAACGAGATTTTGAAAAGATGAGCGCGGAATTTGAAAGGAAAATAGAGAGGCTGGAAGAAGAAAAGATGCTCCTCAAGTTAGACGTGGATGGACAAAAGTCGGAAGCCGAGAAGTTAAGAAAAGAAAAAGAGAAAATAGAGGAAGACCGAGATGACCTGAAGATGGAATATAAGAAAATGCGTTTGACAATAAGAAACGCTAGATTAAGAAAAACTCCGGAGCAATGGCGACGTGAGATCTAAGAGGAAAAAGCCAAAGCTAGCAGTTGGGAGAAAAACTTCCAGGAAATGCAAACACAAAATGATATTCTGAGAAAGGATATTGCCGAAAGCCACAAAGAAAAGAAAGGGTTAAGAGCTAAGGTGGCCGAGCTTGGACAGTCCCTACATCACTACCAAAGCCACAATTCGGAAGATGAACTGAAGTTGAGTCTGGACAAAATCGAAGAAATGAAGGGAAAGATTGAAGGATTAGAGACAACATTACATGGCTGCGAGCTTCGAATTGAACTTTTAGAGGCAAGAGAAGGGCAATGGAAGGAGGAACTTCACCTTTCCCACAAGCAAGTTAGAGATCGAGACTACCTCATGGGCGAAGCGATAATTCAGATTCGGGAAGTAGCTGATCACCTGCAGGCCCTGGCGTCTCAAGCTGAGATCATAAGCATGAAATACGAGCTACAAGCAGACCGCAACCAAGAGCTGACTTCTTTACTTAGAAAAATCAAAACTTTAGGTTTAAGGGCCAAAGCGTATTTGTAATCCGCTTTATGTAAAGGATCTTACCTTCTAATAAAGTCTTCTAAAATGAAGTTGATCAGAATCGATGTCTTCTTCTTGCATTCATGCATTTGCATCGCATCACATTACATGCATTTAAGTTTATAAAAGAACCTAATTGGTTAAACTTATCAGACAATAAAGAGAAAAGTGAAACCTGGAAGCTGAACACCCATACGGCACGCGAGCTAAGTGTAAGAAAATGGATCAAAGATATGATCAACTCCAAAAAGAAATGGCACAAACACAAGAACAGTTGACCCAGATCAAGCAGGACATGACGAACAAGATGGCGGAGTCCGAGAAAAACTTGATGGCTCAAATGACCCAAATGACCCAACTCACGAGCGGACTCGTGGAGAAAGGAAAAGGCCCTTGGCTATTACCGGAGAGGAAAACGAAGGCACTCCTTCAGGTTTTACCCCACCACACGCACCTATACTGCCTGAAGAATATCTTCCGAGGCCACCTGTCACGATTAGGCCCCAACAAGGTCAAAATAATGTCAGACCACCCGCGAATCTCCAAGCAGGTTCCGGATCCAACCTAGGGGATAACTCTGTTAACTTGGTTGTCCCTGATTTCGACATGATAGAGAAGGAAGAGACAAGAGCTGAATCCTCGAGACAGTTAGAGGATCGTTGTAAATGGTTAGAGGAGGAAGTCAAGGCTTTGAAAAATGCCGGACATCGCCCTGGTGTTAAGGCAAAAGAGTTGAGTTTAGTCCCGGATTTGGTACTACCCGATAAATTCAAGATGCCGGACTTTGAAAAGTATAACGGGACAACTTGCCCTGAAGCCCATATTACAATGTTCTGTCAAAGGATGGCGGGATATGTCCATAATGACCAACTGTTAATCCATTGTTTCCAAGACAGCTTGATTGGATCTGCAGCTAAATGGTATAATCAATTGAGTCGTGCCCAAATTGGTTCATGGGAAGATTTGGCTCAAGCTTTTGTGAAACAATATGGCCATGTAACCGATGTGGCACCTGATAGATTCATGCTACAGAACATGGAAAAGAAGCCGAGTGAGAGCTTCAAGCAATATGCCCAACGATGGAGGGATATAGCAATGCGAGTCCAACCGCCACTCTTAGAGAAGGAGAGAACCATGCTCTTCATCAGTACACTGAGGGCCCCGTTTATCACTCACATGGTAGGGAGCACAACTCAAAGCTTCACAGATATAGTCATGGCGGGGGAGATGATTGAAAACGCCATAAGAGGTGGATGGATAGAAGCGGGGGAGGCTATTAAGAGATCCGTTCCCAGAAAAAAGAATAACGAAGTAAACAATATGAGTACGTACAATAAAGGAGGCTCGAAGACGGTTACTGTTAATTCACCAAAAGTCGTGGCTGCCAAGCAACAAGGGACGACAGGACAAGAACCAAACTCAAAACCAAATTTTGAAAGGCCCCAATTTACGCCAATCCCGATAACATACAGAGAGATGTATCAACGTCTGTTCGATGCACACATTGTGGCCCCGTATTATCTAAAGCCATTACAGCCCCCATACCCCAAATGGTACGACCTGAATGCCGAATGCGAATACCATGCAGGAATAACAGGCCACTCGATAGAAAACTGCACCGCCTTCAAAAAGGTAGTCGAAAAATTTATCAATATGGGGATTATAGAGCTCGACGATCTGCCTGGTTCGGGGAACCCATTACCCAATCATGGGGATGGAGCGGTAAACATGATCGGGAAGGATAGAGCAAGAAAGATCAAGGAAGACATCTCGGATGTGATGACCCCACTAATAATCGTATGGGGGGAAATGATAAAAAGATGGCTGATAAAGTCAAATCTCGAAGAAAGAAGCGAAAAGCCTGGAAATTACTGCGCGTTCCACGGAGCGAAGGGGCATAAGATTCAAGACTGCACAGAATTTAGACTATTGGTGCAAGCCTTCATGGACAATAAAGAGTTAGAATTTTATGAAGAAAGCTCGGAGGAAGGGGAGATACACACGCGACTGAAGGAGAATTGACCCGTCCAAAGGCCAAATTTCCAAAGATCATCATTTCCCGCCCAAGAAACCCAGAAAGCGGAGCTCAAACAATGCCTAAGATCATAATCAAGAAACCAGCATCCTTCTCTTACAAGGATGACAAGAAGGTACCATGGAACTATAATTGTAACGTGGCGGCACACAGGCGAGAAAGTTCAACCAAGACGTATGCGAAAACAAAAGGAAGGGTTCCACACACGAAGCGGAAGACGTTATGACCCAACAAGTGTCAGAATAAATACGGCAAAATCAAAAGCTATGGCAGTCGGACCAGAAGAAGAACCTAGCACCCTCGTCAACGTACCCGTAAGAGAGGAAGAGGCGAAAGAATTCTTGAAGTTCTTAAAGCATAGTGAGTACAGCGTGGTGGAACAATTGCATAAATAACCGGCCCGCATCTCGGTACTAGCTTTACTATGAAGCTCGAAAGTACATCGCAAGGCATTGATGAAAGTACTAAACGAGACTTACGTCACCAAAGATATATCTGTCAATAAACTTGACCGATTAGTTGGTAACATAAGTGCTGACAACTTCATCTCCTTCAGCGACGATGAGATTCCATCTGGGGGCATGGGAACTACCAAGGCCCTGCATATAACTACTCATTACAAGGGAGCCATCCTACCTAGCGCGTTAATTGACAATGGGTCGGCCTTGAACGTCTTACCATTGTCGACCTTGAAAAGGTTGCCAATAGACAGTTCTCATATGAAGACATGCCAAAACATAGTGAGAGCATTCGATGGCACCGAAAGAAGAGTGATGGGAAGGATAGACATACCATTACGAATCGGGCCGAATACATATGAAGTGGATTTTCTGGTGATGGATATCAATCCCTCATACACTTGCTTATTGGGAAGACCCTGGATTCATTCGTCAGAGGCAGTACCTTCATCCCTCCATCAAAAACTAAAGTTGGTGGCAGATGGTCGATTGATCACTATCAATGCAGAAGAGGACATCATCGCAACAGTTACCAACGACGCACCATATGTAGAGGCAAATGAGGAGGCTGTTGAATGCTCTTTTCGATCTTTAGAGTTCGTCAATGCGACATTTATTCATGAAGGGGCTAAAATTTCGGTACCCAAGATATCCAACGCCATGAATATGGGCCTACAAATGATGGTCAAGAAGGGAGCCTCACCGGGAAGAGGGCTAGGCAGATATCTTCAGGGTGAAATTCAAGCGCTATCATTGAAAGAAAAGAGAGACCGTTTTGGCCTAGGTTTTAAACCAAGTGCCAGCGAGATGAGAAGAGAAATGGAGAAAAAAAAGGAGAGGAGAAGAGCACGACTGAATGGGGGAGAGGCCATGTGGGAACCACTGACGTTCCCTCATATATCCCAAACCTTCGTATCTGGTGGAATAATTCACCCCGAGAAAGGGTTGCCGAATGAAAGTCCTCACATCAACGCTATAGATGAAGGAGAAACTGGACCAAGGAACCTGTCGGGCATTCGTCCTTATGAACTTGGGAGCATTTTGAACAATTGGACTGCGGAGGAATTGCCTGTAATTTTTAGAAATTCCACAGAGTAATGTTCGAGAACGCGTTTGTTGTTTTAAGCCTAGGAACAATAAAATCTCTTTTGTGAAACGGGCTAATGTTCAGAAATCTTTATTTGAATGAAATGCATTTTGGTTCATTATCAAAAATATTCTGTGTTTCCTCTAGTAAATTTCTTTTGTTTTCCTTTTTTGCTCATTCATGGCATGAATAATTGTCCACAAATTCATCCTTCATACATTTTGACACGCATCACAGGTCCCTAGATATCAACGATGTAAGCAACGACACTACAGACTTAGAGGCCCATTTTGAGCAGGACATGTGTTTAGAAGGATCTCAAGATTTCGAGTGTGACAAAGATAGTGACTTATCCCCAGATTTGTTGAGAATGGTACAGCAAGAAGAGAAACAAATCCTACCCCATGACGAGGAAGTAGAGAACATATCCTTAGAAGAAGGAAAGATGGTGAGAATCAGAGCACACATAACCGAGGAGACGAAACAAGGCCTGGTACAGTTACTGCAAGAATTCAAAGATGTCTTTGCGTGGTCATATCAGGATATGCCGGGTTTGAGTACTGATATTGTAGTGCATCGCCTCCCTATTAAGGAGGAATGTAAGCCAGTGCAGCAAAAGCTACGGAGGATGAGGCCTGACGTAGTTTTGAAGATAAAAGAGGAAGTGAAGAAAGCAGGTTCGATCTTTGGTTTTCTCTGGTGGTCAAATACTCAGAGTGGGTGGCCAATATCGTTCCTGTCCCAAAAAAGGATGGAAAGGTCCGGATGTGTGTAGACTATAGAGACCTAAATAAAGCCAGCCCAAAAGATAATTTCCCTTTGCCCCATATTGACACGTTGGTGGATAATACGGCAGGATACTCGTGGTTCTCTTTTATGGATGGATTTTCCGGATATAATCAGATCAAGATGCACCCTGAGGACATGGTGAAAACCACCTTCATAACATTATGGGGCACCTTCTGTTATAAAGTAATGCCATTCGGACTGAAGAATGCAGTGGCAACATACCAAAGGGCCATGGTAACCCTATTCCACGACATGATGCACAAAGAGATCGAAGTGTACGTTGACGATATGATCGCTAAATCTCAAACAGAAAAGGAACACGTCGAAGTCCTGAAGAAATTGTTCCTAAGATTAAGGAAGTTCCAATTAAAGCTCAACCCAACCAAGTGTACTTTTGGAGTTAAGTCAGGGAAACTGCTGGGTTTCGTGGTCAGTGAGAAAGGGATCGAAGTGGACTCAGATAAAGTCAAAGCTATACAAGATTTGCCCCTACCACGCACTCAAAAAGAAGTTCGAGGTTTTCTTGGAAGATTAAATTACATTGCTCGGTTCATTTCACAGTTAACTGAGAAATGCGATCCTATATTTCGTCTTCTCAAGAAACACAACCAAGGGGTATGGGATGAAGAATGCCAGAGAGCTTTTGACAAAGTCAAACAATATCTGTCAACTGCCCCAGTACTATCTCCACCTAATCCAGATAGACCATTAATACTGTATCTATCAGTGTTCGATAACTCCATGGGATGTGTGCTTGGCCAACATGATGAGTCAGGAAGGAAAGAAAAGGCGATATACTATCTCAGCAAAAAGTTCACCGAGTGTGAAATGAGATATTCGTCGATCAAAAAACTATGTTGCGCCTTGATATGGGCAACCCGGAGGCTAAGGCAGTATATGTTATACCATACGACCTGGTTAATTTCGAAGCTTGACCCGTTGAAATATATGATGGAGTCGACTGCTCTGAACGGGAGGATGGCAAGGTGGCAAATTTTGCTATCTGAATTCGACATAGTCTACGTGAATCAAAAGGCTATAAAAGGGAGTATAATAGCAGAATTTCTGGCTAGCAGAGCCTCAGAAGATTACGAGCCCTTGAGCTTTGAATTCCCCAATGAAGAGCTGATGTATGTGGCAAATACTGAAGAAATACCATGGAAGTTGAACTTTGATGGGGCGTCTAATGCTGTGGGAAATGGAATTGGGGCAATCTTGGTGTCTCCTAATGGTGATCATCATCCACTCACATGCAGATTGGATTTTGATTGTACAAATAATATGGCAGAATATGAAGCTTGCATCATGGGAATTCGAGCAGCCATAGAGCGGAAGATCAGGGTGTTAGAAGTATATGGAGATTCTGCACTAGTGATTTATCAGCTCAAGAATGAATGGGAGACCCGAGATCCTAAACTAATCAAATATCGGAAGATAGTTTTGGGATTGATTGAGGAGTTTGATGACGTCACTTTTTATTATCTCCCACGTGATGAAAACCAAATGGCAGATGCCTTAGCAACTCTGGCTTCTATGATCAAAGTAAACAGGCCAGAAAATATGAGACCCATCCAGATGAGTATTCTCGAAGCCCCAGCTTATTGTTGTAATCTGGAAGATGAGGAAAGAGATGACCGCCCTTGGTATCAAAATGTGTTGCAATATATAAAAAACGGCAAATACCCAGAGCATGCGACGGAGAATGAGAAAAGGACGCTCAGAAGATTGGCCTCTGACTATGTCTTAGATGGTGACATCCTGTACAAAAAAGGAAAGGATCAAGTACTACTTAGGTGTGTGGATGCCGTTGAGGCTAAGCAGATCTTGGAGGAAGTCCACGAGGGCATTTGTGGAACGCATGCTAATGGTTTTACAATGGCCAGACAGATTATGAGGTTCGGGTATTATTGGTCCACCATGGAAGGAGATTGCATCAAATATGCCAGGAAATGCCATAAGTGTCAAATTTACGGAGATAAAATTCATGTACCCCCATCACCCTTACACGTGATGACGTCCCCATGGCCCTTTTCCATGTGGGGCATGGATGTTATCGGGCCAATCTCACCGAAGGCTTCTAACGGGCATCGATTCATCTTCGTGGTCATTGATTACTTTACCAAGTGGGTGGAGGCTGCCTCATATGCCAATGTCACAAAATCGGCAGTCAGTAAATTCTTGAAAAAGGAGATCATATGTCGTTATGGAATGCCTGAGAGAATTATATCTGACAATGCATTGAACCTGAACAACAGCACTATAGCAGATATTTGCAACCAATTCGGTATCAAACACCACAACTCATCCCCATACCGCCCAAAAATGAAGCAGTGCGATGGAAGCGACCAATAAAAATATCAAGAAGATAATAGGGAAGATGACCGAGACTTATAAGGATTGGCATGAGAAATTACCATTTGCACTCTACGCTATCGAACGTCGGTCGGAAACTCTCTTTGGGCAACACCTTTCGTTAGTTTATGGGATGGAAGCGATCCCGCCTATCGAAGTGGAAATACCTTCTCTTGGGTTTTGTTGGAAATAAAAGCGGATGAAGTTGAATGGATCCAGCTCGATACGATCGGTGAACTTAATCGAAGAAAAGAGGCTAGAGGGCTATCCGCCATGGTCAGATGTACCAAAAACGAATGATGCGAGCTTATGATAAAAGGATTCGCCCGAGAGAGTTTAAAGAAGGAGATCTTGTGCTAAAAAAGATCCTTCCCATATAAAAGGACTTCAGGGGAAAATGGATGCCGAACTGGGAAGGACCATATGTGGTAAAAGAAGCTTTCTCTGGAGGTGCATTGATTCTGACTGAAATGGATGGGAAAAGCCTGCCTAATCCCGTAAACTCGGATTCGGTCAAGAAATACTATGCTTAGAGACCAAGGTGAAAACCCGCAAAGGGCGCTTTGGGTCTCAAAAAAAAAAAAGAGGGAAAGCCAAGATGAAAACTCACAAAAAGGCACCGCGAATTCGGATGATCTTGCTACACCGGAATAGACAAGAAGTGAAGTTGGGGGCATCAGCAAAATGCTTTGAGTCATCTAAACAAATGCTAAAGCCCAAAATAGTCTTCATAAAGTTTGTATGTAGAAGCCCAATCAATGATATCCAGGGCACCTGACCTTTGTTGTCTTTGACATTTTCCTTCGACAGCTTTTCTTGTATTTCAGACAATTAATTTGACTTTCTTTCAAAATCAATTCATTTCCACATGTTGCATTAAAATAATGAGTGCTGAACTAATAACTTCACAAAAGAAGTTCCATACATTACTTTGGAAATTTCTGAATAAAACAGGAAACCAAAATAGGACAGTTGTTCAAAATCCCCCGAGCACGTGACAGGACTGAACTCTTTGAGCGATTCAGCAATTGTGATTGAAATATATCTTTGGGGTCATTTAGGGGATGGTATGGCAAGCCAACTGTGAATCGAACGATGAACAAAAAGGTTGTAATTCCCAAAGGGGTGACGATCTGTTATATGACTTACAGCTCGCGAGCCCTAATATTACTATAAAGGTCAAGTGCTTGAGAAAATGATACTTCGAGGCGCCTTGAAAAGAAATCAAACTCACAACATGTTTGCATATCTAAATAGGAGCATCTGACTCACCTTGATCATGACATCCTAATCATTTAGCATAAGCATGCACCCATTCTACATGCCATGTCCTCGAGAAGGGCAGTGTAGTAAAGTGGTCAAATCTGGCCTTCCTAAGCTTTGCAGGGAGCAGATCAAAGACAACAAGTCTGGCATTCCTGGCACGCAGGAGCAGATTGAAGATAACAAGTCTGGCATTCCTGTCACGCAGGAGTAGATTGAAGATAACAAGTCTGGCATTCCTGGCACGCAGGAGCAGATCGAAAATTACAGGTCTAGCATTCCTGGCATGCAGGAGCAGATCGAAGATGGCAAGTCTGGCGTTCCTGGCATGCAGGAGCAGATTGAAGATAACAAGTCTGGCATTCCTGTCACGCAGGAGCAGATTGAAGATAACAAGTCTGGCATTCACGCACGCAAGCGGTCGAAGATTACAGTCTAGCATTCCCGGCATGCGAGAGCAGATCGAAGATGGCAAGTCTGGCATTCCTGGCACGCAGGAGCAGATTGAAGATAACAAGTCTGGCATTCCTGGCACGCAGGAGCAGATCGAAGATAACAAATCCCATATCCTTTCCCCTCAAGCCTACAAATAAGGATTAAATCCTTATTTTTGGAAACCTCGAACAAAGAAGATTGAGTAGGGGCAAATTGAAGCTACAAGCCCCATCTCTCGTAAGTGGCAGTATAACGGACGAGCAAAGTTCTGATAAAATTTGGCCTGTTTGAAGAAGACTCGGATCAAGAAGTCAAGGCTTGGCTAAGCGGGCAAAATTGGTCCTTTTATTGTCTTTGCTCTATTCCCGTTTCACGACAATGAACAAAGAGGGCATTGTAGAACCCAAATTTTGTCCGGCCTATTGGACCAAGCCCATTAAAGAAAAACCCAATAAAAAATATAATAAATGATCCCGAAAGTCCATTACTGCAGACAAGCCCAAAAACCCCTACAAACTAAATCAAACCCAAAACATTTACATTTGACCCATTTTTAGCCTAAACCCTAACCCAAAATAACGAAGGCCCAATGGCCCAAAACCCTAAACCTAAATCGGGGAAAACCTAACCTCCCTAACCCTAGCGCCGCGCGTGGAAACACACAGCGCCACCTTCGAGCGTCGTCCCGTCCCTCGGTACACCGACGTTAGCCTCCACTACCGCAACCCATTCAGCCATCAACACCGTGCCCACGTGCTCATAGCAGCGACCTTTCGCGCCCCGGCATCCTCCATACTGCGAGAAAAGACAAACAAGGAGCAAGACAAGGCCACAATGCAAACAAATTGTATTTATTTATGCATTTTTACATATCGTGGTTCAATTTATAAAAGCCAACTAAGAACAATGTATTAAGGGGCTTTTTGGATTCAATTAATATATGCGAAATATTTCCAAAATACGAACAAGTAGCAAACATCGGGAAACAGAAATCAGTATCAATTCATAACAGCTAATCGAAGCGGGCTCAAAACAAGATCCGAAGGTTCATTTCCTATTTTATTTTCTTTATATATCTCTGAAACCATCCGCAAATCCATTTTATTTTCTTTAAAACATACACATATATATAAAATATAAAAGAATAATAAGCAAAAAGGGAAAACTTACCAATATCGCGAACTAGGGGGTTGAAACCCTAGCAGAGAAAAGGGGGAACGCCCCTTTTGTTTTTTATGCGCAGCAGAAATGAAGAAAAAAGGAAGAAAATTTGCTTTTATAGGGCACCCCGAACGGCGTCGTTTTGGGCTTGAGTCCCATAGCCAAAACGACGTCGTATTTAGCCTATGACCCGCGCGCTGACCCGACCCGATCTGAGGTCCGCGTGTTTTTGAGCAAAAGGGGTAATTACCCTTCTGGCCCCTCCTCCCTTGTTGTAATTTCGCAATCAGGTTTTCCATTTTCTTTAATTTCCCCTCTAATTTCGATCTGCTTACATTTTGGTCCCAAATTAAGCGCAGCGTTTTAAGAACACGGGGAAATTTCCTTTTGCTCTTTTCGGTTTTTAGCAATACGTCGCAAATAAGCCCTTCTTCTTTCATTTTACTTCTAATTAACCCCCAAATCCCATTTTTAAATGCAATTTGATCCCACTTTAGTTATTTTATAATCCTCTCAGTCTTTTATTATATTATTATTATTATTATTATATTTTAATATTTTATTACTGTTATTACTATATTATTTTGTACATATCTAGTATTATAATTAGTATTGTTTCTATATTATTATTATTATTATTATTAGTATTATTATTAGTAATATTATTAGTTGCATGTATATACTTATTATTATTACCATACTATTATTTTATTATTATACCATTATGTTATTACTCTTCCTATATTACTATTATAGTACTATTGTTTGTATATATATATACTATTATTATTATATTTATTATCACTATATTATTGTCATTATTATTGATATTATTGTTATTATTATTATTATTATTATTTTTCTTCTCCTTACTTTTATTATATGATATATAAATGTATATATTATTATCTATTTAACCTTCATTCATATATTTATACTTACATCACTTCACATTTCGGAAAAATCGTGCCTTAACTTATTAGGTTTCGATTTTTCCTGTTTAACCTAAATAATGAGATGTCTTTTAAAACAAGTTTTTTTTGAATAAAAATAAAAACTTATTTTTGAGAATTCGATATGTTGTGTCCTAACTTATGGGATGTGACATTCCGTTATTTCGAGATAAGGTTTACAATTTTTAAAATCTTTTTTACAATTTTCAACTTTCGACATAAGGACATTAATCGATCAATTTGGTACCAATTTTGGGCGTGAAGAGGGTGCTAACCCTTCCTCGCACGTAACCGACTCCCGAACCCGTCTTCGAATTTCGTAGACCAAAAACGCTGTTTTAGTAAATCAAAACGTTTTATTAAAACAAAGGTGATCCGATCACACCCCAATAAAGATCGGTGGCGACTCCCGTTTTTATTTTCAAAACCCAAGATCGATTCTCGACTTTTCAAAATAATTAATTGTTTCTTTAATCAATTTTCTGTCACCAAATTCCTCAATTCCAAAGAAAGTCAAAACATTTTTTTAATCACGTGCACCGCCATGCAATTGTAATTTGAGAAGTATTCTGTTTTAAATGATTAAATCAAATCAAACTTCAGGCTTGTGGTTTCAGCAGTGCAGGACCATTTTTTTTACGAAAATAACTCTTGCCTTCAATAAAGTAGGGCCTTTTTTTCATATATTAGTTTGAGCTCATGAAGGTTGCCTGACTCTAGCATTTTCATGATTGCATTTATTTTCGATTGGTTTATCTCAATCCCACAGTGCGGCACACTAAACTCCAAAAAACTTGCCTGAGGATACACCCAAAGCACACTTCATAAGATTCATCTTCAATTAATATTTTCACAATCATTCAAACACTAAACAGAGATCAACCAGGTGAGCAAATCTTTTCCTGGAATTCATAACCAAGTCATCCACATAAAATTCAACAACATATCAACAGAAAAATTGTGCGCCACCAGAGCCGAATTTAGAAGGGGTAAGTAAGGGGATAATTGACTTCTTTGATGAAGTCAGCTTCAATTTGAGAAATCAAGTCAAGATGATATCACTCTTAAGCTTATTTGATCAGATGAACACTTTTCTTAACAGCCAGATGATAGACAACTACTTTTGGATTGAGTCATGGTATCGCTTTGTAAGTCCAAGCAAACACATATCGATATTCTTTCAAGAGATCGATATAAGCATTTTCTTTTTCTGAATACAAGCTTACACTGATAAAGATTGGGCATCGATCCTCACTAGTACTATTGTTGACTTGTTTCAACTCATCAATAGTGGCTTCATTTCCTTCCTCAAATGACTAAGGAGCTTTTTGGGCTTCCTCTTCTTGAGACTCTTCATCGACCTTTTTCACAGATCGACGATTAGATGTAAGGTTTTTCATATCTTCATACTCTTCCTTTGTGGATGTATTAGTTATGATTACTATGTGCCGTTTGGCTTTTAAGACTTCACTAGTAGTTATCTTCAATTCGAAGTGCCTTTTCATCTGCGAGGGAATTTTGCTGCAAAAATCCCTTGGCTCTTTCAGAATTCGAGCTTTTGTTTTCTCGTTGTGGCTAGCCTTTTTGGAACCTAAACTCCCAAGTCTTGAATGGATGGATCTTGGCTTGGTGATAGATGTTGCAGTGTTTTCTTTTCCAATTCGTTCAAAAATTTGAGGAGATTGAATACTTAAGCAATCGAACACTGAACGTTACATTGGTAGATGCTCCCAAACGCTCAAATATTGAAGGTCCTGGAGGCTTGTAGAATCCTTCTGCTCTTTTGGAACTTCTTTCATGGTTATGTGCCTTGAAGTTTCTTGAATCTTCAACTTCAATAGCGTAAATTCAATCCCTGCCTTAGAAGTTCTAGTACAATCTGATTTCTTTTGTCATACTTAATGAATCTTGACAAAACTATCTTAAAGTCCTTTACTTGTCTCATCCATTTCTCATGCCAATTTCACCGCCTCCTGTTGCTTGTATCCAGCATTGGAGAGGAGTTTAAATGCATTTGGATCAAAGCCCTTGTCTCGATGAGAAGGAAGACTTTCATGTTGAAAAGGAGATCCGATAGTCCTAACATATCCTTTTGGTTGAGGTTCAAGGACTTTTGAATCTTACAAGTTACCAAAGGGAAGAGTACAAAGTATTCAAACCTTGAGTTATTTCATCATTTTCGTTGGGAGCGAGAGCTATGCCGTTTTCTTTTTGCTTGGAGTATTTGACTAGGCTGTCCATTGTTTCTTCCACAAATGAACTCTCTAGATAAAACTTAGCATTGCCGGAATAAGCTTCTGCTGTAGATTATGGTTTTGCATCTACAACAACTGTCTTATTTGACCATTCCTGCTATACTTGAAGCACTAATGAAGAGTCGAGGAAAGAACACCATTTTGATGAATCCACAGTCATCCTAGCACCAATCACATGGAACAGTGATCTTGACTCTATATCTTCGATGAAAAGTTGAAGTTTGAGTTTACCGAGAGCCCTTTGCCCAAGCGACTTTGCATTAACTCATCAAGAGGGACTCCCAATTCTTTTATCGTATTTTAAAAGGAGTATGTTGACAAATGAGCCATCAACATCTAAGATCCGATTGACTTTCTGCTCGCAAGCATATCCAACAATAAACAATAGCCTATTGCGATGAGTGGATCCTCACCATAAGTCTTCGTCAAAAAAGCTGATCTTTGAAGCACCCGAGTGATCGCCAACTTGTAATCCTATAGTGTCAGAGTTATCTTTGTTAGGATATGGTAGTGTAATTACTTTGTTATTAATATTTGTCCGGATTTATTAAGGATTATTTTTCTAAAATTATATGAAGTTTTAAATAAAATATTAAAATTGATTTTACTTTATAAATAAATATGAGATGTATATCGATGTTTTAATTCTATTAGTACATATTAAGCTAAATAAAAAATAATTTAGAAAATAAATATATAATTTTTAAAATTTGTATTAATCTAGTCAATTTTTTAAAAGAAATGTGAATAAATCCCAATTATTTTCTATATGTGTAGCACTAGGTGTACCTGAATATAATTAATAGTTATCATAATTTGTTGAAATAAATAAACTAATTCTATGAATATTTTTGTCGAAACTATTTTTTTATTTGAAAAACAGGGTCGACTTTTATTTCAAGAATGAAAACGAAAAACGGAGTCGCCACCAATCCTTTTTTTTATGAGGTGTGATCGGATCACCTCGTAGTTTGATCGTTTTAACAAAATATTCTGATTTATTAAAACAACGGTTTTGGTCTACGAAATTCGAGAAAACGGGCTCGGGAGTCAGTTACATGCGAGGAAAGATTAGCACCCTCGCAACGCCCAAAATTGGTACCAAATTCATTAATTAGTGTCTTAGTGTCGGAAATCGAAAATTTGAAGAGATTTTAAAAAATACGATCCTTTGCTAAAACATTACTTAATAGAAAATTTTTCTGAGAAAAAGGCATATTTCACGTCAATTTTCCGTTTGAAACAATCTTCAAATTGTTAGGGAGCTCCACTCTCGCCTTTTTTGTTTTCGCTAGATCATCCAAATCAAGGACAAACAGGATTGATTGCATTATCCCTTGGACTAGAACCTGAACCTGTCGGGAAGTTCACTGGTGCCGAGGTACCGATCTGGTATTGGGGTCTGATGTTAACGGACACCCTTTGTGGATACGCGTTTGGTTGTGCTTGGGTGTTTGTTGGGGTAAAGCCTGAATGATAGGCAGGGTCCTCGCTATCGTCTTCGGAATTGACCATAGGGTTTTTTTCCTTTTTCTAACCCTCCAGCTAGTATCTGGGTTAACTGGCCCATCATGTTTCTTTGAAATTCTAGCATCTGATTCCTTATATCTTGTTGAATTTTGGCCAATTGCTCTTGCATCTGTATTTTCATTTGCTCTAATCTCTTCAACCTTTGCTCCATTGCTTCAGTTTTTCCTCGTGTACTGTAACGATATTCCAGAGTAACTTTCATGATTTTAGGGTGTTTCATGAGTTTTATTGCATATGATACAATGCAATGCTAATGCATGAAATGAATGCAAAAAGAGGCTGTAACATCCTGAAAAGGGCCTATGCATTTTCGGTTTAATTGTACGAAATGACATGTCTTATGTGTTAGGAATATATTTTGAACATTTTTGGAAACCTGGAAATGTATGGAAATGTTAGGTTTCAAAGAGGAAAGTGAACATTATTGGAAACTAGGAAATGTAAGGAAATGATTTAGAAACGATTCAAAAGAGGAAAGTGAACATTTCTGGAAACTTGGAAATGTAAGGAAATGTCAAGTTTAAAGAGGCAAACGAAAATTTTTGGAAACCTGGAAATGTAAGGAAATGTCAAGTTTAAAAAGGCAAACGAAAATTTTTGGAAACTTGGAAATGTAAGGAAATGTCATAGAAATGTTAAGTTTTAAAGTTTAAAAAGGGGAAACTAAGGCAATGTGGTCTTAAGAGAAAATGTATGTGAAATTTGACACACAAACAGGCTTGGAAAAGTGGCCTGGATATGCCACTTAGGGCCTCTGGAAATGGCGCCACATACAAGGGTATGGGGCCTAAGTTCGAGTCACATGGGAAGCAAATAAAGAAATTTTATTTTGCTTCCAGAAGCAGAGAGGTGGACGGTACAAGGCTTTTAAAAAGAGGAGTTTTATTCTCTTTAAATTTCGGCTAATAGATGGATAAATGATGATTTATCTTAAATTATTTTTCAAGGAGATAATAAAGGATTATTCTTAATTTTAAAACTAAGGGATAATGATAAGGAAGAGTGGTGGCCAAGCAAGGGAGTCTTGGCCTAGTAATTTCGGCACAAGGAGGAGAACTAAGGCCTTCATTCATTCTTCTTCTCTATTCTCTCTGCCGAATTTTCCTAGCAAAAATCCTCTCTTCTCTTTTCTTTTTCCAAAGCCGAAATATCCTATGTTCTAGCCAAAAACTTCCTCCATTAGTGCTGATTCTTTCTAAGCCTAATATTCTTTTCTTTCATCTTTCATCTTTGAAACCGAATGCATAGAGGGCTCATAGCCGATTGTTCATCAAGTTTCTAAGCCGAATCTCTGAAGAGGTGTCAGGAGGGATCTGTTGAATTCAATATTAAAGGTAAGGATTTTATGGTTATCAATTTATTCTCTTCTTTAAGCCGAAACATAGGAACTAATATCATTATTATTTTGGTGGCCGAAATTATAAGGAGTGTTTCGGGGTTCTGCAACTGTCGACTTCAAGGGGGATCTTTTGGGAATTCAAAGATCTAAGGTGAGTCAATCGGTATAGGGTTATTTCTTATGATTAAGTGATTGAAAATCAGATCTAATATATATAAGTCTATAGGGATTTCGATAGAGGTATACAAGGATTCCGGGATTTGAGAATTTCAAGGTAAGTTTTGGATTATACAATCCTAATAGGATTTGGATTTATGGCCGAATGGCTTTTTATTAAATTTTTTAAGTTTGGCCGAATTCAGGAACTTGAGATCTAAGGCAGTAGATCAGATTTCGGGATTTTCAGTGAAGTTGTTAAGCGAATCAGGCGTGTATCCCACACTAACTTTTAATAAAGATTTATGGCAAAATTTAAATGTGCATCCTTATAAGAATGTGAATATGGCTAAGGTATCGTGTTACGGTACAAAGTACTCAAGTACGTTTCCTACTTCTACTAAGATTACGAAATATGTTATATTTAACATGTGAAAAGTGACATGAATGTGAACTTAAGTATGATATGCATAATATGAATAATATGGGGTATTCGGGTTATATGAAAAAGGGGAAGTGAATGTGGTGACTTCGGTCTCACTATCTGAATGTGGTAACTCCGGTTACATTATCTGAACGTGGTGTATCAAGACACAATTATTAATCTGGTGGCTATGCCACGAATTTTATATGGGCGATGAGCACGTCGACTGCAGCGGCTGCCTTCGATGGTGTGTAGCGGATGGAGGGTTGACTTAGTAGTCCCCACGGTGTGCAGGTTGGTACGGGGATGTGTTACGGGGATGTGTAGCAGATGGCAACTAGGTTTGGGTACGGGTTGCATCATTATTTTATCTGTATATGAATATGCATGTGATGTGATACGGTATGCCTGATTTATTAAATTTTAGTGTTGGTTACACATTGAGTCCGTTGACTCACCCCGTTGTGGGAACATGTTTCAGGTGATGAACAGTGATGGACCGGGACGGCAGAACTTGTGGTGGCCATGCTCAGCTTGAAGTTTTATTTAATTTGGACATTCTATTTCATTGAAGTACTTCATAAATTTTATTTTGGATTTTGGATTTTTATTTGATGTAATAAGGCCACCAATGAACTTACATTTATTTTTATTTATTATGTTTACAAATTTAAATAAGTTAAATATTAAGTAATTAATTTTAAATGTACTTTATATGTTTTATTTTTTTTAAGCATTTAAAAGGGTTCCATTATCGAAACGAATTTGTTTTTAACTCAAGCCAACCCATCAGCAAACTATCCTCAAAACCCACAGATTTCCAAAGTAATAAAAAGATTTTTAACCGGTTTACTTCGAGGAACATACCAGATCCGGTCCAGGCTCGTGGGCCGGGTGTAGGGTGTTTCAGTTTGGTATCAGAGCCAGTTTTAAAACTCTCGGCCTGTGAGCTAAGGCCCAAAACGTTTTCCAATCGAGCCAAATGAGTTTTATGGAAGTATTTCTGAAAATAAGCAGGTTTTCTGGCATGGCACCTAAGTCTCCGACCCGCAGTCCACCAGGTAAGTACCCCTATCTATTGTGTGATTTATACTATGAATTGTAGAAGGGTAAGAATGGAACGTAGAATTAGTATGATAAGTATGTGAACCCTAGGACTAGTTTACCCCAACAAATACATAAGACTTAAATGCGTAACTAAATAAACCTATGGTTAAATCGCCGAGTTAGGGTGTGGTAACCCCTGTGCGCATGTCTAGGATTGGATCCGGAAGAGCCTGGTATTTAAGCAGTCCTAGCGACTCACCTCCTCTTCGCAGGAATCCTACCTGGTGCATAGCTTCGGTTCACCCTAACTCAGAGGGCTCAGTAGGTGTGGCAACCTCTGTGCGCATGTCTAGAAATGGTTTCAGTGGGAGCTTGGTACTTAAGCAGTCTGTGTGACTCACCTCCTCTCCATTCGAACCCTACCTGGTGCATAGCTTTGGTTCACCCTGACCAAGAGGACTCTGTCATAGGCTAAACACAATAACTAAAACCCGAAAGGGAACTAGACGTGTTTTTATAAAAAAAAAACAAAAACCCTAGTTTTTAATACCCTTAAAATTTCCTTTTTAATTTGTGAGAACCATTTTTACAAAATTTTCCAAAAATTTTTTGATTTATGAAATTACGAAAATACCCCTAGTGGTAAAATTACAAAAATGCCCTTGGTTTATGAAATTCCCAAAATACCCACAGTTTTAATCAAAACGTCATTATTTTATAACAAGTCCAAAAACCCTAATTTGCAAAATATCAAAATACCTTGATTTTGGAAAATTACGAATTGCCCCTAACTCGCAAATTACCAAAACGACCCTAATTTCCAAAATTTTTGCAACATCACCGTTTTGGAAGACAAATTCTCAAAAAGGAACCCCTAAGTTTTACAAATTTTGAAATACCCCGGAATTATTAAACTTTACAAGTTTACCCTGGTTTATTACCAAAATACCCCTAAGATTCAAAATTTTTGAAATACCCCCGGATTTCAAAATTTTCCAAAATACCCCGGGAATTTAGAAATTTCAAAATACTTTTTGATAAAATCACCAAGGAACTTTTTCTTTTGAAAAATTTCGAAAATATCCCTGTAGGGCAAATTACGAAAATACCCTTGGGTAGTGGAAAAGCAACAACAATGAAAACTACAACGTTTCTCTGAATGAACGAAAGTTCATAACTGATTGATGGATGTATGAATGAAAAGACTGTGTGCATGTATGAATACGAAAGAACCACTCCTAAAATTCTTTTCATAAAACTTCTTCGCAGGTAATCAAGTGAAACAATGACTAATTCATAAAACTTCTTAATCAGATCACGACGTTAAAAATGAGCTCTAGAGGACGTGGTCGTCGAGGACGCGGTAGAGGCAGGATGACCGTGTCAGAACCCGTTAGATCGGGTCAAGGGTCTGACAATGAGATACCACTGCCACCACCACCACTAGCTGTTGGTGTTGAGCAGCAAGCTCAAACGGGAGATGATGCCGTATCGCAGGCTGTGCTGCGAGTTTTGGAGTTGGTGGCTAGTGCAGGAGGAAACTCAGGAACTCGAAAGTGTCGTGCTCGAGCGGCCCAGGAGCTAATAGAGTGAAATGTTTCGTGGAGTATTCGGAGTGGCACCCAAGACACTGGTGAGTCTTGGTTGAGGCAACCGAAGCGCATCATGGATGAGCTTGATCGACCCCAAGGAGAAGTTAAAAGGAATGGTGGGCACATTTACGCGATGAAGCGTACCAATGGTGGTTAATCGTCGGGATGGTGCCACAACCGAGGATCGACACAGGACTATGTTAAGGAAGCGTATCAAAAGAAGTATGTTGGAACCAGGTATACTGATGAGCAAAGGAAGGCTTTTCTGGGGCTGGTTCAAGGAAACAAGTCCGTTGCGGAATATGAGGCTGAATTTCTAAGGTTGAGCCGGTATGCTCGGGGAGTAGTGGCAACTGAGCATGAGCGCTGTGTCCGTTTTGAGGACGGACTAAGGGATGATTTGAGATTGTTGATAGCACCGCATCAGGAGCGGGAGTTTTCTGCTTTAGTAGAAAAGGCCAAGGTGGCCGAGGGAATTAAGGGTGCTACAAAGCAGACTATGGATTGGATTAGGCCAAAAAGAGGTTTTGGATCGTCTGGGAAGGTTCAAAAGAGGCCTAGAGTTGATGGGTCGCAAGGTCAGCAAGCTGGTACAAGATGGCAGTATCGTCCTTGTAAGCATTGTGGAAAGAAGCACTTAGGGGAGTGCTGGAAAAAGACGGGAGGATGTTTTAGGTGTGGGTCCAAGGACCATATGCTCAAGGATTGTCCTAAGAAACCAGACGAAAGTCGATCAACTCGAGAATGTTAGCTTGGTGGTAGAGGCGAACAATGACCTCGGCGAGGCGTGGTTCGAATAATAGAGGTAACAGTGCTGGCAGAGGACGTGGAACACAAGGCACCTAACACTGAGGCAAGGCAGCCAGGTTTGGTTTATGCAGTTCGCCGGAGGGAGGATGGAGACGCACCGGATATTATAACTGGTACGTTCCTTATTTATGGCAAGCCTTATTATGCCTTAATTGATGTGGGCTCGACCCATTCTTATGTTGCATGTAGTATAGTGGAAACACTAGGCCTAAACTCTGAACTTTCTGATAGGTAGATGACTGTAGTAAGCCCATTAGGCCAAACTATAGTGGTGGATAAGATCTTTCGGAGTGTACCTTTAGAGATTCAGGGAGTGAACTTTCGGGCTGATTTAATGGAACTACCCTTTGGGGAGTTTGAACTCATACTTTGAATGGACTGGCTAGTAGAGCACCGGGCCGTGTTGGATTCTGCAGCTAAACGAATGGAACTAAGGACCCCGGAGGATGAAGTAGTAGTAATGCTCGGAGAAAGAAGAAACTACCTGTCTAACGTAGTTTCGGCGTTAAAGGATGAGAAAATGGTTAGGAAAGGGTGCAAGGCATTTTTAGCCTTCGTAAGTGCGTTGGGTGGAAAGGAAGAAGGTGTCAGTGGAGTTAGAACGGTAAGGGACTTTGAAGATGTATTTCCGGAGGAATTACCAGGAATACCTCCAGATAGGGAGGTGGAATTTAGAATAGACTTACTACCGGGAACAGCTCCTGTGTCAATCGCTCCATACCGAATGGCGCCAAAGGAGTTGGTTGAGCTCAAGGCTCAAATTCAAGAGTTGTTGGATCGTGGGTTCATTCAACCCAGTGTGTCTCCATGGGGAGCACCGGTCCTGTTTGTAAAGAAGAAGGACAGAACTATGCGTATGTGCATAGATTACCGTCAGTTGAATAAGCTGACCATTAAGAACAAGTATCCTTTGCCAAGGATCGATGACTTGTTCGATCAGCTGAAGGCGGCTGCAGTATTCTCAAAGATAGATCTACGATCGGGATATCACCAGTTGAAGGTAAAGGAGGCAGATATCCATAAGACCGCCTTTAGGACAAGATACGGCCATTATGAGTTTGTAGTAATACCGTTTGGGTTGACGAATGCTCCAGCCGCGTTCATGGATATGATGAACCGAGTATTTCAACCCTACTTAGATAGGTTCGTCGTTGTATTCATCGACGATATCTTAGTGTACTCCAAGTTTGAAAAGGAGCATGATGAGTATCTCCGAGTTGTGCTGCAAGTGTTAAGGGAGAAGAAGCTCTATGCCAAATTCAGCAAGTGTGAATTTTGGCTTAAGGAGGTGGCATTCTTAGGGCATATTTCACGTCAATTTTCCGTTTGTAACAATCTTCAAATTGTTAGGGAGCTCCACTCTCACCTTTTTTGTTTTCGCTAGATCATCCAAATCAAGGACAAACAGGATTGATTGCATTATCCCTTGGACTAGAACCTGAACCTGTCGGGAAGTTCGCTGGTGTCGAGGTACCGATCTGTTATTGGGGTCTGATGTTAACGGACACCCTTTGTGGATATGCGTCTGGTTGTGCTTGGGTGTTTGTTGGGGTAAAGCCTGAATGATAGGCGGGGTCCTCGCTATCGTCTTTGGAATTGACCATAGGGTTTTTTTCCTTTTTCTAACCCTCCAACTAGTATCTGGGTTAACTGGCCCATCATGTTTCTTTGAAATTCTAGCATCTGATTCCTTATATCTTGTTGAATTTTGGCCAATTGCTCTTGCATCTGTATTTTCATTTGCTCTAATCTCTTCAACCTTTGCTCCATTGCTTCAGTTTTTCCCCGTGTACTGTAACGATATTCCAGAGTAACTTTCATGATTTTAGGGTGTTTCATGAGTTTTATTGCATATGATACAATGCAACGCTAATGCATGAAATGAATGCAAAAAGAGGCTGTAAAATCCTGAAAAGGGCCTATGCATTTTCGGTTTAATTGTACGAAATGACATGTCTTATGTGTTAGGAATATATTTTGAACATTTTTGGAAACCTGGAAATGTATGGAAATGTTAGGTTTTAAAGAGGAAAGTGAACATTATTGGAAACTAGGAAATGTAAGGAAATGATTTAGAAACGATTCAAAAGAGGAAAGTGAACATTTCTGGAAACTTGGAAATGTAAGGAAATGTCAAGTTTAAAGAGGCAAACGAAAATTTTTGGAAACCTGGAAATGTATGGAAATGTCAAGTTTAAAGAGGCAAAAGAAAATTTAAGGAAATGTCATAGAAATGCTAAGTTTTAAAGTTTAAAAAGGGGAAACTAAGGCAATGTGGTCTTAAGAGAAAATGTATGTGAAATTTGACACACAAACAGGCTTGGAAAAGTGGCCTGGATATGCCACTTAGGGCCTCTGGAAATGGCGCCACATACAAGGGTATGGGGCCTAAGTTCGAGTCACATGGGAAGCAAATAAAGAAATTTTATTTTGCTTCTAGAAGCAGAGAGGTGGACGGCACAAGGCTTTTAAAAAGAGGAGTTTTATTCTCTTTAAATTTCGGCTAATAGATGGATAAATGATGATTTATCTTAAATTATTTTTCAAGGAGATAATAAGGGATTATTCTTAATTTTAAAACTAAGGGATAATGATAAGGAAGAGTGGTGGCCAAGCAAGGGAGTCTTGGCCTAGTAATTTCGGCACAAGGAGGAGAACTAAGGCCTTCATTCATTCTTCTTCTCTATTCTCTCTGCTGAATTTTCCTAGCAAAAATCCTCTCTTCTCTTTTCTTTTTCCAAAGCCGAAATATCTTATGTTCTAGCCAAAAACTTCTTCCATTAGTGCTGATTCTTTTTAAGCCTAATATTCTTTTCTTTCATCTTTCATCTTTGAAACCGAATGCATAGAGGGCTCATAGCCGATTATTCATCAAGTTTCTAAGCCGAATCTCTGAAGAGGTGTCAGGAGGGATCTATCGAATTCAATATTAAAGGTAAGGATTTTATGGTTATCAATTTATTCTCTTCTTTAAGCCGAAACATAGGAACTAATATCATTATTATTTTGGTGGTCGAAATTATAAGGAGTGTTTCGGGGTTCTGCAACTGTCGACTTCAAGGGGGGATCTTTCGGGAATTCAAAGATCTAAGGTGAGTCAATCGGTATAGGGTTATTTCTTATGATTAAGTGATTGAAAATTAGATCTAATATATATAAGTCTATAGGGATTTCGACAGAGGTATACAAGGATTCTGGGATTTGAGAATTTCAAGGTAAGTTTTGGGTTATACAATCCTAATAGGATTTGGATTTATGGCCGAATGGCTTTTTATTAAATTTTTAAGTTTGGCCGAATTCAGGAACTTGAGATCTAAGGCAGTAGATCAGATTTCGGGATTTTCAGTGAAGTTGTTAAGCGAATCAGGTGTGTATCCCACACTAACTTTTAATAAAGATTTATGGCAAAATTTAAATGTGCATGCTTATAAGAATGTGAATGTGAATATGGCTAAGGTACCGTGTTACGGTATAAAGTACTGAGGTACGTTTCCTACTTCTACTAGGATTATGAAATATATTATATTTAACATGTGAAAAGTGACATGAATGTGAACTTAAGTATGATATGCATAATATGAATAATAGGGGGCATTCGGGTTATATGAAAAAGGGGAAGTGAATGTGGTGACTTCGATCTCACTATCTGAATGTGGTAACTCCGGTTACATTATCTGAACTGGTGTCTCAGGACACAATTATTAATCTGGTGGCTATGCCACGAATTTTATATGGGCGATGAGCACGTCGACTGCAGCGACTGCCTTCGATGGTGTGTAGCGGATGGAGTGTTGACTTAGTAGTCCCCACGGTGTGCAGGTTGGTACGGGGATGTGTAGCGGATGACAACTAGGTTTGGGTACGGGTTGCATCATTATTTTATCTGTATATGAATATGCATGTGATGTGATACGGTATGCCTAATTTATTAAATTTTAGTGTTGGTTACACATTGAGTCCGTTGACTCACCCCGTTGTAGGAACATGTTTCAGGTGATGAACAGTGATGGACCGGGACGGCAGAACTTGTGGTGGCCATGCTCAGCTTGAAGTTTTATTTAATTTGGACGTTCTATTTCATTTAAGTACTTCATAAATTTTATTTTAGATTTTGGATTTTTATTTGATGTAATAAGGCCACCAATGAACTTACATTTATTTTTATTTATTATGTTTACAAATTTAATTAAGTTAAATATTAAGTAATTAATTTTAAATGTACTTTATATGTTTTATTTTTTTTAAGAATTTAAAAGGGTTCCATTATCAAAACGAATTTGTTTTTAACTCAAGCCAACCCATCAGAAAACTATCCTCAAAACCCACAGATTTCCAAAGTAATAAAAAGATTTTTAACCGGTTTACTTCGAGGAACATACCAGATCCGGTCCAGGCTCGTGGGCCGGGTGTGGGGTGTTTCAGAGGCGTTGATATGATTCAATTCTATTAGAACAACTTTTCTAGAAAATAAATTTCTTTACATAAAATGGATACATATACGGCTTTGCCTTCATATTCCAAGCGAAGACATCGATCCTTTTCTTCGTATCTGGATGTTAAGATCAAATCCCGCGAACTTTCCAATGGATGCCTCTACTAGCTCATTTTTGCTTGATCTGAGCTGCGACCCATTGCTCACTCATCCCGGTGAGGCTCTTTAGTTTCTTTAAAAAGTCGAGACGTTGACGGCTCTTGAATAATCTTTGTTAGCTTGAATTTTTGGGCAACGAAGCAAAGTTGCGTACTCCTTCATCAAGCTATCACCCTTCTCTCGTGTTTTCTCGAACCATATTCGGACGGCCGTATTGTCTTTTACTTCATCAAGAAATCTATTTTCCATGATAAGTTATCTATTTAGGAACCGAATGTGAATCAACACCTTTTTTGTTATGAAAATGCCATGTAATTACAATCAAAGTAAAACAAAGCAAGCCAATACTTCATACACAGTTTAAAGTAAGCAAGGAATAATAAAGTAAAGCACTTACTTGGTTGACCATTAGGGTTTGGCGCAGCTCTACTTAAGGTGGGCACTTAAGGCTCGCTATATAGGGGTTTGGTTCTAGGGTAAAGGTACCTGAATCGGCAGATTCCTCGATCCTCACCCATTATAGGCTCATACGGACCAAGTTTAGTTCAGGGAATACATTTCCATATGGTTATACGGAGATGAAAATCTCACGAAGACATAGGTACAGATGTATCCCGAAAGCGATCCACTATCCTATACGGAGGTGAATACCTCACGAAGGAATAGCTTCTCACTCCCACTTAAAGGGGTAAAATTGACCGACTTATGCAATGCGAAATGTAGAGACATGTCAACAAATTTAAACCAACAAAGCAAGCATACTATGATGAAAACCTCGGAAAATGATGGATAAAATGCAATGGAGCAATCGCAAATTTAAAAAAGATTTTCGATTTTTCGACAAAAAGACAAAAATTAATCAATTTATGGCTCGGTTCTCTTACTCGAGTCCCCGGTGGAGTCGCCAAGCTATCGAAATCATTTCTTTTTTTTTTTTTGAAAAACGAGATCGACTTTTATTTTAAGAATGAAAACAAAAAAAACGGAGTCGCCCCAATCCCTTTTTTCTTTATGAGGTGTGATTGGATCACCTAGTAGTTTGATCGTTTTAAAAAAATATTTTGATTTATTAAAACAACGATTTTGGTCTACGAAATTTGAGAAAACGGGCTCGGGAGTCGGTTACATGCGAGGAAGGATTAGCACCCTCGCAACGCCTAAAATTGGTACCTAATTAATTAATTAGTGTCTTAGTGTCGGAAATCGAAAATTTGAAGAGATTTTAAAAAATACGATCCTTTGCTAAAACATTACTTAATAGAAAAATTTTCTGAGAAAATGGCATATTTTACGTCAATCGAGAATAAAGAATTTTGCCCCGTAAGTTAGAACACAACATCTTAAAATCCGAAATGAGAATAAATACCGAAAATTTTGTTTATTTGAAAGACATTCGATTATCTCGATTTCAGAAAGAAATCGTATTCCATAAATTAGAACACGATTTTTCCTAATTCCCGAGAATGTTTAAAATTTATGCTTTAAAAACATTCATTTATTCGGATTTATCGAGAAAATCGAAACCCCGTAAGTTAGGTAACGACTTTTCGAATCTCGAATTACGAAAGATTGCTTATTTAAAAAATGAAATTTTATGTATAGGGCAAAGACTAACGTAACACGATTTATAGTAAAATGTATAAAAATAAATCACTACACCAAAACAGACTTTTAGCGGCGTTTTTTTGGGCTTTTAGCGGCGTTTTTAAGCGCCACTAATAGTATTTGCGGCGCTTTTGAAAACGCCGCAAAAAACGCCGCTAAAGAAGGCGCCGCAAAATTTAGTGGCGTTTATTGTGAAAAAACGCCGCTAAAAGTCTTGAGTTTTAGCGGCGCTTTTCAAAGAAACGCCGCAAAAAGTAAGGGCTTTTCGCGGCGCTTTTCAAAAAAAACGCCGTAAGAGGTAGGGGCTTTTAGCGGCGCTCTTTAAGAAACGCCGCAAGAGGTAGGGGCTTTTGGCGGCGCTTCTCAAAAAATGCCGCAAAAGATAGGGGCTTTTAGCGGCACTTTTCTGAAAAACTCCGCTAAAGGTAGGGATTATTAGCGGCGCTTTTCAAAAAACGCTGCTAAATGTCTTGACCTTTAGCGGCGCTTTTTCTACAAACGCCGCTAAAAGTCATGAAAAATAAAAAAAAT
Organism: Gossypium bickii; assembly: GCA_025503065.1. NCBI lineage: Eukaryota > Viridiplantae > Streptophyta > Magnoliopsida > Malvales > Malvaceae > Gossypium > Gossypium bickii. The sequence continues at coordinate 93,192,081 of CP106719.1, read as the reverse complement.
TAAAATATCATACTTTTAGCGACGCTTTTTCCAAAAACGCCGCTAAAAGTCATGAAAAATAAAAAAAATAATTAATTAAAATTAAGCTTCCCAAACAATTAATTAAAATTTGGTATAATATGCATCAGACTCAGCTTCTCCTTTTCCAGTTCAACAAATTAAGCTTCAGCCTCCTATAATTACAACAACCTCATAAGTTGAGCGACTGTCCATTTAACAGAAACAAAGCAACTACCCTACTTTGCAATGAATGTGGAATGGATACAGGATGAGATGGAGCACCCCATTTTATGCCTTGTTTACACGAATTTCTTGCCCCTCCAACATCTGCAATCATCAACCCTTTTATATCAGTAATACTTATATTGCTCATTTCCTACAAAACCTATACTACAAAGCTACCACTAACTTGGCAAGTTTACGACTGTACATAAGAAACCAGGTCTTGGCTGGTTTGGAGTCGGCCATTTTCTGAAACAAATGTCTTATATATCAAACATGCACAACCAATTTACAGAACAGTAACTAAAAACTTTTGAGATTTGGGCAAAATCAAAATTTCCATCAACACAAAAGAAAACTAAACCTTATTCTTCAGATACTCTGGATTTGTAGAGAGGGCCTAAGCCAAAGTATTTCTATCCTGTCACAATGAGCAACAATGAAATATGAGCATTTAACATGAAGGGCATTTGCTAAAACATGTTTACGAAATTGAGAATTATTATGACATGTTGATGAGACAGTTTTGCAAACCAAATACTCAATTTTTACACTTATCATCTGTATTTGTGGATTAGCAATCCCTTCATTTTACTAAAACTTAGCCACTCTTTGCGAGTTCATTCAAGTACATGTCAGATGAACAACGTATCAAAAAGTACAAGGCAGATATATCAACAAGAGCATGCAAGAGTAAATTTTAGTAGAGAAAACAAAGAACTTGATGAAACAATAACTTAAATTTAGTAAAACATCATAACACAAACAGCATTTTGATAAATTTAAAACCACAATACTTCTCAATAAGGGAACAAGCAAAAATAGTTGAGTGAAGACTAACATGGTTTGTATTAGATGTGTTCCCACTAGTGCGAGTCATTAAGTCGGCAAGTTTATGTACAAAGCCCTTCAAAATTCTGCTTAAGGCATAATATACTTCATGATGACCAATCTCATTTGTTTCCTAAAAGAGGTTAGTGAGCATTTTAAGGCTAGATTAGTATGTAAAAAAATAACGCAATAAGAGAATGGGAATATTATATACCTGAAAAGTTTGCTTTATTAAGACATAGATAAAATCAATAAGGTCCTCCTCTGCCCCTGAAATAAGAGAAGATGCCAGCTCCATTATGATACACTTGTGTTAAAAAGAAAGTCTTAGCACCATGCTCAATCTCTATTGCTCTCCACAGAAAATAAGATTTTCAACTCTCATTATTTTTTCAAGGCCAACAAAAGTCAACTAGATTCACCCATTCAACACTCCCAAAACATCTCTTCTTAGCTTATAGCAAATATGCATATCGTTCGATGCAAATAGAGTAGATAAAAAAGAACTCTAGCAGGAGAGGGCAAACAGCTACAATATAGGCTGATCTGCCTACAAGGTGCTATACATGACTATTTAATAAACAAAGTAAACAAGTACTTTAAAAGAAAAAAACAAAGTAAATGAGCAAATTTTATGTCAACAACTTCACATTAAAGTGAAGATGGCTAATAATGACAACTGAAATAGCCAGCTGCTTAGGGATGGCAATAAGGCTGGGTGGGGCGGTGTTTTGCCCACCAAAATAAAAATTTATAATAAAATAAGTAATAACACATGGAAAGAAAAAGTCCTGACAACATAAGGAAAATTAAATAAATAGAAGAGTCTGAAAAAGGGATGGCAAATGGAAAGACAAATTAGAGAAAAAGAAAATTAAATAAATAGCAACTCCACACCAAGGAAAGAAAAAGATTTTAAAAAAAGACTAAAGAAGACTAAAGTGTAAACAATAGCCTATAGTTACGCCACAGAGGCTGATATACATCCTGTGCAACAATTCTGCCAAAGTCATGAGTTGACCTCTTCACATTTGCAGACAATTTGTGCATCTTTTATATTGTCACTCCATAGGGAGGATCTCAGCAAGCCAATAATTTTAAAAAGAAGTTCCAAGATTTAAAAACATTTGATACAGCATAAACCAAGTTATATTTGAATATATAAGCATGCTCCCAATGTTCTACCAATATGAATTAGACTCTAAGGAGTTTCAGTACTTCTGTATGCCTAAAACAACCTATCAGAAAATTGATAGCAACTTACAAGAAAACTGAATATGAAAGTTGTCGATAATGTACTCAAGTCCTCTGTCGGATATTACTGCAAACATTTGCATAAAAATGACCATCGAAAAGTTTTGCATTGAAAGATACAAAATCTCAAATCTCAAAATCTCATTGATGGTGGATCTTTCTTATATATTTTGCTAGTGACAATGATGTAGCACCAATTTTATTAAAAAATATTAAATGTTAAATATACTAAAATCAAATTTTGAAAAGAAAAAACTATTTAGGATTTTTTTTTTTGTTTAAATGAGAGGGGAGTGTGATTAAAGGTGAAATTATTAATTATATAAAAAATAAGATTAGAAATAAAAAAACTTTAGAAACAACAAATAAATGTATGGCATATTAAAAAATTAAAATACAATTTAAGTAATAACAAATAATTTCCAAAAATTACAATTATTATGGAATAATATTGTGGAAAATAATTGATGTTATGTTTTGTGGCAAATATAGTAATGAAACTGATGGGTATCTAATCCAATTAAAACTGGACTAATCAACAAAAAGGGCTTAAATTGTTGCAAAATTAGTAAATAAAATTTATTTCACAGTCACCTTTTTAATAAAAGCTTCAACCTTAAGAGCCCAGGATTCATCATGGACTGCTAATATTTTCTCACTTCTCATCAATCAACAATCTCCATAGTTAACTAATGCCTAACCAACAACCTTAAAAACAACTCTTCACCACAAAAACTTAACTCTAAGGTAGCCAAAAGTGATAACTTTCTTCAAAATTTAATTAGTTCATATCTCAATTTTTTTTTCCTTTTTTCATTTTTTGTACTCTAACTTTCTCATAAATATGATAATGCGATTCCCATAATAAAATGTACATTTTATATGTATCAACAATGCAGCAACCTACAAGAAAAGAGTTTATATATGTATATATATAATTTTCAAAAGAAAAGCTAAAATGTACTTACGATAAATCTCGAATGAGAACTTGACCATTTTCCCATACCAGCTCCATGAAATCAGGATCGCGTCTGCATTATTAGAAAAAAATTCAATCAACAAATTCAATACATATATAACAAAATAGTAGAGCTTGGGAAAAGAAAAACACAAAGAAAATCATACATGGAAAGTACATTAGGAGTCGGACGTCATCCTTGGTGTTTGCGGTGAATGTAGCTAGCCTACCTATCCTACATCAATAATGCTCAACAATGAGATTCTGCCAACAAATTAATCTCCATTTTCATGACTAGGAGTCTTTTTTTCTCTTTCCATAGGAAGAACAGTGGTGATAAAGGACAAGGGAAAAAAAAGTTGAATAGAAATCATATATATAAAACCATACTTTCTATTTAGAAATCAATCAGTTTTCATAGAAGGAAGGAAGAAGTCAACTAAAGCAAATATATATATATATATATATATATATATATAAAACAATTGTCTATATATATTTGATACCTCCCAATATGAGAAAAACTTAGTCAAAAAAAGGAGTTGAAGGAGACAAAAAGGGTCAAAAGAAAAAGAAAGAAGAAAACCTGAAAAATGTAAGAATGTTGGGGTGATTTTCTTTTTAAGTGTTCTAGAATTTGTGGTTGAATTGAAACCCAATGACCAATTGGGGTTAAAATAAAACAATAACAAAAATACAAAAGTATTGGAGTTTCCCAAAAAGATGTTTGCCTTTAGATTTAATGTTCAAAGACAAGAACCCATATTTGTTTATATAGTTTGGGAACCAACATCAACAGTTATTGTCTTAACTTACTTAAAATTTCATGGTTTCAACTTTTTTTATACAATATCAAGAGCTTTAAACACCCATTCAAGTCAAGACAATCTCATGGTTTCAACTAACAGCATTACTCTATGACTGCTGTTATCAGCATCAAGCCTTTCTCTAAAACATCAGTTATAAATAAAACTATCTAAATGGCACCAATATTACAAGATTCATTCTTCCATGGGAACATCATAATGAATATAGAACAAAAGCTCATCTCTCTGTAACTGAAAAACTATGCATGCAAGCAATTTCAACCAAACTAAAATATAATTCACCCACACCAATATATCCAAGGTAACAGGAAAAAAAAAAGTGACAAAATTTGCTTAACAGAAAAATGTTAAAGAACAGAAAATGGTCAAAGTTAAAAACTTTCATCACATATTACTCAGCAAAGATTTCTTATTTTATTTCTATTTTATTTCCCAAAGAGAAAACAGAAAAAGCATCAACACGTTCCATTAAACCTGAATTTGAAAAACCATAAAAAACACAAAACATAAGAGGAGAACTTAAAAAAAAAAGTTCAAATATGGACAAAGGGGAAAAAATGCATGCAGTGAAACAAACCCAGAAAACCAAAAGATACTTAACACATTAAAACCCATTAACCCACATAAACAAAATAAATCCCTGAAAATCACATGAGATAAAAGAGGGAAAATGATAAAGAAAACAAATGCATGTACTGAAACATATCCAAAACACCAAAAATGCGTTAAAACTTTACCAATTATAACCCCATTAACCCAGATAAGCAAAAAAAAAAAAAAATCCTGAAAATCACATAAGATAAAGAGAAACAGAATTTTAACAATGTTCTTATGCCTAATCTTGGCCAATACCTTCACTTGGGAGGAGCAGGAGGACGAGATCCGCCACGAAGGGCGGTTCAGAGGAGACCAGATCGCATGCTAGCTATCGCCATATTTTGTTCGATTTTTTAAAACTATAGTTTCAATGCGCTGAGCATGGACATGCGATGACCAATGGGTCGATTAAGCTTCCTCAACTTCGACATTTAGGGAGAAAGAGGGAGAAATCGAGATTGAATGAGGAAGATCGGTGGGGGATTTTGGGTTGGGGATTTTGGGAAACTGGTAATAGGGAAATATTGGGGACTTAAAGAAATTTAGGTTTTGGACGATACATGAACGAGAAATTTTGTGGCGTTTTATTAAAAAACGCCAGTATAGTTTATTTTTTGCGGCGTTTTTTTTTAAAACGCCACTATTACATAATTTTACTTTTTTTCCATTTTAAATCTATATTTTTCTATGTTTATTCTTCTCAAATTAGTGTGCTGAGATTATTATTTTTTAAAATTTTTATTTTTATTATATTTTGAGTATTGAACTTTTTAACTAAAATATTAAATATTAAAATTTTAAGTTTTTAATTTTTTAATTTTTTAATTTTTAATTTTTTATTATTAAATTTAAATATTTAATTACCATTATTAACTCTTTTACGATTTTCTTTTTTTTCTTTTTACATTAACATTATTCTTTTAAGTATGGTCTGTATTATTTGTTTAGATTTTTTATATAAATGGAATTTAATTATATGTATACACCTAAGTTTTGATATAGATACATCTCATAATTATATATGAATTTTGGTTTAATGTGTAATTTTAGATGTGAAATTCTAATTGTGGTTTAAATGTATAGTTGAAACTTTAATTTTGATTTAATCATACACATTATTTTAAAATATAAATACATCAATATATTTTTATATTGAATAAATATAAATTTTTATGTATGCAATATATAAATAAAAAATGATATTAATTATATCAATAATTGTGTTAATATTTTACAAGATCTGGATCAAATTAAGGTTCATGTATACAATTGCACACTAAACCATTGTTCATGTATGCTTTTGAGATTTAACCCATTTTGATATATATTTTTTTAAAATAATAATTTACATTTATCTTATTTTGATTTATATTCTAAAAAATCTAAGATTAATCATTAACGTTTTTATCAAAGCCTTAAACCGTAAAATCCTAAGTCCTAAACACATACCCTAAACCTCAAACCTGTAACCCTAAAATCATAGACCTTAAACCTTAAATCATTAAACCCTAAAACCCTAAACACTTGTCATAACTACAGAATCTAACACCGAAACCTTAAAGTTAAACTTACATCACATTTTAACCTTAAAGTTAAATCTATTTTAAATAATAATTTTTTAATTTTGAATATTATATTAATTTATTATTTTTTTCATAAACTCAAGCCATAACTCTAATCCTAAGACTAACCGTAAACCATAAACTCTAAACACTAAATCTTGCAATACTGAACTCGAAACCCTAGTCAGCCCATTCAAACCACTAAACCCTTAATTATAACCTTAAACCCTAAATACCGGTAAACACTTTAAAACACTAAACCCATACACCAAAATAACAAACCCTAAACCATGAAATTAACATAAAACATTAAACCCTAAATCAATTTTAATAGCTTAATTTGTAACTTAAATGAAAACTTCTAAATTGTTTAATTAGCAATTTGTAACTTTTCATAATTAAATAACTAAAATGAAACTTTCTCATTACTTATAAGTGAATTTATCAAAATAAAATATAATTCAAAGGAAGAATAAGAAAAAAATATGAAAAACTTTTAGCGGCGTTTTTCCAAAAGCGCCGCTAATTCTCCAACCTTTAGCAGCGTTTTTCCAAAAGCGCCGCTAATGCTCCGACCTTTAGCGACGTTTGGGGAAAAAACGCCGCTATTTATCCTTTTTAGCGGCGTTTTGGAAATAAACGCCGCTATTGCTTATTTTTTTGCGGCGTTTTTATTCAAACGCCGCTAATGTATAATGTAATAGCCAATTTCTGCCCGGGCCCATTTAGTCAAAGTAAAACCGAATTGAAAACCGAAAAAAATAAAACCCAAAACAAAAGTACCAAAAACCAAAATTAAAAAAAAAAATAAAGTCCAAAATGTAACAGTCCTTGAATGGCCATTTACAAATAAACAAAACCCAGTTACCAAGGATCCAAGCCCAATTACAATGGACCCAAAAATAAACATTACAAGAGCCCAGACCCAAGGGAGCCCATCTTAACCCAAAACCAGCCCAAACCCGGTTGACCCGTTTACAACAATCAGCCCAATTTACAATCGGCCCAAAATCAGAAAACTTTTGGAACCCTAGGGTTCTCCCAGCCGCCGCCAAGCGCCCACCCAGCGCGCAACGGTCTAGCTCCCCCACGCGCTCGACATCGCCGCCGTTTCCCGCGCACGTCGTGCCCCACGCATCCTTCCCATGCGCGTTACTCTCCAAGCGCCTCGCCTCGATCGTCCATGCGCCTCGGCCTCCGTCTCCACCATTGCCCTCTACTCCAACGCCCATGCCCTGTAAAACACGCACAACAAACAGAGAAACAACAAGAAGGCAGAGAAATATGGAACGGAACAGTAAAATATTAGGAAGATAGTGTGTTTTTCGGCTATAAAGCCAGGAGAAATCGATGTAATACGGGTTCAAAAAAAAAGATACTAGTATCAGAAATCAGAGAAACAAAAATATAAGGTTGCTTTTTATCCTTTCTGTTAGATTTCCTTAGATTTAACGTTGTTTCTTCCATCTTTTCTGTCATTTTACTTACTGTTTTCCTAAGCTTAATATAAAGAATAGTAATAACCAAGCAAAGGAATGTGAAACTTACCCGAATCGGTGTCCTACAGTGCCAAAACCTCCTCCTTCTTCCGTGTCGAGATTGGACCGAAAGGGGTTGGTCTCTGAAAGGGGTTCGAGCGGGGCCAAACTCTCTCTCTCGCCTCGTCCGTCAGTTGAGTGTGGTAAGTAGTGACGGTCGACGTCGATCGGAGGAAACCCATTCGCCGGAGAACATGAAATAAGAGGGGAGAGGGAGAGAGTATTTTGGGCGGCTGGTTTAGGAAAACTTAGGTTAGAAAATGATCTGATTTTTTGGAGGAAAATAGGGTATATGAACCCCTAATAAAATGGTGTCGTCTGGCGTTTAGGGTTACTCCACATGTCGTCTAAAAGGTCTATTTGCGCAGTTAGTCCCCGGCTTGTTGCGGGGTGATCGATTGAATCCCATTATGCTATTTCCTTTTCACGATTTGGCCTTATTCTTTCCATTCCATTTTCAATTCGGCCCGCGCTTTGACTGACGAAAACGCAGCGCATTTGGCTGTGGGTTATTTACCCAGTTGGTCCATGCGAATCCTCGCGTATTATGATGTGGTCCCCGCCCTTCTATATCTATTTACAACTTCGGCCCTTGTTGTTTAAATCTCATTCCAATCCAGTATCCAATCTGTTTAAAATGCTTACATAATTATCTATTTTAGTATTATTTGTTATTCACTATATTATTATTATTATTGTCATTATCATGTTGAGTATATTTTATATTATTATATTAATTTTATTATTATGACTATATTTATGTCATCATATCACATATGTTTTATATTATTATTATTTTATTTGCACTACTATACTATTATTATATTAATACTATATTATATGTTTTCTATTACTATTATTACTATTATCTTTAGCATTATTAGCATCATTTTTAATAGTATTTATATCATGACGTTTATTATCCTCGTTGTTACTAATTCTATCATTTTGATATTGTTTTGTTCCTTGAGATCTCCGTTCTATTTTTTTAATATTTTATTTTATCTCTTGTTTTTTGCTTTGGTAGCTCGCGATTACTTTCATTCGCAACATTTTATGTAAATCAATGGTTTTTAGACGATCTTGGATTCAAGGTTTTAAAATATCGTGTCCTAAAGTATTGGGTGTGGTATTTCATTCTTTGGAACAAGAAGATTTTGATTTTCGATTCGAGAAAACCACGGGATAGTCTTGGATTCGAAAGATTTAAAATATCGTGTCCTAAAGCATTGGATGTGGTATTTTATCTTTCGGGAACAAGAAGATCCTCATTTTCAATTCAAAAGAACTACGAGATGATCTCCGGATCGAGGACTTAAATTATCATGTCCTAAAGCATTGGATGTAATACTTTAGTCCCTTGGGAACGAGAAAGTCTCAATTCGTACTTTGGAAAACTATGAGAGGATCTTAGGATCGAGGATTTAAACTGTCGTGTCCTAAAGTATTGGATGTGACACTTTATCTCTTCGAAACGAGAAAATCTCAATTTAATTTAAGAAAACACAAACGTTTCCAAGAGAAATCAAAATCCTTTCAAAATTTTCAAACTTTCGACATTAGGACATTAATTAATCAATTTGGTACCAATTTTGGGCGTGACGAGGGTGCTAACCCTTCCTCGCACGTAATCGACTCCCGAACCCATTTTCTCAAATTTTCGTAGACCAAAAGCATTGTTTTAATAAATCAAAAATGTTTTATTAAAACAAAGGTGATCCGATCACACCTAATAAAAGATCGGCATGACTTCTTTTTTTTTTTTGCATTTTCAAAACCCAAAAGTCGATTTTCACCCCTTTTAAAAAATGGTTACGACAGCTTGGCGACTCCACTGGGGAAATTGATAAGAGAGTCAGGTCGTAAATTGATTACTCTTATGTCCTTTGTCGAAAGTTTGAAAATCGGATTTGAAAAATTACGATTCTTTTATTACACTCGATTGCGTCATCTTATTTGATTGTGTGGTCGAGTCTCGCATAATATTTTACATCCCATTGCATGACCGCTGGGTCACACCCTTTTAAGTGGGAGTGAGAAGCTACTCTTTCGTGAGGTTTTCACCTCCGTGCAAGATAGTGGATCGCTTTCGGGATACATCCGTACCTATGTCTTCGTGAGACTTTCGTCTCTGTGCAACCATAGGGAAATGTGTTCCTCGAATCGAACTTGGTCCATATGAGCCTATAATGGGTGAGGATCGAGGAATCTGCTAGTTCAGGTACCTTTACTCTAGAACCGAACCCCATATAGCGAACTGTAAGAACCACCCTAGATAGAGCCGCGCCAAACTCTAGTGGTCACCCGATTAAGTTTTATTTGTTGCTTATTGAGTACTAAATAATGACTTGCTTTATCTTCATCTCTTCACATTAGCATGTACATTAAAAGGGTGTTGATTCCCGTTCAATTGCTGAATAGGTAGCTTATCATGGAAAAGGGGTTTCTTGATAAAGTGGAAGACAATGCGGCCGTCCGGTGTGGGTGAGGTAAAGGCAAATGAGAAAAAGGGGATAGCCTCACGGAGGGATACACATCCGAGTTGTGGGATTACACGCGCATCCGTGTAACTCAAAATAATCTTCAGGAGATTAGGGAAATCTGGAGCCAATGGGACGACAAGATCAAGCAGTTATTCTACCATCATTACGGCGATTTGCCTTATCTACTTGACGTCAAGATAGACCAACACTTGTTCCGAGCAATGGCACGCTTTTGGAATCCTCGTGATCTGGTGTTTCACTTTTGGGAAAGTAGATCCTGGTTCCCACCATAGAGAGTACACACAACGATTCACGCCCAAGAATCCAAATTGATAAAGCTTATCGAGAGAGTCTGTTAATGTTCCCACATTCACAAAAAAGTTGATGAATATAACGGGATGAGCGAAGCAAATGGGTTACGGCTTGGACGAAACAAAAAGGAAATTGTAAGTGCATCCCGTGGAAGAATCTGAGGGATTTGATCATGGCACATCCTGAGGAAAAGAAGAGGGTTGATGTTTTGGCTTTGAGCATTTACGGATTGGTCATCTTCCCTAAAGCCCTAGGACATGTGGATGAGGCGGTGTCTGATCTATTCGACAAATTAGACAGAGGAGTCACTCCTATTCCCGTGATTCTCACCGAAACTTTTAGATCTCTAAGCGCATGCCGAAGAGCGGGCGAAGGGAGATTCATCGGTTGCGCCCAACTCTTAGTAGCATGGTTTCACAGTCATTTTTGGAAAATAGAAAAGGTATCGTGTCTAATCTTCACCGAAGACTATTCTCCGCTAAAAAATATAGTGGCAACGCCTAGACGAGACGACATCACGGAAGAAAGTTGGATGGTGATTTTGCAAAGCCTACAAGAAGAAGATGTAGAGTGGAAAGCTCCTTGGATGATTCTTGACGAAATCTTATATAAGTGTGGAGACTTTGATTATGTTCCCATGCTCGGGATATGGGGAGCCGCCGGTTACACTCCTCTCCTAGTGTTAAGACAGTATAGGTCAAGACAGTTTACACCGCCTACACAAGGGTTAGCCCAGTGCGAGTTTGAATATAAAGGGAAATTACAAAAAGAGAGTTCATGAGATATCAAAGGCTTGGAGCCGAATTCATAGAATGAAAAGTTTTGCTGCCAACCCAATGACGACCCCTGAATATGTCCAATGGCGAGGTCAAAGAATCAATGACAACATCCCCACATCTGACCAAGAAAACACCCGATCACTAGAAGAAGCGATTCACGGGTGGTCCTTCCGAGCTTGAAATCATCAAACAAGACTTCAAGAAAGGAGGCAGGGAATTAAGGAAAAGGATAGAGCAACTAGAGGAAGAGAAAATACAAAGCTAGGCTTGGACATCGATATTCAAAAATCAAGTCGAGAAATGGAGGAAAGGGAAGACTAAAGCCAAGAGGATTTGGAAGATTTGAAGACCGACTACAAGAAGCTACTAAGGTCGATAAGAATGGTGGGGACTGGGAAAACGCCGAGCAATGGCGCCAAGAGATTAAAAAGAGAAGAACAAAGCGAGCCAATGGGAAAGTGAACTCCGGATGCCCTTGAGCGAGAAGATGCCCTAAAACAGAATTTGATGGAAGGCCAAGATGAGAAAGAGAAATTAAAAATGCGAGTGTTAGAAACCGAGAAATTGTCAGACGAGATCGAAGCCGTAATTCGTGAGCCGAATTGAAGGCTAGTCCGAGCAAAATTGAAGAAATGAAAGCAAGAATTGAAGAGTTAGAATCTGTGTGCATGGCTATGAGTTACTGGGAAGGACTTTTCAAAGCTAATGAGGAGCGATGGAAGCAAAGAATTGGATCACTCTCGAGAGCCAAGTCGAAGCGGGATTATGTTATGGGAGAAGCCGTGGCTCGAGATCGCAGAGTGGCGGACCACTTACGACTTTGGCGTACTCGAGTGATGTATTAGGTTTGATGTACGAGTCGAGTCTAAAAGGGTGGGAGTTAGCTTGGCTTTCGAGGAGGTCAAGGCGTTAAGTAGTAGGGCGTGCCTTTTATGTAATCCATTTTATGTAAAGAAACTTGTTTTCTAGTAAAGTTTATCTAATGGAATTGAATTAAATCAACACCTTTTTGCATTCGTATTTCACGTATTTGCATTGCATTTGCATTACATTACATTGCATCATATACATCGAATCTCACAAAAGGCGACCTAAAATTATGGCGATTACCACGGAACATCACTACAAGACAAGAGGCAAAACAAGAATAATGGATCAAAGAATGGAAAGACTAGAACAGATGCAAAAAGAAATCCAGGATCAAATGAAAGGACAAGCTCAATTACAAGAGCAGCTGGCCAAAAACCAGCAAGACATGATGGAGCGAATGCAAGAATCCGAGAATAACATGATAAGCCGCCTAATGCAATTGATGTCTAAGGAGCGCGAAAAAGAAAAGGGCGTTGCCATTAGCTCAGGAAACGACAGTGATAACCCCTCTCTCACCCCACCGAACGCCCAAACGCCACCGGACACGTATTCCCAAAGGGCATCTGTCATTACCAGGTCGCAATATAGGGCCGATACCGCAATACCGACCCACCTTCCAATGGGTTCGGGTACCAACCCGGGAGAAAGTCCAATCAATCCCAACGTTCCCGACTTAGATGAGATGGCCGAAAAGGCAAAATTGGAATTACCAAAGCAGCTAGAGGATAAATACGAGTGGTTGGTGGAGAAATTTAAAGCTCTAGAAAACGCCGGTAAACGTCGGGGAATAAAAGCCAATGACTTAAGTTTGGTCCCCGACTTGGTACTCCCGTACAACTTCAAGACACCTAAATTCGAAAAGTACAATGGGACGAGCTTCCCAGAGGCCCATATTACCATGTTCTGTAGAAAGATGGCGGGCTACACTAATAATAACCCACTACTGATCCACTATTTCCAAGACAGCCTGGTAGGAGCTGCAGCCAAATGGTACAACCAATTGAGTCGTGCCAAAATTTGTTCATAGGATGATTTGGCTCAAGCATTCTTGGAGCAAAACAACCACGTAACGGACATAACCCCCGATAGGATCACTCTTCAAAACATGGAAAAGAAGGGGAATGAAAACTTTAGGCAATATGCACAGAGGTGGAGGGAGGTTGCCATCCAAGTCCAGCCGCCGCTTCTAGAGAAAGAAACCACAATGCTCTTCATCCACACACTGAAGGCCCCATTCCTCATGCATATGATAGGCAGTGCAACCCGGAGCTTTTCAGACGTCGTGACAACCGAAGAAATGATTGAGAACCTCATAAAAAGCGTAGGAATCGAGACGGGGGGAAAGTGCCAAAAAAATACCCCCAAGGAAGAAAGAAAATGAGGTGAATAATGTAAGGATAGGATACCCGAAGTCGATCACCATTAATCAGCCAAAAGCAACGACCACGGGGCAGCAAGGGTTACCCAAAAAGGAACCTGGCACCTCAAGACAAGATAATGAGAAACCTCAATTCACACCGATTCCGATGACGTACAAGGAAATGTATCAAACCCTGTTCGATGCGTATATTGTGTCCCCTTACCACATAAAACCGATGCAACCTCCGTATCCCAAGTGGTATGACTCGAACGCACAATGTGAATACCACGCAAGAATCACGGGACACTCAATAGAGAACTGTCTGGCTTTCAAGAAATTGGTGGAAAGATTCATCAGTATGGGTGTGGTTGAGTTGGATGACATGCCAAATACAACAAACCCCTTACCCAATCACACCAAAGGTGGAGTCAATACAATTAGTGAAAGTACAGGAAAGAGGATCAAAACAAATGTCGCGGAGGTTAAAACTCCCTTGAAACAGGTCTGGAAAGAGATGGTCAAGCATGGACTGATAATTGCGAAAGAAAGTCAAGGAGAGCTGACAAACTACTGTGAGCACCATCAAGAGTTGGGGCATGAGATTCAGACGTGTGGAGAATTCAGAACTCTGGTGCAAAACTTAATGGACAATAAAGAGATTGAATTTTATGATGAGGGCACGGAAGATAGGAGCATATGCGCATCAGAGGCAACAGTAAAAAGCTCAAAAATTGGCCTCCCGATGATCATTATTTCGCGCCCAGGAATCGATGAAACGGGAACACGAATCGCGCCGAAAATAGTAATACGGAGGCCCACCACCTCTGCTTATAAAGATGATAAGGAGATTCCTCGGAGCCTCGAATGCAATATAGCAGTCTCTAGAAAGAAGGATTCAGCTAGCGATGAGACTGGATTCCGAGTGACCCCAAAGGTGGTAATACGGAGGCCTACCACCTTTGCTCGCAAGGAGGAAATGCCTCGCAACCATGAGTGTAATGTAGCAGTCCCTGAAAGGGAAGATTTGGCAAGCGATAAGACGGGAATGCGGACGGCGCCGAAAGTGATAATACGAAGGCCCGCTGCATTTGCTTATAAAGATAACAAGAAAATTCCTTGGAATTACGAATGCAATGTAACAGTTTCAGGAAAGGAGAATGTAGCCAACACCCCAAAAGAAGATCTAGGGGGAGGTTTTCATATGCGAAGCGGGAGACGCTACGACGTAATAAAAGGGAAAGCTCCAATGGCGGAACATGAGAAAGGAAAGCCTGCTGAACCCAAACCAAAGATCAAGGAGCCAGTGACCAAGGAAGAGGCTAAGGAGTTCCTGAAATTTCTAAAACATAGTGAATACTGTGTGGTGGAACAGCTGCACAAACAGCCAGCGCTTATATCCGTATTGGCTTTGCTCCAATGCTCAGAAGTACACAGGAACGCACTAATGAAAGCATTAAACGAAACCTACGTCGCTAGTGACATCTCAGTTAACAAGTTGGATCGGTTGATCGGCTATATAAGTGCAGACAATTTCATTCATTTCAATGATGATGAAATACCACCATGTGGTAGAGGATCCACCAAGGCTTTGCACATTACCACTAGATGCAAAGGGCACATATTACCAGGGGTCTTGATAGACAATGGGTCTGCATTGAATGTGCTGCCCTTGACCACCCTCAACAGATTACCGGTGGACAGTTCACATATGAAGGAATGCCAGAGCGTGGTAAAGACCTTTGACGGCACTCAAAGAAGAGTCATGGGGAGGATCGAGGTACCCTTACTAATTGGCCCAACCACCTAAGAAATAGACTTTCTGGTTATGGACATCGAACCTTCCTACAACTGCCTATTGGGGAGACCATGGATACATTCGTCTGGAGCAGTACATTCATCATTACATCAAAAAGTGAAATTAATAGCGGATGGCCGACTGGTAACAATAAAAGCCGAGGAGGACATTATTGCCACCGTGACTAGTGACATGCCCTACGTGGAGACAAACGATGAGGCAACCGAATGCTCTTTCCGAACTCTTGAGTTCGTGAACGCGACTTTTGTCATGGAAGGAAACAAAATCTTGAAGCCCAGAATCTCTAAGACTACAGGGATGGGATTGAAAATGACCGTGGGGAAAGGCGCTTCACTGGGAAAAGGGCTTGGAAAGCATCTTCAAGGGAAACTGGCGGGCCCGATGCCAAGAGAAAAACAAGATCGCTTTAGCCTGGGATTCAAACCAGATGCAAGACAAAAGAGGAAGGAGCTAGAAAAGAGACAGGAAAGAAGACGCGCTCGTTTGAGTGGGAAAGAAACCGAGTGGGAACCCCTGATAATCCCGCACATATCCAAGACCTTTGTGTCAAGAGGGGTAATCCACTCTGAGCTGAAGACACCCAAGGGAGAAGACATCGCAACAATGTTAGGCAACGTCTACATCAGTGCCATATCTAAGGAGACGATTGATGAGGAAATCTTGCCAAACATTCAGCCTTATGAATCGGGAAGCATCTTAAACAACTGGACTGCGGAAGAAATCTCTGTAGTATTTAGGGCTCATTCAGAGTAATGTTCAGGACACACTTGTTGCTTTAGGCCTAAGAGCAGCAAGATTTCTTTTGTGAAATAGGCGCATGTTCAAGTATCGTTATATCAATAAAATGTATTTTCATCATCGTTTGAAGCAAACATCCCCTTCCTTTGTTTTTCGATCATTCAGCATTATCATACATACAATTGTTCATTTACCAATTCATTCATTCCACCCGTATTTTCTTAAACTGCAACAGGTCCCTGGATATCAATGACTTGAGCAACGCTGCCTTGGATTCGAAATATCCTTTTGAGTAAGACATATGCTTAGAAAGATTACAAGATTTTGAAGATGATACAGACGAGGACCTATCCCCTGATCTGTTAAAAATGGTAGAGCAGGAGAAGAAACAAATCCTTCCTCATAAGGAAGCAGTAGAGACCGTGACGTTGGAAGAAGGAAAAGTGGTAAATATCGGAACGGGAATAGCCGAGGAGACAAAGCAGAAACTTATCAAACTGTTGCATGAATTCAAGGATGTCTTCGCATGGTCTTATGAAGATATGCCTGGTTTAAGCGAGATATAGCAAAGATAACCGCTTGCCCATAAGGAGGGAGTACAAGCCAGTCCAGCAGAAACTTCGAAGGATGAGACCAGATATTGTGCTGAAAATAAAGGAGGAGGTCCAAAAGCAGTTCGACGCGGGATTCCTGCAGGAGATCAAATACTCGGAATGGGTAGCCAATATCGTGCCTGTCCCTAAAAAAGATGGGAAAGTACGAATGTGTATGGATTATAGAGACCTAAATAAGGCTAGCCCAAAGGATAACTTCCCCTTGCCTCATATCGATACTCTAGTAGACAACACAGCAGGCTTTTAGCTATTTTCCTTCATGGATGGCTTCTCCGGATATAATCAGATAAGGATGCACCCCGAAGATATGGGAAAGACTACCTTCATAACATTGTGGGGCACATTCTGTTATAAAGTAATGCCATTCGGATTGAAGAATGCAGGAGCTACATATCAAAGGGCCATGGTGACCCTGTTCCACGATATGATGCATAAGGAAATTGAGGTTTACGTGGATGACATGATAGCAAAGTCGAGAACTGAAGAAGAACATGTTCAAGTCTTGCAGAAGTTGTTTCTAAGGCTAAGGAAGTTCCAATTGAGACTTAATCCCAATAAATGTACCTTTGGAGCCAGGTCTGGCAAACTGTTGGGCTTCGTAGTCAGCAAGAAGGGGATAGAGATCGACTCAGACAAGGTCCGGGCCATACAAGAATTTCCTCCGCCACGCACCCAGAAGGAAGTTCGAGGTGTCCTAGGAAGATTAAATTACATTGCTCGGTTTATTTCGCAGCTGACCGAGAAATGCGATCCCATTTTCGTCTTTTGAAGAAACATAACCCGGGCGTGTGGAATGATGAATGTCAAGAAGCTTTCGATCGGGTCAAACAATACTTGTCAAACCCTCCAGTACTGTCACCCTCACGCCCCGACAAGCCACTAATCCTATATCTGACGGTGCTGGGTCACTCTATGGGATGTGTGCTAGGTCAGCATGATGATTCGGGAAGAAAAGAGAAGGCGATATACTACCTCAGTAAGAAATTCACTGAGTGCGAGATGAGATATTCGCCAATTGAAAAGTTGTGCTGTGCGTTGATTTGGACAACTTGGAGATTGAGACAATACATGCTATATCACACGACCTGGCTAATCTCAAGTTTGGACCCCTTAAAGTATATGATGGAGGCGACCGCTTTGAATGGGAGGATGGCTAGATGGCAAATTCTACTGTCTGAATTTGATATTGTATATGTGAGTCGGAAAGCTATAAAAGGGAGCGCGATAGCCGACTTCCTAGCTAGCAGAGCTTTAGAAGATTATGAGCCGTTGAACTTTGATTTCCCCAATGAGGATCTAATGTACGTGGCGGCTACGGAAGAGGATACTGCAAAAGATGACCTTTGGAAATTGAATTTTGATGGAGCATCAAATGCTATTGGAAACGGGATTGGGGCAGTCTTGGTATCCCCAAATGGAGATCACTACCCCTTCACATGCAAATTGGATTTTGATTGTACAAACAACATGGCAGAATACGAAGCCTGCATCATGGGACTCCACGCTGCTATAGAACGTAGAGTTAAAACGCTGGAAGTATATGGAGATTCCGCATTAGTGATCTACCAACTAAAGGGCGAGTGGGAGACAAGAGACCCTAAATTGATCAACTATCGAAGGGTAGTCATGGGATTAATCGAGGAGTTCGACGATATCACCTTTAGTTATCTCCCACGAGAAGAAAACCAGATGGTAGATGCTCTGGCTACTTTAGCTTCCATGATTAAGGCGAATGAGCAAGAAAATGTAAAACCCATTCAAATGAGTATTTACGAAGCCCCAGCTTATTACTGCAATGTAGAAGAAGAAGAAAAGGACGATCACCCCTGGTACCAAGATATATTGCGATATGCGAGACATCGCGAATACCCAAATCATGCAACCGAGAACGAGAAAAGAACGCTTAGGAGATTGGCCCTTGAATATGTTTTGGATGGGGACATCTTGTACAAGAAGGGAAAAGATCAAGTATTGTTGAGATGCGTCGATGCTCTAGAAGCCAAGATGATCCTAGAAGAAGTTCATGAGGGCGTTTGCGGAACGCATGCCAACGGATTCACAATGGCCAGGCAAATAATGAGATTTGGGTATTACTGGTCCACCATGGAAGGAGATTGCATCGCCTATGCTAAGAGATGTCATAAATGCCGATCTATGGAGATAAGATTCACGCGGCCTCCGTCCC
The DNA here is from genome assembly GCA_025503065.1 of Gossypium bickii. NCBI lineage: Eukaryota > Viridiplantae > Streptophyta > Magnoliopsida > Malvales > Malvaceae > Gossypium > Gossypium bickii. The sequence continues at coordinate 93,173,135 of CP106719.1, read as the reverse complement.
CTGCATGTCATGACTTCCCCATGGCCCTTTTCTATGTGGGGCATGGATGTTATCGGGCCGATTTCACCGAAAACATCAAACAGACACCGATTTATCTTCGTAGTAATTGATTACTTCACGAAATGGGTAGAAGCCACTTCATACGCTAACGTCACTAAATCAGCGGTTAGTCGGTTTTTAAAGAAGGAAATCATTTGTCGATATGGGATGCCCGAAAGGATCATATCAGACAACGCATTGAATTTGAACAACAGCACGATAGCAGATGCTTGTCGTCAATTCAACATTAAACATCATAACTCATCTCCGTATCATCCAAAAATGAATGAGACAGTAGAAGCGGCGAATAAGAACATCAAGAAGATAGTGGGGAAGATGACAGAGACTTACAAGGATTGGCATGAAAAACTACCATTTGCACTTTATGCTTATCGAACGTCCGTCAGGACTTCCACCGGGGCAACACCTTTCTCACAGGTCTACGGGATGGAGGCAGTCCTACCCATTGAAGTGGAAATACCTTCCCTCCGGGTTTTGACTGAAGTAAAACTAGATGAAGCCGAATGGATTCAAGCTCGATACGATCAATTGAACCTAATCGAAGAAAAGAGGCTAAGGGCTATCCAGCACGGTCAAATGTATCAAAAACGCATGATGCGAGCCTATAACAGAAAAGTTCGCCCAAGAGAGTTTCACGAAGGAGACCTGGTATTGAAGAAGATCCTCCCCATACAGAAGGATTTCAGAGGAAAATGGATGCCGAATTGGGAGGGACCATACGTGGTGAAGAAGGCTTTCTCCGGAGGTGCGCTGATTCTAACGGAAATGGACGGGAAGAGCTTGCCCAACCCCGTGAATTCAGATGCAGTCAAAAGATACTTTGCTTGAACAAGCTAGGACGAAAACCCGCCAATGACAACTTGTCCCTAAAAAAAAAAAAAAAAAAAAGGAGAGGCCAAGGCGAAAACCCGCAAAGGGCGCTTTGAGACTAAAGGGATTTGAGTCGAAAACCTGAAAAAGGCGGCTTGAATCGCGAAGGCTGCATGGGAATGGACAAGAAAGGGGAAGGTTGCGCCTCGATGCATCAACAAAATGTTAAAGATCCCCTGAGCACATATCAAACTCAAAAGGGTCTTCCAAATGTTTAGGCTGAGAAGCTTAGGCGGCGATATCTGGGGCACCTAATTTCCAATTTTACCCACCTTGAGTTTGTAATTTGTGATTATCTTATTCAATAAATTTCGTTCTTGTTTGCATTTACCAGTTTGATTAACCTGTTGTGTTTCGAGCTATACTCCCAATCAATACCCTCCCCGCAATCATTTCTAGGTATTTTACATTGAAATAACGATTACGGAACTAATAATATTTTCATAAAAGGAGTCCTGTATATCATTCTGAAAGCCTCCGAATAATACAAGGACCTAAAACATGACTATTGTTCGAAATTCATTCCACCTAAGGTTCAGAAATGCCAGAAAATGACCGTCTATTTGAACAAAGAAATGTTGCACTCCTGAGATTGCGGCGAGGGGTACGAACTTTAGGTCTCAGAGAGTACAATGGAAATGACAACGGAATTGTAGCAGGGCAACCTCGTTTCTTTGGGTTTTCTATATCTGCCATAATCGTAGTGCATCAGTAATCGAATCTCGATATGAGCGATGACAACCCAAACCATAAATGGGGTCCTTCTCATGCATTCACACGCATCCAGTTAAGAACATTCAATTTATCGCAATCATCCTAGTCATTCTTACACGGTGAAAAATCATCATTCGCATGGTACATATAGCTAGGAGCATTTGAATCACCCGATCATAACACTCTTGTCATTTGCATAAGCATAAGCACATTCTGCAGGACAGGTTCCTCAGAGAACAACATAACAGCATCGAGGGTCAGAGTACTCCCACAGAGCCGACTGAATATACTAAGGAAGCAAAATTGAAAAGTTCAGATTTATGACGTCCCAATGGAACAGGTCGAGGTCGCTAATCCCTCCTCCCTGAGTACATTGAGAATCAACCTATCTTCGAGAAGTTTCAGCAAGAGGATCAAATTTACAGATTTCTTCTTTCTGAATTCCTATCACCCACTATTTCCGAAAAGTTCCAGCAAGAGGATCAAATTTACGAATCTCCTCTTTCTGAATTCCTATCACCCGCTATTTCTGAGAAGTTTCAGTGAGAAGATCAAATTTATGGATCTCTTCTTTCTGAATTCCTATCACCTCCTATTTCCGAGAAGTCTCAGCAAGAGGATCAAATTTACGGATCTCTTCTTTCTGAATTCCTACCACCCGCTATTTCCGAGAGGTTTTAGCGAGAAGATCAAATTTACGGATCTCTTCCTTTTGAATTCTTAACACCCCAAACCTCCAGTAGAATGGATCGAAGCAAAGAGCTACAGTGAAGTTTGAAGCTGTCGCGGATCAAGAAGTCAAGGCTTAACTAAGCCCGGGCAAAATTGGTTCTTTTATTGTCTTTGCTCTATTCTCGTTTCACGACGATGAGTAAAGAGGGGCAGCTGTAATACCCAATTTCTGCCCGGGCCCATTTAGTCAAAGTAAAACCGAATTGAAAACCCAAAAAAATAAAACCCAAAACAAAAGTACCAAAAACCAAAATTAAAAAAAAATAAAGTCCAAAATGTAACAGTCCTTGAATGGCCATTTACAAATAAACAAAACCCAGTTACCAAGGATCCAAGCCCAATTACAATGGACCCAAAAATAAACATTACAAGAGCCCAGACCCGAGGGACCAGCCCAAACCCGGTTGACCCGTTTACAACAATCAGCCCAATTTACAATCGGCCCAAAATCAGAAAACTTTTGGAACCCTAGGTTCTCTCCGATGCCGCGCAAGGCGTCCCCACACGCGTGCAACGGTCTCAGCTCTCCACGCGCTCGACATCGCCGGTTCCCCGCGCACGCCGTGCCCCACGCATCCTTCCCACGCGTTGCTCCCTCAGCGCCTCGCCTCGATCGTCCATGCGCCTCGGCCTCCGTCTCCACCATTGCCCTCTACTCCAACGCCCATGCCCTGCAAAACACGCACAACAGACAGAGAAACAACAAGAAGGCAGAGAAATATGGAACGGAACAGTAAAATATTAGGAAGATAGTGTGTTTTTCAGCTATAAAGCCAGGAGAAATCGATGTAATACGGGTTCAAAAAAAAAGATACTAGTATCAGAAATTAGAGAAACAAAAATATAAGGTTGCTTTTTATCCTTTCTGTTAGATTTCCTTAGATTTAACGTTGTTTCTTCCATCCTTTCTGTTAGATTTCCTTAGATTTAACGTTGTTTCTTCCATCCTTTTTGTCGTTTTACTTACTGTTTTCCTAAGCTTAATATAAAGAATAGTAATAACCAAGCAAAGGAATGTGAAACTTACTCGAATCGGTGTCCCACAGTGTCGAAACCTCCTCCTTCTTCCGTGTCGAGATCGGACCGAAAGGGGTGGATCTCCGAAAGGGGTTCGAGCGGGGCCAAACTCTCCTCACCTCGCGTCGCCGTCCGTTGAGTGTGGTAGCGGTACGGTCGACGTCGATCGGAGGAAACCCATTCGCCGGAGAACATGAAATAAGAGGGGAGAGGGAGAGAGTATTTTGGGCGGCTGGTTTAGGAAAACTTAGGTTAGAAAATGATCTGATTTTTTAGAGGAAAATAGGGTATATGAACCCCTAATAAAACGGTGTCGTCTGGCGTTTAGGGTTACTGCGCATGTCGTCTAAAAGGTCTATTTGCGCAGTTAGTCCCCGGCTTGTTGCGGGGTGATCGATTGAATCCCATTATGCTATTTCCTTTTCACGATTTGGCCTTATTCTTTCCATTCCATTTTCAATTCGGCCCGCGCTTTGATCGATTTAAAACGCAGCGCAGCATTTGGTATGTGGGTTATTTACCCAGCTTGGTCCATGCGAATCCTCGACAGACACGATGTGGTCCCCGCCTCTTCTATATCTATTTACAACTTCGCCCTTGTTGTTTAAATCTCATTCCAATCCAAAGATATCAATCATTTAAAATGCTTACATAATTATCTATTTTAGTATTATTTGTTATTCACTATATTATTATTATTATTGTCATTATCATGTTGAGTATATTTTATATTATTATATTAATTTTATTATTATGACTATATTTATGTCATCATATCACATATGTTTTATATTATTATTATTTTATTTGCACTACTATACTATTATTATATTAATACTATATTATATGTTTTCTATTACTATTATTACTATTATCTTTAGCATTATTAGCATCATTTTTAATAGTATTTATATCATGACGTTTATTATCCTCGTTGTTACTAATTCTATCATTTTGATATTGTTTTGTTCCTTGAGATCTCCCGTTCTATTTTTTTAAATATTTTATTTTATCTCTTGTTTTTTGCTTTGGTAGCTCGCGATTACTTTCATTCGCAACATTTTATGTAAATCAATGGTTTTTAGACGATCTTGGATTCAAGGTTTTAAAATATCGTGTCCTAAAGTATTGGGTGTGGTATTTCATTCTTTGGAACAAGAAGATTTTGATTTTCGATTCGAGAAAACCACGGGATAACCTTGGATTCGAAAGATTTAAAATATCGTGTCCTAAAGCATTGGATGTGGTATTTTATCTTTCGGGAACAAGAAGATCCTCATTTTCAATTCAAAAGAACTACGAGATGATCTCCGGATCGAGGACTTAAATTATCATGTCCTAAAGCATTGGATGTAATACTTTAGTCCCTTGGGAACGAGAAAGTCTCAATTCGTACTTTGGAAAACTATGAGAGGATCTTAGGATCGAGGATTTAAACTGTCGTGTCCTAAAGTATTGGATGTGACACTTTATCTCTTCGAAACGAGAAAATCTCGATTTAATTTAAGAAAACACAAACGTTTCCAAGAGAAATCAAAATCCTTTCAAAATTTTCAAACTTTCGACATTAGGACATTAATTAATCAATTTGGTACCAATTTTGGGCGTGACGAGGGTGCTAACCCTTCCTCGCACGTAATCGACTCCCGAACCCATTTTCTCAAATTTTCGTAGACCAAAAGCATTGTTTTAATAAATCAAAAATGTTTTATTAAAACAAAGGTGATCCGATCACACCTAATAAAAGGTCGGTGGCGACTCCTCGTTTTTTTTTGCATTTTCAAAACCCAAAAGTCGATTTTCACCCCTTTCAAAAAATGGTTACGACATATAATATTTGCGGCGTTTTTCTTTAAAACGCCACTAAAAACGCCGCTAAAAGTCTGTTTTGGTGTAGTGAATTACGGCTCGTGGCATGAGATGACACGTGTGTATGAAACAATAATATAACAAAAATAAAGAACAAACAATGTCATTAATTAATTAAATCTAATTTGTTAAGTGAAATAATAATAGTACTGAAAATGACAGTAATAGTAATAATAATAACGGTAACAAGTAATAATAACAATAATAAAATAATAATAATAATAATAATAATAATAATAATAACACTATCACAAATAATAATAAAGATAGTAAAAGCCATTCTAATACGAGTAATAGAATAATAGCATAGAAGAACATAAATAACAATTATAAGGGAACAAATAAAAAGTTTAAAAAAAAAATAAAAGAGGTTCAATTTAGAAATAAAATGGAATTTAGGGCAAAATATAAGTAAACATATAAACAGATAAATAAAATAAGAAAATAAGGGTTGAATTTATAAATTAAGGTGAAATTAAAGTGAACATAAAAATAGAAATTTGAATAAAATAAATAAATAAAAATGTAAAATGAAAAGAATGCAAAAATATTTAAAGAAAATAAAATAAGGACTAAAATTAGAGGCCAAACAAATTTTAAGGGTAAAATCGAAAATAAAAGGAAAGTAATGGACCAAGCTGAATGCGCGAATAACAATGAGGGACTAAATGGGAATTTTTTCCTTCTCCTCCAAAACGCACAGCATCAAGGAGGACCGAATTGAAACAGACGCAAAAATTACGGGGTTAAAATTAAAAAGAAAAAGAATAAAAAGGACTAAATTAAAACAACCCAATAATGTGGAAGGACCAAAGGCGCAAATAGCCCATTCACCGCAAAAAGACACGGATCCTTAGGGTAAATGGGTCGGATTTCGGGTCGCGTCACAAAACGACGACGTTTTGGCATCTGTGCATTGGCCTAAAACGGCGTCGTTTTGTAAGGCCTATTTAAGTTAAAATTTTTCCAAAAAATTCATTTTAGCCATTTTTAAAAAAAAAAAACTGAAAGCCTTTTCTCCCCTTTTCTCTCAACCCCTCCTTGAACAGCCATGGGCACCGCCGCCCGTCCACCGCACCGTCGTCGTGGCCGGTGGTCGGCAACAGACAAAATGGGCTTTTTAGCCCCGTTTTCAATGATTTGAAGGCCAAGCCTTCTCAACCCCCAAAACAGCGAAAGAATAGGTTTCTCCCCCTCCCTTTTAGGTCCGATTTTGACGATGAAGAAGAGACCTCCGACGACGAGATTGCGGGATGATTCCGGTGAGGTTTTCCTTCTTCTTTCCTTTTTTTTTCTTTGTAGGTAAAAAAATTAATATAATAAAACTTAAAAGTAAAAATGAATAGGAATAAAATGAAAATCGAGAATCACCTTTAGAGATTTCTATTCTATTTTTGATTGATACTCTCGTGTCTATGTTTTTTGTATTTAAAAAAAAAATCCCCCCCCCGGTTACAAATGGATTTTAATCGGCTTTATAGCTGATTTTTTTACATTTTTGTTTGTTTTCGCTCCTATTGTGCTGTTCTTTTTTGCTTGGTTTGCAGGTACGGTGAAGGACGATTGCTGGCACACGGTGGTGTACGGAGGCTGAAGTGGGAGGTGGAGCCGGCGGCTGAAGGCTTAGCTAGGGTTTTCTATTTCTGATTTTTTAGGTTTAGGTTTTGGGCCAACTGGGCTTAAGGTTAATTTGTATTATTAGATTTGGGTATTGTCTTTTGGTTTGGGCTGTTAGAGTTTGTAAAAAATTAAAAAATTTGGACTTTATATTTGCTTATTGGGTTTCTGGTTTGTTAATAGCCCGCAAAATAGGCCCTTTACAATTTTAATGGAATATATTAATCACTTTTTTTATTTACTTAAACAAGAAAAAAACAATTTGGAAGAATTTTAATATTATTAAATTAAAAAAAGTGTATAATAAATTAATCAAATAATCTAAAGAATGAATAATTTAAAGGTTATTAAATTAAAAATAATTTTCAATACTTTTCAAAACTTTATATAATTTTAAAAAGCATTCAAAATGAATTTGGAGATATGGTTATCTAGATTCTTAATTGTTTAGGACAATTGTATGTCCAAATTCATTCTGAAATTAAATTTTTAAATAAATTTTAATAATTTTATTTTCCATTTTTATAAATTTTAATATTGTTTTACAAATTTATATTTCAAAAATTTTAAAACTTTTTATAATATAATTTTTTAAGTAATAAACTTGGACAACTGTTTGTCTATGTTCATTTCGAATATAAAAAATTTAAAATAATTTTTTATTTTTATAAAATTTTAGAATTTTTTTATTTTTTATTTGTTGACATGGCAATTAATATGATAGTGCCACACCAACAATTATAGCTGATGTGGACCATATCAGTGCTGTTAACGACCCATTAATAACGTAATAATGAAAGACAAAAAATGTTGGTCAAAAAATTTAATTATTACATTTTAAAATTTTAATTAAGTACTAAAGGCTTATTTGATTTTTTTGCCAAAATTAGATAACCCTTTTACCCTTTTAAGCGAAATAAAAAGAAAATACAGACTGAAAACACTAACCACAAGTTTAGTAAAATAATGCCAAAGCAGAACTAAAAAAATCATCTAAACAATCAACCTGTTAGATGATTGGAATTTACATGGCACAGCTTGAACACACGAGGCTAAGACGTGAAGCAATGGACTGGGCAAGGGCGGCATTGCATCAAACGTATCGATTTTTTTATTAGTATTATATATATATTAATATTGGTCTATTTTGATATATTCTTTCAGATTTATTTTTATTTTTTAAATATATTTAATTTATAGATATAAAAAATATTTATAAATATCAAATAATAAAATTAAATAAATCTTAAATATAAAATATTTATAAGAAAAAAATTTTGGTTGAATAGGTAAAAATAAAAAAGATTTTTAAAATGTTATCTTCAAATATCATCGCATAGATAAATTTTAAAATAAAAAATACTCATCCATTATACAACATTTTCTTTAATAAATTTCACAATTGCAATTCATTGTTAAATAAATTTAAAATAAACAAGTGAAAGAATTATTTCATAAATTAAACTCTAATGCATATAAAAATTTATAATTTAAAAAATTCAAAATAAATAATAAAAAACTTAAATTTAAATTTATAATTATAATTATTTTTTTCCTCAACAAACTATTTTCCCCTCTTACCCAATTCACTTATCCGAAACTGTCCTATGAACAGTTTTGGTCATGGGTCATTATCTTTGTAAGGTTTTCGACCACCCTAGATTCCTTCCCTATGGAATCTACATGATAACTTTGTTGGTTTTATTCCTCGATTATGCATGAACAAAAGCAAATCAAGGATGAGTGAATTTAGCCAAAACCAGTCTTAAAGGCAGCTGCCAAGATGATTAGCCATTTGTAACATGGTACAGACTCATATTGGGGAATGCTATTTCATTCATCAAGGTTCTTACGGCTTTCTTTGTCGAATCCTGCCATAATTTCCACCATTCTAATCTGGGTCCTGGGCAATTAGCTATCTTCCAAAACATAGAGCTGTCCATAACACCCAAACCAAAATGAAGGTCATAAATCTCGGAGATTAGCTGACTTAATTTCAAGTAATGTAATAAACTTTTACATGTATAGGAAATATTTCATGTTTTTTCTCCCTGCTATTCAAACTTATCCAGTAACATGATGTTGGACAAAATTTTAGTGTTAAATCTGTTTGAAAATGTGGACTTGAAGACAAAATATTTCCATGGATCCTAAAAATTTTCTTTAACTGCTAGATTTTGGTCTAAATCAAAGAAATATTGCTCTTATTTTCTTGAAACCCAAACACTATATGTTGTCACATTAGTACCCAACCAACCAAGCATGATGAAGACTAGTCACATGATTAATTATTTCTTTCCTTACTCACCCAATCACCTTCTTTTTATGCTTAATTTCTCAGCGAACTCATATAAAAATTAACTTGGAAAAAAAAAGATGTCCCATGTCAGAGTTTTATCAAACAGTAAACTTTTGTCAGTATGTTAATACCAGTTTGTAAGTTGGATTAGAAGTTTCTTTGCAAAAGTAACCCATAAAACAAGGAAAGTCCAACCAAATCTCTTAACCCTTTGGAACAAGAAAAAAACCCACAAAGAAAATGTACAACCATTTGTAGCTAAAATCTTTGAAAACAATGAGTAGAGGAGATTCCATAATGGATCACTTGAAGCTGAGAGAGTGGTTAGGGAAAATATGTCATGTTGTATAGGGCATTTTGATTTAGAACCCCTTACTGGATGTAATTTCATTGTTTGTTTTTTCCAGGTCCTCTTCTGTTTACCTTTCATCTCCTTGTTTGTTTTCTTTTACATTGTTTTCCATTGTTTAAATTTTCCTCTATGGATTCAATGCAATGATCCAACTTAGCATATACTTGCTACTTAATATTTAAACCTATTGACCTTGCTTATTACTTTAAACAATTCAACATTTAATGGCATTAATGCAAAAGGGGGGGCCCTTCCTGCAGAAACTACAGAAAGAACCTGGCCATGTAGATACCTTCAAACAAATAAATTTGGTTTGTGTTTTTTTTTTTTTTTTTACTCTGCTTGAAAAGTTCTGATTTTTTTTTCTTTTATGGGAATTGTTACCCAAACCAAACCCAACGCCAAAGTTGAAAACAATATATGCAAGTTACAAAAGTAAATAAAGAAAAAGGGCACAGCATCGGTTCCAGTTCTTTTTGCCTTGGCTCTTTTCTCTTGGCCTCTTCCTCCTCCCCTCTCGATTCTCTCTCTCTCTCTCTCTCTCTCTCTCGTTAACCCCAAATCTTTACTCCCTCTAATTCATCCATGCTGTAAATAAAATTTTAATCAGATTTCATGTTGATAATAAATTTAATATATCCATAACCATTACAAATACAGTGCAGTAAAGGATTCTAATTTAAATATTTGTTCAACGTGCAACTCATATTCTAGTATAAGTTCTACCAAGTCTTACCAAATTCTATATGTACAGAAATGAAAATTGAAAAAGAAAATCTTAAGTTGTGTCAAAAACCCAGAAAGAAAAAAGAAAAAAGAAAAATCTCTCTTGTTTGTCGTTAAGTCTGTCTCTATGTCTCTTTCCCAAATACAAACACAATCTTTTTTCTTTTCCCTCTGAAGTCAAATCCCTTGAACTTTACGTTACACCTATAGCAGTGATAGCATTTCTCCTCCATATTAACCCATCATTATTTTTCCTTTGCCTCTCAACTTCTCAACGCTATCTCTTTCTTTTCTTATCTTTAACAATGGTGCAAAACCACCACTGTGAAGACCACGAGACAGTCGGAGAGAACAAGGAAAAAAGACCCAAGTTCTTTATCAATGACCAAGTAGACATCCTCATAGAAATCCTCAAACGCCTCGACGGCCGTTCCCTCTGCGTCGCCGCCAGCGTCTGCCGTCTCTGGTGCACCATTGCTCGCAATGACTCCCTCTGGGAAAACCTCTGCTTCCGCCACGTGTCTCCTCCACCTTCCAGCGTCCGTTCCGTGGTTCTTGCCCTGGGCGGCTACAAACGCCTCTACACGGGTTGCGTGAGACCGGTGCGGAGCCGACTTGGACGAATGAGGAAAGCCTCCTGGGCTCGCGACGAGGTCCAGCTCTCGTTGTCTTTGTTTTGCGTTGATTATTACGAAAGGCTTGGTGGAAGTAATAGCAGCGGGAGGCTCGTCGGGGAATCGTCACCATCGTCGCTAATGTTCCTTTGCAAGCCTGTTAACGTTTGATTTTTCATCGCCTTATCTTACTTTTGTTTTCAATTCATTATACCTTGAAAGTGAAAACTATCATAAAATTCTTTATAGCTTTTTTTCTTTTTTGTTATAATTAATTATCTATGAATTGTTACTAGATTTGTCACTAATGAAAATTCAATAAGTTCCTTTTTGCTATTGGGTTTTGTTTTTCCTTTTTTTTTTCTTTTCTATTATGGTTATATTACCTAAAAAATGTATTTTTAATTTTATAAATCATTAAAAATAAATATAATAATTATAGTTTAAGGGATAATATCACTTTTGCTACCTATATTTTTATAAATGTTCAATGTAGTACATGTTCTTTGAAAATATCTAATGTGGTATCTAACATTTGTATATTATTTGGTACATGTACTTCTATAAAATATCTAATGTGGTATATGAATTATAAATTTGTGTATTATTAAAGTATCCGATGTTAACATCCTTAATAGTTGCTAAACCAACCAATAAAAATTTGACACCTAATTTTTTTCTTTAAATCATCAATTCCATATGAATAATATAACATTATGGAAAAAGTTAAATAAAACAAAAAAATTGAAATTGAATTAAAATAAAAAAAAATAACTAAATCTAAACAACATAAATTAAAAATCAATTTCTTTGCTTGAGATTTTTCTCAAGACATTTGAAGAGAGGCTTGGGCATGCAATTTTTAAATCAAAATTTCTCCAATTTTTTTGAAACCCTTAAATTTTCAAAAAAAAAAAAGAAATATATAGAAGCCAAAATTTCTCAAAAACTATGTCTCTTGCTTCACTTATTGAGCTTAAACGGGGTTGAATAACTTGATTTCATCTACCATGACATTCTCAAAATTTTGCTTCAAAATTGTTGAATTTTAATTGGTTGGATTAATATTCACTAATGGTGTTAACTTCAGGTATCATAATAATATATAAATTAATAGTTTGGATGCCACATTGAACAATTTCAAAATATAAATACCAAATGTGATATTATTTTTTTTAATAAATGATAGGTGCACTTATAATTTATGAATAAAATATAAACCCTTTATAGTATAATATGTCTATTTCTTTAACAAAATTGAAATAAAATAAAATAAAATAAAATTTTACTAGATTATGATGCCCTTGATAAAAAAATTTATATAATTAATATGGAAATCAAATATGATTTTGATTGAAATAGTAAAATTAATATAATAAAATATTATATATTTTAAGTTCAAATATCATGATTTTTATTATATGTATGTATGTATTTTCTAAATTTATTAAAATATAAAAATACATAAATATTCTCAATTTAATATTTAGTTTTATAAAAGAACTAAACTTTTAAATAATTTTACAATTAAATTAAGATAGGATTAATAAGTGAGAATAATTCAATCAAACAAATTATTATAATAATATATAGATATAGATATTTGATATAATAATATATAATTCTATATATTATTAGGAAAAAAATAATGCCTTACTCGTGCATCGAATGCTAAATTATAAAATAAAATAAAATAATATTTTTAAGCATTTGGGTTTTAAAGGGAAGGTTGAGAGGATGAGATAAATGTAATTTGGAATTTTTAGCTACATAAAAAGAATTTTGTGTCATTTTCTCAAGAGAAGATACGAGGTATGAACACAAACCGTTACCCTTGCCTCAACTTGCTATTCCTTTTTCCTTACGATGAAGAGTTTAAAATAGTTAACTATAAAAACAAAGGTAATTCTTTCCTGAACTAATATAAGGTTTCATCGACTTGTCATTTTGGGATAATATTAAGTAAATGATAATTAGATAAACAAAAGTTGTACACATTTATGAAGAAGACCAAACAAGAATAAATATGGTCATGATTGTGATTGGCATTATGCTATTAATAGAGGTATGGGCCTGTAATTCTGATTGTGACTACTCAAAACCTTCTCATTTCATTCAATCTTATTTCTTTTTCTAGGTAAAACCATATCTATAACACTATATAAAAGTTGTCCCTAGTGAATGAGATGCTTGGATTGAGATAATTAAAAGGGTGATTAATTGACAACAAAGCAATAGTTTATTAAAAATTTAAAACTATAAACCAACGTGGAAGATGGTCTAAAAAGGAATTAATAAATGTATTTCAACTTAATTATGTTTTTCTTGTATTTAAAGGATTAACTTATGTTATTAGGATATTTGTTAAAATAATAAACACTTCACGTGATTTTTATTAGAGTAATTTTGTTTGAAATATGGTTTTTAAAGGATGAACAAGTTAATTTCATTGTATCATTTGAGCCATTCTATCCAACCTATTATGAATTTCCTTTGAGCCTATTTTACTAGAATAAATTCATGTGCTTGATTTGATTACATTTGAGCTGAAAAGCTCTTCCTAAAGGTTTTAAATTATAGTAGATATGATTCACATTTTGTAAGCTATCAAATATCTTTAGTAATAAAGCATGAGAAACGTATAATTACTCTGCTAGTTACATCATGAGCTTCAAAAGAACCAGTGGCTCGATTGGGTAACTAAGCGTTGGTGCTTAAATTGTTTTTTTTTTTTTTTTTTTTTTTTTTTTGCATCAACAGGTTTGATGTTTCCTAATATGGTCCATTGATATAGATGTGAGTAAAACCAAAGGCTATTTAAGTGTGATTAATTGAGTAATTCAGGGTAGGTGCTTGGGTTGTCATTTACACATTATAGCAAAACAGGTTTTTAGCGGCCTTTTTTTTGCCCCACTAAAATTTGTGGTGTTTATGTGGAAAAACATCGCAAGAGATTCGAGCATATTGTGGCGTTTATAGTAAAAGTGCCGCAAAATATCATGTTCTATAGCGGCGTTTGTAAGAAAACACCACTAACATTAACAGATTTTACCAACCCATTTTATTTCATATAGAACCCGCATTTTCAATATATTTTCCTATAACTTCAAATCTAAATGATACTATCACGAAAAAAATATGTATATGATCTAAATTAATAACTGAAATAAAAAAATATATATTCAAAAGTTATATTGTTAAGATATTCTCACAATAAAAAAACAAAAGTCTAAGATGGCGGATTCTGCGATTGATTCTGTTGAAACATCTTCATCATATTTTGAAGCTGTAGCTGGAGTTCATCATATTTTATCGTTGCCTCTGCTTCCCTCGCTGCTGCCTCCGCTTTAAGTTGTAGCTAGAGTTTATCATATTTTCTTTTAGCCTCTGATTCTCTCGATGCTGCCTCTGCTTTAAGTTGAGCAATTTGCTCAATTGTGCTCGCTTGCATTTGAGCCATCTGGTCTCTTAACCTCTAAACTTCAGCTTGAGCCTGATTCACAGAAAGCATGTACTGCTGCGAGCTGGATCCAAAATATTGGGTTGGGCTAACAAAAAATCCTTGAAAACGACCCGACCATACCTTTCAGGACCCAAAACTTCAGTAATAACTCGGTTATCAATGTCGTCCAGATTAACAAAACTATCACTTGAAGCCGTAGCTTCATACTCTGCCCTTTTATCCTTTAGTTTCTCCTAATAAATCAATTAAGGAGTTAGAAACAAAATATATAATCAAGCAAATGCAACATAACTTGGCATTATTTGCATTACAAACGACGAATTAAACCATTATAATTAAACATGATAAATATTTAAAATAATTCAAATTTTATTAAGTAAATTTACCACAATTTTTGCAACTTTAGTAGTCATAGGAGATCCATCTTCCTTTCCATACTCATGATTTTAAAAAGATTAAATCCATCAGATGCTAGCCCAAGCCTTACATTCCGAGGACCGCTTGCAAAGCTTGGAAATTTCCTATCAAATGATTTCCAAGCTAAAGAATCAGCAGGATGCACTACACCAAAATAGACTTTTAGCGGCGTTTTTAGTGGCGTTTTAAAGGAAAACGCCACTAATATTACACATTAGCGGCGTTTGAAAGAAAACGCCGCTAAAAAATGAGCAATAGCGGCGTTTATTTTGAAAACGCTGCCAAAAAGGATAAATAGCGGCGTTTTTTAGTAAAACGCCGCTAAAAGTCCGATCTTTAGCGGTGCTTCTGGAGAAACGCCGCTAAAAGTCTGATCTTTAGCGGCGCTTCTGGAGAAACGCCGCTAAAAGTCTGGTCTTTAGCGGCGCTTCTGGAGAAACGCCGCTAAAAGTCTGGTCTTTAGCGGCGCTTCTGGATAAACGCCGCTAAAAGTCTGGTCTTTAGCGGCGCTGCTGGAAAAACGCCACTAAAAGTCTGGTCTTTAGCGACGCTGCTGGAAAAACGCCGCTAAAAGTCTGGTTTTTAGCGGCGCCGCTGGAAAAACGCCGCTAAAAGTCTGAGTATATATTAATTTTAATATATTAAATTAATTATCATTATAGTTTAGGGTTTATGATTTAGCATATAAAATTTAGGGTGTAAGGTTTAGGAGTTACTATTTTAAATGTTTAGGGATTATGGTGTATAGTTTGTGGTTTAAAGTTTAGGGTTTCATGGGTTTAAGGGTTATGGGTTAGGGGTTAATGGTTAGAGGTTAAGGGTTTATATTGTATGATCATTTAGGGTTTATGAGATATAAGATAGAGGTTTAAGGTTTAGAGTAATTAGTCTCTTTTAATTTATATATTAAATAATTTATTACATAATTGTAAAATAGATATATTAATTTCAATATATTAAATTAATTATCATTATAGTTTAGGGTTTAGCGTTTAGCATATATAATTTAGGGTGTAAGGTTTAGGAGTTTCTATTTTAAATGTTTAGGGATTATGGTGTATATTTTGTGGGTTAAAGTTTAGGGTTTCATGGGTTTAAGGGTTAAGGATTAATGGTTAGGGGTTAGGGGTTAGGGGTTAGGGGTTAGGGGTTTATGTTGTATGATTTAGGGATTATGAGATATAGGATAGGGGTTTAGGGTTTAGAGTAATTAATCTCTTTTAATTTGTATATTAAATAATTTCTTACATAATTGTAAAATATATTAGTAGTATAAAAAATCAATAATACATATTAGTAGTATAAAAAAATATTTTATTCTTTGAAATAGTAAATTAAAATGATTATAATAAATAGAGATGTCAAAAGTATGTAAATTAATTATAATTAATGTATGTAAATTAATTATAATTAACTGTAACAGAAAGAATTTTATTATGAAAATAATAACAATAAGATTAATTTTAAAAAAAAGTCGTTATAATTGTAATAATTTAAAAGTTATTTTATTCAAAAAAATTTAAAATATATATTCTTTTTTCAAAATTATTGAAAAGATTTAATATTATTTTAATACCAATTCAATTTAAAAAATTACTAAACAATATTATTTTAATATTTAAGGTATTTAGCGGCGTTTTTTACTCAAAAACGCCGCAAAAAGCTAACTAAAAAACTGTTGGAACGCCGATACCCCATGGCGCAGCAGAATAAAATTAAACCCGGCGATCCAAACCATGGATCCATGTGTGAGGAACGAATCGGGGTGAAATAAAGGTTTCGAAATTACCAAAACTTCAATCTGAGTAGACAAATGACGCCTTGACAACAAGAGTTTTGATCTCATCGTCGAATCAAGCCACAACCTTTTCCGATGTCGGCCTCTACGTGATCCACCCGGTTTGACTATGAGCGGAAGAAATCTCCAAAACTATTTTGGAGGTTTATTTGCTTGACTTGCTAGACCTAACAAGCAATCTATTAGGGTTTTTTTTTTTTTTTCATAAGCTTTGCCTCTTTTAAATATCTTTTATATTGGATATCCTTTTAATTGGGCCTTTTATAATGGGTATCTTTTCATTGGGCCCATTATTTGGTATCCTTTTAATACCCTTTTATAATTGGTATCTCTTCAATGTATCATAAGATTAAATAAATACAATAAAGTTTTTAACCAGAAAATTATAATTACATTAATTATATCCAAAATTATAATTACATTAATTATAATAAGGATTTCGTAAACTATATTTATTTAAATTTATATATGAATCAAATTCATATATTAATAGAATTATGTTGTCATTATGTGTACAACATCCTTGTACATATAATATGTTCAATATTTGATTGCCCAATTAAATTAATTCTTTAATTAATTTAATTCATGTGACAACTAAAAATAATACCAATTATATTTTATTCCGTTCATTTAAACCATAGGGTGTGACCCGTAGGTTCTTGCAACGTTAGCGGTAATAATAGAACGATTCTAATGTCACAAACAATGAGTGGCATCTAGCAATGCATCATTGCTACCTAAGTTACAAGAAGTCATGATTCCACATAACCTTTTGTGATTAACCTTTCATACATTAATCCTTAAGTCCTTTATCTCGGAATGGACACAAGTCATGGAATAGTCACACTTGTATAGTCCATCCCATGTTTCTTGATATCTTGAGTAGACTATGATATACAAATTAGTATGACATCTCATGTCAACTTATTTGAGCATGGCCATGCATTTCTAGTCTCACTCAATCAAGTGGCCTAAGATATTACTCCCATTATGTAGGAGGGACTTATCCTATATTGATCAACCATATCCTCTACATAGATTGTGGTATATCCAACATCGTCTTTATAGAACAACCAATTACGGTACGCGTTTGATGTATCAAAATATACAACTCACGATGTTGAGATAATAATTATCTCAAGTCCGAGGATCATATACATATTAATCACTATGAGTAATGTTGTGACAATTACATAATAATCCAATAAACATACTCATAACGGGTCAATCCAATATGTTGTTCTCTAACACACATATTCATGCATTGATTTTGACAATCCACATCAATGACAACTCTTTATCATCAATCAACTACATGTTAGTCTTAATGCATTATTGTTGTCCTAGTCAACAATAATACTCGACTAAGGATCTTTTAAGAATAATCATATTATTCTTAGGACATTATTATAAAACAGTTTATTTATACACACAGAAAGAAAAACTGAAATAATAATGACAACGCTTTATATTAATAAACATGGTAAATTAAGTATGTTATTACAACCATCTCATGATTGGTCTTTGGGCATACTCTTACAAAAACGACGCCGTTTACTTTTGTATTAGCGGCGCTAGAGATAAAAACGCCGCAAAATAGGATTAATAGCGGCGTTTGTTTTTCAAAACGCCGCAGAAAGAAATAAAATTGAATTGAAACGGCGCGGTTTTTATTTTCTCAAATTTCTCAAATTTGGGCTAAGTCTTCTTTTTCTTCTTCCCAGTAGATATCTCCGTCTGCCTAGGTCTTCATCCCCTTTCCCAACTGGTAATCCCCCCTTTCTTTCTTCCCTCCTTTCTCAATTTTAATGCTTTGTGTTTTTCTTAAGTGGTTTGATTTGAAACTTTTTAATTCGAAACTCTGAAAAATTTGAAGGATGAATTGTTAGATTCGAAACTTTTTGGGTATTTTTTTAGGCATTTGTTTGTTATTGCTTAGGTTACAGTGGGCAAACATCCCGAGAGAGTGATAAGCATTCAGCCTCCAAATGCAGTCTACTCCGATTCGCTCTACTTTCGCCAAACAAACGCAAGATTTGTACATTCATTTCTCTTGTCTCTCCGCCTCTGAATCAATGGTGAGCCCCTCGCTCTTTCTCTTTTTTTTTTTTGGTTGTTTTCTATATCTTAACTATAATCTAGGGTTTGTGTCAAGATAGATCTTGATTTGGGTTTGAGTTCACCAACTTTGCTTCCAATCATGCAAAGAATGTCGACAAGTGATGGACAAGGTCTGTCTGATCTCTATATCTTAACTATTTATATTTTAATGCTTATTTGATTCTTTATTTTACTTTTGAGCATAAGTTTGAAAACATTTGAATTTGAATTATATCGAACATTTGAAATTTCCATTGAAGAAAGTAGAATCGATGAGGATGGTATTTCATGCGAGTGGAATAAATTGCATCGCATAGCAGCCAACCAAGAAATTAGTTAGGTTGTAACATCAAATCTATCACAAGCATTCACCTATGGAACCCTTTTTCCTTATTCTCGCGACACACGCTGGTAAGGGATTGTCGATATTGTTTAGTCTTTTTATCAAAAAAGTGTAAAGTTTTTAAGCTTGCAACCTCTCGCTTCTTTTTGTCTTTGAATAAATTTTTTTATTAATCTAAAATTTAAGGCTAAACTGCACAGGAAGTTTATTTATGACTTTTTTTTTTTTTTAACCGGAGAAGATCCTATCTGAAACTTTCTTTTTGTAAGCAATAGATAAAGAGAGATTATCTTGAATAGAGATGAAGGTGATGAAGTATGCCAGTACTTATGACGATCTCAAAGATTGATGTTTTCTTGGTGCACCCAATTTGTGATGTGCCGAACATCCGAGGAGTTGTTTGGTCGAATGAATAGGCAATCTACTACTTTACGATTCATTCTCTATTATTATAACTCCAACTTAACATCAACAAATGATTGCTGAAAATTTCATCAACCGGACTTGGTATTTTACCTTGCCTTTTGTTCTCTTTCCCAATGTTATCGAGGACAGAAATCCATGTCCCTAGTGTGGCTTTCTTTCGAATGGAGATTTTAAGCACCTATGTCAAAACTTCTTTAGTTAGAACTTACCTTTCTATAATCAATAGTATTGAAAGAAACGTTCTCCTTTTCTTTCTTGGTGATTAGAACGGCTTAGATTGTACAATTTGAGCATGACATTCATCATAGCTTATAATGTTTGATATTTAATTCTTTGAATGCTTGAAAGTCGCAAAGCGGTCTTTGTTTTTTTGGTCACATAATGACAAGACGCCTTGATATTCGAATTACGAAAGTTGTAGCTATAGTTTATTGTCATCCGAATATATTTATATGATTTAAAATCATTTCCTTTACTTTCTTTTCTCGTTTTGCTCTGTTGATTACGATTATTATGTAAAGGAACTCGGTAACTTATTGCCATAGCTTGAGAAGTAAAACCGGTGACTCGATAAAACAATATCGCTTCCATGTATGTGAAATATTTACTCACGGAGACAAAGGTGGTTAACAATTTTAGATTTTATGTTAAATAAACCAATCAATAGGAGTGTACCGCAAGAACTTGAATATATTGTCATGGGCTTTCGCAGCTTGAATCGGGATGATCTCATGTATTTTCTATTTTTTTATTGTTTATCTTTTGAAACCAAATTAATCGCTTCTTAAACCGCCTAGTAAATGAATCATTTAGTGGGTCTTGGTTTCATTTATATCGCATCGACATTGATCAATTTACAATGAGAGCTAGATCTCCATTTGTTGTCGTATGGTAGTTGAATACACACCGCTTTCTAAGAACGACACAAGGATTTCATAGAAAAAATTTAAGTTGTCATCAAATGAGATAATAAATTTCGTAAATTTGTAAATGGAAGGAGTCTAATTATTATATAAGCTCTTCCCATCACGTGATTTATAGTCCCAATCAATCAAATTAGTTTTCTTTACAAATTCTTATAGTTAATCAATAAATTTCAGGCTAGATTTGCGGTTGAAAATTTCTAATATTGTCTATGATTTCTTTGTTTACTGTTAATGTTTTAATAGTATGCGATGTCCTAGGCTCCTCGTTGTGGTGTCGCCTATGTTTTAATATTAATCATTTATATTAATAGAATGGAGGACCATTGATAGCTCAAAAACATAACTATAACTTATACATTTGTAAATATAATTTTTAGCCCAATAAAATTTTCAAACCGTTTCTAATATATATATTAAAAATTTTGCAATCATGAATTCAAAGTTGGACTTAAAGGGAAGATTCGGGTCTACCAAGTGGAAGAATCAACTCTAAGCTACTACCGATCAATATTCTGTATGCAGACTCAACTCAACTCTAGTTTGTTTATTGTAAATCCTTTTATATTTTAGAATTCCAGTATTTGTCTTCAATTTGTCAATTTGATTCAATATCCTTAATCTTCAAATGATTGAGGTCTTGGATAATTTATTACTGATAATTTAGTTCGAAATTCATTAGGAATGTTGCAATAATCTTTTGAAATTGGAACAACAATCCTTTACAAATATGCAGAACAAAGAGATCGCCTTAAGGTATAAACAGAAAATGAGGTCCTTTGCTGATGCATTTCTATTTAAATAATGTAAATGAAAATTTAACAGATGCATTTCTATTTAAATCACATGGAAGAAGTGATCAAGTTTTTTGAAACATATCACAAGGTAATCAAATCTCTATCAGTATATAATTAACCACTCCATGCATCAGTATATAATTCATTATTTTTCTTTTCTTAATAATTTGAATTAGCATAAAGTAGCTTAAGTTTCGTTTCAGTTAAAAATTCATTGTGATTTGATATGTTTCAGTTAATATCGGCTTATACCAATGTGTATTAATTTATAACCATTCATTAAATTATTAAACTTAATTAATAATTTTAAAATTTATTTTACATATTAATATTTGCAAGTATATTATATATATATATATATTATTTTGAAAAATGATAAATTCGAAACTATATACTAAAACACAATAACACATACTCATATTAAAATAAAAATGATACATAAATATCTTGTAAGTTAAACTGAACATTGTTTTGTTGGAGTTATTCGGGACCTATCTTTTAATGAGTTATATGGAGACATACCATTTTCGATATCGAAATTGAGGCAACTGGAATTCTTGTAAGTTAATGTATATATCTTCATTTTTTGTGATAGCTTTTTTTACTAGACAGGTGAGCTATTAAACTTAATGTATATATCTTCATTTTTTGTGATATTTTTTTTTTTTTACTATGAAAATATTAAACATTGGTGATTGCTGGAGTAAGAAGGGTGGGTATAGATTTGGCTACGTTTAGGTTGGTTCTTGCCACATTGAGTTGGAGGATTTTCTTCCTGGTAATTCCATGAAAATAACTTACTCACCTTGAGTAAAAAGTGGAAACAAATAAAAAGAGATATGGGAAGTGTTGTATGTTTGATGCTTCTACTGATATTAAATTTCAATGTCTATATTGCTTTAAGCTGATTGACATTGAGATTGCTTGTTGAAGTATTGACTGATGAAAACATCTTTTTGAATTTGTGATAGATTTTCAGTGGGAATTTATTGATATTCTTTGTTACTTACTTGTGTATCTTGGCTGTTGGTACATTTATTTAATTTGTAATAAATTTTCAGTGGGAAGTAGCTATAGCTCTCTTATTTTCTCTTTTAAAATGTGTTTTGCTGTGTTAACTTTTATCTGAGTTGATGTCCTGTCTATTGGAATCTGTAAAATTGGCTGCAGGAGGTCAATGGAAAGAAGGTTATTCAACTGGAAACTGCAGCTGGTGCAGCAATTAGGGTATAAAATTGTATCAATTATGGTTATGATGTATTAAATTATATATTTTTAAATTGGATTTGTGGCGTTTTTATAATTTTTTATTTTTTTATTTTTTAGGACTTTTAGCGGCGTTTTTGGTAAAAGCGTCGCTAAAAGTATAATATTTTAATTTTTTTTATTTTTAGGACTTTTAGCGGCGTTTTTCGTAAAAGCGCCGCTAAAAGTACAATACTTTAATTTTTTTTTATTTTTTAGGACTTTTAGCGGCGCTTTTGGCCAAAGCGCCACTAAAAGTATAATATTTTAATTTTTTATTTTTGTGATTTTTAGCGGCGTTTTAGGAAAAGCGCCGCTAAAGACCATGACTTTTAGCGGCGTTTTTTGGGAAGCGCCGCTAAAGACCATGATCTTTAGCAGCGTTTTTTCAACATAAACGCCGCAAAACTTTGCGGCGCGTGTAGTAGCGGCGTTTTTTGGGGCGCTTACCAAAGCGCCGCAAACACTTTTAGTGGCGCTTATAAACGCCGCTAAAGGCCAAAAAAAAACGCCGCTAAAAGTCTGTTTTGCTATAGTGATGCCTTAATAATCCATCACCGATTCGTTCATTATGATGCCAACTCATAGACTCGGCTGTCTTTGACGACATGAAAAGCCTTTAAAGCCTTGGTATTAGTGTAAAATATCGCAAAATCTTTACTAGCTTCTTTCTTAACTGTGCCTTACCTTCATCCTCATTCACATCTTTTGCATTCTTATTCATCCAACGAGATTTACCGCAAATATGACAAGAATGTTGGTTTTTTCGATTACCCCAATACAACATGCAGTCATTTGGGCAACTATGAATTTTTTTCGTACCCAAGGCCTAAATCCTTTATCAGTTTCTTCATATCTTTGCATGAATAAGGGATTTTTGCAAACGGAAACATATCTCTCAAAAACTCTAACAGCAGCATAAAAGAGTTTTCGGTCCACCTTCCCAAACATTTTAAGTGAAAAAGACGAATGTAGAAGGACAATTTTGAAAATTTTGATCCCTCATAAAGTTCTTCATTCATTTCATTAAATAACTTGTAGAACTTCGCCGCTTCTTCATTTAGCTCTTGATCAAGTGCACTTCTTCCTATTTTGGTAAAAACATTTCCACCAATATCACAATCATTGGATGCAATAATTTCAGGTGGAAATGATTACAAACAATGACTATACATATTAAATGCATCCCGCAACATACCTTCCATGTCATCTTCTCTAACAGACTGATGGTGAGCATTATGAGGATAAACCAGATTAATCGTTGAAGAGGTTCTAAGAGGTCTACACTCTCCATAGAAAATCCATTTTTTATACCCCCGAATAAAGCCATCAACAATTCGATGTTCGTAAACAACTTCACGAATATGCCAATTGATGTTGCCAGACTTCTTACACGGGCAAAAAAACATATTCTCTTGGCTTGCATTTTGAAATGCAAAATTTAGACAAGTTTGTACTCCATTTCGATAGTCGTTGCTTATCTTTGACAAATCCATCCAACTCTTATCCATTTCGTAGTTCTTGAAGGCTAAAGTTAACAATAAATTGCGGTTACTTAAGTGTTCTAAATAGATTTAAATCATGTCATTGTACTAAAATAGATAATATATATCAAGCAATAAATAAACAAAATAATATAGATTTGGTTGTTTTCTAATTCTTTATTTCTAATTAAAACATGTAAGTAATAAATTTACCACAACCAAATCAAATAAACAAGAAATTTCAAATTTTAATTCAATTAAATTAAAAATGTAAGTAATAAGAGGTACTTACAAATGCAATTAAGGAGAGCTTAAAATGGATTTGTTTGATTAGACAATTCAAATGAGCCTATTGAATACTTCTTTTGTAGGGATCCAATTCACTGTTTCAATAAAAAAATAATAAATAAATGGAGTTGCTTTAAGTCTCTGCCTCTATGTCTCTTTCCCAAATACAGACACAATCTTTATATGAAACTAAGATAGACTAGAAGCACTAATAAAGATCCTAATTATAGGTTGAAAATGTAGGTTTAATTGAGGGAAATCTCATCCAAAATTCATGGAAGCTTTGCTAATCAAATAAAAACTCTTACAAAGGAAATGCTAATTATGATTAAATAACAAAAAAAAATAAAATCAGCAAATTACAGTCCCAATCTCAAACATAAATTATAAAGCAAATCACCACATAAAATTCCAACTAACCAGGTTATGTTTGCATCTAAAAGATCTAACACTAATCAGTCATACAACAAAATAGCAGCATACACCAACGCCAAAATAGCAAAGAAAACAACTACTAACAAACGCTCAAGCAGTAGCACAATCGACTCCAAACAACACTAAAACAATGACCCAAAAACACGAAAAATAGTTGCTAAACTGACGTCTAGCATAGCAGGAAACCAAAGATACATGGAGATTGCTATTATTTTTCAATAAATTATAGAGTTAAAATTTAAAGGTGTTAAAAGAACTGACCTGATTTGTTAAAACCCGAACGAATCGAGCTGCGATGGACGGAGTAGAGGACTGTCGAGCAGCAATGGACAGAGTAGCGTCGATAAAGGAGACGGAGATCAATGGCGAATACACTGTCGACGGCGATGCAACAGACAGATGACCGAACAGACTACTAGCAGCAGACAGATGGGAAAGAAAAAACTAAGTTAGGGATTTGGGGAAAAACTAAGTTAGGGATTTGGGAAAAACGATTTGGGGAAATAGAGGTTGGAGGGTCAGCTATCAAAACGGCGCCGTTTCAATAAAAATTAAAAAATATTCGCGGCGTTAAATGCTGTTATTGCTTTACCTTTAGCGGCGTTTATGAGAAAAACACTGCTATCATTTTTAATCTTTTACGGCGTTTTTAAATGCCGCTATTTCTTTACCTTTCACGACATTTATGGGAAAAACTCCACTAACGCTGCTCCCATTCAGTGTACTATTTGCGACGCTATTTCTACAAAGGCCACTATAGAACGACTTATTGCGGTGTTTTTCAGTTAGCACCACTAATGGTATATATTTGTAGCATTTTTTTATCCAAACGCCACTAAAAACGCTGCTAAAATCTTAATTTGTTGTAGTGACACTAGTGTTCAAAGATAATCATCTTAAATTCAAAGAAGTGAAAAAACACAAAGTGCCAAAAAAAGTTAAGTGCTTAATTATGTTTATTGCTAAATTTTTAGAAATATGCTTCTGTAAAAAATGCATGCTTTGTTAAAAAGGTCTTGGTGAAATGGGTTATGGTAAAATTGTATTCAAACTTTGGGGAAGAAGAGAATTTCATAGTTTATGCTCAAGAAAATTCAAACGTGACTAGGTGCTTCGGGTTTGTGAGCCTAAATTTCTTATTATCATACTTGACCCCTTTACCTTAGAGTCTTAAGTGACCATAAAAAACGTATTAAGACTTGATCACATACTCTTGATTTTTCTAACACTTCTTATGTATTACACATTGTAAGGAATGTTGATCATACACGAGCACAAATATCTATTGTTTCTAATTAATCTTAATTGTATGTATTATTGTTGATGTTATGTTTTGCTTAGCATACAAGATTTTAATTGTGTTCATAAAAGTTTGTTTACTTGTTCCATTAGTACATAATGATATTTTCAATTTCTGATTTGGGTTAAGTATTTATTTAGCTTACATTTACATTTGGATTTGTATATGCATTAGTGTTTTGTTATACTTGAGGACAAGCACGGTTCAAGTGTGGTCGAATTTGATAAGTGCATAAATTCCAATTTATTTGTGATAATTTTTCCTTTGAATTGTGAAATTGAAGTTTTTAATTATTTTATTTGAACTCATATGTTATTTTTAATGGTTTGGGAGAAATAATTTGAGAAAAGTGAGCTTAAAGATTAACTTTGGCAAGTTTTTTTTTTCATATTGAACTTTTAACTTACATTGCTTCATTATTTTGGCTATATCCTAAGCTGTAAAACTCCTATTTAGGCTCATAATATATCGTTTGGAAGAGAGTTAAAATTCTAACCAAGCTTATTTCATGACTTGAGGCCATAAAACATCATGAAGGTGCCCAAAAATGGCTTACAAGTTTGTGATCTCGCACAATTTGTTGTGGCAAATTAAGGCCTTTCCGACACTTAACAAAGTTGTTTTCTAGTGTTTTTATTTCGTTTTCGATTTTTATGTGCTTAGGTTTAATTTTGGTAAAATAAGCAGTTTTATGTAGTTTTTAGTGTTTTGACGACTAGTAAGGCCAACTCGGGCCTTGGGTATGACTAATAGGTTATTTGAGTGTGTAGGGCATCAATTGGGCTTAAGTATGCAAGGAACAACGACCATGTCACGTCATCAACATATAGTATCACGATACTAAACTTTGAAGCATCAAGGGTTAAAAACATGGTTAACGTCGCAACATGGGGATCTTGGTGTCACGACGTCGTGACATCATCATGACAAATTGCAAACATCAACGGTCGCGTGATCAAAATTTTAAAGATGCAATTTGTTTATTAAATCAAGGGTATTTTAGGAATAAATTACCTTAATGTTGCCCTAGGTTTTGCCTATATTATACACCCTTATAACCTTATTGTGGTGGTAGTTGATAGCTAAAACAATTAAATAGTTTTATTTTTCATTGTAACTTATTTATGTTCACTTAGTTGGGATTATTTCTGTTTCAATGTGAAGACGATTGCAAGCAGGGGATTGCTCCAGCACTGTACCTCAATTAATTATCAATGAGCAATTTCTCTATTTATATTTTATTCTTTTATTTATATTCCATTTCTCTGGCCAATTAATGTTTATATGAATATTAGAATAAATCTTGTGCTTATTTCATATCTAGCATGTTTCAATTATGAAACCGTGTAATTGATTAAGTAGTTTAATAAGTGGATGTATGCATAGTTAGCGGATTCACAAGGATTTCTCTTACGAATGAATTAGTATAAATTCATGTGTGCATAAACCCTAGGATTGATAACCCTAGGAAGTAACATAGGTAAACGATTTACGAGACGAGATTACCGAGTAAATCGTAGATTTATCTCGGTTAGGAAAGTGAGGCCGAGAGGTAAGCATGTACTAGTCGATTAGTTAGACTGAGAGATAATACTGTTTAGTTAATAATTAATTTACAACAGCCTATTTTTTAGTGGTGTCAGAAATAGTGGTTCCGAGACCACAATTCCGATGTGTGAGTCCGGAAATATTATTTATAATATTTACAAGGTCATTATGGTATCATATTGAAACTTGGTCCAGTAATTTTGACGTTTAGATAGTTAATTAAATAAAATGATTAAATCGTAAAAGTTGCAAAAATCAATTATTATTATTAGGGATTTTGTGCAAATTGGTTATGAAAGATATAAGTGGATGGTTTTAAATTGCAATTAGGCCATTGTTAATGTTAATGGACGGTTGAACATTAATTCTAGTATATTTTTGTATGTTATATATTTCAATTTAATTATTAAAGCTATTATAATAATAAAACATAAAGAAAACCGCTACCATGAAACTCCATTGTTGTTTAAGGGAAGTTTGACTAAGCTATTTCTCCTTGCATGTAAGTGTATTTTCCAACCATTTTTCATGAATTTTATGTTTTCAAGATAGTTGTTTTGAAATCTAATTAGTTTAAGGACCATTTTGTGAAGTTATCAAAGTTTAGAAAACTTGTCATTGATATTCTTGAAGTTTTCTTGATTTTTATTCTTGAACTTGAAGCTTGATGATGGTTTTGGTCTAGATTGTAAAGTGATTTTGATTAGTTTTCATGTTTAGGGATTAAATTGGAAAAAAAATAAATTAGACATGGTTTTCTTGGAAAATTTCAGGATGTAAGGACTACTTTTGGGTGTTAATGAACTCGGCACATGGGTATAGGGATTAATTGTGAAAATAATCTTGTTTTGGTCTTAAGGACCAAATTGATTAAAGTGTAAAAGTTTAGGGCAATTGTGAAAAAATTGTAAATAGGAAGACATTTGTATTAAATTGAATATTACATGAAGTTGAAGCAAATAAATTGAAATAAAGTACTTTATAGATCAAGAACCAATAGATAATCGTGGAAAAGGAAAAATTGCTAAATAGTCACTAAATTGTTATTTCTATAATTTGGTCCTGATAAGTTCATACGGTTTTGTTTAGTATAATTTGAAATGTTATATTGCTTTGTGAGTTGTGGTTGTTGGATACTTTAGGTATAGTTGGATTGTTATAAATTGTTATGAGGTGAGAAAGTAATTGACTTGAACAATGTTAATACGATGATATGTATTGAGCCCGGATGAACATAGGATAAGATACAATTGGCATGCCAATATGTTATTTTGCATGCTATACGGGATTGAATTGTGGTGTGATGATGATTCCTGACTTTCTGTTATTACACTGGGTATACCGAAATCCAGTATTTGTTGTAGATTACCAAGTTATATTTACAGTGCTTTTGGCATGTTAATGGGGGCAGATGTAAAGCCTATGGGCCTGGTACTTGGTGCCCAGACGTGTTTTGGGAGGGATGTTAGCCTAGGGGCTGGGAATTTGGTGCCTAGTCATGTACTCGATTTGTTTGGCTCGTTTGAGCTTTCTGGCGTGTCATGGGTGGATAGCCGCTTATTCGTATATGTTTATATCGTTCATTGGGCAGATTTCCAATAGTTAAATGACTTGTTATTAAATTATACAAATGTTTGCATGATTTTCCAATATTATATCGTGACTTGGTATCAAGTGGTCTTGAACGATTGAATAGATTATGCAACTCATATATATATATAACTCACATGTTGAATAGTTGTGGTTGGCAGAAGTAATGTTATTAACATTGTTATTATACAAATTTGCTAAGTTTATTTGGTAAATTTTAACGTTTCAACCTGTGAACTTACTAAGCTCTATTGAAGCTTACTCATGTTGTTTAACTATTTTCTTGTAGATATCGTTTTGTGGAATCGGGCGATCGGATCAACTCGAAGATCACACTATCTAGCTACCTTTTGGTAAATTTTGAAAACCTTTATTTTCCGCTGCACAAGAAAATTGTTTTTGAACCAATTTTTTCCAATAGCAGCTAATCCATATTGATATGTGTGGTCCACAAGCAACTCCTTCATTGAATGGCAGCAAATATTTCATTATCTTTATTGATGATTTTACCAGAATGTGATGGATTTACTTCATGAAGCAAAAATCTGAGGTTGTTGAAGTGTTTTTAAAGTATAAGAGATAGGTTGAGAATCAAAATAGTTGTAATATTCAGGTTGTCAGATATGATAACGGGACTGAATATACCTCACAAAGGTTCAGTGCTTTCTGTGAGGAGGCTAGGATAGAGCATCAACTTATTGCTTCTTACTCTCTACAAAAAAAAAATAGTTAGTAGGAGGAAAAACAAGACTATTATGGAGATGACTAGGTGCATGTTGCATGAGAAGTCCCTATCTAAGGAGTTTTGGGCTGAGGCAACTAACACAATTGTATTTTTGCTGAATATACTGTTTATGAGGGTACTAGAGAAGAAAACACCTTATGAAGCTTAGTTTGAGATGAAGCCAACTCTGAAGAATTTGAAGATGTTTGGTTGTTTATGATTCTGTCATGTTACACAGGTTAATAGGGACAAGTTAGGAGAGAAATCTGAGCATGGAATATTTGTTAGTTATAACTTGGTGTTAAAAGCCTATAAAATCTATCAACCTCAAGCAAGGAAGATGATTGGAAGTAGAGATTTCTACTTCCCAAAAGATGAGCAGTGGGATTGGACAAGTGACACTGAAGCAAAGAAGCAAGAGTTATCTCTCAATCTTAATGAATTGGTGTATGATACACCAATTAGAGGTACAAGATCATTGAGTGAAGTTTATCAGAGGTGTAGTGTGGCTATTCTTGAACTTGCTGGGTATGAGGAAGCCAAAGATGATCAAGAATGGATTGAGGAAATGAAGGAAGAGCTGGGTATGATAGAGAAAAACCAGATATGGGAGCTAGTTGGGTGACTTGCAAACAGAAAGGTGATTGGAATGAAGTGTGATTTTAGGACCAAACTTAATCCTTATGGTTGAGTCATCAAGTACAAGGCTAGGTTAGTAATGAATAAAGATGCACATATTTGGGAGTCAATTTTTCTTAAACTTTTGCTTCTATAGCAAGGATGGACACAATCAGAATGCTTCTAACTGCATTAGCTTAACAAAGTTGAAGGGTGTATCAGTTGGTTGTGAAGTAAGCATTCTTGAATGGAGTATTAGAGGAAGAAATCTATGTTGAGCTATGTGTCTAGGGAAGTGCAAAAGACAAGTGAAGTGAAGCTGGTTTATTGCAGATCAGAGGACTAGATGGAAGGTATTTTTACCAAGTATTTTCATGTTAGTCGATTTGAGTTTCTTAGGAACAAACTTGGTGTCTGCAACAATTGAGTTAGTGTCTCAAGGGCTGCAAAGTATTTTTCTATCATTAAGTTAGTCTTAGTTGAAGTTCTAGTTTGTAGGGAGTTTGTTTTTGATATTTTTAGGTTCAGCTGTAGTAAAACAAGCTGTTATTTTTCTATGTTAGTTGAAGTTCTAGTTTGTAGGGAGTTTGTTTTTGATATTTTTAGGTTCAGCTGCAATAAAACAAGCTGTTATGTGTTAGTTGAAGTTCTAGTTTGTAGGGAGTTTGTTTTTGATATTTTTAGGTTCAGCTGCAATAAAACGAGCTGCTATTTTTCTGTATTAGTGAGATGTTTTAGTGAGAGTAGGAAGCTGAGCTTGTTAGTTTGTTTTAGACTCATGTATATAATCATTGCAGTTGGTTAATGAATTTTGATCCTTCCCCATTTTTATTTCCTATGTTTCTATTAGCTCTCTGTCGAAACAACACAATAAATAATAAATTGACTTCATTTGGTAATTTTAGCCATTGACATGATTTGATTTAAGCGAAAGGAAATTTTTTTTTACCTATTTTTACTAGAATTTTGCTATTTTTCTAATTTCAAACTTAAATGTATATTAATTATTCATTAAGTAACTAAACTCAACTTATATTCGACATTTCCTATGCCATTAACAAGGATGCTTTGGACTCTTTCTGGCGATCTTTGTAGTTAAGATAATCCTAGGGAATCATGAAAACCCAATGCTTCCAGCTAATTAGCGTCATATTTGCTTATATATAAACATGTCAAAAATGGATGCTCCATTTTCATACACCGAATCGTAGCAGAGGTACTTTCCCTTGCATTCTCTTCGTGTAACAAGCTGATTATCTCTTTGCAGTCACTTTCTACTATCAATCTTCGACACCACATGGTAGCAAGAGGTCGTCACTAATAGCTCATATCTCAACCTGCATAGCTGAGCCAGCACCAATATTCCTGTAATAACCCATCCACCAACTACCTTTTTCATCCCTTAAGATACCACCAGCTGGTATTTTGAACTCCCCCAATACGCTAGCACCATCCACATTCGTTTGGAGTTTGTGTTTCCCCCTTGTCAAATTCACTATTAATGGCGGTAACTTATATAAGCTATTATAAAAATAATGATTTCTAATTGTAACTCCTATCAAAGATTTGGAAAAATAGCAACACAAGTTAATAAAAAATATATAGAAAGTTGGTTTAATTTTCCTGTCAATTTCACATTCAATTGCAATTAGAAAATTAAAGATGGACATAGAAGTTGGTTATGCAATTTAAAAAAAAAAATTAGTATATCTACAGGTTTTGTCAAGAGAGTAATTCACTATCAATTTGCAATACAAGAAATGATTTAAGTTTTCAATTCATTTATTAATGAGACAACCACCTCATGCCTATACATCAACTAAGGCATTGTTTGATTAAGTGTTGAAAAAGTTCAATCAATTGAAAATTAATATTTTTAATAATTTAATTTTTAAACACGTTTGATAACCTACAATAAAAATTACTTAATAGAGAATAAATTTAATTATTTTTTATTTTATTTTATTTTATTTTATTTAAGATTATATTATTATTTATCAAACAATCTAATTATATTCAATATTTAAATTTAAATAATACACCAAGCATACTTTATAACTTAAATTTTTTTATACTTATCTTTTCAACATTTAATTTTTCAATTTATCAAACACAACTTAATTTTTCTCCACTAAAATTTTCCATACAAAGTTACAAACTAAACATAAACAACATTTTGTTTGCGATTAATTCGATAGATTTCCCACAATATATAATAAAATGCTAATATGACCCCACTGTGGACCACCTTGTGAAACATACATCAATGAACGAATTCAAATCCAAGTTGAGAGACAAAAAATGTAGTTCTACATTAGTTGATTTGGATCCAATTTTGATCTTTAATCCCCATGGATTCAAGCCAACCTTCATCTGGTTTGTAAAGCTAGATGTTTTCTTTTGAATACATCAAGAACCACACCATTTGGATCTTTATAGCCCAAGTAATGATAAATTTATTGATGCATGTGGGGCAAGAAAATTCATGCTAGTCCAAAAATGTGAATTGTTATTTAAAGGCTTATTTGAAGGCAAAATTATCAACATTCTAAGCCCAACTATAATGGGTTAAGCCTTTAGATTTTTTATTTATTTAGTAAAGGCATATGATTAGTATGCTACCCATAACGAATATGAGTATTCCTTAGTTTTTATTGTAGAATTTTTTAAATTTTAGTGTTGGAATTAGCCTCAGTTTTGAAATTAGCCTTTAGTCATACTATTTTTACTCTTATAATTGGTAAAACTCACAATGTATATGTTGAATTTTGAGAAATATCATTTCATAGGTTTATTCTTTTTCATTGTTCTACGATAACTTTTCGGTGATTCCAAATGTTCATCTTGTGGTCATTAGACTTGATTATGGGTCGAGCCACTCGCTCATGCCTGAATGTTCGTCCGAAAAGTGAAGGGTTTGAATAAAAATATAGTCTCGAAAAATAAGCTTTGACAAAAATGTTGGGAATTAGTATGGTTAACTATTAATCATGCGGAAAACTAAAAACCATGCCCAAGATCCATTATTTGACATGTAATGAACATAACAAGAAATAGTTAGAAATTATACCTTTGTCACGTGAATCCAATTCCCAAAGGTACACTTTAAGACGAAGGACCGCAAGCAAAGTCCCTCTATTAAAAGTCCACCCCGCAACGATTCACACACGTCCCGAGTACTAGCTCGTAGTTGTAGGAACGATTCCTAAAACTATCTTTTGTGCACAACTCTTTGTGTTTTGATCTAAGTGTATGTGTAATAATAATGAAAAAGCTCTTAATAATGAGAAAAAATCTTTCCCTTATCTCTAAAAAAAATAGAAAAAAAACTTTTCAGTTATACTAAGCAATCAATGCTATAGCATTAGTGGGTATAATGACCTATTATTGAGGGAGTTACAAATCTCCCATAATAGCCCCAATAATAAGACTTAAATAAATGAAAATTCTGCCCATATCTTATATATATTTGACTAAAATTTCAGCTATGATCAAGCCTCATAAACACCACTAATAAGCATTACTAAGGGGTGTTACATAACATTTATATGCATCCCTTTTAATACACCATACACTTAGTCTAATTAAACTCTTTTAATTAGATACATACATATTATCTAGTCCAGCCAGACTAATGTACACAATAATTAGTCTTAACTAATTTCACACACAAAATGATATTCACATTGCATTAGGTGTGACCCAATAGGATTAATCGATATTGAGCTCGGACCGTTATCAAATAACGCTTCGGTGACATTTAAAGGTTTCTAGTAAAACATAAACATTACCCAAATCGATTAACTTAACGTCTCATAGTACACCTACAAGTAACGTATTATGACTTAGTAAAATATCCACTTGATTATTGAACATTTTTAACAATCTCCCACTTGTTCAAGAAATAAGTATAATAGTGCTATAGGACGCCTCCCACTAGCTCAAATTGTTTCAACAAGTTGTGAATCTAAAATCCTTGTCAATTACTATCTCATTTAGACATAAGGTAAGAAATTCTATCATCCTTATATAGTCTAAACATTTCTCGGATTTTAAGACGAACCGGAAAGACAATTGATTATCCCTATAATCCATTTGAGCATGGCCATGCATTTACAGTTCTAACTCTCCGAGTGGCCTGAGATATAAACCCTAAAGAAGGTTTGACAATCCCATCTTGTCCCTCCTCTATCTGTCATGTAATTCATAACACTCCCGAGCATAACCTTTATTGTCCCCTTTTACGGCATGACGTTTGACTATGTCAAGGAATATTAATTCTCGCATACAGAATCAGTGAGAAACTCAGGTCAAAGGATTCTATTTACTAGTCATTTTGAGTTATTCTTATGACAACATGTTCTTAAAGAATACTTAAAACGGGTCATGTCCAAATAGAAATACTCCTATTCCTATCAACGTGATTAACTAGACATTCAATGTCCCTATGATCTATGAACGAGATCATCAGCTAATCAACATTCTAACCATTAAGGGTAATTAGCATCCATCTCAATTACCTGATTAGGGACAAAATGTAATCTAAGTTATCTAGTTCACATTATAGGGTTCAATTACTAGATCAAATCTAATAACCTATTTAGAAATTCTAGAATACATTTTGGACATTACTTGACTCTAAACCACAATCAAGTAATAATAAAGTTATCAACTTTTATAGATAATCATAAAATGTATATTACATTCCAACAAAATAAATATACAAGTATCCAATATACTAAAACATACAACTTATTCAGCAATAAGTCTAATTCCCATCTCTACTACGTGCAACTCATGCCTGTGCTGAGACAATGGTTTAGTCAACGGATCTGCTACATTATAATCCGTGTTAATCTCACATACTTTCACGTCGCCCCTGCTTATGATCTCTCGTATCAAGTGAAACTTCCGGAGCACATGTTTGGATTTCTGATGCGCCCTAGGCTCCTTTGCTTGGACAATTGCGCCATCATTATCACATAATAACTGAATTGGTCTAGCATCACTGGGGACCACACCAAGCTCAGAAATGAAGTTCCTTATCCAAACTGCTTCCTTTACTGCTTCAGACGCAGCAATGTACTCCTCTTCGATTGTAGAATCTGCAATCGTGCTTTGTTTGGAACTCTTCCAACTAACAGCACCTCCATTCAGAGTAAAGATGTAACCCGACTAAGATCGAAAGTCATCTTTATCTGTCTGAAAACTAGCATCTGTGTAACCCTTTACACATAGCTCAGGCATCCCTCCAAAAACCAGAATTTATCCTTAGTTCTGTTAAGATACTTCAGGATGTTCTTGACGGCCTTCCAATGGTCAATACCAGGACAGGACTTGAATCTGCTCGTCATACTCAAAGCACATGAGACATCTGGCCTAGTACAAATCATGGCATACATGATAGAGCCTATAGCTGAAGCATATGGAACTCTACTCATCTTTTCTAGCTCATCAGGAGTCAAGGGACTCTACTTCTTGCTAAGATAAGTACCATGTGACATGGGTAGGTAACCTCTCTTAGAGTTTACCATGTTGAACCTTTCAAGAACCTTATCAATATAAGTTCTCTGACTTAGTCCAATTATCCGTTTTGATCTATCCCTATAGATACGGATGCCCAAAATGTACTATGCCTCTCCAAGGTCTTTCATAGAGAAACAACTGCTTAGCCAAGCCTTTACAGACTCGAGCATCGGCACATTGTTTCCTACGATTAGAATGTCATCCACATACAATACTAGAAAACAAATGGAACTCCCACTAACTTTCTTGTATACACAAGACTCCTCGGGGTTCCTGATGAAACCAAACTGTTTGATTGTATCATCAAAACGAATATTCCAACTGCGGGATGCTTGCTTCAGTCCATAAATGGATTTAAGAAGCCTGCATACCTTCCGAGGGCAACTAGGATCCACAAAACCCTCAGGTTGTGTCATATACACCTTCTCTTCTAAATACCCATTTAGAAATGCGGTTTTGACATCCATTTGCCAAACCTCGTAGTAGTAATACGAGGCTATCGCTAGGATAATCTGAATGGATTTAAGCATGGCTACTGGCGAGAAGGTTTCGTCATAGTCAATACCATGAACTTGCCTAAAACCTTTTGCAACCAGTCTAGCTTTATAGACAACTGATTTGCCTTCCATGTCAGTCTTTATCTTATAAATCCACTTGCACTCAATAGGTCTAGCACCTTCGGATTTCATTTCGGATTTCATGGCTCCAAGCCATTTGTCGGAATCTGAACTCTCCATAGCTGCCTTGTAGGTAGTAGGTTCCTCTTTATCTAATAAGAGGATTTCATGACCTTCATGAACTAAGTAACCCTCTAAAGGATCTCTCCTAGGAGGTTTACTTGCCCTACTACTCCTACGAATAGGGACATCCACAACTGGAGGAGTTACCTCTTCCTCAGCTCCCATTAAAGAAGCGATCTCTACTCCCACTCCTACTGTAGAAGTGTTTTGTGGTTGCTCATCTTGAGGAACAACTTCTTCAAGATGAATATTTCTCCCACTTAACTTTTCAGAAAAACACTCTCTTTCTAAAAAGACACATTCGCGAGCCACAAACACTTTCTGCTCGCTAGGGTTGTAGAAGTAATACCCTTTAGTCTCCTTTGGGTAACCCACAAAGAAGAACTTATCGGATCTGGGTTCAAGCTTGTTCGGTTGTAAACGTTTTACATAAGCTTGACAACCGCAAACCCTAAGAAAAGACAACTTAGGAACATTTCCTGTCCATAACTCATATGGAGTCTTCTCGACAGCTTTAGATAGAGTACGGTTAAGAACATGAGCAGCGGTAAGAAGTGCAAAACCCCAGAAGGAAACTAGAAGATCGACTAAACTCATCATAGACCGAACCATATCTAATAAAGTTCGGTTCCTCCTTTCGAACATGCCATTCAGCTGAGGTGTTCCTGGAGATGACCATTGTGAAACTATTCCACAACTCCTAAGATGATCAATAAATTCTTGACTCAGATATTCGCCACCTCGATCAGATCTTAGTGCCTTAATCGTCTTGTCAAGCTGATTCAGTACTTCATATTGAAACTCTTTGAACTTTTCAAAAGCTTCAGACTTATGTTTCATTAAGTAGATATAACCATATCTGCTTAAATCATCAGTAAAAGTAATGAAGTACGCATACCCTCCCCGAGCCAAGATATTCACTGGGCCACATACATCAGAATGTATGATTCCCAAAATATCTTTAGCCCTTTCACCAGTTCCAGTAAATGGTGACTTAGTCATTTTGCCACTTAAACAAGATTCGCAAGTCTCATATGACTCAAAGTCAAATAAGTCTAATAATCCATCCTTGTGGAGTTTTAGAATGAGTTTCTCGTTTATGTGTCCTAAACGACAATGCCAAAGGTATGTTTTGTTTGAATCTTTTGATTTTAGTCGTTTCGCATTGTCTACATGATAGTTTGTTTTGTCCAAGTTAAGTAAGTAAAGACCATTCATGCAATGGGCAACTCCATAACAAATGTCACTTTTATAAATAGAAAAAGAACCATTCTTTATTACAAAAGTAAAACCTTCAGAATCAAGACAAGAAATGGAAATTAAATTTCTATTAATTGAAGGAACATGATAACAATTATTGAGTTCCAAATACAATCCAGAAGGTAAAGACAAAACATAATTTCCTACTGCTAGTGTAGCTACTTTAGCTCCATTTCCAACGCGTAGGTCCACTTCGCCCTTCGCAAGGTCCCTCTTATTCTGTAGTCCCTGTACATTTGAACAAATGTGAAAACCACATCCGGTATCCAATACCCATGAATTAGAGGAAACAAAGTTAATTTCTATCACATAGATACCTGAGGTAGTTGCGACATTTCCCTCATTCTTGTCCTTTAAATACTTAGGACAATTCCTTTTCCAATGCCCCTTTTTCTTGCAATAGAAGCATTCTTGGTCCGGAATGGCTCCAGGCTTAGTCTTGACCTTCGCAACAACCTTGCCCTTGCCTTGACTAGTAGAAGGCTTCTTTGCCTTGGCCTTCTTCTTGAAGGCACCCTTCGCCTTCCTCACCATAAGAACATCCTTCTTAGGCTCGGGAGGATGAGTCCGTTCAGCAGTCTAGAGTAATCCATGAAGTTCACCCATACTCTTATTAAGAGAGTTCATATGGTAATTTTGAATAAAATTACCAAAACCATCATGGAGTAATTGAAGAATCAAGTCAACGGCTAACTCTTCACCAATCTCAACCCCAAGGCGTTGTAAGTTCTCAATATGACTCTTCATTTTGAGAATGTGCGGTCCAACTGGATCGCCTTTTTTGAGTTAGCTAGCCAGAGTGGCTTTGAGTTCTTCAAAGCGCTCAACTCTAGCATGTTTCCCAAACATGGCTTGGAGTTGAGCCATAATGTCAAAAGCATCCTTGTCCTCAAATTGTTTTTGCAAATCGGGGACCATGGATGCCAACATCAAACATGTGACATCATTAGATTTCTCTAGTGCAGATTCATAATCCGCTTTTGCTTGATCAGACTCGATAAGGGCGGGCTTTTCGGGAACAGGAATATCAAGCACCTCTAGCTTGTGCTCATGCCTAAGAACTATTCTTAGGTTTCGTGACCAGTCGATAAAGTTCAATCCATTCAATTTGTCCTTTTCTAGTATAGACCTAATGCCGAAACTAGAAACATTGTTTGAAGAGTTGTTTGCCATCTACAAAAGAAGTAATAAAAGCATACGAGATTATATTTATATGATTATCTTGAATAAATCCAATTTATTCCACTAAATTAATATAAAATATCCCTTATTAATCTAGTGACACCAAGACCCACTCCCACTAATTTTAAGCAAGCTTTGGCTTGACACCTAAAACTAGTGATTGTGAGCAAAGAACTCTTTCTTAATAATCTAATTATCCTTGGTTTGACTAACTAGATAACCCTTTATCTAAAAGTCACTTGCCTCTAAGTGCCAACCCTTGACCTACTTAGTTGAGTTTAACCATTTTTCACCTACTACTTATTTTAGGATAAAAAGTGGGCACCTCGCTTTGGCGAAACCTACCCAACTAATGATCTTAAGCTTCGTAGAGTTACTAAGTAGAAAGGCAAAATACTCAATATTATTTAGGGACCTAGGTTGTTTTTATAAACTCTGACCTTTATGTGAACTATGTGAGTTTAAGTCATAAACTAACAACCTAAACATGCAATCATTCAAATAAACATCCATCCAATGCAAAAATTTAAATGAAAGCAAATTAAAGAGTTTTGTTCCTAGTATGGCCCTTACACCTAATAGATCACATTTATTACATAAAATCTTGAGTCATTACATTTCTTGGCTTGACTTGAATCTCCATTCTTGGCCACCATCTCCATGTTTGACCATCACATTTGATGCTTGATCACCATCTCCATAGATTACAATATTTTACATTTTGAAATAAAATAAACTAAATAACTAAATTTATTTAATTATTACATTCAAAATGACGGTATGCAAACCGTAAACCATGGGCCATACTAGTTACCTCAAAAAAAAATTGCATAACAGTTATACATCCACCCACTTGATATCTTCAAGTGGCCCATACAATTTAAATAATTTAAAATATAAAATTTACATAAACAATATATAAATTAATTACCATGAATAATGATCTAATTTTTATATATATTTTTTTAATTTGCATTTAAAAACAATTGAATCAAAATCCAATTGAAATTAAGAGAACGATCTTTTCTCTTGTTCTATCTCACGCAAAGACAACAAAGTCCAACTCTTGGCCTTCCTTTTGCTTGCATAGAAATTCCTTTCTAACAAAAGAATACTGTAAATCAACAGAAAAGACATTCTTTTCCTTAACTCACTGTGACATGCCAACCATTTGACACAAGCAACTAACCATTTAACTCTTGCCATCACACGCATGAGTACAACAACAAAATCAACATTAAGAGACTTGATCTTTTTGTCATTGAAGTATCGAAAAGCTAAATAATATCAAATTCTAACAATTTGCTAATTAAATAAAATTCCTAAAATTTGGTTAACTGTTAACCAAAATTCTTAGAAATTTAATTAACTATATTATTTAGACAATATATAGGAAATTACTAAAACAATTCTAAATTACAAAGTTCAAAACTTTGTGATTAAAATCAATTTTAATAACCCCTCCCCAAAGTTCTTAACTTTGTTAGCAAATTAAAATAAAACATGGAATTACACTCTTACATATTGGTATGCAAAATAACTAAATTATGTCCAAA
The DNA here is from genome assembly GCA_025503065.1 of Gossypium bickii. Lineage (NCBI taxonomy): Eukaryota > Viridiplantae > Streptophyta > Magnoliopsida > Malvales > Malvaceae > Gossypium > Gossypium bickii. The sequence goes on along the minus strand of CP106719.1, from coordinate 93,132,499 downwards.
ACATGCCAAATAATTTAGGACTGATACCACTGTTGGGAATTAGTATGATTAACTATTAATCATGCGAAAAACTAAAAACCATGCCCAAGATCCATTATTTGACATGTAATGAACATAACAAGAAATAGTTAGAAATTATACTTCTGTCACGTGAATCCAATTCCCAAAGGTACACTTTAAGACAGAGGACCGCAAGCGAAGTCCCTCTATTGAAAGTCCACCCCGCAACGATTCACGAACGTCCCGAGTACTAGCTCGTAGTTGTAGGAACGATTCCTAAAACTATCTTTTGTGCACAACTCTTTGTGTTTTGATCTAAGTGTATGTGTAATAATAATGAAAAAGCTCTTAATAATGAGAAAAAATCTTTCTCTTATCTCTAAAAAAAAAAATAGAAAAAAAACTTTTCAGTTATACTAAGCAATCAATGCTATAGCATTAGTGGGTATAATGACCCATTATTGAGGGAGTTACAAATCTCCCATAATAGCCCCAATAATAACACTTAAATAATTGAAAATTCTACCCATATCTTATATATATTTGACTGAAATTTCAGCTATGATCAAGCCTCATAAACACCACTAATGAGCATTACTAAGGGGTGTTACATAACATTTATATACATCCCTTTTAATACACCATACACTTAGTCTAATTAAACTCTTTTAATTAGATACATACATATTATCTAGTCCAGCCAGACTAATGTACACAATAATTAGTCTTAACTAATTTCACACACAAAATGATATTCACATTGCATTAGGTGTGACCCAATAGGATTAATCGATATTGAGCTCGGACCGTTATCAAATAACGCTCCGGTGACATTTAGAGGTTTCTAGTAAAACATAAACATTACCCAAATCGATTAACTTAACGTCTCATAGTACACCTACAAGTAACGTATTATGACTTAGTAAAATATCCACTTGATTATTGAACATTTTTAACAAAAAAAATAAAAATAAAACTCATTTTCTAAACGAGCCGAGTCTTGGGCACAATTTTTTGCCCCACCCGATCCGAATCACATGCCTATACCTTTTTTTTTTGTATTTTCAATTTGTTAGAAAACATTTATTTTAATATTTTAGTGTATTTGATGTATCATATTTGTTAAATTTATTTTTATATAAAAATAATAATCAAAAAAATTATGACAATCCAATCCTGTCGGACTCAAATTTAGCATTTTTAATATGGATCAAGCTTGAGCAAAATTTTAGACTAATTTTTTAGGTTAAACCGGGTACAAACCTAAAATTTAGACCTAAAATTTTGTATCTACTCAGGCCGAACTCGACCTAACCCATGATCAAGTGTTTAATCTTTTGAAGTATTGATTTTTAGCTCTTTTATAACTACAATGTCAATATTATTATCCTTTATAATATCGGTTTCTAGTTTTCTTAATCATGGGATCAATATTCGAACATTACTTTTTTAAAACCTTATTCTTGAACAATCCATGATTTAAGTATCTAAAGTATTTATCGATTAAGTTTTAGTTCGATTGATATGGATATTGTTGCCAATGCAAGAGGACGTGGGTTCGAATGAGCTGAAGCGTATTATTCTCCTATTTAAGATTAGAGAGAGAGATTATAGGTAATTTTAGACATTGTATTAAAAAGGACAGATATAATCAAAAGATATCGCAACAAGTTGATTGAGGTTTGTATCATTTGTTGATAAGAGCCACTTTCCAAATCAGGACCTATCTTTTTTTTGTTATTTACACAAAGCATTTCAACCTTCTTTTTTATCCATTTCCCATTTTACTTGTTTCCTTGTTTAGTTTTTCGACAATTATAGTAATACATATTTTAATATTATTTATAATAATAGACATCCATAAAACTTATTTTCTAAAATACGTTTTTAAGATTTCTTTGACATTTACATGTGTCGAGTAGGGGTGAGTATTCGATTGGATCGAGTAAAAAAAATTCGAGTTAGTCGAGTCGACGAATCATATTTTAGCAACTGAACTCAAATTGAATTTTTCGAATTGAATCGAATCAAGTGAAAAAATTTCGAGTTAAGTCGAGTCAAGTTAACGAATCATATTATTTATACTTAATGTTGCGTTTACATGGAACAATTATTTAACTAGTAGACGAAGTACAAGATTATTTAACTACAGAAACAATATAATTGTTTTACCTTTTAACTTAATGAGTAAATATTTATCAAAACAACGTAATTTTGCCTTTTAACATAATAGTTTTGACTTTTAACTTTAGAAAATGTAAACATTTATCAAAACGATGTAGTTTTGTCTTTTTTTATTTGGATTTTCAGATAACTTGAATTGTGTAATTCATATTCGGGTTAAACTAAAAAACTTAATTTTTTATTCGAGTTGACCCGAATAATTTGATTAACTCAAATAACTCGAACTATTTAATTTAAATTTTAATTTTTTTATCAAATTTTTCGAATTGAATAGGATTTTACTTACTCCTAGTATCGAGTTTAATATACACGTAAAGTTTTTAACACTCCCCTAAAATCCCCTAAAATCAGGGTAGTTATTATGAAAAGGTTAACTGATCTCAATCAAATTTAAGGGAAAATATTTGAAAATTTAATGGCTAATGTAAATTAATTTTAAAGTAATTTTCGATAATAAACAACTTTAAACTCGACACCCTTCACTGTGAGATTTTCAAACAATGTAACTAACTCGTTAAATGGTTTGTATTGGCTGTCAAAATAGTAAGCTTTGTTGGTTTTCAAATTCAAAGGCATTTGGTATAATAGAAATAGAGTGTTCATGGGTTAAAGTGAGTTTAGGCATGATATTAATACAGTTTATACTTGTTTTGATTTGAAATATGAATATAAAATTTTGTCTAAGGTTACCCATATTTGTAAATAGCTAATCCAAACTTATTTTAGGTCTGTCGATATTATTTTAAAAACAATAAAAATATATTTATTTTATTTTTAATTTAATATTTAATAATTATATATTTTTTATTTATTAAAATTTTATATATATTCATCTTAACAGTTTTTAATGTTCACATTATAGTAGCATTATATATTATATACTGCTATAATTTAAATTTTGTGTTATTAATTACATAATATATAAAAATAATATAATATAAAATATTAAAAATTAAAAAAAAGTTGAGTGGGGCCGGGCTCGGGCCTTAAATGTTCAAGTCTGACCCGACCCATATTTAAAATGTGCTTAATTTTTTGTCCAAACCCTTCTAAATTTCAAGCGGGCCTTTGAGTTTGGGTGGATAATTCAGTCCATAAATAAGTTTAGAAACTTTTGAAGAAATTTAATTGGTTGGAATGTGATTCAAAAGTTTGATACAAAAAAAATAATTTACTTTCCACATTTCTTTGGAAATTATTTTTCCACAAGTAATAGAAAGCGATTCCCTTAATAATTGGTGGGAAAATTTTAAAGTAATTTTTTTAAAGTAATTTTTTTTTTTATTCTCAATCTCTAAATTTTAATATGTATATTATTTTTTCTTTGGTGAATTACAATAAGAGAACAAAACCTTAGCAGCAACACGACTAATATAACTCGAACTCAAACCGCTCCTCACATGATAAATACCCTAATCATCCTACCGATTTATAGTATACACACGAGTTTGGGATTTATAGTTGTCCACTTGCTTTTGTATATAGTGTTGTAAAACCAAGTAATAATTTTCTTGACTACTGGGAAAATCATGGAATTTTTTCTCTCTTCCTTTGGATTTAAGATTTGATTTTAGGTTTGTAAAATTAGCAAAATAATATTTTTGAGACTTCATATCATTACTCTTTCTTTGCTTCCCATTCCTATTCTTCTTTCTTTTTTCTTTAGAAATAAAAAATACTTTTTGAATACATAGATCACCCAACATCATACATATTATTAAAAACATCAATCCCTCTAATAAGGGTAAACTATAAAAATAGTCATTTTTATTCACTTATGTTCAAAATGTTACGTTTTAGTCACTTATGTTATTATTTTATTACGAAATGATCACTCTACAGTTAAACTCCGTTACTTTCCTGACGATAATCCTACATTGCAATCCCAATAGATTTTAAGTGCCAACTTGAATGTCCAAATGAAATGAGAATAGATTTTTAATTAAATAAATTTAATTAATAAAAATTTTAAACCCTAATCCTTAGACGGAAAAAACTGTTAGTCTCCTTTTTATTTTAATATTTTTTCATTTGACTGAAAAAAACTATTATCATTTTTATTAAATCAAAACAGTAAAAATAAAATTCAGTGTTTCATTAATCAATTGAAACTTTTTTAAGTGTTTTTTCTAATATTTTGATTCAATCTCTCGCCTTTAACATTGTGATCTCTGCTCATCAAAACTTAGAAACAGTAGAAAGATTTTTCTAGAATCTTCTCTGTTTTTCCTTCATTTGGTCTTTTTACTTTCTCCAGATTTTATAAAATCATACGATTTCTTTTCTTCTACCAAAAAATGGTACGGGAAACTGAAATGTCTCTTTTCCTTCACGTTTTCTATATTTTTTTTTTCTATTAGTAAGGCAATCAAGAAGTTCATTCTCTCAATTCTCGAGAGAGAAGCATAAACTTATTTCTTACATATTTTCAGTTAAAGAGGAGAAGGAAATTTTTCTCGTGGTTTAGAGCCATTTTGAATACAATTTTAGTTTCCATTAGATCCTTTGCAGTTTTCATTAATGGATTGATTGATTTCTACTATTTTGATTCAATAAAGATAACGTTTTTTTTCAATCAAACGAAAAAGAATACTAAAAGAAAAAGGATTTTCAGTTTAAGATTTAAGGTTTAAAATTTTTAATTAATTAAATTTATTTAATTAAAAATCTATTCTCATTCCATTTGGACATCCAAGTTGGCAGTTAAAATCTATTTGGATTGCCACATAGGAGTACAGTTGGGAAGGTAACGGAGCTTAACAGTAGAGTGTTCACTTTTTAACAAAATAATAACATAAGTAACTAAAACGTAATATTTCAAACATAAGTAATTAAAATATAATCTGAGACAAACAAAAATGACTATTTTTATAGTTTACCCATCTAGTAATAACATTCTCATCATCTATTCTCAAATTCAAGTTTTAATTTTTTTACCTAATTATCTCACCAAGAAAGATATATGACATGTCATATTAAAGTTTACATAAAAATTTCTTTGTGTAAAAAATGAAAAGTCAGGCTGCTATTGAAAAATGTCACATTTATATCAAACTAGTAATTTAAAATTTGGTTTTAAAATAATTTCAAGACATATATGTAATATATGAATATATTTGAATTTATACTTACAGAGAAAAAAATTGTAAGTTGTTTTTTTTAATGTATTTATGTAATGGATTCGATAAAAATGTGAGAAAATTATGTGTTGTGGATTGATTCAAATATTTTTTAATAATTAAAAATATTATTAAAAATTTAATTTAATTATTTATTAATAATAAAAATATTGAAAATCGTTAAATACATTAACATCTTTTATTTAATAAAGGTAATTTTGTAAAAAAATCTTACATTCTAGGAAAGTATTGGGTATACCAAATGTATTAATGTAACTTTCCCAATAGCAATATTTTTCCGTATATACCAAACATTATAGAGTAATTTTTCCATTAATAACATTCTCATAAATTACATTATAAAGAATCACATTCAATGGAATCTTAAAATGGAAAAACACCAAATGCCTTCATGTTGGATTTTTATTGGTCAAAGTCTACCATGAATCTCCATTATTTTTAGTTCCTCTACTAAAACTTGCTCCAAATTAGTTTTTGTACACTAAAAATTTATTCAAAGCATGGCACTGTTATAATTTGTCGTTAAGTTATTGATAATTTAGATAAATATAGCATACCCAACTAATTTATTCGTGTCTCGACTCCACCCATAAAAAAACCTAACCATTCCCCCCAAAACATTTATGCATTTTTTAAATATCGTGTAGTTGAATAATATGTCATGAGTAAATTAATTAGGTATGATATATTTTGTCTAATTATCAGTAATTTAAAGAAAAGTTGTAATGTTGTCATTATTTAAACAAATTTTTAATGTACAATAACTAATTTGGAGCAATTTTTAATAAAGAGACTAAAATTAACTTTACATAGTAATATAAAGGTTCCTAGTAATTTGACAGTTTTATTTATGAAAAATTAGAGTAATTTAATGTGGTATATGGAATGAATGTACCTAAAAATCTAACTAAACTTTTTTCCAAAATATTAAAGTGACAATTAAATTAGGAATGACAATGAGGCGGGACAGATATTGCTAAATTTACTATCGCTCCACAATAGACACAATTTGCTTCACCACTCACCCCAATTTACTATAGATGTATAATCTTAAAATCCATTACCACTTTAATGGATGTTTTATGCATTCATCTCCACCCCTTCCGCTCCACTTCAATTTAATTGTTGCTACTTTTTTGTTAATTTTTTTTTCAAATTTTTTAAAGTCAAGTAAATATTTAAACACAAAATTTTAAAAAAAATATTTAAACGTAAAATATCAGGGGCAAAGGTAGAAATTTTTTTTAAGGGGGTCGAAATTAAATTTTAATTTTTATGATAAAAAAATACAATTTCACCATTTGAATAATCTATACCTTTATAATTTTTATATAATTAAATTAAATTTTTATCATTTTTAAGAGGGACCAAATATATTTTTACCTTTATTAATTTAAAAATATTTAAAAAACCTTAATGAAAAAATTTTCATTTTAAGGGACTAGTGCCCTACCCCGTTCGCTACGCCTCTGTATATATACAGACTTTAAACATTAAAATTTCTCTTTTTCTAAAAAAAAAAAAAATACAAAGCTGTTTTCCCTTTTAAAAAAATCAATTTTAATTGTTTAACTAAATATGTTTTTTTAATTTTTTAAATTTTCAAGACAATTTCTATTTTTTCAAACTAAACATACCATTAATTTTTCGATATATATTAAAGAAATTGTGATGAAATTAAGCAAGTGAAGCAAGGGCGAAGCAAAATTTTATTTTTTAAATGGCTGAAATTAAATTATAATTTTTACGATAATAAAAATATAATTTTATCATTTTAATAATTTATATTTTTATAAAATTTAAAAAATTAAATGAAATTTTTATATTTTTAAGAAAATTAAAGTATAATTTTATATTTTTTATAATTTAAAATTTTATAAGACTTAAATAAATTTAATTTTAGGGGACGGGCCCTGCCAGCCCCCGTTAGCTACCCCTGAAGTGAAGCGCATATAACATCCGGAAAGGTTAGTTACAATAGCTGTGCTTCTCCCCTAATTCAATTTCTTTGTATATGTTTAATATGTAATGTATATATTATAGTTATATTAATTAACTAATCTTTGAAATATCTAATTTTATGATTTAAAAGATATCAAATTTTTTATTACTCAACCCAACATGTATTGATTAAAGAGTGATATTAAATATGAAAATTTAAAACTCAACATTTATAATTTTTTTTTCTTATCTCCGGACTTTGACTTATTACAAATTTTTTTTAAGTTTCTTCGTTATGAATAAATAAATTATTAATTTATATTTCAATTTAAATCTCAATATTTGCCATTGATTGTTGAACTGGATTTACTGTTGCAATTAAGTTAGACATATTTTTAGAGAGGATAATACGTGTGCAGGTTATCTCACTAATCTTGCTCAGGATTATGAAGTTGGTTTGTTACCATTGTCGTCTCCTCCACCAAGTATTATTCCTCCTCTACAAGCAAACACTTGTGGCAATGGGAAACTCCATTTGAGCTAAATAAGTTTTCTTTCTAATTTTTTATTTTTATTTTTATGAATTACAAGATGAGGATAAAGCTTTAATAGTAATACGACTAACGAGATTTGAATTCAAATCACATTTAAGACGATAAATACTTTAACCATTATGCCAACACCCGAGATTCAGGGTTTAACTAATTTAGCATTCCTAAATTACTAATAATTAATTTTTACTGGATAATAAAGGAGGGCACAACACTATCAATTACAGATCATCAAACAATAGAAAACTAATTTCATAATTATTACATATTCATGCAAAGCTAAGTTAATTAATATAATTTATATTAAAATTATATGTTTAATTTTTTAATTTAAACTAATTTAATCATAAAATTGTCTAAACGGCACTTAATTCCACGTTACTTTAATGCTATGTTTGATTGACTGTAATAGTCAACCCATTCCAATCTTTATTCGATACGTTCTGATTGGACGTAATTTTAATTTTGCAAATGCTATTACGGGTCTGTTTTTTAAAATTATTTAAAAGTACAAGGATTAAACTTAATTTTAGACAAGCACAGGGATTATTGGCAAAATTTAACCTTTTCTCAAAATCCTATTTATCTGTGATTATTTTCCGGCAACATTACTACGATCTAAGCATCAACAGTCAGGGGCAAGCCAGAAAACTTTTGAGGGTCAAAATTAATTTTATTATTTTAATAATCTATATTTTTATAATTTTAAAGGATCAAATTAAAATTTTATTATTTTTGAAGAAGCTAAAGTGTAATTTTATCATTATAAATTTAAAATTTAAAAGGGCCTTAAAGGGAAAATTTCCATTTTATGGGTCCCTGCATACCTACTTTAAAAAAAAAAAATGGCTCTATCCAAAACAGATCATTGTGATATGGGATTCGAATTTTGCTATTTCCATATTAAACCATTTTAGAACACCGATAAAATTAGAGATTTCAAACACCTAAGATAATTAAAGCTAGACAATAAAGAGTTGGTTTGACATTTGACGTGGCAAAGGAAAGGGTAGTTACGGATCGGACGGTTCAAATCAAACCCATGAATCATAACTCTATGAAGCAGACCTCATGCGATCACTCCTCCCTCTAGTGACCTAGTCCCTGAAAGCAATTCAAAATTCTCCCACTTCATACACTCTTCAAGTTGAAAACCTCACATTCTTTTTACCAAAGACGGGAAAAAACCCTCATAAACCCTAAATTAAACCTCTCCATTAAAGGAAAAAGCTGAACTAAAACAGTGGAAGAAAACAGAGAGAATGTTCTCTCCAGGATTGAAGCGAAGCAAATTAAGCTCGCAGAAGGAGAGAAATGTAGGGGCAAATCTAAGGGCACCAGATTCTCCATCAACTCCACTTACAGAGAACAATAAACCAGCGCACCAAGCTTCGATTCCAGATCGCCCAAGTACCGGCACTCCCGCTCCTTGGGCTCCTCGCTTGTCTGTTCTTGCCAGGTACTATTTCCACTTTCCATTTTGAGGCTTTATTGACTGAGCAAGAGCCTTATTATTTTGAGATAGTTGGAGTTGGAGTTGAATTTGAATTTTGGGATCGTAATTTTATCTTTTGCATTTTTGCTTCAAAAAAGGGATTCCTGTGTGAGTAATGTTTTGAAATTAGGCTTCTTGAATTAAGATGAAGAAATGTGGGAATGTGACAAGCAAAGATGGTAAGCGAATTGTTGAGTGTTAAGAAAAGAAGAATCTGATGCTGGACAGTCTTAAGAGTAGAGGATAGAATTTGTTTCACAGTTAAGGTTATTGCTTCTTGTGGGTGGTGATGTCTTATGGATGCGAGCATGGCATGAAAATTGTAGTCATGCTTTGTAATCCTAGGAAGTTTGAGCCTTATACTGAAAAAGAAAGAGAATAGTGGCTGGTGATTGGCCTTGCTTCCATGTGTTTTTTTGAAAATGTCTAGGACTCCTAAAATAATGTTTCAACCTGCTAGGATTTGTTGGTTAAACATACTTTAGTTTTGCTGCTTGATGGCTTAAACGGCAAACTTATACTATAATTTATACCACGTATAGGTCTGATTGGGATTATTGTTGAAACTAATGAAAAAGCAGTAGAGGAAAGAACATGTGGCTAGATGAGTAGGGGATTTGAGCAAAAGTATGCCTAACCCGTTAGAGTTAGTTTTAGTCTAGAAACATTCAAAATTAAAGAGAAACAATTCTGAACTTTAACCTGTTATTAACTGAATCAACCTAAAAAATAACTAGAAAGTTATATAGGACCACTGCTTAATTTCAAAATTACCAGATAAAAACCTCAATTGACCTATAAAAAATTCCTTCCTAAAAAAAATGAAAAATCGAAATCTGGAAAAAGGAAAGGAGCTCTATGCCTTAGTATAGCTCCTGCAAGTATCTGCCTCATAATCCTTTTTATAGATCTCCAGAGTTTATAGATTCACTTCCTTACTGTGTCTGTGTGTGGCTTAAACTCCTGGTTTGTAAATAGTAATATATTTAACATTTTGTGTGCAATTGTACCCAGAATTCCACCAGCAAACAAGAATGATAAAGGGGATGGGGTGGATCCAATTAAGCCAGTTTTTGTTGGAGAGTTTCCACAAGTTGTTCATGATGAACAGACCAGCTTTTTGCAGAGGCGTGTTCCTGGTTAGTATTGCTGGTTCCTATCATCAACCATGTGCAGATCTATGCAATTCCTTTAGAAAAACTAATTTGTTGCTTCTTTGTGCTCTGTTCTAGCTGATGTTTGTATATCAGGCGGAATGGATAAGGGAACATGCCTATCATGGATTATATACGGGAACAAAATTTTTATCTGGAGTTATTTGTCATTCACAGCTCCAAAGAAATGTGTTACTCTTGAACTTCCTTCTGATGTTTTAGGAAATGCAGATCTTGGCAGAAATTCCTATCTCCGCAACAATTGGTTGCTTTCTGTTGTCAATTGGGATAGCACCTCGAAAGTAACAAATAGAGCTGCAAACCATTGCTATTCTGCTGGTATTGTTTTGTGTAACCAGAAAACCCGAGCTGTTTTATACTGGTCTGACATCTTTGCTGATGTGGGAGCTGCTCCTGTTACCATTTGTTCATCTTCTGATGAATTATTGGTAACTTCTTCACGTATTGACATCAATGCCACCCCAAACAGGCATGCAACAAATTTTACTGGCTCAAGTTCATTCAACTCTTTGATTGCTTCTGCAATTCCTGGTACCCAAAATGCCTGTGTTGCCCTTGCATGTTGTTCTAGTGGTGAACTTTGGCAATTTTACTGCAGCCCAAATGGTATTCAAGTAAATAAAGTACACCAGAACATACAAAGTTTATCATCCCAAGGCACTGGTGTTGGTCAACTTGTTGGGAGCAAGGGATATCCGAGGTCAATGATATGGCGTCTTCCATACTTTTCTGTTTCAGACTCCAACCGCCAATTTTTTCTGCTGACAGATCATGAAATACAGTGTTTCAACATCAAGCTCTTTCCTCATTTAGAGGTGTCAAAGCTTTGGTCTCAGGAAATTGTTGGTAATGATGGTGATTTGGGAATTAAGAAGGATCTGGCTGGACAGAAACGAATCTGGCCTCTAGACCTGCAGGTGGATGATCATGGTAAAGTTATTACTGTTCTTGTTGCCACCTTCTGCAAGGATCGGGTTAGCAGCTCAAGTTACACTCAATATTCTCTTCTGACCATGCAATATATGTCTGAAGTGAACATCTCCTCTGATTTACATGAAAGAGTTTTAGAGAAAAAGGCTCCAATCCAAGTGATAATACCAAAAGCAAGGGTAGAGGATGAGGACTTCTTATTCTCCATGAGACTTCGAGTAGGGGGCAAGCCCGCAGGATCAACAATCATACTTTCTGGTGAAGGAACTGCAACAGTCTCCCATTATCACAGAAATTCTACTCGACTCTATCAATTTGATTTGCCTCATGATGCTGGGAAAGTTCTTGATGCTTCGGTTCTTCCTCCTACTGATGATGGGGAAGATGGCGCATGGGTTGTGCTTACCGAGAAAGCAGGGATATGGGCAATACCAGAAAAGGCTGTTGTACTTGGTGGGGTTGAACCCCCTGAGCGGAGCTTGTCACGCAAAGGGAGCTCAAATGAAGGCTCTGCTCAAGAAGAGAGAAGGAACCTCATGTTTGCAAACAATATTGCTCCTAGAAGGGCTAGTTCAGATGCATGGGATGCTGGTGGTAGACAAGCAACTGGTTTGACTGGTATTACACGCAGAACTGCCCAAGATGAAGAATCAGAAGCTTTGCTAGGTCAATTTTTCCATGAGTTTCTTATAACTGGGAAGGTTGATGGATCACTAGAAAAACTTAAGAGTTCTGGGGCATTTGAAAGGGGTGGAGAAACTAATGTCTTTGTACGGACAAGCAAATCAATCGTTGACACCTTAGCTAAACACTGGACAACTACTAGAGGTGCTGAAATTGTTGCCATGGGTATTATTTCGACTCAACTCATGGATAAGCAGCAGAAGCATAACAAATTTCTCCAGTTTCTTGCTTTATCCAAGTGCCATGAGGAGTTATGTTCTGGACAGAGTATGATCTGCTACTTGTTGCCATAGCTTTTGCTACTGCATTTCATTTTCTTCATTTTCCTTGTTTTTTCCTTAGAGTTTGATTGCATAAAACAGTATGTAGTCTCCCTCATGGTACATTTAACATAAACTATGACTAGTAATCTGCCTTCTGTTGCTTTTTGAACTGTTACTTAGCACATATGTTGACTGATAACTCTTAGGACTTGACTGAGCATTTCATGTTACGGTATGTAGACAAGATGCAGAGGTGACTTTATGTTCAATTGTTATAAGTGTGGGGGTTACGTTGAACTTTTGGCTGCAGTTTAGATTCTTAGCATTTCCCAGTGGTCATGTTTTGATATTTGAGTAGCATCTTAGATCTTTCTGTGGCTAAAATCAAATATTGTTTCCATTGCCAGATATTCTCAGGAGTGAACCTTGTGGGCAGGTTTTTATTCTTGATGCTATATCTGACTGCAATTTCTTCCCTCTTCTTCACATTTAGTACAGATCTAGGGAAACTATGTCTTATTACTAAAGGGGAATAATTTATTTCTGGTCTTTCTTGCCTTCTAATCAAACAACAGGCAAAAGAGAAAAATCTGCCTAATTTGTTACTTGTTTGGCAGGACATTCTTTGCAAATTGTCTTAGAACATGGTGAAAAGCTCTCTGCAATTATTCAACTCAGGGAACTACAGAATGCATTTAACCAAAACCGTTCAACTGGAGTTGGCTCCACTCATTCAAGTTTTGAAAATCAAGTTTCAGGTGCTCTTTGGGATCTGATTCAGTTAGTAGGGGAGAGGGCCAGGCGAAATACTGTCCTTCTGATGGACAGAGATAATGCTGAAGTGTTCTATAGTAAGGTCTCTGATCTCGAACAAGTATTTTATTGCTTAGAAAGACATCTAGAATATATAATCCGCATGGAGCAACCAGATGGATTTCAGATCCATAGAGCTTGCGAACTCTCAAATTCATGTGTTACTATATTTCGGGCTGCCATGGACTACAAGAATGAGAATCACCTATGGTATCCACCACCAGAGGGTTTAACGCCTTGGTATTGTCAACCAGTGGTGCGTAACGGGCTGTGGAGTATTGCGTCTTTCATGCTTCAGCTGTTAAAAGAAACATCTGAAATTGATATGTCAGCAAAATCAGAACTATATTCTCATCTGGAAGCATTGGCTGAAGTTCTTCTTGAGGCGTCTAGTGGTGCTATAAATGCTAAAGTTGAGCGAGGAGAAGAGCACAAAGGTCTTCTGAATGAGTACTGGAGTAGAAGGGATGCAATTCTTGATTCCCTTTATCAACAAGTTAAAGGTTTTGTAGAAGCTGGTTATCAGGTGAATCCTTTTTCTGCCCAGTATTGTATTCATTTCTTCCTGGTTGTTCATTTGCATGCATCCTTGAATTGTTTATTTCTTGCAGGACTTAACTGACAACACAGGAGAGAATAAAGAAGAAATCCTTAAAAATCTGTCTTCAAGCTTGCTGTCAATAGCAAAACGACATGAAGGCTATCAGACCATGTGGAACATATGTTGTGATCTCAATGATTCAGGGTTGCTCAAAAATCTTATGGTATGATTTGAGTATTACTTCGACACATTTTTCTTGTTTAGGTTCATTGATTTTCTTGAACATCTCCTATGCTGCCCCAAAAAAAACAAAACCCTTAGGTATGAAATTGCATGCTCTCTCACTGTCCCTGCAGTATTTGCAACATTTGGACAAATCTATCAATGGTTTCCTAAGCCATGCTTTCTTAAAGTTGCCATAACAAATTGAACAAATAAGTTATGTTTTGATTTTTGTCCTGCAAGAGTTTGCAAACATATTCACTGTATACTTAATTTTAAGTTGTTGCATGTTCAAATGTTATTTTTAGGCATTTATGGGATTATTAGGGTATTTGGTTTAGGATACGGCCTATCGGTACCTATGTTACTTCTGTTTCGAGTTGCTTTTAATTATTGAGATATCTTTGAGTGAAGATTGAGTTTCAAGCGTTAAGATGTCTCTCCCTGGTGGTTTTCTTATCTTCTCTCCCCTGTTTTCTTTTTTCTATAAAATTTCCTTAAATTCTCTTTTCCTTACTCCTTTTCTGTCTGAATTTATATTATTCTCTTTCTCCTTCATTCCCTTGTTGTCTCACTGCTTTCTAGAATAACTTTAGATTGTTTATTATGCAGCATGAGAGCATGGGACCTAGATGTGGATTCAGTTACTTTGTGTTTAAACAGCTGTATGGAAAGAAGCAATACTCTAAGCTACTAAGGCTTGGGGAGGAATTCCAGGAAGAGCTATCTATTTTCTTAAATCATTACCAGGATCTCCTATGGCTTCATGAAGTATTCCTTCATCGGTTTTCAGCAGCTTCAGAAACTCTTCATGTTGTGGCTCTTTCTCAAGATGAGGGCTCTATTTCAATCACTGAAGAGGAGATCGATTCTGACCACTCAAATCCAGTACCAACATTGACTGACAGGCGGCGACTTTTGAACCTCTCCAAGATTGCTGCCTTTGCAGGTAATCTGTTTTCTCATTTCTCATTTATTACTTGATCGCATACTAGTTCATATTTTATATTGATTTTATTCTTTGTTTCATGGGAAAATTCCATCTTTTTTTATCATAAAATACTGCTTAGTTAGTAGAGGAGAAATCTTGAAAGAAAATTATGGTTCAAAATTGGAAAATAAGGAGATTCCATGGAGGGATTATATGAACTGATATCATTGGTAAATGTACTTTTTCTTTCCTCCATCCTTGCTTTTTTTTTTTTTTTATCATGTTCCAGTTTTTAAAAGTTGAAAACATAATTTTAAGAATCTCTTACTAATAGGCCTATAAAACCCTATTTCCATTTCCCACTTATCCTTTTTTCTTCTTTCTCTTAACAATTAGGTAAAGATGCTGACTCTCAGATAAAAGCGAAAAGAATAGAAGCTGATTTGAAGATTTTGAGATTGCAGGTTTGTTGCATTCAATGAGATTTTTCTTTTTATGCGTTTATCTGAAACACTGTTGTTTCTCATTAATACATGGTTTTATCATATCACAACCTATATTGATTCATATTAGCTGTGTTATGAACCGTCTGAAATGGGGTGTAATCAAGCTGAGCTGAATCAAGCTTTTTAAAAGCTCAAGCTTGGGATAGAAATTTGATTAATAATTTACTTGTGTATATTACATTATAAAAAATTTTGTAAACTGAATCTATCTCACAAGCTGTTTGAGCTAAGCATTAAAATTCAATATTACTGATTGCTTTTTGAAGCCTTCTAGGCACTCTATATAATAATGTAATGAATAGCATCAATGCATGGAAATATATTAATCTGCTTTATCCATTTATAGTCAAGTCCGTATTCTTTTGTCATCTTCTGCAGGAAGAAATTATGGAAGTTCTACCTATGGATGACACGAACCAGCATGTTGAAAAGAAGCTCCTTCGTCCTGAGGAGCTTATAGAGCTGTGTCTCGAAAGTGGAAGCAAAGAGCTAGCTCTGCAGGTTTTTGATGTATTTGCATGGACTAGCTCATCATTTCGCAAGAGCCATAGGAACCTTTTGGAGGAGTGCTGGAAGAATGCTGCTGATCAAGACCCTTGGAGCGAGCTATATCAAGCTTCAGTATCCGAAGGTTGGAGCGACGAGGAAACTTTGCAACAACTTAGCCGAACTATCCTTTTCAAGGCTTCAAACAGGTGTTATGGTCCTAAAGCAGAAACCATTGAAGACGGATTCGGTGAAGTGCTGCCATTGAGACAAGAAAACGTAGAAGTAGCCGGTTTGAAAGACGCACGATCATCTGTTGAGGCAATATTGATGCAACATAGGGATTTCCCATATGCAGGTAAGCTAATGCTTACTGCCCTCATGCTAGGATGTGTACAAGGGGACGATGTTAAAATAGAAGAGAGCCTTTCCCCAATGGTATGACAGATTAATAGGGCTAATACTGATTACATCCTTGAGATTACCTTTTTCATTAGTGGTATTTGTATAATTTCATATTTTATTTTGGGGGTCTTATTAAATGCATACCCCAAGCATGAATTTACAAGATTTTTCCTTTTTTCAGAAAAAAAAAAAAAAAAAGAAGATCAAGGCATCAACATGTGAGCTTGGAGATAATTATCCATTTAAAAACTAAATTTTTTTAATTTTAAAAAATTAATTTTCGCTTGACCCTTGGCAGGTGTTTTAAGATCTCTTTTTCAGCGGTACTGTTAGTAGTTTATATCCTTCTAGTCGCCAAAGACATCTGTAACAAAATAGAAAATTAAATTTGTTTTTTATGTTAAAAATCAAATGGACGAGAGTTTCCCTATTTTTCTGACAATATCATATGCCATGAATAATTTGAATGTAACATTTATCAGGCTTTTTTATAAAAACAACCCAGAAAATTTAATTAATTATATAAATGATCAATTTTTTTTAATTAAACACGTAAATGACTTAAAATCTATAATGAAAATTGGTGAGGCTAAAAAGTTTGGTGCCACCAACATGCCACGTCAGTGACACCTTGTTACTTTGTTCCTTTTTTTTTATTTACTTGTCTTTATTTACTTTATTTTAAGTTTTTATTTGTCCTTAGTTATTTTATTTATTTTTTATTATTGATTGTAAAAAACTTGAAATGTATATTTGAAATGTTTTATAATATATATTTTTTAAAAATTTTAAATATGTATATTTGAAATTATTTTTTTAAATTTTAAATATTATTTTTAAATATTAAATATATTTTTAATAATATAAAACATTTAAATATTTTAAATATATGACCTTTCAAATTTATTATTAGTTTTATAATATTTCAAATGTATATTTTATATTTTAGATATTTTTAATTTGTTTTAGAATATTTTAAATTATGAATTTTAAAGATATTCAAACCTTTTTTATATTCTATTTAAAATTTTAAAAAAAATATTTTAATTTAAAAAGATTTAATTTAAAAAATATATATTTAAAATTTAAAAAAATTATAAAACATTTGAAATATACATTTCAAGTTTTTCAAAATCAATAAAAAAAATAATTAAGGGCAAATAAAAAATTTAAAAAAAGTAAATAAAAAAAGTAATAGGATAAATAAAATAAATAAGGACAAATCTAAAGTAATAGAACAAAGTAATTGGACAAAACTTAAAACAAATAAATAAAAAAAAGAAAAGAAATAGCAAAGTAATAGGGTGTCAGTTTCAAAATCTGGTGGCGCCAATTAATTTGGCTCGAGAAAAAGGTAAAATTGTTAAAGTCCCCTCTTATACTTTCAAAAATCATAGTATTTCCGTAATATTTATACAAGTGGCGCCATTCTACATGACTCCACCAAAAAATTAAATTTTTAGTGTATATTGCTGACGTGGCATGTTGGTGGCGCCAAACTCTTTGGCTCCACCAACGTTCACTGTAGATTTTAGGTCATTTACGTGTTTAATTAAAAAAATTGGTCATTTATGTAATTAATTAAAATTTTTAGGTTATTTTTAAAAAAAAACCCATTTATCAGTAAAAACAATCATTGTATAATCATCCATAGTAGTCGGATCCTTCCTTTTAGGAATCAAAACAATCATTATATCATTCACCATCTCTATATCAACTACACCATTCAACATGTTTAAACATAAATTCACAGTATCACGACCTAGTATCGACAAAAAATGTTGATAAAATAAACCTGGAAGACCATCAATGCCCGATGTCTTATTCAGATCCATCTGCTTAAAAGCTGACTACCTCAGCTGTGAAAGGGGCACACAAACCTCTATTCATTGGTCCAATAACAGATGGCTTAGTAGCATCCAAAAACCGATCCACCTTACCTTAAATATCTGACCGAAACAGGTTCACAAAATATTCCATAGCCACACCCTGAATCCCATTAATATCCTCTACCCTATTCCTCAACCCATCCTCCAAAAATACAATAAAATTGTTACGCTTCGTGAAGCACGAGTATGGAAAAGAAAACGTGTGTTTTGATCCCCTTCAACTAGACAATTCTAGACTGTTGACGCCAATAGACCTCCTCATCATAAAGCTTACCAAGCTCAGAACGAGTGCAACGCAATGTAACGACATTTTCAAAGGTATTCGATGCATCCATCAATCGGTCCAAACATGAGGCCAATCGCCTCATCCAACCCCTACTCATATTATACCGCCGTCGTTGCCACACACCCAGCAAAGCTTGGGCCTCGTCAAGTTTATCTAAAACCGCCCAACCCTTCAATCCTCATCACCTGCCTAGCAAGCCTCGTACAAGAAATACAGCCTTGGATTCCCCACAGCCACCTTAGTCCTCTCCCCTATCGTATCCAAATAGATAGCACCATGATCTAAATTCACTTGCCGGGCAACCTTAAATTGGGCTAGCAAATGTTGCCCCAACCATGCAACCAAGGCCACAAAATGATCCAAATGTTCCTAGATCAACCTGACCCTCTCTCTATTATTTGATCATGTGAATCACCCTTGATCCAACTTAATATCAACTAGCCCAAACTCATCTAGGGCCTCCCTAAATGCTTCCATAGCCACTTGAGGCTTACAACGACCACCCTATTTTTTCATAATCGGCCACAAACTCATTGAAGTCACCTTACAAGCCATGGCAAAGTTGAGCGACCGCCAATCTCTCTCAACAATTGCCACATTTCCTCTCACCTACCCCCTTTCAGATGGCTATAGATCCTAGTAATCTGTACATTTGACACACCATTAACTAGAACAAGCATGTCGATATGGTTCCTGAAAAAATCTGCAAACTAAAATGATAATCCTTTTTCCAAAGCATAGCCAACCCTCGATTATTCAAATCCACCACAAAACAATCATACATATTGCAGCCTATTTGAATGTCATCAAACTCAAGCACACAATCGAGTCTCATAGAGGAATACAATATTAGGATCTTGTGTAACAACCATCCATTGCAATTTCTGAACTACTTTTGTGTTCCCAAGTCCACGATAGTTCTAACAGAAGAACCTCATTGATCCTAGTGGGGTTGCTTAACAGCCACCACTGAGTTGTCATTCAATCCACCCTCTACCTTATGCCTATAAGAACCTCCCTTTCCATCTTCCTTGTACTCACCCACTTGAGCCCTCTTCTTCTTTCCATTCCCAGATGGCTTAAAGCTACTAGCACTATCCCTTTGAACCTTAACAAAATGACGGCCCCCACCATGGCTTGAATGGGACCCATCTTCCTCATGAGCTCCCTTGGCTATGTTGGAAAAATTTGGTCTAAAAATGATTTTCTGTCACATCGAAAAATTTAAATTTAGAAAATCAAGTCGGTTTGTGATATTTATAGCAATAAACTTTTCTCAAAAAATACCTGTGCTTTGTGTGAGACAGATACCAGACGTTCTTGACTTTCAATCGAACAACTTTCTCCATTATTCTTGTACTACAAATCACTTCGAGTGTGGGCTCGAACAATCACGAATCAAATACAAAACTAGAAATAATTTCTTACTTTCAGTAAGAAAGTAATTCTCTCTCAATAGAAACTAATAGAATTGTTATTCCTAGAAAATATAATTTATACTTAGAAATAAATTCTCACTATTTTCGGGCAGAATAACAATATCTCAAAGTTGTGTGTTTTTAGCTCTTTTAGTACCATTTATTTATAGGGAGAGATAGAAGAATCTTGGTTTAATTAGTAGAACACAAATAATACTTATTTGCTAGAAAAACTAGTCTCCTAGTTTAAGCTGGGGGGGACAACCTAGTTAAATATACTAGGGCTGTCGCCTTTCATCTATATTATGAGGAGTTTTTGGGTCTCTCCTGTATTAGGTCCAATTATATGTGCTTTCTTGACTTTTAACCCAACACTTTATAATTTAGTCCAACCTAATAAATGTTTTTCTATTTCTCAAAATAAATATTATTTATTAAATTTGTTAGGAATCGACACGATTAAGCAACAAACAAGTAAAAAATAGCGAAAGAAATTAAGAAATTGAACACACAAATTTAACGTGGAAAAACCCCTCCAAAGGAGATAAAAAACCACGGGCAAAGATAATGTTACTATAATAGCAAAAGAACGAAGAGTACAAAAGATTTAGATAAAAACTAAACCCAAAAAAATACCCCAAAAACAAAGAACCCTTAAAACGTAAATTACAAAATTTTCTAAAAGTGTTATGAGTTCTAATCTCTAATAAGTGTATTTTCTAATGTTGTAAAAAGCCTATTTATAGGCTAAAATCGTAGGTCAAATAATAATAAAATAATCTGGACTAATCAGAGTTTGATTGAAATAAATAAACAGAGTTTAACTGGAAGATTATTTCTCAAATTTGACTGAAATATGAGCCATACTCAAAAAAATTAATTTAATTAGATAAATTAATTTTATAACTTAAATAAATTTCTCAATACCGTAAAAGAATTTATGAGAACATTTATTTAATTTTCATATTCAACGGATTCACAATGACCAATTAATTTAACTCTATTTTCAAACTTCAATTACTTGATTAAAAAAAATAATTCAAAAAACTTAAATTAATTCTCAAGTCATTTCCATACTTAGTGAAAAAACATATTCATTTCTGAATGTAGCTGTAACACCCTCACTCGTATTCAACGCCGAAATAGGGTTACGGAGTATTACTGAACTTATAACATAATCAAACATACATTTCACTTACATTTTTCAATTTCATGTAATCATCATTTAACGTCACTCACATCGTCCCTAATACGAGCCTACGAGGCCCAAAACATGCTTTAGGAGTGCTTTGGGACTAAACCGATAACTCAGAAAATTTTTACTGTAACATCCTGAATTTTTGGGCCTATGCGTTTAATGGGTGGATATGTTTAATGTGTTAATTTAAGTGTTAGGGGTCCAAATTGGGCTCAGGCTTAGGTAGAGGCCTTGATTAAAATTATCTGTTTGGGCATTATAGGGTTTAAAAGGTAGTATCTATGTTTAAAATACCAAAGTGGGCTTGTGGCCCAATCTTAGGAGGTGACGCCACACAAGGAAGTAAGGGGCCCAAAGTTAAGTTTCATGGAGCCCAATTCTTTTAATTTAAGTTAGCTAAATTTTGGGCATTAGGATTAGGTGGAGTGGATGGCAACAAGGCTAAAATTTAGGGTTTTTAATGTTTAAAATATGTGGATAATAAGCAGATAAAGGCTATTATTTTTTTATTATTAGTGGATTTTAAGTTTCAATGTAATAAGGCCATGGGCCACTAGACTCATATTTATTTTGGGTTTTATGTTGGGTTTTATGTTGGGTTTTATTACTAGACATTTAGATTTCATGCTAAAATTAAGCTAAGACATGTAACAACTTAGTTTTTTTCCCCTAATTCACCAAGGTATCATTTAAATTTATATTTTATACAGAATATTAAATTATTAAGTTTTCCTGTTAAAATGTTTAAACCTGATACTCGTTTTCCAAAATGTGACATGTTTTATAAAATTCCTTAGTGACATACCAGATCCGGTTGTAGTGTTTGGGCCGGGTTTGGGGTGTTACAAATTGGTATCAGAGCCCGGCTCAAAACTCGACTTTGGGGGTTTTGGGCTCAAAACATTTTCTAAAGATGGGTTTTTGAAACATGCATGTTTATAAATGATAACAGGTCTGTTAGCTTGGCATGGCACCTGCGTCTCCGGCCCAAGTCCGCCAGGTAAGTATTCTGAACTCCTTGTGTGTTATATATGTATGTGGGCTTGATGGGCTTTGTGGGACATAGACTATTTAGACTATAACTTGATGGACTTTAGGCTTAATTTGAAATAACTCCTTAAATCTCATAAGACTTAATTTCACTAAACAAACCCGTGAACGAGTCGCAAGACTAGGGTGTGGCAACAGGCATACGCATGTCTAGGATTGGATCCGGAAGAGCCTTGTACTTAAGCAGTCCTAGTGACTCACCTCCTCTTCGCTGGAATCCTACTTGGTGCGTAGTGATTGTTCACCCTAGCCAGGAGGATTTGTTGACGGACCAAAATCTATAATTAAAACCCCAAAGGGACCAGCCACATTATTTTTACAAAATTGCTAAAATACCCTTATTTTGAAAAAAAAAAGTACCAAGATACCATGATTTGCAAATATACCCCGATTTACAAAGTCAACAAAATTTTTCCTTAAAAAAAAAACACATACAACACACGACAACAACCAAAAACCCACAAACACCTGAACACTTCTATTATTCTTTTGAAATCAAATTCTCCAAGATACCCTTGTTTTAAAAAATATATATATACCCCCTTAGTTTTGTAAAAAATTTTGAAAATACCCCTGACTTGTAAAATGACCAAAATACCCCTGATTTGTAAAATTACCAAATTACCCTTGATTTGCAAAATGACCAATTATCCCTGATTTGTAAAATTACCAAATTACCCCTGATTTGTGAAATGACCAAAATACCCTTGATTTGTAAAATTACCGAAATACCTCCGGATTACAAAATTACCGAAATACCCCCGTATTACAGAATTACTGAAATACCCCTGGATTGCAAAAATTACCAAAATACCCTTATTTCATAAAATCAATAAGGAACTCTATTTTGGGAAATTACGAAAATACCCCTGTAGGATAAATTACGAAAATACCCCTGGGTAGTGAAATGACGAAAATACCCCTACATGCTGAATGTAAGTTCGTGGATGCTGCTTGTATGTTAATACTTGATGACTGAATGTATGTGCTCCCTAGAGCTAGGAGATGTGAACATGAGATTGAATGGTAGATATAGTTGCGAATTCGAAAGAACTGCTCTTAAAACTACTTCCCATAAGATTGTTCATGGTTAATCAGTGAAAGAAATTAATAATTCATAAAATTTCTAATTCAGATAATACGAGAATCAACGACGAGCGTTAGAAGAGGAAGAAGAGGCCACGACCGAGGTCGTGGAAGTGTTAAAACTGATGTGCTGACTCAGCTAGTTAGGGAGGTATTGAAGGAGGTTAAAGAAATCGGTGAAACACTTCGGGTTGGGTGCGTGGACTGTAAGAAAAAAAGAGATCATAGTTTTCTAGGGTTGCAGTCTCGTTCTGTGAAGCATGTTAAGGTACGTCCAAACTTTCGGGTTTGCGAATATTGCAGAAGGCGTCATCCGGGTGAATGTTGGAGGAAGTCAGGAATGTGTTTAAGATGCAGGTCTGAGGAGCATAAGACTCGGGATTGTTCAATCACTATTAAGTCGGGTATGTTTTGTGTGGATGCTATATTTTTGGGTATAGAAACTGTATGCGTGCAATGTTTATATATTATTAAATTAGAGTCTTGCAATAAAGCATAGTGGTGAGACTTGGGTAGTACGATTAATAGTGAGTTGGAAATTTCGAGGACGAAATTTCTTTAAGGGGGTAGAACTGTAATATCCTAAATTTTTGGGCCTATGCGTTTAATGGGTGGATATGTTTAATGTGTTAATTTAAGTGTTAGGGGTCTAAACTGGGCTCAGGCTTAGATAGAGGCCTTGATTAAAATTATCTGTTTGGGCATTATAGGGTTTAAAAGGTAGTATCTATGTTTAAAATACCAAAGTGGGCTTGTGGCCAAATCTTAGGAGGTGACGCCACACAAGGGAGTAAGGGGCCCAAATTTAAGTTTCATGGAGCCCAATTCTTTTAATTTAAGTTAGCTAAATTTTGGGCATTAGGATTAGGTGGAGTGGATGACAATAAGGCTGAAATTTAGGGGTTTTAATGTTTAAAATATGTGGATAATAAGCAGATAAAGGCTATTATTTAGGAATTTAGTTTATGTGGATAATAAGCAGATAAAGGCTAAAATTTAGGGATTTTAATGATTAAAATATGTGGATAATATGCTGATAAAGGAGGGAGGAGTTAGAGATAATTAAGTTTTTTTTAGATGAGCTAGTAGATTAAGATAAAGGAGAAAATATAGGATTTATCTGCAAGGTTAGGTAAGTGCCGAAATTTCTATAAATAAGGGGAATATCTCTTCAATTTCGGCATTTGGGTTTTTCTATCATTCTTTTCTCTTCTTCTCTGAGTAAAAGTCGAAAACTCCTAAAGTTCCATCTTCTTCTTCATTCTCTGCAAATGCCGAAATCTCTAAGCCTAATCCCTCACCTTCACTTTGATTCAAAAGCCGAAACTCTTTCCATTCTTTTTCTTCCTAGCCGAAATCTTCAAGTCTCTTCCTTGTTTTCTTTTCTTCTTCTCTTTTCCTGTCAGAAACCGAAACTCTTCACTCAAGCATTTTAAAAGCCAAAGACACATCAGCCTTCTCTTGTTCATACTTTTTCCGGGATTTTCTTAAAAGCTGAAATCCCTGGATCTCATCTCCTGCGATTGCCGAATTGCTTCTGTAGTGCCTACTTGTGCCGAAATCTAAAGGGAACTTTAGTGGAGTCAATCGCATAGATCTCTAAGTTATAGATCGGTAGCACTCGAATCGTGTTACTTTCGAGATTTCAAGGTAAGAAAATCTATTAGTTTCAATATGTAAATTCGGGATTTACTAACCCTTGGTCGAATATAGGAGAGGCCCTATTTTCACATCTTTCCGGCTTTTTGAGCAAAGTTGTAGATCGGTCTAGCAAGGGTATCGACATTAATCAAGTGTGTAACTCTCCACACCATCTAGATCTGTTTGTTAAATATATGATTATAAGTCTTATATGTTCTATTAAATGCTGAAATCCCGGCACAACGTTTGAAAACCCGAGAAGGGTAAAGGCTAAATATCAGGTTAGTGATTTCTGCCATTTCTCAGTGAATGTTTTTGTTAAAAACGATATGTTTTATATGTTGATTTTTACATATGCTTGGGTTGGGTGATTGATAAAAAGGGGAAGTGATCTGTTCTGGTGGCTTATGCCATTTCAGGACTCTGTCATAACTCTGTTTCTGGTGGCTTATGCCATTTCAGCCTGGTGACTCTGTCACAACTCTGTTTCTGGTGGCTTTTGCCATTTCAGCCTGGTGACTCTGTCATAACTTTGACGATGAGCAGCATGACTGCCATCGATGGTGTGTAGCGGTGTGGGTTGATTGTAAAAATCCCCAATGGTGTGACTGGCAGGTAAGGATGGTGTGTAGCGGATGGAAACCTAGGATTTGGGTTGGGCTTGCATATTTTTTGTTATATATATTAATCTGTTATTCTGTTCTGTGGGGCTAAGGCCCAAATCTAATGGTGCATGAGGGTTGCACACTGAGTTTCGCAACTCAACCTATTATTTAACATTTTCAGGTAGCACCTAGTGCATCGGACTGGGCTGGAGAGGAGCGCAAGGTGGCCATGCGAGAGAGTATTTGGATTCAGCAAAGGACTTCTCATTATTTAGTTATTTTAATTTTTTTTTATTATTAGTGGATTTTAAGTTTCAATGTAATAAGGCCATGGGCCACTAGACTCATATTTATTTTGGGTTTTATGTTGGGTTTTATTACTAGACATTTAGATTTCATGCTAAAATTAAGCTAAGACATGTAACAACTTAGTTTTTTTCCCCTAATTCACCAAGGTATCATTTAAATTTATATTTTATACAGAATATTAAATTACTAAGTTTTCCAGTTAAAATGTTTAAACCTGATACTCGTTTTCCAAAATGTGACATGTTTTATAAAATTCCTTAGTGACATACCAGATCCGATTGTAGTGTTTGGGCCGGGTTTGGGGTGTTACATTTACAAAACTTAGAAAATTTTTCAAACTATAGGGGACACAAGCTCGTGTGGACCGACCATGTGAGAATGCCTGTGTCACAAGCCGTGTGGACATTCGAAATGGGATCACATGACCGTGTCCAACCCCGTGTAACTCTCTGACTTGGGTTACACGGCCAACCACATACCCGTGTGACCAGCTCGTGTGCCCTTTCGAAATGGCCTCACACGCCAGTGTGCCAGGCCGTGTGCTAGGCCGTGTGCTAGGCCGTGTCAAACCTGTAGGGTATACTGACCTATGCGACACGGCCAGGTCACACGCCTGTGTGCTGGACCGTGTGGAACATATTGACTTGATTTCTATTTCAACACTAGGGGACACATGACCGTGTAACCTGACTGTGTGTCACACACGACTGAGACACACGCCCGTGTGGACAAAAATGAGCTATTTACTAAGCCATCTTGCCACCCAAAATTGTATACACCTGCACCAAACCAAATGTCACCAAAACATGGCATAAATAGGCATTTAAAACAACACCAAAAAAGCTTAATTCATGATAATCTCAAACCATTAATCACATTACACACAAGTATCAAAATTGACCATTTCATTCATGCTAACTCATAATCACAAATCACCTAAATGGCATCTTACAATTATGCATCATTTTGCCTAAAATAATAAGCATACTAATTCTCAAATATCAACCATTTGACATCCACAAAACCTATTGTCAAAACCATTTTTTTATCGTGTTTAAAAAATATGGAGTCGCCATCAATCTTTTATTCGAAGTGTGATCGAATCACCTTGAGATGAATTATTTTAATAGAACATTTTGATTTATTAAAACAATAATTTTGGTCTGCGAAATCTAAAAAACGAGTTCGGGAGTCGGTTACGTACGAGAAAGGATTAGCACCCTTGCAACGCCCAAAATTGGTACCAAATTGATTAATTAATGTCTTAATGTCGAAAACTTGAAAAGATTTTAAAATACGACCTTCTTTCAAGATACTCAAGTTTGAATATTAAGATTCTCTAGTTCCAAAGGAGTAGAATATCATATCCAGCACGTTAGGATGCAACAATTTAAGTCTTTGAATTCTAGATTATCCAAAAATTCTTGAAACTCATGCATTGAGGTTTTGAAAGGGTGTTCTGTTATTTGGGATCGAGCGAAAAAATTGAAACCCAGCGCGTTAAGGCACGACCTCTCAGATTTCCAAACACAAAACATTGCCACGTTTTAGAACCAAGAAAACATGAATGGAATTTTCTAAAAGGATATCCAGTTATTTGATCAAATGAAAAAGTGAAACCCAGCATGTTAGGGCTCGATCCCTCGAATTACCAAATACAAAACATTGCCTTATTTTAAATCAAAGAAAACATGTATGAAAATTTGTAAAAGGATATTCAGTTATTTGGTCAAATGAAAAACCAAAACCTAGCACGTTAGGGCACGATCCCTCGAATTTCCAAACACAAAACATTACCTCATGTTAAAGTTGAGAAAGCGTGAATGAAATTTTAAAAGGATATTCGGTTATTCAGTCAAACGAAAAACCGAAACCTAGCACGTTAGGGCACGATCTCTCGGATTTTCGAACACCAAACATTGCCTTATTTTAAAAACCTTTGATTGGAATGATTTTAAAACTTGAATGATATTAAACACAACATTTTTCATAAGATACAATGGAATACTAATATACAAAGCAAGATATTAATCCATACATCAAATATTACAAATAACAAATCACAATAACCAACCAATAATTTTAAAAAAAAATACAAATCACATGATAACAATAATTTCTAATATACAATTTCTCTATTAATTATTGAAGAAAATGGGGTAATAACAATAATAATAGTAATGAAAATAATAATAATAATAATAATAATAATAATAATAATAATAATGGTGGTAATAATGTTAAAATAGTGATTGTAATAGTAAGATAATAATATTAATAATATTAACAATAGTAAAGCTAATAATAATGTCATTTACAATAATGATAACATTAAAATACACAAAATAATAAATGGATTAAATTGAAATTTAATCAAAAATTCAAATAAAAATTGGAAATAAAAAAAATTAAGTGGGACTAAATCGCAATGCGCGAATAACAAGGGGAACCAAATGGGAAATATTCCCAATCCTCCAAAACGCGGCATTCCAAACCTAAATCGAAGGATCAAAATGGAACAGAGATAAAATTACTGGGGCAAATTTGTAAATAAAGTAAAACTACATTTGAAAATAAAAAGAACGCGGAAGGACCGATTTAGTAAATAACCCAATTATTAGAAATGCACGGACCCTACGGGGTATCGGATCGGGTTAAATCGGGTCAATCTATGCGACACCGTTTTAGATCCACCGACACAGGTCTAAACGGTGTCATTTTGTGCACTCTAATAAAACTAAAAAAAAAAAAAAACCTAATTCTAAACCACTTAAACTCCTTAAACAGACGAAAATGAAGCCTAAAGAGCCCTAATCCTTTCTACTCAGCCGCCTAAAAAGAACACCGTCAGAAACTATCCGACTGCCAAACGCCTCATGAACTGGTAAAAGCATCTGATGAACGCCGAGCATAACCCCGTTTATGCTTATGCTTGGAAACATTTCAGTCCTCGAGTCCCCTTTCGGCTTCGATTTCGACAAAACGAATAGAGATCCGGTAACGACGATAAGCAGGTAAATATTCTTTTCTCTTCTCTCTTTATAAGCAAATAGAAAAAGATTGATAAAAAAAATGATAGAACAGGGGATTCGAGAAGAACTTAGAATCAGAAATCACCTTTCGAAAGACTTTTTTTCAATTTCTCTCATTTTTTTTTAATTTAGTTGTATATTCGTAAAATCGTGAAGAGGCATTACATTTGTTGGCTTTTCTTTATATAGCTGAAAATAAAATCAAAAATACAAAAGTTTTCTTTTTTATTTTCTGTATTTGCTGTCGCTATTTGCTATTCATTTGCAGGTACAGACGTGGCCAAGATGCGGAGGTCGTACGACACTGATGCGCTGGAGGCAGTACGGAGGCGCGTTGGTGAAGGTTTGCGCGTGGGTGGAGCGCGTGGGGCATGCGGGGATACGAACGGTCGTGTGCGTGGAGGCACGCGTAAGGGAAGCTGAGGCGGCGCTAGAACGTTCTGGAAGCCCTCCTATGGTTTCTGAAACCTTCAAAATTTTGGGCCATTTGGCATTGGGCTTACTCTGTTATTGGGCCATTCGGGTTTTCTAAACTTGGGCTCTGTCGAGTTTTGATTGGGTTTTAATGGTTTTTAAGGCTGCTGTAATTTAATGGACTCTAGACTTTATTAATTATTGTTTTTGGTTTTTGGTTATAAAATGGGCCGGGCAAAAATTGGGTCTTACACCTATTATCAACAAGCATCAAATATTCATCATCAAACTCACAACACAAGCCATGTGCACAAATATATACATGATCAAAACAACCAAAATAATCCAACTCTCATGGCTATATACAAAACCAAACATTAAATGTAACAGCCCGATTTTGGGGCTAGTCAAAACAGTGGTTTTGGGATCGCTAATTCGAGGTTGAAGAAAATTATTTTGATATTATTTTATGTGTTATAGCATGTTTATAAGGATGTATAAAAATTTTGGTGCTTTAATTTTAGCAATTGTATGCATAATTGAGAAAAAGGACTAAATCGCATAAAGTGCGGAAGTTCTATTATACAATATAGAGGTGTCTAATAGCTATAGAATATTAAATTGGAGGTCCTTAAAGTGCAATTAGTCCATTGAGGGTGAGTTGGCCTGCCATAGAGACAAGGGCATTAAAATTTGGTCAAAATTTGGTGAAATTAGGTGATAAAAAAATGAAAAAAAATAAGATAAATGAAAGAGATATCATCTTTCACTATTCATGCTTCTTCTACCACCGAAAATTGAAGGGAAATTAGAGTTCTTGGAGTTCAAATTTTCAGCAAAACAAATCTCTTACAATTAAGTGATTTTAGAGGTTTTTCTTGATAATTTTTATACTTTTGGAACCCCCAAAGCTTAAGCTAGCTAATGAGGGGACTATTTTGCAAAATGGTTGAAAGTTTAAGGACTTGAAATGAGAGTGTTCATGTTGTTTTTTGAGTTTTTATGGAAGAAAATGAATGTTAGTGAGTTAAGGAACAACTTTTGTGAAAGGTGTTACCGTGAAAACACCTAAATAAGACTTGTTTGTAAAAGTTGTAATTGGTTTTGTGAGTTGTTGTAAGAAAAATAAATGTTCATCTAGGCTTGTTTAATGAGAAAATGTGATGATAAATGATTTACGAGCCTAGGGGCAAAATCGTAATTTTGCCAAAGTATAAGGGCAAAATGGTCATTTTTGCCTAAGTAGGAATTTTGATGTATCATGAGATATAAAGTGATTGAATGAGTAAATTTTATTATTATAGATCAAGAAGAGCGAAGAAACAACCTTGACCGAGGAAAAGGCAAGGTTACAGACTAAGTCGCCGATTAAAACGTTTTACACCGAGGTAAGTTTATGTGTAAACAATACATCTTTAATACATATGTTGTTGCTTATTGGTGCATCGTATGAATGGGATCAATTATGATTGAGATTGATTGAAATTGATAGATAGTGAGTAAGTCTCGTATGAACCTCGGAATAGATATGTAAGTGCGGAAAAATATTCGTAATAATTATTTAGTGAGCTGTGTGCGATACCACCGTAACTATCCTTTTTGGTGGGCTGTGTGCGATACCACTTTATTACTTATTCACGATGGGCTATGTGCGATAACATCGTTTATATTATCATTTGGTGGGCTATGTGCGAAATCACCGTAAATATTCTTGTTGGTGGGCTATGTGTGATACCACCCTATCATTGACTAATGGTGGGCTGTGTACGAAACCACCGAGTACTTAGTGTTATTCCGAGGGGTTCATCGAGAAATTGTATAAGTAAACATTTCATGTTGCTTTGTGGTGATGAGTGTAGGGAAATGTGTACAAATAAATGTGAGCAATATAATTATTATATGGGTGGGATGAAATGAGTAAGCATGATTATGGAAATGTGAATTTTTCTTGATTAGTATGTAATGTTATTGATTAATTAGCATATGTTATAATGCTTATTGTTTACATGTAAACTTATTAAGCTTAAAGCTTACTCCCTTTCTTTTTCTCTTGTTTATAGTGTTAAAGAGCTGGTTCGGGATACGAAAATAATCGGAAGATCACCCACACTATCAGATCATCTCGGTATATTTAGACTTAGTATTTTGAGTTTGGCATGTATAGGGGCTAGACTTAGTGAAATGTCTTGTTGTTTTGGCCTAGTGTGTTGGCTCCTTTAAAGATGAACTCTTTTGTAAATGACCATATTTAATGGCTCCTTATTATTAATATATGGAAAGATGAGTTTATTCATGAATGTGTATGTTGTATAATTGAGTTGCTTGGTTAATGGTTGAATGTGATTTATGTTGTATGAGTTAGGGTGATAAAAAGAGCTTGGCAAATAGCCTTGTTCTTGTCCACACGAGTAGGCAAACGGGCGTGTGTTTAGGTCGTGTGTGACACATGGTCAGTCCCACGGGCATGTGGCTGGGCCGTGTGTCCCCTGCATGTTAATGTTGCAAGTCAGTTGATAAACCGTAAAAGTAACATATTTTAAGCCCACATTTGGCATGCTTTTGGATGATTTAAGCCTTGAATTATGTAATTTGGTGCTCTTAATCCTTTGTTTTCATATTTTATACTCAGAAGAGCACCGGATGATGAAAAGAACGGAAAACAGGCCCAAAACGGAGTAAATAGGCCATATCACCAAATCCACACTGCTTGGGTCCAAGACCACACGGTCATGCCTCATTCAACAGCTTCAAACACGGCCTGGCCGCGACTTACACGGGCGTGTGCCATGGGCGTGTCCCTACCGTAAGAAAGAAGAATTTCACTCGGATTAGGATACTTAGGGGGCAAAGAAACACATTCAGAAGCCTATATAAACACCGTAAGTATAACCTAAAAGGGGGGAACCCAAGGCTTTAATCAGGGGGCGTCCAGCTAGGCCAAAGAAGACAGATTTGTGGGGAATTACTCAAAGATAGCCAGTTGATTCATCTCAAGAAGCCGGAATCATACTCAAGACGGAGGATCTCTCCTTAAATTCCTTCAGGGGGTTTTAGGGATTTCTTATGTTTTGTTTTATCTTTTCTTTTGAGATGTATTCTATTATTATTATGAACTAAACCCTCAGATACCTGAGGGGGATGAAACCTAAGATGAATCTTGTTATCGTTTGCTAAACTATATGATAAATATTTGACTTGTTCTTAATTATGTGTTCTTGATTCTTATGTTGATATTGCCGAGATATTAATTCAAGTGTGATGTGCTTAGGTGGAGGAGCAAAAGTCCCTGCCTAATAGTAGATCTAGCATAATTAAGCGGAGTTGATCGCACGCCTAGAGATAGGGTGACGAGATTTTGCCGGATTAGGGTGAAACCTAATATGGGAGTCCATAGATTGAGTTAATGCAATTCTAAGGGTTTTAATTAGAAAGAGATTTCAATTAATAAACCTAGGGTTAGACGTTAGTCGCCTTGAGAGAGGGATTAATATAACTTAGGGAATCTTACGGATCAAGTCAAATGAATAAATAAATGCAGTTCAGAAAGTTAGATAACAAGTGAAATCTAGGTGGATTCTTCCTTGGGTGTCGTCTTAATCAATTGGTTTTTCCTAAAAGTTATTCTCCAAATTCATTCTTCTTCGTCTTAGAGTCTTTATTTTAGTAGTTAGTTAATTTTAGTTTAGATAAACAATTCCCTTAATTTTTAGGCTAAATAATAAAAAGAGAGTTAGTATTAGTACTTTTTGTTCTTTTGGGTTTGACAATCCGGTCTTGCCTTAACTATACAATTGTTCGATAGGTGCGCTTGCCTCAAATCGTTGTCATAGTTAGCTTCCAGGTTTGATCATTTTTTATATAAATTTTAGGACTTTGACATCGCATAAAACAACGATCAAGTTTTTGGCGCCGTTGCCGGGGAACTGAAATATTAAGAATGCTTACTTTTTATTACTTTAGCCATATTTATTTTATTTTTGCAATTTACTTCTATTTTTAAATTTTCTAAATTTTCTTCCTTTTGTTCCTTTCAGTACCTCTAGTTTATGACTAGAAGGAACCCGACAGGACCCTTACTTTACGACAATGATATTGAAGGTATCGTTTGCAGAAATCGTAGAGAGATAAGGAGAAGCTTAAACTACATAGAAGAAGAGCAAGAAGCCGAGATTAATACCACCGAAGAGATGGCTGAGAATAATCTGCTACCTTCAGAGGTGGCAGAACATCATGCTCCTCGAACTATGTATGATTATGCTAAACCTAGTTTAACAGGAACTGAGTCAAATATTGTTAGGCCTACTATTGCTGCAAATAATTTTGAACTGAAACCTAACACTATACAGGTGATACAACAGTTTGTTCAGTTTGATGGTTTGCAGGATGAGGATCCTAACACACACCTAGCAAATTTTCTAGAATTCTGTGATACCTTAAAAATAAATGGCGTTTTTGATGATGCCATCCGTCTTCGATTATTTCCCTTTTCTTTGAGAAATAAAGCCAAATAGTGGTTGCATTCCCTTCCACAAGGGTCAATCACTACATGGGATCAAATGACCGAAAAATTCTTATTAAAATATTTTTCGCAGGCCAAAACGGCCAAGTTAAGGAATGATATCTCTTCTTTTGTGCAGATAGATTTAGAGACACTTTACGATGCATGGAAGAGATAGAAAGATTTGTTGAGGAGGTGCCCACACCACGGATTACCTTTGTGGCTACAGATCCAAACTTTTTACAATGGTGTGAACATGGCAACTAATCGATTCAGCTGCCGGCAGAACCCTGAACAACAAAACTCCTGAAGCGGCCTACGAGTTTATAGAGGAGATGTCATTGAATAACTATCAGTGGCAAGTTACAAGGATAAGACCAACCAAAGCAGCT
Source organism: Gossypium bickii (assembly GCA_025503065.1). Lineage (NCBI taxonomy): Eukaryota > Viridiplantae > Streptophyta > Magnoliopsida > Malvales > Malvaceae > Gossypium > Gossypium bickii. Next base: position 93,098,414 of record CP106719.1, on the reverse strand, counting down.
GGAGTTTTCAACTTGGACGCAGCAACTGCGCTATCAAATCAGGTAGAGTTGTTACATAAAAAATTTGATGGTGTATATGGTTCTTCGCAGGCATATCCAGTTATGCAGTGTGACGCAAGTGAAGGAGTGGCGAATCCTGAGTACCCACCTTATGGATAGGGCATGGAGAGCGAACAAATGAACTATACGGGTAACAATTTTTGATCTAACAATAACCCTTATAGTAATACTTATAATCCAGGTTGGAAAAACCACCCAAATTTCTCATGGGGTGGCCAAGTCAATCAAAGACAACAACTATCCCAAAACTTCCAACAACAGCCTTACCCACAAGAAAGGAAGCCAAACCTCGAGGAGATGCTGACAAAATTCATGGCAACCACAGAAACTCGTTTTCAGAATACTGAGACATCCTTTAAAAATCAACTTGAAAAATCGACACAGGAGCTCAAGGATCAAATCAGGCAACTTGCTAAGTAGATCTCTGAGAGACCACAGGGAAGACTACCGAGCAAAACTGAGACTAACCCAAAAGAGCAAATTCAAGCCTTAATAGCTCAAGATAGTGAAGGGTTAGACGAGCCCAATTTAAGGCAAAAAAATGTGGTAGAAGAAGGAAAGGTTGAGTTAAAACCAAAACCGGTAATCAAAGAGTACAAACCTCGTATACCATATCCCTAGGCAATAACAAAAGACGACACAGAGGAATAGTTCGGTAAGTTTCTTAAACTTTTAAAGAAATTACATATTAAGTTACTGTTTCTTGAAACTCTTTCGCAGATGCCAGATTCTAGGAAATTTTTAAAGAAGCTATTGAAAAACAAGCGAAAGATAGACGAGGAATCACATGTGGAACTGAAAGCAGTATGCTCAGCAATATTGCAAAATAAACTACCACGAAAATTAAAAGATCCAGGGAGTTTTACAATTCCATGCTTAATTGGTAGTTTATCTATTGATAATGCGTTAGCTAATTTAGGGGCAAGCATAAATGTCATGCCTTATAAAATGTTTAAACAACTAGGTCTAGGGAAACCCAAACAAACTAGGATGAGCATTCAATTAGCTGATAAAACTGTTAGGAATTCCTAGGGGTATAATCGAAGATGTACTCGTGATAATTTATAAATTCGTATTCCAGTAGACTTTGTCGTTTAGTCATGGATGAGGACAACACAATCCCCCTAATTTTAGGAAGACCATTCTTAGCAACTGCCAGGACTAAAATCGATGTCGATGCAGATGAACTCATACTCTGTGTAGGTGACGAGACAGTCACTCTTCAAGCTCTCGATTCAGCTAGGACATCAATTAATCAAGGTGAGAAAGTAAATTCTATTGATAACCATTCGGTTAACCCTTCTTTTCAGAAAGCACCACAGCATGAACCCAATCTTAGACCCCGTGCCAACAAAGAAATAACTCATGAGGAACAAGGGATTCAGATCGATGAACTAGAAGAATGGAAGACGCATTTCCAAGAAAAATTAGGGATACATGAAGCAGAACCAAAGCCACTCTACGAGACAGACAAGTTCAAAATCAGAGATTAGGTATTGTTAGATAAAGCAGACCCATGAATACCTCCCCCTGATCCTAATACAAACAAAGAAATCCCTTTTAGGGTGGTCAATGTTTTCCCTGACGGAACAGTCGAGATAAGTAACCCTATTTTTGGCATTTTAAAAATAAACGCTAATCGTCTTACACTTTATCATGATAATGGAACTGTTAGCATAAGGAAAGACTTTCAACTCCTCAAACCACCATGAACATGCGAATGAGAGGAAAGTCTAGCTTAAGAAACGAGGGCTTCTTGGGAGGCAACTCGAGTACTAACCACACTAACTTCTACATTATTTTATTTTATTTATTTTATTCTATTTTATTATTTTCTTTCAGCACCTAACTGTAAATCAAACCAAGTACAAATTTCCCAGCCACACGGCCTTTGTACTGATATTTCAGAGATGGTACGAGTGAGAACAAATCAATCTTCAAGTCACGGACTCCAACTACCACGCCACGGTCGTGCGATGCCACCGTGGCTGACACTGTTAGATCATTCACGGACGTGAAGATCAGAACATGGGCGTGGGAGAAGCGAACAAAGCACCACACGGCCGTGCGATACAGTCGTGTGACACAACACGCTCATGGTACACGGGCGTGGGACGTACAAGACCTGAATATTCTATTTAACCCCCCCATTTTCTTTTTACCTACTTCCCATCTCCTTTCTCCCATCTCATCCTTCAGATATCCCCCTCCCCACACTTTTTCTTCTTTAGCTATTACCCAAACCCTTGAGCTACACCACATCTATGATAAAGAAGTGGAAGGATCCTGGCACAGTCTCTCTTTGTGAGACCGATCTATATAAGTTCATGCCAACCGTTTCATCCACTCGACAAGCCAAGGATCTTTGAGGCCATTTAATTCTTCTTCTTCTTCACTCTTCTCCTTTATTTTCCTTCTCTTTAACTATCTTATGCTTAAATTAGTTTATTTTATCTTAGTTTCTCTGATTTAGGTTCTAAAAGGTGCTAGGGAATCACACCGGAACCACAACCACTACCTCACTACAGCCTTAGAAGTCACACCCACCTCGCGAACCATCCAACAATAAGGACTTTTCGGTCCATTCATCTTTCATTTTAATTTTATTTACATCTCTATTTTATTTCTCTTTATCCTTATTTTCTTTAATTATATATGTAGTTTATTTTAAATATGTCTTAATATTTCCTGGCTAATTCTCTACGAGCTTCCTTCATCTAGCGCAGAGCTCGGTAGCAGCCACCATACCTCGGGACTCCCAACTCAAGGAAATCATCCATAATTCAGGAAGTTTCACTTCTCTCCCTATCTTTTGATTACTCTATTGCTATACCTATCTTTGTACATTGAGGGCAATGTACATCTTAAGTGTGTGGGGGGGGTGAATATTTATTTTGAGAAAGTGCCTAACTTTCTGCATTATTCTCAAATCCCTGAATGATATCTTGTCTTAAATTAATTTCATCAGATCATGATTAGAATGAAATTTCCTTTGATTTATGATTTTTTTATTGATGTGTTTTGGATTAATTCATTGATAATTGTGCATTGATAATTAAACTTTAAGATACTAGAGAGTCAAGCATGATAAGTCTATTTTTCAAAATTAAATTTTTTTTTCTAGGTTGTTGACCTGAATTTGAATATTACTTTGAAGTTTGAAATTTACAAGGTTGACATCAAAATACCCATAATTTTTGTGAGCTTTTGAGCCCTTTAGAGCATATATTCGTTTTCTTGCTCACTTTTTTGATTATGAGTGCGTCAACATTGATTTGTTATTCTAGAACTTGCTTCGATTATATATGTCAAGACCACACATTTTTTTTGATATACAGAGACGATAAAGGCACCTAGGTTTTAGCCCACTTACTCCACTAAAAAGCCTACCTTCATAACTAACCCCTAGTGAACCACGTTGATCCTAACAACCCTTTTTATTGACTCACCCACTAATATTCCCCCACAACCCTTTGTATTTGTTATCACCATTCTTTTTGACTACCCTTATATCGTGATTTGATTTGATCGGTTGCCTAGTTATTTTATTTCAGTAGTAAATTCATCCTTTATTATTATTTGACTTGTTCTTAAAAAAAAAAAACGAAGTATATTTAGTATTTGTTTTATGTAATTAAGCTTATACGAAAAAGTCCAAATCATAAAGAGAAAAAGAAGAAGCTCGTATTATTAGTTTTCAATTGAGGTAATTATTTAGGATTAGTTCATTATTCTAGTTAGGTAAATTGTCAGGTCAATCTCGATTCTAACCTTTTAATTCAGCCTATATCCATACCCTTAACCTAAGCCCCGTTACAAAACTGTAAAGACCTTTTGATTTGTGTATCATCTCATATTAAAGTGGTGGAGATTTGATTTTCATGCAAGCCTATGGGATTAACTCTTCATGTTTGACTTTTGAGTGCTTAATTTTGAACCTTAAAACACTTTGAGTGGTTTGAGTGAATTTTTAGTGAGGATGACAACTCTTGTCGATTTTGAATCAGAGGTAATAATTTAGATGAGGGGAAAACACCTATTTTTTGTGCTACAAATGTAGGACTTTGAGTGTTTGAATCTCTAGGACTCTTTAAGTTGAATTATCCATGTATGAATTATCTTTGAATTATGATGAAACATTATTAATGAATATTATGAATCAAGGAAGTTCATTTTAATTGTAAGTTGAGAATTTTGCTTGAGGACAAGCAAAAGCTTAAGTGTGGGGGTATTTTATAAACCGTAAAAGTAACATATTTTAAGCGCACATTTGGCATGCTTTTGGATAATTTAAGCCTTGAATTATGTAATTTGGTGCTCTTAATCCTTTGTTTTCATGTTTTATACTTAGAAGAGCACCGGATGACGAAAAGAATGGAAAACGGGCCTAAAATGGAGTAAATGGGCCATATCACGAAATCCACACGGCCTGGGCCTAAGACCACACGGCCGTGCCTCATTCAACGACTTGAACACGGCTGTTTGCGACTTACGCAAGGCGTGTGCCATGGGCGTGTCCCTGCCGTAAGAAAGAAAAATTTCACTCGGATTAGGATACTTAGGGGCAAAGAAACACATTCAGAAGCCTATATAAACACCATAAGTATAACCTAAACGGGGGGAACCCAAGGCTTTAGTCGGGCGCCAACTAGGCCAAAAAGCGATTTGTGGGAATTACTCGAAGATAGCAGTTGATTCATCTCAAGAAGCGGAATCATACTCAAGACGGAGGATCTCTCCTTCAATTCCTTGAGGGGGTTTTAGGGATTTCTTATGTTTTGTTTTATCTTTTCTTTTGAGATGTATTCTATTATTATTATGAACTAAACCCTCAGATACCTGAGGGGAATGAAACCTCAGATGAATCTTGTTATTGTTTGCTGAACTATATGATAAATATTTAACTTGTTCTTAATTATGTGTTCTTGATTCTTGTGTTGATATTGCCGAGATATTAATTCAAGTGTGATGTGCTTAGGTGGAGGAGAAAAAGTCCCTGCCTAAGAGTAGATCTAGCATAATTAAACGGAGTTGATCGTACGCTCAGAGATAGGGTGACGAGATTTTGCCGAATTAGGGTGAAACCTAATATGGGAGTCCATAGATCGAGTTAATGCAATTCTAGGGGTTTTAATTAGAATGAGATCTCAATTAATCAACCTAGGGTTAGACGTTAGTCGCCTCGAGAGAGGGATTAATATAACTTAGGGAATCTTACGGTTCAAGTCAAATGAATAAATCGTCTGGTTCAGAGTTAGATAACAAGTGAAGTCTAGGTGGATTTTTCCTTGGTTGTCGTCTTAATCAATTGGTTTTTCCTAAAAGTTATTCTCCAAATTCATTCTTCTTCGTCTTAGAGTCTTTAGTTTAGTAGTTAGTTAATTTTAGTTTAGATAAACAATTCCCTTAATTCTTAGGCTAAATAATAAAAAGAGAGCTAGTATTATTACTTTTGGTTCCTTTGGGTTCGACAATCCAGTCTTGCCTTAACTATACTATTGTTTGATAGGTGCGTTTGCCTCAAATCATTGTCATAGTTAGTTTCTAGGTTTGATCATTTTTTATATAAATTTTAAGACTTTGACATCGCATAAAACAACGATCATCAGTGTCGACCAGGGGCTAGACACACGGGCGTGTGCCTAGGCCATGTGCCCCTTATAAGGTTGCTGACATCATAAATAGAATACCCAAGTTTTCACACACGAGGGAGGACACGGGCGTGTCTAGGCCGTGTGGAGGACACCAGCCAAAGACACGGGCGTGTGTCCAGCCGTGTGAAAACCCTTATAGGTTCGAAGTGAAAAATAAATTTGACACGGGCTAGGGACATGGGCGTGTGTGACCACACGGACTGCCCACACGGGCGTGTCCCATTTCACACGGCCATGTGGCCCTGTTAAGGCAAAAATTTTCTAAATATATAAAAGTTCCCAGTTTGATTCTGAGACCCTCCGTTTGCATGTTTAAGGCCTCGTAAGCCTATAATAAGGATATTATGAATGTGAATGGGAAGTTTTAAGTTGGAATGAAATTTTATAGCCAAAGTTGTATGATCAAACAAGATAAGTCCGGTAATGCCTCGTACCCGATTCCAGCGTTGAATACGGGTAAGGGGTGTTACATTAAACAGTTACAAGTCAACTCAAATGGATAAATTCATTTCTATCATATAAGTACCAAAATGATTAAGCTCCTATACATGCCATATATGCCAAAAACATAGATTCAAAAGTACCAAAGTGATAGTTGGATAGTGTGATGAACTCTCCGACGATTCCCGAATCTGTGCTAGCTTTGATTTCACTATAAAACATAGGAAAATAAACAATGTAAGCTATAAAGCTTAGGAAGTTCGTATAGCATTAAAATCAACTTACCATATATGCACAATTTAAGCAAATAATACATAACATATCTCATATTGAATCACCAACCTACCATATTTACATTCACAAAGTTAGATATAACTTTCATAAATTTCCTCATTTCCAATGCTATATGGTTCATATACATACCTGTACCATCTCGTATCAAATTTAAACACAACCACATTTTTGACATGCCCGTTGAACCATACGAAATACAATCAGATACTCGGGAAGCTCGCACCCTAAGTGCCACATACATAGCTAAAGCTATCTCAATCTCGTATCACATATAATGCTCACTCTCGAGCTATCAACGGGCCCGTTCACACGAGCTGATGGTCATGATAAGGCTACACGGTGTTGCTCACACAAGATGACGAGAATCCGCAACACATGCCGGATAACTCAGCCACCGGTAGGACGTACGGACCAACACCCAAATCAAATAACCCCTAATGAGATGTCATTCGTATCCTTATCTATTCCTAAGGTCCAACTGGGATTTCACATTTGCTGAAGCATCGTCGAACATTTCCATAGTGTCGTATTCACAATTTATGCAATATTAAAGCATTTAACACATAATTATAACAATGCATATTACATACGAACTTACCTCGACCTCTAAAACGACGGAACGAATCGATTAGTCCAAAACCTTGTTCTTTCCCCGATCTAAATCCGTATTTCACTTTTCTTGATCTAAATGTAACCAAAATTAACTTATTTAATTACCACTCTATTCAATTTAGTCCAAAATACACATTAAGACAACTTTACACTTTTACTCCTCATATTTCAATATTTTTACAATTTAGTCCTTATCTCATAAAAATACAAATTCATGCAATTCAACCTAAACCCATGCTAACTGAATTTTAATTAGGTCCCTAGCAACCCATATTTTTCATTTATTTCACAATTTAACCATAAATTTTACACATTTCACAATTAATCCCTATTTGGACATTTTACTAAAAATCACTTAACAAATGTTGTTTATCTAACAACAAGCATGCATTTTCTAACATTAAACATCAAAATACACATAGATTTATCAATGAAAAAACCCTAAACCTTTAACAGGTTTGCAAAATAGTCATTGGGCTAGCTAGATTAAGTTGCAACGATCTCAAAAACATAGAAATCATAAAAAACTGAGTCAAAATCACTTACATGCTAGCCAGGAAGGTGTCGAATGTGTGAGCCCTAAAATGGAGTATTTTGTTCTTCAAATTCGGTTGAAGAAACCATTGAAGAAGATGATACGATTATTTTACTTACTTTTACAATAACTTAATACATAAATTACTAATTTAACCTTAAATTAAAACATTGAAATTCACTTAAAAGATGTCCATAAAAGTCCAGTAACATTAAAAATGGTATATTTACCACATAAGGACCTCCACTATTTAATTCATAGTCATTTAATACCTTTAGCTAATAGAACATAACTTTTATACTTTACGCGATTTAATCATTTTTATCAATTAAGCATTTAAACGATAAAATTTCTTAACGAAAATTTCACACAATCATACTATCATGTTGTAGGCATTAAAATAATAGTAAAATAATTATTTCAACCTCGAATTTGTGATCTCAAAACCTCTGTTCTGATTTGACTAAAAACGGGCTATTACAGTAGCTCATATTTCTAACTTTATCATTTTCATCAATTTATGTTCATTTGATTTTTTATGCAATTCATTTCTGGTTTCAACGAGCGAGCAAAGGGACCGAATGGACATGTATAATTAGGGCCCAAATGATTTATAATTAAGTTCTAGCTTTTCGCCTATTAATTATTAGCTGATTTAGTCTCGAATTCATTCCACTATAGTATCGTGATTGAGCTCTCCCTAATTACATACCATTACGAAAGCTACTCAATCAATACTCGTCCAATGACCTTTTCATAAGTGTGTTACCCTCATAGGATATCTTTAATCTCTTTAGGATAAATCTATTCTCCCAATATGATCCTATTTTATCTCATGGTAACGACTACATCTTCCTTCATGAAAATTCAATTACTATAAAATAGTAATTAAGTCATTTATCACAAAGACAAATAACCGTGACCACATTTAGTTTTCATCTATCATGTAATGCTAATGAAAGGATATCATTTACCCATTTCTTTGGCTATGAATTCTACTATAGTGAATGATGCTACATACTACTGAAGTCGTATACCCAAAGCACTAGCTTTCGATTCCTTTATCTATTTGCACTTAGGCTTTTCCTTATATCAAAGTGTATGAGTCACACATACATAGTCCATCATCCACTCAGGATTGAGGTATGCCACACTCTTAATGTTACAAGTGAATAAATCCATAAAGGAATTTAAGCTCTATTCTACTTGGGTTTTGGCCGATGTACTACAAGTTTAGTCAGTTACATCTATGTCTCTATCTTCTAAGAGTCATTCGCTCTGATGCTCAAGATAAAACTTCTTCCCAGTTGGATTTGATAGATGACATATTAGTCTTTCAATTGGTTTGTTTATTTTTTATTAGATTAAGGACATGTTTAGGTTCATATACTAATATAAGTTGTTTTCCCGTTGTAACAACCAGTTTTTCAGTGGTGTTGGAAATAGTGGTTATGAGGCCACAGATCCGATGATAAGTTTGTAAATGTTATTATTTAATATTTACGAGTCAATTATGGTGTTAAAATAAATTTTTTGAATTGGTAATTTATACTATTTGAAAGAATAATTAGGTTCAAGTGGTATGATCCTAAAGTCAAATGGTTTTAGAAATTGAGGTTTTGGGACTTTGTTTCTAAAAACCAAGCAGTAAATATTTAAGGAGTATTATTAAGGTTGTATGTAACACCCCTAACCCGTATCCATCGCCAGAGTAGGGTTACAAGGTATTACTGATCAATTCACAACATTTAGCATACATTTATCAAACATAAAGCATTCATTCTCATAAATCATTCAACACAATTACATTGTCCCTTATAAGGGCCTACGAGGCCTTAAACATGCTTTAGAAGTGGTTTGGGACTAAACTGATAACGTACGAAAATTTTTGGAAACTTAGAAAAATTTCAACCATACAGGGGTCACACGCTCGTGTGAATAGACCGTGTGCCTCATATGGCTCCAAACACGCCCGTGTCTCAGGCCGTGTGGAAATAGGGCATACATATTGACTTGGGTCACACGGCCAACCACACGCCTGTGTGTCTAGCCCGTGTGCCCTTCAAAGTGGCCGCACATGCCCGTGTGCCAGGCCGTGCCAAACCTGTAGGGTATACTGACTTATGCAACACGGTCAAGCCACACGCCCGTGTGCTAGCTCGTGTGCCAATTAGGGGGTATACTGACTTGTACCACACGGCCAACCACACGCCCGTGTGTGAGACCGTGTGGAGCATACTGGCTTCAATTCAATTTCAACACCAGAGGACACACGGCCGTGTAACATAACCGTGTGTCACACACAGCTGAGACACAACTTCAATGTACCTACGCAAGGCAAAATGGTACCATTTCATCATATAATTAGGCAGCCAAAATCATCAATCAAATGCACAATTCATACCATTATAATTTCATCTACTCCAATTCTCAAATCACTACCATTTACTTAGCCAAATACGTGCCAAAACAATATCAAACAATATGGTTCATTTACCATAATTCAGATAACCACCATAATGTCTTGGTTACAACAATGCCAAAACAAACCAAAGTAAGCTATCACTCATGGCTATATATATACAAACCAAAGCATACATTTACAAGCCATTTCTAATAGCCAAACACACATCAATATTAACATCATTTACAAGCCAAACCTCACGGCTATGATCACAACCAAAATACCACATCTAGCCTATACATGCCATATACCATAATGTATAATTCAAAAGTACCAACATAGATGGTTGATAGTGCGATGATGTTCTTGACGACTCCTGGATTCGAGCTAGCCTTGATTCACTATAAAACATAGAAAAATAACACGAAGTAAGCTTCATAGCTTAGTAAGCTCGTATGTGAATAACTTAATTCATCGAATAAATGAAAATCAACCAATTGCACATGACAAAACCATATACAGATTAACTACAAACCTTTTTCATGTCTCAAAACATGATCAAATTCAAACTCATCGAACTTTCACTATTTAATACTCGAATAGGTTTGTACGTACCTGTATCGCCTCGTACTAACCTCTTTATCAACCACATCATTCGTTTACCCATTGAACCATTCGGAATAGATATTGAATACTCAGGAGTCTCGTACGATAAGTACCTATACTGTAATAACCAATTTTCGCCCGACCTATATCCTATAAAACCCACTGAATCAATCCAAACCCGGGGCCATTAAATAAACCCGAATCAGAAACAAAAAAACAAAATAAGCCCAAAGATAATAAATTAACAGACCTTTTAAATGTCCACTTACAAAAAAGACTCAAAGCCCAATAACCTAGCCCAATCCACAACAGCCCAAATCAGAAAAAAAGAAAAAAACAAAATAACCTAGTCCCCTATGCCGCCGCATAGACACTCCACCAGCGCCCTCCCCCATGCCTCGGTCAACACCAGACACCAGCACGCGCCTCGGATACCTGCAAGGAGAAGAGAAGCACGCGAGCGAGACTAACAAGAAAATGGCAAACATAACAGAGAAACAAGATGAAAGAAGACAAAAAAATGAGATAGTAAATCGGTTATATAAACCGAAACAAACAGATTTTGTAGGGCTGGCTTTTGCGAATACTTCACAATCAATCAGAAAATAAAAGCAAAAAAATTCAAAGGTTGATTCGGATTTTTATTTTACTATTAGTATTACTATTTTTATATCTTTTTTATGTTTTAATAAAAAACTATCAACAATAAAAAATATCAAAAGGTTGATCCCGATTTTGTTTTAGTTTACTGCTTACTGTTTTTTATATATTATTGTTGTTATTTTTATTATTTTAAACTTACAAAACAAAAAAGGGAAGAGCGGAAAGACCATACCTGAGCCGTCGGGGTGCGTCATCGGAGCTTCGTCTCTGTCGTCCAAGCCTGATTTAAGGCAAGAAAGGGGTTTTCGCTCTGGGGTTTGTGGGGCTTCAAAAGGGTTCGAGAAAGGACCAAAAGGCCCGACTTCGGGCATCACCGGCCACCGATACGGTGGTGGCGCGGTGGTGCAACGGTGAAGAGGGAAGCCCAATGGATGGGCATGAAAAGATGGGGAGGGGTTCTCTATTTTTGTTGTTTAAAGAAAAGGAACCGATAAGCTTAAAAAAAGGGGGGGGGGAATAGGTAATAAAGTATTAATTTTTAAAAGTGGTGTAATTAAAGAGGGTGGGGGGCCGGCGCATTGATGATTTGTAAGTTGAATGGGTGCCCTCTCCCATTAAAAAGGGATATTTGCGCGATGGCCCCCTTTCCCTTGTCGCGCCTCTGATTTTGACCCATTTTAGTTGTTTTTTTTTTCTTTTTTAATCTTACCCCATTATTTTCATTTTGTTTTTAATTTGATCCGCATCCAAATCAATAGAAACGTAGCGCATTAGGGCTGGGTTATTCACCCATTTAGCCCTTATGAGTTTGCACACATAACGTTGTCGTCCTTGTACGTGCCTTTTTGATTTATTGCAATTGCAGCCCCTTGATTTTTATTCTGATTTCAATATAGTCCTTAATTTGCCAAATGAGTTCATTCATTTATTTTTTTTAAAAATTGTATTATTATTATTATTATTTCAAGTTTTATATACCTCTTTTATTAAACTCTTTTACAGATACACTATTTATTTTAAAACCTTCCATACATCATTTATCTAAATTGATTTAGTATTTTTTTTAAGTTTTCTTCACATCATTTTTTATATACTTTATACAGATATATAAATATATATATATATACACGTCATCTTGTTTGGAGTTTTTTTTATCATCTTTTAAAAATTGTTTTGCATATTAATAATTTTTTTTTACACTATCAAATTTGAACTAATTCATTGTCATTTCAAAATGTATGCTTGCACGTTTTATCTATTTCAGCTTGCTTTGTACTTGTAGCAAATTGTTATGTATGCTGTTTAATTTATTTGTGTTCGATCATTAATATTTTAGCAGTATATGTGACGTGAACATTATTACTGTAGGTATTACAGTCCATTTATTCGCATTTTCATATCATTATTGTTTGTTCGTATAGTGTTTTTTTTCATGTATTATCATCCACGATCGTTACTATTTCCATATTATGCCACTACATTGTGCGTAAAATCTCATTCGCGTTAAAATAATGTTTCTTTAAAGTATAATCTGAATTTTTCACCTGATTTTCATTCAAAGACAAAATTTTTTTTCAAAAGGAAGATAATATTTGTGCGTTTGGAAATTCGAAGAGATCGTGCCCAATCGTGCTGGGTGTGGTTTTTTTGTTGGACCAAATAAACAAATATCCTTTCAAATTTTGTCCATATTTTCAAGATAAGGCAATATTTGTGTGTTTAGAAACACGAAAGATTACATCCTAACATGCTGGGTGTTGATTTTTCGTTCAACTAAATAACCAAATATCCTTTTTATACGCTTTGAAGACCAAAGATGATCTCGGTGTCAGAGTATGAATGTGTTATACCCTAACGTGTTGGGTATGGTACTTTTATTCCTTTGAAACGAGTTAATCTTGAGATTCAATCCCAATTTAGGTAACCCATTCTTAAATTTTTTACTCTAAATATTTTCAAGTTTTTCAACATTAGGACAACATTAATCAATGTGTACCGATTTTGGGCGTTGCAAGGGTGTTGCACGTAACCGATTTTCGAACCCATTTTCTCGAATATTCGTAGACCAAAATACCATTTTAGTAAACCGAAACGTTTTATTAAAACAAAGGTGATCTGATCACACCTAAATAAAGATCGGTGGCGATTCCCTATTTTTAAAGTCGATTCCCGTTTTGACAAAAAAATGGTTACGACATATACAATGGCCTGTAGCCAAATCAAGGTAACTTATTCGAAGAACTATTATCATGGCCTAAAGCCAAGTCATCCAATATGCATGGCCCGAAGCCAAATCGGTAAAATACGCACCCGAAGTGCTAATATCATGGCCCGAAGCCAGCTCAACGTATTACGCACTGACATGTCAATAGTATCCAAAACTATTCTTAAGGTTCAACTAGGCTTTCACACTTTTCGTTTCTATCATCGAATGCATCCATAAAGTTGTTTTCACAATTCATACATTATCCATAATCCCATTTTAAAAATTTATGCAATATTAAAGCATTTTAACATACATTTATAATGTAATCATCACATACGAACTTACCTCGTATTCGGAATTCACGGATCGAGTCTACTACTCAATAACCTTGCTTTTCCCCCGATCTAAATCTGAATTCTTTCTTTCTTGATCTATATGAATTCAAAATTAACTTATTTATTCATCTACTCATTCAACTAATCCAAAAATACACATTTGGGCATTTTTACACATTAGCCCCTACTTTCGCATTTAATCAATTTAGTCCCTATTTCACAAATACACAAAATTCACACAATTCAACAAAACCCATGCTTGGCCAAATTATATATAGGTCCCTAGTGGTCCAAAACTTTCATTTATTTCACATTTCAACCACAACTTTTTAACATTTCACAATTTAGCCCCTAATTTGCATTTTCACCAAAAATCACTTAACAAAACTTGTTTAACTATCATTAAGCTTTCATATTTCAACATTAAACATCAAAGAACACATAGATTCAACAATGAAAAATCTCAAAATCTTTAACAGTTTTGAAATGAAAGGTACGAGCTAGCAAGATTGAGCTGCGACGATTATAAAAACATAGAAATCATCAAAAATTGAGCTAAAATCGTACCTTAATCAAGCTAGGAGTGTGCCAAACCTTTAAAAAAATTTCATGGCTTTTCTAAGCCCTAATTTTCGGCTAGGAAGATGAATGTAGGATAATTTGGTTTATTTATTTATTTAACATATGATAATTATGCTAATTACCATAATAACCTTAATGAAAAACCATTTAAAACATCCATTAAATGTCCATATATGTCCACTCACCAATTTAATGGTCTAATTACAACATAAGGACCTTAACATTAAGGTTCTATAGCTATTTGACACCTTTAGCTGATAGAATAGTACTTTTGCATTTTACGTGATTTAGTCCTTTTTATCCAATTGAACATTCAAACGATAAAATTAGCTCACAAAATTTTCACACACATCAAATAACATGTTGAAAATACTAAAAATATTATTAAAATAATTTTTCGACATCAGATTTGTGGTTCCAAAACCAGTGTTTTGATTTAGCTAAAACCAGACTGTTACATTGTATTAAAGTTTCGTTAACAAATTTTAATGTTTAGATAGTTAATTAATTAAAAAGGACTAAATTGAAAAATGTGTAAAATTGTTAATTAATGCATTTAGGTGATTAAATGGCTTAATTAGTAATTAAGAGAGGATCTATGTGGTAATTAAGCCTTAATTAATATAGTTGGACGGCAATGGAAGTAAAAATAATAAAAGAACTCATGTTTTAATGGCAAAATGGTAATTAACCTAAAAATTAAAACAAATTAATTAGAAAAAGATATCATCTTCTTCTTCATTTGTTTTAATGGTTAGCCGAATATACCATAGGAGAAAAGCTTAACATTTGGCTAGTTTGAACCTTGCATGGGTTAGTTTTGAGTCCCGGCTTTAATGAATTTTTATGTTTTTGAGATCATTGTAATTAGGTCCAGTTAGCATGTACCTTTGTTTTTTAATCTGTTAAAAATTTTGGAAGTTAGCATTGATGAATTTTGGTTGTTTTTGATGATAATTATATGTTTGGAGCTTTGATTACGAATTTTTATGGTTTTATAAAGTATTTTTTGTTAGTTTTTGATTTAAGGATTTAATTGTTAAATTGTCAAAGTTTCAAGATTTAAAGGTGAATATGAGGTCTTTTATGGATTTTTTAGAAGCATTAGATATTCGGTTGTAATGGTGATTTGAGGAAAAATGGTTAATTTGATGATTTTCAGGTTAAGAGACTAAATTACAAAAAATGTAAACGTTTAGGGTAATTATGTAAATTCAAAAAATAAAAGGGTATTAATTGTAAAATGGATTGGAACGTAAAATGTAAGCTGATAATTTAGAAATTTCACATTTTAGATCAAGATCTCCTAGATACTTGTGGAAAAGAAAAAATTGCAAAATAGTCCCTAAACTTCTACAACTACTACAGTTCAGTCTAGGTAAGTTCGTACGGTTTAGAATTTAACATTTATATGAATTTTGGAATAGTATAACTTGGTACAATATATATATAATCAATTGTTGATAATGAATGATTATTTGAAATATGTTATTGAATTTGATGTTCGGATTGGATTGAACGCGGGATAGAGTACAATCGTGATTAGTGTGTTACGGAGGATTAGAGTGGAGATGATTATGGAGTGATGTATATACATATTACCCGAGTAAATCGAGGTTTAACATTTCTTGCGAACTCTCGTGTTATACTTTTTGTTTGGTGTGTTTTGGAGGGACTAGTTCTTGTGAGCATTGGGGTGTTTCGGTTGGACTAGCTCTTGTGAGCATCTGGTGTGATTTAGAGGGACTGGCTCATATGAGCATCTGGTGTGTTATGGTTGGACTGACAATGTGCTCTTATCCGTAAGTCATTCTTCGAATTGAAAATCTCGGTAAGGTGTCTTGTTTCATGATTTTAATGGATTTGTTATATATTTGAGTTTTGAATTGAATGTTACAATTCAACGGTTGAGATTGAGGATGACAGGAAAACATATGGTTGATTTTTATGTTTATACTTTGTACTATGCAAATGAAATGAGTAAGAAAATGAATGGACAATAAGTGACTTATTGGAAAGGTTCATAATTATAAGAAGAGATTAATGCTTATGTAATGTATTCTATAAAAATTATTTATGTTATATTTGAGTTTATATGATTGTCAATGAATCTACTAACATGCGAGTTTGTTGATGCTTGAATAGGCTTATATTAAACTCATGGTATTGGAAATAATAAGTAAGCAAATGGATTGAAACATGATCGTACGGTAATAATGATGAATTAAATGCTATGTTTATATATATATATATGGTTGGTTTCATATGTATCATGTACAAGTATGCTAACTTGAGAGTTTGATGGTGTTATATAGGCTTTATTAATCCTATGATATTGGTAAAGGTTTATATAATTTTTTAAATTTCATTATTGAAATGGAATATTATGTTTAAAGTTTATACAAGCTTACTAAGCATTCACTGCTTACGTAATTATTTTCCTTTTGTCGATATGATTCACTTGGCATGTTGATGATAGTTTGAAAATGGTTACTTTTGACATGTTTTAGTTCATATTTGAACTAGGCTATTAAGTTTGAAAATGGTTTGAAAGTGATTTGGTATGTGTACATTATGTAAGTTAACTATGTTGATACATTCAATGCCTTGCTAGTTTGTGTCATTGTAACTATAACATGTTGCATGTTTTGAATAGCTCAAATGGCATGCTTTGTGATAAAAGTGTTAATGGTCATATAGCTTGTTTGGTTAGAAGTTGAATTGTATTTGATGATGGAAATGTGAACAAATATGCATGTGTAGGTAAGCTTGATGTTGCTTGTGAGGTGCCTTGAAATCGCATATTCATTGATTGTTTTGAGGCTATTGAATTGGTCATTATATGCATGTTTAGGTAAGGTTTTTATGTCTTGATTATGTGCACAAAATGCCTTTAGGTGTATGCATGGTTTGGTCTTGGAACTGTAACGCCCCAAAATTCATGTTTCTGGATAAATTTGACACAACTTTGTATCTGCTTCAGTGGTTAAGTGTTCTAGGTGTGTGTGAGAGGTCCCAGGTTCAAGCCCTGCCTTTGGTAAATTTTGGTATTTTTCCAACTTAAGCCTTATACTTGTTCAGCGGGCTTATATTAAACTATTTGTAAAACCTTATCAGAATGAGCTTACTGGTTCGAGTGTTAAGGGAGTTTGTGTGTGGTGTGGAGGTCTTGTGTTCGAATCCCTGCGCAAGCATGAATATTTATTTTGGTCAGTTCTGTGTAAGAGTCTCAGTAGAGTTGGGTTTCTGAGTTGGTTGAGATGTAGTGGGAGAAATTTGGGGAAGGTGGCGGATGAGTATGAGAGATGTGACCGTTTTGAGGGCGGTCTCAGGGATAATCTGAGGGTGCTGATAGCTCTGCAGAGGGAGCGCGAGTTATCTGTCCTAGTATAGAAGGCGGAGATTGCCGAGGAGGTTAAGCACGCTAAACGCCAAAATAGAGATCGTAAGAGTGGTAAGAATAAGAGGGATTCAGAACCCTCGAGTTCGGTACAGAGGCCTAGGAAAAAGGCCAAGACTGATGGGCTGGTAGGAGCTGGGCCCCCTGTTACTCTTGCCTGATTAGAGCTGTGTGGAGATTGTGGTAGACGCCATCAGGGATAGTGTTGGAGGAGGACTGGAGCATGTCTGATGTGTGGATCATTAGAGCACAACATTCGAGTGTGTCCGCTTAGGGTTGATTAGGTGCAAGCTCTGGGTTCTGGTACTACGCAGCCACAGAAGGTAGTTCAGCAGCCACCGAGAGGCCGTGGTTAGGCTACGGGTGGTAACGGTATGGGTCGTGGACAGAGAGTATCAGGCAGAGGTACTGGACAGACTAAGGTGAGACAACCTGCTCTTGTTTACATTGCTCGTTGCCGAGAGGAAAAAGATGCTCTAGACGTCATTACTGGTACATTCTTTATTTATGATGTACCTTACTTTGCTTTGATAGACATAGGTTCCACACATTCCTATGTAGCTAGCATTGTGTTTGGAAACTTGGGGATATTGGTTGAGAGTACTTTTAGTGAGATGACTGTATTGAGTCCACTGGGGCAATCGGTTTGGGTTAGTAAACTGTATAGAGATGTTCCGCTAGAGGTTCAAGGATCGGTATTTCTGGCTAATTTGATGGAGCTTCTGTTTAGAGAGTTCAACCTAATTCTGGGTATGGACTTGTTGGTGAAGAACCGTGTCAGTCTAGACTGTGCGACTCAGAGGGTCGTCTTGAGAACCGAGGAGGATAATGAGGTAGTTATGATTGGAGAACATTTGAATTATTTGGCTAATGTGATCTCTGCACTGGTGGCTGAAAAACTGGTTCATAAGGGATGTGAGGTGTTTTTGGCTTATGTTATTTTTTTCGTTTCTGGGGACTCTACTGTAAAGGACATCAGAACTATGAGAGATTTTTCAGACGTCTTTCCTTAGGAGCTATCTAGATTACTTCCGAACTGAGAAGTGGAATTTGAGATTGAGCTTCTTCATAGTACAGCTCTGGTGTCTATCGCTCCTTATCTAATGGCACCGAATGAGCTTACAGAGCTTAAGGCTCAACTGCAGGAACTTTTGAACCGTAGTTTCATCCATCCTAGTGTGTCTCCTTAGGGAGCACCAGTTCTGTTCGTTAAGAAGAAGGATGGGACCATGACGATGTACATTGATTACTGACAGTTAAACAAGCTGACTATCAAGAACAGGTACCCGCTTCCGAGGATCGACGACTTGTTTGATCAATTTCTTGGGGCTTCTATATTCTCTAAGATTGATCTCCAGTCAGGGTACCATCAGCTCAGAGTTAAGGATGTGGATATTCATAAGACTGCTTTTATGACTCGTTATGGGCATTACGAGTTCCTAGTGATGCCTTTCGAGTTGATGAATATACCGACCGCATTTATGGACCTAATGAATCGGGTATTTCAACCTTACTTGGATCGGTTTGTTATGGTACTCATTGAAGACATATTGGTTTATTTTAAGACTCAGGATGAGCATGACGAGAACCTTAGAGTGGCTCTTTGGATTTTGAGGGAAAAACATCTCTATGCTAAATTTAACAAGTGCAAATTTTGGTTACTAGAGGTAACATATCTGGGACACGTAGTGTCTCCTAAAACGTTTTAGGCTGTGCTGGATTGGAAACAGCCTAAGAATGTGTCAGAGATCTAAAACTTTCTAGTTTTGGTGGGTTATTATTGTTGGTTTGTGGAAGGGTTCGCATTGATTGCAGTGCCTCTAACTAAGCTGCTACGTAAGGGTGTTCCATTTGTTCCGACTGATGTACAGCAGGAGAGCTTCGAGAAGCTCAAGACTATTCTGACTGAGGCTCCTGTTTTGATACAGCCTGAACATCGAAAGGAGTTTGTGGTTTATAGTGACGTATCACATGTGGGTTTGGGTTGTGTTCTGATACAGGATGGTAAAGTTGTGGCATATGCGTCTCGACAGCTTTAGACGCATAAGGCAAACTATCCGACCCATGATTTGGAACTAGCCGCCGTAGTCTTTGCTTTGAAAATCTGTAGGCACTATCTGTACGGTGAGAGGTGTATTATCTACACTGATCACAAAAGCCTCAAATACCTCCTAACTCAGAAGGAGTTGAATCTTAGGGAGCGTAGATGGATTGAGCTGCTTAAGTACTATGACTGTACTATTGAGTACCATTCTGACAAAGCCAATATGGTGGCTGATGCGTTAAGCCATAGGGTGATGACTGATCTGAGAGCGATGTTCGCTCGACTTAGTTTGTTCGATGACAAAAGTTTGTTGGTTGAGCTGCAGGTTAAACCGACTTGGATAGAATAGATTCGAGTTAGGCAGTTAAAAGATGAATCATTGGGTCTTCGGTTCCGTTAGGTTAAGAGTGGCAGCACTACAGACTTTGGGCTGAATAATGATGGGGTACTTTGTTTTCGGGGTCGGATTTGTATACCAAATGATACTAATCTGGGGCAGCCTATTCTAAGAGAGGCGCACAGTAGCCTTTATGCTATGCATCCTGGTGGGAGTAAGATGTACCGAGATTGTTGGGAACTGTATTGGTGGCCGGGGTTGAAACGGGAGGTTACTAATTTTGTGGCTCGATGTCTGACATAATAATAGGTTAAGACTGAGCATCGGTTACCTTCTGATGTACTACAGCCGATTATGATTCCGCTATGGAAGTGGGAGAGAATGACGATGGACTTCGTTAGTGGGTTGCCTTGACACCCACTAAGAAGGATTCTGTTTGGGTCATCGTGGATAAATTAACCAAGTCTGCACACTTCATTCCGATTAGGACCGACTATTCTATTCAAAAGTTGGCGAAGCTCTACATTTTTGAGATAGTGAGACTACATGGGGTGCCGGTCTCAATCATTTCTGATAGGGAACCTCACTTCACGTTTTGGTTTTGGAAAAGTTACACGAGGCTCTAGGTTCAAGGTTGGACTTCAGTACTATGTTCCATCCTCAGATCGATGGCAGTCTGAGAGGGTGATTCAGATATTGGAGGATATGTTGAGAAGGTGTTAACGATTTTTGATGCAGTTGAAAGGATTATCTGCTGTTATTCGAGTTCGCCTACAATAACAGTTTCCAGTCGAGTATTCAGATGGAACCTTACAAGGCTTTGTATGGTTGTAAGTGTCGTAATCCTTTGTGTTGGGTTGAGTTGGGTGAACGTCGAGTTTTGGGTCTTGAGCTGGTTACTGTGTAATAGCCTGATTTCGGGGCTAGCGGGAATAGTGATCTCAGGATCATTAATCCGAGATTTGAGAAATTTATTTTCATGTTATATTATGAGTTAGAACATGATAGCACATATGCATGAAAATTTTGATGCTTTAATTTTAGTGATTTCGTGTTTAATCGTGAAAAAGGACTAAATCGCATAAAGTGTGAAAGTTCCATTCTATAAGTTAAATGTGCCAAATAGCCATAGATTGTTAATTAGAGGTCTTTAAAAGGCAATTAGACCCCTAAAGATATCATGGCCGGCCATAGAAGACAAAGATGGACAATGTTGGTCAAAGTTGGTGATAGTTGGCGACTTATTTGACATGTATTAATAAAATAAGGAGAGAGAAAAATATCATATTTTCCCCTTTTCTCTTCCACCAAAAATTAGCAGCAAATAGGCTGGTAGAAAGCTTGAAAAGTTTCAGCACACTCATCCCTTCGCAAGGAAGTGTTCTAGTGAACTTTTCTTGAAGATAATTGTACTTTTGAGACCCCTAAAGCTTAAGCTTTCATATGAGGGAACTAATGTGCAATATGATGAAGAGTTTAAAGTTTTGCCATGAGAGCCTCCATTTTTATTTGCTCCATTTTTATGGAAGAAATTGAGTCTTAGTTGTTAGATGAACAACTTTTGTGAAAGGTGTTAGCATGAAAACACCAAATAGGACCTTGATGAAAATGTTACAAATTTTGTAGTAAGTATGCAAAATATTGATTTTGATGATAGCTTTAAGAGCATTAAATGTTTACCTAGGCTTGTTGAAGGTAGAAATGTGATTAGAATTTATTTCTGAACCTAGGGGCAAAATGGTCATTTTGCCAAAATCTAGGGGCAAAATGGTAATTTTGCTTAAGCATGATTATTGAAATGCTTATATTAATGTAGTGATTAAAATGAGCTAATTTACTATTATAGAGCAAGAGGAGTCGAGAATCTGCCTCGATCGGGAAAAGAATAAAGTCTTAGACTGAACCGAAGAACTAGCTCATTTTGAAAACGAGGTAAATTGTATGTGATTTATGCAACATTCATATTAGCATGTTGAGAAATGCTTGGCATTATATTAAAGCACCATGCATTACTAAATTGAGTAGTTAATGTGAATGAGATGTTGGAGTCCTAATAGGCCATATTGATTATAGAAATGCTATCATTGCATTATGAAATAAATAAGGTCCCGTATAAGTGCAACATCCTGAATTTTTGGGCCCATGCGTTTAATGGGTGAATATGTGTAATGAGTTAAGTTGAGTATTAGGGGTTCAGAATGAGCTCAGGTTTGGGCCGAGGCTGTAGTTAAAATTCTTGTTTGAACACTTTAGTGGAAAGCTTGTTAAGTTAGGGCATAAAAGATATTAGCTGTGTTTTAAAACACAAATGGGCTTGTGGCCCAATGGCAAAATGGCGCCACTAAGAGGGAAGGAAGTTGGCGTCAATTGAAGGTCCAAGGTTCGAGTCGCCTGGTACCTTTTATTTTAAATATTTTCAGCATTTATAAGAGCAGTAGTGGAGTTCGGCAATGATGCTTAAATTTAGGAATTTATTTAATGTGATAATAAGGTGGATAATCTGCTGATAAAAGAAGAAAGAGGTAGTGTTATCCATGACACTGTGGATGAGTAGTCAGATAAGGATAAGGAAAGAATCAATGAGTTATCTGCAATGCTAGGTGGTGGCCGAAATTTTGACTCTAAGAGGGGGGAAGAAATCGGTTTCTATTCGCCATAGGGGTGCCGAATTTTCCCAATTATTTGTTTCATTTTTAGTTATCAGGAAGGGCACTTCGGGATTTGATAAGTAAGTGCCGAAATTCTCTATAAATAAGGGTAGTATCTCTTCAATTTCGGCATTTGAACCCTATTCTTTTCTTCATTCTCTGTGCCAAAACTCTCAATCATTCTCTGCAATTTATTTCCTTTTAATTTCTTTTAAAAGCCGAAACCTCATAATTCTTTCTCTACATTCTTTTCTTTTGATCTTTGCTGAAGCCGAACCTACCTGTAGTCTGCCAAAATTCTCTTTTCTTCTTCCTGCCGATTTCTTCATTAAAAGCCGAATCTCCATAGATTCCTTCAAATCATCTTCTCTTCCTGATTTTCGCAAAAAGATGGAATCCTCTAGGAGTAGCCGAATCTTCTCTAGTAAGGTGAGTGTCGACTCTTGCTATTCCTTAAGATCTCTTTCGGTTTTTGGAAGACAAAGCCGAAAGGCTAATGGTTTAATGGTTTTATGTATTTTCTTGTTGGGTGACATCGGGAATGGAAGAAGATCATCTAGATCTAAAAGCTGAAAATCGTAAGGGGTTCTCTTTAGATCTCCGTTAGATTCGCTATCGTATTTATGATCTTAACCATATGTTATAGTTTAACAAACCTATTTCGTCATAGTAGTTTTGACAAGGTAAGGGGTTCTCTTTAGATCTCTGTTAGATTCGCTATCGTATTTATGATCTTAACCATATGTTATAGTTTAACAAACCTATTTCGTCATAGTAGTTTTGACAAGGACTTTTTGATGGAATCAAATATAGATCAGGCAAAGGAGAGGATTGGGTCCATAAACCCAATCCCTAAGTTTAAGAAACGAGTGATGTCTGCTGTTCGAGATTCGCCACCGGGTTATGGACCGGCTTCTGAACAACACCTTAGGAAGATAGCGGTGGTGTTGGCTACGGATAGCGTCGACATAGGCAGTATCATCCTGTCAGTAATCATGTGTGTAGATCTTTAACACACTCTTTAACTGTAATTTATGTGTTATGGGCTAAAAAGCCGAAAAGTGGCTGTGTAGACAGTCGAATAAAACCCTAAAAGGGTTAGGCAAGGATGCCAGGTACGTAATCATAAAAATCTCTATGTGTATCGAAATATATGAAAGCCTGTGTGATGTTTTCTTTATGTGTGTATGCATGGGGTGGGATTATGATAATGAATGTGAAGTGCATGATAGGTCACTTGGTGATCGGTGGTTAAACCATAAAATTTCAATGTTAGGTCACATAGCGATCGGTGGCTATGCCACGTTTAATGATTCCTGATTAATAGGAATAGGCAGTACAACTGTCATTATGGTATGTAGCGGATGGAGGGTTGATTGTAGAAATCCCCGAGGTGTGATGGTTGGTACGGGTTGGTGTGTAGAGGATGGAATTCTAGGATGGGTTGGGCTATTCATCATTTATTATTTATCATGTTATTATGATTGTTGCCTTTATGTATGGGCCAGGGCTCATAAGGTGTTTGTGGGCCTCAGGTCATTGTGTGTTTCGGGATTTATACACTGAGTCTTGGTGACTCACCCTTTCATTTTTCTCTACACTTTCAGATGAGCAGTAGATCATGGACATGGGAGCCGAGACGGACTAGAGGGGCCATCAAGTTATTTGTTTTTACACTTTTCATTTTATTTTAATTTTAATTTCAGAATTATTGGATGTAATAAGGCCTCCGTAGCTTAGGTTATAAGTTGATATATGTTAATGCTTGTGATTTTTTATTATTCTTCATGATCAAAGACTTATGTTTGAAAGAAATAAAAATGGGATGTTTAAACATTATTTAAGTAACACTTATTTGGAAAGATAAATTACAAAGATTTTCTACAAGTGCCACCTATTTAACAAATATCTTCAAAAACGAACTAAGTTTTACAAAGCCCTTTTAACGAAAAGTTTTTAACATCAAACCCATAGCAAACCAGATCTGGTCGAAACGTATGGGCCAGGTTTGAGGGTGTTACATTTTGGTATCAGAACCCAGTTCAAAACTCGGGCTGTGAAATGGGTCCAGTTGTGTTTTGACAATTTTGAGATGATTTTGAGAAAAATGTTTTGCATGAAAATATGGCCTTCGAGTCAACTGGCACCCGATCCACGCAGGTAAGTATTCTAACCTTTGATGTGTTATACATGTTGGGCTTAATGGGCTTGATGGACGTAGACTAGTATGTTAGGCAATGATGGACTTTAGGCTTAGTTTAAACAACTTTTTAGATTCATAAGACTTAATTTATCCAAACAAACCCGTGAACAAATCGCTGGGTTAGGGAGTGGCAACAGGTATACACATGTCTAGAATTGGATTTAGGGAGAGCTTGGTACTTAAGTAGTCCTAGTGACTCACCTCCTCTTCGCTAGAATCCTACCTGGTGCGTAGTGACTGTTCACCTTAGTCATGAGGACTTGTTGACGGGCCAAAATTTATAATTAAAACCCGAAAGGGACCACCCATCCTATATTACAAAATTACCAAATTACCCCTAATTTATAAAATGACCAAAATATCCCGGATTTATAAAATTACCGAAATACCCCTAGATTGTAAAATTACCAAAGTACCCATGTTTCACAAAATCACCAAGGAACCCTATTTCGAAAAATTACAAAAGTACCCCTATAGGATAAATTACGAAAATACCCATGGGTAGTGACCTAACGAAGATACCCCTACATGATGAACGTAAGTTCGTGGATGCTACTCGTATGTGGATGTTTGATGATTGAATGTATGTGCTTCCTAGAACTAGGAGATGCGGACTTGAAACTGAATTGTAGATATAATTGCGAATTCGAAAAAACTACTCTTAAAACTACTATTCATAAAATAGTTCGTGGTTAATCAGTGGAAGAAAACTAATAATTCATAAAATTTCCAATCAGATAAACGCAAATCGGTAGAATGAGTTTAAGGGGTAGCTTTTTGGGCTAATTTGATGGAATTGCCGTTTGGGGAGTTCGATTTGATCTTAGGAATGGATTGGTTAGTGAAGTATCAAGCAAACTTGGATTGTGCAGCCAAGCGTATGGTGTTAAAAACTTCCGAAGGAGGCGAAGTGTTGGTGATAAGTGAAAGGAGGAACTGTTTGTGCAATGTGGTGTCTACCTTAAGAGCAGAAAGGATGGTGAGAAAAGGATGCAAGGCAATTCTAATGTTTGTTCGGGCTCTGGAAGCCAAGGAACTAACTATTGGGGTCGTTAGGATGGTGAAGGAATTTCTTGATGTTTTCCCAAAAGAGCTTCCCGGATTACCCCCGGATCGTGAATTAAAGTCCGGTATCGATCTTCTTCGGAGAACAGTACCAGTATCTATTACTTCGTATAGGATGGCGCTAAAGGAGTTGGTGGAATTGAAAGCGCAGATTCAGGAGTTGCTGGATAGAGGGTTATTGGAATCAGAGTGCACAGCATGAGCGTAGTGTTGTAGGTTAGGTTGTACGACTGTTCCTGTAGTTTGAAATTTCGAGGACAAAATTTCTTTAAGGGGATAGAACTGTAACATCCTAAATTTTTGGGCCTATGCATTTAATGTATGGTTATGTTTAATGTGAGTGTTAGGGGTTCAGAATGGGCTCAGGTTTGGGCCGAGGCTGTAGTTAAAATTCTTGTTTGAACACTTTGGTGGAAAGCTTGTTTGAACACTACGGGTTAGTTGTAGAGGATGGAATTCTAGGTTGGGTTGGGCTATGCATCATTTATTATTTATCATGTGATTATGATTGTTGCCTTTATGTATGGGCTAGGGGTCATAATGTGTTTGTGGGCCTCAGGTCATTGTGTGTTTCGGGATTTATACACTGAGTCTTGGTGACTCACCCTTTCATTTTTCTCTACACTTTCAGATGAGCTACTACGGGCTAGAGGGGCCATCAAGTTATTTGTTTTTACACTTTCCATTTTATTTTAGGTTTTGAATTTCAGAATTATTGGATGTAATAAGGCCTCCGTAGCTTAGGTTATAAGTTGATATATGTTAATGCTTGTGATTTTTTTTTATTGTTCATGATCAAAGACTTATGTTTAAAAGAAATAAAAATGGGGTATTTAAACATTATTTAAGTAACACTTATTTGGAAAGATAAATTACAAAGATTTTCTACAAGTGCCACCTATTTAACAAATATCTTCAAAAATGAACTAAGTTTTACAAAGCCCTTTTAACGAAAAGTTTTTAACATCAAACCCGTAGCAAACCAGATCTGGTCGAAACGTATGGGCCGGGTTTGGGGGTGTTGCATTTTGGTATCAGAGCCCAGTTCAAAACTCTGGCTATAAAATTGGTCGAGTTGTGTTTTGAAAAGTTTAAGATGATTTTGACAAAAATATTTTGCATGAAAATATGGCCTTCGAGTCAACTGGCACCCGATCCACGCAGGTAAGTATTCTAACCTTTGATGTGTTATACATGTTGGGCTTAATGGGCTTGATGGACGTTGACTAGTATGTTAGGCAATGATGGACTTTAGGCTTAGTTTAAACAACTTTTTAGATTCATAAGACTTAATTTATCCAAACAAACCCGTGAACAAATCGCTAGGTTAGGGTGTGGCGATAGGTATACGCATGTCTAGGATTGGATTTAGGGAGAGCTTGGTACTTAAGCAGTCCTAGTGTCTCACCTCCTCTTCGCTAGAATCCTACCTGGTGCGTAGTAACTGTTCACCTTAGTCATGAGGACTTGTTGACCGGCCAAAATTTATAATTAAAACCCGAAAGAGACCAGCCATCCTATATTACAAAATTACCAAATTACCCCTGATTTATAAAATGACCAAAATATCCCTAATTTATAAAATTACTGAAATACCCCTAGATTGCAAAATTACCAAAATACCCTTATTTCACAAAATCACTAAGGAACCCTATTTCGAAAAATTACAAAATACCCCTGTAGGATAAATTAGGAAAATACCCCTGGGTAGTGACCTGACGAAGATACCCCTACATGATGAACGTAAGTTCGTGGATGCTACTCGTATGTGGATGTTTGATGATTGAATGTATGTGCTTCCTAGAACTAGGAGATGCGAACTTGAAACTGAATTGTAGATATAATTGCGAATTCGAAAAAACTACTCTTAAAACTACTATTCATAAAACTGTTCGTAGTTAACCAGTGGAAGAAAACTAATAATTCATAAAATTTCTAATCAGATAAACGCGAATCGGTAGAATAAGTTCAAGGGGTAGCTTTTTGGGCTGATCTAATGGAACTGCCGTTTAGGGAGTTCGATTTGATCTTAGGAATGGATTGGTTAGTGAAGTATCAAGCAAACTTGGATTGTGCAGCCAAGCGTATGGTGTTAAAAACTTCCGAAGGAGGCGAAGTGTTGGTGATAGGTGAAAGGAGGAACTGTTTGTCAAATGTGGTGTCTGCCTTAAGAGTAGAAAGGATGGTGAGAAAAGGATGCGAGGCAATTCTAATGTTTGTTCGGGCTCTGGAAGCCAAGGAACTAACTGTTAGGGTCGTTAGGATGGTGAAGGAATTTCCTGATGTTTTCCCAGAAGAGCTTCCGGGATTACCTCCGGATCATGAAGTGGAGTCCAGTATCGATCTTCTTCCGGAAACAGCGCCAGTATCAATTGCTCCGTATAGGATTTCAATTCTCTTTAAGACGATCAACCATTTCCTTTTCGTTAGTTGTGCCTTAACCTAATGTTTCGTTACCAGCCTCTGAACAACACCTTAGGTAGATAGCAGTTGTGTCGGCTACGGATAGCGTCGACGTAGAAAGTCTTATTCTAACGATAATCAGGTGTGTAGATCTCTAACACACTACTTAACTATAATCTATATGTGTTATGTGCTAAAAAGCCGGAAAGTGGCTGTGTGACAGTCGAATACAACCCTAAAAAGGGTTAGGCAAGGATGCCAGGTACGTAATCATAGAAATCTCTATGTGTATCGAAATATATGTAAGCCTGCTTTCTTAAAGTTGGTATGATGTTTTCTGTGTGTATGCATGGGGTGGGATTATGATAATGAAGGGGAAGTGCATGATAGGTCACTTGGTGATCGATGGTTAAACCACAAAATCTAAAATTAGGTCACAATAGTGATCGGTGGCTGAGCCACGTTATATTATGAGGTCACATAGTGATCGGTGGCTATGCCACATTTAATGATTCCTGAATAATAGGAATAGGCAGTACGGCTGTCGTTATGGTATGTAGTGGATGGAGGGTTGATTGTAGAAATCCCCAAGGTGTGATGGTTGTACGGGTTGGTATGTAGAGGATGGAATTCTAGGTTGGGTTGGGCTATGCATCATTTACTATTTATCATGTGATTATGATTGTTGCCTTTATGTATGGGCCAAGGCTCATAATGTGTTTGTGGGCCTCAGGTCATTGTGTTTTGGGATTTACACACTGAGTCTTGGTGACTCACCCTTTCATTTTCCTCTACTCTTTCAGATGAGCAGTAGATCATGGACATGGGAGCCGAGACGAACTCGAGGGGCCATCAAGTTTTACTTCTATAGATTATTTTCGGTTTTCTTTAAGTTTTTTTTATATTTTTTTATATTTATGTAATAAGGCCCCATAGTTTATGAAACACCCCACACCCGGCCCATGAGCCTGAACCAGATCTGGTATGTTCCTTAAGAAAATCGGTTTCAAAATTCTTTGTTACTTAAAGAAAGTTCGTGTAATTTTTAGAAAAGAATATCGATTTGGGTTGGGCTTAGGTTGGAAACCCATTAGTTTTATTTGGAAATCCATTTAATTTAAAGTGACAAAACAATTTAGGGTTTACTTTTAAATAAATAATTTTTCTTAAACTTAAAATATAAAATAAGTCATAACATAGTAGTTAAGAGAAAATAAAAGAAACGAAATAAAACTATGGCCTCTTGACCTTATTACATCAAATAAATTCCCAAACTTAGAAACTTGAAATACTTAGTAAAAATAATGAGTTCCAAATAATAAAAATCCTTTCTTCTTTGTGCATGGCCACCTTTAGCTCCTGCCGACCAGGTCCATTATTGCTCATTACACGAAAAATAGTCCCACAATGGGGTGAGTCAATGAGACTCAATGTGCACACAATACTAACATTCAACAAATCAAACATACATGTTCATATCAAGTTCATATTCATATACAAATAAATGATGATGCAACCCAAACCCAAGCCTATTTGTCCATCCGCTACACACACCGCGGTCCACCACACCGTGGGGACTACTAAGACGACCCTCCATCCGCTACACACCATCGAAGGCAATCGCTGCAGTCGACGTGCTCATCGCCCATATAATTTCGTGGCGTAGCCACCAGATAATTGTGTCAATAGACACCATGTTTAGATAATGTAACCGAAGTTACCAAATTCAGATAATGTAACCGAAGTTACCATGTTCAAACTATGTGACCGTAGTCACCATATTCCGATGGTGAGACCGAAGTCAACACCTTCACTTCCCCTTTCACATATAGCCCGAATGCCCCATATATTTTATATCATGCATAACCTACTAGATTCTCATTCATGTTACTTATTCACATGTTAAAAACATAACATATTCGTAATCCTAGCAGAAGTAGGAAACGTACCTGAGTACTTTTGTACCACATTAGGCACTTAGCCACATTCACATTCTTATGTATAATCATATAATTAATATTTGCCATATAACGTATTGAAGGTTAGTATGGGTACACACCTGATTCGCTTAATAGATTCCTTGAAATCCGAAGAACGATCTACCGATCTAGATCTTTAACTCTATACTCGGCCAATCATTAAAACATATTAACAAACCTATTTGGCTTAAAAACCAAATCCTAGTAGGATTTGTATTACTTACTTTGTTGCCGAATTGGATGATTGTAAATCAAGTCCCAAAAATTGCTAGTTATCCTTTTCCTTGAAATCGGCTAACACTAAATTCATTAAGCATGGTTAGTTTGACCTCACGAAAAACACAAGAAGCAGATCCGAGTTCCTTGGCCGAATACATAATGTTTACTTACCTTAAATCCTTGAATCCGAAAGATTCCTCCTTGTGTTCGACAGTTGTAGAATCTGATAGATCCCTTGTAGATTCGGCCATAAAAGCAGGAATAGAGATTAGACCCTTCTCTTTCTGTGAGATAGAAAAGAAAAGAATTTGAATAGTGCTTAACCTTACCTTTAATGCCTTTAATCGATTGCTTCCTTGCCTAGAGTCACAGAGATTCGGCTATGGAGTTTTAGTCGAGGATCAAAAGAAAAGGGTTTTGGCTTGATGGATGAAGAAAAGAGAAGAGAAAAATATGAAAAGAAAATTGGCAGAGAGAGAGTTTTGCTAAGAAATTTGGTGAGCTTAGAAAAGATGAGAGAATAGCCTTAACTCTCCTCCTCTAGCCAGAAATTATCGTGCCAAGAGTCCTTGACTTGGCCACCACTCTTCCTTTGTGATAATATTATCACTTTTATTTAAAAATAAAAGTGCTTAATCCATCATTTATCTCCTCAATAATCATATTAACAATAATCCTATATTTATCACTTATTATTCACATATTTGTGAAAATAAAACACCTCCTTTTTTCTAGAAACCAGTGCCGTCCACCTCAGCCTTCTGGAAGCAAAAATGAAACCTTCATTATTTGCTTGCCAAGTGACTCGAACTCAGGCCCAACACCTTGCATGTGGCACCATTTCTCTAGGCCCTAAGTGACATCTTCAGGCCACTTTTCCAAGCCTGTTTGTGTGTCAAATTTTACCAACTTTTACTTTTAAGGCCACCCTACCTTAATTTCCTATTTTAAACTTTAAAACTTGACATTTCTCGGTTATTTCTAAGTTTCCTAAAATTTTCGATCGGCTCTGTAACTTGCCATTTTTCTTACATTTCCAAGTTTCAGAAATGTTCACTTTCCATTTTGAATCATTTCCAAAAATGTTGAGTTTCAAAATGTTCGAGTTTCAGAAATGTTTAGGTTTCGAAATGTTGAGTTTCCAAAAATGTTGAGTTTCCAAAATGTTCATTTCCATTTCCATGCATTTCTAGGTTTCCAAAGATGTTCGAAATTTATTCCTAGTACATAAAACATATCACTTCATACATTTAAATCGAAAAAAGCATAGGCCCCTGTCAGGATGTTACAGTTCTACCCCCCTTAAACAAAATTTCGTCCTCGAAATTTCCTAACTAAAATAGTTGAGGGTATTGCTGTCGCATTGTCTCTTCAGACTCCCACGAAGCTTCTTCCGATCCCTGATTGCGCTATAACACTTTGACTAGAGGTACTGACTTCCTTCGTAGTACTTTCACATCACGTTCCAAGATTCGAATCGGCTCTTCCTCGTAGGATAGGTCTGGCCTTAGCTCCACTTCTTCGATTGGTACCACATGGGACGGATCCGATCGGTAACGACATAGCATAGACACATGAAATACATCATGCATCTGCTGCAGCTCTGGCGGCAACTCCAACTAGTATGCCACTGGCCCAACTCGCTTCAGAACTCTATAGGGCCCTATAAACCTTGGGCTTAGTTTCCCTTTACGACCGAACCTCATTACCTTCTTCCGCGGTGAGACCTTGAAA
This sequence comes from Gossypium bickii, assembly GCA_025503065.1. Classification (NCBI taxonomy): domain Eukaryota; kingdom Viridiplantae; phylum Streptophyta; class Magnoliopsida; order Malvales; family Malvaceae; genus Gossypium; species Gossypium bickii. Next base: position 93,066,050 of record CP106719.1, on the reverse strand, counting down.
TACTTGATCTCCCACTTCAAACTCTATTTCCTTCCGCTTAAGGTGCGCGACGACTTACGCCTATCGAGGCTTCTTTCACCGTGCTCGAATTAACTTAACTTTCTTCGCCGCCACTAACTCGGGCCCAAAACTCGGCGTTCTCCTAACTCGGTCCAACAAGTAGGAGTTCTACACTTCCGACCATACAATGCTTCATATGGTGCCATCCGAATGCTAGCACGATAGCTGTTGTTGTAGGCAAACTCGGCTAAAGACAAATAATCCTCCCAACTTCCTCGAAAATCCATAACACAACCCCCTTAACATATCCTCCAACACTTGTATAACCGCTTGATCGCCTGCGTCGGATTGTGGATGAAAAGTCGTAGTGAAATCCAACTTGGTGCCTAAAGCTTGGTGAAGCGCCCTCCAAAATCGAGACGTAAACCTTGGATCTCTGTCGGAGATGATCGATACCGGTACTCCATGTAACCTTACGATCTCTGCCACATATAACTTGGCTAGCTTCTGAAGAGAATAGTCCACTCTCACTGGGATAAAGTGCGCGGTCTTGGTCAAACGGTCTACTATCACCCATACCGAGTCCTTCTTAGTAGGCGTGAGGGGAAGTCCACTAATGAAGTCCATGGTAATTCTCTCCCACTTCTATTGGGGAATCTCGATTGGTTGAAGCAATCCCGATGGGACTTGGTGTTCAGCCTTAACTTGCTGACATGTCAGACATTTCCCTACGAATTCAGTAACTTCCCGTTTAAGATCAGACCACAAAAATTGTTCCCTGAAATCCCTATACAGCTTAATGCCTCCGGGATGCATGGCATAAGGGCTACCATGCGCCTCCTGAATAATCCTTTGTCTTAACTCCGCGTCCTTCGGCATACAGACTTTTCCTTTATAGCACAATACTCCTTCATCACTAACGCCATAGTCCTTTAATTCTCCGTTCTGTACTTGCTGAAACTTAGCACTTAGATCTTTATCCACCAACTGTCCCTCTTTCACTTCCTTCAGCCATGGGGGTTTGACTTGCAACTCTGCCAACAGGCTTCCATCATCATACAGACTTAAGTGGGCGAACATGGCCCTTAGATCCGACACCACCTTCCTACTTAGGGCGTCAGCCACTACACTCACCTTGCCCGGATGATATTTTATCGAACAATCGTAGTCCTTCAGCAACTCCACCCACCTTCGTTGCCTCAAGTTCAACTCCTTCTGAGTCAACAAGTACTTAAGGCTCTTGTGGTCAGTGTAGATAATTGACCTTTCTCCATAAAGGTAGTGCCTCCAAACCTTAAGGGCGAAAACCACTGTTGCTAGTTCCAAGTCATGGGTTGGATAATTAACCTCATGAGGCCTTAGTTGCCGAGACGCATACGCGACCGCTTTACCATCTTGCATTAGCACGCATCCTAATCCCGTATGCGAAGCGTCACAATACATCATAAAATCTTTGCCTGCCTCCGGCCGAATTAACACTGGAGCTTCCGTCAGCACTTTCTTAAGCTTTTCAAAGCTCTCCTGTTGCTTATCCGTCCATACAAAGGGTACTTCCTTCTATAGCAACTTTGTTAAAGGCGCGGCTATAGACGAGAACCCTTCCACAAACCTTCTGTAATAGCCTGCCAAACCCAAGAAACTTCGGATTTCAGCCACGAACCTAGGTGGTTTCCAATCTAACACTGCTTCGATCTTCCTAGGGTCCACTCTTATTCCTTCGGCGGATACCACATGTCCTAAGAATGCCACCTTCTTAAGCCAAAATTCACACTTGCTGAATTTGGCATAAAGCTTCTTTTCCCTTAACACTTCCAACACCACTCGGAGATGCTCATCATGTTCCTCTTCCGACTTAGAATACACCAGAATATCGTCGATGAACACAACGACGAACCTATCCAAATAGGGTTGGAAAACCCGATTCATCATATCCATGAACGCGGCTGGAGCGTTCGTCGATCCAAACGGCATCACCAAAAACTTAAAATGGCCGTATCTTGTCCTAAAGGCCGTCTTGTGGATATCTGCCTCCTTCACCTTTAACTGATGATATCCCGACCTTAAGTCTATCTTGAGAATCTGTTGCTCTTTTTGGTGATCGAACAAGTCGTCTATCCTTGGCAAAGGATACTTGTTCTTGATGGTCAATTTATTCAACTGACGATAGTCTATGCACATTCGCATAGTTTCATCCTTCTTCTTCACAAATAGGACCGGTGCCCCCTACGGAGACACACTGGGTCGGATGAACCCACAATCCAACAACTCTTGAATTTGAGCCTTGAGCTCCACCAACTCCTTCGGCGCCATCCGGTAAGGAGCGATTGACACAGGAGCTGTTCCCGGTAGCAAATCTATTCCAAACTCCACCTCTCTATCTGGGGGTATTCCTGGTACTTCCTCCGAAAATACATCCTCAAAATTCCTTACGGTTCTAACTCCCCGAACACCTTCTTCCCTCCCACCTAACGCATTTACGAAGGCTAAGAACGCCTTGCACCCTTTCCTAACCATCTTCTCAGCCTTCAGTGCCGAAACTACATTAGACAAGTAGTTCCTCCTTTCTCCGATCATCACTACTACCTCATCCTCCGAGGTTCTTAGTTCCATACGTTTAGCCGCACAATCCAACACAGCTCGGTGCTCTACTAGCCAATCCATTCCGAGTATAAGTTCAAACTCTCCAAAAGGTAATTCCATTAAGTCAACCCAAAAATTCACTCCCTGAATCTCTAGGGGTACATTCCGAAAGATCTTATCTACCACTACAGTTTGGCCTAATGGGCTTACTACAGTCATCTGCCTACCCGAAAGTTCAGAGTCTAGGCCTATTGTTTCCACTACGCTACATGCAACATATGAATGGGTCGAGCCCACATCAATTAAAGTAAAATAGGGCTTGTCAAATATGAAGAACGTACCGGTTATAACATTCGGCGTGTCTCCATCCTCCCTCCGGTGAACCGCATAAACCAAACCCGGTTGCCTTGCTTCAGCATTAGCAGCACCTCGGCCCTGTGCTCCACGGCCTCTGCGAGCACCATTACCTCGGTTGGCGAATCACGACCCGTTGAGGTTCAGGCGCTGTCGCCTCTACACGGCTAGCTAGATACGAGCCGCCGGTCGGCTCTCATCTGGTTGCTTGGGACAATCCTTAAGCATATGGTCCTTGGACCCACACTTGAAACATCCTCCGTCTTTCTCCAAAGACTCTCCCAAGTGCTTTTTTTCCCTAATGCTCACAAGGGCGATACGCCCTTCGAATCCGGCTTGTCGACCTCGCGCCCATCAACTCTAAGCCTCTTATGAACTTTTCCGGATGACCCAAAACTTCTCTTGGGCCTACTTCTATCCGTAGCCCGCTTTGTAGAGTCCTTGATTCCTCGGCCACCTTGGCCTTTTCTACCAAAGCAGAGAATTCCCGCTCACGATGCGGTGCTATTAACATACTCCTGTGTCGATTCTCGGCACCGGTTCCCACGCACTTTTTACGGTATGCTTCCTTAACATACTCCTGTGTCGATTCTCGGTCGTGGCACCATCCCGCACGATTAACCACCATTGATCGCCTCATCGGCGTAGCGATTGCCACCATCCCTTCAACTTTTCCTCGGGGTCAGATCAAGCTCATCCATGATGCGCTCCGTCGCTTCCAACTAGTACTCAGCTGTACTGGGTGCCACTCCAGACACTCCACGAAACATCTCGGCTCCATTAGCTCGGAGCCGTTCGAGCATGATTTCGGGTTCCGAATTTCCACCCGCACCAGCCACAAATTCCAAAACTTACAAAGACAACTCGCGACACGGCATCTTCCCCGTCTGAGAGCTTGTCGCCAAAGACCCACGGTTGGGGTGGTGGTGGCGGTGGTATCTCATTGTCAGAACCCTGACCCGATCTAACGGGTTCGACACGATCATCCTTCCTCTACCTGCGCCCACGGCGACCCGTCCTCCTCTGGAGCTCATTTCTAGCGTCGAGATCCGATTAAGAAGTTTTATGAATTAGTCATTGTTCCACTTATTTACCCGCGAAGGAGTTTTATGTAAAGAGTTTTAGGAGTGCTTCTTTCGTATTCACACAAGCACACAGTCTTTCATTCATTCATCCATCCATCAAACAATTATGAACTTTCGTTCATTCAGAGAAACGTTGTAATTTTCATCATTGTTGTTTTTCCACTACCCAGGGGTATTTTCGTAATTTCGTCCTATAGGGGCATTTTCGTAATTTTTCAAAACAAAAGTTCCTCGGTGATTTTGTCGAAAGTATTTTGGTAATTTTAAAGTCCCGGGGTAATTTTGGAAAAATTTTAAAATCCGGGGGTATTTCGGTAATTTTGGACCTCGGGGGTATTTCGGTAATTTTGGACCTCGGGGGTATTTCGATAATTTTCACAAACCGGGGTAAATTTGTAAAATTTTGTGAATCAGGGATATTTCAAAAGTTGTGAAACTTTAAGGGTTCTTTTTGAGAATTATACTTTTCAAAACGATAATGTTGCAAAAATTTTAGAAATCAGGTCATTTTGGTAATTTTGTAAGTTAAGGGCAATTTTGTAATTTTCCAAACTCAAGATATTTTTGATAGTTTGCAAATCAGAGTTTTTGAGCATTTATAAAATAATGAAATTTTGGTAAAACTGTTGAAAAGTTTGACATTTTGTCAATCAAGGGCATTTTGGTAATTTTACCACTATGGGTATTTTTGTAATTTTCACAAATCAAAATTTTTCGGGAAATTTTGTAAAGATAGTTTTTACAAATTTAAAAGAAAGTTTTAAGAATTTTAAAACTAGGGTTTGTTGTTTGTTTTCTTTTTTTTTTTTTAAAAACATGGCTAGTTCCTTTCGGGTTTTAGTTATTATGTTTAGCTTTATGACCGAGCCCTCTTGGTCGTGGTGAACCAAAGCTACGCACACTGCAGGATTCGAGTGGAGAGGAGGTGAGTCACGCGGATCGCTTAAATACCAAGCTCTCACCGAAACCATTCCTAGACATGCGCATGAGAGGTTGCCACACTTTGAGCCTTACGAGTTAGGGTGAAGCCGAAGCTACGCACCGGTGGTAGGATTCCTGCGAAGAGGAGGTGAGTCACTAGGACTGCTTAAATACCAGGCTCTTCCGGATCCAATCCTAGACATGCGTACAGGGGTTACCACACCCTAGCTCAGTGACCTAGCCATAGGTTTGTTTAGTGCATTAAGTCTTATACGTTTGGTGTTTGAGTAAACTAGTCCTAGGGTTCCATATCCCTATCATACTATTCTACGTTCCATGCCTTTTCTACCCTTATTCAATTCATAAATCACATAATCACACATAGAGTTAGGGGTACTTACCTGGTGGACTGCGGGTCGGAGACTTAGGTGCCATGCCAGAGAACCTGTTCAATTTCAAGAAAATCATTTGGCTCGTTTTGAAAATGTTTTGGGCCTTAGCCCACAGGCCGAGAGTTTTAAAACTGGGCTCTGATACCAAACTGAAACACCCCACACCCGACCCACGAGCCTGAACCGGATCTGGTATGTTCCTTAAGAAAATCGGTTTCAAAATTCTTTGTTACTTAAAGAAAGTTCGTGTAATTTTTAGAAAAGAATATCGATTTGGGTTGGGCTTAGGTTGGAAACCCATTAGTTTTATTTGGAAATCCATTTAATTTAAAGTGACAAAACAATTTAGGGTTTACTTTTAAATAAATAATTTTTCTTAAACTTAAAATATAAAATAAGTCATAACATAGTAGTTAAGAGAAAATAAAAGAAACGAAATAAAACTATGGCCTCTTAGGCCTTATTACATCAAATAAATTCCCAAACTTAGAAACTTGAAATACTTAGTAAAAATAACAGTTCCAAATAATAAAAATCCTTTCTTCTTTGTGCATGGCCACCTTTAGCTCCATAGGCCGGTCCATTATTGCTCATTACGAAAAATAGTCCCACAATAGGGTGAGTCAATGAGACTCAATATGCACACAATACTAACATTCAACAAATCAAACATACATGTTCATATCAAGTTCATATTCATATACAAATAAATGATGATGCAACCCAAACCCAAGCCTATTTGTCCATCCGCTACACACCCCCGTACCTGCCAGTCACACCGTGGGGACTACTAAGTCGACCCTCCATCCGCTACACACCATCGAAGGCAGTCGCTGCAGTCGACGTGCTCATCGCCCATATAATTTCGTGGCGTAGCCACCAGATAATTGTGTCAATAGACACCATGTTCAGATAATGTAACCGAAGTTACCAAATTCAGATAATGTAACCGAAGTTACCATGTTCAAACTATGTGACCGTAGTCACCATATTCCGATGGTGAGACCGAAGTCAACACCTTCACTTCCCCTTTCACATATAGCCCGAATGCCCCATATATTTTATATCATGCATAACCTACTAGATTCTCATCCATGTTACTTATTCACATGTTAAAAACATAACATATTCGTAATCCTAGCAGAAGTAGGAAACGTACCTGAGTACTTTTGTACCACATTAGGCACTTAGCCACATTCACATTCTTATGTATAATCATATAATTAATATTTGCCATATAACTTATTGAAGGTTAGTATGGGTACACACCTGATTCGCTTAATAGATTCCTTGAAATCCCGAAGAACGATCTACCGATCTAGATCTTTAACTCCTATATTCGGCCAATCATTAAAACATATTAACAAACCTATTTGGCTTAAAAACCAAATCCTAGTAGGATTTGTATTACTTACCTTGTTGCCGAATTGGATGACTGTAAATCAAGTCCCAAAAATTGCTAGTTATCCTTTTCCTTGAAATCGGCTAACACTAAATTTATTAAGCATGGTTAGTTTGACCGTTGAAAATCACAAGAAACAGATCTAAGTTCCTTGGCCGAATACATAATGTTTACTTACCTTAAATCCTTGAATCCCGAAAGATTCCTCCTTGTATTCGACAATTGTAGAATCCTGATAGATCCCTTGTAGATTCGGCCATAAAACAGGAATAGAGATTAGACCCTTCTCTTTCGGCAGATAGAAAAGAAAAGAATTTGAATAATGCTTAACCTTACCTTTAATGCCTTTAATCGATTGCTTCCTTGCCTAGAGTCACAGAGATTCGGCTATGGAGTTTTAGTCAGGGATCAAAAGAAAAGGGTTTTGGCTTGACAGATGAAGAAAAAAGAGAAAAAGATGAAAAGAAAATTCGGCAGAGAGAGAGTTTTGCTAAGAAATTTCGGCAGAGCTTAGAAAAGATGAGAGAATAGCCTTAACTCTCCTCCTCTAGCCGAAATTATCAGGCCAAGAGTCCTTGACTTGGCCACCACTCTTCCTTTGTGATAATATTATCACTTTTATTTAAAAATAAAAGTGCTTAATCCATCATTTATCTCCTCAATAATCATATTAACAACAATCCTATATTTATCACTTATTATTCGCATATTTGTGAAAATAAAACACCTCCTTTTTTCTAGAAACGTGTTGCCGTCCACCTCGCTTTCTCTGGAAGCAAAAATGAAACCTTCATTATTTGCTTCCCAAGTGACTTCGAACTCGGGCCCAACACCTTGCATGTGGTGCCATTTCTCTAGGCCCTAAGTGACATCTTGAGAGCCACTTTTCCAAGCCTGTTTGTGTGTCAAATTTTACCAACTTTTACTTTTAAGGCCACCACCGCCTTAATTTCCTATTTTAAACTTTAAAACTTGACATTTCTCGGTTATTTCCAAGTTTCCTAAAATTTTCGATCGGCTCTGTAACTTGCCATTTTTCTTACATTTCCAAGTTTCCAGAAATGTTCACTTTCCATTTTGAATCATTTCCAAAAATGTTCTGAGTTTCAAAAATGTCTGAGTTTCCAAAAATGTTGAGTTTCAGAAATGTTGAGATCTCGAGAAATGTTGAGTTTCAAAAATGTTTGAGTTTCCAAAAATGTTCATTTCCATTTCCATCCATTTCTAGGTTTCCAGAGATGTTCGAAATTTATTCCTAGTACATAAAACATATCACTTCGTACATTTAAATCGAAAAATGCATAGGCCCTTGTCAGGATGTTACAGTTTACGTTCATCTAGTAGTTTTTAATATTTGCAACTTATGAAACCATGTCAATGGTTTAAATATACGAAATAATAATAATACAAGGTTTTCTTTACAAAAGTCACTTGTTTATTCAAATTTTGTCTAATTAACTTATGATTTTCTAAAGCTAACTTAGCAAAAGTTTTCAATGTACAACCCGTAGCATACCAGATCTGGTCGAAACTTATGGGCCGGGCTTGGGGTGTTACATGATTTACACTGTGAGGTCAGAAGATAAGTAGTCTCTACTGACTCATTTTTCTAGTGGACGTATTGGAAGATCCTACTAGGGCATCGACTAGTTGATTGACGTGGAACCTGCAGTAATAGTTGATCAAGATTACCGAAGCGAGCTAATCACCCATTGTAGCGACGTAAAATTTGTTCGGGCGCTAATTGAGAAAATTATTGAACATTTGAAAATAGAGTTTCGATTTTATTAAAAAAAAGGGAGTCGTCACCGATCCTTTTTCCTAGGTGTGATTGGACACCTAATAAATCCTTTTTTTAAAAGAAAAATTATTTTTTTTGAATTTTCTTAAAAAAGGCCGAGTTTAGGTCTACATCAAAATTCCAGAGAAGAATAGGGTTTGGGAGTCGGTTACGTGCGAGGAAGGTATTAGCACCCTCGCAACGGCCAAAATTGGTATCTCGTTAAGCACTCGTTGTCTTAATTTTCACAAATACGAGTTCAATTTAATATTTAATCGTGATCTGGTTGAAACACGACAATTTTTGAAAGCACGAAAATTTTTAAAAACACGAAATTTTTGAAACTCGAGAATTTTTAAAAACACTAAAATTTTGAAAACACGAAAATTTTGAAACACGAAAATTCTTGAAAACACAAAAATTCTTGAAACTCGAAAATTTTGAAACACGAAAATTTTTGAAACTCGAATTTTTTAAAACATGAAAATTTTTGAAGACACGAAAATTTTGAAACACGAAAATTCTTCAAACTCGAATTTTTTAAAACACGAAAATTTTTGAAGACACGAAAATTTTGAAACACGAAAATTTTTGTAAACACGAAAAGTTTTGATAAATTACATATTGACGTATTATAATCTAAAAATGAAATTTTGATAATTTAAAAATAACTACAAAAATAATCATTTTATTTTAAAACCCGAGAATTTTTTTTAGATTTTTTGATTTTTTTAAAAAGACATATGGTATGTAACATCCTAAATTTATGGGTTATGCATTTAGTATAAGGATAAGTTTAAATAGGATAATTTAATTGATAGGGGTCTAAATTTGGGCTTAGAATTAGGCAAAAGGCCCAGATTAAATTATTTTAAGGTGGCATCCTAAACAATTAAAAAGGAACAAGTTTTGGGTTGCAAGGAGCCCATGTTTTTAGGCCAAATTCGGCACTTTAAATGAAGAGAGGGTGACGCCACACACAAGGAATTAGGGGCCCAAGTATTAAGTTTAATTAGGCCCAAATCTTTTAATTTAAGTGAGTTAAATTTGGCATTAGGGTTAGTAGAGGTGGACGGCTACAAGGCTATAAAATAGGAGAATTTATGTGGATTTTTAAGTAATAATATCATATATAAAAAGGAGAAAAATTAGGAGCTTATCTCCAAGGGAAGTGTTCGCCGAAAATCTACCACCTAGAGGAGTGTAAAATTCAGCTACTGCATGGCAAAGAGGGTGCCGAATTTCTCCTCTCTTTTAGCTTGAATTTTAAGGGCGTTTTCGATTTTTAGCAGTAGGTGCCAAAATGTCTATAAATAGGGGGGGTTAGCTCCTTGTTTCTGACACTGAAAACCCTAAAATCCTCTCCCTTTGTGCCGAAATTCCCTAGCCTCTCCCTCTCCAATTTCTTTTCTCCAATTTCTTTAAAAGCCGAAACTCTTCTCCACTTTTTCCTTCTTGTGCCGATTTCTCTAAAAAGCCGAAGCATCCATAGTCTTTTCTTCTATTCATCCTATTTGAGAATTAGTTCTATACTTTCGGCATTTAAATCTTCCGTTCGCATTGCCGAATCCTCTCTCTAGTGTTAGCCGAATCTCCTATGCTAAGGCGGCAATTCAGGATTTGATGGAAGCTTAGTCGACTAGATCTCAAAGCTGAAAATCATAATCTCCAATTTCGAGATTTTAAGGTAAGAAGATTTGTTATTCAAATATATAAAATTGGGTAGAACACTAACCATGGCCGAATATAGGATAGGCCCTAGTTGCACATCCTTCCGGCTTTTTGAAGCAAAGCTGTAGATCGGTTTAGCGAGGGTATCGACATTAATCAGGTGTGTAGATCTCTAACACACTACTAATAAACTTGTATGTATAGCTATTTATGCATGTTATGGGCTAAAAAGCCGGAACAAGGCTGTATAGGCAGTCGAATGCAACCCTAAAAGGGTTAGGCAAGGATGCCAGGTACGCAAACGTGGAACTCCCTATGTGTATCGAAAAATATTTAAGTTGCATGATGTTTTCTTATGTATGTATGCAGGGGGTGGGAATGATGATAATTGAAGGGGAAGTGCATGATAGGTCACTTAGTGATCGGTGGTAGAAATCCCATATAATATAAATGTAAGGTCACATAGTGATCGGTGGCTATGCCATGTTTAATGATTCCTACTTGATAGGAATAGGCAGTTCGGCTGGCGTTTTGGTGTGTAGCGGATAGAGGGTTGATTGTAGAAATCCCCAAGGTGTGATGGTTGGTACGGGTTGGTGTGTAGAGGATGGAAACCTAGGATAGGTTGGGTTATGCATTCCTTATTGTTTATTATGTGATTATGAATGATGCCTTTCTGTATGGGCCAGGGCCCATAATGTGTTTGTGGGCTCAGTTCGATGTGTGTTTTGTGATTTATACACTTAGTCTTTGTGACTCACGCTTTCCTTTCTTTACTCTTCAGATGAGCAGTAGATCGTGGATATGGGAGCCGAGACGGACTCGAGGGGCCATCAAGTTCTATTTCTACAAGTTATTTTCTTTTGGGATTTCTTAAAGTTTAATTTATTTCATAGTTATTTCGAGAATATTTATGTAATAAGGCCCCTAGTGTTCATTCAACTCAGCAGTTATCAATGTTAAGCAACTTATGAATTTTATGATAAGGTTTATTTATAATTAATAATAAAAATACAAAGAGATTTATTTTCAAAAAGTCTCTCATTTACTCAAATTTAATTAACTTGTGTTTTCAAAACGCGATAAAGTGTTATGTGTTCGATAATATGCCAGATCCGGTCGAAATGCATGGGCCGGGTTTGGGGTGTTACATTTTGGTATCAGAGCCCAGTTCAAAACTCGGGCTGTGAAATAGGTCTAGTACTATTTTAAAAAGTTGATAAAAAAATGTTTTGAATGAAGATATGGCTTTCTAGTCTACCGGCACCCGATCCACCCAGGTAAGTATTCTGAACTCCTGATTGTGATATAAATATGGGCTTAATGGGCTTTATAGGATGTAGACTATCTAGATTAGAACTTGATGGACTCTAGGCTTAGACAAACAACTCTTCAATTCCATAAGACTTAATTTCACTAAACAAAACACAGTAAGCAGTCGCAAGACTAAGGTGTGGCAATGAGCATATGCATGTCAGGAGTAGATCCAGGAAGAGCTTGGTATTTAAGCGGTCCAAGTGACTCACCTCCTCTTAGCTGGAATCTTACCTGGTGCATAGTGACTGTTCACTTTAGCCATGACAGGGTGTGGCAATAGGCATACGCATGTCTAGGAGTAGATTCAGGGAGAATATTTCGAGAATATTTATGTAATAAGGCCCCTAGTGTTCATTCAACTCAGCAGTTATCAATGTTAAGCAACTTATGAATTTTATGATAAGGTTTATTTATAATTAATAATAAAAATACAAAGAGATTTATTTTCAAAAAGTCTCTCATTTACTCAAATTTAATTAACTTAACTTGTGTTTTCAAAACGCGATAAAGTGTTATGTGTTCAATAACATGCCAGACCCGGTCGAAACGCATGGGCCGGGTTTGGGGTGTTACATCGTATTTAACACAAACCGATGATATTCACCTAACATAGCGATGAAATCAACAACTTAATGTCAAACCGATTCGTTGCCTTATTTAATAAAATTATTAAAATTGCAACTAGAATGAATATAATAAATTTTCTAAAAATTAAGAAAGAAAAATATTAAAAAATACCAATAAAATTAAACATGAGATGTCATCGAAATACATATATATAAATTTAAAATGGGTTAAAAGGTTACCCAAAAAAAAATTGGGCTTGAAGAATGGGCTGCTCCTTTTTTTTTTCTTTCTTTGGGCTTGAAGAGTTGGGCTGCTCCTATTTCTTTTTTTTTTCTTTCTTTGGGCAGCTGATTCTTTTTTCTTTTTTGCTGATGGGCTTGCTGGACGCGGGTCGGGCCAGACGGGTCGGGTCGGGCCGGACGTTTATTATTATTTTTCTTTTTTCTTTCTTTTTTTTCTTTTTCTTTCTTCTTCTTTCTTCTTCTTTCTTCTTCTTCTTCCTTCTTCTCCTAGCCCGCCGCCGCCGTAGACGCCTCCGTTTCCTCCGCCGGTGATGCGCCTCCTCCCTCTTCTCTTCTTCTTCTTCTCCTCTCTTTTTTCTCCTCTTTTCCTTCTCTTTTTTTTACTTTTTTTTAGGTTCTTGTTGGGGGGTTTCTTCTTTTTTGGGGGGGCTGGGGGTAAGAACCCCTTTTATGGTTGTTTTTTTGCAGGTGTTAGGTGGCTAGGGAAAAGGGAGGCCATGCACTAGGATGGTGGCCGAAAATCACGGAGGGTAGGTGCCCAAATCGTGTGATTTTACCAGAAGGACCTGGCTACAAATGCAATAAAACTGACAGGGTTAAAACATAATTTTGAGAAAGTAGTAGGGTCAAAGTGTAATTTTGAGAAAGATGAGGGGTTAAAATTTAATTTTAAAAAGTTTAGGGGCCAAAATACAATTTAAGGAAAGTTTAAGGGTCAAAATGAAATTTTTATTTTTTGTATTTTTTTCAATTTTTTTTTTAATTTTGAAAATTAAACACATAGTTAACCCTGACAAAATTTAGTGCTTACAGTTGCCCCTCTTTGCTCATCGCTGTGAAACAGGGATAATGCAAAGACTTAAAAGCACTAGATTTTGTTCGATTGTTCAATCTTTATTCTTTAATGAAAAACAAAAATCGAAAATAGCTCGACATGCGACCCGAAGCTCAACTTACCTCGGATTATGAGTTGATCTTTGAGAAAGAAGAAATTGAAAACACCTCAGCGTGTGACTTGAGGCTCAACTGACCTTTTCGCAATATAAGTTGATTGATTTTTTTTTTGAAAAACAGAAATTGAAAATACCTCAGCTTGTGACCCGAGGCTCAACTCACTTCTCGAAATATGAGTTGATTTTATTATTATTTAAAAAAAAAGAAATTAAAAATACCTCAGCGTGTGACCAAGGCTCAACTCACTTCTCGCAATATGAGTTGATTTTTAAAAAAAAAAAAAACAGAAATTGAAAATACCTCAGCGTGTGACCTGAGGCTCAACTCACCTCCCGCAATATGAGTTGATTTTTTTGAAAAATAGAAATTGAAAAATACCTTAGCGTGTGACCTGAGGCTCAACTCACCTCTCGCAATATGAGTTGATTTTTTTCGAAAATAGAAATTGGAAATACCTCAGCGTGTGACCCGAGGCTCAACTCACCTCTCGCAATATGAGTTGATTTTTTTGAAAAATAAAAATTGAAAAATACCTCAGTGTGTAACCCGAGGCTCAACTCACCTCTCGCAATATGAGTTGATTTTTTTTGAAAAACAAAAATTGAAAAATACCTCAGCGTGTGACCCGAGGCTCAACTCACCTCTCGCAATATGAGTTGATTTTTTTGAAAAACAGAAATTGAAAATACCTCAGCGTGTGACCCGAGGCTCAACTCACCTCTCGCAATATGAGTTGATTTTTGAAAACAGAAATTGAAAATACCTCAGCGTGTGACCCGAGGCTCAACTCACCTCTCGCAATATGAGTTGATTTTTTGAAAAATAGAAATTGAAAAATACCTCAGCGTGTGACCCGAGGCTCAACTCACCTCTCGCAATATGAGTTGATTTTTTGAAAAGCAGAAATTAAAAATACCTCGTGTGGACTGAGGCTCAACTCACCTCTCGCAATATGAGTTGATTTTTTTGAAAAACAGAAATTAAAAAATACCTCGGCATGTGACCCGAGGCTCAACTCACCTCTCACATTATGAGTTGATTTTTTTGGAAAAAAATTGAAATTGAAAAACTGGATTTGAAAATACCTCGGCTTGTGACCCAAGACTTAACTCACTTCTCGCATTATGAGTTGACTTTTTGGAAAAATTGCAATTGAAAAACAGAATTTGAAAATACCTCGGCATGTGACCCGAGGTTCAACTCACCTCCCGCATTATGAGTTGATTTTTTTTTTTTTGGAATTAGAATTTCAAAACATATCATCTGGTGGAACTCGGATGTCTGCTTTTTCCTTGATTCAATACAGCTATTATCAACTCCTCTTGCTCTACTGGAGCACCTGTATATGTCATGCATGATATTATCATGATATGCACATGTTTGTCTTAAATGCTTTTATGCCTACATGATCATGCCATGCTCCCTGGACTTGTTTGTCACATATCCCTTTTTGTTACGATTTTCGTGATGGCCTGCATTCGTTGTTTCGATTCTTGACTTTCCTTTCATGTTTAGTACCCATCCTCAAGCTTTACGAGTAATCTGTGTTTCTCGTATAACACACTTTTGCCCCCTGTTGAACTTTGTCCTTGCTTTGAGGCTCTTGTACTTACCAAATTCTCATCCGGGTAATGCTCAACATTCCTTTTGTTTAGAGTATGTCATTTTACTATTTATTATTTAAACAAACTATACATGAGATGCCTGAAAATGGCAAAGTAGGTATGAAAGGGATATCTCACGTTCATATTTATTTCAAAAGCAAGACAAGGAATAGTTCAATAAAGAAAACATTATAAAAAAAGGAAAGTAGATTCAATTGTCATAAATGCTCTAGATATCCAACGCATGAACTTCTCCATGTTTCTTTATCCTAGATCTTTTCGAGTACGGCTTCTCGTGTAGAAGATTTCAAGCCTCCGAGAATACTTCAAATATTGTAATCTCGCCATTTGACTCCCTATTTAAAATGTCTTGCTCCTTAAGTTGGCACCCCCTTCATTAGGACGCCTTTTCAGGTTTTCATCCTAATCCTTTTTGTTTATCAAGACGCCCTTTTCGGGTTTTCATCTTGATCTTTTTTTTTAAGACGCCCATTTCGGGTTTTCATCTTGAACTTTTTTTTAGGCATAATATTTCTTCACAGCATCTGAGTTCACTGGATTAGGTAACTCCTTCCCATCCATCTTAGTTAAAATCAAAGCTACACCCGAGAAGGCCTTCTTTACAATGTACGGCCCTTCCCAATTTGGTGCCTATTTTCCTCGAAAGTCTTTTTGTATTGGGAGAATCTTTCTTAGTACGAGTTCTCCCTCGCAGAATTCTCTTGGCCACACCTTCTTGTCATGGGCTGTAATCATTCTCTTCTGGTACATCTGTCCATGACAGATTGCCTTCAAGCGTTTTTCTTCGATAAGATTTAGCTGGTCATATCGAGCTCGAACCCATTCTGGTTCCTCTAGTTTCGAATCCATTAAGACTCATAGAGAGGGGATCTCAACTTTGATAGGCAGCACAGCTTCCATTCCATAGACTAGAGAGAAAGGAGTTCCTTCAGTAGATGTCGGCACAGATGCACGATATGCATACAAAGCGAATGGTAGCTTCTCGTGCCAATCTTTATATGTCTCGATCATTTTCCCAATAATCCTCTTAATATTTTTGTTAGCCGCTTCTACTGCTCCGTTCATCTTTGGGCGATAGGGTGAGCAATTATGATGCTTTATTTGAAATTGCTCGCAAACTTCTTTCATCATCTTGTTGTTCAGATTTAAAGAGTTATCTGAAATGATCCTCTCAAGCAAACCGTATCGACATATGATTTCCTTTTTTAAGAACCTGCAAACTGCAGTCTTCATCATATTAGCAAACGAAGCGGCTTTTACCCATTTTGTGAAGTAATCTATTACCACAAAAATAAATCGGTGTCCATTAGAAGCTTTTGGGGAAATTGGCCCTATACCATCCATGCCCCACATAGAAAAAGGCCACGGAGAAGTCATGACATGAAGGGGCGAAGGGGTTGCATGAATTTTATCGCCATAAATTTGACATTTGTGGCACTTTCGTCGTAACTAATGCAGTCATTTTCCATCGTAAACCATCTCGTCATAGTGAAACCATTGGCATGCGTCCCAAAAATTTCTTCATGGACATCTTCAAGTATTTTTCTAGCTTCAACAGCATCCACGCACCTCAGAAGCACTTGATTTTTTCCTCTTTTGTACAGGATACCCCCATCAAGAACAAATCCCACCGCCATGCTTCTGATTGTTCTTTTGTCGTTCTCATTTGCTTGCTCGGGATACCTTTGATTCTTGACATATTCTAAGATATCATGGAACCATGGCCATCCATCTGTCTCTTTTTTCAATGCTAAAACAATGTGCAGGGACCTCATATATGCTTATTTGGAGAGGCATTATTTCCATTTCTCTGTTTGCTTTGAACATTGAAGCCAAAGTGGCCAGGGCATCAGCCAATTGGTTTTCTTCTCGTGGGAAGTATTTAAAAGTCACTTCTTTGAATTCTTTAATCAGTTCCGTAACTAGATCATGATATTTAACTAATTTCGAATCTTTCACTTCCCAATCTCCACCGATTTGGTAAATCACCAACGCTGAGTCCCCGTACACTTCTAAAATTTTGATGTTTCGTTCAATAGCTACACGAAGTCCCATGATGCAAGCCTCATATTCCACTATGTTATTGGTACAGAAGAAATTTAATCTGGCTGCGAGCGGATAATGGTTCCCTTCGGGTGACACTAAGACTGCTCCAATCCCATGCCCCAATGTATTTGATGCACCATCAAAACTCATCTTCCATGATTTCTCTTTTGATGACTCAAATTCTTTTTTTTGTAATACACATCAAGTCTTCATCTGGGAAGTCAAATCTCAATGGCTCGTATTCCTCCATTGTTCGAGTTGCTACGAAGTCAGCTATTGCGCTCACCTTTATCGACTTTTGACTCACATAGACAATGTCATACTCCGATAGTAGGATCTACCATTGTGCCATACTTCCTAAGAGTGCAGGTGTTTCCATCATGTGCTCTATTGGGTCAAGCTTTGAAATAAACCATGTCATATGATACAACATATATTGTCTGAGCCTTCGAACTACCCAGACCAAAGCACAACGGAATTTTTCAATTGACGAATACTTTGCCTCATACTCTATGTACTTTTTGCTGAGATAGTAAATTGCCTCTTCTCTTTTCCCCGACTCATCATGTTACCCTAGTAGGCAACCCATTGAATTTTCGAACACTGTCAGATACAATATTAACAATATTCCAGGAGTTGGCGATACTAGCACAGGGGGGCTAGACAAATACTGTTTTATCTTGTCAAAAGCCACTTGGCACTCCTCGTTCTATTCTCCCGGATTATATTTTTGAAGGAGTCAAAAAATTGGGTAACACTGTTGGTAAGTTGAGCAATGAATCGAGCGATGTAGTTCAACCTCCCTAAAAAACCTCTAACTTCTTTTTGTGTGCGCGGAGGTGGTAGTTCTTGTATGGCTTTTATCTTATCTACATCTGTAACACTCGTACCCGATATTGATGTTAAGACTGGATACGGAACATTACCATGCTTAAACTCACTTAAACATACACTTACTGGCTAAAATTTTGTTCCGAATTAAAAACTTATCTCTCTTAACCAACTCGTACATCTCATAAGCCTAGGAGGCCCAATACACATATCTGGACACTTTCGGAACTCAATCGAAAACTTTTCCCTAAAACAAGGGCCACACGCCCATGTTACTTAGGACACGCCAATGTCATCAACCATGGGGAGTTACTGCTAATTTTCACACGGCCTGGACACTCCCGTGTCTACCAACCGTGTGAGGCTACTGACTTAATCCACACGGCTTAAACACACACCCATATACAAACCGTGTGTCCTACACGGCTTATGAAAACAGCCGTGGGGTTCACCCGTGGCCTAATTTAACTAATAATAATAAGGTACAGGGTACGCCCAGCCTAGACACATGCCCGTGTGTCTAACCGTGTGGGCACCTAGAGGCTATTTACCAAGCTATTTACCACCCTGAAAACAAAATCAACTCAATATTTTTCATAAACTATACCACATACTATATTAACCTCAATAAACATTCATACATAGTCAATTTGGCCAATCACTCATATACAAAAGAATAATAACTTGATAGTCTACACAAGGGCCCTTCTTAAAACATATTCTCAAAATGAATGCTTCCTATACATGCCATACTTAGTAAAATAATTTGGCTGTACCAAAAAGAGGATTGATAGTGTACTACGAGCTCCGACTCTGACGATTCCCCAATTTAGCTTGGTAAAACTACATAGAAATGAAGAAATAAAGAACGTAAGCATTTAGCTTAGTAAGTTTGCATACCAAGCACATATCAACATACTTGCTTAATATATAATCCATTTGACATAACAATGGTATCATAATTTCGGTTAATAAGCTTACTTACTCATACATGATTCTTACTTGTCTCATGATACTTACTATTCTCTTACTGGTAAGGTAAACAAGGTACTGTATTACTTTTTCACCTTGATCAGTATACTTTAACATAATGACCATAGTCTCTAATTCATCATTCATAGCATAGCTGATACCCAATTTCTGAGAATTTTCTTGTTATCTCATTTTACCTTTACTCATTTTGCCCGATGCATTTCTGAGAATAGCCGAGGATACTAACTCTCGTCTTGGTTCCGAAGCCATGTCTTGACATGGACTTATACGAAGTTTTTACTCATGAACTAGTCAATGCCGAGCCTTGGCTGGGACTTACATGAAATCTCTTTCTCTTGATAGCTTTTTAATGCCAAGACTTGTCTTGGGCTTACATAATAACTGTTCAATGCCAAGCTTGCCTTGGACTTACATGATATCTGTTCAATGCCAAGCTAGCCTTGGACTTACATGATATCTGCTTGATTGCCGATGCCATGCCTAGACTTGGTCTTATACGGGCTTTCTTGTCTCATGTGATAGATAGAGTATCCTGGGTATTTCTTCTTCAATCGGGACTTGCTCAATATTTAATCTCTTTGATTTCTTTATTTACAAAACATTAAGTATTCCATGAATATAATAAACATTATACTAAGCAATTTAATGATAGAAATCAATAAAGATTAGAAATCATACAAACTTACCTCAAAATACAAAATGTATGTAGATGTGGAATTTAGTCCTCGACTTTGTTTTTGCCTCGATTTCGATCCGGGCTTCGGTTTTTCTTGATCTATAGTCACAAATAGATCATTTAATACTCCCATTAACTAAGTTGACTCATAACTCATACTTTGGCAAAATTACTATTTTGCCCTTATACATTCTAATATTTGCACTTTTGCCCTTAGGCTCGTAAAATGACTTTCATTCAATTTCCTTAAACCTCATGCTTAGCTGAATCATTTTCTCTACTATAGAAATTATCAATTCTTTCTATTTCTAGTAGGTATGACCAATTTTATAACTATTACAAAATGGTCCATACTACCATTTTTCATGAAATTCCTTAAGGAAAAGATGTTTATCAAGCATCAAACCTTCATAAACTTCTATAAAACATAATTTAACATGCATGGAAATCATGGGTAAATTTTTGAACATGCATTATAGCTCATTTAATAGCTAGAAATGGCTAATTCATAATATGAGAACTCTGAAAATACGAAGAATATAAAAAACGGGACTAAGATGAACTTACTAGCAAGCTTGAAAAAAATGAAGAGCCCTAGCTATGGTGTCTCCACTTTTTTAAGCAAACAACAAGGAAGAAGATGAGTGAATTTTTCTCATCTTTTTCCTATTGTAATTACTAATTAGGCAAATGACCAAAATGCCCTTCCTTTTAAAAATTTCTATTTAACACCATCTCAAGGCCAATTTTGTCCAAAATAATATTTTTGGAAAAATTGCTATTTAAGGACTTCTAATTACTATTCTAAAGCTATTTCATACAAAAAGCTTCTAAAAACTCATATTTTGCAATTTAGTCCTTTTTGGACCAATCCACCACAATTTAATAAAATTGCTTCATGAAACATTCATACTAGCATGCAAACATGACATAAACTTTGTAAACTCATAATTTCACCTCGGATTCGTGGTCTCGCACCACTATTCCGACTAGGCCCTAAATCTGGCTGTTACAATTCTCCCCCTAGGGATTTTCGTCCTCGAAAATCTTACCAGCAAAAAGGTTTGGATACTAGTTTCTCATACTCTCTTCTGGTTCCCATGTAGCTTCTTCTATTCCATGTTTTTGCCACAATACTTTCATTAGGGCAATATTTTTATTCCTTAATTGCTTGACTTCCCGAGCTAAATTTTAACCGGTTCTTCACTGTAAGTCATGTCGGGATGAATTTCTATTTCTGACGGGGTAATTACATGCGAAGGATCTGATCTGTAGCGTCGCAACATCGACACATGAAACACATCATGTATCTTTTCTAATTCCAACGGTAAAGCTAAACGGTAAGCTACCGACCCAACTCTTTCAGTGATCTTGTAAGGTCTGATGAAACGTGGGCTTAGCTTACCTTTTCGGCCAAATCTGTGAACTTTTCTCCATGGTGACACTTTCAAGAAAACTTTATCTCCAACTTGGTACTCTATCTCTTTTCTCCTTAAGTCTGAATAGGATTTTTGTCTGTCTGATACAGCTTTTAAACATTGTCGTATCACTTTCACTTTCTCTTCAGCTTGTTTAACCAAATAAACCCCGTGAATTTGGTTTTCCTTGAGTTCAGTCCAAAACAAAGGTGTTCTGCACTTACGCCCATATAGAGCCTCATAAGGCGCCATCTTTAAGCTCGATTGGAAACTATTATTATAAGCAAATTCTGCCAATGGGAGGAACCTTTCCCAACTCCCTTGGAATTTAAGAATACAACATCTGAGCATATCCTCAAGTACTTGAATTACTCTTCCATCGACCGTCGATCACGAGGATGAAAAGCTGTACTAAAGTTTAACTTTGTACCCAGGGCTTCTTGCAAATTCTTCCAAAATCGGGATGTAAATCTCGGGTCTCTATCTGATATAATTGATAAAGGAACTCCATGAAGCCTTACTATTTTTGAAACATACAAATTTGCCAACTTGTCGAGGGAGAAATCCACTCGTACTGGTATGAAATGGGCTAACTTCGTAAGTCTATCAACTACAACCCATATAGCATCCTTCTTACTTGGTGACAACGGTAAACTCGTTACAAAATCCATGGTGACGCGGTCCCATTTCCACTCGGGAACCAAGATGGGCTGAAGTAAACCCGAAGGTACTTGGTGTTTAGCCTTTACTTGCTGACAAATCAAGCACTTGGAAACAAACTCTGAAATATCTTTCTTCATTTTCGGTCACCAATACAGTTGCTTCAAATCATTATACATCTTAGTACTTCCCGGATGTACAGATAAACATCCGTTATGTGCCTCATGTAGAATTCTCTGAACAAGCTTCTCTTTCCTCGATACACAGATTCTATTTCTAAACATCAAGTATCCATCAGAATTAGTTCGAAAATCGGATTCAGCATTTGACTCGCACTGAGCTTTCTTGACTTGCACTTCACTATCTTCTTTCTGAGCCTCAAAGATCTCTTGAAGAAACATTGGTCTAGCTCTCAACTCAGCTAAAATAGAACCATTGTCTGATAAAAACATTCTTGAATTCAATGCTCTTAGAGCAAACAGAGATTTCCTGCTCAAAGAATTGGCGACTACATTCGCCTTTCCTGGATGGTAGTAAATGATCAATTCATAGTCTTTTATCAACTCTAACCATCTTCGTTATCTTAACTTCAGCTCTTTCTGCGTCATCAAATACTTCAGACTTTTGTGATCAGTAAAAATCTGACATTTTTCACCATATAAATGGTGTCTCCAAATCTTCAAAGCGAAGACTATGGTAGCCAACTCTAAATCATGCGTCCGATAATTCTTCTCATGAGGCTTCAACTGTCTAGAGGCATAAGCAATCGCCTTGCCATCTTGCATGAGTGCACAACCTAATCCATTTAAGGATGCATCACTGTAAATTATGAATTCTTTCCCTGACTCGGGTTGTACTAAAACTGGAGCTTCTGTCAACATTGTCTTCAGTTTCTCAAAACTTTCTTGGCATCTTTCTGTCCACTCAAACTTCACATTCTTCTGTAACAATTTAGTCATTGGAGCTGCAATCATGGAAAACCCCTTGACAAAACGTCTGTAATAGCCGGCTAGGCCTAAAAAACTTCTAATCTCAGAGATGTTCTTCGGTGGCTTCCAGTCCATTATAGCCGAGACTTCACTGGGATCTACTCGGACTCCATCTCTCGAGACAATATGTCCAAGGAATCCCACTTCCTTGAGCCAAAATTCACTTTTACTGAACTTGGCATACAACTGATTTTCTCGAAGAGTCTGTAAAACTATCCGTAGGTGCTCAGTATGCTCATTCTCATCCCGAGAATAAATCAATATGTCGTCAATAAAAACAACTACAAACTTGTCGAGGTACGGCCTAAAAATGCGGTTCATTAAATCCATGAATACCGCAGGTGCATTGGTCAACCCAAAAGGCATGACTAAAAATTCATAGTGCCCATACCTTGTTTGAAAGGCGGTCTTGGATACAACTGAATCTTTCAGTCTCAGCTGGTAATATCCAGATCTCAAGTCTATTTTGGAGAACACAGTGGCTCCTTTCATTTGATCGAACAAATCATCGATCCTAGGCAATGGGTACTTGTTCTTTATTGTCATTTTATTGAGATGACGGTAATCTATGCATAATCTCATGGTGCCATCTTTCTTTTTCACAAATAAAATCGGAGTACCCCATGGTGAATAACTTGATCTTGCAAAGCCTTTATTTGTCAACTCTTGCAACTGTAACTTTAATTCTTTCAACTCTATTGGAGCCATTCTGTAAGGAGTAATAGATATCGGGACATACCCGGAGCTAGCTCAATGCTAAACTTAACCTCTCTAACTGGTGGTAGTCCTAGCAATTGCTTAGGAAAAACATCCAAGTACTGACATACTATCGGTACTGACTCAATCTTTAACTCTGTTTCCTTATCATTCATCACAAAGGCCAAATATGCTTCATACCTTTTTCTTATATATCTCTGTGCTGCCATATGAGAAATCATTACCGACAATTGATCTTGTTCATCCGATTCTACATGAAGAGTATCCCCATTCTCACATCTCATCTCGATGTATTTCTTCTCACAATTAACTATCACCTTATGGGTAGTCAACCAGTCCATACCAAGAATGACGTCGAATTCATCAAATGGTAACAACATAAGATTTGCTTTAAAGCAATGACCTCTAATCATTAATGGACAATCTCTACATACTTTATCAACCAACACACTCTTGCCTAAAGGATTGGACACTTTAATCACAAATTCTATAGAATCTATAGGCATACTCAAATCGGATACTAATTTCATACAAATGTAAGAGTGTGTGGATCCAGGATCTATTACAGCAATAATTTTGGTATTGTAAAGAGAAAAGGTACACGTAATAACATCAGGAGAAGATGCCTCTTCGCGAGCGCGAATGGCATAAGTCCTTGCAGGCGCTCTACCCTCGGGTCTCGCAGCCTATTCTCTGGGGTTACCTCTTCCACTTGTCCCACTTCCTGGGTTTCTCTGTGGTCTTCCTCGGGTCATACTCCAGGATCTTGGGTTCTGAGTTCTCTCTTCTTTCATCATCTCTGGACAATCTTTTATAAAATGGTCTTGGGATCCATATCTAAAACATGCATTTTCATGTGCTCAGCATTTTTCGAGATGACGTCTGCCACGCTGTGGACATTCAGGTCTGTCAGACCTAAAATTCCCAACACTTGAACTGAAGTCGTCTGTGCTTTGCTCCCCGAATACGATTTACTCTTGTTTTTCCTTGAAAATCCCGTGGAAGTAGTTGATTGAGTAGGGAAATCTCTTGACTTCTTGGACGAAGACTAGAATGACTTATTCCACTGTCTCTTTTTAGAGTCGCGAGACTCAGTTTCAGACTTCTTCTTCTCTTTTAATAATTCTTCAGCTTTACAAGCCCTTTCTACTAACACAACGAATTCCTTTAATTCAAGTACCGCAACAAACAACTTGATGTCCTCATTTAATCCTTCTTCAAACCGTTTACTTATAATGGCCTCAGTGGACACACACTCGTGAGCGTATTTGCCGAGTCGTACAAACTCTCGCTCGTAATCAGTCACTGACATTTTACCTTACTTCAGCTCTAGAAATTCCTTCCTCTTCTGATCTACAAACCTTTGACTGATATACTTTTTCTTGAACTCTTCTTAGAAGAACTCACATGTAACCCTTTCCCTTGGTAATACCGACACAAGGGTGTTCTACCATTGATAAGCAGAATCTCTTAAAAGAGAGATTACACACTTCATGCATTCTTCAGGTGTGCATGACAGTTCATTGAATACCCTGATGGTATTTTCTAACCAGAATTCAGCCTTCTCTGGATCATCATCTCTTTTAGCCCGAAATTCTTCTGCCCCATGTTTCTTGATCTTATCAATTGGAGGTTTATCTCCTCTTACCACCTCTACTACTTGAGGGGCTACTAGAGCAGGTTGTGGAACAGGCGGGGGTGGAGGGGGTTATGCATTCAGGTTCGCCCGAATGAACTCTGTATACCATGTGTTCATCATGTGGAGGAAGGCTTCTCTAGCCTCTTCTCCTCCTTGACTCACCGTAGTGGGTCTATTCTTATTCTCATTTGGCACCGTCCCTTCTGCGGGAGCTGGTGCGTTACTTTCTACATCATCCGCCATATCTCTGTTGGGATTCATTTACTATATGTATAAACATAATTTAAGCCATCAGGAGTCGTCACACTATCATTATAAAAACATTCTTACGTATGGCATGTATAACTAGACTCATGCTTGTGCTACGTTAGTCCTAGAACCGACTAAACCGTAGCTCTGATACCACTAAATGTACCACCCTGTACCCGAGACCGATGTTAAGACTGGATACAGAACATTACCATGCTTAAACTCACTTAAACATACACTTACTGGCTAAAATTTTGTTCGGAATTAAAAACTTATCTTTATTAACCAACTCGTACAGCTCATAAGCCTACGAGGCCTCATACACATATCTGGACACTTTTGAAACTCAATCGAAAACTTTTCCCCAAAACAGGGGCCACACGCCTATGTTACTTGGGACACGCCCATGTCATCAATCGTGGGGAGTTACTGCCAATTTTCACACGGCCTGGACACGCCCGTATCTACCAACCATGTGAGGCTACTGACTTAATCCACACGGCTTGAGCACACGCCCATATACAAACCGTATGTCCTACACAGCTTATGAACACGGCAGTGGGGTTCACCTGTGGCCTAATTTAACTAATAATAATAAGGTGCAGGTTGCACACGGCCTAGACACACACCCGTGTGTCTAACCGTGTGGGCACCTAGAGGCTATTTACCAAGCCATTTACCACCCTGAAAACAAAATCAACTCAATATTTTTCATAAACTATACCACATACTATATTAACCTCAATAAACATTCATACATAGTCAATTTGGCCAATCACTTAACTATATACAAAAGAATAATAACTTGATAGTCTACACAAGGGCCCTTCTTAAAATATATTCTCAAAATGAATGCTTCCTATACATCCCATACTTAGTAAAATAATTTGGCTATACCAAAAAGAAGATTGATAGTGTGCTACGAGCTCCGACTCCGACGATTCCCCAATTTAGCTTGGTGGAACTACATAGAAATAAAGAAATAAAGGACGTAAGCATTTACCTTAGTAAGTTTGCATACCAAGCACATATCAACATACTTGCTTAATATATAATCCATTTGACATAACAATGGTATCATAATTTCGGTTAATAAGCTTACTTACTCATACATATTCTTACTTGTCTCATAATACTTACTATTCTCTTACTGGTAAGGTAAACATGGTACCTGTATCACTTGTTCACCTTGATCAGTATACTTTAACATAATGACCATAGTCTCTAATTCATCATTCATACCATAGCTGATACCCAATTTCATCTTGATAATAACTTTGCTCTCTAAATTTTCTTGTTATCTCATTTTACCTTTACTCATTTTGCCCGATGAATTTCTGAGAATAGCCGAGGATACTAAATCTCGTCTTGGTTCCGAAGACATGTCTTGACATGGGTTTATACGAAGTTTTTAATCATGAACTGGTCAATGTCGAGCCTTGGCTGGGACTTACATGAAATCTCTTTCTCTTGATAGCTTTTTAATGCCAAGACTTGTCTTGGGCTTACATAATAACTGTTCAATGCCAAGCTTGCCTTGGACTTACATGATATCTATTCAATGCCAAGCTAGCCTTGGACTTACATGATATCTGCTTGATTGCCGCTGCCATGCCTAGAATTGGTCTTATACGGACTTTCTTGTCTCATGTGATAGATAGAGTATCCTGGGCATTTCTTCTTCAATTGGGACTTGCTCAATATTTAATCTCATTGATTTCTTTATTTACAAAACATTAAGTATTCCATGAATATAATAGACATTATACTAAGCAATTTAATGATAGAAATCAACAAAGATCAGAAATCATACAAACTTACCTCAAAATACAAAATGTATGTAGATGTGGAATTTAGTCCTCGACTTTGTTCTTGCCTCGGTTTTGATCCGGGCTTCATTTTTCTTAATCTATAGTCACAAATAGATCATTTAATACCCCCATTTACTAAGTTGACTCATAACTCATACTTTGGCAAAATTACTATTTTACCCCTATACTTTCTAATATTTACACTTTTACCCTTAGGCTCGTAAAATGATTTTCATTCAATTTCCTTAAACCTCATGCTTAGCTAAATCATTTTCTCTACTATAGCAATCATCAATTCTTTCTATTTCTAGTAGGTATGACCAATTTTATAACTATTACAAAATGTTCCATGCTACCATTTTTCATGAAATTCCTTAAGGAAAAGATGTTTATCAAGCATCAAACCTTCATAAACTTCCATAAAACATCATTTAACATGCGTGGCACCTTCATAAACTTCCATAAAACATCATTTAACATGCATGGCAATCATGGGTAAATTTTTGAACATGCATTATAGCTCATTTAATAGCTAGAAATGGCTAATTCATAATATGAGAACTCCGAAAATATGAAGAATATAAAAAACGAGACTAAGATGAACTTAATAGCAAGCTTGAAAAAAATGAAAAGCCCTAGCTATAGTGTCTCCACTTTTTCGGCAGCAACAAGGAAGAAGATGAGTGAATTTTTCTCATCTTTTTCCTATTTTAATTACTAATTAGGCAAATAACCAAAATGCCCTTCCTTTTAAAAATTTCTATTTAACACCATCTCAACGCCAATTTTGTCCAAAATAATATTTTTGGAAAAATTGCTATTTAAGGACTTCTAATTACTATTCTAAGCTATTTCATACAAAAAGCTTCTAGAAACTCATATTTTACAATTTAGTCCTTTTTGGACCAATCCACCACAATTTAATAAAATTGCTTCATGAAAAATTCATACTAGCATGCAAACATGACATAAACTTTTTAAACTCATAATTTCACCTCAGATTCGTGGTCTCGCACCACTATTTCAACTAGGCCTTAAATCGGGCTGTTACAGCATCAACCTCAATACCTCTCTCACTGACAATGAAGCCTTGTAAGTTTCCCGAGGTAGCCCCAAATGTACACTTGGCTGCATTAAGCTTCAGCTGAAACTTTCTTAGTCTTTCGAACAACTTCCTGAGGTTCCCAACATGCTCTCTTTCCCCCCGGGATTTGGCAATCATATCATTGACATAGACTTCTATTTCTTTGTGCATCATGTCATAGAACAACATCACCATGGCCCTCTGATATGTTGCCCCAGCATTCTTTAATCCGAACGGCATCACTTTATAGTAGAATGCCCCATACATCGTTACGAATGTAGTTTTCTCCATATCCTCGGGTGCCATCTTTATCTGATTATAACCCGATAATCCATCCATGAAAGAAAATAAGGAATGTTTTGCTGTGTTATCCACCAACGTATCGATGTGTGGCAAAGGAAAATTATCCTTAGGGTTTGCTCGATTCAGATCGCGATAATCTACGTACATTTTCACTTTGCCTTCTTTCTTCGGTACCGGGACTATATTAGCTACCCATTCTAGATATTTAGAGACTTGTAGGAAGCCAGCATCAAATTATTTATTGACTTCTTCTTTTATCTTCAACAGCATTTCAAGTCTCATTCGTCTTAGCTTTTGTTGAATAGGTTTGCATTCTGGTTTTAGTGGGAGTCTATGGACCACTACATCCTCGTTCAACCCTGGCATGTCCTGATACGACCATGCAAATACATCTTTGTACTCACGAAGCAATGCGATCAAATCATGTCTGGTGTTCTCTGAAATGGAGGTCCCAATATTCACTTCTTGCCTCTTTTCTTCATTTCCCAAGTTTACTATCTTAATAGATTCATGATGGGGTAAAATCTGTTTATCTTCTTGTTCTACCATTCTTAGTAGGTCAGGAGACGAGACACAATCTTCAGCATTTTCCTCAGCTTCGAATTCTCCTAAAAAAATAGCTTTCTTGAAATTGATTTCAAGACTTGTAACGGGATTTCTCATGTCGCTAATATCTGAGCACCTGAAAGGTAAATGGAAAAGAAAACTATAGAGGAGTATCACGGTATTGGAACCAACAAACATAATGTTATGGCATGATATGAGATACATGTAAGGACAGGCTGTGAGAAGAGGGAATAATTATGAAGTTAATGAGAATAAAAAGACCATGACAAAATGCATCTCCATTAATGTTCATTTAAATAATAAAGAGCAAACATAAGCTCTTACAAAAGAGTCTCACTATTACTTAGGGGCACAAAAAAAAGAGAGTTAACATTGAGCATTACTCTGGAGAGGACTTAAAAACTACAAGAAGATCCACAGCAGTCCAATTGTTCAAAACGAATCTAGGAGGACCAGGGCGTATCTTTGGAACATCTTTAATTGCATCATCCCCTTTGTCAATAACATTTATACTGACGTTCTGAAAACCCCTTTCAATCAATAACAGCGTGCTTCGTAAATTATCTCGCCCTAGGTACATCATTTCTGCAGATGTAATTTTTTTTTACAAAGGAGGATACGTTATGGGCTCCCATTCCAATTCTCGACATGAGGCTCTTGCAATCCTCCTTTCTTGATCTTTATGCAACAGTTTTTTTCTTTGTCCTATATCCGGCTTGAACCCTAAACCATATCGAGCCTTGTGATGTGCCGATTTTAGTGCTCAGTCAATGATTAAGGTGATATGCACATGCAAATGAATGGATGAATGAATAAATGACAAATAAATGTTAGTAATGAATAAATATGCAAGAATTTTGGTGTTGATTTCAAGATAGCCCCATACTTAGGCATTTCATTAATCAAAAGAGTCCATTACAAAACGTTTTTCCATCTCTGATTTAATAGTTATAAAAATTTCCTAGCCACATCGCCTTGTTTCTTCACTTGTTCTAGGACTCCGACATGCTTGATCTTTGGCTCGAAGTGAATTGGCAACTGATAGCTTCGGCTTCATCTGATAATGCACGATTTGTACAGCCGCTTTATGAACTTCATTGATCAAACAGCCGAGATGCATATCTTTTTCTTGGAGAGCTCTTTCGTAGGCGCGAGTGTCACTGTCATGCTAATTATTCTTTTCTTTTAGGGTTTAGGAGAGTATCCAAATGTTGCTGACGAGCATTCGAAGTCACATGCTCGGGAAGATTGGAGATACATCCTTCCTTTAAACTATCCCCTTTTGCTTTCTGGGTATTCAAAGACCAGTCTCAAACCACGGCATTTTTCTCGGTTACTTGTGTAATTGACTCCTCCATCAGAAACCCATTTTTGGCAACCAATCTCTAATCAACACCTTCCTAACAAGATGCCTATGATGCATAATGAAAAATAAAAATAAAGACAAATAACCTTGGTTAGTAATCACAACAAATATAAACAGAGAAAAACTATGAAAAATCTAAAAAATTAAGCTATTCAATCGTGCATTTTGGTGAAACTGACTTACGTTTTTTTTTGTTTTTTGTTTTACCCCATCATACTTTACAAAATAAACTTACCCCACATGCTCATCAGATAATCTATCCGATCCAATTTTATTAAACGGGTCCAATTCCCTTGCATAAAAAGTGTAAAAGAAATAAAAGGCGAGAGGCGTTTCTCCCATGTACTTATTAAGGTGACTATTCAACGGACAGAGGTTCAGCATGGCTCTAATTGGGTGGCTCGTACGGTTCACTATATGTGGTTTCGGTTCTAAAAAGGTACTCGAATTGTCCATACCGTCACCTACTAAGGCTAGTACGGAGCCTCGATTATCGCCCATCATAGGCTTGCAAGCTCAATTCGAGGGATTACATTTACTTATGCCTATGTGGAGGGACAAGTTAACTCACGAAAGCATAAGTCATATGTAACCCGGAAGTATTCACTAGCCTGTGCAGAGGGACGAGTAAACTCACGAAGGCATAGCGTTTACTTCCACTTAAGTGGACGAAGCCTGGGTAGAGAGCTCATGTTGTGTAAGAATGCAAGTGCACGGTGTGTGGGGAGAAACTCACAAACCTTTTCGTTTTTGTTTTAAAACTAAAAAAAAAAAACTAAAACCGTAAAAACTTAGAGCTAAAAAACAAAAAGATAAAATAAGTTAGAAAAATATTTACAACATGATGCAAATGCATGACTTTTTAAAAAACAAAATTTAAGGATCACGACTAAATATTAATTTGAACAAGGAGTTTCAAAAATTTTGACAACACTCGTTTATTTCCAGACTCGACTCTCAAAAAAAAATCCCTAGTCGAGTCGCCAGCTGTAGCGACGTAAAATTTGTTCGGGCGCTAATTGAGAAAATTATTGAACATTTGAAAACAGAGTTTCAATTTTATTAAAAAAGAGAGTCGCCACAGATCCTATTTCCTAGGTGTGATCGAACACCTAATAAATCCTTTTTTTAAAAGAAAAAATATTTTTTTGAATTTTCTTAAAAAAGGATGAGTTTAGGTCTACATCAAAATTCCAGAGAAAAATAGGGTTCGGGAGTCCGTTACGTGCGAGGAAGGTATTAGCACCCTCGCAACGCCCAAAATTGGTATCTCGTTAAGCGCGCGTTGTCTTAATTTTCACAAATACGAGTGCAATTTAATATTTAATCATGATCTGATTGAAAAAACACGAAAATTTTTGAAAGCACAAAATTTTTGAAACTCGAGAAATTTTTTGAAACTCGAGAATTTTTGAAAACACGAAAATTTTTGAAAACACGAAAATTTTGAAACACGAGAATTTTTGAAAACATGAAAATTTTTGAAACTCAAGAATTTTTTGAAACCCGAGAATTTTTGAAAACACAAAAATTTTTAAAAACACGACAATTTTGAAAACACGAAAATTTTGAAACACGAAAATTCTTGAAAACACGAAAATTCTTGAAACTCGAGAAGTTTTTGAAACCCGAGAGAAGGGAGTGTTCGGTTTTGGTTACTCTGGGTGCTGAAGTCGAAATCATTAGTAGACAGTTGGGGTTACTCTTTTCTTTCGTGCGTTTTATGTTTTGGTTCTTTTCTCTCGACCCTCTTTTGGTGTGCAGTGTTTCTTCTTACTCTAAAACATTTCTTCCACACTTTACCTATTCGGAGGTTTTCTCTTAGGTCGAGTTGTGCTCCTTTTCCTCTCAACTTTTGTCGACTACCATTCTCTCTTACCATTTCTCCATTCAATTTTTGCTTATAGCCAAACCTCCTCACTTTATTTTCCTTATCCTTGTTCGTCGTCCCTCTGTTTTTTTTACTCTCCTTCATCTTGGCCAAACAAAGTTCTTTTCCCTTCTTCAGCATTTCTTTTTATTCGGTTGCTGCTCATAGTTGATTGTTCCTTTTTTTTTATTCTTCTTAATTTCTTTCAATTCTTCCTACTAGGTGGTGTTGGCCGAATGCTTCTGTGCTAACTACTGGTGTCGAGGATTGTTTTTGCAAGGGTGTTATCAAATCGACAGGTATCCTTATGTTTGTTCTTTTAGTTTTTTGACCATTTTAGTGTGTGTTCATTTGGTTCTTTGGGTTTGTTTTTGGAAGCCAAATGTGTTACTCTTATGACTTCTAACTGCGAATCTTTTCTTTTCGCGATGGGTTCGAGGGACTTTCAGTAAAGTCAAGAAGCACTTACGTTTGGGAAGCAATCACAATCCATATCTCTGTTACGCAATAGGTAAATGGTGTCATTCATTCTTTTGAGAATGGGTCGAATGTGCTATTTGTCCCTATATCACAATATATGTGGATTTAAGCCACAATGGTGAGCAATTAATTTTGTAAGATCTGTTACATTACAGATTTGTGATAAGGGCGTGAACTGATTGGGGTCAGTGATCTTGGAGGGATCAAGGCTGTTCGTTCAGACAAGGTAAGGAAGGAGTATTTTGGATTATGTGTTAAAGTGATTAACACTGTTGGACAGCTGACTAATGAATTATTTTGATTGGGTTGTAGGTTGGATACGAATAGGTTAATCGCGCATCTCGCAAACAGGTGTGTTTTTCACACTGTATAGACTATAACGGCAAAAGCCAAAATGCCGAAAAGCCAAAAAGTCGAAAAATTGGGCTTTTGGCCACATGGGCACTTGAACGCACATGTGATCAGCCGAGCCCTCGAAATGTGGGCCTACATCGAGAAACGGCCACCATGAGTGATTTCATTGGCTTGGGCCAAAATGGCCCGTATGGAACCAATGGGCCTGTATGAGTGAAACTTACCGTTAGGTGGGTATTACTAGCATGGCTGCGACGCACACATAGCTTAGGCCAAATTTTGGGCTTGGTGGGCCACACGGTCGTGTAGGCCCACATGGGCGTACTTGATGGGCTTGGGCCCAATTCCACTATCTGCACTATTATGGTCGCATGAGTCGCTCGAGACGACCGAGGGCTTACTGATGGGCCTAAGAGTACTTAGGCCAAAATTGATAAAAATAACTGAAATACCCCTAAGGGGAAAAATGACCAAAATACCCCTATAGGTAAAATGTCTGTTTTGACCCTATATGATGTATGGATGATTATGTATGCCATGAGATGACATATATATATGGTTATGATCTGAATACATGCATAACATTATGCTATAGCATGTCACTGATGTATGTTGCATTGCATAGGGGTTGGGTATATATGATTGGAGGAAGTGTACTGTTCTGGCAGCTCTGTTGCATATCTCTGATAGCTTTTAGCCTATTGTACTAGCAGCTCTGCTGCATATTTTCATTTAGTGCCGATCGGTACTATTATTTGGAGTGTAGGGATGAGTGGGTCGATATTATATCCCCACATGGAGTGTAAGGTTGGACGGAGATGGAGTGTAGAGGCTGAATGGGTAGGATTCTTGCATGTTTGATTATTACATTATTTGTCTTGATTTGGGCTAAGGCCTACTCTTTGATACGAAATGGGCTTAGGCCTGCATCGTCCCTATTCATGAAATGGGCTCGCACTGCATCGTTTTTGTATGTTCAGCATTACTATTATTGGGATTACACATCGAGTTTTCGTAAACTCACCAAATTTTTTATTGCATGTAATCCCCGGTATAAACAGTTCGATCTTTGCGAGGACTTGGAGACGGCCACACATTTAAAATTACTTTGGATTTGATTTACCTTAATTATTATTTTATGTTGGGTTGTAATAAGGCCATTACTTAACTTTTAAACTTAAATTTTGGGTTTACTTAATTACAGTTTGAAGCTGATAGAACTAGGGTGTGGTTTTTTTAAAAGATATTTGTGTTCAAAAACATCACGGCTTTACAATAATTAATTTAAAAAGTAAGCTTCCGTAATGATCAAGTTTTCAGGTGTAACTACAATTTTATTTTGAATAAATAACTTAAAAGGGCTTAATGATTTTTAACTAAGAGGGCTATTTCAACAAGTTTTATGAAAACTACGTTTCCAAAATTGCACTTCAATGTGGCATTGCCAGATTTGGCCGTAACGTCTGGGCCGGGTTTGGGGTGTTACAATAACTATATTACAACCTGACCCATATACTTGCGGATACCGCCTCATTTATATATATATATATATCTTTTGTTGCAGTATTCACACTCTGGACGTTAGTACGTCCGAAGGTGGTCAGTGGTCCTATAACATGGTTGTGTGTCAAACCGTGTATTTCAAGGTCACACAGCCGTGTCTTTAGACAGTGTAACTAACTGTTGCCGTGTGGACAAACCTTTACCAAAATTAAATAGGCCACATGACTGTGTCATGCATCCGTGTGAGACACATGACCGTGTGGTAGACCGTGTGGCAGGCCGTGTCAAAGGCTGTGTGTGTGTGTATGTGTGAAAGTACATTCTAAAACAAGCAATTTCAACCTAAATTACTTAGACTACAAGTCATGCAATTACCAACAAAGAAACCAACATAAAATGTTTGCTAAGACATACCAAATAACATTCAACCTAAGTGCCTAACCAATATGCATTCATTGGCACCATAATTCAAACTTTAAAACATAAATCATTTAAGCATTAACCATACCATTCAAACCATGAAATCAATGCCAAAACAACCAACTTATACCAAGTCCCAATGCTAGCATAAAACTAACCAAAATTCATTAGGTTACCTAAAACATAAGAACCATTCCATAACTAAGTATCAAGATAGACATTAAATAGGACATTACCAATTCAAGTCACCAACATAATCAAATATAAGATTTACATCTCAAATGGCTCAAAACATTATCAAGGTATTCATTGACATATACATACCAAAACCCTATTTACATGCCACTTATAGCTGGCCAAAATAAACAAATAGCTACAGAAAGAGTTGACGGATAGTGTGATCTCCAATGATGTTCCAATAAACAGCATGAATTTGACAATCTACAAGGAAGAAAACCAAAATAGGGTAAGCTTACATAAAACTCAGTAAGATCGTATAATTAAACAACACATACCTATCATTTTAATCATACAATTCAAATATAACATAAGTAGAATTTCCAAGCCTTGTTTTTCATTCCCTATCATACCACATGGTT
Organism: Gossypium bickii; assembly: GCA_025503065.1. NCBI lineage: Eukaryota > Viridiplantae > Streptophyta > Magnoliopsida > Malvales > Malvaceae > Gossypium > Gossypium bickii. Next base: position 93,030,585 of record CP106719.1, on the reverse strand, counting down.
AGACATGTACATACAACATTACAAGACACCAAGTTACTTGTTTCACATGCCAAATTCACTACACGTAAGTATACAACCATTTGTCCCATGAGATGCATTTGTAAACATTTCATTAACTATTTTGCCCGGATAATTATAGTAAATTAACTTCGGATACGCGGGGAACTAATGCTCACACAAGTTGACAATTGGGACATTAACCGATACTTGATGCTACTGACACAAGCTGACAAGAATTTGCAAAAAATGCTAGATTCCATCCATCGTTATGGTATCCACCACCGGTACATAGTACCTAGAAACTGTAATCACCGCTACCCAGTGCCTGGAACTAAAACACCGATACATAGTACCTGAAAACTATAATCATCGGCACCTAATGTCAAGAACACCCTAATGATATGTCATTTGAATCCTAGCTATTCATTAAGTTCACATGGGCTTTAACTTGTATACTTTAATCTTTTCGTGGTTATAATCATATATCATGATCAATTTGACCACAACTTTCCATAACATGACATGTTTCAAATCAAACAAATACAAATGCCATATTTTGCCATTCAAGCCTTTGATTATATTTGTGACTTACCTCAATCAACCATGTTCATTATACACACACATATATATACACATATAAAACTATAATTCAAAACACCAATAAGCATAACAAAATCTAATACGAACTTACCTAAATGCAGTAGCTACTGACACCTCGATGGTGACTACTCGACAACTTTTCCTTTCCCGCGATTATCAACCAATTGATCTGTTTCTTGATCTATGTATAATATATTAGCTCAATTAACCAATTAAAATATCTTAAAATATTTAAATTCATGTAGTTGATCCTTTAATGATATTTTATAATATTACCCTAATTTTTTTACCTTTTATTCAATTTAGTCCCTAAACCCAAAACTTAAAAAGTTATCATAATTAAATCCAATCTAAGCTAGCCAATTTCCCTATGGCTCTCATACAACCCATAATTATTGAAATTTCACAATAATTTCTTACTAACTTTATTATTTTATCAAACTAGTCCTTAAACTTAAAATCAACAATAATCACTTTACAAAATAGCCATGTTTAACTACCAAGCTTATAAATCTATCACTAAACTTCAAGAACATAAAAAATCCATCAATGGCACATATTAAAACATTCAACAGTTTTACAAAATAGTCTATGGGTTAGCTAAATTAAGCTACAATAATCTCAAAAACATAAAAATCACTAAATACAGACTTAAATTTCATACCATGCAAAAGGAAAAGACTTGGCCGAAAGCTTGATATCCTTCTAGGTATGGAGTTTCGATTTTCTAAGGAAAAAGATGAAGATGGCTTTTTCCATCTTTTGTTTAAGTTATTTATTAATTTAATTAATTTTACTAAAATTTCATAAATTACCACACTTAAATCGTCCACTATGTTAGTCAAGGTCTATTTACCTTTTAAAGCATTCAAATAATGAATTCATATCATTTAGCATAAAAAACTAATAGCAATTAACTTTTGCAACTTTTACGATTTAGTCCTTTTCACTTAATTACCTAAACATTAACATTTTCTAATCAAATTTTAATATGGCACTATAATGACCTTATAAATATGAAATAAATAATAATTACCTAATCACTGGTCGAAATTGTAGTCTTGAAATCAATGTTTCCGGCAGAACTGAAAACAAGCTGTTACAAGCTACCATGGTTCAAAATTCATAAAAATCTTAAGGAAATAATTTAATTACTTCGGTTAATTTTGGGATAAAATGGAAAGAAAACAAAGAATTTTGTCCTTCTTCTTAGCTTTGGACAACCATTTTCTAAATTAAAATTTCAATAGTGATTGAAATTTTACTAATTAGTCCATAAACTTTAATTAATTATTTTTTCGATTAAATTACTTAATCATTCTTTAATATATTTGCATACGAACTTCATAAATCATTCTATTTATAATTTCACTGTAAATCATTTTATTTATAATTTCACTAACTCAATTTTATGAAATTAAATTCTAAAATAACAAATTTCGACACCGTCTAAAAATCGAATCTTCACACCATTTCTTCTTTCTCTTATATATAGAAAGGTTTTGAAAATTAGCCTTCAAGAAAATTTAACAGATTCCATAGGACAACCAAAACAACAAGATTTGACTAAGCAATACCAAAAAACACTTGCACAAACGGCGAGACCAAAAACCTTGCACTCTGAAGCATAGAAAAAACGCGAGGCAAGACAAAATATAATAGCGTAGAATGGTAGATTAATTATAATTATAATTATAATTATATTATATTTATTAAATGCTTATTAAAATTTTAATATATATTTATTAAAATAATTATGATAGTAATTATATTTATTTTAATTAAAAATATTTTTTATAAAATTTAAACTTTTTTATTAAATCAAATGATTGCTTTGGATCAAATTATGATATGACCCCTCTAGTATGTTTTAATTTAGTACTTAATATCTATTCTTTAATTTGACATAACTTGTCATTTCTACTTTTAGTTAGCTCAAATAGTTTATTATTTCAATTGAAATGTTTAGGCTGAAATTTCTCCTAAAAATACTCATTCCAAACTTATCATACTGAAATAGATTTTTTTTTTTTGTGCGGTGTGTTAGAAATGTGTACTTATCATCCCGAAATAGATTTTTTGTATGTGTTAGAAAGGTATTTTTAAGAAAAATTCATGACAACAATTTAAATGGAATAGTTAAGGATGTTAATTATTTAGACCAACTAATATCATCGGAAAAGTAGACGACTAAATTATGCCAAATTAATATGTGGACTAAATCCCAAACTTTAGCAAAGTAAATGGATCAATACTAAAATTTTACCATTATCTTGTAGGGGGAAAAAATGAAAAAGGGCCTTTGTGGTGACAAAATCACTTAGAAACTTTTATATAAATAACTAATAAAATTATAAACATTGAGGTAGAAAATTATGCAAAATAATAATAATAATAATAAGTATGAAGATTAACTATTAAATTCAAGCATCGTATAGGGATTAATATTAAAATTTGACAATTTTTTTGTAACCTAATAAATAGAAGAGAGCTGAATTGAAATTAACCATTTATATTTATAATGAAAAAAAGAAAGAATAGCATTGGATCAAAGAAGAAAAGCCTGTGTTGGTTAATTAATTTTTATGTTAAATTATAGAGTAACTATTTAAATATTAAAATATATTTCAAGTTTTTGTACTATTTCTATGTTTCAAATTTAGCTTTCATACTTTTATTAGTTTTTCTATTTTTTCAGATTTAAAAATTTAAACTCAAGTATTAACACCATTCAATTCTTTTGTTAAATTGCTGGTGTAATATTTTGAAAATTTAAAAAATACTAACTTAGTAGCTGTGTAACAAAAAATGACTTGTAATTGACTTGAATTTAACAAATAATTTTAACATGAAAGTTACATAAACATTTTAACCAAAATAAAATATTTGAACTAATATAGGACATTGTAAAAATTTGAGGTACCAAAATTTGTCAAAAAATTGAAGTATAAAAATTAATCTTAAATTCGAGTGTAGCACCAAGACCAATATTAAAATTTATCCATTTTGAGCATAACATAGGGACAAAAACTAAATTTTAGTGCAAAAAGAAAAGAAAAAAAAAAAAAGGTGACTCGAGGGTTTTATATAGGTATATTAACATAAGGACCAAAATTGAAATATTACCCTTTTCCTATTAAATGCAAAAGAAAAAGGAAGAGAAATTGAAGACCCACATGTCAACGAGGAAGGTCTTTTGGTTGTAGTATTCTTACATTTAGGATTTAGAATTTAGAATTTAATTTTTATACTTTTACTTTTACTTTTAGGATTTTAGTTTATTTATTTTTTGAATTTAAAAATTTAAATTTATTTATTAACACTGTTAGAATGTTTTTGGGTTGGTGTGAAATTTTAAAATAAAAAAAAAGTTTGATATCCATATAAGAAAAAAAAATAACATTATTACGCATTTGAATTTAATAAAAAAATTTTATCGGTGCTAATAATTCTCAAAATTTTGCAACATCATTTTCATTTGAATAAAATATTTAAATTAAATAATGATATTAAAAAAATTTAAAAATTAAATTATGTAAAAATTAAAATATATAAATTAAATCTCAAATTTAAATAATTTATAAGTACCAAATTAAAATTTAGCCATTTATATAATCTAAAAAAAGTAGAGTAATTAGAAATGAATTTTACTTCTTACGTCAAAAAAGAGGAAAAAAATGTAGAAATTGGAATGAAAACGCGTCGTAACCGTGGGATAATTAATTTCCACAACTATGAAACAAAAACATTTTGAATCATTTTTATGATTTTGTATTTTGATAAATTAATAATGGTTAAGTTTAAAGATTCTAAAATCTTTTTTTCTTCGTCTTAAGTTGTTTGATTTTTATATTTTATTTTGCTTAGTGGTAATGTTAGTTTTCGGGCTGGTTATCATCTGCCTTTTTTCTTTCTATCAATTATTTTTTTTCTTCTTTTAATTCACTACACATGTCTTCTCTCTTTTTAGTTTGTAGATCTATTTTGTAAGTATCTTTGTTGTCTTCACAAGTTGTGATGGATAGATGGCAATGCCTGTTGTTTGCTAAAACTCAACCGGCCACCGATAGTTTTTATTGAAAAGTGAGTGGCTCTTAGTCAACTTCTTAATTTTTTTTTGGTTTGAGAGTATTTCATAATAATAAATGATTTCACGTGTCGATTTGGACCCGTGTTGTCTTAAGTTTTATATGTTTTTTTTTTGTTTTTCCATTGTTTAATAAGTCTTCAGTTTTAGAAGTTTTGGCTGCTCTTGTAACACGTTTTTTAGTCTTGCTTATGCATGTAATTTTAGTTTTATAAGTGATTTGAGGGTTGATTTTATTGTCGTCCTCTCTAGTTTGGATAATGCTCGATGTTGTCGATTTTTGCTCACCGCTTTGGACCATCCGAGGCTGATTTCATTATCGTATTAAGTGCTTGCAATCTCTCCAGATATGTCGTACTTGAGTTTTGACAGAGTCATTTGTCAACGTGTCATAATGTTTTATTAATGCTGAGGCTAAAGCCTTTGTTCTGTTGATAGAGCCTGTCCTTCACCAACTACGATGAGTATTTACTCTTTTTTTTCCTCTAAATTATATGGTTCCATTCATTGAATGAATTAATGAATTTACTTTTTAAAAACATAAATTTAATCATGATTTTTTTAAGAATATAATTGTTAAATTTTATAATCTATTAAGATTATTTTTTCAATATTCATAATTACTTTTAATAGTAAATAATATTATTATTATTATATTTCTTATCACCATTAGGGGAGGCTCTCTCTCTCTAAATTGTACACAATTCTCGGTAAGGGTAGGAGACAATGTTCCGACTTGAGGACAATACTTGTTAATGAACAATACTTCGATTATTTCTTCTAAAAAAATCGACCTCTCCTAATAAACGATATCAGAAAAGTTATAGATTATAGATAATTCTTTTTAATTTAAAAATGTAAATATTTGTAATTTTATTTAAATCAGTTCTCCATATTTTGCTTTCCGTTTTTGGCCAGCATTGAACTTTGCCGCCATTTAAATATTATGGGGCAGTCGGTGAAGCTCATAAACTTATCATTTTCAGTTATCGTGTATTATAGTGATTTTGATAAAATTAATTTGGATGAGATTACAATAAAATTAGTTAGTGTAATGGTATTATAGTGATCACATTAATTAGTACAATGATTTATTTTTGTATGATGATATTGGTTTTTAAGTTAATGAAAGAAGTTTGTAGATTATGTGAGAAAAAAATAATATTACGCGGTAAACGCGTACAGAGAGGGAAGGTTCGAAGCTTGTGGTTTGGTAGGTGCTTGTGGCTTAGACCTGGTCAAAGGTTAGAAAGCATAAGAGAGGAAAAAAGAAAAAGAGAGTCTATCTAAGACAGGGAAATAATAATTTTATGAATATAGGCGGGCATAGCTCAGAAAAAGAAAGATTGAGAGAGAAACACTGGTATGTTTTACTGTTATCCCCCAGACAGCATCAAGATTACTCCAGCATTTCCATTTTGATTTTGTTTAACTCCAAAAAGTTTTCGTTTTCAATCTTGTTTCACTGTTGCAGGAATTTCATACTGTTGAAGTAATATTTCAAGGTTCATCGGTTTGAAGCTTTTCCATAGGGACACAGCATAATCAGTTCTTTGATCTCACTGTATGGAATCGATTCTTTCCAGTGTTCATTTTTTTAACTAATTAAACTGTCAGTGACAGCTATTCTTATCTCTCCTGTTCTACTTGGGGCTTTTTCCTCAGCTGGAAAAATGAAGACCAAATATTGAGTTATTTATTTATTCATACACTTTTTTCATGAATTGTGAAGGTAGTTTCTTTGGTTCAAGGAGTGACCGTAGGAATCAGCCTGCTATTATTGAAGCGCGGTGTGAAATTCCTAGTTGTTGTTCAGCTTGATAAAACATGTGTGCTGGAGCAAGCAACATTGGAGGTTGTAATGAGCATGGTGATGAAGACACTCTTTCTGTCAGCTTGCTCAACACCACCGCCAATTCATCTCGGAAGAATTGGACTCGATTGTACAATTTGTTTTTAGTTGTTGGAAGTCGTATTAAACCCGAAAGAGAAGAGCTTTCCATTGAAGAAGATGGATTTGTTCCCAAATCGTCTTCAAATTCTGGCTCAGCTGACTGCTGTACGATTGATATGGTTCCAACCGAAATAGAGGAGTTTTTCATTGAAGAAGATGGATCTGTTCCCAAGTCGTCGTCAACCTCTGGCTCAGCCGACTGCAGTACGAATGATATGTTTGCACCCAAAATAGAGGTTTTCCCTAAAGAAGATGGATCTGTTCCCAGGTCAGCTGACGATATTAGAATTAACATTCCGGAAGGTGTTGATGGTAATGCAAAGTGAGTAACCACATTGGTTGAAAAAAAAAATTATTAAGAGGGTTTAAACATTTTATTTTTATTGAGTAAATAACAGCCCAACACGTGCCATCACCCGATCCATGTCCGTGTTAACACGTATTTCATGTTGGTTTTGCAGTATTATATTTCTAAGAAAGGCCGCTCAAATTGTGAGAGACAAAGACTTGACCTCCCTGGAGGAAGAAGGTGGAGTAAGACGAGTTAAATCGCGTCTTCAATCTATCTTGGCACAAGAAATTGATCGCAGCTTTGAAGAGCAAGCAACGGCCTTGATAGTTACAGGCACCACTTTTGACGCAAAGGTCTTTGTTGTTTCCTTCGTGGAAGCTTCCAAAACTCCTACTATTTTTCTTCTCTTGGTCTTCGCTGCCTTGTCCTTTACCATTGAGATGATGGAGGCCGAACATGGGTGGCATGATGGGGTTGCAATACTTGTTGCTGTCTTTATGCTTCTCATATTTCAGTCAGTGGCTAATTATCGCCGAGCAAGACGGTTGCAGAAGAGGAACAAATTCCATGTTAGTGTTTTGAAAGATGGACAACCCAAAACCATCACCATATCTACCCTCGTGGTTGGTCACATCTTATGTCTGAAGAAGGGGGATTTTGTCCCTGCTGATGGTTTGTATGTTAGTGAAAATGGTTTGAAGTTGGATGACAAATTGAATCCTAATATCAATCGTGATGACAACCCATTTCTCTTAGCTGGTTCAAAGATTGTGGAGGGGGAAGGTCACATGCTTGTAACATCGGTGGGTGACAATACAGTTTTGGCTACAGTTGATCCCGATAAGAAGTCATTGATGGAAGGTCAGATTGATAAGACCAATGCTTATATGGAATATGTTGGACTCTCTATATCTCTATTAGTATCTGCTTTGGTGCTAATTAACCTAGTAGTGAGGAAGTTGGACCAGAACAATAATATAATGCCAGAAATGAAGGGGGGTGTTTCAGCTTACAGGGTGATAAAAATCTTTGCAAGGGTTTTCTTGAATCCTAGAGGAAAAGTTCAAATATTGACCGGTGTTCTTACTGTTATGGTAACTTCATTACAACATGGAATGCCGGTTGTGATTACGATTTCCCTTTCGTACTGGAAGAAGAAGATGGCATCAGGGGACGCAAATGTACAAAATTTATCATCTTGTGGCACGATTGGTATTGTTTCAGTTATATGCTTCGATGAGAACACAGTGGTTGCATGTAAAGAAGTGATGGGATCCATAGTGGGAGCTCTTAAAGAGGAAGAAGTAGGGTGCAAGCTGATGTCAAATGATGAACTCGCAACAGCACAAATGATGGCACATGAAGTAGGAATCCTGAATCCTGATTTACTTGATATGGCAATTGAAAACAAGGATCTTCATGAACTTGCTGCTACTGCAGAAGGAATGAATAAGATTGCTGTGATAGGAAGCTGCAAGCTCGAGGACAAAATTCGTTTTTTACAGCGTTTGAAACAGGAAGGTCATGTAGTGGCTTTCATTGGGGGAATGGCAACAAACGATGATCTAGCCTTGAAGGCAGCTGATGTAGGGATCACAATCTGTGAGTGTAGCACTAAAATGGCCAGAGAGAACTCTGAAATTGTAATTTCGTCTAGCAATTCGCTGAGGTCACTAATTCGCTGCTTAAAGATGGGCAAATGTGCTTATGGTAATGTTCAGACTTTCACCCAAATCCAACTGACTGCTACCCTTGCCAGCTTGCTTGTAACCCTTGTCACAACATCTATATTAGATGAATCCCCTATAACAGGAATCCATATGTTGTGGGTGAATTCCATTATTTGTATCTTAGGTGGCCTAATGATGGTTATGGAGTCATATGGCCACCAGGAACTGATGAACAACCAGCCAGCGAGACGGATGAAGTCACTGCTAACCAAGACAATGTGGAGAAACGTTGCAATCCGAGCTGCATCAGATGCTTGTAATTTGTTGCTCCTACAGTTTATTGGTCAAGCTATACTCCAAATCAACAAAGATGTTGTTAAAACCATGGTGTTCAATGGTTTCATATTATGCCAAGTCTTGGATCTATTCATCAGTACCATAATTATTTTTGCAAGGAATGATGAAGTATCAGTATCAGTAGTGAGAATAATGTGCAGTAGCCATTGGTTTCTTATGGCTTCGGGTGGTATTATGGCTATGCAGGTTGTAGTGGTCGAGTTGTTGCAAAGCTTAGCAGAGTACGAGAGGCTAAATGTGATGCAATGGGGCTTCTGCTTCATTTACGCTGCTTGGCTGTACGGGACCGGTCTCACCGTAAAACTCATTGCAGATTCAGTGTAACAGGAACAATTTGGCCGGACCCAAACCAGAAATAAAAACCAAATAAAAATAAAAAAAAGTCCAAATAAAATAACTGTAACGCCCCTAACCCGAATCCGTCACCGGAATAGAGTTACAGAGCATTATTGGAGTTGCAAATTTATTTATCAGACATTTTATTTCATCTAGCATTCATATTTGAAACCAATCAAAATCAAACATATTGTTCCTTAAACATATTTATTTTTCTCGACATGTCATACTTGAATTTATTACTCGTCTCGACATCCTTAATTTCTTTGTATCAACGTATTAAAGATAATCACATATTTACATGTCATGATAAATATTATTCTCTTGTCATTTCCTCATAACATAAATCAGTTAATTCATTATATCAATATTTCATATACCATCAACTCGTATTTTATTATATCACATAATTAGGTTACACAAACTTACTTGGCTAAATTGCAAAAATGTCAAGATTCAGGGGCATTTTGATAATTTTCTATTTTCATCGATTTTTCAACTTATCTTAGTCTAAATTAATAATTTCATTCATTTTATTAATTTAGACAATAAAATAATTCATTTAACTCATTTTGGTCATTTTTATATTTTTACAAAATTATCCCTAAAGTTTTACTTTTATTCAATTTAGTCCCTGAGTCTAAAACATGCAAATTATCCATTTAACATAAATCCATGCTAGCTGGTTATTCATATACATATTTTTCCTCCTCCTCCTCTCCATACCACATCCTTAGTATAAATAACACACTTGTAAGTAACATTATTTATAATTTTCTCTATTTACTTAAATGGATATTCAAGCTATCCATTTGTGTCACAGTTGCTAAATTATTTTTATCTTGGGATAAAGAACTCCAAATTAAGATCCGCTAATTTTCTCTGAAACTAGACTCATATATCTTCTTACCATAAAAGTTTCAGGATTTTTGGTTTAGCCAATAAGTATAGTTTATTCTTTAAAGTCACCCCTGTTCTACTGTCTGACAGTTCTGACCCTTTTTGACTAAAAATTAATTATCTCCTCATACAGAATTCAGATGATGTTCCTGTTTCTTTTTCTTGAAAATAAACTCATTAATGATTTTAAACATGTAAATTTAAGCCCCTAATTATTTTTATCAAATTTTTATGATTTTTCAAAGTCAGAACAGGGGAACCCAAAATCATTCTGACCTTATCTCATAAAACCTATTATATCTCATGATTTACAATTTTATTACTTACACCGTTTCTTCTATAAGAAACTAGAATCAATAATATTTAATTTCATATTTTATTCATCCTCTAATTCGATTTCTACAATTTTTGGTGATTTTTAAAATTTAGACTACTGCTGCTGTCTAAAACTGTTTTAGTGCAAAGTGTTGATTTCCAAATTTGTAACACCTTTATTTACTTTCTCTACAATATTTCCCATCACTTTCTCTTATTTTGCTTCACTAATATATTAAGAACATAGGACCATATATAAGAAAACTCTATTATAACATCATTTCCAAGCTTTTTCAACATCAAACTTAAAAATATATTGAAATCTTGATGTTCTTACTTTGTCTTGTTGATTTCAATCTTTAACTTGATTTTCTCTCTCCTCCAGCTTCTATTTCTTCAATCTAACTTGATATTTTAGCTCCCCATAGTCTCCTTATTATTTTTCTCTCTTGGTAATTATGGAAATTCTCTTGATTACTAGGTGAAAATGGTGAATTTTTGGTGGAAAAACTAAATTGTAAACAAAAGAAAGTTTCTTTCTTCTCTTCTTTCTAACGTGGGGTGCATGGAAGAAGATGATGGATGGTGTGTGTGTGTGTGTTTTTTCTTTCCACACATATATATACTAAATGAAATAATAAAATAATAAAAAATATCTTATTAAAATAATAATAAAGTAATATTTATCTAATTAATTAATTTAAAATATCATCAACATAATCATTACATTCTAGAGTTCTCTCTTTTACTAATTGACCATTTTGCCCTTCATGATCTTTTAAAATTTCATCATTGAGTTATCACTCAATTTGGAAAAATTGCAATTTAGTCCCTCATAATTCTTCATCTATTCAACTTGGTCCTAATTCATCTATTTTCCTTAGTTTCTAGATTATTCCACCCCTAAAATATTTGCAATATTGGTCCTTCAACTTTTTCATATTTACATTTTAACCTCTTAAATTTTGAGTATTTACTCTTGGACAACAAAACTTTTCTCACTTTTACAATTTAGTCCTATCTTGAATTAATAATGTAATATATCATAATATACTTCCCAATGTTGACATAATCCAAAATTTCCCTTTTTGTCACTTTATTTCCTTAACTATATATCAAGGATAATATCTTACTTTCTTACTATAATAATTTTCGGGGTATTACAATAACAGTCTAGATACAGCCCAAATATTAAAAAAACCAAGGCCTAAAATACAACAGGCCCAAAAATTAAATTTTTTTCAGAAACACTAGGGTTTCTAAAACCCTAGGCGCCGCAACCTTTCTCGATCGCCGCGCCCGCGCCTCGTCCCGAGGCACCTAGTTCTGAGACCCCCTGGCGCGCCCTCTGCTGTCGTTGTTTCACCAAAGGAGTAAAAAAATGCCTTTCCCCGCCTCAGTTGACTCGCTCGAACCTGCAACAAGCAAAAGAAAAGGAACAATGGCTGAAGCAAGAGAACAGTAGAATAGACTGTAATAAGACAGTGTAATCGGCTATAAAATCCGAATGTTATCAATGTATTGGGACGATATCAAATAGAAAAAAAAAAAGAAACATATTTTGAAGATACAAAGATAAGTTCGAAACGCAAAAACATCAAATGTGCCCCCTTTTTTACTTTTCTGCTTCGAAAGAAATAAAAAAAAAATACAAAATTTTACCCGACGTTTCGTCTTCTCCTCTATCGAACATTGCTAGCCTTGAATACCCAAGAACCCCTGTGGGTTCTGATGAGGATTCAAAAAGGCAACAAAACAGACGTATTTCATATATACCTTTTTTTAAAAATGGAAGGTTCGATCTAAAAGTTTTTTTTAAAGGGGAAAGCGGACTAGAAAAGGGCTGAAAAGGCTCGACTTTTCGTATCTCTGGCCACCATATATGGTGGAGCCGCGGCGGGGCTACGGCGGAGCCACGACGAAGGCTTGCTGGAACCCTAGGCCGGAGTTAAGGCCAATGAGAGAGTTTTTGAGAAATTTTTTTTTAAGAGGAGAATAAAATGAAATTTTAAATAAAAAAACTTGCTTTTATAATAAATTGAAATGGCGCTGTTTTCAGTTGGTCCCTTTAACGCCCAAACGACATCGTTTAGAAAGGCCAACCTGAAACCCGACTCGCTCCAGGGGAGGATCCACGTGTTTTTTTATTTTTGGGTTATTTACCCTTTTGATCCTTCCGCTTTTTCAACCTTTTTTAATTAGGTCCTTTTGTTTCTTTTAATTTGGTCAAATAGTTCAACATTTGTTTTATTTTGGTCCCTATTAAAACGCTGAGTTTTGAAATACGGGGATATTTCCCCATTTAGTCCCCCTATTTTCGCACGCATTTCATTTTGACCCTTTTACTATTTATTTTATTTAATTTACCACTTTTATTTTATTTAAGTTTCAATTAAATCTATATTTATTTAAATTATTTTATTTATTTATTTATTCAATTATGATTTCTTTCATATTTAAGTTTTTATTTTATATTTTTTTAAGTATTTTTTTAAATATTCGAGATTGATTAACTCCTTTCATATTGCATTTGTATTTTATTTCATTTAATTTTTATTATCATTATTATTATCAATATTATTAGTTTATGTTGGAATAATTGACATTCAAATTAATACATTTATTCATTTATTTATCTACCTATTACCCCTTATCCTTTTATATGTATAAAATATATATATATGATGTTTACATTTTCCTTGTTCTACATTATTATTATTTATTTTTCCTCATTATTATTTAATTAATGTAGATTTTAAAATTTTGATATGATCATTGCTTGCTTATTAGTTTTCTATTTGTTGCTATCGATACTTTAAATCGTTGGTGTTATTATTTCCTTTTATCGTAACTACGTCATGAATCATTTTTAAATATATTCACGCATTTTTTATGCTTGAATAACCTAAATTCGTATTGTTTCAAATATCATTAATCTTTACCCAAATAAGTCAACAAAATTTTCAAAAATAAGCAATGTTCCGTATTTGAAAGATTCGATAAAATCGTGCCCTAGCTTACGGGGTTTTGATTCTTTTTGTTGAATTCGAATAATCGAATATCATTTTAAAAATTAAAACATGTGAGATTTCAAACAAAAAAAAAGGCCAAATTTGTAACGCCCCGAATATGGGCCTAGTAGAATTGGGCCCAATAGGCCTTGGGCGTAGTAGCGTTTAAATTTTTGGGGAATATGAGAACGACGTTATTTCAAGTTGGACTTATTAGTTGAGTGATTTTGGAAGGTTAGGGGGCTTCTATGAAGTCCCGGGATCAAACTTGGGCTTAGGAAAAATTTTGGTTTTAGGTGAATAAAACCCTAGGAGTTAGTAGGTAGGCTTAAGAATAAAATGTGGAGGGAAATGACACAAAAAGGAGTGTGGTGTGGTGGCAAAGTGACGCCACATAGAGAGCAAGGGAGTGATGCCACAAGGAAGCAAGGGAGGTCCAAGGTTCAAGCCTTGGCGCTGACATTTTATTTTGATTTAAGTGAACTTAGACTTTGGCCCATAGACTTATATTTAGTTGTGCATGATTGTTGACACAAGAGGAGCTTGTGGCTTAGTGTCAAGTGGCGTGAATTGGCTGATAGGAGAGTTTGGGTTCGAAATCTCATGACAAGCAAGGGAGTATTTATTTTGTTGATTGGACAGCTAGAGTTTGTGTTGGATTTAAACTCTACTGAAGGAGGGATTCCACATCCAAAAGCTAGCAAGAGGGAAGGTGAGAAGCTGGCTATAAATGGAGCTGTCTAGGAGGAGAGGAGATATACCTTGGTGGGTGTTTGGGCATAGGAGCGGACGGAGCGTGGATTAGCTTCAGACTCCTATCAGGTGTGTGCTTCGCCTTACTCTAGATGTAGAGTGGCAAATGCTGAAAAGCCAGTTACATGGCGATGGTAGCCACACGAGCGTGCGAGTGCACGCGTGGGAGCTTTGATGCGATAGTCGAGCCACCCTGAGTATATTCTTATAGGCCGAGCGGGGCGAAGTAGGCCCAATGGGCCCGTGGGCCCATATGAATGAATAGGTTGTATGATTGTGTAGTAGATGTTGTATTAGACTATGTGAATCTCATATCTGTAGCTAGATTTGGGCTAAATGGGCCACACGAGCGTGTGGGCTCATTTGGGCCGAGAATGGGCCCTAGGCTCAATCGCATCGTTATCTCTGTTTAGGATACCTTGATGTGCGAAATTACCAAAATACCTATAGTTTGAAAAATTACCGAAATACCCCCGATTTGTAAAATTACCGAAATACCCCTAGTTTGCAAAATTACCGAAATACCTTAGTTTGTAAAATTACTGAAATACCCCTAATTTGTGAAATTATTGAAATACCATCGAAGTGCAAAATTATTGAAATACCATTGTTTTGTAAAATTATCGTTTTACCCCTAAACAAAAAAAAGACTGTTGTACCATCGTGGTAGTACTAGCGTTGTATGTGTTAATTGTGTGTTATGTTTTGTATAGGTGAAGGCGCTTGTGATTATTTAGTTCTCCACGTAATCAGGTGTGTAATCTCACACCGTAACCATGTAGTTTTCATAATACGTTGCAATGTTGGTAAAAACTGAATCACCGTTATTCGTATGTTTAATAAACTGAAATACGGCATGGAATCAAACAACTCGTTTTAATAACTTCAGTTTTAAATTCGCCAAAATCATTGTTAACCGATTAAGTTACCAAAATGCCCTTATTGGGCCGATTCACCAAAATGCCCTTATTGGGCCGATTTACTAAAATGCCCTTATTGGGTCGATTTACCAAAATGCCCTTATTGGGGTGAATGACTGCTTTACTCTCAATGTTGTCTAATATCAAGTGTGTGTTTACAGTATACTTTTATATCTTGATATGTATGTTGCATTTTATCATGTTGCATTGGGTGAGAATTTGAATGAAGAGTAGTGTAGCCTGATGGCATAGCCACAATATATATATACGAAATTATGACTCTGGTGGCTCAGCCACAAATATTCTGTGTTTAGCAACTTGACTGCAATATTGGTGTGATCGGCGGGGTGGGTTGACTTGATCCCCACAGGTGTGATTGGCTGGTCGGGGTGTGTTGGCTGGATTGGGGTGGGCTGCATTACTTCATTTGCACTACTATGTTATAAGGCTTAGGCCCAATTTGATGACTTATGGGCTCGGGCCCAGTTAATGTCGTGTGGGGGATTACACATTGAGTTCTCGTAACTCACCCCTCTGCTTAATTTTGCAGGTAATCCCTAGCTTGAGGATTTGGGCTGAGGTGGACTCTGTGGTGGCCATGCGTTATTTCTTCCGTAAACTTCGTTCTTCTTTACTTTGAACTTGTTTAAATTGGGAATTTGTTCTGTAATAAGGCCACTAGGATTTTATTTTGGTTTTTATTTTAAAGCATTGACTGCCTATTATGGAATGTTCAAAATGGAGTTTTCTTAAAAATGTAAATAACAATTTTCCAAAACACTAACAAACGGATTACAAGCTATAAACAATGAAACTCGGGATTTTCTTAAAACTGCAATAAGTGTTTTCAAAAACGTCACATCTTGAAATCCACCAATTTCGATTCTCGTACTATAAAACAAGTTATCTGTAGTTAGTAATATTCATAACATTTTGCAAGGAAACCTTAAAAACAAATCTGATTTTCAAAATGAAAACAAAACCTCAAAATTTTTAAACAATCGCGAAGTTTCTTTAAACAACCTTTCCATGTGACATACCAGATCCGATCGTAACGTCTAGGCCGGGTTTGGGGTGATTCGAAGTGTCATGTCCTAACTTACGAGATATGTCATTTAGTTGCCTCGAGATAAGAAGGTCTACAATATTTTTCGATTCATTCAAGCAAATTTTTAAATAAAAAATAACATAATGCAAAAAAGGATCGTAGTTTAATTTCTTTCCGAGTTTCCGACTTTTGACATAAAGACATCAAATAATTAATTAGGTACCAAATTTGGGGGTAACGAGGGTGCTAACCCTTCCTCGTGTGTAACCAACTCTTGAACCCATTTTTTGGATTTTTGTAGGCTGAAAAATATTGTTCTAATAAATCAAAACCTTTTACTAAAACGATCAAATCATTAGGTGATCTGATCACACCTCATAAAACATATTGGTGGCGACTCCCATGTTCATTTTCGTTTTCAAAGTCAAAGTCGACCCCCCTTTTTAAAAAATGGTTTCGATAGCTTGGCGACTCCACTGGGGACTAAATAAGAGAGTCAAGCCACGATTTGATTATTTCTTGTCTTTTTGTCAAAAATTAATAATTTGGTTTAAATTTACAATCCTTTCGTTGCATTTCATCTTTGCGGTTTGCATTATTTTGATATGTCTGCTTTATTGGTTCGAGTCTTTTAATATGTCTCCGCATATTGCATCGCATAATGGGCCGATTTTACCCTTTTAAGTGGGTGTGAGAAGTTATTCCTTCCTGAGGTCTTCACCTCCGTACAGGATCACGGATCGCTTTCGGGATACATCCGTACCTATGTCTTCGTGAGATTTTCATCTCCGTATAGCCATAGGGAAATATATTCCCCTAAACTGAACTCGGTCTGTATGAGCCAATAATAGGTGAGGATAGAGGAATCTGCCAGTCCGTATGAGCCAATAATAGGTGAGGAACCGAACCGCATATAATGAGCCCTAAGAACTTACCCTAGGTAGAACCGCACCAAACCCTAGTGGTTACCCTAATAGGTGCTTTATTTATTATTTCTTGCTTGCTTTAAATTCTTGCTTCGTATACTGACTTGTTTGTTTTGCTTTGATTGTGATTGCATGGCATTTTCATCACAAAAAATGTGTTGATTCACATTCGGTTCCTAAATAGATAACTTATCATGAAAAAGGGGTTTCTTGATAAAGTGGAAGATAATGAAAGGTTTGTCCGGATTTAATGAGAAAGACAAAGACTGACAAGAAAAGGGTGATAGTCTGATCGAGGGACACATATCAGAGTTGTGGGATTTCATCCGCATCAGCGTGACTCAGAATAATCTTCAAGAATTAAAGGAGATATAGGACCATTGGAACGATGAGATCAAGCAGCTATTTTACTGTAATTATGGAAATTTGCCCTATCTGCTCGATACAAAGGTGGCCAAGCACTTATTCCGAGCCCTCGCTCAATTTTAGAATCCTACCTACAATTGCTTCACTTTTAGGAAAGTTGATTTGGTACCTACCGTGGAGGAGTATATGGCCTTACTTCGTTGCCCGAATATTCAAGCTGGCAAAGCATATTCAAGAGCCGCTAATGTCCTGGCCTTTTTGAAGAAATTGATGAGCATCACAGGGATAAGTGAGCAGTGGGTTGCAGCCCGGATAAAGCAAAAAGGAAATAGTAAGTGTATCCCTTAGAAAAACTTGAGGGATCTGAGTCTAGCACATCCGGATATGAAAAAAAGGGGTTGATGTTTTCACTTTGAATATCTACAGTTTGGTCATCTTCCCCAAGGCATCAAGGCACGTAGATGAGGCAGACTCGGATCTCTTTGATCGACTTGATAAAAGGGTCACACTGGTTCTTGAGATTTTGGCCGAAACTTTCATATCCTTAAACACATGCCAGAGAGCGGACGAGGGCAGATTTATAGGGTGTCGGCAACTTTTGTTGGCATGGTTCCAGAACCATTTTCAAAAAGTGGAAAATGTCTCATATCGAATCTTTTTCACAAGCTATTGTTCTCTGAAAGAGATAGTGGCTACACCGAGACGGGATGGTATTACGGAGGAAAAGTGGATGATGATTCTCTAAAATTTGCAAGAAGACATCGAATGGAGAGCCCCTTGGATGGTTCCCGATGAGATCTTATATCATCATAGAGATTTTAATTGGGTTCCCCTACTTAGGCTATGAGGAGCTGTCGGGTATGCTCCCCTACTTGTGTTAAGGCAATACATGTCAAGATAGTTCACACCAGCAACACAAGGGTTAGCTTAGTGCGAGTTCGTATACAAGGGAGATAATTACAAAAAGAAAGTTCATGAGATATCAAACGCTTGGAACCGAACTAGTAGAATGAAAAGGTTTGTTGCTAATTCAGTGACTACCTCTGAGTATGACCGGTGGTGGGGTCAGAGAATCAACGACAATATCCCTGCATCAAATCAAGCAAACATCCGATGAATAGAGGAACACTTGCAAGTGGTCCCATCTGGACTAGAAATCATCAAATAGGATTTTAAGAAGAAAAGTTCAGAACGAGAAAAAGTGATCGAGCAATTGGAAGAGGAGAAAATGTAGCCAGGGCTAGATGTCGATCTATAGAAACTAGAAGTCGAGAAACTAAGGAAAGGAAAGAACAAGGCCGAAGAAGATTTGGACAGTTTGAAAATGGATTACAAGAAGCTACGTATGTCAATAAGAACCGCTGGTTTGGGTAAAACGTATGAGCAATGGCGGCAAGAAATCCAAGAAGAAAATACTAGAGCTGATCAGTGGGAGAAGAAGTTCCATGATACTCGAGTACGGGAGGACGCTTTAAAAAAGAGCTCGTTGGAGAGCCAAAATGACGAAGAGAAGTTAATAGCTCGGGTGGTAGAGTTAGAAAAGTCACTACATCAGTATCGTAGTTGCAACTCCGTGATCGAATTAAGGGACAGCCTAAGCAAGATTGAGGAACTAAAAGTGAGGATAAAAGAACTTAAACCCATGCTGCAAAACTGTGAACTTCGGGTTGAACCACTGGAAGCAAATAATGAGGGGTGGATAGAGCAACTTCATCGATCTCAAGACCAGGTCAGGGATAGGAATTATGTCATGGATAAAGCTTTGGCTCAAGTACGAGAGGTGGTTAATCATTTACAAACCCTGGAGGTCTAGGCTGATGTACTGAGTTTGAAATATGAGTTAGA
The DNA here is from genome assembly GCA_025503065.1 of Gossypium bickii. Lineage (NCBI taxonomy): Eukaryota > Viridiplantae > Streptophyta > Magnoliopsida > Malvales > Malvaceae > Gossypium > Gossypium bickii. Next base: position 93,011,205 of record CP106719.1, on the reverse strand, counting down.
GTCAGATTGAGGCCGAGAGTTAGCTGGGCTTCTTAAGCAAGTCAAAACCTTAAGCATTAGGGCAAATCCATATGTAATCCATTTTATGTAAAGAAATTTCTTTTCTAGAAAAGCTGCTCTAATGAAATTGAATCAGAATCAATACCTTTTTCTTTTCTACATTTATTGCATTCACGCATCAACATTGTATTGTATTCATGCATCAGTATTGCATCGTATCGCGTGCACTAAAATTCACAAAGAGACTCTAAAATCGTGGCAGTTACCTTGGAATATCATTACGGTACACGAAAAAAGACTAAAGCCATGGACCAAAGGTTGAAAAGATTGGAACAAATGCAAAGAGAGATACAGGATCAACTACAAATACAGATGCAAGAAAAGTTGGCCAAAATCCAACAGGATATGAGGGATCAGATGCTAGAATCCCAGAGAAGCATGATGAGCCAGTTAACGAAGTTGTTGGCTAGGGGGCTAGAAAAAGGAAAGAGCCCTATGATCAATACCGGAGACGATAATGAGGACCCTGCTTATCCTCCATGTTTCACCCTAATGAACACCCAAGCACAACTGCAAAGGGTATCCATCAACATCAGACCGGTACTTCTGCACCGACAAACTTCCCGAAGGGTTCAGGCTCCAACCCTGGAGATAATCCAAAAAATCCCGTTGTCCCTGACCTTGATGATATAGAGGAAATAGGAAAGGAAATAGTGGAGCTCCCAAAGCAACTAGAAGACCGATGCAAATGGCTAGAAGAGAAATTCAAGGCGTTGGAAAGCGCTGATTACCATTGTGGAATTGATACTAAGGAGTTGAGCCTGGTCCTAAATCTGGTGCTTCCACCCAAGTTTAAAACTCTGGAGTTTGAGAAATATAATGCGACCAGCTATCCCGAAGCTCACATTACGATGTTCTGTTGGAGGATGACATGATATGTCAATAATGATCAACTGTTGATTCATTGCTTCTAAGACAGCCTGGTCGGGGCAGCGGCCAAATGGTATAATCAGCTAAGTCATGCCCAGATTAGTTCGTGGAAGGACCTTGCACAGGCTTTCATTAAACAATATGGCCACATGACAAATATGGCACCTGACAGAATCATGCTGCAAAATATGGAGAAAAAGCCAAGCGAGAGCTTTAGACAATAAGCTCAATGGTGGAGGGAAGTCGCTACGCAAGTCCAACCACCACTGCTAGAAAAGGAAATGACAATGCTCTTCATTAATACCTTGAAGGCTCTATTTATTAATCACATGCTAGGCAGTGCTACTAAGAGTTTCTCAGATATAGTGATGTTTGGAGAAATGATAGAGAACGCAATAAGATGCGGAAAAATAGAACCTGGGGAAAATGCCAAGAGACCTACCCTGAGGAAAAAAGAAAGTGAGGTGAATAATGTGAGCACGTATAACAAGGGTTACTTAGAGCTAATTACTGTAAGCCAGCAGAGAACAGTAACCACTGGTCATCAAGGCCCACCAAGACAAGAGTCCAATGCAAGGCAAAATACGAAAAAACTCCAGTTTACGCCTATTCTAATGACGTATAGGGAGTTGTACCAGAGTTTATTTGATGCACATGTTCTATCCCCTTTTTACCTAAAACAAATGCAACTCCCATACCCCAAATGGTATGACGCAAATGCCCAATGCGAATACCATGCGGGAATCACAGAACACTCGATAGAAAACTACATCGCTTTCAAAAACTTAGTCAAAAGGCTCATCAAAATGGGCATTGTAAAATTCGTTGATCCATCTGGTGCAGAAAATTCATTACCCAACCATGCTAATAATAGGGTAAATACGATAGTCAAGAACGCGAGGAAGAAAATCAAGGTGAATATTGCAGAAGTGAAAACCCCGTTGAAAGAAGTTTGAAAGAAAATGGTGGAAAGGGGGTTAATCACATAAGACTCAAGGGACATATTCCAAGAAGCAAGGAACTATTGTGAGTTTCATGATGAAGAAGATCATGAGATTCAGATATGCAGTGAATTCAGGGCCTTAGTACAAGGTCTAATGGACAACAAGGAGCTCGAGTTCTTTGAGTATACTGAAGGAGAAGAGGTGCGTGCCTCAGAGGGAGGGTCGAAAAAGAAGGTCTATGAGGCCAACCACTCGATAGTAATCATTTCACGACCAAGAATCAACAAAGCCGAAGTAAAAATTACACCAAGAGTTGTAATCCAGAAACCCATTGATTTTCCTTATAAAGATAGCAAAAAGGGTACCTTAGAACTACGACTGCAATGTGACAATCCTAGGAGAGGTGGGCCCGGCCAGCATGCCAGAGGAATGTCAAGATGTAGGTTTCTATACACGTAGCGGAAGACGCTATGATACCCCGAATATAAAAGCTAAACTTGTTAAAGGAAAATCTTTGGTGATTGAATAGAAGAAAGAAAAGCCGGCCAAAATTGCCTGTCAATGAACCAGTAAATGAGAAAGAGGAAAAGGAATTCTTGAAGTTCATAAAACACAACGAGTATAATGCCATGGAGCAACTAAATAAGCATCCAGCTCGCATATCAGTACTGCTAACTCTTAAGCTCAGAGACACACCGTAGCGCGCTAATGAAGGTGGTAAACTAAACATATGTTGCTGATGATATTTCAGTAAGCAAGCTACACCATCTTGTCAACAACATAAGCACCGATAATTTTATCTTTTTAATAATGATGAAATACCGCCGAGGGCATGGGATCCACCAAGGCTCTGCACATCACCACCCGCTGCAAGGGGTATACATTACTGGGAGTACTGATTGACAATAGATCGGCACTGAATATATTGCCCCTTTTTATATTGAATAAGTTATCTGTGGACAGCTCTCACATGAAGACATGCCAAAACATAGTGAGAGTATTCGACGACACCAAAAGAAAAGTAATAGGAAGTGTTGAGATACCTCTATTGATTGGTCTAAACATATACGAGGTAGACTTCTTAGTGATGGGCATCAAGCCTTCTTACAATTGCCTATTGGGGAGGCCTTGGATTCACTCAGCAGGGGCGGTACCATCATCACTGCACCAAAAGCTGAAGTTGGTAATGGAGGGTCGACTGATAACAATAAACACGGAAGAAGACCATTATTGCATCTGTTACCATTGATACACCATACATAGAGAGTGATAGTGAAGCGATAGAATGTTCCTTTCAGTTGTTGGAATTTTTGAATGAAACCTTCATCATTGAAGGAAGCAAGATCCTAATGCCCAAAATATCCAAAGCTACAAGGATGAGCTTACAACTGACTGTGGGAAAATGAGCATTACCTAGAAGAGGACTCAGGAAATACCTCCATGGACGGGTCAAAGTACCAATCTTGACTGACAAACGGGATCACTTTGGCTTGGGGTATAAGCTATACGCGAAGCAAAGGAAGAAGGAGTTGGAGAAGAAGCAAGAGAGAAGAAGAGCGCGATTATGCGGGGTAGAGGTCAAATGGGAACCAATGACCTTCCCTCATATATCCAGAACATTCGTGTCAAGAGGAATTATTCATCTTGAATGGAAGACGACAAGAAAAGAAACTGCTGAAGATATGATAGGAAATTGGAACATCAACGTCATATCTGAAGAGGGAATGGTGGAAGAAATCTTATCGGGCATCTGCCCTTATGAGCCTATAAGTGTTCTGAACAACTAGACTGCGGAAGAGATTCTTGTAGTTTTTAGAGCTGATTCAGAGTAATGTTCAAAACACGCTTGTTGCTTTAAGCCTAGAAGCAATAAGAATCCTTTTGTGAAATAGGCTCATGCCCAACATCTTTATTTTAATAAAAAATTCATTTTTGCGTATCATTTTGAGTAAATATTCTTTTATTCTTTTCATTCATAATCATACCATACAAATAATTATTCTTAGATTCTTCTGTTCTTTAGATTTTTTCTTCATCCCTATAACAGGTCTCTGGATATGAATGATATGAGCGACATTGCTACTGACTCAGAATCTCCTTTTGAGCAAAATATGTGCATGGAAGATTCCCAAGATTTTGAAGATGATCGAGACTATAACCTATCTCCTGATTTATTAAGGGTGGTAGAGCAAGATGAGAAACAAATCTTGTCTCATAAGAAGTCAGTGGAAATTGTGTGCCTAGGAGAGGAAAAAGAGGTGAAGATAGGAGCTTGCATTACCACAGAGATGAAGTAAGACATCATTGAATTACTCCAAGAATTTAAGGATGCCTTCACATGGTCGTACCAAGACATGCCTAGGATAAGTATTGATATCGTGGTACACCAGTTTCCTATAAAGGAAGAGTGCGAGCCAGTTCAACAGAAGCTCCGAAGGATGAAGCCTAATGTTTTACTGAAAATAAAAATAAAAAGAAGTCAAGAAACAATTTGATACTAGTTTCTTACGGAGGGTTAAATACTCAGAATGGGTAGCCAATATCGTGCCCGTCTCTAAAAAAAATAGGAAAGTGCGAATATGTGTAAACTATAGGGACTTGAGCAAAGCCAGCCCGAAAGACAATTTTCCATTGCCACATATCGATACATTAGTGGAGAACACGATAGGTTATTCACTGTTCTCTTTCATTGATGGTTTCTCGGAATACAACCAAATAAATATGCATCCTGAAGACATGGAGAATACCATCTTTGTGACCATGTAAGGAACTTTTTGCTATAAGGTAATGCCATTTGGATTGAAAAATGCGGGAGTAACGTATCAAAGAGCCATGATGACTTTCTTTCATGATATGATGCATAAGGAAATCGAGGTTTATGTAGACGATATGATTGCAAAGTCCTAAATAGAGAAGGAGCATGTACAAGTCTTGAGGAAACTGTTCTTGAGATTGAGAAAATTCCAACTGAAGCTTAATCCAGCAAAATGTACTTTTGGGGCCAGGTCAGGAAAATTGCTAGGATTTGTTTTTAGTGAAAAAAGGATTGAGATCGACCCAGACAAAGTAAATGCTATACAACAATTGCTTCCACCATGCACTCAAAAAGAAGTTCGAGGTTTCTTAGGAAGACTAAATTACATTACCTGGTTCATTTCACAGCTAACTGAGAAATGCGACCCCATACTCCGTCTCCTTAAGAAACACAACCCAGGTGTTTAGGATGAGGAGTGACAAAAGACTTTTGATAAGGTCAAACACTACTTGTCTAATGCCCCAGTACTGATGCCACCTAACCCAGATAGGCCGCTGATACTGTACTTCGCAGTATTCAAGAATTCCATGGGATGCGTGCTTGGTTAACATGATGATTCGGGAAGAAAAGAAAGAGCGATATACTATCTCAATAAGAAATTCACTAAATGTGAGACAAGATAATCGCCAATCAAGAAGTTATGTTGCGCCTTGATTTGGGCAACCCAAAGATTGAGACAGTACGTGCTGTACTACACAACTTGGCTCATATCAAAGTTGGACCCTCTAAATTACATGATGGAGTCGACTTCTTTAAATGGAAGAATGGCCTGATGGCAAATTCTACTTTCCAAATTTGATATAGTCTATGTGAACCAGAAGGCAGTCAAAGGAAGCACAATAGCAAATTTTTTGGCCAGTAGAGCTCTAGAGGATTACGAGCCTTTGAACTTTGATTTCTCAAATGAAAACCTAATGTATGTTGCAACCACTAAAGAAGACTCGCGAGAAGGTCATTCTTGGAAGCTAAACTTTGACGGAGCCTCAAACGCTATGGGTAACAAAATTAGGGTAGTCTTGGTAACCCCAAATAGAGATCATTATCCCTTCACTAGCAAATTGGATTTTGATTGCAAGAACAATATGGTAGAGTATGAAGCATGCATCATGGGTATTCGTGCAGCTATGGAACGTGAGATCAAAGTACTAGAGGTATATGAGGATTCTGTACTAGTGATCTACCAACTCAAGGGAGAATGGGAGACAAGAGATCCCAAGTTAATCAAGTATCAAAAGTTTGTTCTTGAGCTAATTGAGGAATTGATGACATCACCATCTATTACCTCCCACGAGATGAAAATCAGATGGCTGATGCCTTGGATACCTTGGCTTCGATGGTTAAAACAAACAAACAAGAGGATGTAAAGCCTATCCAGATGAGTATTTGTGAGACTCCAGCTCATTGTTACAACATCGAAGAAGAAAAAGAAAAAGACAATCACCCTTGGTGCAACGATATATTACGATATGTGAAGAATCATGAATACCCTGACCAAGCAACTGAGAATGATAAAAGGACGTTGAGAAGGTTGGCAATGACTATGTCCTAGATAGGGGGATCCTATATAAAAGAAGAAAGGATCAGGTGCTACTAAAATGTGTAGACGCTGTTGAGACTAAGCAAATCTTGGAAGAAGTCCACGAGGGTGTTTGCAAAACACATGCCAATGGTTTTACAATGGCCAAACAAATTATGAGATTCGGGTATTATTGGTCCACCATGGAAGGAGATTGCATCAGTTATGCCAAGAAGTGCCACAAGTGTCAAATTTATGGAGATAAAATTCATGTACCTGCCTCACCTCTTTATGTTATGACTTCTCCGTGGCCTTTTTCTATGTAGGGCATGGATGTCATTAGGCCGATTTCACCCAAAGCTTTTAATGGGCATCGATTCATCTTCGTGGTCATCGATTACTTTACAAAGTGGGTAGAAGCCGCTTCATATGCCAATGTCACGAAATCGACAATCAGTAAGTTCTTAAAGAAGGAGATCATATGTCGATATGGAATGCCAAAAAGGATCACATTTGACAATGCACTAAATTTGAACAATAGCACGATATCAAAAGTCTTCAGTCAGTTTAAGATCAAACACCACAACTCATCATCATATCGCCCAAAAATGAATCGTACAGTGGAGGCAACCAATAGGAATATCAAGAAAATTACGGGGAAAATGACTGAGATTTATAAAGATTGACATGAGAAGTTATCATTTGCCCTTTATGCCTATCGAACATCTGTCAGGACCTCAACCGGGGCAACGCCTTTCCCTTTGGTTTATGGAATAGAGACAGTTTTACCCATTGAAGTTGAGATTCCTTCTCTTCGAGTTTTGGCAGAAGTGAAGTTGGATGAAGCAGAATAGATCCAATCCAGATATGATTAGCTAAATTTAATTGAAGAGAAAAGGTTGAAAGCCATCCGTCATGGTCAGATGTACCAAAAGTGAATGATGCGAGCTTACAACAAAAAGGTTTGTCCTAGAGAATTCCATGAGAGGGACCTAGTATTGAAAAAGATCTTGCGCATACAGAAGGATTTCAGAGGGAAATGGATGCCAAATTAGGAAGGACCTTACGTGGTAAAGAAGGTTTTTCTGGAGGAGCGATGATTCTAACTGAGATGGATGGCAAAAGCTTGCCCAATCCTGTGAATTCAGACTCAGTCGAGAAGTACTTCACCTAAAAAAAAAAAAAAGAGGAGAGGCCTAGGTGAAAACTCGCAAAAGGCACCTTGAGACCAAAGGGGTTTTGAATTGAAAACCAAAGAAAAGGGTAATTCAAATCTTGATCAAAAATGGGGCATGTGGTAGTCTTGTTATCCCTGAATGAACAAGGAGGAGAGACGCTACGTCTTGGGGCATCAACAAAGTATTTTGGATCTCTGAAACACATATCAAGTTCAAGAGGGTCTTCGAGAAATTAGTACGAAGAAGTTCATGCTATGATATCCAGGGCATCTATTTTCATCTTATTTATTTTGTATTTAAACAAATTTTCTATTTTGATTAATCTATTCGTTTCGAGCCTTGCTCCTAATAAACTTCGATCTTGTCCATTACTACAATATTTTTCAAGCATTTTTACATTAAAATAACGATTAATGGACTAATAATATTCAAGTAAAGGGAGTTCTGCATCTGAAAGGTCTTCTAAAATAGTACAAGGATTTGAAAATAGGACCACTATTCAAGAACTAACCAAACTTAGGGGCTGGAAACATTTGAAAACAAAATAGTCTAAACGATGACTATTTCTTTGGATTTTCTGTTAAAGATACTAGATGAACAAGAATGCATGGTAACACATCAGTAATTGAACCTTGATAAACATCGAGCAATGACAACCTAAGCATTAAAAAAAGATCATTCTCGAAAAATGACATTCTGTACCCATGCAAATATCATTCATACACATCTAGTTAGGAGAATTTGATTCATTCCGATCATGACATCCTAATCACTAGGCATAAATAGGCCCATAAAATGGATTTTACAGGTCATGTCCCCTAGAGAATGGTGCAACAAATCAGTGAAACCTTAAATTCTATACCCCTGAAGTTGTAGTGGGACGGATTATAGTCATCCTAGCAAATCTTATATCTCTGAAGTTGTAGTGGAGCAGATTAAAGCCACAAATACTATCTACTTGAAGTTGCAGTGGAGCAGTCATCATAGTAAATCTTATTTCCCTAAAGTTGCAGTGAACAGATTAAAGCTACAAATTACAAATCTTATCTCCCTGAGGCTGCAGTGGAGCAGATTGAAGACAGGTTACGGATCTTATCTCCCTGAATTGTAGTGAAGCAGATTAAAGTCATAAACCTTATCTCCCTGAAGTTGCAGTGGACCAGGTTGAAGTTATAAATCTTATCCCCCTGAAGTTGCAGCGGGGAAAATTGAAGATAGCAAATCTTATCTCTCTGAAATTGCAGTAGAGTAGATTAAAGCTATAAATCTCATCTCCTTGAAAGTACAGTGGAGTAAATTGAAACGATAAGTCCTATACCTCTAAAGTTGTAGTAGGTTGGATTAAATCTTCCAAAGCAAGCCTTATCTCCCTGAAGTTGCAGTGGAACAGGTCAAAGCTACCAGATACAAATACAATCTCCCTGAGGTTGCGGTGGAGCATATTGAAGATAACAATTCTTATACCCCTGAAGTTGCAGTGGGATAGATTGGGGCTACTTGAAGAAGAGAAGCATTAAAGAAGTCAAGATTCGGAAACCGGGCAAATTTGGTCCTTCTTAAACGTCTTTGCTACATCCTCGTTACACGACAATGAGCAAAGAGGGGCAGCTGTAACAGGCCCAGTTCGTCGGGGCCCAAACCAGAAATAAAAACCAAATAAAAATAAAACAAAGTCCAAATAAAATAACAGTCCATATATAACCCAAATATTAAAAAAACCTAGGCATAAAATACAACAGGCCCAAAAATTAAAAATTTTTCAAAAACACTAGGGTTTTTGAAACCTTAAGAGCCCCAACCTCCCTCGATCACCGCGCTCGTGCCTCAAGGCGCCTAGTCCCGAGGCCCCCTTAGCGCGCCCTCCGCTATCGTCGTTTTACCAAAGGAGAAAAAAAATATGCTTTTCCCCCACCTCCGTTGACTCGATCGAACCTATAACAAGCAAAAGAAAAGGAACAGTGGCAGAAACAAGAGAATAGTAGAATAGACTGTAATAAGACAATGTAATCGGCTATAAAAGCCGAATGTTACCAATGTATTGGGACTATACCAAATACAAAAAAAAAGAAACAGATTCTGAAGATACAAAGAGAAGTACGAAATGCAAAAAATCAAAGGCGCCCCCTTTTTTACTTTTCTGCTTCGAAAGAAATAAAAAAAGATAAAAAAGTTTACCCGACGTTTCGTCTTCTCCTCCTCTGTTGAACGTTGCTAGCGTCGAATACCCAAAAACCCCTGTGGGTTCTGATGAAGATTCAAAAAGGCAACGAAACGAACATATTTCGTATATACCTTTTTTAAAAAAGGGAGGTTCGACCTAAAAGTTTTTTTTTTAAAGGGAAAGCTTAATCGGAAAAGAAATTTGAAAAGGCCCGACTTTTCGTATCTTCGACTGCCATATACGGTAGAGCCGTGGTGGGGCTACGGCAGAGCCACGGAGAAGGCCTGCCGGAACTCCAGGCCGGAGTTAAGGCCAAGGAGAGAGTTTTTGAGAATTTTTTTTTGAACAGGAGAATAAAATGAAATTTTAAATAAAAAACTAGCTTTTATAATAAATTGAAACGGCGCAATTTTCAGTTGGCCCCTTTAACACCAAAACGGCGTCGTTTAGAGGGGCCAACCCGAAACCCGACCTACTCCAAGGGAGGATCTGCGTGTTTTTTTTTTATTTTTGGGTTATTTACCCTTTTAATCCTTCCACTTTTTCAACCCTTTTTAATTAGGTCCTTTTGTTTCTTTTAATTTGGCCCAATAGTTCGGCATTTGTTTCATTTGGGTCTCTATTAAAATGCTACGCTTTGAAAGACGGGGATATTTCCCCATTTAGTCCCCCTATTTTCGTACGCATTTCATTTTGGCCCTTTTACTATTTATTTTATTTAATTGACCCTTTTTATTTTGTTGAAGTTTTAATTAAGTCTGTATTTATTTAAATTCTTTTATTTTTTATTTATTCATTTATTATTTCTTTCATATTTAAGTTTTCATTATATATATTTGTTTTTTTGAGTATTTTTTAAAATATTCGAGATTGGTTCACTCCCTTCATTGTGCATTTATTTCATTTTATTTTTATTATCATTATTATTATTAATATTATTAGTTTATGTTGGAATAATTGACATTAAAATTAATACATTTAATCATTTATTTATCTACCTATTACCCCTTATCCTTTTATATGTATAAAATATATATATGATGTTTATATTTTATTTGTTCTACATTATTATTATTTATTTTTCCTCATTATTATTTAATTAATGTAGATTTTAAAATTTTGATATGATCATTTCTTGTTTATTAGTTTTCTATTTATTACTATCGATACTTTAAATCGTTGGTGTTATCATTTCATTTTATTGTAACTACATCATGAATCATTTTTAAATATATTCACACATTTTTTATGCTTGAATAACCTAAATTCGTATTGTTTCAAATATCATTAATTTTTACCCAAATACGTCAACAAAATTTTCAAAAATAGGTAATGTTCCGTATTTGAAAGATTCGATAAAACGTGCCCTAACTTACGGGGTTTCGGTTCTTTTCGTTGAATTCGAATAATCGAGTATCCTTTTAAAAATTAAAACACATTATATTTCAAACAAAAAAGGCCAAATTATTTTCAAGGATTCGAAGTGTCATGTCCTAACTTACGGGATATGACGTTTAGTTGCCTCGAGATAAGAAGGTCTTCAATATTTTTCGACTCATTCAAGCAAATTTTTAAATAAAAAATAACATAATGCAAAAAAGGATCGTAGTTTAATTTCTTTTTGAGTTTTTAACTTTCGACATAAAGACATCAAATAATCAATTAGGTACCAATTTTGGGCGCAACGAGGGTGCTAACCCTTCCTCGTGCGTAACCGACTCCCGAATCCTTTTTTCTGGATTTTTGTAGGCCGAAAAATATTGTTTTAATAAATCAAAACCTTTTACTAAAACGATCAAATCACGAGGTGATCCGATCACACCTCATAAAAAAGATTGGTGGCAACTCTCATGTTTGTTTTCGTTTTCAAAGTCAAAGTCAACCCCCTTTTCAAAAAATGGTTTCGACATTCAGCTTCGGAAGTGTTATAGAGCTCGAGGTCATCTGGTTCTCAGTTTGGGTATCTCAGGCTAAGAAGGTCTAGCTTAAGGTTGTTTGTCATTCCATTTTCAGTGTGTTGTTGCTTCTTTGACATATTGTCATGTCAACCCTGACATTGCCTGAATAGCCTATTAACTTTGTTTAATTTTTCTTTTTTAGGAATTGTTTGTGTTAGCATTAATTTAGGGTTTAGTAATATTATCATTCATGATTAATTTTTTATATTTCTATTTCGATAAAAATTTGATCTAAAAACTGATTTATTCTATTAATTATTGATTTTCACAAAAATATTCATATCAATACTAATGGAGTAAAGACTCAATGAATCATTTGAATAGTATATTATGTATTGTGTTTTAAATAATAGCTAAATTCAAATAGAATTCATCAATCTGTTAGTAATTTTATTGGTTCATATTTATGAAATTTATTTGTACTGGATTTTTACCTTTTTGAATGATTTGAATAAGATGGAAAAACTTTTAACATTAGGTTCAACTACTATATGAAATAGTGTATTATCATGTACATGAATTAATTGAGCTTATCCGACTTTAGCTGCACGGATCCATCGTGGACCATGTTGGGTTTAATGGCAATGTCCTCCGACAAATTGTTATATTTTGAACACAAATAGGGTGGTGCAGTCTCATTTGAGCATGGTGACGATTGGTGGTTTACTGCGTAATTTGGCAAGTGATTAGATACATGACCTCATATTGAGAATCGGACCAACGGATAGCTTGGAAGCGGAACTATGGGAGGTTTGGGAGGGATTGCGGATTGCTAAAGAGTTGAGGGTGTCTCGTTTAATGGTTGAGTTTGATGCATTGTGGATAATTCAGTTGTTGTCTCGACCATCCATTAAATACTTATATTGTTAATTGTTTACTCTGTTGCAACATTTTCAAATATTTATAGTATTCTAATATCTATAAATGAATGGGTGTAATTAATCAAAAGATAAATCTTTTGGTCATTAGTTAAAAGTTATATGATTTGATTTTTGAAAAAAAAAATTATAACTATTCAAACAATATTATTTGAATATTTATAATATTAAATGAATAATTATGTGTTTATTTTAAAGACACTATTATTCAAAAAGGCACCTATTGAATGAAAATACCTATAAATAGGAATGAAATTTCATTTGGAAGACACACCATCAAATTCTAAAATTCTTTCTTTCCTTCCTCCATTTTCTAATATTATTAGATTATTCTATAAAGTATTACTTCAGAAATCCTTTGTAGAAATTGAGTTTCTTGTTATATATTACTCAGTGCTTAGTGGACTATTCTCGTCAATGCAAAATGCAAATAGTCATTGGCTTCATTGTAACCCCGAGTTTAATTTGCTTGAAACTCTTTTGCACACTAAAGATAGGTGGGGGCGAATAAAATGTAACATCCTGAATTTTTGGGCCTATGCGTTTAATGGGTGAATATGTTTAATGTGTTAATTTAAGTGTTAGGGGTCCAAATTGGGCTCAGGATGTGGTCGAGGCCTTGATTAAATATTCTGTTTAGATACTCTAGGGCTTAAAATAAAGTCTTGGTAGTTTAAATGACATACTGGGCTTGTGGCCCAGTGGCAAAATGGCGCCATTAAGAAGAAAGGGAGTTGGCGTCAATGGCAAAGGAGGAGGCCCAAGTTTTGGCCGCATGTAGCCCAGGTAATTGGGCCATTTTCGGCACTTAAAGGAGGAGTAGGTTGGACAGCAATAGGGCTTAAAAATAGGAATTATTTAATGAGATAATAAGGTGGATAATGTACTGATAAAAGAAGGAAGACTTGGTGCTGTCTAGGTTTCTTCTGGAGATGTGGATAGATTAAGATAAAAGAGAAAAGATAGGATTTATCTGCAAGGCTAGGTGGTGGCCAAAATTTTGACTCTGAAGGGGAAGAGGAATCAGTTTCTGATAGGGCAAAGGGGTGCCAAATTTTCCCCTTTTATTTGCTTAATTTTTAGTTATCAGAAAGGGAACTTTCGGGTTTTGATAGGTAGGTGCTGAAATTTCTATAAATAGGGGGGATAGCTCATCAATTCTGGCATTTGGAACCCTATTCTTTTTCTCTCTTCCTGTGCTGAAATTCTCAGTCTTCCTCTGCAATTTCTTTTCTTTTGATTTCTTCAAAAGCCGAAATCTCCCAATCTTCTCAACATCTTTTCTTTCAAAAGCCGAAAATCACCACCTCTCTCACCTTTTCTTTCTTTTTCTTTAAAACTTCCTTTTAACCGAATCTTCTGATCCCCATTGTTATTCTTCTCCCATTCACTAAAAGCCGAAACTCCTCATTCAATTCTTCTAAAAGCCGAAAAACACATCTAGTTCATCTTTTCGGGATTTTCTTAAAAGCCAAAATTCCTAGATCTATACACTTTTACGCTTTGATCTTCTTCTAGGATTGCCGAATCTTTCTGCAAGGGGGTAGCTGAAATCATCTGTAGAGGTAAATGTCGATTTGTGTATTCTTTTTCGGCTTTTAGAGATCTTAGCCGAATGGCTATATGGTTAACTAATCGGGTGTTTTCTATCGTTCGCGGCATTTCGGGATTTGAAGGGGATTCAATCGCTTAGATTCTAAGCCAGAGTTCAGTAGCCCTTGGATCGTATCACTTTCAGGATTTCAAGGTAAGGAGATCTATTAATTTAAGCACATAATTCGGGTAAAACACTAACCCTTGGCCGAATATAGGAGAGGCTTTATCTTCGCGTTCTTCCGGCTTTTGAGCGAAGTTGTGGACAAAGGGCAGTAGATCTGGTTAGTAAGGGTATCGACATAGAGAGTAGTCCTATGCATTAATCAGGTGTGTAACACTCTCACACCATTTAGATTGCTTGATTAGTATGCTTATAAACCTGTTATATTCTGTACATTCTGTTAAATGCTGAAATACCGGTATGGCTGTTGAAAACCCGAAAATGGGTAAAAGCAAATCACCAGGTTAGTGGTCTCTGTCATTCTAAAGTGAATGTTTCTGTTGAGATGATATGTTTTATATGTATGCCAATTTCTATGTATGCATGGGGTTGGGTGATTGATGAAAGGGGAAGTGTTCTATTGTAGTGGCTTTTGCCATGATCTGTTGTAGTAGCTAATGCCATGATCTGTTGTAGTGGATAATGCCATGATCTGTTGTAGTGGCTTTTGACATGATCTGTTGTAGTGGCTATTGCCATGATCTGACGATGAGCAGCTATCTGCAGCATGACTGCCATCGATGGTGTGTAGCAGTGTGGGTTGATTGTAGAAATCCCTAATGGTGTGATTGGCAGGTAAGGGTGGTGTGTAGCGGATGGAAACCTAGGATTGGGTTGGGCTTTGCATAATTCCTGTTATATTATACTCTGTTATCTATTTTGTGGGGCTAAGGCCCAATCTGATGGTGCACGAGGGTTGCACATTGAGTCTCGTGACTCACCCCATTATTTAACATATTTCAGGTAGCACCTAGTGCATCGGACCGGGCTGGATAGGAGCGCAAGGTGGCCATGCGAGAGATTATTTTGATTCAGCAAAAGACTTTATCGGTTTATTTGTTTTTCATATTTTTAGTTAGTGGGTTTTAAATTTCATTGTGATAAGGCCACGGGCCACTAGCTTTATATTTTTATTTGTTTTGGGCTTTTATTATTACTAGACATTTGGATTTTACGTTTTAATTAAGTTAAGGCATGTACTAAATTTTGGGTTTTTAATTCATAAAGGCATTTAAAGGAAAATCTATATCTTCTACAAACTATCCAAATTATTAAGTTTTCCGGTATACAAGTTTACACTCGACGATTGTTTTCTAAAAGTGCGACATGTTTTACTAAATCTTCTTAGTGACATACCAGATCCAGTCGTGGTGTTTGGGCCAGGTTTGGCGTGTTACAAATTGGTATCAGAGCCCGGTTCAAAACTCGACTTTGGGGGTTTTGGGCTTAAAACATTTTCTAAAAATAGGTTTTTGAAACATGTATATTTATAAATCATACAGGAGGGTTTTCTCAGCATGGCACCTGCATCTCCGGCCCAAGTCCGCCAGGTAAGTATTCTGAACTCACCGTGTTTTATATTTGTATGTGGTCTTGATGGGCTTTAAGGGACGTAGATTATTTTAATTAGAACTTGATGGACTTTAGGCTTAGCTTAAACCACTTCTTAAATCTCATAAGACTTAATCAACTGAACAAACTCGTGAACAAGTCGCTGGGTTGGGGTGTGGCAACAAGCATGCGTATGTCTAGGATTGGATCCGGAAGAGCCTGGTACTTAAGCAGTCCTAGTGACTCACCTCCTCTTCGCTGGAATCCTACCTGGTGCATAGTGACTGTTCACCCTAGCCACGAGGATTTGTTGATGGGCCAAAATCTATAACTAAAACCCGAAAAGGACCAGCTACCTTATTTTCACAAAATTTCCAACATACCCCTGATTTATAAAATGACCAAAATACCCCTAGTTTTGTAAAATTTCCGAAATATCCTTGATTTGTGAAAATTTTCCAGAATACTCTGGATTTGTAAAACTACCAAAATTTGTGAAATTACCAAAATACCCTTGATTTGGAAAAAATTAAAATTTTTAAAATACCCCTGTTTTAAAAAATATATATCAAAATATCTCTATTCCGAAAAACCACCAAGATACCCTATTTTTGGGAAATTACGAAAATACCCCTGTAGGGCAAAACTACGAAAAAACCCCTAGGTAGTAAAATGATGAAGATACCCTTATGTGATGAGTGGGAGTTCATGGATGTTATATGTATGTTGATGTGTGATGGATGAATGTACGCGGTTCCTAGAATTAGGAGATAAACTTCAGACTGAAACTGTAGATAGGTTAGAATCCGAAAGAACTACTTTAAAGCTGGCATTGTTCATAAGATTGTTCGTGGTTAATCGCTGAAAGAAATTAATAATTCATAAAATTTCTAATTCGGATAATACCGTAATCAACGATGAGCGCTAGAAGAGGAAGAAGAGGCGCGCCGAGGCCGTGGAAGTGTTAGGGACCGATGTCTTGACTCAACTAGTTAGGAGGTACTTCAAGGAGGTTAAAGAAATCGGTGAAACACTTCAGGTTGGGTGCGTTGACTGTAAGAAAAAAAGAGATCGTAGTTTTCTAGGGTTGCAGTCTCGTTCTGTGAAGCATGTTAAGGTACGTCCAAACTTTCGAGTTTGCGAATATTACAGAAGGCGTCATCCGGGTGAATTTTGGAGGAAGTCAGGAACATGTTTAAGATGCGGGTCTGAGGAGCATAAGGCTCGGGATTGTTCAATCACCATTAAGTCGGGTATATTTTGTGTGGATGCTATATCTTTGGGTATAGAAACTGTATGCGTGCAATGTTTATATATTATTAAATTAGAGTGCGCAGCGAAAGCATAGTGGTGAGACTTGGGTAGTACAATTAATAGTTGGAAATTTCAAGGACGAAATTTATTTAAGGGGGTAGAACTGTAACATCCTGAATTTTTGGGCCTATGCGTTTAATGGGTGAATATGTTTAATGTGTTAATTTAAGTGTTAAGGGTCCAAATTGGGCTCAAGATGTGGTCAAGGCCTTGATTAAATATTCTGTTTAGATACTCTAGGGCTTAAAATAAAGTCTTGGTAGTTTAAATAACATACTGAGCTTGTGGCCCAGTGGCAAAATGGCACCACTAAGAGGGAAGGGAGTTGGCGTCAATGGCAAAGGGGGAGGCCTAAGTTTTGGCCGCATGTAGCCTATGTAATTGGGACATTTTCGGCACTTAAAGGATGAGTAGGTTGGACAGCAATAGGGCTTAAAAATAGGAATTATTTAATGAGATAATAAGGTGGATAATATGCTGATAAAAGAAGGAAGAGTTGGTGCTGTCTAGGTTTCTTCTGGAGATGTGGATAGATTAAGATAAAGGAGAAAAGATAGGATTTATCTGTAAGGCTAGGTGGTGGCCAAAATTTTGACTCTGAAGGGGAGGAGGAATCAGTTTCTGATAGGGCAATTTTCCCCTTTTATTTGCTTAATTTTTAGTTATCAGAAAGGGAACTTTCGGGTTTTGATAGGTAGGTGCCGAAATTTCTATAAATAGGGGGGATAGCTCATCAATTTCGGCATTTGGAACCCTATTCCTTTCCTCTCTTCCTGTGCCGAAATTCTTAGTCTCCCTCTGCAATTTCTTTTCTTTTGATTTCTTCAAAAGCTGACATCTCCCAATCTTCTCAACATCTTTTCTTTCAAAAGCCGAAAATCACCACCTCTCTGACCTTTTCTTTCTTTTTCTTTGAAACTTCCTTTTAGCCAAATCTTCTGATCCCCATTGTTATTCTTCTCCCATTCACTAAAAGCCGAAACTCCTCATTCAATTCTTCTAAAAGTCGAAAAACACATCTAGTTCATCTTTTCGGGATTTTCTAAAAGCCCAAATTCCTAGATCTATACTCTTTTATGCTTCAATCTTCTTCTAGGATTGCCGAATCTTTCTGCAAGGGGGTAGCCAAAATCATCTGTAGAGGTAAATGTCGATTTGTGTATTCTTTTTCGGCTTTTAGAGATCTTTGCCGAATGGCTATATGGTTAACTAATCGGGTGTTTTCTATCGTTTGCGGCATTCCGGGATTTGAAGGGGATTCAATCGCTTAGATTCTAAGCCAGAGTTTAGTAGCCCTTGGATCGTATCACTTTCGAGATTTCAAGGTAAGGAGATCTGTTAATTTAAGCACATAATTCGGGTAAAACACTAACCCTTAGCCGAATATAGGAGAGGTCTTATCTTCGCGTTCTTCCGGATTTTGAGCGATGTTGTGGACAAAGGGCAGTAGATCTGATTAGTGAGGGTATCGCCATAGAGAGTAGTCCTGCACATTAATCAGGTGTGTAACACTCTCACACCATTTAGATTGCTTAATTAGTATGCATATAAACCTGTTATATTTTGTACATTCTGTTAAATTCTGAAATACCGACATGGCTGTTGAAAACCCGAAAAGGGGTAAAAGCGAATCACTAGGTTAGTGATCTCTGTCATTCTAAAGTGAATGTTTCTGTTGAGATGATATGTTTTATATGTATGCCAATTTCTATGTATGCATGGGGTTGGGTGATTGATGAAAGGGGAAATGTTCTGTTGTAGTGGCTTTTGCCATGATCTGTTGTAGTGGCTTTTGCGATGATCTGTTGTAGTGGCTAATGCCATGATCTGTTGTAGTGGCTGATGCCATGATCTGTTGTAGTGGCTTTTGCCATGATCTGTTGTAGTGGCTATTGCCATGATCTGACGATGAGCAGCTATCTGGAGCATGACTGCCATCGATGGTGTGTAGCGGTGTGGGTTGATTGTAGAAATTCCCAATGGTGTGATTGGCAGGTAAGGGTGGTGTGTAGCGGATGGAAACCTAGGATTGGGTTGGGCTCTGCATAATTCCTATTATATTATACTCTGTTATCTGTTCTGTGGGGCTAAGGCCCAATCTGATGGTGCACGAGGGTTGCACACTGAGTCTTGTGACTCACCCCAATATTTAACATATTTCAGGTAGCACCTAGTACATCGGACCGGGCTGGAGAGGAGCGCAAGTTGCCCATGCGAGAGATTATTTTGATTCAGCAAAAGACTTTATCGGTTTATTTATTTTTCATATTTTTAGTTAGTGGGTTTTAAATTTCATTGTAATAAGGCCACGGGCCACTAGCTTTATATTTTCATTTGTTTTGGGCTTTTATTATTACTAGACATTTGGATTTTACGTTTTAATTAAGTTAAGGCATGTACTAAATTTTGGGTTTTTAATTCATAAAGGCAATTAAAGGAATATCTATATCTTCTACAAACTATCCAAATTATTAAGTTTTCCGGTATACATGTTTACACTCGACGATTGTTTTCCAAAAGTACGACATGTTTTACTAAATCTTCTTAGTGACATGCCAGATTCGGTCGTGGTGTTTGGGCCGGATTTGGGGTGTTACATAAAACCTTAAAGATAGTGGCTTGATACACGCCTTGGAGCGTTGTCCTATTTCTTCTTTTTTTGTTCAAGTTCCGTTCATGTGTTTGAGATTTTCCTCATTGGAGATTTGTACTAACAATTTTAAAGTTATATTTCATGATGACTACCACAACACATGAAAGTGGAACACTAAGGGAGATGGCTTTGAACTTTGTCAAACTTGACCAGTTTGATAGTGGCAATTTCCGACGATGGCAAAAAAATATGCACTTCTTATTATCAAAGTTGTAGATTGTCTATGTTTTGGATACTCCAAGACCTGAAGAGAATGAAAACGAATTTGTTGCTGCAACTCGAGAAAGGAAAAAAAATGGAACAATGCTGATTATGTGTGCATGGGCCACATGTTGAATGGTTTATCCAATGGTTTGTTCGACACCTACCAAAATGAGGTCACCATTAAAGAATTATGGGACAAATTGGAGACAAGATACATGACCGAAGATGCTACAAGTAAGAAATGTATTGTCAGTCGTTTCAATAATTATCAAATGGTTGATGGTCATTCTATTATGGAACAATTCCATGATATTGAAAAAATGTTGAATCAATTTAAGTAATATGATATGAAAATGAATGAAATGATTGTTGTATCCTCCAAAATAGACAAACTTCCTGTAACATCCTGAATTTTTGGGCCTTTGCATTTAATGTGTGGTTATGTTTAATGTGAGTGTTAGGGGTTCAGAATGGGCTCAGGTTTGGGCAGAGGCTGTAATTAAAATTCTTGTTTGAACACTTTAGTGGAAAGCTTGTTAAGTTAGGGCATAACAGATATTAGCTATGTTTTAAAACACAAATGGGCTTGTGGCCCGGTGGCAAAATGGCGCCACTAAAAGGGAAGGGAGTTGGCGTCAATTGAAGGTCCAAGGTTCGAGTCGCCTGGTACCTTTTACTTTAAATATTTTCGGCATTTATAAGAGCAGTAGTGGAGTTCGGAAATGATGCTTATATTTAGGAGTTTATTTAATGTGATAATAAAGTGGATAATGTTCTGATAAAAGGAAGGAAGAGGTGGTGTTATCCATGCTACTTGAGGATGAGTGATCAGATGTAGATAAGGGAGAAAATCTAGGAATTATCCAGTAAGCTAGGAGGTGGCCAAATTTCCATCTCTTGGAGGGGTGCCAGATTTTCCCTTTTTATTTGCTTAATTCTTAGTTATCAGAAAAGGCACTTTCGATTTTTGATAGGTAAGTGCCGAAATTTCTATAAATAGGGGGGGATAGCTCATCAATTCCGACATTTGGAACCCTATTCTTTTCTTCTTTCCCTGTCCCAAAATTCTCAGTCTTCCTCTGAAATTTCTTTTCTTTTGATTTCTTCAAAAGTTGAAACCTCCCAATCTCCTCAACATCTTTTCTTTCAAAAGCCGAAACCTTGAACTCTCTTCTCATCTCCATAGCCGAATACCCCTATTTCCTTTTGCCAATTTCTCCAACCAAAAAGCCAAAACTACTTAAATTTCTTCTTCTCTTCTGATCTTCTCAAAAAGCCGAAATCTCTAAGGGGTAGTCAAATTCTTTATGTAAAGGTGAGTGCCAATTTTTCTATCTCTTCACTTTCTCTTTCAGGTTTTGGAAGAAAAAGCCGAAAAGCTAATGGTTTAATGGTTTTATGTACTCTCTTGTTGGGCAACATTCGAGAATTAAAGTAGATCTCTTAGATCTAAAAGCCGGAAACACTAGCCCCTTAATCTCATATCACTTTTCGGGATTTCAAGGTATGGATTTCAATTCTCCTTAAGATGATCAACCGTTTCCTTTTCGTTAGTTGTGCCTTAACCTAATGTTTCATTACCAGCCTCCGAACAACACCTTAGGCAGATAGCGGTTGTGTCGGCTATGGATAGCGTCGACGTAGAAAGTCTTGTTCTAACGATAATCAGGTGTGTAGATCTCTAACACACTAGTTAACTATAATCTATATGTGTTATGGGCTAAAAAGCTGCAAAGTGGCTGTTTGACAGTCGAATACATCCCTAAAAAGGGTTAGGCAAGGATGCCAGGTACGTAATCATATAAATCTCTAAGTGTATCGAAAATATGTAAGCCTGCTTTCTTAATGTTGGTATGATGTTTTCTGTGTGTATGCATGGGGTGGGATTATGATAATGAAGGGAAAGTGCATGATAGGTCACTTGGTGATCGGTGGTTAAACCACAAAATCTAAAATTAGGTCACAATAGTGATCGGTGGCTGAGCCACGTTATATTATGAGGTCACATAGTGATCGATGGCTATGCCACGTTTAATGATTCCTGAATAATAGGAATAGGCAGTACGGCTGTCTTTATAGTGTGTAGTGGATGGAGGGTTGATTGTAGAAATCCCCAAGGTGTGATGGTTGGTACGGGTTGGTGTGTAGAGGATGGAATTCTAGGTTGGGTTGGGCTACGCATCATTTATTATTTATCATGTGATTATGCTTGTTGCCTTTATGTATGGGTCAGGGCTCATAATGTGTTTGTGGGCCTCAGGTCATTGTGTTTCGGGATTTACACACTGAGTCTTGGTGACTCACCCTTTCATTTTCCTCTACTCTTTCAGATGAGCAGTAGATCATGGACATGGGAGCCGAGACGGACTCGAGGGGCCATCAAGTTTTACTTCTAGACGGACTCGAGGGGCCATCAAGTTTTACTTCTATAGATTATTTTTTATTTTCTTTAAGGTTTTTTTATATTTTGGGAATATTTATTTAATAAGGCCCCATAGTTTACCTTCATCTAGTAGTTTTTAATATTTGCAACTTATGAAACCATGTCAAAGGTTTAAATATACGATATAATAATAATACAAGGTTTTCTTTACAAAAGTCACTTGTTTATTCAAATTTTGTCGAATTAACTTATGATTTTCTAAAGCCAACTTAGCAAAAGTTTTCAATGTACAACCCGTAGCATACCAGATCTGGTCGAAACTTATGGGCTGAGTTTGGGGTGTTACATTTTGGTATCAGAGCCCAGTTCGAAACTCGGGCTGTGAAATGGGTCTAGTAGTGTTTTAAAAAAAATGATATGAATTTGAGAAAAATGTTTTGGATGAAGATATGGCCTTCGAGTCCACCGGTACCCGATCCACACAGGTAAGTATTTTAAACTCTTGTTGTGATATACATTTTGGCTTAATGGGTTTGATGGACGTAGGCTAGTATATTAGATATTGATGGACTTTAGGCTTAGTTTAAACAACTCTCTAAATTCATAAGATTTAATCCAACTAAACAAACCCGTAAACGAGTCGCTAGGTTAGGGTGTGGCAACAGGCATACGCATGTCTAGGATTGGATTCAGGGAGAGATTGGTACTTAAGCAGTCCTAGTGACTCACCTCCTCTTCGCTGGAATCCTACCTGGTGCGTAGTGACTGTTCACCTTAGCCACAAGGATTTGTTGACGGGCCAAAATCTATAATTTAAAACCCGAAAGGGACCAGCCACCCTATTTCACAATAAAAAAAAACCCAAGTTTTGTAAAATTTCCAAAATACACCTGATTTGTGAAAATTTCCAGAATACCCCAAAATTGTAAAACTACCAAAATTTGTGAAATCACCGAAACACTCTGGTTGGCAAAATTTCTAAAATAACCTTGGTTTGTGAAAATGTCCAAAACAACCGTGATTTTATAAAATACCCATGTTTTGAAAATTTACCCGAAAACCCTTAGACTTACAAGAGTACCCAGTTTGCAAAAATAAATCTTCTAAAGTATCCCTGTAATAATAATAATAAAAACAACATCATCCAAATATCTCTATTACAAAAAGAAAATTTTCCCAAAATACCCCTCCTTTACAGAAAAAAAAACCTCTACTTTCAAAAAATCAGTAAGATACCCTATTTTCAGGAATTACGAAAAAAAACCTTGTAGGACAAAATTACGGAAATACCCATGGGTAGTGAAACGACGAAAAATACTCTTACTTGATGAACGTGAATTTATGGATGCTACTTATACATTGATGTGTGATGGTTGAATGTAGGTGGTTACTAGAGCTAGGAGATACAAACTTGAGACTGAAACCCGTAGATATAATTTTGAATTCAAAAGAACTACTCCTGAAACTACTGTCCATAAGATTGTTCGTGGTTAATCAGTGAAAGAAATTAATAACTCATAAAATTTCTAATCAGATAAACGTAAATCGATAGAATGAGTACAAAGAGTCTATTGGTAAAGTGGCGAAGTGTTGGTGATAGGTGAAAGGGGGAACTGTTTGTCAAATGTGGTGTCTGCCTTAAGAGCAGAAAGGATGGTGAGAAAAGGATGCGAGGCAATTTTAATGTTTGTTCGGGCTCTAGAAGCCAAGGAACTAACTGTTGGGGACGTTAGGACGGTGAAGGAAATTCCTGTTTTCCCAGAAGAGATTCCGGGATTACCCCCGGATCGTGAAGTGGAGTTCGGTATTGATCTTCTTCTAGGAACAACGCCAGTATCTATTGCTCCGTATAGGATGGCACCAAAGGAGTTGGTGGAATTGAAAGCACAAATTCAGGAGTTGCTGGATAGAGGGTTATTGGAATCAGAGTGCACAGCGTGAGCATAGTGTTGTAGGTTAGGTTGTACGACTGTTCCTGTAGTTGGAAATTTCGAGGATGAAATTTCTTTAAGGGGGTAGAACTGTAACATCCTAAATTTTTGGGCCTATGCATTTAATGTATGGTTATGTTTAATGTGAGTGTTAGGGGTTCAGAATGGGCTCAGGTTTGGGCCGAGGCTGTAGTTAAAATTCTTGTTTGAACACTTTGGTGGAAAGCTTGTTAAGTTAGGGCATAACATATATTAGCTGTGTTTTAAAACACAAATGGGCTTGTGGCCCAGTGGCAAAATGGCGCCACTAAAAGGGAAGGGAGTTGGCGTCAATTGAAGGTCCAAGGTTCGAGTAGCCTGGTACCTTTTATTTTAAATATTTTCGACATTTATAAGAGCAGTAGTGGAGTTCGGCAATGATGCTTAAATTTAGGAATTTACTTAATGTGATAATAAGGTGGATAATGTGCTGATAAAAGGAAAGAAGAGGTGGTGTTATCCATGCTACTTGAGGATGAGTGAACAGATGTAGATAAGGGAGAAAATCTAGGAATTATCAAGTAAGCTAGGAGGTGGCCGAATTTCCATCTCTTGGAGGGGTGCCGAATTTTCCCTTTTTATTTGCTTAATTCTTAGTTATCAGAAAAGGCACTTTCAATTTTTGATAGGTAAGTGCCGAAATTTCTATAAATAGGGGGGATAGCTCATCAATTCCGGCATTTGGAACCCCATTCTTTTCTTCTTTCCCTGTGCCGAAATTCTCAGTCTTCCTCTGAAATTTCTTTTCTTTTGATTTCTTCAAAAGCCGAAACCTCCCAATCTCCTCAACATCTTCTCTTCTCATCTCCATAGCCGAATACCCCTATTTCCTTATGCCGATTTCTCCAACCAAAAAGTCGAAACTACTTAGATTTCTTCTGATCTTCTCAAAAAGCCGAAATCTCTAAGGGGTAGTCGAATTCTTTATGTAAAGGTGAGTGTCGATTTTTCTATCTCTTCACTTTCTCTTTCGGGTTTTGGAAGACAAAGCCGAAAAGCTAATGGTTTAATGGTTTTATGTATTCTCTTGTTGGGCGACATTCGGGAATTGAAGTAGATCTCTTAGATCTAAAAGCCAGAAACACTAGCCCCCGAATCTCATATCACTTTTCGAGATTTCAAGGTAAGGATTTCAATTCTTCTTAAGGTGATCAACCGTTTCCTTTTCGTTAGTTGTGCCTTAACCTAATGTTTCGTTACCAGCCTCTGAACAACACCTTAGGCAGATAACGGTTGTGTCAGCTATGGATAGCGTCGACGTAAAAAGTCTTGTTCTAACGATAATCAGGTGTGTAGATCTCTAACACACTAGTTAACTATAATCTATATGTGTTATGGGTTAAAAAGCTGGAAAGTGGCTGTGTGACAGTCGAATACAACCCTAAAAAGGGTTAGGCAAGGATGCCAGGTACGTAATCATAAAAATCTCTATGTGCATCGAAATGTATGTAAGCCTGCTTTCTTAATGTTGGTATGATGTTTTATGTGTGTATGCATGGGGTGGGATTATGATAATGAAGGGGAAGTGCATGATAGGTCACTTGGTGATCGGTGGTTAAACCACAAAATCTGAAATTAGGTCACAATAGTGATCGGTCGCTAAGCCACGTTATATTATGAGGTCACATAGTGATCGGTGGCTATGCCACGTTTAATGAATCCTGAATAATAGGAATAGGTAGTACGACTGTCATTATGGTGTGTAGCGGATGGAGGGTTGATTGTAGAAATCCCCAAGGTGTGATGGTCGGTACGGGTTGGTGTGTAGAGGATGTAATTCTAGGTTGGGTTGGGCTATGCATCATTTATTATTTATCATGTGATTATGATTGTTGCCTTTACGTATGGGCCAGGGCTCATAATGTGTTTGTGGGCCTCAGGTCATTGTATTTCGGGATTTACACACTGAGTCTTGGTGACTCACCCTTTCATTTTCCTCTACTCTTTCAGATGAGCAGTAGATCGTGGACATGGGAGCCGAGACGGACTCGAGTGGCCATCAAGTTTTACTTCTATTGATTATTTTTTATTTTCTTTAAGTTTTTTTTATATTTTGGGAATATTTATGTAATAAGGCCCCATAGTTTACCTTCATCTAGTAGTTTTTAATATTTGCAACTTATGAAACCATGTCAAAGGTTTAAATATACGAAATAATAATAATACAAGGTTTTCTTTACAAAAGTCACTTGTTTATTCAAATTTTGTCTAATTAACTTATGATTTTCTAAAGCAAACTCAGCAAAAGTTTTCAATGTACAACCCGTAGCATACTTGATCTGGTCGAAACTTATAGGCCGGGTTTGGGGTGTTACACTTCCTCCATCTTGGAAAGACTTTAAAATAAGTCTAAAATATAAGAAAGAGGAAATATCTCTTGAGGCTTTGGCAAACCATCTTCATATTGAAGAAGAATATCGAAAGCAAGATCAAAACCTAAATTATGAAAATGACAAAGTGCATGTTACGGAGGAAGTACAGACTACTAAACCATTTAAGAGAAAGTTCAAATAGATTTATAGAACACCTAAGTACAAAAAAGAAACAAAATGGCTCATGTTATCATTGTGGTAAGCCGGGACATTTCAAGAATGAATGTTGATTTTTAAAGAAAAAAATCATCTTTTAAGGCTGACAATAACGAAAAGTTTGTTGCAATGATATCTAAAATTAATATGACACAAGATGATAATACATGGTAGATTGATACTGAGCAACTAAACATGTGTGCAAAGACAAAAGCATATTCACAAAGTTTACACAATGTAAAAATGACAATGTCTTGTACTGGGAAATTCTTCCACCACATCAATCAAAGGCAAAGGGTCTGTTGAACTACAATTTACTTCTGGAAAGGTTTTAACCTTAAATGATGTATATTATGTACCAGAAATTAGGAAGTATTTAGTGTTTGGAAGTTTGTTAATTAAGTTTGGTTTCAAACTTGTTTTTGAGGCAAATAAGTTTATTTTGTCTAAGGGAGGAATTTTT
The DNA here is from genome assembly GCA_025503065.1 of Gossypium bickii. Taxonomy (NCBI): domain Eukaryota; kingdom Viridiplantae; phylum Streptophyta; class Magnoliopsida; order Malvales; family Malvaceae; genus Gossypium; species Gossypium bickii. The sequence goes on along the minus strand of CP106719.1, from coordinate 92,984,162 downwards.
GTAGGAAATGGTATATGTATGAGAGCATGTTCAAACTCAATGTTATTAATAAGAATAAAAATACTATTTCTATTTATATGGTTGAATCTTCTTGTTTATGGCATTACAGATTAGATCATTTGAATTATAGAAAATTGAATGACATGTGTAGGTTATCTAATTCTTGTTTTTAATAATAATATTGAAAAATGAAATACATGTATGTCGACTAAAACTACAAGAAACACTTTCCCCAAGGTTAAAAGGAAAACAAATTTGCTTGGTTCGATACATAGTGATTTTTGTGACATACATAATACTCCTACATTAGGAAAGAAATATTTTGTTACTTTTATTGATGATTGTTCTAGATATTGTTATGTATATTTATTGCATTCAAAAGATGAAATACTTGATAAATTTAAAGTTTATAAATCTGAAGTTGAACTTCAGTGTGAATCATTTATCAAGTGCTTAAGATTTGATAGATGTGGAGAATACTATAATCCAAGTTATTTTAAATCTACTGGAACTGTCCATCAAGTTTCAGCCCCATACACACAACAACAAAATGGTGTAGCTGAAAGGAAAAATAGACTTGACTGAAATGGTAAATTCAATGTTATCATATTCAGGTCTTGGACAAGGTTTTTAGGGAGAAGTTGTTCTAACATCTTATCATATATTGAATAGAATTCCTAATAAGAAAACTAAAATAACCCCCTATGAAAAATAGAAGAAAAGGAAACCAATCCTTAATTTTTTAAAGGTTTGAGACTATAGAGTTATTGTCAAGTTCCAACACCTAAACGTAAAAAGTTTAATGAAAGAGTAATTGAATGCATATTTATAGGATATGCACATAATAGTAAGGCATATTTGTAACAGCTCGATTTAGGGCCTAGTCAGAATAGTGGTGCGAGACCACGAAACCGAGATGAATTTATGAGTTTACAAATTTTATGTCATGTTTGCATGCTAGTATGAATGTTTCATGAAACAATTTTGTTAAATTGTTGTTGAATGGTCCAAAAGGACTAAATTGCAAAAGTTGCAAAATATGAGTTTCTAGAAGCTTTTTGTATGAAATAGCTTTAGAATAATAATTATGAGTCCTTAAATAGAATTTGCCCAACATTCAATTTTTGGACAAAATTGGCCTTGAGATTGTGTTCCGACAAATTTTAGTGATAAGGGCATTTTGGTCATTTATGCATTAAATGATTAAAATGGGAAAAAGATGATATAAATCTATTCATCTTCTTCCCCCCTTGTGCCGAAAATTTGAAGACTCCATAGCTAGGGTCCTTCAACTTTTTCAAGCTTGCTAGTAAGTTCATTTTAGTCCCGTTTTTGATATTCTTCGTATTTTTGAAGTTCTCGTATTATGAATTAGCCATTTTTAGCAATTAAATGAGCTAAGATGCAAGTTCAAAAATTTACCCATGAATGACATGTTTGCTAAATGATGTTTCGTGGGAGTTTATGAGAGTTTGATGTTAGATAAACATCTTTTCCTTAATGAATTTCCTGAAAAATGATAGTATGGACCATTTTGCAATAGTTATAAAATTGGTCATACCTATTGGAAATAGAAAGAATTGATGAATGTTATAGTAGAGAAAATGATTCAGCTAAGCATTAAGTTTAAGGAAGTTACATGAAAATCATTTTACGAGCCTAGGGGCAAAAGTGCGAATATGAAAAAGTATAGGGACAAATTAGTAATTTTTCCAAAGTATGAGTTATGAGTCAATTCAGTCAATATGATTATTAAATAAACTATTTATGATTATAGATCTAGAAAACGAAGCCAGATCGAAATCGAGGCAAGAACAAAGTCGAGGACTAAATTGCATAACTACATACATTTTGTATATTGAGGTAAGTTTGTATGATTTCTAAGTTTTATTAATTTCTATCATTGAATTGCTTAATAAAATGTATATTGTATTTACGGAATGCTTACTGTTTTTTGAATAAAGAAATCAATGAAATTAATTACGAGCAAGTCCCGATTGAAGAAGAATTGCCCAGGATACTCGATCCATCACATGAGACAAGAAAGTCCGTATAAGACCATGCCAAGGCATGGCATCGGAAATCAAGCAAGTTATCATGTAAGTCCAAGGCAAGCTTGGCATTGAACAGATATCATGTAAGTCCAAGGCAAGCTTGACATTGTTTCAAGAAGAGATATTCCATGTAAGTCCATATTTAGAATATGGCTTTGGTATCAAGTTCGTGGCAAGAGATTTAGTATCCTCGGTTAATCGCAGAAATTCATCGAGCAAACGAGTAAAGTTGAAATGTGATAACAAGAAAGTTAAGAAAGCAAAGTTATCATCAAGTTGAAATTGGGCATTATTTATGTTATGAATGACGAGTTAGAGATCATAATTATTATGTTTAATTATGCTGATCAATGTGATCAAGTGGTACAGGTACCTTGTTTACCTTGCAAGTATGAGAATAGTAAGTATCATGAGACAAGTAAAAATCATGTATGAGTAAGTAAGCTTTATAGCTGAAATTATGATACCATTGTTATGTCAAATGGTTTATATTAATCAAGTCATTCTATTATGAGTTATACATGCAAACTTACTAAGCTAAGTGCTTACGTCTTTAATTCTTTCTTTCTATGTAGTCCAGCCAAGCTAATTTGTGGATCATTGGAGTCGGAGCTCGTAGCACACTATCAACCCTTATTTTGGTATAGCCAAATTATTTTATTAAGTATGGCATGTATAGGAAGCATTCATTTTGAAAACATGTTTTGAGAAAAGCCATTGGATAGGCTATCGAGTTTATTATTCTTTTGTATATGGCTAAGTGGTTGGCCAAATGGTTTAAGTTGGTTCGTATATAGAAATCAATGAAATATGTAGTATTATTCATGAAAGATGTGTTATTGTTAAATTGTTGATTTAAGTATGATCTTTATTTCAGGGTGGTAAATGGCTTGGAAAATAGCCAGTAAGTGCCCACACGGTTAGACACACGGGCGTGTGTCTAGACCATGTGAACCCTGCACTTTAAAGTTTTAAATCAGGATATGACACGGTTATCTTACACGGCCGTGTGTATGAACCGTGTAAGACACACGGTCAAAGCATGGGCATGTGCCCAGGCCGTGTGATTAAAGTCAGTAGCTTCCCACGGTTGTGAACACGGGCGTGTCAAGGCTGTGTGATTAAAGTCAGTAACTCCCCACGGTTGTAGACATGGGCATGTCTAAGGGTACAAAGGTGTGTCCCAAGTAACATGGGCGTGTGAACTCTGCTTCAAAATTTAGTTTTCGATTAAGTGTCTGAAAGTTTTCAGATAAGTGTTTAAGGCCTCGTAAGCCCATTATACGTATGATTTGACCAAGAAAGAAAAGTTTTAAGTTGGTTCAAAATTTTTACAGCCCGTAAAAGTATGTTTTAGTAAGTCAAGCATAGTAATGTCTCGTATCTAGTTCTAGCATCAAACTCGGGTATGGGGTGTTACATTTAGTGGTATTAGAGCTATGGTTTAGTCGGTTCTAGGACTAACGTAGCACGAGCATGAGTCTAGCTATACATGCCATATGTAAGAATGTTTTTATAATGATAGTGTGATGACTCCTGACAATTAAATTATGTTTATATATATAGTAAATGGATCCCGAAGGAAATGTGGCGGATGACGTAGAAAGTAATGCCCCGGCTCCCGCTGAGGGGACAGTGCCGAGCGAGAATGAGAATAGATCGACTACGGTGAGTCAAAGAAAAGGAGAAAAGGCTAGAGAAGCCTTCCTCCACATGATGAATACATGGTATACGGAGTCCGTACGTGCGAACCCGAATGCACAGCCTCCTCCACCCCCGCCTGTTCCACAACCTACTCCAGTAGCCCCTCAAGTGGTAGAGGTTGTAAGAGGAGATAAACCTCCAATCGATAGGATCAGGAAACATGGGGCCGAAGAATTCCGGGCTAAAAGAGATGATGATCCAGAGAAAGCTGAGTTCTGGTTGGAAAATACCATCAGGGTATTTAATAAGCTGTCATGCACCCCTGAAGAATGCATGAAGTGTGTAGTCTCCCTCTTAAGAGACTCTGCTTACCAATAGTGGAACACCCTTGTGTCGGTTGTACCGAGGGAAAGAGTCACATGGGAATTCTTCCAAGAAGAATTCAAGAACAAGTATATCAGCCAAAGCTTTGTAGACCAGAAAAGGAAATAATTCCTAGAACTGAAGCAAGGCAAAATGTCAGTGATCGATTATGAGCGTGAGTTTGCACGACTCGGCAAGCACGCTCGCGAATCTGTTTCCACTGAAGCCATCATGAGTAAAAGGTTTGAAGATAGGTTAAATGAGGACATCAAATTGGTTGTTGTCGTCCTAGAGCTAAAGGAATTCGTTGTGTTAGTAGAGAGGGCTTGTAAAGCCGAGGAACTGATAAAGGAGAAGAGAAAGTCTGAAATAGAGACTCGTGACTCTAGAAAGAGACAGTGGAATAAGTCATTCCAATCTTCATCCAAGAAGTCAAGAGATTTCTCTACTCGATCAGCTACTTCCACTAGGTTTTCAAGAAAAGACAAGAGTGAGCAGTATTCGGGAAATAAAGCACAGACGACTTCAATTGCAAGTGTTGGAAATTTTAGATTTGACAGACCTGAATGCCCACAGTTCCCAAGACCACTTTATAAAAGATTGTCCAGAAATTATGAAAGAAGATAAAGCTCAGATCCCGAGATCCGGGAGTGTGGTCCGAGGAAGACAGCAGAATAACCTAGGAAGTGGAGGAATTGGAAGAGGTAAACCCAGAGAGCAGGCCGCAAGACCCGAGGGTAGAGCGCCTGCAAGGACTTATGCCATTCGCGCTCACGAAGAGGCATCTTCCCCTGATGTTATTACGGGTACCTTTTCTCTTTACAATATCAAAGTTATTGCTTTAATAGATCCCGGATCCATACACTCTTACATTTGTATGAAATTAGTATCCGAATTGAGTATGCCTATAAATTCTACATAATTTATGATTAAAGTGTCTAATCCTTTAGGCAAGAGTGTGTTAGTTGCTAAAATTTGTAAAGATTGTCCATTAATGATTAGAGGTCATTGCTTTAAAGCAAATCTTATGTTATTACCATTTGAGGAATTCGACCTCATTCTTGGTATGGACTGGTTGACCACTCATAATGTGATTGTTAATTGTGGGAAGAAATACATTGAGATGAGATGTGAAAATAGGGATATTCTTCATGTAGAATCAGATGAACATGATAGATTGCCGGTAATGATTTCTAATATAACGGCACAGAGATGTTTAAGAAAAGGGTATGAAGCATATCTAGCCTTTGTGATGAATGATAAAGAAACAGAGCTGAAAATTGAGTCAGTACTGGTAGTATGTGAATACGTGGATGTTTTTCCCGAGCAATTACCGGGACTTCCACCAGTTAGAGAGGTAGAGTTCAGCATTGAGCTAGCTCCCGGTACAGTATCGATATCTATTACTCCTTACAGAATGGCTCCAATAGAGTTGAAAGAATTAAAGTTACAGCTGCAAGAACTGACTGACAAGGGTTTTGCAAGGTCAAGTTGTTCACCATGGGGTGCTCCGGTTTTATTTGTGAAAAAGAAAGATGGCACCATTAGATTATACATCTATTATCGTCAGCTTAATAAAGTGACAGTAAATAACAAGTACCCATTGCTTAGGATCGATGATTTGTTCAATCAATTGAAAGGAGCGACTGTATTCTCCAAAATAGACTTGAGATCAGGGTACTACCAGTTAAGAGCAAAAGATTCAGGTGTGTCCAAGACTGCCTTTTGAACGAGATATGGGCATTATGAATTTTTAGTCATGCCTTTTGGGTTGACCAACACTCCTACGGTGTTCATGGACTTAATGAATCACATTTTTAGGCCTTACCTCGACAATTTTGTAGTCGTATTCATTGACGATATACTGATTTATTCTCGAGATGAGAATGAGCATGCTGAGCACCTACGAACAGTCTTACAAATTCTACGAGAAAATCAGTTGTATGCCAAGTTCAGTAAAAGTGAATTTTGGCTCAAGGAAGTGGGATTTTTGGGACATATTGTCTCGAAAGATGGAGTCCGAGTAGATCCAAGTAAGATTTCGGCTATAATAGACTGGAAGCCACCGAAGAACATTTCTAAGATTAGAAGTTTTCTAGGCCTGGCCGGTTATTACAGACATTTTATCAAGGGGTTTTCCATGATTGCAACCCCAATGACTAAATTGTTACAGAAAAATGTGAAGTTTGAGTGGACAGAACGATGTCAGCAAAGTTTCGAGAAGTTAAAAGCAATGCTAACAGAAGCTCCAGTTTTAGTACAACCCAAGTCAAGGAAAGAATTCATAATTTACAGTGATGCATCCTTAAATGGATTAGGCTGTGTACTTATGCAAGAAGGCAAAGTGATTGCTTATGCCTCCAGATAGTTGAAGCCTCAAGAGAAGAATTATCCGACGCATGATTTAGAGCTGGCTGCAATAGTCTTCACTTTGAAAATTTGGAGACACTATTTATATGGTGAGCGATGTCGAATTTTTACTGATCACAAAAGTTTGAAATACTTGATGACGTAGAAAGAGTTGAACTTAAGGCAACGGAGATGGTTAGAGTTGATAAAAGACTACGAGCTGGTCATTGACTACCATCTAGGAAAGGTGAATGTGGTCGCCGATGCTTTGAGCCTGAAGTCCCTACTTGCATTAAGGGCAATGAATTTGCGGATGACCTTCTCTGATGATGATTCTATTCTAGCTGAGTTGAGAGCTAGACCAATGTTTCTTCAAGAGATCTTTGAGGCTCAGAAAGAAGATAGCGAATTGCAAGTCAAGAGAGCTCAGTGTGAGTCAAATGTTGAATCTGACTTTCGGATTAACTCTGATGGATATTTGATGTTTAGAAATAGAATTTGTGTACCGAGAAAAGAGGAACTTATTTAGAAAATTTTGCATGAAGCATATAACGGATGTTTGTCTGTACATCCGGGAAGTACTAAGATGTATAATGACTTGAAGCAACTGTATTGGTGGCCGAAAATGAAGAAAGACATTTCAGAGTTTGTTTCCAAGTGCATGATTTGTCAGCAAGTAAAGGCTGAACACCAAGTACCTTCTGGATTACTTCAGCCCATTTTGGTTCCCGAGTGGAAATGGGACCGTATCACCATGGATTTTGTAACGGGTTTACCGATGTCACCAAGCAAGAAGGATGCTATGTGGGTTGTAGTTGATAGACTCACGAAGTCAGCCCATTTTTTATCCGTATGAGTTGATTACTCACTAGACAAGTTGGCAAACTTGTATGTTTCAGAAATAGTAAGGCTTCATGGTGTTCCTCTATCGATAATATCGGATAGAGATCCTAGATTTACATCCAGATTTTGGAAGAAGCTGCAAGAAGCCTTGGGTACAAGATTGAGTTTTAGCACAGCTTTTTACCCTCAAACTAACTGTCAGTCGGAGAGAGTAATTCAAGTGGTAGAGGATATGCTCCGATGTTGTGTTCTCGAATTTCGAGGCAGTCGGGAAAAGTTTCTCCTATTGATAGAATTTGCTTACAATAATAGCTTTTAGTCGAGCTTAAAGATGGCGCCTTATGAGGCTCTATATGGGCGTAAATGCAGAACACCTTTTATTTTGGACTGAACTCAAAGAAAACCAAATTCATGGGATTGATTTGGTTAGAGAAGCTGAAGAGAAAGTTAAAGTGATACGAGAATGTTTGAAAGCTGCATCAGACAGACAAAAGTCCTATTGGGATTTAAAGAAAAAAGAGATAGAGTATCAAGTCGGGGATAAAGTTTTCTTGAAAGTGTTGCCGTGGAGAAAAGTTCTCAGATTTGGCCGAACGGGCAAGTAGCTTATCATTTAGCTTTGCCATCAGAATTAGAAAAGATACATGATGTATTTCACGTGTCAATGTTACGACGCTACAAGTTAGACCCTTTACATGTAATTACCTCGTCAGAAGTTGAGATTCATCCCGACATGACTTATGGTGAAGAACCAATCAAGACTTTGGCTCGGGAAATCAAGCAGTTAAGAAATAAAAGTATTGCTTTAGTGAAAGTATTGTGGCAAAAACATGGGATATAGGAAGCTACGTGGGAAACAGAAGAGAATATGAGAAACTAGTATCCAAACCTTTTTGCTGGTAAGATTTTTGAGGACGAAAATCCCTAAGGGGGAGAGAATTGTAACAGCCCGATTTAGGGCCTAGTCGGAATAGTGGTGCGAGACCACGAAACTGAGATGAATCTATGAGTTTACAAAGTTTATGTCATGTTTGCATGCTAGTATGAAAGTTTCATGAAATAATTTTGTTAAATTGTTGTTGGATGGTCCAAAAGGACTAAATTGCAAAAGTTGCAAAATCTGAGTTTCTAGAAGCTTTTTGTATGAAATAGCTTTAGAATAATAATTATGAGTCCTTAAATTGCAATTTTCCCAAAATTCAATTTTTGGACAAAATTGGCCTTGAGATGGTGTTATGGAAAATTTTAGTGATAAGGGCATTTTGGTCATTTAATGCATTAAACGATTAAAATGGGAAAAAGATGATATAAATCTATTCATCTTCTTCCCCCCTTGTGCCGAAAATTTGAAGACTCCATAGCTAGGGTTCTTCATCTTTTTCAAGCTTGCTAGTAAGTTCATTTTAGCCCCGTTTTTGATATTCTTCTTATTTTTGAAGTTCTCGTATTATGAATTAGCCATTTTTAACTATTAAATGAGCTAAGATGCATGTTCAAAAATTTACCCATGAATGACATTTTTGCTAAATGATGTTTTATGGGAGTTTATGAGAGTTTGATGTTAGATAAACATCTTTTCCTTAATGAATTTCATGATAAATGATAGTATGGACCATTTTGCAATAGTTATAAAATTGGTCATATCTATTGGAAATAGAAAGAATTGATGAATGTTATAGTAGAGAAAATGATTCATCTAAGCATGAAGTTTAAGGAAGTTGCATGAAAATCATTTTACGAGCCTAGGGGCAAAAGTGCGAATATGAGAAAGTATAGGGGCAAATTAGTAATTTTATCAAAGTATGAGTTATGAGTCAATTTAGTCAATATGATTATTAAATGACCTATTTATGATTATAGATCAAGAAAAATGAAGCCCGGATCGAAATCGAGGCAAGAACAAAGTCGAGGACTAAATTGCATAACTACATACATTTTGTATATTGAGGTAAGTTTGTATGATTTCTAAGTTTTATTGATTTCTATCATTGAATTGCTTAGTAAAATGTATATTTTATTCATGGAATGCTTAATGTTTTGTGAATAAAGAAATTAATGAAATTAATTACGAGCAAGTCCCGATTGAAGAAGAATTGCCCAGGATACTCGATCCATCACATGAGACAAGAAAGTCCGTATAAGACCATGCCAAGGCATGGCATCGGAAATCAAGCAAGTTATCATGTAAGTCCAAGGAAAGCTTGGCATTAAACAGATATCATGTAAGTCCAAGGCAAGCTTGGCATTGATTCAAGAAGAGATATTCCATGTAAGTCCATATTTAGAACATGGCTTTGGTATCAAGTTCGTGGTAAGAGATTTAGTATCCTCGGTTAATCGCGGAAATTCATCGGGCAAATAAGTAAAGTTAAAATGTCATAACAAGAAAGCTAAGAAAGCAAAGTTATCATCAAGTTGAAATTGAGTATTATTTATGTTATGAATGACGAGTTAGAGATCATAATTATTATGTTTAATTATGCTGATCAATGTGATCAAGTGGTACAGGTACCTTGTTTACCTTACAAGTATGAGAATAGTAAGTATTATGAGATAAGTAAAAATCATGTATGAGTAAGTAAGCTTTATAGCTGAAATTATGATACCATTGTTATGTCAAATGGTTTATATTAATCAAGTCATTCTATTATGAGTTATACATGCAAACTTACTAAGCTAAGTGCTTACGTCTTTAATTCTTTCTTTCTATGTAGTCCCGCCAAGCTAATTTGTGGATCATTGGAGTCAGAGCTCGTAGCACACTATCAACCCTTATTTTGGTATAGTTAGATTATTTTATTAAGTATGTCATGTATAGGAAGCATTCATTTTGAAAACATGTTTTGAGAAAAGCCATTGGATAGGCTATCAAGTTTATTATTCTTTTGTATATGGCTAAGTGGTTGGCCAAATGGTTTAAGTTGGTTCGTATATAGAAATCAATGAAATATGTAGTATTATTCATGAAAGATGTGTTATTGTTAAATTGTTGATTTGAGTATGATCTTTATTTCAGGGTGGTAAATGGCTTGGAAAATAGCCAGTAAGTGCCCACACGGTTAGACACACGGGCGTGTGTCTAGGCCGTGTGAACCCTGCACTTTAACGTTTTAAATCAGGATATGCCACGGTTATCTTTCACGGCCATGTGTATGAACCGTGTAAGACACACGGTCAAAGCATGGGCATGTGCCCAGGCCGTGTGATTGAAGTCAGTAGCTTCCCACGGTTGTAAACACGGGCGTGTAAAGGTCGTGTGATTAAAGTCAGTAACTCCCCACCGTTGTAGACATGGGCATGTCTAAGGGTACACGGACGTGTCCCAAGTAACATGGGCGTGTGAACTCTGCTTCAAAATTGAGTTTTCAATTAAGTGTCTGAAAGTTTTCGGATAAGTGTTTAAGGCCTCGTAAGCCCATAATACGTATGATTTGACCAAGAAAGAAAATTTTTAAGTTGGTTCAAAATTTTTACAGCCCGTAAAAGCATGTTCTAGTAAGTCAATCATAGTAATGTCTCGTATCCAGTTCTAGCATCGGACTCGGGTATGGGGTATTACGATATAAGTTCATGGTAATTGAACCAAATGATTAGATTTCAATTAATACTATTATTGAATCAAGATATGCTAATTTTGATGAAAATTGATTTAATTCTATTTTAAGACAATTACAGCCACAACAATTGATTCGTTCTTCAAATGAGAATGAGATTCCATTAGAATAAATTGATAATAATGATGAATTTTGTCAAGAACCAAAAAGAAGTAAGAGGATTAAAAAGGTCAAAGATTTTGGACCAGATTTCATTATGTTTATTGTAGAAGGAAAAATGTGAAAGTATATGCAATAAGATACCTTATTGTTATAATACAAAATCTGATCCTATTACATTTGAAGAGGCAATGAAATATCAAGACTCTAATTTTTGGAAAGAAGCAATAAATGATTAGATGGATTCAATAATGAGAAATCAAACTTGGATTTTAGTTGATCTTCCACTGGGTTCCAAACCAATAGGTTATAAATAGATCTTCATAAAGAAAAATGAAGGTCGATGGAACTATTGATAAATTTAAAGCAAAGTTGGTAGCCAAAGGTTTTACACAAAAATAAGGTATAGATTACTTAGATACCTATGCTCCAATAGCAAGAATTGCTACAATTAAACTCTTAATATCACTTACCTCTATATATAATTTGGTTATTCACCAAATGGATGTTAAAACTGCATTTTTAAATGGTGAATTGGAAGAGAAGTGTACATGGAACAACCAGAAGGATTTGATGTTCCAGGACAGGAGCATAAGGTATTTAAGCTTGTTAAATCTTTATATGAACTTAAATAAGCACTAAAACAATGGCACCAAAAGTTTGACAAGGTTGTTTTAGCTGATGGCTATAAAATAAATGAATCTGATAAGTGCATATATAGCAAATTTGAAAATGGAAAAGGTGTCATAATTTGCTTATATGTAGATGACATGCTCATTTTTTGCACGAATTTGGAACAAATAGAAAACACAAAGAAATTCTTGTCAAACAACTTTGCTATGAAAGATATGAGTGTAGTAAATGTTATTCTTGAGATTAAAATAATCCGAGATGAAAACACTATAGCTTTATTACAATCATATTACATTGAAAAGGTGCTTAAAAAGTTTGATATTAGTATATAATAATGGTAGGAAAATTGATCAATTGAAATATGCAAGTCTAATTGGTTGTCTTATGTACATAATGACTTGTACAATACCAGATATTACATATGCTGTTGGGAAATTGAGTAGGTACACAAGTAATTCAAGTAGTTTGCATTGACAAGCTTTGAATAGAGTATTTAGGTACTTAAAGAAAACTATTAACTATGGATTGCGTTATAATGGATATCCTCTAGTTTTAAAAGGGTATTCGGAGGCTAGTTGGGTTACAAGTTTGGAAGATCATGCATCTACTAGTAGATAGATCTTCATTCTTGGTGGAGGAGTCATTTCTTGGGGTTCCAAGAAACAAACATGTATTACTGATTCCACCATAGCAGCAGAATTTATTGCATTAACCGCTGCATCTACAGTAGCAGAATAGTTAAGAAATTTGCTTTATGATGTACATTTATGGCCTAAGACAATTTCACCTATTTCTATTCGTTGTGACAGTGAGGCTACTTTAGCAAAGGCATATAGCCAAGCATATAATGGAAAGTCTAGACACATTGGATTAAAACATAGCTATGTTCGTCAATTAATCTCTTATGGAGTGATCACTATTAATTATGTGAGGTCAAGTGAAAATTTGGCGGATCCTTGGACAAAATGTCTTGCTAGAGTTCAGTAAAAAGGACCTCAAAATGGATGAGAATCAAGCCCATTAATTAGAGTCACTTAGCACTATAAATAAATCCATTCTAAGATTAAAGTGCTAGGTACCCATAATGATAAGGGAATGATGAGTAATGTACTCTTAATGGACCCATAACATAAATATGTTAGAATGTTATAATTACGAGAATACTCTTAATAGGATCTACCTATGAGAGTAGAAGTGTGGCCGCTTCTAGGAGCTCAAGGACTTGGCTTTGACAACACTCATGAAAAGAGGACACAGACACATGACATAATAGTGTCCCTAGATACTATGCATTGATCGATGTTGAAATCATTGTGTGAGATGTGTTCGGTTAATCAAATGGAATAGTTGGTTCAAAGCTTAGTCTACCATGCAATTTCGATTAATTTTAACATATTTTCACTAAATGAATGTTCAATCGTAAGACATTTTTATTTATGCAAATTGATTTCCAAGAATATCAAGATCTAAATTTTTTTTGAAAATGATGGGAAATTGTTGGAATATTTTCAAATATTTATAGTTTTCCAATAACTATAAATGAATAGTTGTAATTAATCAAAAGATAAATCTTTTGGTCATTAGTCAAAAGTTATATTATTTGATTTTTGAAAAAGAATTATAACTATTCAAACAATATTATTTGAACAGTTATAATATTAAATGAATAATTATGTGTTTATTTTAAAGACATTATTATTCAGAAAGACACCTATTGAAATATGTCTCTATGAAGATATACGAAAATTCCTATAAATAGGAATGAAATTTCATTTGGAAGACACACCAACAAATTCTAAAATTCTTTCTTTCCTTCCTCCATTTTCTAATATTATTAGATTATTCTATAAAGTATTACTGCAGAAATCCTTTGTAGAAATTGAGTTTCTTGTTATACATTACTCAGTACTTAGTGTACTATTCTCGTCAATGCAAAATGCAAATAGTCATTGGCTTTATTGTATCCTCGAGGTTAATTTACTTGAAACTCTTTTGCACACTGAAGATAAGTAGGAGCGAATATAACCTTAAAGATGTGGCTTGATACAACCTTAGAGCCTTGTTCTGTTTCTTCTTTTTCTATTCGAATTTCGTTTGTGTTTGAGATTTTTCTCACCGGAGATTTGTACTAACATACTCTTAATACGTGAGGGCTAAGTAATGGTGGTTCTAAATAATAGTGGTTCGCCATATCTTATGTGAAGACGATGGTTGTGCAAATCATTTAAATTTAACACTGGACAGCACCGATGAACTAATCTGTTTACATAACCCGCCTAATAGTATTCTCCTTTGCTGTAAGCGGATGTTCTTACGCACCGTAGAACAAGATTTTAGATTTATTTTTTTATTCTCTTCTTTTTGTATAGATATATATATATTCACTTGGCCATTTAGAGGTGTTCATGGGCCGGGCTCAAAAAATGGGCCTAAATTTTTTCTCAAGCAAGCCCATATAAAATGCTAAAGTCAGAAGGCTGACTACCGCCTGTATTAAATTTTTATATTATTTTATATAATTTTAAATATATATATAATACATCAAAAATACTAAAAAAATCAAAATAAATATTTCCCAACAAATTGAAAAGAAATTTTAAAAAAAATATGTAGACTTAAATAACACTAAGATAGATATAACTTAACAAGCAAATACTTCTAAAATAATAATAAAATTAACAAATGCCTTTAAAATAATAACAAAATTAACAATAAAATAAGTTTTATACAATATTTAATCAATAACAATAAAATAGTAGCAACATAATAGTAATATGGTAGCAAAATAGGGAGAAAACAACAAGAAAATAACACTCAAAAAAAAAAAAATTAACGCTTTTTTTGTCATTTAGTAATCTGAGTAATGCCCGCCAAAAAAAATACCTTACCCGAGGCGGCCTATTTTTTTAAATGGGCCTTATTTTTATCCAAGTTCCATTTTTCGAAACTTATATTTTCGCTTTCAAACCCTCTCAAATTTCTATCTGCCCCGTGAACACCTCTAGGCCTTTTGAAAAATCTAGACTTTTTTAAATGTTTACTTTTTTTTTTACACATATGATAAATATCTTGATTTTTAAATTATGCAATTAAAAATGACGGTTGAAACATTGATTCAGAAACAAATTTAAAAATAAATTTAAAATATTTATTATATTATTTTAGAATAATATATTTAAAAGAATTTCTGCTAACTAAATATTTTTTATAAATTTATTATTAATTAATTAAAAATTAAAAAAATAAAACCCCAAACGAAAGAAAGGGAATTGATTTAGATATCTATCAAAAGAATCCAGTAAAAATTACGTGGCATAACAGTAGCCTCAAATCTGTTGAAAGAAAATCTAACATGGGGGAATCCACATCCAATAGATTGCTGCTGACATGTACATTTCCTGATTCACATAAATCGCCACAACAATCGGCAAACAAAACCAAGTCTAATCTAAAAGCTCTCAGGCATCACCATGGCAACCTCTGCTATCCAACAATCTGCTTTCGCTGGCCAAACAGCTTTGAAGCAGTCCAATGAGCTCGTCTGCAAGGTCGGTGCCGTCGGTGGTGGTCGCGTTTCCATGCGTAGAACCGTCAAAAGTGCTCCAACCAGCATCTGGTACGTTACATTTTGTTGCATGCATTATTCTATTTTATGAGCAAAAAACATGAGAGAGAGGGAAATATTGTTTTGATTACTTATAAACAGGTATGGCCCTGACCGCCCAAAGTACTTGGGTCCATTCTCTGACCAAATCCCATCATACCTGACCGGTGAATTCCCTGGGGACTACGGGTGGGACACTGCTGGATTATCAGCTGACCCAGAGACATTTGCCAAGAACCGTGAGCTTGAGGTGATCCACTGTAGGTGGGCTATGCTTGGTGCCCTTGGCTGTGTTTTCCCTGAAATTCTTTCTAAGAATGGTGTGAAGTTTGGAGAGGCGGTTTGGTTCAAGGCTGGTTCCCAAATCTTCTCCGAGGGTGGCCTTGACTATCTTGGCAACCCAAACCTCATCCATGCTCAGAGTGTTCTTGCTATCTGGGCTTGCCAAGTTGTGCTCATGGGATTTGTTGAAGGGTACAGAGTTGGTGGTGGACCACTCGGTGAAGGACTCGACCCAATTTACCCAGGTGGTGCTTTTGATCCGCTTGGATTGGCTGATGACCCTGATGCCTTCGCGGAATTGAAGGTTAAGGAGATCAAGAACGGCCGCCTGGCAATGTTCTCCATGTTTGGGTTCTTCGTCCAGGCTATTGTCACTGGAAAGGGTCCCATCGAGAACCTTTTCGACCACCTTGCTGATCCGGTGGCCAACAATGCTTGGGCTTATGCCACTAACTTTGTCCCCGGAAAATGAACAACTTAGATGGAGTCAGTCATAGATGTGTCTTTGAAAGCTGTAATGTTAATCACTGTTCAGTATGAATGTGGTTTCGCTGCTTATCTTTGGAGCTTTTGTATCATTAATGCTTTGATCTTTTGTAATTGAAATAGTATTTTCTTGATATCACTAAAGCATGATTTTCCGCAGCACATAAGATGAACATCTGTGGCACATATCTATATTAATCATTTATTTTCCAAAAAAAATAAAAAAAATTCCTAGTCATTTACCTTAACACACTGAAGTTAATACGAGGATCTAATTCTTACAATTTATGTTGGAATAAGTATTTATTCCAGCCAAGAGCTGAGGCAATTCATTTTTGAAATGAAGAAAGTAGCTATTATCTCTAGTAGAAATTTTCACGACCATAGATTCTAGAAAGAAGTTTAGTTTAATCCAATGCTTAACTCATGTTGGTTCATATAGAATCACCTTCAAAACGTGACATTCATCAAAATTGAGAGTTTAATCTCAACATTTGTGATTCTTTCCTCCAATTTTACACCACCATTGTCATTGTTTTGGCAGATAAGTAGCATCGGCAGTATCTAAAGTTTAACAGATGGTTCCACCAAAGATAAACCATCTACTTAGCAATGAAAGCTAATTTGGAATAGCCAGTGTTAGTAGGAAGTATAGATCAAATTTAAAATATCTCCTCGTATCGAGGTGGGACTTGAACTTAAATGACTTAAACTTAAATACTCAAAAACTTCGATTTTTGTTATCATTACCAAAATCTTGTTAACTATATTTATTTATAAATTAGAACTTAAGTTTAGCCTTTAACTATTCAATCACCCCAGTTTTACCAATTGAACTAAATTGAGGATATAATTATCCCACAACAAGTTTATTGTATGGCACGGCATGCCAAAGGGATGTCAAACAAAAGAGATCATAATACCATGAATTTGTCTTCACCCTTTTGTTTTCAATTGCGGGGTCTCCGGAGAATGTGGTTCAACTAAATCTAATAGTAACATGTTCTATGGTTAAATTAATGGACATATGCATAGGACAATGTTTTATTATCCATACTTTTTGTGTTTTCATCATTGATTTTGGAAATGAAGTTCATTGTTTCTATTGCCTTTTACATATGACAACATCAGATTTATTATTTACATTATCAATACGATCAGAATCTAATTACATGATTACCATTAGACTTATGAAATTAAATGAAGTCTTTGATATAATTTCATAAATAAAAAGAAACTAAAGGACCTAAAGAAAACTCCGAAAATTATTATTTTCTGATGCTCTGCCTTTTGCCCCTAAAATATAAATGAAATAAAACAAAGGTGTAAGTTGAAATCAAATAAAAAGAAACAATATGCATCCAAAACGTGCCAGTGAATGCACCATCTTCTTCGAAGCTAACTTGGATTTTTCAAAGACAAGCCAACACTTGATTACCTAACCATTGATTCCCCAACAAAGCTTGCTTCCAAATACTACTCTCCAAACCCATTTGGACTCTCATCTCTCACGCTTTATCCTCCCTTAAACAAACTACATTTGCCTACATCCATCAACCCACCCCTGCCTACACTAGCCTCTATACTTTTCTTCTTGTATTTTGCTGCACAGCGGTCGATTCTCCTTTAATATTACATCACCCACAATCATTTGGGATGCCAACAAATTAGTATACATTAATGCAGGGACTTAAATGCTGCCGCAGACCCATTTTCGGTTGTATCGTATCTATTATATTACAGAATGATCAACCATCTCCTATAAATACATCTATATACTCAATTGTGTTTGAGCCACAAAGGAAAAGATATTTTTTCACATAGTGGGTAGGCAAAGTGGGGATCCTACTATGGCTAGTTCCTCGATTGCACTTTTGCAAGAAAGGTTTAGGCAGCTGCAGAAGGTTAGACAAAAGAGAGAAGCTAAAGAGCTTCTGAAACTATTCTCTGAAGCCGACCGTGCTGGCTCGACCAAACGCTACGAACCCGAGGTGCATTTACCATACAGGCAACCCCAGCAAGACTCGCTCACTCTTGGACTGAACTCACTGAGCAGGCAAACAGATTTCAGAGCCATGGGAATCCCTGCATCAACGAGCTTATGGACTAACAGTGCACCAACTTCAAGCAGTACTTCAAAATATTTGGAGAACTCTGATGTTGATACTTCTCTCCATCTGTAGATCGGAAAGCCTTAATATGTGTCATAATATCTTTGTTAACTTATCTACTCTCTCTTTCCTCTTGTGTTTTTTTGGTCTGTAAGATTGAAAGAGTAATATAACCATATATATTTACTGATAATATACATTGCTGGGTATATGTCTTCAATTTTTCTTTAAATTTTCCATCACATTTAAGGGTTTCTGATCATCGAACCTCGGCATTCATCATAACTTAAAGTGAATTAGTGCCAAAAATCATTCAGTATAAAGTATTGCTAAACCCAATCTGAAAAAAGGAACAACAACAAAAAAAAAAAAAAAGAACTGCAAATATAAGCAGATTCCTTTTCCTTATTTCTTTTCGTAGGAAAGATGATTGGGTTGTTCAATAATGTGGAGCTTGCTTGTACTGTAGTGGCATTGTTTATAACAGATATAGTTTGGTTATTCACTTACATTGTAAAGTTGGGTTGATGCGGTTTGTTGTGACTTTTATGTAATGAGATGCCACCGATCTTTGTATATGTTGCTTTCCCTTTTCTTGTTTGACTGTGTTTTCTTCATTTGTCTTTGTTTATTTTTACATTGGAACTTGTATGTCTATTTGATCCATAGGTCGTCCGTGGTATAAAGTTGAAGTTGTTTTAGTCGCTGAAACATTTGCATTTAGAAACAAATAACATTTTGACCTTTCTACTCCACTTTTATATCTTTCCTACCACTATTATACAACCAGACCGGTCCATTGAATTAATGATTTGATTATTTTTTCTGTAGTCCCTATACTACTATATAAAGTTCATCTTAGTCTTTAAATTAAAATTGTTCCGAATTAGATCTTGTAAAATTTATTCAAATCATGACACTATTACAATTTTTCAATAATTGATGATAATTTAGACAAAATATATCATATCCAACTGATTTACTCATGATCTGATTCGACCCATAGAAGAACACTTTTTTTTCAATCACACGATAGTTCAAAATTACATGGATTTTTTAAGGGAATTGTTGGGTTTTTTTTATTAATCGAGTCAAGCAAATCAATTGTGTATGATATATTTTTGTCAAAATTATCAGTAACTTAACAGAAAATTGTAACAGTGTCATGATTTGAATAAATTTGTAATGTATAAGGACTAATCTGGAGCAATTTTTAGTAGAGAGGCTACAACGAGCTTTACATATAATTTTTAGCTACATGATAGTTAAAAGTACATGGATTATTTTAATGATGGTTGGGGTTTTTTTTATGGGTCAAGTGAGGTCATGGGTAAATCAATTGTGTATGATATATTTTGTTCAAATTATTAGTAACTTAATGACTAATTATAACGGTATCATGATTTGAATAAAATTGTAATGTGCAGGGACTTATCTGGAGTAATTTTTAGTAGAGGGACTAAAATGAAGTTTATGTAATAGCATAGGGACTCTTAATAGACTTTGACCAATTTTTTAAAGTAAAAGTCAACTTAGAAAATAAGGGAGGGAGAATTATATCAACAATGCTTGAACACTGGTAATTGAAGTGTCAACAATGGGCTTTAACATTTGCTACTTTATGTCGTTCACATGACTTGCTTCTTAATTTGAATCAATTCATTAATTAGATTATTAGCACAAAAAAAATATTAAAGAAACGAATTTGAGGTTTGTAGTTGTCCTCCTCAACAATGGTGTCTCCAAAGTTCGAACATTATTTCTTCATTGAGAGTGCGATGTATCTTGCCACTACACTCGATACTTATTAGTAATTAAAAATAAAAAATATTATATTATATTATATTATATTATATTATATTATATTATATTATATATTTGATGAACCCTTATCATATGATTATTTTGGGCTATATTTTACTTATATTTTCTTAGTTTCTTGAGTATTTTTATATATTTTAGATTCATTTTAGTTGATTTGACTTTTTTATGTTTGCATTGTAAATACTGTGTGTTTTTAGTGTTTTTCACGTATTTAGTTTCAATAAAATCTTCCATGTGGAAATTGCAAGTAAAATAGGTTTGGGAAAGAGATGTCAATACATGGAACTATGAGATTAAATGCACTAAGTCTAAGATTGATCCTGGATGATGAGTGTGTTGGATCTGGTGCCATAAGTGTAGTATATTTGTTTGTAAACTTGTAACTTTTTCGAACAGATTTGTTACTAAAACAAATTCATTAATTACATTAATATACTTTGTATAGTTGTCCTCATGTGGTTTTTGTACGCAAAGCAAAATAGAAGCAAATGTTACTCACTGGTTGTCTAATGTTAAACTAATGCTAATGGTATTACATGATCTGATCATAATACGGAAAGACAACTTATATTAGTAGACAAACCTAAACGTGCCCTTAGTATAAGTGAAAATAAGCAAACCGGTTGAAAGACTAATATGTCTTCTATCAAGTCCAATTGGGAAGATTTTTTGTCTTGGGCATCGAAGCGGATGACTCCCAGAAGATAATGTCACACCTCTATCATGTGTAGTACACCTCTGGCATAGTCTTTAATGTTTTGTACTAAGATAATATTTATTTTTTAGTGAGAAAAGAAACATGTCTGATAGTTCAAGGGAAGCAACAAGTGAGGAGATGGAAAGTCATGTTCCCACCCAGGAATAGGCTACAACTGCCAACAACAACAATGCTAAGATGCAGGAAATGCATTCAGAAACATGTTTTTCGCTATGATGACCCAACTATTTGACCAATTTATGTGGAATGAACAAGAACCCCAACCACAACAACCTCAGCACCCTCCTTAACCACAGCTTAAAGTGGTTCTCTTGGTTCAGCCCGCGCCACCTACACCTGTGACAGTTCCTCCTAAAGTTGATCATGTTCGAGAGATTAGGAAAAAAAAGGCACCAAGGAAATCCTTAGTGATAGGGGAGATGACCCCATGGTGGCTGGGAAGTGGTTGTCTCGTCTGCGTAGGGTCATTAAGGAATTAAAATGTAATCAAGAAGATAGTCATAGATGCGCCGTGTCTTTAGTAGAAGGAGAAGCATACCAATGGTGGGAAACCTTGGTTAGTGTTACCCCTAAGCACATCGTTGACTAGGAATTCTTCTTGGAAAAGTTCAGAGAGAGGTATATCAATTAGATGTTTGTTGAACAAATAAATAAATGCTTTTTGCATTTGAAACAAGGCAGGATGTCCATTTTGGAGTACGAGCATGAATTCCTCCGACTCAGTAGATATGCCAAGAATATGTTTCCAACAGAGAAGGAGATGTGTGACAACTTCAAATGGGGACTCAGAGATGAAATTCATGCTTTTGTGGCAGCCTATGAATGTAAGAATTTGGTAGAGCTAGTGGCCAAAGCTCACAAGATGGAATCCATTATTAAGGATAGAAGTAAGAACTTCAAAAAATAAAGAATGAAAAGAGGCAGATCAAGTCCTCCACCTCCATCTAGTTTTAAGAGACCAAAGGACTGAAATTTTTCAGCTTCAAGGAAAGACTCACAGTTCATTGGCTACAAATGTAAAGGATTCAGCAAGCCAGCAACATCTATGGCAAGTTCTTAAGGTCCTAGAGTGGAAAAAGGTGAATGTATGGTGAATGCAAAAAGAAATTGGGGTTTTTTTTCGGTTGTAGATCTAGAGACCACCTGCTTAAAGACTACCCATCTAAGCTTGATTTTAGTATGAACCAATTTGTTAGAAGCCCACAAAAGTTCCAAAACAAGAGGAAATCAGAGATGGCAAGCAAGTCCAACTCAGTGCAAGGGTCACAATGAAAGAACTATAGCAAGACAAGTTCTAGCGCCTCAACTTGCACTTATGTAATGAAGGTCAAGGAGGATGCAAACCTACCTGAGGTCATAACTGGTAATTTTTCTTTCATTGGTAATAATTTTGATGCTTTGATTGACCCTTGGTCTACCCATTATTACATATGTAATAAGGTCAAAGAGGGTCTTAGTCTTGAAGTAGAGTATTCTAATACGAACGTATTGGTAACAAATCCTTTGGGGCAAAGTACAATAGTGAAAAAATTGATCAAGAATTGTCCTTTGTTTGTTAACGAGCATATGCTTTTGGCAGACTTGCTATTGCTAAGCTTCTATGAGTTTGATGTCACCTTGGGATTAGATTGGCTTGCTAGGCATAATACTATGGTTGACTGTCGATTTAGAAGTGTACACCTTGCAAGCACTAAGGGTGAAGAAATATTGTTGTCTGGTAAATAGTCAGACTTGGCGAACAGAATTATTTCTGCGATGTTCGCCAAGAAACTGATTGTTCAGGGCACAGATACTTATCTGGCGTATATCATGGATACGCCCGAGTCCCGAAGTGAAATCAACCAAGTACTTGTAATGAAAGAATTTTCGGATGTGTTTCCTAAGGAACTACCTAGTGTGCCCCCTGAAAGAGAGATAGAGTTCTCAATAGAGTTGGAACCATGGACAACAACCTATATCGTGCACGCTGTAATAGCCCATTTATGCCCGGGCTTAAAACAAACAAAAGCCAAAAATAAAATAAAATAATAAATGTCCAAGTTTATTTTTTTTAATAGTCCTTTTACAAAGCCCAGACCCTTGGCCCAAACTAACACCCAAAACCTAATTACAAACCAAACTACCCATTACCCGTTACACCCTTAACCCAATATCTAAGCGGACTACCTAGAAACCCAAACTAAACCAACCCCCTAAACAGACTTGACCCAAACTCACACATGGCCCAAGTGGCCCAAAAGCTTGCGGACGTAAGAAACCCTAGGTTTCCATTATGCCGCAAGCGCTCCAACAAGAGCCCAGCCTTCGCGCCGCAATGCCCCAGCAGCCCTTCAGTAACGCCACCATTATTCGCGCCGCAGTTAGCGCGCCTCATCTCCGTCGCAGAATCCTCGCTTCTCCTGCACAAAAAAGGAAAGAACAGCAGCGAAAACATGGCAAAAATGAGACAAAGTATTTTAATTCCTTTTTTATTTTTATTTCTAGGGCTATAAAAGCCCTACAAAATCTGTACATGGATATACACACATAAACAGAGAAAATAATACAAGTAAATGTTCAAAAAAAACAGAGAAATAAAAACATCGAAATCCTTTTACAGAGTTGATTTTAATTCTTTTTTTATATGTTATTTTTTATTTTTTCTTTCGATTTGTGCATATTTTCATACAAAATAATATTAAAGTAAAAAGGAGGCGAAGTTTTACCTTTGCGCCACCATAGGCGGCGGCGCGTGGTCCAGGAGCCCGATGACCGAACTTCGGACAGAGGAGAGGAGGGCTGAGAGCATTTTTTGGATTTTTTTTTAAACAGAGCTCAAATGATTTTCAGGTGTTAAAAATGATTTATATATGCCAAAGAAACGATGCCGTTTTGGTGTGGCCAGTTAATGACCAAAACGACGCCGTTTAAAGGCCTAAGATCCGCGCGTTGACCCGAAAACCCGAGGAGGATCCGAGTGTTTTTATAAAAAGGGAAATTTATTGTTTTAGTCCCTCCGCAATTTTATTAGTTTTAATTTCGTACAATTTAGTATTTTTATTTTTTTAAATTAGCCTTAGAAATTTGTTTTTGTTCCAATTTAGTCTCTCGGGCTGCCTTAAGGGCCAAATTCATTATGACGCCGTTTTGGAAAGAAGGCATAATTGTCCCATAAGTCCCTGTGGTTTAACGCGCGTTTTGATTTAGTCCTTATTATTTATTTTTATTGCTATTTAGCCCCTTTTTCTTTGTCTTTTTTTTAAATCTTTTTTATTTTATCTTATTTTAAACTATTATTAAATTATTTATCATATTAAATATTCTATATTTTCTTTAGTATTTATATATTAATTTATTAATATTATAAAATTCTTATATAATTATTATTATTTATTATTTTATTTGGTTTAATTATTTTTATTACATATTATTTTAGTATTTATATATATTAGTTATTATGTTATATATTTTAAAATTTTGTACATTATATAATATTATATTATATCATATATTATTTTTAACTAAAATTTATTTATATTGTATAACATATTTTATATATATATATATATATATATATATATTTAAAAATAAATAATATGTTATTATAAATATTTTTTTATTTAAAGTTATAAATCATTTATTTATTAATGTATTTTATTTATTATCCCAAAATATATATATTATGTTCTCTTTTTTATTTTGCAATATTTTATTATTATTTGGCATATGTCATTGCATGAAATGTTTAATCTTGCATGAGAAGTTTTCATATTTATTTTGTAGTTTTTCTTATTATTTTATTATTTATTGTTTTATATTTGTCCATACTCTTTCATTTATTTACGATTGCTTTAGTGTAAGTATTATTGTTAGTTGTATTTTATATTGCCTATATTAATGTGAAATGATAGTATGTCATGATAGTTTTTGGTACTTATGTTTGATGATGTATTAATACGATATTTTCATATGGATCATTGTTTAGAATAAAATACTTTTTTGCAAAATTACTATATTTTATCTAAAGGTTTTTTAAAATAAGATAATATTTTGTATTTAGAAATTCGGGAAATAGTGCCCTATCGTGTTGGGTTTCGATTTTCCGTTTGACTAAATAACTAAATAGCCTTTTGATAAAATTTTGTAAATCATGAGATGATTTTAGTTACGAGGGTTTAAAAATATCATGTCCTAACGTGCTGGATGTGATGTTTGTATTCTTTCGAAACAAAGGAATCTCAAATTTTAACTCAAATTGTTCAAAGTTTTGTTTTAAGAAATCATATTTTAAAATTTTTTCAAATTTTCAGCATTAGGACATGATTTTATCGATTAGGTACCAATTTTTGGGCGTTATGAGGGTACTAACCCTTCCTCATACGTAACCGACTCCCGAACCCATTTTCTTGTTTTTTGTGGATTAAAATCAAATGTTTTAAAATAAAACGTTTTACAAGGTGATCCAATCACACCTAAGTAAAAAGGGATTGGTGGCGACTCCATTTCCCTTTTTTTTAAGTCGATCCCCATTTTCTAAAAAGATTTAAAAACGGTTTCGACACACGCCCTATAAAATGGTGCTGTTGGAACTTAAGGAATTAAAGGAACATTTACAATACTTGTTGAGTAAGGGTTTTATTAGGCTCAACGTGTCACCTTGGGGTATGTCAATTTTATTTGTTAAAAAGAAAGATCGATTTATGTGCCTGTGTATAGATTATAGTTAGCTGAATAAGGTCACAATAAAGAAAACTACCCTCTGCCTATGATTGAAGACTTGTTTGATCAATTAAACGGGGCTTCAGTTTTCTCTAAGACCGATTTAAGTACAGGGTATTACTAGATAAAAATCAAGGATGATGATGTGCCAAAGACAACCTTCTTTTGAAACCGTTAATTCAATGAAACCTCAGTGAAGTGATTATACTTTTGCAAAGTATCGAATTATTTACCTTGAATGATTAATGTTTACCTAATTATATGTATATGTGTATATATGTATACAACGTTGCAATTAAATATAGGTTTACGCCAAATGTGATTTTATGCCTTATTTATCTTTAATTTCGCAAAGGATTTACAACTCATATTTATTTGAACTGTATTTTTATGAAGACCATGACTGTACAAATTTAAAGGAAAAGATTTTAAGGATGTGACATGCCAATTTTGGGTCCTCCTTAAATATACGATTTGGGGCGTTATAGGTAAGCCATTAGGGAGAGCTCATTCACGATACTATAGTGGAACGACTTCGTGACTAGATGAGTTCATAATTAAAAGGTGAAAAGCTGGAACTTAATTATAAATCATTTGATTCTCAATTACATATGTCCAATCAATCACTTAGCTAGCTCGTTGAAACAAAAAAAATGAATTGCATGCTGAGTCAAATGAACAAAAATAAATAGAAATGGTGAAAATGGAGAAATGAGAAATAATATGGAAATGATTATGGTTTTCTCCAAAATGAAAATGAAAATGGAGAAATGGAATCATTTGGTAATGAATGTGGTTTTCTCCAAAAATGAAAATGACCTGGAAATGAATTTATGTTCTTTGTTAAATGAAGTTCGAAAATGAAAATAAATCATTTGGTCATAGTGAATCATTAAGTATAGAAATATTTAATATATTTTCTTATAGATTTTTTTACGGTAAAGTCGCCATGATTTTAATGGAATTAGAATTGAGTTGAGATGATTATTTAATTGGAAATATATTGAAAAGCATATTTGGGAAATAGAAAAACAAATATCGGGTTGGATCGAATTATAAAGTATTAGGTTAAAAGTCAAGAAATACTTATAATTGGACCCGATATGTGAGAAGCCCAAAAGCCCCTCATGTTAAAGGGGTAGACAACAAACCCTAGTAATATTAACTAGGGTTGTTGGCCCCTATACTCCTAGTTAGACTAGGAATCCATTTTTCTAGTTGAAATAAACGTCTACAATTCAACAAGGGATTTACCTTCTCTCCCTATAAAAAAATAGCACTTATAAGGCTATTGACACACAACTTGAAGATATTATTACTCTGCCAAAAATAGAGAGAATTAATTCTCAACTATTGAATCTATTTTTCGAAATAACAATTTCTACCGATTTCTATTTGAGAATATATTTTTCGTTTTCACCCCTAAAAGAAAAGAAAACTATTTTTAGTTCTATGTTTTGACTCCAATAGTTCAAGCCCACACTCAAAGCAGTTTGTGGTACAAAAATAACGGAGATGGTCGTTTTGGTTGAAAATTAGAAACGATAATGATCCATCTAGCTGAAAACATAGGTGCGAATTCAGTAATTGGTTTATTGCTATAAATATTACAAACCGACTCAATTTTTAAATTTTTTTTATTTTCCATTGCACAAGAAAACCATTTTTGAATCGAATATTTTTCCAATAGAGTGACACTCCAATGCTCAAAAATTCAAAATTTGTAATTTGGACACATTCAAAACTTCTAGCCATAGTGTTTCAATCATTTCTCGAGCTCTAGAACTCTATTTTGGGTGTACTTTATATCGTCGGAAAAGGGAGTTCAAGATATATTCAAATATTGGAACACTATTACCAAAATTCATTAGGAAGAAATCCAAAAGTAAAGAGAAAGTTGTAACAACCCATTCTTCAATGATGCCGAAAATGGTGGTTTCGAAACCCTTTTTTCGATGATTGAGTCAGTAACTATTATTAATTAATATTTACGAGTCTATTATACTGTTATACTAAATTACAATTCGGTAATTTTGTTGAATGGTTAGTAATTAAGGTATGAGGACTAAATCATAAAAATCATAAAAGTTAATCACTAATGATTTTTATTAGTTAAAAGGGTTAAATAATATTTTACCAAGGGTTATTATGGAAATTAGGCCATTTTAATTGAGTTTGTATGATTAGAGCTTGTATATGTTAAATTCTAATTAAATAATTAATATATGTTAAAATAGTAAAATAAAACTGAAGTCATCATTTTTCTTATTTCTTCAACCTTTCACCATCCAAAACAAAGTGAGAAAGCTTGGAAGCCATTGAAAAAGCTTCAAAACATTCTACCATTGCATGTAAGCCCAAACCAAGCCTATTTTTCGTAAATTTTGTGTTTTTAAAATTGTTGTATCTCGATTTAGCTAACTCGTATGTTAGTTTTTAAAACTGTTAAAGTTTCAAAATGTTGCTATTGTTTAATCTTGAAGGTTTTGGTACTAAATTGATAGATTTTGAGCCTAGTTATGAAAAAGGATTAATTTGTAAAGTGAAATTTGCTAGTTCTGAACATAGAGACTAAAGTGTAAAGAATTTAAAATTTATGCTAAATTTCTATAATTATAGACTTTTGAGGGCTATAGAAGGATGAGATTAAAATCGGATTGAAAAACAAGGCTTAAATGTGAAAGATATGATTGTTTTGGTTTTAGGGATTAAATTCAATAAAATGTGAAACTTTAGAGAATTTGTAAAAAGTGAAATTAAAATGTCATATGCATAGAATAAGATGTTATAAGGTAATTGAAACTGATAAATTGAAATAAATCAACATATAGATCAAGATTTGAATCACTCGATAAATAATCGAGAAAAAGAGAAAATTACAGATTAGTCCCCGGCATTACACTTATTGTCATTTTGGTTTGGTAAGTTCATATGGTATAGTTATATGTGTTTATGTAATGTATGTGTTTGAATTATAAATTCATATTGTTTGAAAATACTTTGAATTATATACAAATTGGTACAAAAATGTGAGAAAAAGGATTGAATTTTAAATAATCGATTTAAAGTGTTAAATGTGCCTGGATGAACATAAGAAAGGATAGGATACAATTGACATGCCAATAGGGTTATTTGCGTGTTGTACGGAATATGGTATGAGATGATACTAATGTACGGAGAATTAACTGTTTAAACCGATATCTAGCATTTGCTGACTATTACCAAGTTTTGTCTTTACTGAGACCACTATTACTGATTGTCTCTACGGAGACCCTAGTGTGTTCTGGAGGGATGTAATGTCTTATGGCATTTTATGCCTACAGGCTTAGCACTTTGGTGCTTAGGTGTGTTTTGGAGTTATCGTTCGGACAAGCAATCTAGTGTGTTTTGTTGGTTAACCACGTATCTGTATCTGTTATTATAGTTCATCAGGCTAAATAGTTATTGCAAGGTAAATGAATGAATTTTAATATGTATTATGATAAAAATGGAAATATAATACTGGAATGATGTAAATGATGTATGTGTTTGATGATTTTAATAGAATGGCACTAAATGTTGATGATTTTAATAGAATGGCACTAAATGAGCTTGTATCATACCGATTGAAATGTTATAAGACTCATTTCTGATGATGTAACGAACCAAAAGTCAATGGTGTCGAAAATGATGGTTTCGAAACCCCATTCTCCATTGATCGAGTTAGTTAGTATTATTTAATAATATTTACAAGTTAATTATAATATTATATTGAACTTTGGTCTGAGAAATTTGTTAATTAGATAATTAGTTAGGGTACAAGTGTAACAACCCAATTTTAGTGGGGTCAGGAATGATAGTTTTACAACCCCATAATCTGATAATCGAGTCTGTAAATAATATTTAACAATATTTATGAGTCTACCATAAAGTTAAATTGAATTTAGATATGATAAAATATCTAATTAGACAGTTAGTTAAGTACAAGTGGTTTGACCCTAAAGTCAGTGGTTTTAGAAAATGAGGAATCGGGACCCTGTTTTCGTAAACTAGACTCGTAAATATTTTATTAAATATTTATGGAGTTATTTTAGTAGTGAATTGAATATCAATGAAGTAATTTTGTCAAATTAGGGGTTAATTAAGGTACATAGACTAAAACGTAAAAGTGTCGAATGTGTGATTTCTTAAAGAATATATATAATTGGAACTTTGGTGAGGGACTTATAAAGGAAATATACCCTTCATGTGTTATATGACCGGTTATAACTTAATAATATTATGTATGTTTTTATATTATAAACATTAGTTAATAAGAAAATGAAAAATAAAAAATATATTAAATAAAAGAAAAGACAAAAGCTTGGTGGATGGTAAGAGAAACATATTTTTCTCTTTTCAACTCAAAATTTCGAAGCAAAGTAGGGAGAAAGGAATACCAACAGTGTGGGTTTTTTATTTCAACTTTTAATCGGTTAGTTCAATTTAGTCTTTTTCTTCTAATTTTTTTATGTTTTCGGAACCCCAATAATATCAGCTAGCTAACTCATATAGTATTTTTCGATATGGTTCAAGATTGAAGATGTTGCAATTGTTAAAACTTGAAGTTTGAGGTGTTATTTTGGTAGATTTTAAGTTTAGTATTGAAAAATGACTAAATTATAAAGTCAATTAATGATTTTTTATAATAGGGACTAAATTAAAAAAATTGAAATTTGGGGTAGAAATTAGAAATATGAAGTTAAACTAGGCCTAGAGTGAAATCAGTATAAAAATTAGTGATTAAATTTGAAAGTTATGTTAGTCTCGATTTTAGGGACTAAATTGAATAAAATGCAAAAGTTGTATAAAATAGCAATTGATTGTGAAAATGGTTGTGTATTGATAATTTTATATGTTTACGCTAATCTATAGCTAACATTGACCTGGATTCCCCGAGAAAGAAAGGAAAAGACAAAACCATTGACAAATAGCTCAAAGTTTACGGTTTGTATTTCTATAACCTAAACCTTTTCAATTGTTGCATTCACGAACTACAATGCATGGTAATAACATAAGGTAAGCTAGAAATGATAGGATGAGCTGAATTGAACCGATTCGAATTAGTTGTTTGTGATTAGGACTAAATTGAATAGATTTTAAAATATGATATATTGTTATAATTATGCAATTGAATTCAATTAGTGATGAATTATACTGTCACATATGTGATTTAATGATTGGTTGATGAAATTATATTGTAGAACTGAGAAATAGTGTATAAATGAAATTGAAACAAGGGTGGATAGTGAATATCAGTTTATAAGCTCGGAATTGTGGATTTGTTATTGTATGGTTTAAGATATGGAAATAGATTGAATAATTAGGTGATGTAATAGGACTTGTAGATTGACATGTTAAAATGCATTATAGAATTTATATTATGTTTTAATGTTCGATTATAGAAATACCATTGAGTTATACTCAGCGTACGATTTTGTTTTCCATGCGTAGGCTAGGTACCTTACGATTCGATCATTGACTTAGCATCCGTTGGTAAATCCTGAACTCACACATTGGTGATATGTTCATTTCGGTATTAGCATGTACCTAGGATGTCTTATGTTTATATGATATTTATATGGATTGTGTTGTACTTTGAGAAATTATATGTATACATATATATATATATATATATATATATATATATATAGTGTGTGTGTGTGTGTGTGTGTGTGTGTATAAGTGATGGCAATGATCATGTTAATGGTATTTGATTGAGCAGTTGGATTGTATAGTTGATAGCTTAATCTTTAACTAGGTAAGGTGTTATAAAATAGATGTGCAAAAAGTGACTCTTATGCCTATATTATGCTTGAAATGGTTTGGTAGTTTTGGTGTATATGGAATGAAGTTGAATATGAGTCGATTTGAAATTATTTCAAATGGTTAGTTTGGTGTTAATTGAATCATAGTTTAAGGTGTCTTGGAGGGCATATTGAAATGGTATGCAAATAATGTTTTATTTTATATTGGATTATTGATTGAGGTGTTAATTGTGGCATATTGGTTAGGCACATAGGTTGTGTAACATCCTGAATTAATGGACCTTTGCATTTGATGTGTGTTACATTTAAATGAGCTAATTAGAGTGTTTAAGGGGTTCATATTGGGCTCAGGATTGGGCCGAGGCCTTAATCAAATTTTTTGTTTGGACACTCTAGTGGAAAGCCTGTCAGGATAGGGCTTAGGAGATGTTATCTGTGTTTTAAGACACAAGGCTTGTGGCTCAGTGGCAAAGTGGCGCCACTTAAAGAGCAAGGAGGTGGCGTCAACTGAGAGGGCTCAAGTTCGAGTCGCATGAAGCTCAATTATTTTAATTAAAGTTAGGTAATTTTCGGCATTTAAATGAGCAGAGTTGGAGTCGGCTAGGATGCTTTAAAATAGGATTTATTTGTTTGGATAATGAGGATAATGTGGCAGATAAAGGAAAGAAGAGGTGGTGTTATCCATGTCACTTAAGGATGAGTGATCAGATGAAGATAAGGGAGAAAATTTAGGATTTATCTATTGGTCACAGTGGTGGCCGAATTTCAAACTCCAAGGGGGAGGGGGGAATCGGTTTTGGTATGGGCAAGGGGTGCCGAAATTTCCCTTAATTAGTAGCTTAGTTTTAGTTTTAAAAAGGGGCATTTCCAGGATTTGATAAGTAAGTGTCGAAACTCTCTATAAAGAGGGGTAGTATCTCTTCAATTCCGGGATTTAAACCCTATTCTTTTCTTCATTCTCTATGCCGAAACTCTCAATCATTCTCTGCAATTTCATTTCTTTTGATTTCTTCAAAAGCCGAAAACTCCCAATTTTTCTCAACATCTTTTTTTTCAAAAGCCGAAACCCTGAACTCTCTTCTCATCTCCATAGCTGAATACTCTCTATTTCCTTTTGCCAATTTCTTCACTAAAGTCGAATCTACATAGATTCATTCTATCATCTTTTCTTCTGATCTTCTCAAAAGCCAGAATCTCTAAGGGGTAGTCGAAATCTTTGTGTGAAGGTGAGTGCCGGTTTTCCTATCTCTTCACTTTCTCTTTCGGGTTTTGGAAGATAAAGCCGAAAAGCTAATGGTTTAATGGTTTTATGTATTCTCTTGTTGGGCGACATTCGGGAATTGAAGTAGATCTCTTAGATCTAAAAGCCGGAAATCGCTAGTCTTTAATTTTGGGATTTTAAGGTAAAGGGGTTTTCTTTAGATTTCCGTTAGATTCGCTATCACATTTGAGATCTTAACCATATGTTATGGTTTAACAACTCTATTTCGTTATAATAGTTCTGACAAAGACTTTTGATGGAATCAAATATGGATCAGGCAAAGGAGAGGATTGGGCATGTAAACCCAATCCCTAAGTTTAAGAAACGCGCAGTGTCATCGATTTGAGATTGGCCATTGGGTTGTGGACCGGCTTCTGAACAACACCTTAGGCAAATAGCGGTTGTGTCAGAGATGGATAGCATCGACATAGGCAGTATCATCTTGTCGGTAATCAGGTGTGTAGATCTCTAACACACTATTAAACCTATATGTATGTCTATATATATACGTTATAGGCTAAAAAGCCGGAAAAAGGCTGTGTAGATAGTCGAATGAAACCCTAACAGGGGTTAGGCAAGGATGCCAGGTACGTAATCATAGAAATCTCTATGTGTATCGATATGTATAAATGAAAGCCTATTTTCTTAAAAGATGGTATGATGTATGCAATTTTTCATGTGCGTATGCATGGGGTGGGATTATGATAATGAAGGGGAAGTGCATGATAGGTCACTTGGTGATCGGTGCTTAAACCACAATTTCAAATGTTAGGTCAGATAGTGATCGGTGGCTATGCCACGTTTAATGATTCCTGATTAATAGGAATAGGCAGTACAACTGTCGTTATGGTGTGTAGCGGATGGAGGGTTGATTGTAGAAATCCCTGAGGTGTGATGGTTGGTACGGGTTAGTGTGTAGAGGATGGAATTCTAGGATGGGTTGGGCTATTCATCTTTTATTATTTATCATGTGATTACAATTGTTGCCTTTATGTATGGGCCAGGGCTCATAATGTGTTTGTGGGCCTCAGGTCATTGTGTTTCGGGATTTACACACTGAGTCTTGGTGACTCACCCTTTCATTTTCCTCTACTCTTTCAGATGAGCAGTAGATCGTGGACATGGGAGCCGAGAGATGCACTCGAGGGCCATCAAGTTTTACTTCTATAGATTATTTTCGGTTTTCTTTAAGTTTTTTTTATATTTTGGGAATATTTATGTAATAAGGCCCCATAGTTTACCTTCATCTAGTAGTTTTTAATATTTGCAACTTATGAAACCATGTCTGAAACACCCCAAACCCTACCCACGAGCCTCGATCAGATCTGGCATGCTCCTTGAGTAAAACATTTCAAAAGCTTGTTTGTCATTTCGGAAAATTTGGTCATTTATAGAAAAAAAATCGATTTGTGTTGTGATTAAATTGAAAACAATGTCATTGTTGAAGTCTATATTTTATTAAAACGTTATTTTCATACTTCGAAAATATTACATTATAAGAAATGCCGAATTTTTAGAACTTATCATTAAGTTGAAAATCGTTGGTATTTTGGGTGTCAACACACTTGTAATTATTTTAAAGAAAAGTTGTTTAACCTTCGGTTTAATAATAATCGTATCATAATGAAAAGTAAAACGCATGCATAAAACAGTTTAATAGTAATGGCCTTATTACAACAATAGCAAAACCCGAAATAAATCCAAAACTTAATATGAAAACCCAAAATAAAGAAAACACTGAGCTGAGCATGGCCACCACTAAGTCCCTGCCGGCCCGGTCCAATTACTGAGTGTCACCTGCAAAATGTTAGCCCACGAGGGGTGAGTCAACAGACTCAGTGTGTAACAACCAACACAAACTCCCAAACGATTTAGGCATGTCAAATCATATATATCAAATATAGGCAATGATGCAATTCCAAACCCACCTAAATAACCATCCTCTACACATCACCCGTACCTACCAATCACACCGTGGGGATTACTAAATCGACCCTCCATCCGCTACACACCATCGAAGGCAGTCGCTGCAGTCAATTGCACATCGCCCTTATAATCGTGGCATAGCCACCAGATAATGTGACAGAGTCACCAGATAACAGTATGTGACATTAGTCACCAGATTTATAGTATGTGACAGGAGTCACCAGATAATGTGGTAAAAACCACCAGAACGCTTCCCCTTTTCATGATCACCCATATGCCCATGCGTCATACAAAACATGTAGAAATCATGCAATATACATTATCCCAAATTCATAATGAATTCACACATGTGTCGTGTCAAATGTTCATAACATTATTAACAGAGCATTAAGGGGTAACGTACCTGAAATCAACTGCACCCTTGCTTAAACCCACAGAGAGATTCGGCTATGTAGGCTAGATAGTGATTGATTTGTTTCAGCTTTGGGGTTACTTGTGTATTCGGCTTTTGATGGACTGTGAAAAGAAGAAGAGAGAAGGTTCAAATTTGATGCGATTTAGTTTAGATGACAAGAAGGAGATTCGGCCAACATAAAAGAGAAGGGAAGAGAAGAGAAGAGAGGCTCAGAAGAATTCGGCAATGGTGTGTCTTGAGAGAGATTATGGCTAGAACAAAAGAAAAGAGAAGAGAAAGTGATGGGTTTGATCTTATGGAGAGAAAAGAGAAGATGAAAAAGAGGCTAAGAGTGGCCTTAATGGTCTTATGAAATTAGGCTACTCCTCCCTACCAACTTGACCGAAAATGACATCAAGGAAGTCCCTAGGCCGGCCAACTCTCTTCCCTCTATCAGCTCCCTCCTTTTTCACTTCTTTACCCATTCAAAGTAATTTGAATGAGTCAACCATTATCCTTTGCCCTTAGCCGAATTTTAAAAAGAATTTGCCCACATCTAATGCTCATCCACCCAGTTTCCCAATGCCGTCTAACTCCCTTCCTGCCTAACGTAAAAACAACTCCAAAAGTGCTCCCCTTGCTGCTCGAACCTAGGCCCCTCTTGCACTGCTTGTGGCGTCACTTCTTAAGGCTTTAAGTGGCGCCTCCTTGCCTCTTTACCAAGCCAATTCTTGTGTCCAAATCCCCCTACAAATTTTCTTAAGGCCTATTATGCTTAGCTCCACTTCAAGACTTAAAGTACAATATTTTCTGAGGCATACTCCTACACTCTAAAGTTCCCGAAACTCCCAAAATACATTCGAACCACACATAGACATACTTCCACATATAATTAAGCAAAAATGCACAAGCCTTAAATCCCAGATATTACAGTTCTACCCCCCTTAAAAATAATTTCGACCTCGAAATTACCTGGCTAGAATAGGTGAGGGTATTGCTGTCGCATTGCTTCCCCTGGCTCTTAAGAAGCTTCTTCCGATCCATGATTACGCCATAATACTTTAACCAGAGGAACTGATTTCCTCCGTAACACCTTCACATCTCGTTCCAAAATCTAAATCGGCTCCTCCTCGTAGGACAAACCTGGTCTTAGCTCCACATCTTCAACTGATATTACATGAGATGGATCTGATCGGTAACGACGTAGCATCGAAACATGGAATACATCATGCATCTGCTTCAACTCCAGAGGCAACTCTAACTGGTATGCCACTGGTCCAACTCGCTTCAAAATCCGATAAGGTCCTATAAACCTGGGACTTAACTTCCCTTTGAGACCAAATCTCATCACCTTCTTCCATGGCGAAACTTTAAGCAACACCTGATCTCCTACAGCAAACTCTATTTCCTTCCGCTTAAGATCTGTGTACGACTTTTGCCTATCAGATACTTCCTTCAACCGTGCCCGAATTATCTTAACCTTCTCTTCGGATTTTGCCACAATCTATGGACCCAAAACTCGACGTTCCCCCAATTCCGTCCAACACGTAGTAATGCGACACTTCCGTCCATACAGCGCTTCATACGGTGCCATCCGAATACTAGCTTGATAGCTGTTATTATATGCAAATTTCGTTAAAGGCAAATATTCTTCCCAACTCCCTCTAAAGTCTATCACACATCCTCTCAACATATCCTCTAACACTTGAATCACTCGCTCAGACTGGCCGTCCAACTGTGGATGAAATGCCGTACTGAAATCTAGTCTGGTGCCCAGAGCCTGATGTAGTGCTTTCCAAAACCGAGATGTAAACCTTGAATCCCTATCTAAAATAATCGATACCGGTACTCCATGCAACCTCACAATTTCTGCCACATACAACTTCGCTAACCTCTGTAGAGAATAGTCAACCCGCACTGGTATGAAATGCGCGGACTTCGTCAACCGATCCACTATCACCCATATCGAGTCCTTCTTAGTAGGCGTAAGGGGAAGCCCAATAACGAAGTCCATGGTGATTCTCTCCCACTTCCACTGCAAAATCTTTATCGGCTAAAGCAATCCTGACGGAACTTGGTGTTCAGCCTTAACTTGCTGTCACGTTAAGCACTTCCCTACAAATTTTGTAACTTCTCGCTTAAGACCAGGCCACCAAAACTGTTCCCGTAGATCTCTACACAACTTATTACCTCCAGGATGCATAGCATAAGGGCTACTATGCGATTCCTGAAGAATTCTCTGCCTTAGTTCCTCATTTTTCGGTATACAGACCTTACTCTTGAAACACAATACTCCATTACTGTTAACACCATAATCCTCCAACTCCCCATTCTGCACTTGCCGTAGCTTAGCACTTAGATCCTCATCTGCCAACTGACTCTCTTTCACCTCATTCAACCATGTCGGCTTGACTTGCAACTCCGCTAACAAACTGCCATCGTCATACAAACTAAGATGTGCCAACATCACCCTCAGGTCCGACACCACTTTTCGACTTAGGGCATCTGCCACTACATTCGCCTTGCCCGGGTGGTATTCTATAGAACAATCGTAGTCTTTCAATAACTCCACCCACCTTCGCTGTCTCAGGTTCAACTCTTTCTGAGTCAGCAGATACTTAATGC
Organism: Gossypium bickii; assembly: GCA_025503065.1. Lineage (NCBI taxonomy): Eukaryota > Viridiplantae > Streptophyta > Magnoliopsida > Malvales > Malvaceae > Gossypium > Gossypium bickii. The sequence goes on along the minus strand of CP106719.1, from coordinate 92,946,848 downwards.
TCTTATGGTCTGTGTAGATCACTGACTTTTCTCCATATAGATAGTGCCTCCATACCTTAAGAGCAAAGACCACTGCCGCCAATTCCAAATCATGCGTCGGGTAGTTAACCTCATGTGGCCTTAATTGTCGAGACGCATAAGCGACTACCTTCCCGTCTTGCATCAATACGTATCCCAAACCTGTATGAGAAGCGTCACAATACACCATGAAATCCTTCCCTGCCTCAGGTTGAATCAAAACTGGAGCTTCAGTCAAAACCTTCTTCAATCTCTCAAAGCTCTCCTGCTGCTTATCTGTCCATACGAAAGGTACTTCCTTTCTCAACAACTTCATCAAAGGTGCAGCTATTGATGAAAACCCTTCTACAAACCTTCTGTAGTAGCCTGCCAATCCCAAGAAACTACGAACCTTAGCCACAGTCTTAGGTGGTTTCCAATCTAGCACTGCCTCAATCTTCCGAGGATCCACCCTTATCCCTTCTGCAGATACCACATGCCCTAATAATGCGACCTTCTTCAGCCAGAATTCACACTTGCTGAATTTGGCATATAGCTTCTTCTCCCTTAACACCTGCAATACAACCCGGAGATGCTCATCATGTTCTTCCCCAGACTTGGAATACACTAGGATGTCGTCTATGAACACAACGACGAATTGATCCAAGTAATGTTGAAAAACCCGGTTCATCATATCCATGAACACAGCTGGAGCGTTCGTCAATCCGAACGGCATTACTAAGAACTCATAATGCCTGTATCTTGTCCGGAAAGCTGTTTTATGGATATCTGCTTCTTTTACCTTAAGCTGATGATATCCAGACCGTAAATCTATCTTCGAAAATACCGTGGCCCCCTTAAGCTGATCGAACAAGTCGTCTATCCTTGGCAAAGGGTACTTGTTCTTGATGGTCAGCTTATTCAACTGACGATAGTCTATGCACATGCGCATAGTTCTGTCCTTCTTCTTCACAAACAAGACCGGTGCTCCCCATGGAGACACGCTGGATCGAATAAACCCACGATCAAACAACTCCTGAATTTGAGCCTTGAGCTCAGCCAACTCTTTTGGTGCCATTCTATACGGAGCAATTGACACAGGAGCTGTACCCGGTAGTAAGTCAATTCCGAACTCCACCTCCCTGTCTGGGGGTATCCTAGGTAACTCCTCCGGAAAAACATCCACAAATTCCCTTACTGTTCTAACTCCACCAACTCCCTCTTCTTTTGCATCCAACGCACTAACGAAGGTCAGAAATGCCTTGCACCTTTTCCGAACCATCTTATCAGCCTTTAGTGCGGAGACTACGTTAGACAAATAGTTTCTTCTCTCTCCTATCATAATTATCTCCTCATCCTCCGGGGTCCTTAACTCCATTCGCTTAGCTGCGCAATCTAATTTAGCCCGATGTTCCACAAGCCAATCCATGCTAAGAATGAGATCAAATTCTTCGAAAGGTAGTTCCATCAAGTCAGCAGGGAATACCACTCCCTGAATCTCTAGAGGTACACTCCGAAATATCCTATTCACCACTACCGTTTGACCTAACGGGCTCACTACAGTCATCTCCCTATTAGACAGTTCAGATGCTACACCTAGCGTTTCAACTACTCTACATGCAACATATGAGTGGGTCGAGCCAATATCAATTAAAGCAAAGTAAGGCTTGTCAGCTATAAGGAACATACCGGTTATGACATCCGGTGCGTCTCCATCCTCCCTCCGGTGAACTGCATACACCAGACCTGGCTGTCTTGCCTCTGTATTACCAACACCTCTGCCCGGTGTTCCCCGTCCTCTTCCAGCACCATTACCTCTACCAATCGGACCACGACCCCGCGGTGGCTGCGGTCCACCTCTGCCAGCCTGATTAAAACCCTGACCTGTTGGTCGGCTCCCATCTGTTTTTATGGGACAGTCCCTAATCATGTGATCCTTTGACCCACACTTAAAACATCCCCCTGTCTTCTTCCAACACTCTCCTAGGTGTATCTTTCCACACTGAGCACAAGTACGGTACTGTCCTCCTGTAACAACCTGCTGACCTCGCGGCCTATCAACTCTATGTCTCTTTTGAACATTCTCGGATGACCCTGTTGATCCAAAACCTCTCTTTTGCCTATTCCGATCTGTATTTTGTCTCCCAGATTCCTTAATCCTTTCGGCTACCTTAGCCTTCTCTACCAACACGGCAAACTCCCCCTACTGCTGTGGAGCTATCAACAACCTCAGGTCATCCCTCAGTCCGTCCTCAAACCGGACACATTGTTCATGCTCCGTAGCCACGATACCTCGAGCATACCGGCTCAACCTTAAGAATTTTGCCTCGTACTCCGTTACGGACTTACTCCCCTGAACCAGCCTCAGAAATGCCTTTCTCTGTGCATCAATATAGCTAGTCCCAATATACTTCTTCCGATATGCCGCCTTGAAATACTCCCAAGTGAGATCCTCAGCTGTAGCACTATCCTGAACTGTGAGCCACCATTGATATGACTCATCGAGAAGTAGCGACACTACTCCCTTCAGTTTCTCCTCAGCAGTCAGATCTAACTCGTCCATAATTCACTCCGTCGCCTCCAACCAATACTCAGCCGTATTGGGCGCCACACCGGATACACCACAAAATACCTCAGCTCCATTGGCTCGAAGTCGCTCGAGTACAGATTTCTGAGCTCCCATACTTCTACCTACTCCAGCCACCCTCTCAAGAACCCACAAAGCATTGCTCGCGAGCATCGCATCATCCCCGTCGATCTCGATGTTCAACACCAAGAATTTTGTTGGTGGTGGTGGTACCTCATTCTTGTACCCTTGACCAGACCTAACGGGTTGCGATACGGTCATTCTGCCTCTACCACGCCCTCGCACATTACGACCACGTCCCCTAGAACTCATGTCTACAATCGCGATCTAATCTGGTTTAAAAAGTTTTATGCATTAGTCTTTATTCCGCTGATTACCCACGAATAAGTTTTATATAACGAAGTTTAGTAGTAGTTCTTTCGATCATTACAGGGTTTTTGCTTCAAGTCTTCTACCCTAATTCAGAGAAGCACATTCATTCAATAGTATCTACTACACACATTCATCACTCGAACATTTTCGTCCATTCCAAACCTAGGGGTATTTCCGTAATTTGACCTACAGGGGTATTTTGGTAAATTTCCAAATCAGGGTATCTTGATATTTCGCAAAATAGGGGTTTTTGGTATTTTGTAAAGTAAGAATATCTTAGTAAAGGTCGAGGGTAGTATGGTATTTTTATAAACCTAGAGTATTTTAGTAATTTTAAAACCAGGGGTATTTGGGTAATTTTGTAGACCGAGAATATTTCGAGTTTTATAAAACAGTATCGCTTGGTGATTTTTTTTTTTGAAAACTAAGGTCTTTATAAAACAGTATAGCTAGTTTCTTTCGGGTTTTAATTATTGAATTTAGCCCGTGAATAAGTCCTCTTGGTTAGGGTGAACCGTCACTACGCACCAGGTAGGATTCGAGCGAAGAGGAGGTGAGTCATTAGGACTGCTTAAATACCAAGCTCTCCCTGAATCCAATCCTAGACATGCGCACAATGGTTGCCACACCCTTAACTCGGCGACTTACTCACAGGTTTGTTTGATTAGGCTTTAATTTTTATGTAATTATGTGCTGGAGTAAGCTAATCCTAGGGTTCATTAACTCCTAATGTACTAATCTACGATCCCGTAATACCCATATACAAATCATACAATAATACAAATCATACAACAGTTAGGGGTACTTACCTGGTGGACTTCGGGTCGGAGACTTAGGTGCCATGCCAGAAAACCTACTCAATTCCAAAAATTTTCACAAAAACTTATTTGGGCTCTATTTTAAAAATGTTGTTGGCTTTAAACCCAAGGTCGAGAGTTTAAAATTGGGCTCTGATACCAAATTGAAACACCCTAAACCCAGCCCACGAGCCTCGACCGAATCTGGCATGCTCCTTGAGTAAAACATTTCAAAAGCTTGTTTGTCATTTCGAAAAATTTGGTCATTTATAGAAAAAAAATCAATTTGTGTTGTGATTAAATTGAAAACAGTGTCATTGTTGAAGTCTATATTTTATTAAAATGTTATTTTCATACTTCAAAAATATTACATTATAAGAAATGCCGAATTTTTAGAACTTATCATTAAGTTGAAAATCGTTGGTATTTTGGGTCTCAACACACTTGTAATTATTTTAAAGAAAAGTTGTTTAACCTTCGGTTTAATAATAATCGTATCATAATGAAAAGTAAAACGCATGCATAAAATAGTTTAACAGCAATGGCCTTATTACAACAATAGCAAAACCCGAAATAAATCCAAAACTTAATATGAAAACCCCAAATAAAGAAAACACTGAGCTGAGCATGGCCACCACTAAGTCCCTGCCGGCCCGGTCCAATTACTGAGTGTCACCTGCAAAATGTTAGCCCACGAAGGGTGAGTCAATAGACTCAGTGTGTAACAACCAACACAAACTCCCAAACGATTTAGGCATGTCAAATCATATATATCAAATATAGGCAATGATACAATCCCAAACCCACCTAAATAACCATCCTCTACACATCACCCGTATCTGCCAATCACACCGTGGGGATTACTAAATCGACCCTCCATCCACTACACACCATCAAGCGATCATTTGTAGTCAACTGCACATCGCCCTTATAATCGTGGCATAGCCACCAGATAATGTGACAGAGTCACCAGATAACAGTATGTGACATTAGTTACCAGATTCATAGTATGTGACAGGAGTCACTAGATAATGTTGTAAAAACCACCAGAACACTTCCCCTTTTCATTATCATCCATATGCCCATGCGTCATACAAAACATGCAGAAATCATGCAATATACCTTATCCCAAATTCATAACGAATTCACACATGTGTCATGTCAAATGTTCATAACATTATTAACAGAGCATTAAGGGGTAACGTACCTGAATTCGTTGTACCTTTGAATGGTACTTTTAACCACATTTGTTATATTTCCATTATCACATGCATAATATTAATACCATTAATCTATCAGGAATTAGTGTAGGGCTACACACCTGGTACTAACACGATTACTAAATCCCGAAAATCTACCGAAACAGGTTGTACTCCTCCCTAAAAACCATAGTCAGAATCGGCCAACTTTAACACTTAATATGGCCTTGGCCGAATATTAATATTCTCTTACCTTGTGGATCTAAATCCCAAAAATACCACTTGTCTATGGAGATGTCGAAATCCCTACAAGCTCTATGTTAGATTCAATTCTAACATTTAATGAACCAAAGCAGATGGCCTTCGGCCTAACATCACACTTCTCTTACCTTAGATAATCAAATCCCGGATGATCTCCATTATAGGCGGCTACAACAAATCCCGAAACTCACCTTCAAGGTTTCGGCCAAAGAGAGGGAAAGGGATTAGATCTTAGATTTCGGCTACTCCAAAAGAAAAAGAAAGAAAACGAACGACAGTTGATCCTTACCCCTACTGCTGAAATCGACTGCACCCTTGCTTAAACCCACAGAGAGATTCGACTATGTAGGCTAGATAGTGATTGATTTGTTTCAGCTTTGGGGTTATTTGTGTATTCGGCTTTTGATGGGCTGTGAAAAGAAGAAGAGAGAAGGTTGAGATTTGATGCGATTTAGTTTAGATGACAAGAAGGATTCAACCAACATAAAAGAGAAGGGAAGAGAAGAGAAGAGAAGAGAGGCTCAGAAGAATTCGGCAATGGTGTGTCTTGAGAGAGATTATGGCTAGAACAAAAGAAAAGAGAAGAGAAAGTGATGGGTTTGATCTTATGGAGAGAAAAGAGAAGACGAAAAAGAGGCTGAGAGTGGCCTTAATGGTCTTATGAAATTCGGCTACTCCTCCCTACCAACTTGACCGAAAATGACATCAAGGAAGTCCCTAGGCCGGCCAACTATCTTCCCTCTATCAGCTCCCCCCCTTTTCTCCTACTTTTTCTCTTCTTTACCCATTCAAAGTAATTTGAATGAGTCAACCATTATCCTTTGCCCTTAGCCAAATTTTAAAAAGAATTTGCCCACATCTAATGCTCATCCACCCAGTCTCCCAATGCCGTCTAACTCCCTTCCTGCCTGACATAAAAACAACTCCAAAAGTGCTCCCCTTGCTACTCGAACCTAGGCCCCTCTTGCACTGCTTGTGGCTTCACTTCTTAAGACTTTAAGTGGCGCCTCCTTGCCTCTTTACCAAGCCAATTCTTGTGTCCAAATCCCCCTACAAATTTTCTTAAGGCCTATCATGCTTAGCTCCACTTCAAGACTTAAAGTACAATATTTTCTGAGGCATACTCCTACACTCTAAAGTTCCCGAAACTCCCAAAATACATTCGAACCACACATAGACATACTTCCACATATAATTAAGCAAAAATGCACAAGCCCTAAATCCCGGATATTACAGTTCTACCCTCTTAAAAATAATTTCGACCTCGAAATTACCTGGCTAGAATAGGTGAGGGTATTGCTGTCGCATTGCTTCCTCAGGCTCCCAAGAAGCTTCTTCCGATCCATGATTACGCCATAATACTTTAACCAGAGGAACTGATTTCCTCCGTAACACCTTCACATCTTGTTCCAAAATCTAAATCGGCTCTTCCTCGTAGGACAAATCTGGTCTTAGCTCCACCTCTTCAACCGATATTACATGAGATGGATCCGATCGGCAACGACGTAGCATCGAAACATGGAACACATCATGCATCTGCTTCAACTCCGGAGGCAACTCTAACTGGTATGCCACTGGTCCAACCCGCTTCAAAATCCGATAAGGTCCTATAAACCTGGGACTTAACTTCCCTTTACGGCCAAATCTCATCACCTTCTTCCATAGTGAAACTTTAAGAAAAACCTGATCTCCCATAGCAAACTCTATTTCCTTCCGCTTAAGATCTGCGTACGACTTTTGCCTATCAGATGCTTCCTTCAACCGTGCTCGAATTATCTTAACCTTCTCTTCGGATTCTGCCACAATCTCTGGACCCAAAACTCGACGTTCCCCCAATTCTGTCCAACACGTTAGAGTGCGACACTTCTATCCATACAGCGCTTCAAACCGTGCCATCTGAATACTAGCTTGATAGCTGTTATTATATGCAAATTCCGCTAAAGGCAAATATTCTTCCCAACTTCCTCTGAAGTCTATCACATATCCTCTCAACATATCCTCTAACACTTGAACCACTCGCTCAGACTGGCCGTCCGACTGCGGATGAAATGCCGTACTGAAATCTAGTCTGGTGCCCAGAGCCTGATGTAGTGCTTTCCAAAACTGAGACGTAAACCTTGGATCCCTATCTGAAATAATCGATACTGGTACTCCATGCAACCTCACAATTTCTGCCACATACAACTTCGCTAACCTCTGCAGAGAATAGTCAACCCGCACTGGTATGAAATGCGTGGACTTCGTCAACCGATCTACTATCACCCAACTGATACAAGGTTTTCTTTACAAAAGTCACTTGTTTATTCAAATTTTGTTTAATTAACTTATGATTTTCTAAAGCCAACTTAGCAAAAGTTTTCAATGTACAACCCGTAGCATACCAGATCTGGTCGAAACTTATGGGCCGGGTTTGGGGTGTTACAGGTTAGTTGTTAGAAATGATGATTTTGGTTTGAAATTAATGGTTTTGAATTGGTTTGGATGTGATTAAATGGCTACTTGTTGCTTAAGTGAACGTAGGTGAATGGATTGAATTGGAAGGTATTTTTTAGGTACACACGGTTGTGTGCCCTACACGGCTTAAGACATGATCGTGTGGTCTGTAGTTTTTGGTTGATTTTTTTGTGCACACGGCCTAGAGTCATGATTGTGTGACATATTTTTTAATATTCACACTTTTGACCCACACGGCCTTGACCATTTCACACAGTTAGGGGACACAACTGTGTGACCACTGTTTTCAGATTTTTCTTAACATTTTATTTTTTAGTCAAATTTATCCTTGTTTAATACCAAATTATTTTTAAGCTTCCATATGCTTGATATAAACCCAATATAGATTGAATAGCATGATATACTTGCTTGTATGTGATGAATTGATATTTATTTGAGATTTTGATAAATAAATTGCATGTAACTGTTCGAAATTTGTTTGTAGCATTTAATTACTCAGGTTCGGCGATCGGACCGGGTAAAGGGTGTTGCAGATGAGCTCGCCTACGGTTGTGAAATGTGATGATAGGAAAGTTTTGTAGTTAGCTAATTTATTACATTAATTATGAATGAAGGTGAGTTTTATTGTTTTGAAACCTATGAACTTACTAAGCATTCAAAATGCTTACTCTATTTTGCTTTCTGTTTTTGTAGTGGTCATTTTTGCAGAACATGTCGATCGAATCATTTCGAAGCTCACACTATCCAGCTTCTAACTCGGTAGACTTTTAAACGTTCTAGACTCAATTATGTGGCTTGTAATAGGCTTGATATGTATATGTGTACTTATTTTGACTGTTCATGATCTTGAACCTTAAATGATGCTTGGTTTAGATGGCCTCATGTTGCATATCTATGTATGCTTATTGGGTATATGTTAAGCCATAGTTGATGTAAATGGATAGCAATATGGATGATGGAATGCTTGAGTATAATGGTGATAATATATGGTATCAAATGTTTGAGTATTTGGTATTACGTAGATTGATATGTTTAACAAAGTACTAAATGGATGTTATAGGCTTGAGTAATGTTGTGAATGGTTATTAGTGGATAGAAAATGGATGGATTAAGACATATTGGTATGGTTTGAATTGATTTTTATGCAGATTGTAGAGTGCCTAAGGCACCAATTGTGTTTGGTTTTATTTTGATCATGAAAGAGTATCAAAACATGAGTTTTTTAAACTTTTGGCTATAAGTATCGATACCATGTATAAAAGTATCGATACTTTACAAACGAACAATATTTTAAAATGATAGAATGCCAATTTGGTATCGATACTAGTATAAAGTATTGGTGCTTAATCCCAAAAATCAATACCTTATAAAGGTATCGATATATTGATTGTATCCAAAACTTTAAAAATGGAAAAATGGCAAAATGGTATCTATACCTAATTTGTTATCGATACTTGTAACTTTTAACTTTATTTTTGAAACATCAAAGCAAAAGATGGTATTGATACTTGACTTGGGTATCGATACCTATGCTCACACTTTGAAAAATTTACAGTTTGGTCCTCATTCATGCTCGGGTCAACTTTAGAGCTTTCTAAAGCTCGATTGAGTCTCAGAATTGATTGTAAATTATATTGTGCGTGGAATTTTATTATAAATTGAAGTGTAATTGAATTAATTGCTATGAATTATGTGTGAATTGTTTTGGTATTTGTAATAGCATTTGTAGCTCAAGTTCGGCAACTGAGCCGAGCGACGGGTGTTACAAAATTTCTAAGTTTCACATTGATGAAAAGTTTTGACGCATTTTCATATTTGGGTCATATCTCCTAACATGCATGGAGTTTGGAGCTAAAATTTAAACAATAAGTGTACAAGATGCAGATCTTCAATAATTTTTGGACTTTTCCCATTGGGAGTCATTAACTTGGACAAAAGAATTCATCAAATAACATGTCAAAAATGACTCCAAAAAATGAAAAAAAAATTGGGCCTAGCAATTTATTACTAGCAAGTACTTTGCATTGTCATTTTCCTCTTCAAAAATCTCTATAAATAGCCTTTAGTTTCAAAATAGGAGGAATGTAACACCCTAAACCCGACCTAGAAGCCATGGTCGGATCAGGCGATGTCACATGGTAGTGTGTTTGAAAACTGTAACTTTGCTTAAAATAATTCCCGTTTAGAAACTTTTTATTATTACTTATAAATTCTAAAATTGTGTTATTTAATCAGTCGAAAGTTTTCAAAATGTTTATTCAATGCGGAAGCTTTTAGAATAGTTTGCGTATTTGTGAGTATTTTGTTAAAATGTTTGTTTCTTTTGAAAACACGAGATATCCTAATACTAGCAGTTATAAACCATAACCAATAAAACTCCCAAACTAAAATAAAAATCCACAGAGGCCATATTTACAATAAAATACCCAAATAAAATTTAAAATCATAAGTTAGTATGAAACAGTGTCAAGAGGTCGTGTGGCCACCGCTGAGTCCTCCGCCACACCGATCCGCCTAAGTCTGGGGGTTACCTGTACAGATTAGATAGAAAGGGTGAGTTTATGTAAACTCAGTGTGTAATCCCCATAAGGATAAACAGACAGTATGTAATTAATCACGATGCAGGTCTAAGCCTTTTTCAAGAATATGATGTCGGTTTGGGCCCCTAGCCCATTTCGATCTGAGAAGAAGTTATATAGTAGGGCATTAGGCTTTTCACCGATTTCTATTTTCAGTGTTGTGGTTACACACACCTTCTTTGATCTTGACGTCTAAAACTCTCGAGCACTCCCGGTACCTTATATCGAGTAGCAGGAATTCCCCGTCTTCAGAATGTTGACGAGCGATCAACAGCATTTCAATAAACCCCGAAAGAGCGGAGAAGACGATGCGCAAGAATAAAGTAAAAGATAAAAGAAGACTGGAAAAGGGGAAGAAGCAAGGTAAAGGTTTGGCTAGGGAAATAATAGGAGAAACGTCAAGAGACTTCCAACAAAAAGGGGAGAAACCGAAAATTGAGAAGAAAACCAAATCCACCTTAATTCACTTACCATACAGATAGAAACAAAGGTTGCCACAAAAGAATGATTGAAACAAAGAAAAGGAAAAAGAAACGTCAAGGGTGGGGGAAGAGAAGCAGTGTAACATCCTGAATTAATGGGCCTATGCGTTTAGTGTGTGGATATGTTTAATGTGTTAATTTAACTGTTAGGGATCCAAATTGGGCTCAGGATGTGGTCAAGGCCTTGGTTAAATTTTTGTTTAGGCACTATAGGGTTTAAAAGGTGGTATCTGTGTTTAAAATATCAAAATAGGCTTGTGGCCCAGTGGTCAGTGGCGCCACTTAGGGAGCAAGGAGGTGATGCCACAAAAGGGAGTAAGGGGCCCAAATTTAAGTTTCAAGGAGCCCAATTCTTTTAATTTAAGTTAGCTAATGTTCGGCATTAGGGTTAGGTGGAGTGGACGGCAACAAGGCTCAAAAATAGGAGGATTTATGTGAATGGGATAATGTAGATATTATAGTTGATAATATGGAAGATAAAAGGAGAAAAGATAGGAGCTATCTGCAAGGCTAGGTGTTGGCCGAAATTCCATCATGTCGAAGAGGGAAGAAATCGGTTTCTTTATGGCAAAGGGGTGCCAAATTTTCCCTTTTTATTTGCTTAATTCCTGTTATCAGAAAGAGCACTTTCGGTTTTTGATAGGTAAGTGCCGAAATTTCTATAAATAGGGGGGATAGCTCATCAATTCCGGCATTTGGAACCCTATTCTTTTCTTCTTTCCTTGTGCCGAAATTCTCAGTCTCCCTCTGCATTCTTTTCTTTTGATTTCTTCAGAAGCTGAAACCTCCCAATCTTCTCAACATCTTTTCTTTCAAAAGCTGAAACCTTGAACTCTCTTTTCATCTTCATAGCTAAATACCCCTATTTCCTTTTGCTGATTTCTTCAACCAAAAAGCTGAAACTACTTAGATTTCTTCTTCTCTTCTGATCTTCTCAAAAAGCTGAAATCTCTAAGGGGTAGTCGAATTCTTTAAGTAAAGGTGAGTGTCGATTTTTCTATCTCTTCACTTTCTCTTTCGGGTTTTTGGAAGACAAAGCTGAAAAGCTAATGGTTTAATGGTTTTATGTATTCTCTTGTTGGGCGACATTCGGGAATTGAAGTAGATCTCTTAGATCTAAAAGCCGGAAACACTAACCCCTGAATCTCATATCACTTTTCGAAATTTCAAGGTAAGGATTTCAATTCTCCTTAAGATGATCAATCGTTTCCTTTTTGTTAGTTGTGCCTTAACCTAATGTTTCGTTACCAGCCTCTGAACAACACCTTAGGCAGATAGCGGTTGTGTCGGCTACGCATAGCGTCGATGTAGAAAGTCTTATTCTAACGATAATCAGGTGTGTAGATCTCTAACACACTAGTTAACTGTAATATATATGTTATAGGCTAAAAGCCAGAAAGAAACTGTGTAGACTGTCGAATAAAACCCTAAAAAGGGTTAGGTAAGGATGCCAGGTACGTAATCATAGAAATCTCTATGTGTATCGAAATATATGTAAGCCTGTTTTCTTAAAGATGGTATGATGTTTTTACGTGTGTATGCATGGGGTGGGATTATGATAATGAAGGGAGGCGCATGATAGGTCACTTGGTGATCGGTGGTTAAACCACAAAATCTAAAATTAGGTCACAATAGTGATCGGTGTTGAGCCACGTTATATTATGAGGCACATAGCGATCGGTGGCTATTCCACGTTTAATGATTCTGAATAATAGGAATAGGCGAGACTGCTATCGTTATGGTGTGTAGCGGATGGAGGGTTGATTGTAGAAATCCCAAGGTGTGATGGTTGGTACGGGTTGGTGTGTAGAGGATGGAATTCTAGGTTGGGTTGGGCTATGCATCATTTATTATTTATCATGTGATTATGATTGTTGCCTTTAAGTATGGGCCAGGGCTCATAATGTGTTTGTGGGCCTCAAGTCATTGTGTTTCGGGATTTACACTCTGAGTCTTGGTGACTCACCCTTTCATTTTCCTCTACTCTTTCAGATGAGCAGTAGATCGTGGACATGGGAGCCGAGACGGACTCGAGGGGCCATCAAGTTTTACTTCTATATATTATTCTTGGTTTTCTTCAAGTTTTTTTATCTTGGGAATATTTATGTAATAAGGCCCCATAGTTTATCTTCATCTAGTAGTTTTTAATATTTGCAACTTATGAAACTATGTCAAAGGTTTAAATATACGAAATAATAATAATACAAGGTTTTCTTTTCAAAAGTCACTTGTTTATTCAAATTTTGTCTAATTAACTTGTGATTTTCTAAAGCCAACTTAGCAAAAGTTTTTAATGTACAACCCGTAGCATACCAGATCTGGTCGAAACGTATGGGCCGGGTTTGGGGTGTTACAATTTTGGTATCAGAGCCTAGTTCAAAACTCGAGCTGTGAAATGGGTCTAGTAGTGTTTTAAAAATTTGATGTGAATTTGGAAAAAGTTCTGGAAGAAGATATGGCCTTCGAGTCTACCGGCACCCAATCCACGCAGGTAAGTATTCGAAACTTTTGGATGTGATATGTATGTAGGCTTGATGGGCTTGATGGACGTAGACTAGTATGTTAGGCATTGATGGACTATAGGCTTAGTTACAACAACTCTTTAAATTCATAAGACTTAATCTATCCAAACAAACCCGCAAACGAGTCGATAGGTTAGGGTGTGGCAACAGGCATACGCATGTCTAGGATTGGATTCAGGGAGAGCTTGGTACTTAAGCAGTCCTAGTAACTCACCTCCTCTTCGCTGGAATCCTACCTGGTGCGTAGTGACTGTTCACCTTAGCCACAAGGACTAGTTGTCGGGCCAAAATTTATAACTAGAACTCGAAAGGGACCAGCCACCCTATTTCTCAAAATTACTAAAATATTTCTCCTGGTTTTGTAAAATTTCTGAAATACCCTGGATTTGTAAAACTACCAAAATTCATGAAATTACCGAAACACCCCCATCGGTAAATTACCAAAATACCCATGTTTTGAAAATTTACCCGAAAACCCCTAGATTTACAAAAGTACCCGGTATAAGAAATTATCAAAAATTTACAAAATTACCAACATACCCTCGATTTGGAAAAAAATTAAAATTTTCAAAATACCCCTATTTTAAAATATATATATATCAAAATATCTCTATTTCGAAAAATCATCAAGATACTTATTTTTGAGGAATTACGAAAATACCCCTATAGGATAAATTACGAAAATACCCCTGGGTAGTGAAATGACGAAGATACCCCCTACATGATGAATGTGAGTTCATGGATGCTACTTGTATGTTGATGTGTGATGGTTTAATGTATGTGGTTCCTAGAACTAGGAGATACAAACTTGAGACTAAAACTGTAGATAGGTTCGAATTCGAAAGAACTACTATTCATAAGACTGTTCGTGGTTAATCAGTGGAAGAAAACTAATAATTCATAAAATTTCTAATTAGATAAACGCGAATCGGTAGAATGAGTACAAGAGGACGTGGATGCTCTAGATGCGAATACCGGTGCGTACTCTACCATAGTATAGTAAGTGTTTCTTTTAGCTTTAGAATTAGAGTGCGCAGCGAAAGCATAGTGGTGAGACTTGGGTAGTATGATTAATAGTTAGTTGGAAATTTTAAGGATGAAATTTCTTTAAGGGGGTGGAACTGTAACATCCTGAATTAATGGGCCTATGCGTTTAGTGTGTGGATATGTTTAATGTGTTAATTTAACTGTTAGGGATCCAAATTAGGCTCAGGATGTGGTCAAGGCCTTGGTTAAATTTTTGTTTGGGCACTATAGGGTTTAAAAGGTGGTATCTGTGTTTAAAATATCAAAATGGGCTTGTGTCCCATTGGTCAGTGGCTCCACTTAGGGAGCAAGGAGGTGACGCCACACAAGGGAGTAAGGGGCCCAAATTTAAGTTTCAAGGAGCCCAATTCTTTTAATTTAAGTTAGCTAATGTTCGGTATTAGGGTTAGGTGGAGTGGACGGCAACAAGGCTCAAAAATAGGAGGATTTATGTGAATAGGATAATGTAGATATTATAGTTGATAATATGGAAGATAAAAGGAGAAAAGATAGGAGCTATCTGCAAGGCTAGGTGTTGGCCGAAATTCCATCACCTCGAGGAGGGAAGAAATCGGTTTCTTTATGGCAAAGGGGTGCCGAATTTTCCCTTTTTATTTGCTTAATTCCTAGTTATCAGAAAGAGCACTTTCGGTTTTTGATAGGTAAGTGCTGAAATTTCTATAAATAGGGGGGATAGCTCATCAATTCCAGCATTTGGAACCCTATTCTTTTTTTCTTTCCCTGTGCCGAAATTCTCAGTCTCCCTCTGCAAATTCTTTTCTTTTGATTTCTTCAGAAGCCGAAACCTCCCAATCTTCAACATCTTTTCTTTCAAAAGCCGAAACCTTGAACTCTCTTCTCATCTCCATAGCTGAATACCACTATTTCTTTTTGCCGATTTCTTCAACCAAAAAGCCGAAACTACTTAGATTTCTTCTTCTCTTCTGATCTTCTCAAAAAGCCGAAATCTCTAAGCGGTAGTCGAATTCTTTATGTAAAGGTGAGTGCCGATTTTTCTATCTCTTCACTTTCTCTTTCGGGTTTTTGGAAGACAAAGCTGAAAAGCTAATGGTTTAATGGTTTTATGTATTCTCTTGTTGGGTGACATTCGGGAATTGAAGTAGATCTCTTAGATCTAAAAACCGGAAACACTAACCCCTGAATCTTATATCACTTTTTGGGATTTCAAGGTAAGGATTTCAATTCTCCTTAGGATGATCAACCGTTTCCTTTTTGTTAGTTGTACCTTAACCTAATGTTTCGTTACCAGCCTATGAACAACACCTTAGGCAGATAGCGGTTGTGTCGGCTATGGATAGCGTCCACGTAAAAAGTCTTGTTCTAATGATAATCAGGTGTGTAAATCTCTACTAGTTAACTGTATTATATATGTTATGGGCTAAAAGCCGGAAAGAGGCTGTGTAGACAGTCGAATAAAACCCTAAAAAGGGTTACGCAAGGATGCCAGGTACGTAATTATAGAAATCTCTATGTGTATCGAAATATATGTAAGCATGTTTTCTTAAAGATGTATGATATTTTCTGTGTGTATGCATGGGGTGAGATTATGATAATGAAGGGGAACTGTATGATAGGTCACTTGGTGATCGGTGGTTAAACCACAAAATCTAAAATTAGGTCACAATAGTGATCGGTGGCTATGCCACGTTTAATGATTCCTGAATAATAGGAATAGGCAGTACGGCTGTCGTTGTGGTGTGTAGCAGATGGAGGGTTGATTGTAGAAATCCCCAAGGTGTGATGGTTGGTACGGGTTGGTGTGTAGAGGATGGAATTCTAGGTTGGGTTGGGCTATGCATCATTTACTATTTATCTTGTGATTATGATTGTTGCCTTTATGTATGGGCCAGGGCTCATAATGTGTTTGTGGGCCTCAGGTCATTGTGTTTCGTGATTTACACACTGAGTCTTGGTGACTCACCCTTTCATTTTCCTCTACTCTTTCAGATGAGCAGTAGATCATGGACATGGGAGCCGAGACGGACTCGAGGGGCTATCAAGTTTAACTTCCATAGATTATTTTTGGTTTTCTTCAAGTTTTTTTATCTTGGGAATATTTATGTAATAAGGCCCCATAGTTTATCTTCATCTAGTAGTTTTTAATATTTGCAACTTATGAAACTATGTCAAAGGTTTAAATATACAAAATAATAATAATAATACAAGGTTTTCTTTTCAAAAGTCACTTGTTTATTCAAATTTTGTTTAATTAACTTGTGATTTTCTAAAGCCAACTTAGCAAAAGTTTTCAATGTACAACCCGTAGCATACCAGATCTGGCCGAAACTTATGGGCCGGGTTTGGGGAGTTACAAGTAGAATTCGGCAACAAGGGAAAGAATTGAGGAATGAAAATGGTAGAGATGGGGGAGAGAAATCGTCAGAAAGATGGAGAGAAAATTGACTCTTTTTTTTTTTTTGAAAAAGAAAAGAAAATGATCAGATTTTGGATATTCTCCCCTATAATCCCCTAATTTTCTCTCACTTATCCCTAAATTCTCTCCCACACTTCCCCATACCTCTCAAACACTCCAAAACTGTCCACTACTTCCCCACACACCTCAAACACTCAGCATTTTACCTCACTTCAAACTCCTACACGATAAGTACAAAAAAAACAACTCCCTTGCACGCACAAGGATTCGAACTCAAGTCCACCAACATATTGACACTCCACTTAACCATCAAACCAGCAGGCCCATTCTGACATGTTTTTCCAAATAATTAAATAAAATTCTACTGTCCAGAGATAGGGCTTAATTCAAATAAAAACAAAAATTTTGCCCAAGTCAAGGCTTGAACCCAAGACTTCTCAGACACTCCCAGAACACTTAACAATTGAGGTAGATAAACAGTTATGTCAATTAATACAGAATCATAAGCAGGTATTTTGTGGGCGTTACAAGGAATATTGGAGTTGAGATCAAGATCATTTTCTTGTTAGTGTTTTTTTTTCTTTATCCTTGTAAAACCTCAAATTTCTTATATCTAATATGTTTTTTTCATATAAGTTTGAGTTGTTTAATTTTTTTATATTATTCTAAGTTTCCAATGTTGAGGTGAAAGGGTGAAACTCTTGGAAAATTTTAAGATAAATTCCATACTCATCTTTTGAGCTAAAATTAATTATCAATCACTTATCATAATCATACTTGTGAAGTAAGATTTTTATTTGTTATAGACAATAGAGGGCACAATGTATGCTTGGATAAATTAACCTTGATTTGTTGTAGACATATAAAAATTGGCATAATAAATATTTGAAATCTTTTTTTTTTATAAGTTTTGATGTTATCAAGTGATTATAATACCATATGTTATATTTTTGGACTGAACTTAAACAATTGAACTTTCATATTGCACCATCCTTTGCTTATGGATTCATTGCTACTCTTGGAATTATTGGACAGTCATATTGGATACTCCTTTGATAGATATACCTTTGCTTATGGATTCATATGCTTAATTATTAGAAGTAAATTGCTAGATTATTCGTTTTGAACCTCCATTTTGTGTGGATTCTAATTGATTAATAACATTGAGTACTAAAATTTAATCTTAATATGACACCAAGTATGGATCCTCTAACCTCGGCATATTTTCTTCAGGTATTTGTTCTTTAGTTTCTTCTATAATATCCCAAAAATCAGGGATTAGTAGAATCGGGTTTGTGAATAGAGGAAAGAGAGGTCATGCTCTAAATTTTGAGATTATCTATGCATTTTTAGGAAATAAATGATGTATTGGTTTGTTGGATAAGTGTTAGCGAAACATTCCTTGAAACCCAAGTTCAAATCTTTTCTCTCGCACCATTTTTATTATTTTGAAAATTTTGCATCAAACCCTAGTATGTGACACACATTGTTTTAAAAATAAATATTGCAAAATTATTTCAAAAATAAGGAAATAGCCTAGTGGTTAATTGATAAATGGAAAAGTATGAAAATTAGATTGAGCTCCCAAGTTCAGATCTTTTCCCTTGCAAAATCATTAATTTTTTTTTACTAAATCCCTTATTCTTTTTAGAGTATGTCATCCATGCCTTATTAACCTAGGTATAAATATTATTGATACACAAATTTATCAGCTTTTATTCTATTTTCTCTCACCCTAGTCGTCCTTCCCCTCTCCTCTCTTCCTTGATTTTCAATTTTTCTTTCTTCCCCCATTATTGTCATCGATCATAACACCTAGTTTTGCCATCTTTTTCTTTTCTTTATGCCACAAGATTTTGCATCATATCCTCCATCATATTTCTGCAATTTTTCTCTAATTAAATCAACCCAAATCTAAAATCTTGAACCTCCAAGATTGATTCCTAACGTTGCCAAGAAGTGCCATTGCCTCCCACAGTGTCTAGCTTTGGTAAGATCTCTTTCTCTTTTGATTTCTTGTTAAATCTTGTTAATTAAAAACCTAAATTTTTAGATCTATAATTTTGGATATTTTTAAATATTTAATGGGTATTTTTTTTAGCTTTTTAATCAATTCCAAAATTGGTTTTAAATTAGCCCCAAAATTTACCACCGCGGGTGGTGGTGTGCGCGCCTATAGGCAAGAAAGGGGGTTGTTTTTCTTTAATTATTTCCCATCTTTTTCCAGTATTATTTTAGGTTCCTAAACCATTCCTAATCGGCCTTTAATCACATGATAATTAGGGAAATTATTTCTTTATCAATCGATAATTCGGGAAGCGTAAGTGTAGGTAATCGTAAACTAGTTTGTTGTTTCAACATAGCTTTTGGGAAAAGGTTATGGATTGATTAAATGAAGAATTTTCATCAAGATTAGCTACTGATTTTCCATGATTTAAATGTGTTAGGTGCAAAGTCGAACGCTCCAAATCAACAGTAAAGCCGAAAGACATTTGTGCGTACAATTTGCATAAAAACAATGTAAGAAATCTACTTAGTTTGGATTCGAAAAATAGGTGTAATTGTGCGATTGGATCAATTAAGCTCTATACTGATTTAATTTCATTTAATTTAATTTAGGTCTGTTTTAAAGTTTATTAAAGAAACCGCAAGATTCGCTAGTGTCCTACGAAAGAGCGTAAATAAGGTATGGGTCTTAAACTCAATAACTTGATTGGTAATGATAATGATTATGATTTAATTGGTTATTTATCTTGCTGATCGGGCTTGGCTTAATTAGATAAATAATTAATTTGTAAGTGGCTGGATCAGGTACGTTTCGAGCCCTAGCTATTTGGCATGGTAGCAATGTTGCTAGTTTGACTGAATGACTGAATGATTGAAATTGTCATTAATGTTTGGTTAATTTGATGTATGATTGGTTGTGTGTAAAGTATGTTTATGAAAGAAAATAAGGCTTATGCATGATATATTCGTACAAGTGATTTGTTATGATATGTTCGAAAGACTATTATAAATGCACATAAAGAAAAGTTGTAAATGAATGTGAAATTGTGATTTGTTGAATGGTACCATTTTATTGGTAAATTGAAAGTTGGAATATTATTTCCATTTACCAAAAGTATTAGATAACTAAGGGCATATTTTGAAAATGTCAATTAAATATGAAAGTATTGATTTATGGCTTTGTATGAGATTGTATGACATATTGCATGTGCATTGGGCGGGTTATTTTATGGTTGAAGGAGGAGTTCCGTGGAGTACTGGTGGCATATTAAGTTTGCATTTATACGTATCTAGTGCACTATACCTGGCGTATCGAGGGGAACGACGATATATCGCCTTTTTACCCAGTAGCTTGTCTGCATTATTATTGGTAAAATTTCCTGCATACTGTTATTGGTGGTTTTAACCACAAAGGACTTAAGCCCATATTATTTTGGAGTTTGGATGATCGGTTCTAGGGAACTCATGGTGTGTAGCAAATGGTTTGGGTAGGAACCTTTTTGCATTGCATCATGCTCATGACATACTTGAATGTTATTGATTTATGTTACCTATTGTATTGTGTTGTACTGAATGATATCAAGATTAATGATTGTTACTCAAATGAATGATATCCCATGATGAAACAGCATTTGGCATCAATTTGATAATGACTATATAATGATATGAAACTCCAATGATAGTTCTGGGTCCTTCTGTTAATGCTAACATGTTTCACTGTATTTGATGTTTAAGTCGGTTTAAATAACTATTGGACTCACACTGAGCTTTCATAAGCTCACCTCCATAGTGTTTAACTTTTCAGGTAAACCTCGAAACTAAGACTAGACCTGGCATTTGGAGAATCACTTTGGACCCCAAACTATTTTTAATAAGTATTAATTAGTCTCTATTGGTTTTGGTTTGTAATTTTTAATTCTTTCTGGTCTGTGGCTTGGTAACTTTTCATTCGGAGATTTTTACATGCATGGATTACTCAAGCATAATAATCAGAAAAAACATGATATCGGGCTTAAGTAAAATTTGACATTGTTCCCTAATTTTCGCTACATTTTTAAAAACAAATCGATAACGCAACTAGGTTTCCAAATCACTTGAAAAATTATTTTTTTCACTGCATTAGTTTAACATCGAGTTTTTACAAAGAAGAGCGATAAGAAAACGATTTTACTAAAACAACACTGTCAACAATAAAATGAATCTTAAATACAGTTGACCTAATAAAAGAATGTTTTAAACTAACACAAAAGTAAAACTACAGTTTTTCTCTAAAATAAGTTTATTGAAGGTCTTCAAAAGTAACATAAGTTAGCTTAGCCATTTCGGTGACTAATGTAGCCCTCTCAATCTAGCCATAATGTCTAGGCTGGGTTTGGCAGGTTACAACTTCCGTTGATTTTTATTTTTATTTATAGTGTTTATTGCTCCTACTTTCATTTTCGACACTCATTCCAAAGTTAAGTGTTAAATAAATGTTCTAGAATAATAATTGTAACAGCCCAATTTTCAGTGGTGACGAAACAGTGGTTTTGGGACCAAAAATTTCTATCATATTAGCTCATAATTATTATTTTTAAAATATTTATGGAGTTATTAAATTCGTAGTAAAATTTGGTTTAGAAATATTAACATTTAAATAGTTAATTAAAGAAAAAGGACAAAATTGAAACAGGTGTAACAGTTAATAATTAGTTCAATTAATGATTAAATAGCTTAGTAATTACATAAGGAAGGACCAATATAATAATTAGTCCTTAATGGATAGTGTTGGATGGCAAGAGAAATTAAAATGATAGATTAATGAGATTTTAATGGCATAATTGTAAATAAATAGAAATTAAATAAAACAAATTAGAAGAAATAAGTTTTTCTTCTTCATTTCTTCTTATGCCATTGCTGAAACTCCATAGAAGTAGCTTGGAGAATCGGTTGAGCATAGAAGCTTGCATGTGAGTTTAATTCTTACCCGTTTCTTGTAATTTTTATGTTTTTGAGATTGTTGCAACTAGGTCCAGCTAGCCCGTACCTTCATTTCTGATTCTATTAAAAATTTTGGAAGTTGAAATTGTTAAATATTTGATGTTTTTTATGAATATCATGTATTTGGAGCTTTGATTGTGTTGTGTGATGATTTTGTAAAGTGATTTTTGTTTAATTTTCATTTTTAGGATTAAATTATGAAAATGTCAAAATATTAAGGTTGAATAGTAAATTTGATGTTTATTGGGGGCCGTTTAAGGGCCTAGAATTTTTGGATAAATTATTGATTTGTGAAAATTAGTTAGTTTGATAAATCAACTAATTAAGGGATTAAATTGCAAAAATTGTAAAAGTTTAGGGGTAATTGTGCAAACTTGAAAAATAAAAGGGTATTAATTGTAAAATGGATTGGAAATGAAATATATGCTAATAAATGAGTAATTTTATATTTTAGATCAAGACTTCATAGATACTCGTGGAAAAGGAAAAGTAGCGGAATAGTCCTTGAACTTCTGCAATTACTACAATTCAGTCTAGGTAAGTTCGTACAGTTGAAATTTAACATTTACAATAATTGGTGATTGGTATTATGTATATATTCTATTTTTGGAAATGAATTATTGTTTGAATTATAATATCGAATTGGATATTCGGTTTGAATTAAATATGGGATTTGAGTATAATCGTGATTTGATGTATGACGGGGGTTTGGAGTGGAGATGGTATTAGAGGAAGATATCGGCATTTTACCCAAGTTAATCGAGGTTCGGCATTTTTTGCAAACTCTCACGTTATACTTTCTGTTTGGTGTGATTCGGGCGGATTAGCTCTTACGAGTTTCTGTTCAACTTTCGAGCTTCTGTTGGCGTATTTGGGAGGACCAGCCCTTATGAGCTTTTGTTGACGATGTACTCTTACCCGTAAGTTGTTCTTCGAATGGAAAATCTCAGTTAGGTGATTTATTTTATGAATTTGAAAGACATTTTATTTATTTTTTGTATTGATTTGAATACGGATGTATTTATCGATTGAAGTTGTGAATGACAGGGGTTCTCTTGGATGATTTTTATTGTTTGATTTATTATAGTTAGTTCGGTAAGATTTTTGTTTAACTCATCAAACTTACTAAGCTTCATTAAGCTTACTTATGTTGTTTAATGTTATTGTAGATATTTGGAAGGTTGGACGATCGGATCGGCACTCAAGTCACACTATCCAGTTTATCTCGGTAGTTTTTGAAACGTTTAATTCAGATTATATGGCATGTATAAGCTTTTGTGCGGTTTTGGTCAAAGTTTGACTTATGTAAATATTATGAATGATATTTTGTTTATATAACCAACTTTCATATTGGTACAAGAATGAGGTATAATTGTAATGCTAGTATGTGTGATATATATATGTTTTTGAATTGTGGTGGTTGTGGTAACTTTGTTAAGTATATTGATTAGGTATTGTTTGAAAGAATTGATGAATTGAATTGATGGTCATTTTGTTCTGAAAATGTTATATACTTGTGGAACCATTGAGGGTACATTGGTTAGACACTATTTAGGTTGGTTTGACATGTTTATGGCTCGATTATTATCGTTTTGGATTGGTATCTTGATCAGTATTTGAGTTTCTTAAGGTCTAAGAAATTTTGAAATGGTAAACTTGTGTTTAAAGGTTCATTTTAGGGCCACAAGGCTTGAGACACAGGCGTGTGTCTCAGCCGTGTGTGACACACA
Organism: Gossypium bickii; assembly: GCA_025503065.1. Lineage (NCBI taxonomy): Eukaryota > Viridiplantae > Streptophyta > Magnoliopsida > Malvales > Malvaceae > Gossypium > Gossypium bickii. The sequence continues at coordinate 92,923,461 of CP106719.1, read as the reverse complement.
GCCATGCGACACGATCGTATGTCCCCTGTAGGTTCAATGCATACAAGTCAGGTTGTTACACTGCCTAGCACACGACCTAGTACACGGGCGTATGGCTTGGTCGTGTGACCCAAGTCAGTGAGTTACACAGGCACGGATGTAACACCCCAAACCCGGCCTAGACGTTACGACTGAATCTGAGGTGTCACATCGAAGTGATTTTCAAAATTTGGACTTGTTGATAACAAAATCCGTATTTAAATTAAAACCCATTTAGTTTTTATTGATCGAGAAAATTTGACAAATTAAGTTATTACAATTTGAAAACAGCTTATCAAAACGATTGCCGTATTTGTTACCGTTGGTTCCTTAAACAGAGTAAAATCGAGGAAGCTTCTCTAATTAAAACCTTCAAGTTTAAAATGCATGTTTTTCTTGAAAACAGTTATTATTTTGAAACTCATTTATGTTAGTTTGGTAGTTTAAAATAAGAAATCAAAGCCCAATTAAAAATTAAATCCACCAATGGCCTTATTACATAATCAAAAGCCCAGTATGAAATTTAAATAAACAAGTCTAAAGCAGATCATCAGCGATTGTGTGGCCACCTCCGAGTCCCTCGCGGCTCCAAATCGCCTAAGGCTGGGGATTACCTGTACAGTTAAAAGAAATGGTGAGTTTACGAAAACTCAGTGTGTAATCCCCTATCAGTCAGTCAGTAACAACATTTGCAGTAACAGTCTGGGCCTAAGCCCTATTCAGTAACAGAGTAGTGTGGGCCTTCGCCCATTACAGTATCAGTAAGGTGCAAATATGCAACCCACCCCAATCCAGCCAACACACCACCCGTACCAACCAACACAACATGTGGGGATAACATCGACCTACCCATCCAAAGACACCAATATCGCAAAGATAGGCGCAAGATAATAGTGCGAGACGCGCATAGACAGTGAATGTGGCAGAGCCACCAGTACAGTACTTCCTCCATATCAGAATCCCAACCCCATTCAGTATGTCATGTCATAAACAGTTCGTGTATGCAAAGTGTCCTACTCAGTACAGTCTTACAAATAGTCATACACTCATCAGTCAACCTACATCTAGCGGTAAAATGGTCTTTTCCATCTATTAGGGGTAAAATAGCAATTTTACCCTTTAAGGGTATTTTGGTGCCTTTACTTATTTTGGGGTCTTGGCATAGATAACAACCTCTCCGAAGGTCTACAGTCGCCTCGAGCGACACAAATAACCTAAATGGTCATAACAGTGTAAATGGGCCCAATGCCAATTATTCGGCCCAAATGGGTCCACATGCTCGTGTGGCCCATATAGCCCAAATTTAGTCACGGCTATGCGAACTACATAGCCCAATCCAGTATTTTCCACTTATCGTGGATTTCATCCGTGTGGGGCCTACGAGCCTATTGGGCCCACACGACCCATTGCAGCCAAATGAGGCCCATATCGGCCCAAGAGCACAAGAACGTTCGTGGTGACCTCTACAGTCTATCACCCATGATTTTTGGGCTCGATTTACCACACAAGTGATTGCACGATCGTGAGGCCTCAAATACCTAAGTTTCGGCTTTTCGGCTTTTGCCGATTCCTAGAAGAGAGGAGTGTGACTACACACTTGTTTGCGCAATGAACAGAATACCTCACGCTTGATCAACCTACAATCATCCCAAAACAATCAATCTTTCATCCTTTCATGATCATTAACACTAAAGCCCCAAACCGATATCACCACTTACCTTGACCAAAAGTTATGCGATTATTACTCTTACATCGCTAGTTAAAAACGATCGCACCCTTCTTCTTGAATCACTGTGCAAATAACGGATTTCATTAGCAATAATCATTTAATACAAGGCTTGAATTGATACCCATAGTCCAAAGAATTAGAGTTAAAGCAGATTGAGTATTCGGAACAAATCTACTTACCCACAATATTCAGCTTGATACCAAAAGAAAGAGCGATGATAGAATCAGTTAGAAAGGAATAGGTGTATTCGACCAAGCACAATAGAGAGAGGAGATGATAAATTGAAAGTACATGAAAGGCTTAAGATGTGTTCGGCTAGGATTGTGAAGGAATGGGAAGCAGACAAGAAAATGAAGAAAGGTGGGGAGAAGATTCGGCTCAGAAGAGAGTCTAAAAAGAGAAGAAATAGAGAGGAAGGAGAGAAGCACTATTCAGTTTTGAGAAACAGAGAAGCAGAAAGAATTGGAAAAAGAAAGACGATTCGGCAAATATTGAAGAGTAAATTCGGCAATCCTAACCAGTTTTCCCCAAACGGTCAATTCAACAAAACTTCAACAACCAAAACGGAGAACAGAAAACTATTTTCGGCACTTAAGAATTTAGAGCAACCGACCTAAACAAAAATAACCAAAAATTGAACCAAACTGAGAGGAGAAAGTCTCCTGGCCGAATTTCCCATACACCAACATACCAATCGACACATCCTTCTACAACTCAAACTCCTCCTTTCTCTCCACAATCCACTCCTAAAAATCCTCCCTGATATCCTACACATATCACTCCACATATCACTCCAACCTCTTATCTATAAGAATTTTACTACAACACAACCACTAGCCGAACCAAGCTGCATAAATACCCCATTGTACAACCTAGGACTTGAACCTCAAACCTCACAATTACACAACACGCCACCTTACCACTACACCACAGGCTCTTTTTGTGTCATAATACAAACATTATTATTCATGAAGCCTATATGCCCTTGTCCAGTTTCATTTAAGAGCAAAACTAAAAATTCTGCAAAAGCCAAGACTTGAACCCAGGCTTCTCAAACACTCTCATACACACCAAAATCACTTAGCCATTAAAGCAAACAAGCAATTTGTGTTAGATCAAGCAAAATTAAAGACCCTATATTTTTTGGGCATTAAAAGAAATTTCAGCCTCGAAAGTTACCTGGTCTGAATAGGTGAGGGTATTGTTGTCGAATCACCTCCTCAGGTTCCCACATGGCTTACTTTGAACTGTGATTGCGCCAAAGCACTTTGACTAGCGGAATAGATTTCTTCCTCAATACTTTAACCTCACGATCCAATATTTGCACTAGCTCCTCCTTAAAGGTTAGATTTGGCCTAACCTCGATCTCCTCGACTGGTACGATATGTATGGAATCACAGCGATAGCGGCTCAGCATGGAGATGTGGAACACATCGTGAATCCGGTCTAATTTTGGAGGCAACTCAAGCTGATAGGCAACTAGCCCCACCCATTTCAGTATTTCGTAACGCCCAATAAATCTAGGGTTCAACTTGTTCTTCCGTCCAAATCTCAGAATTTTCTTCCACGGTGAGACCTTAAGGAAAACATAATCCCCCACAGAGTACTCAACCTCCTTACGCTTCAAGTCTGCATATGACTTCTGCCTATCAGAACTTCCTTTAACCGATCTCGAATCAACTTTACCTTTTCCTCGGTATCAGAAACTAACTCAGGCCCCAGTACTCGCCGCTCGCCCAGCTCAGTCCAACAAGTAAAAGTGCGACACCTACGACCGTATAACGCCTCTTACAGTGCCATTTGAATACTAGACTAGTAGCTATTATTATACACGAACTCTGCTAGCGGCAAATAGTCTTTGTAGCTACTTCGAAAATCCATTACACAACTTCTTAACATGTCTTCCAGTATCTGAATTACCCTCTCTGACAGACCATCTGTCTGAGGATGGAATTCAGGACTAAAGTTCAATCTAGTACCCAAAGCCTCGTGTAATTTCTTCCAGAATCGAGATGTGAATCGAGGGTCTCCGTCGGATATGATAGAAATGGGTACCCTATGCAGTCTCACAATCTTAGCCACATATAACTTTGCCAGCTTCTGCAGCGAGTAATCAGTGCGGACTAGTATAAAATGAGCAGATTTAGTCAATCGGTCTACAATAGCCCATACCGATTCCTTCTTAGTAGGCGTTAAGGGAAGCCCACTCACAAAATCCATAGTTACCCTTTCCCACTTCCAGAGTGAAATCTTAACCGGCTGCAGTAACCCAGAAGGCAGTTGATGCTCAGCCTTAACTTGCTGGCACGTCAAGCACTTACCCATAAAATTAGTAACTTCGTGTTTCAGTCCCGACCACCAGTATAGGTCACGAAGATCTCAGTATAACCTGTTTCCGCCAGGATGCATAGAATATGGACTACTATGCGCCTCTCACAGTATAGATTGCCTCAGCTCAGAATCCCTCGGTACACAGACTCTCCCACGGAAACACAGTACTCCCTCACCATTCAACCCAAAATCTGCAGTCTCTCTATTCACAACTTGTCTGAAACGGGGAACCAGTGACTCATCCAACAACTATTTCTCCTTAATTTTCTCAGTCCACGTCGGTCTCACTTGAAGCTCAACCAACAAGCTACCATCACCATACAAGCTGGGACGAGCAAACATTGCTCTCAAATCAGATCAGCCCTACGGCTCAATGCGTCAGCTACCACATTAGCCTTAGTAAGGTGATACTCAATCAAGCAGTCACAATCCTTAAGCAGCTCTATCTATCTTCGCTACCTAAGATTCAGCTTATTCTGAGTAAGGAGGTATTTCAGGCTTTTGTGATCTGTGTAAATAATACACTTCTCACCGTATATGTGGTGCCTCCAAATTTTTAGTGCAAAAACCACTACGGATAAATCCAAGTCATTAGTTGGGTAATTCGCCTTGTAAGGCTTAAGCTGGCAATACGCATATGCAACCACCTTACCCTCCTACATTAGCACATAACCCAATCCAATGTGTGATGCATCACTGTAGATAGTAAATTCCTTCCCAGACTCTGGTTGTATCAAGACAAGGGACTCAGTCAAAACCTTCTTCAGTTTTTCAAAACTTTCTTGCTGCTTATCAGTCCAGTTAAATGGTACCCTTTTCGCAGCAACTTAGTCAGAGGTGCAGTAATCAAGGAAAACCCCTCAACAAAATGTCTGTAATACCCTACTAGACCCAGAAAGCTTCGAATCTCAGATACGGTCTTAAGTGGTTTCCAATCCATTACGGCTTCAATTTTTTGAGGATCAACCCTAATCCCCTCGGCAGATACCACGTGACCTAGAAATGTCACCTCTCGCAGCCAGAACTCACACTTGCTGAACTTCGCGTATAGTTGCTTCTCCCTCAGAACCTGCAGAACAATTTGAAAATGTGCATCATGATCCTCCTTGGTTCTCGAATACACCAGGATATCGTCTATAAATACTACTACGAACCGATCCAGATAGGGCTGGAACATTCAATTCATCAGATCCATGAAAGCAGTTGGTGCATTCATCAGCCCAAATGGCATCACTAGGAACTCGTAATGACCATAACGAGTCCTAAACGCAATCTTATACACATCTTCCTCCTTAACTCTCAGCTGATGGTACCTAGAATGAAGATCTATTTTGGAGAAAATCGAAGCTCCTTGTAGCTGATAAAATAGATTATCTATCCTCGGTAAAGGATACTTATTCTTGATATTCAGTTTATTCAACTGCCGATAATCGATGCACATGAGCATGGATTCATCCTTCTTCTTCACAAACAACATTGGTGGTCCACATGGACACACACTCAGTCCAAAGAATCCTCGGTCCAGCAGTTCCTAGATTTGAGCTTTTAACTCCACCAGTTCCTTCAGTGCCATCCTATAAGGGGCGATGGACATTGGAGCTGTTCCAGGCAGAAGCTCAATACCAAATTCAACTTCGCGGTTCGGAGGCAACCCAGGGAGCTCATCAGGAAATACATCAGTAAAATCCTTAACTGCTCTGATATCTCCAACAGAAGGACCCTCAGAATCAAATACACCAATATAGGCGAGAAACACCTCACAACCCTTGCGAACCAGTTTTTCGGCCCTTAATGTAGAGATCATATTAGACAAAAAGTCTCTTCGCCCCCTAATCACAACCAACTCCTCATCCTTCGTAGTCTTCAGTACCGTACGCTTAGCATCACAATCCAACCATGCATGGTGTTTTACCAGCCAATCTGTCCCCAAGATTAGGTCAAATTCACCAAACGGTAGCTCCATCAAATCCGCTGGAAATGTTATTCCTTAAACCTCTAATAGCACATCTTTAATAACTGATTTACACTAACTGACTATCCCAATGGACTTATCACTGTCATCTCACTAACAGTATTTTCAAACTGAGTGCCCAATGTCCCAGACACATTGCATGCAATGTACGAATGTGTAGACCCGATATCAATTAAAGCACTATATGGTACATTATAAATTAGGAACATACCGGTTATGACGTCTAGAACGTCACCATCCTCTCGGTGACGAACAGCATAAACCAGGGCTAGCTGCCTTGCCTCAGTATTACCAGCAACTCTGCCTGGTACTCCACGACCTCGTCCTATGCTGTTTCCACCTCTGGCCTGCCCACGGCCTCTCGGTGGCTGCTGACCACCTCTCACTAGCTGAACATGACCATGTCCTGGAGCTTGCATCTGAACAGGCCTCTGAGGACAATTCTTAACCTGATGATCCATGGACCCGCATCTGAAGCACGCCCTAATCCTCTTCCAGCACTCACCCTGGTGAGATCTCCCACAATCAACGCAAGGCTGCGGTCTAGCAACAGCAATAGAAACTCCAGCCCGAACTGGCCCATCAAACCTGGCCTTCTTTATAGGCCTTCTAAAAGAACCTGGGTGCCCAGATTCCCTCTTATATTTGCCCCTATCCTTCTCATGGTTCTGGCGCTCAGAGCACTTTACGTCCTCAGTAATTTTTGCCTTTTCTACAAGGACAGCAAAATCTCGCTCCCTCTGCGAAGCTATCAATACTCGTAACTCATCTCGAAGGTCGTTCTCAAAATGCACAAGTGTTCATACTCAGTTGCTACTATCCTACGAGCATAACGACTCAACAGCAAGAACTCTGCCTCATATTTCGCCACTGTCTTATTCTTTTGGGTTAGGCTCCGAAATTCCCTTCTTCGGGCGTCCACGTAACTTGTGCCTACATACTTCCCTTGAAAGGCCGCCTTAGAAAAACTCCTTGTCAACCGGTCGGCCTGCGTACCCTCTCTCACGGTGAGCCACCACTGGTAGGCCTCGTCTCGTAGTAAGGACATTGCTCCTTTTAACTTTTGTTCCACAGTACACTTAAGATCGTCCATTATTTTTTTAGTGGCCTCCAGCCAGTATTCTGCCACATTTGGGGCTACTTCAGACATACCCCTGAAAATTTTTGCTCCATTAGACCGAAGTCGCTCTGAAATTGACCCTAGGCCCACTACACCAATACTAGATCCAGCAACCATCTCTAAAATGCGGACCATAGCTTGGGACAGGGCATCATCCCCAGTCGTTCGATCATAAAACCCCGTCTCGATCACAGTAAAGCTGGTGCCTCTCTAAGAGGCATGTAGCCTGATGCTGAAGACCCAGCCCGAGCACTTCCTCGGCCTCTACCGTAGCCCCGTGTACCTGATAAATTGTACAAGTAACATATTTTAATCCCACATCTAGTATGATTTTGGATAATTTATCCCTTGATTCATGTAAAAAGGTGCTCTTAGTCCTTTCTTTTCATGTTTTATACTCAGGAAGGCACCCGAGGATGAAAAGAACGAGAAACGGGCCTAAAATGGACCAAATTGAGCCAAAGAGGACGGCCTGAACTTAAGCTCACACGACCCTGCCACGTCAATCTACTAGAACACAGCCTGATGTCGACTCACACGGTCATGCCTTATTAAAGAAGTCCGAGCACGGCCTGACCACGATCCACACTGGCGTATGCCATGGCTGTGTCCCCGTCACTGGAAAGAGAAATTTCAGTCGGATTTGGATACTTAGGGGCAAAAAAGCCTATTTCGAGAGCCTATATAAACCCCCTAAGTGCTACCAGAACGGGGGCGGTTAGCTGAGCCAAGGAGCCAAGCCGAAAAGGCTAGATTTGTGGAGAATCACTAGAAGATAGCCAGTTGATCCATCTCAAGAAGCCGGAATTCTACTCAAGACGGCGGATCTCTCCTTCAATTCCTTCAGGGAGTTTTAGGGATTTCTTATGTTTTGCTTTATCTTTTCTTCTGAGATGTTTTCTTTATTAGTTATGAACTAAACCCTTTCAGATACCTGAAGGGGATGAAACCTAAGATGGATCTTGTTATCGTTTGCTAAACTATAGGATAAATATTTGATTTGTTCTTAATTATGTGTGCTTAATTCTTGTGTTAATATTTCCAGGATATTGATCCAAGTATGATATGTTTAGGTGGTGGAGCAAAAGTCCCTGCTTATTCATAGATCTAGCATAATTACAGCGGAGTCGTTCGCGCGCCTAGAGATAGGGTGATGAGATTTTGCTGGATCAGGGTGAAACCTAATATGGGAATCCATAGATCGATTTAATGCGATTCTAGGGGTTTTAATTAGAAAGAGATTCCAATTAATCAACCTAGGGTTAGTCGTTATTTGGGAGAGGGTCTAATGTACATTAGGGAGTTCTACGGATCAAGTTAAATGAATAAAATCGCCTGGTTCAGAGTTAGATAACAAGTGAAGTCTAGGTGGATTCTTCCTAAGTGTATCGTCTTAATCAACTGAGTTTTTCCTCAAGTTATTTCCCAATTCATTCTTTTTGTCTTTGCGTCTTTAGCTTAGTAGTAGTTAATTTAGATTAGAGAAACATTCACCTAATTCTTAGGCTAAATAATAGAAAGAGAGTTAGTATTAGTACTTTTGGTTCCTTTGTGATTCGATATTCCGGTCTTGCCTAAACTATAATACTGTTCAATAGGTGCGCTTGCCTTAAAATCGTTGTCAGAGTTAGTTTCCAGGTTCGATCATTCTCATTATAAATTTAAGACTCTGATTTCGACAATCAAGTTTTTGGAGCCGTTGCCAAGGAACTAAAATATTAAGAACGCTTAATTTTTATAACTTTATCCATTTTTTTATTGCAATTTTTTTTCATTATTAATTTTTATTTTTATTTTTATTTTTACTTTGCTAATTTTTCCTCTATTTGCTTTTAGCAGATAATTTTAGTTTATAGAGAAGATGGCATTGAATAATTATCGGTGGCAAGTCATGAGACAATTCCTACTAAAGCGACCCCGGTGCCTTCACCCTCGACGTGTTCACCAGGTTATCTAACCAGCTAGAGATGATGAATAAAAAGATCGATGGTTTGTGTAGTCTCTCGCAGCTACACCCAGTAATGCAATATGACCCGAATCCAGGAGGCGTGGCGAATCCTGAGTACCCACCCTACGGATATGGCATAAAGAACGAACAAGTCCACTATATGGGTAACTATTCTAGACCTAAAAATAATTTTTATAATGACACTTATAATGCAGGTTGGAGGTACCATCCCAATTTCTCGTGGGATGATCAAAGTAGCCAAAGACAGGAACTTCCTCTAAATCTTCAACAACCACCTCACCAACAGAAAGATAAGTCGAACCCTGAAGAGATGCTGGGAAAATTTATAGCAAACACAGAAAAAAGTTTCCAAAATATAGAAACGAAACAAGCAGCATCGATTCAAGGGATCGAGGATCAGTTAGTCAGCCTGCTCAGCTGATCTTAGAACAACCACAAGAAAGCTTGCCAAACAACACTGAAACTAACCCAAAAGAGCAAATTCAAGTAGTAACAGCTCATGACAGTGAAAGGTTAGTGGAATCTGACCCAAGGCGAGAGTCTGTGGTAAGTGAAGGTAAGGTTGAGGTAAGTCATTATTTACCAAACCCGGTGATTACAGAGTACCAACCCCGTGTACCATACCCTGATACGACAAAGAAAGACCACACATAGGAACAACTCGGTAAGTCTCTTAAACTTTCAAGGAAATTTCGTATTAACTTGCCGTTTCTAGAAGCTCTTTCGTAGATGCCAGATCCTAGACCTCGTATCGATAAAGAAGAAATTCATGAGGAACAAAAGCTTCGGATTGATGAACTAGACGAGTGGAAGACACACTTCAAAGAGAAACTAAAAACACACGAAGCAAAAACGAGGCAACTCCACGACGAACTTAATGATGGGACAGCTCCGCTTAAGATAGGAGATCAGGTACTCAAAATCCTCCCAGATGGAACAGTCGAGGTAACTAGTCCTAAAATCAACACCTTTAAGGTAAACACTTCTCGACTTAAACTTTATTTCAATAGCTGAATTGATCGCGTAAGAAATTATTTTCACCTCCTCAAACCACCATGACCATACAAATGAGAAGGTAAAGTCTAGTTTAAGACTATAACAAGTGCTTCTCGGGAGGCAACCCCGAGTACTAACCCCATTAATTTTTACATTTTTTATTTTTTACTTTTATTTTTCCTTTTAGCACCTAACCATAAACTAACCAAAGTGCAGAATTCCAGGCCACACGGCCTTGCATACGGCCGTGGCCGTGGCCGTGTGGCCACCACAGGAAGATACAAGGGCGCGGCAACCACCAGGTCCATAATTTCTATTTAACCCCCTTCTTCCTTCCTCTTTTCCATTTTTTTTCTTCTTTCATTTTCCATTATTTACTTTTATTTTTATTTTTATTTTTATTTTTTTGTTATTTTCTTCTTATTCTTCGTACAATTTAGATTTAGCTTAGGACATAATAAAATTCGACCGGCTACTTCGAGGATTTAATTTCAAACGGTTCGAGACGCTTCCCCACGTTCGCCTCCAATCCTATTCGGTTTCTTTTCAATGACTTCATCCAAAATTTAGGAAGTTTCACTTCTCTCCTCTCTTTTGATTATCTACTAAATGTTATTATCTATCTTTGTACATTGAGGGCAATGTACAACTTAAGTGTGGGGGGTTAACTATAGTACTATTTGAAAATCCCTGAATTATGCCTTGTTCGAAAAGTAAGTTTCTCATATTATGATTAGAATAAAATTTCCCTGATTTATGATTTCTATTGATATGTTTTAGATTAAGTCATTGGTAATTGTGCATTGATGATTAAATTTGAAGAATACTAGAAAATCAAGCACGATAAGTCTATTTTTCAGAATAATTTTTTTTAGGTTGTCTACCTGAATCTGAATGTTACCTTGAAGTTTGAATTTTACAAGGTTGATATCAAACACCAATAATTTTTGTGAGATTTTGAGCCTATTAGAGCATATATCCTTTTTCATGATCACTTTTTTATGTCAACATTGAACTGTTATTCTAGAACTTGCCTTGAGTATACATGTCAAGACCACACCTATGATTTAATATACAGAGATGATAAAGGCACCTAGGTTTTAACCCACTCACCCCACTAAAAAGCCTACCCTCATAATTAACCCCTAGTGAACCCCGTTTAATCCTAACAACCCTTTTTATTGACTCACCCACTAATATTAACCCAAAACCCTTTTATATTTGTTATCACCATTCCTTTTTAACTACCTTTTTTGTCGAGATTTGACTTTGAACGGTTTCCTAAATATGTTCTATATAACTATGTTCTATATTTCAGTTGTAAAAGTTCTTTCTTATTATTATAATTTGTTCTTAAAAAAATCGAAGTATATTCATTAGTTCTATGATTAGCTGAGCTTATATTATTAAAAGTTCAAATCTTAAAAGAAAAGCTCGTTTTATTAAAATTGATGTAATTATTTAAGATTAGTTCATTTTTTTAGATAGGTAACTTGTCAATTCAATCTTGATTCTAACCTTCTAATTCAGCCTTTATCCACACCTTTAACCCTAGCCCCGTTATAACCCTGTGAAGACCTTTTGATCTGTTTATCATCTTATTTTACAGTGGTGGAGATTTGATTTTCAGGCAAGCCTATGGGATTAACTTTTCATGTTCGACTTATTGAGTGCTTAATTTTGAACCTTAAACACTTTGAGTGATTTGAGTGAATCTTTTGTGAGGATGTCAATCCTTGGCAGTTTTGAATTAAAAGGTAATTATTTAGATGAAAAGAAACACCTATGTTTTTGTGCTACAATGTATGACTTTGATTGTTTGAATCTTTAGGGTTCTTTGAGTTGAATTATCCTTGTATGAATTATCTTTGAATTATGATAAAGCATGACTGATGAATTTTATAAATCATGGAAAGTTCGTTTTAATTGTAAGTTGAGAATTTTGCTTGAGGACAAGCAAAAGCTTAAGTGTAGGGGTATTTGATAAACCATAAAAGTAACATATTTTAATCCCACATTTAGTATGCTTTTGGATGATTTATCCCTTGATTCATCTAAAAAGGTGCTTTTAATCCTTTCTTTTCATGTCTTATACTCAGGAAAGCACCCAAGGATGAAAAGAACGAGAAACGGGCCTAAAACGGACCAAATTGGGCCAAAGAGGAGATTGACACGGCCTGAACTTAAGCTCACACGAATGTGCCACGTCAATCTACTAGAACACGATCTAATCTCGATTCACACGGACGTGCCTCATTAAAGAAGTCCGAGCACGGCCTGGCCACAACCCACACGGGTGTCTGCCATGGCCGTGTCCCCGTCGCTAGAAAGAGCAATTTCAGTCGGATTTGGATACTTAGGGGCGAAGAAACCTATTTCGAAAGCCTATATAAACCCTCTAAGTGCTACCAGAACGGGGGGGAGGTTAGATGGGCCAAAGAGCCAAGCCAAAAAGGACAGATTTGTGGAGAATCACTAGAAGATAGCCAGTTGATCCATCTCAAGAAGCCGGAATTCTACTCAAGATGGAAGATCTCTCCTTCAATTCCTTCAGGGAGTTTTAGGGATTTCTTATGTTTTGCTTTATCTTTTCTTCTGAGATGTTTTCTTTATTAGTTATGAACTAAACCCTTTCAGATACCTGAAGGGGATGAAACCTAAGATGGATCTTGTTATCGTTTGCTAAACTATATGATAAATATTTTATTTGTTCTTAATTATGTGTGCTTAATTCTTGTGTTAATATTTTCGGGATATTGATCCAAGTATGATGTGTTTAGGTGGTGAAGCAAAAGTCCCTGCTTATTCATAGATTTAGCATAATTACAGTGAAGTTGTTCGCGTGCCTAGAGATAGGGTGACGAGATTTTTCTGGATTAGGGTAAAACCTAATATGGGAATCCATAGATCGAGTTAATGCAATTCTATGGGTTTTAATTAGAAAGAGATTTCAATTAATCAACCTAGGGGTTAGTCGTTATTTGCTTCGAGAGAGGGCCTAATGTACATTAGGGAGTCCTACGGATCAAGTTAAATGAATAAATCGTCTGGTTCAGAGTTAGATAACAAGTGAAGTCTAGGTGGATTCTTCCTAAGGGTATTATCTTAATCAACTGAGTTTTTCCTCAAGTTATTTCCCAATTTATTCTTTTTGTCTTTGCGTCTTTAGCTTAGTAGTAGTTAATTTAGATTAGAGAAACATTCACTTAATTCTTATGCTAAATAATATAAAGAGAGTTAGTATTAGTACTTTTGGTTCTTTTGGGATTCGATATTCCGGTCTTACCTAAACTATACTGCTATTCGATAGGTGCGCTTGCCTTAAAATCGTTGTCAGAGTTAGTTTCCAAGATCGATCATTCTCATTATAAATTTAAGACTCTGATTTCGACGATCAATACCCCTTCTGCGAGTATCTCTTGTGCTCATTTCGATATACACTTTATCTGTTTTAAAAGCCTTATGTATCAGATTATAATTTCAGTAATTAATAACAAATGTGTTATGAAAGATAGTCATTAGGGGTTTGTTTTTGTAGATCGAGATCTCACTACATTTTTCAATCTTTTATGGTCTCAGTTTCCTCTATCTAGAGTTTCACAGTATAGTCCTACTATCTATAGTAGTTTCTCAGTATAACATCTCAGTCCGTAACAGTAAACAGTATTAGAGAACGTACAGATTTGGTGCCAGAAACTCGGTGTGCCACACTTGTGAATCTTCTAAAATATTTCCAATCTTTAAAATCCACTTTCAGAAAAACTTTTCAAAAATCAATTCCAAAACCGAGTTTCAAAAACCCACACACTCGTGTGGCCCATATAGTCCAAATTCATTCACGGCTATACGAACTACATAACCCAATCCAGTATTTTCCACTTATTGTGGATTTTATCCGTGTCGGGCCCACGAGCCCATTGAGCCCACACGACCCATTGCAGCCAAATGAGGCCCATATCAGCCCAAAAGCACGAGAACGCTCATGGTGGCCATTACAGTCTATCGCCCATGATCTGTGGGCTCGATTTACCATATGAGCGATCACATGCACGTAAGGGCTCAAATGCCGAAGTTTCAGCTTTTTGGCTTTTGTCGATTCCCAGAAGAGAGGAGTGTGACTAAACATCTGTTTGCGCAACGAACAGAATAACCCCACGCGCGATCAACCTACAATCATCCCAAAACAATCAATCTTTCGTCCTTTCATGATCATTAACACTAAAGCCCCAAACCGATATCACCACTTACCTTGACCAAAAGTTATGCGATTATTACTCTTAGATCGCTGGTTGAAAATGATTGCACCCTTCTTCTCGATTCACTACACATATAACAGACTTCATTAGCAATAATCGTTTAATACAAGGCTTGAATTGATACCCATAGTCCAAAGAATTAGAGTTAGAGCAGATTGAGTATTCGGAACAAATCTACTTACCCCACAGTATTCGGCTTAACACCAAAAGAAAGAGTGATGATAGAATCGGTTAGAAAGGAATAGGTGTATTCGGCCAAGGACAATAGAGAGAGGAGATGATAAACTGAAAGTACTTGAAAGGCCTAAGATGTGTTCGACTAGGATTGTGAAGGAATGGGAAGCAGAAAAGAAAATGAAGAAAGGTGGAGAGAAGATTCGGCTTAGAAAAGAGTCCGAAAGGAAAACAATTAGAGAGGAAGGAGAGAAGCACTATTCAGTTTTGAGAAACAGAGAAGTAGAAAGAATTAGAAAAAGAAAGACGATTCGGTAAATATTGAAAAGTAAATTCGGTAAAACTAACCAGTTTTCCCTAAACGGTCTATTCAACAAAACTTCAACAACCAAAACGGAGAGCAGAAAATTATTTTTGGCACTTAAGAATTTAGAGCAACGGACCTAAACAAAAATAACCAAAAATTGAACCAAACTGAGAGGAGAAAGTCTCCTAGCCGAATTTCCCATAAACCAACATACCAATCGGCACATCCTTCTACAACTCAAACTCCTCCTTTCTCTCCACAATCCACTCTTAAAAATCCTCTCTGATATCTTCCACATATCACTCCAACCCCTTATCTATCAGAATTTTACTGCAACACAACCACTAGCTAAACCAAGCTGCAAAATAAATACCTCATTGCACAACCTAGGACTTGAACCTCAGACCTCGCAGTTATACACCACGCCACCTTACCACTACAACATAGGCTCTTTTTGTGTCATAATACAAACACTATTATTCATGAAGCCTATATGCCCATGTCCAGCTTTATTTAAGAGCAAAACTAAAAATTCTGCAAAAGCCAAGACTTGAATCGAGGCTTCTCAAACACTCTCATACTCACCCAAATCACTTATCCATTAAAGCAAACAAGTAATTTGTGTCAGATCAAGCAAAATTAAAGACCCTATATTTTTGAGGCGTTGCAACGGGCACGGGCTAGGACATGGCCATGTGTCCCTATTTTGAATATCCATACGACTCGAGACACTTTTTCCTAAAGTTTCCAAATGTTTCCGATTAAGTCTCGAATTATTTTTATAGTGTTTTCAGGGCCTCGAGGGCTCGACTAAGGGACATTATGGATGTATTTGAATGAAATTTGATTATGTTTGTATTAATGTATGATTTGAATGGTTTAATATTTTGTTTATCCGGTAATGCTCTGTAACCCTATTCAAACGACGGATATGGGTTAAGGGTTTTACATTTAGTGATATCAGAACTATAGTTTAGTCGATTCTCAGACTAAAAGTAGTGTGTAAAATGTCTAGAATTACATGTCATATAAATATGCAATAGTGTGATGTGTTTGGTCCGATCTAACCTTCGTTTTCTTATAGATTGCAAAGATGTTAGACGGATTTGATCGTGCTAACAATGATGAGGTTAACAGTAATGTACCGACTTCTGGTCATGGCACAAGCACTAATGTCCCAATTCTTTTGGCTCAGGAACTTGAGCTTAAAATTATGTTCTTTCGACATATGAACCAGTGGTTCTGCGAGTTTATGCAAGTGAAAAATCCGGCCCAGCAACCTTCGCCCCCTATTGTACCACCTGTTGTACCTCCGGTTGTAGCTCCACCTATTCCTATGATTGAATCTATTAGACGTATTTCGATTGAGAAACTTATAAAGTGTGGTGCTAAAGAATTTCGGGGTAGATCAGAGGATGATCTGATTAAAGCTGAGTACTGACTTCAAAATATATTACAGGATTTCGAAGAAATGGCTTGCTCTCCTGATGACTTTCTTAGATGTGCTGCTTTGTTATTAAAAGAGGAAGCGCATAGTTGGTGATCGACGATAGTAGCTATGGTACTGAGAGAGAAAATTTCTTGAGAATTCTTTCAAACTGAGTTTAAAAAGAAATATGTCGAGAAAAAATATTTAGACAAGAAAAAGGGAGAATTTCTTAAGTTACATCAGGGAAATAGATTGGTAGCAGAATACGAGAGAGAATTTTTGTATCTCAGTAAATATGCTCGAGAAATTGTGCCTACTGAAAAAGAAATGTATATCTGGTTTGAAGATGGCCTGAATGATGAAATCTGAATGATGATCGGAGGTAATAAAATACTAGAATTTGTTGTCTTGCCTGATCGTGCACAGAAAATGGAAGAAGTGTACAACTGCAAGATACAACGACGCAGACGGATTCGAGAATTTCACAAGAGAGGTTCTTCCAAGTGTCTAAGCATCCGAACTAAAACAAGATGATTCAACATGATTTCAGAGTACCTACTAGACCAGCTGATAGTGTAGGTAGTGTACGAAATGCTCTAAAGTGCAATTGTAGATATTGCGGGAAATATCATCTTGGCGAGTGTAGAGGTAAATCAGGAGCCTATTATAGATGTGGATTGATTGATCATTTTATTCGTAATTATCCTAAATTGCCAAAAAAGGATGAAGATCAGAAAGAAAAGAAAATGTCTACCTCTCAGAAAAGTAGAAGTCTGAGCCAGAATAATGCTACTGGGACTACTTGTACGAGAATAAATGACACTATCATTCGGTCAGAGCCTAGAGCACCTGCTCGCACCTACGCCTTTCGAGCCAGAGTGGAAGCTACTGCTCTAGATGTAATTGCTGGTATATTTTATCTCTTTGATGTTATTGTGCATGTATTGATTGACCCTGGGTCAACTCATTCTTATATTTGCACTGCATTAGTAATAGAAAAGAAGTTACCTATTTAATCTATTGATTATGATATTCAAGTTACTAATCCACTAGTTCAGGTTGTAATAGTTAACTTAGTTTGTCATAATTGTCCACTGAAAGTTAGGGAGCTGTGGATCTCCTACTAATTTGATGTTGTTACCCTTTCGGGAATTTGATGCTATTTTGGGTATGGATTGGTTATCTTTGCATGATATTGTGGTAAACTGTAGATAGAACTAGATTGATTTGAAATGCCAAATAGGAGAGATGATTTTAGTTGAGTCTAAGAGTCCGAAAGATGTTAGAATTATTTCAGCTTTTACTGCTCAGAGATTGATTCGAAAAGGTAGTAAAGCATTTTTAAATATATTCTTGATATCAGAGATTCAGAACCGAAACTAGATTAGTTACCAATTGTTAGTGACTCTGCTAACGTATTTCCTGAAGAGTTGCTGGGTATACTTCCTGATCATGAAGTTGAGTTTGTGATTGATTTGGTTCCTGGAACTACACTAATATTAATATCATCGTACCACATGGCACCAGCTGAACTAAAAGAATTGAAAGCATAGTTGCAAGATTTATTAGACCGAGGGTTTATTCGATCGAGCGTGTCTCCCTGGGGTGCACCTGTATTGTTTGTAAAAAAGAAAGATGGCTCTTTGAAATTGTATATAGACTACAAACAGTTGAACAGAGTCACGATAAAAAATAAATACCCTTTGCCACATATCGACTATTTATTTGATCAATTGAAAGGTGCCACAGTGTTCTCAAAGATAGATCTCAGATCCGGGTATTATCAATTGAAGGTTAAAGATTGCGATGTGTCAAAGATTGCTTTCAGAGCTCGTTACAGCCATTATGAGTTTTTGGTATGCCATTTGCTTTGACTAATGCCCATGCTGCTTTTATCGATTTAATGAATCAAATTTTTCAACCTCATTTGGATAGATTCATTGTTGTGTTTATTGACGATATATTGATATATTCCAAGACAGAATCTGAACATGCTCAACATCTAAGAATCGTATTAGAGACTTTGAGAGAAAAACAATTGTATGCAGAATTTAGTAAATGTGAGTTCTGGCTTTAAGAGGTTGGATTTTTGGGACACATCGTATCAACCGACGGAATTAGAGTTGATACAAGTAAAGTTTCGGCTGTGATAAACTGGAAAATTCTGAAGAATGTTTTAAAAGTGTGAAGTTTTCTGGGTTTACAGGTTACTATTGACATTTTGTTAAAAGCTTGTCAATGATTGCTTCACTGATGACCAGATTATTATAAAAAAAAAATGTTGAGTTTTTTGGTCTGATAAGTTCCAATAGAGTTTTGATCAGCTAAAGAACATGTTGACGGAACCCCAGTCTTGACTCAGCTTGAATCTAGAGTAGCATGTGTTGTTTATAGTGATGCGTCTCTCAATGGTTTGGGTTGTGTGTTGATGCAGTCAGGAAAGGTAGTAGCCTATGCTTCTTGATAGTTAAAGTCGCATGAGAAGAATTATCCTACTCATGATCTCGATTTGGCTGCAATTGTATTTGCTTTGAAAATTTGGAGACATTATTTATATGGTAAGAAATATCATGTGTTTAAAGATCACAAAAGTTTAAAGTATTTGATGACTCAAAAAGAATTGAATTTGAGACAGAGACAACGGTTAAAGTTACTAAAAGATTGCGACCTGGTTATTGATAGATTATGATCTGGTTATTGATTATCATCCGGGTAAATCTAATGTAGTTGCGGATGCACTTAGTCGAAAGTCGTCATTGTTTGCACTTCGAGCATTGAACGCTCATTATCCTCTTAATGAAGATGGTTCTGTATTAGCTGAGTTGAGAATGAAACCCCTATTTCTACAACAAATTCAGGAATTGGAAGACGAAGATTCGAGGTTGATGATGAAACGACACTTGATTTAGAATAATTTGAGTTAGGAGTACAGTATTGATGATAGTGATATATTACGTTATAATGGTAAAATTTGTGTTCTGAATAATTTGGAATTGAAATATGATATTCTTTCTAAAGCTCATAGTAGTACATACTCTATTCATGCGGGTAGTATAAAGATGTATTGTGACTTGAAACAAATGTACTGGTGGTCGGGTATGAAACAAGAAATTTGTGAATTTGTAGCTAAATGTTTGATGTGCCAACAGGTGATAGCAGAACATTAAGTACCGTCGGGTTTTCTACATCCTGTTATGATTCCTGAATAGAAGTGGGAGCGAGTCACGATGGATTTTGTATCTGGTTTACCTTTCACTCCGAGAAAGAAAGATTCAATCTGGGTGATTATTGACAGATTGACTAAATCGACACATTTGATTCCAATCAGAACAGATTTTTCACTAGAAAGATTAGCAGAACTATATCTATCTCAGATTGTGAGATTACATGGAGTTTCGACATCTATTATTTCAGATCGAGATCCGAGATTTACATCGAGATTTTGGAGCAAACTACATGAGGCTTTAGGTACTAAGCTTAATTTTAGCACAGCGTTTCATCCACAGACTGACGGGCAATCAGAACGAGTGATACAGATTCTTGAAGATATGTTGAGATGTTTACACTCAAATTTGAAGGTATGTAACACCTCAAACCCGGCCCATTCATTACGACCAAATTTGAAATGCCACTGCGGAAAACGTTTGAAAATATTTTTGACTTAAGATAAAACATTAAAATTTGTCGTCTTTTGAAAACCATGTCCATTTAAAAATTATATGTAAAGCTTTGATGTTACAAAATATCCGAATTAAAACTTTATTTTATACTTTTAGTATATAAGTGGCTGAAATTAAAAACATTTCCCGAATAATAATTTAATCGACAATCCAATTTAAAACATAGCAAAATTCATAAATATCTCAAATGGCCCTTATTACAATAAATAAATACTTAGAATTTCTGAAAAGAAATATAAATACGTAATCAATTAAAATATCTGCTGCATGGGCCACCTTGTATCCACTCCAATCCGGTCCGACCTTCAAGCGTCACCTGTAAGGTTTAATAAAAATATTGGGTGAGTCAAACCGACTCAGTGCATAGTCATTGCACATGTCTCCATACATATGGGCTTGGCCCATATCCACACAGTCCATACACATAAATATGCAATTATGAAGCCCAACCCAACCTAAGTCCATCCATTACACCTACCTTAGCAGACTCCCTGCCCAAGGCTGTGGCTAATCCACCACCGATCACATCATGATCCACATATCCTACCTTGGTAAACTTGCTGCTTAAGGTCGTGGCTGAGCCACCGATCCCGTAGGAATCCCACATATCAATCAATCCACGGTGATGCACACAGCTATCAACCGCCGAGATGGCACCTAGCCAACACCTCCCTTGGTGAAGCACATAGCTAACATCAAGCGCTAATGTAGCACAAGGCTGACATTAGACCACGTACATAAATATGTACACCCTGTTCTCCAACATTCATATCCCAAGCCCTCGTGCATATATATATATATGTATATATCATGATAAAACATCATTTAATAAAAGATATACAACATGCTCATCTCCATTTCACATAGTCATCAGTAATCATTTAATAACATAAAACACTGACCTTGTTAATCGGTTACCCATCAGGGGTATCCACCATTTTAGCCCTTATCTCGGCTATCATTCATAACATAGCACATATACATTTTAATATATTTAAAACGATCAAAAGACAGTGTGATAACTACGCACCTGATTATCTAGCGAGATCCTGATCTATTGAATCTAACTCAAACTAGAATCCTGAACTTGCCCTTATGCCTGTCGATTAGCCCCTTGCTCGACAAAGTCCCGAAACTACCACCTACTCTTGTTGTGCCGAAAACCCTACTAAACAATAGTTAGAAACGGTTTAACACGAGATTACTATGAATATGACCCCTTGGCCGAATACTAAACACCTTACCTTGATGGATCAGATCCCGAGGAACCCTTAGAGTTTCCTTCCTTCAGCTACACACAAAAGAACACACCATTATGGCCCTTGAAGATTCGGCCATTCCTAGTAACAAAGCCCACCCATTGCTTTCGGCATAACAAATGATGAAAAAGAGAACCCGAATACTAAAGGAGAGATGGATTCGGCCAAGAGAACAAGTAGAGAAAGAAATACATTTTTGATGTGAGTAGTGTTTAAGAAGAAAAAGTGAAGGTGTAGAAGAAAAGGGCTAAAATTCGGCAAAAGAAAGCTCACCACCCTTTTATAATATTCGGCTACTCCCCCAACCTTCATGACCGAAACTACAAGCCCCCAAGGTGTCCCTCATTCGACCACCACTATGCTCCTTATCAAATCCCACTTTCTTCTCTAATTTATCTCTTATCATACATTCAAACTAAATAAAATAAAAACCACCTTTTATCAAATATCACCTCTTCAAATAAAATACAAAATAAAATAATAATAATCCACTCTTCCAGCCGAATTCAAAAGCTAAACACCAAGCTTATCCTTATCTATTTAAAGGTCCCATGCGCCGTCCAACTACTCTCCACCTAAAGCAAAAAGCCAAAAATAAAAATAAAACCATCCATTGCTGCCCACGTGAATTGAACCCCAGCCCTCATTGCTGCAAGCTGCCATAACGCCCCAAGCCACTCTGCCCAGGCGTTCTTTACGACATAAACCCGCCACATATTCTTTTAAGACCTCCTTCCTTAGTTCACCCTTGCCTTAACACCAAAACAAAAATAAAACACACCAGGCGCTTCCCTCATGGCTCGAACTTGAGTCCCTTCGCCAAGACCCTTAAGTGGCGCCCCAAGCCGCTCCACCAACCCGTCTTTCTTGTCCACCAATGCCCACAAAATCCTTTAAACCCTCCTTAACTCAGCCCCTTCCTTTTTAACGCCAAAACCCAAAAATAAAACACCACTTGCTGCCGCCGTGCTTCCAACCCAGGCCCTTGTTGGCGTTATATCCAGCCCCTTAAGTGGCGCATGGAAGCCACTTTACCAAGGCATTTCTTATGCCATAAACCCCCAACGACTTTTCTTAAAGCCCCCTTAGCCTAGCTCCCCCTAATTAACACTTAAAAATAAAATTTCTCCTATAGCTCGGGCCTTCCTTTAGCTTATCACTAGCACCTAAAATACCTCAATCAACACCATGATGACCATACTTATGCAAAATAATTAATAGAAATTTTACCCCTATTTCAGGATATTACAATTCTACCCCCTTAAAATAATTTCGTCCTCGAAATTACTTACTATCGTTCAATCGTGCATCCTTAACTCATCATACTACGCTACTGCTGCGCACTTTGATCTTAAAGAACTATCATACTTTCTAGACACATTCTCTAAGTTCATAATCAAAGTTCCATACACTTCACTAGCAACATAAGAACGAACTAACTTAACCACAAACAAGACAACAGAGGGTATTCCAGAAATAAGAAACTTACCCGTTGTCACCTCTGGCACATCTTCCCCCTCGCGACGGCTGACTGCGTAAACCAACCTTGGCAGCCTTGCATCTGCACCTCCAGCCTCTCTGTTTGGTGCTCCATGACCTTGGCCTGAACCATTTCCTCCATGGTTCAGACCACGACCTCTTGTCGCTTGCTGACCATCTCTACCCGGCTGTACATAACCCTGGCCTATTGTCTGAGCCCTATTCGGATCTTGAGGACAGTCTTTAATCAGGTGTGACTTAGACTTACACCTAAAACATTCCCGTTCCTGGTTCCAGCACTTGCCAACATGATACCTTCCATACTGAGCACACGGACGATCCAGATTTTTCGTAGCTGGCTTAGCAACACGAACAGAATTTTCAACCCTCGGTCTTTTCTGAAGACCCTCAGATGATTCAGACGATCCAAAATTCCTCCTGTCCCGGTTCCTATCCTTATCTCTGTTCTGCCTCACAGAGTCCTTAATTCCCTCAGCTACCTTAGCTTTTTCGACTAACACAATGAACTCTTGTTCCTGGTGAGGAGCTATCAACAACCTCAGGTCGTCCCTTAATCCGTCCTCAAACCGGACACATCGTTCATGTTCCGTAACAACTACTCCTCGAGCATATCGGCTTAACCTTAGGAATTCAGCCTCGTATTCTGTTACGAACTTGTTCCCTTGAACCAGCCCCAGAAATGCCTTCCTCTGAGCATCAATATAATGAGTTCCAACATACTTCTTCTGGTATGCCATCTTGACATACTCCCAAGTGAGATCCTCAGCTGTGGCACTATCCCGAACTGTGAGCCACCACTGATATGCCTCGTCGCGAAGTAGCGCCACCATTCCTTTCACTTTCTCCTCAGGACTCAGATCTAGCTCATCCATAATTCGCTCGGTTGCTTCCAGCCAATATTCAGCCGTACTGGGTGCCACACCTGACACACCCCGAAATACCTCAGCTCCATTAGCTCGGAATCACTCGGGTACGGACTTTCTAGCTCTCATATTCCCACCTGCTCCAGCCACCATCTCCAAAACTCGCAGCACCGCCCGCGATACGGCATCATCCCCCGTCTGATCTTGCTGCTCATTACCAAATGCTGGTGGTGGAAGCAGTACCTCATTCTCAGATCCTTGACCCGACCTAACGGGTTCCGATACGGCCATTCTGCCTCGACCACGTCCACGACGACCACGTCCTCTAGAACTCATTTCTAGCGCCTCGACTTAGTCTGATTTAAGAAATTTTATGCATTAGAAATTTTGTTCCACTATTTATCCACGAGCAATTTTTATGAAATGAAGTTTTCAAAAGTTGTTCTTTCGATTAATCAAGGTTTCAGTTCGAGTTCTAATTCAAAGAATCAACTTCACAATCGCATTCATAATGGAGATATCTTCATCTCTTACCAAGGCCACAATCGTTCAGTGGTATCCACCACCCACATTCACTATTCGGACATTTCTGCCCGTTTCTATCCCAGAGGTATCTTCGTCATTTTTCCTACAAGGGTATTTTGGTAATAAATCGGGATCAATTCAAAATCTTTACAAATCAAAGGTTACTTCAAAATTTTCAAATCTTAAGGGTATTTTGAAAATTTCCAAATCAAAAGTATTGCGAAAATTTCAGAAATCAGGGTTATTTTGGTAATTTCGGAGGTCAGGGGTATTTTAGTAAATTTCCAAATCTGGTTATCTTAGCATTTTGCAAAAATAGAATTTTCTAGTATTTTTGTAAAGTAGAAATATTTTAGCAAACGTCGAGGGTATTTTTGAAAATCTTAAAAACTAAGGGTATTTTAGTGATTTACAACACAGGGGCATTTTAGTAATTTTCCCAAATCAAAGTACATTGAATTTTTGTAAAATAGAGTTTTTGGACACTTTTGCAAAATAGAAAAATTTTATTAAAATCAAAGGTAATATGGTACGTTTAGAAACCAAGGGCATTTTTGTAATTCTTCCACCAGGGGCATTTTAGTAATTTGGCAATTCAAAAAAAATTTCGAGAAATTTTCAAAATAGATTTTGTTACAAATCGAAGGGGTAATTTAAGGATTTAAAAACTAAGGTTTTTAAAAAAAACGGCTAGTCCCTTTCGGGTTTTAATTACTGGGTTTAGCCTATGAATAAGTCCTCTTGGTTAGGGTGAACCGTAGCTACGCACCAGGTAGGATTCGAGTAAAGAGGAGGTGAGTTGCTAGGACTGCTTAAGTACCAAGCTCTTACTGAATACCAGTCCTAGACATGCGTACAATGGTTGCCACACCTTAACTCGGTGAACAGGTTTGTTTAATAATCCTTAAGTCTTATGCATGTGTTTGAGTAGACTAGTCCTAGGGTTCAACAGATCCTAGTTCACTAATCTACGTTCCCATAAAAGCCCATAATATTCACATATAAATCACTTCAACAAATAGAGGTACTTACCTGGTGGACTGCGGGTCGGAGATACAGGTGCCATGCCAGAATAACCTGAAAAAAAAATTTATGAAAGCCCAAATCTTTGAAAAGCCCATAAAAAAAATGTTTTTGGGCCCAAAACCCTCAAAGCCGAGTTTTGAACCGGACTCTGATACCAATTTGTAACACCCCAAACCCGGCCCATTCGTTACGACCGAATTTGAAATACCACTGCGGAAAACGTTTGAAAATATTTTTGACTTAAGATAAAACATTAAAATTTGTCGTCTTTTGAAAACCATGTCCATTTCAAAATTATATGTAAAGCTTTGATGTTACAAAATATCCGAATTAAAACTTTATTATATACTTTTAATATATAAGTGGCCGAAATTAAAAACATTTCCTGAATAATAATTTAATCGACAATCCAATTTAAAACATAGCAAAACTCATAAATATCTCAAATGGCCCTTATTACAATAAATAAATACTTAGAATTTCTGAAAAGAAATATAAATACGTAATCAATTAAAATATCTGCTGCATGGGCCATCTTGTATCCACTCCAACCCGGTCCGAGCTTCAAGCGTCACCTGTAAGGTTTAATAAAAATATTGGGTGAGTCAAACCGACTCAGTGCATAGTCATTGCACATGTCTCCATACATATGGGCTTGGCCCATATCCACACAGTCCATACACATAAATATGCAATTATGAAGCCCAACCCAACCTAAGTCCATCCATTACACCTACCTTAGCAGACTCCCTGCCCAAGGCCGTGGCTAATCCACCACCGATCACATCGTGATCCACATATCCTACCTTAGCAGACTTGCTACTCAAGGCCGTGGCTGAGCCACCGATCCCGTAGGAATCCCACATATCAATCAATCCACGGTGATGCACACAGCTATCAATCGCCGAGATGGGCATCTAGCCAACACCTCCCTTGATGAAGCACATAGCTAACATCAAGCGCTAATGTAGCACAAGGCTGACATTAGACCACGTACATAAATATGTACACCCTGTTCTCCAACATTCATATCCCAAGCCCTCATGCATATATATATATATCATGATAAAACATCATTTAATAAAAGATATACAACATGCTCATCTCCATTTCACATAGTCATCAGTAATCATTTAATAACATAAAACACTGACCTTGTTAATCGGTTACCCATCAGGGGTATCCACCATTTTAGCCCTTATCTCGGCTATCATTCATAACATAGCACATATACATTTTAATATATTTAAAACGATCAAAAAGACGGTCGCGATAACTACGCACTTTGATTATCTAGCGAGATCCCGATCTATTGAATCTAACTCAAACTAGAATCCTGAACTTGCCCTTATGCCTGTCGATTAGCCCCTTGCTTGACAAAGTCCCGAAACTACCACCTACTCTTGTTGTGCCGAAAACCCTACTAAACAATAGTTAGAAACGGTTTAACACGAGATTACTATGAATATGACCCCTTGGCCGAATACTAAACATCTTACCTTGATGGATCAGATCCCGAAGAACCCTTAGAGTTTCCTTCCTTCAGCTACACACAAAAGAACACACCATTATGGCCCTCGAAGATTCGGCCATTCCTAGTAACAAAGCCCATCCATTGCTTTCGGCATAACAAATGATGAAAAAGAGAACCCAAATACTAAAGGAGAGATGGATTCGGCCAAGAGAACAAGTAGAGGAAGAAATGCGTTTTTGATGTGAGTAGTGTTTAAGAAGAAAAAGTGAAGGTGCAGAAGAAAAGGGCTAAAATTCGGCAAAAGAAAGCTCACCACCCTTTTATAATATTCGGCTACTCCCCCCAACCTTCATGACCGAAACTACAAGCCCCCAAGGTGTCCCTCATTCGGCCACCACTATGCTCCTTATCAAATCCCACTTCCTTCTCTAATTTATCTCTTATCATACATTCAAACTAAATAAAATAAAAACCACCTTTTATCCAATATCACCTCTTCAAATAAAATACAAAATAAAATAATAATAATCCACTCTTCTAGCCAAATTCAAAAGCTAAACACCAAGCTTATCCTTATCTATTTGAAGGTCCCATGTGCCGTCCAACTACTCTCCACCTGAAGCAAAAAGCCAAAATAGAAATAAAACCATCCATTGCTGCCCATGTGAATTGAACCCCAGCCCTCACTGCTACAAGCTGCCATAACGCCCCAAGCCACTCTGCCCAGGTGTTCTTTGCGACATAAACCCGCCACATATTCTTTTAAGACCTTCTTTCTTAGTTCACCCTTGCCTTAACGCCAAAACAAAAATAAAACACACCAGGCGCTTCTCTCATGGCTCGAACTTGAGTCCCTTCGCCAAGACCCTTAAGTGGCGCCCCAAGCCGCTCCACCAACCCGTCTTTCTTGTCCACCAATGCCCACAAAATCCTTTAAACCCTCCTTAACTCAGCCCCTTCCTTTTTAACGCCAAAACCCAAAAATAAAACACCACTTGTTGCCGCCGTGCTTCGAACCCAGGCCCTTGTTGGCGTTATATCCAATTTCCTTAATCAAGCGCATGGAAGCCACTTTACCAAGGCATTTCTTATGCCATAAACCCCCAACAACTTTTCTTAAAGCCCCCTTAGCCTTGCTCCCCCTAATTAACACTTAAAAATAAAATTTCTCCTATAGCTCGGGCCTTCCCTTAGCTGACCACTAGCACCTAAAATACCTCAATCAACACCATGATGACCATACTTATGCAAAATAATTAATAAAAATTTTACCCCTATTTTAGGATATTACAATGTAAATGGGAAAAGTATTTATCTTTGGCTAAATTCGCAAATAATAAAAGTTATCAATCCAGTATAAAAATGGCACCGTTTAAAGCTCTTCACGGGAGAAAATGTAAAACACTGTTGTATTGGTCTGAGCTGAGTGAATCCAAAATAGTGGGAGTTGATTGAGAAACTGAAGATAAAGTTCAGATCCATTCGGGATAGCTCGGATTATACTCTCATTTATTTCAATTCTCAATTCACTACCAATTACTTAACCAAATACATGCCAAAACAATATCAATCAATATGGTTCATTTACCATAATTCACACATACATAACTTCCTTATAAATAATCAACACAACATCTATCATACCTCCTCAAGGCATTTCTCAAGCATTTATACTTGACAAAACAATTTACCATTTGAGCAACTATAAACCATAACCATATTCATACCAAACATGCCAAAATAAGCCATCACTCATGGCTAAATATACAAACCATATCATATACATTTACAGGCCAAATCTCATGGCTATAATCACAACCAAAATACCACATTTAGCCTATATGTGCAATATACCATATCTGTATAACTCAAAAGTACCAACTTAGATACTTGATAGTGCGATGATGTTCCCGACGATCCCAGATCCGAGATAGCCTTGATTCACTATAAAATATAGAAAAATAACACGAAGTAAGCTTCATAGCTTAGCGAGTTCGTATTAACGTAAAGAGGAACTTCACCAGTCATTCACAATTCAAACAATATAAATGTAAGATAACAAAAATACATTAAATCTCAAGCCATTCAATCATTCATTCACTAACTTACAAAGAATTCATCCATTTCATGGATTCAATGTTTATAAACTTTACGTACATACCTATACCAACTCGTACCAATCTCATTCTTGTCCTTATCTTTCATTTTCCCATTGAACCACTCAGAATAGAAGTAGGATATTCAAGTATCTCAATCGATAAGTACCTATACCATGGCCTGTAGCCAAATCAAGGTAACTTATCCTCGGAGTACCTATACCATAGCCTGTAGCTAAATCAAGGTAACTCATCTCTAAAATACCTATACCATGGCCCGAAGCCAAATCAAGGTATAACTTGCACTCGAAGTGCCGATATCATGGCCCGAAACCAACACAATAGCCTAATGACATGTCACTAGCATCCTAGACTATTTCTAAGGTTCATCTGGGATTTTTCATTACAAAAATCATAGTCGAAACATTTCGAATTACTGTCGAATCATTCCCGAACTTGTCCGCAATCACATAATTACAATTCATGCTATATCAAAACATATAAAATACAATCATAAAAAAGCTCATTGCATACGAAC
This sequence comes from Gossypium bickii, assembly GCA_025503065.1. Classification (NCBI taxonomy): domain Eukaryota; kingdom Viridiplantae; phylum Streptophyta; class Magnoliopsida; order Malvales; family Malvaceae; genus Gossypium; species Gossypium bickii. The sequence continues at coordinate 92,894,199 of CP106719.1, read as the reverse complement.
TTACCTCGTGTTTGGAATTAACGAATCGAGTCGACTACTCGATAACCTTGCTTTTCCCCTGATCTAAATCCGAATTCTTTCTTTCTTAATCTATATGAATTCAAAATTAACTTATTCAATCAAATATTCTTTCATTTTAGTCCATAACACACATTTAAACATATTTTCATATTCGCCCCTAAACTTTCACATTTTTACAATTTAGTCCCTATTTCACAAATACACAAAATTCACATAATTTAACTAAACCCATGCTTGGAAGAATTACCACAGTGCCCCTAGCAGCCGATAATTTTCATTTATTCACACTTTTAAGCACTGCATTTCACATTTTCTCAATTTAATCCCTTTTTGACATTTTTATCAAAAATCACTTTACAAAAACTATTAATCTATCAATTAACCTTCATAATCTATCATCAATCATCAAATTACTCAAGCATTCAATAATGTAAACATGTTAAATCTTTAACAAGTTCAAAATCTAAGGTATGGGCTAGCTAGAATACGAAGCAACGATCTCAAAAACGTAAAACTCATTAAAAACGAGACAAAGCACATACCTAATTGCATCAATTTTCCTTAGCTTAATGAAGAATCTCTTTTCTTCTTCTTCAATTTCGGTTAAAAGATGAGAATGAATGCCTTTAATTTGGTTTTGTTTTATTTATTATATGTTATTTACTAATTTACACATATAACCTTAATGATAAACCAAATAAAACATCCATTAAACGTCCAATATTGTCCACTTACCATCAAAATGGTGTAATTACTATTTAAGGACCCTTACTTTAAGGTTCTATAGCTATTAGAACTCAAGTTTTACACCTTACGCAATTTAGACATTTTTATCAAATTGACCAGTCTAACGATAAAATTTTATAACAAAATTTTCACACCAACATTCAATCATGCTGTAAACATTAAAATAATAATAAAATAAATATTTTGACCTCAGATTTGTGGTCCCGAAACCACTGTTCCGATTTGACCAAAAACGGGTTGTTACATGATCGTCAAAAATCGTACGCGGGTCTAAAAAGAAAAGATATAGAATTTGTTGTTAGTGATCGGGTATTATTAAAAGTCTCTCCACGGAAGAAAGTGTTACGATTTGGCAGGAAAAGAAAGCTGAGTTCGAGATTTATCGGAATGTATGAAATTGTTGAAAGAATCGGCCCTGTAGCTTATAATTAGCTTTGCCCTCTGAACTCGAAAAAATCCATAATGTGCTCCACGTATTGATGCTGATATGGTACAGATTTGATCCTTCACATGTGATTCCTCATAGTAAGATTGAGCTACAATCAGATTTGACGTATTCAAAGGAACTAGTGAGAATTTTAGCTCGGAAAGTCAAAGAATTACAGAATAAACGAGTTTCATTAGTAAAAGTATTGAGGCATCATCATGGTTCGAAAGAAGCTACCTGGGAAATTGAAGAATTAATGAGATTACAATATCCGAATCTATTTTCGGGTAACAATTTCGAGGAAGAAATTTTCTAAGGGTGGAGTTGTACCAATCCAATTTTCAGTGGTGACGGAACTGTGGTTTTGGGACCACAAATTTTTGCCGTGTTGGCTTGTAATTATTATTTTTAAAATATTTATAGATTTATTAAATTCGTATTAAAATTTGGTTTAAAAATATTAACGTTCAGATAGTTAATTAAAAAAAAGGACTAAATATTAACGTTGTGTGATGATTTTGTAAAGTGATTTTTGTTTAATTTTCATTTTTAGGATTAAATTGTGAAAATGTCAAAATATTAAGGTTGGATAGTGAATTTGATGTTTATTAGGGGCTATTTAAGGGCCTAGAATTTTTAGATAAATTGATTTGAGAAAATTAGTTAATTTGATAAATTAACTAATTAAGGCATTAAATTGCAAAAATTATAAAATTTTGAGGGAAATTGTGCAAATTTCAAAAATAAAAGGGTATTAATTGTAAAATGGATTCGAAATGAAATATGTGCTAATAAATGAGTAATTTTATATTTTAGACCAAGATCTCGTAGATACTCGTGGAAAATGAAATATAGCAGAATAGATCCTGAACTTCTACAATTACTACAATTCGGTCCAGGTAAGTTCGTACGGTTAGAATTTAACATTTGTAATAATTGGGGATTGGTATTATGTATATATTCTATTGTTGGAAATGAATTATTGTTTGACTTATAATATCAAATTGGATATTCGGTTTGAATTGAACACAGTATTTGAGTACATTCGTGATTTGGTGTATGACAGGGATTTGGAGTGGAGATGGTATTGGAAGGAGATATCGGTATTTTACCCAAGAGAACCGAGGTTCAGCATTTGTTGCAAACTATCGCGTTGTACTTTTTGTTTGGTGTGATTCGGGTGGATTAGCTTTTACGAGCTTCTATTCAGCTTTCGAGCTTCTGTTGGCGTATCCGGGAGGACCAGCTCTTATGATCTTTTGTTGACGATGTACTCTTACCCTTAAGTCATTCTTCGAATGGAAAATCTCAGTAAGGTGATTTATTTAATGAATTTGAAAGACATGTTATTTATTTTTTGTATTGATTTGAATACGAATGTATTTATCGATTGAAGTTGTGAATGACAGGGAGTTCTCTTGGATGATTTTTATTGTTTGATTTCTTATGGTTAGTTCAGTAAGATTTTCGTTTAACTCGTCAAACTTACTAAGCTTCATTAAGCTTACTTATGTTGTTTAATGTCGTTGTATATTTTGTAAGGTTGGATGATCGGGTCGGCACTCAGGTCACACTATCCAATTTATCTCGGTAGTTTTTGAAACGTTTAATTCAGATTATATGACATGTATAGGCTTTTGTGCGATTTTGGTCAAAGTTTGACTTATGTAAATATTTTGAATGATATTTTGTTTATAGAACAAACTTGCATATTGGTATGAGAATGAGGTATAATTGTAATGCTAGTATGTGTGATATACATATGTATTTGAATGGTGGTGATTGTGGTAACTTTGTTAGGTACATTGATTAGGTATTGTTTGAAAGAGTTGATGAATTGAATTGATGTTCATTTTGTTGTGAAAATGTTATATACTTGTGGTACCATTGAAGGTACATTGGTTAGACACTATTTAGGTTTGTTTGACATGTATATGGCTCGATTATTGTCATTTTGGATTGGTATCTTGTTCGGTATTTGAGTTTTTCTTAAGGTCTAAGAAATTTTGAAATGGTAAACTTATGTTTTAAGGTTCATGTAACACCCCAAACCCGGTCAACACACCACGACCGAATTCAGTAAGTTATAGAGTGAAAATATTTTGAACTTAACAAGTTGCCGGTTTACTTTAGTGACAAATTGTTATCGAAAACCTTTTTGTCTTTTTTAGGTCGGAAGAAACTCTTCTGAGAAAAATCATTTGTCGTTTCTAGTTTTGGAAAGTCGTTTGATTTCACGAAAACCCGAGCGAGTTTAAAATCATTAAGTTAAAAATCGTTTTGTATTTGAACTTGCAGAAAACTTAGTTTGGAAAAAAAACAATTGAGTTAACTTGTCGCTAACACTAATTTGTTATTACCCGATGGTAAAGTTTGGAAAATCCCGATAAGCGGTATAATTTTTAAAAACGTTGATTTTTACCGGTTATTTGAGCATGCTAGGTTATTCAACTTAAGTATAATATGGTAAACATAGAAGCAAATAACTAATACCCAAAATAATAAATTTAGCAGCCTTATTACAAATCCAAAACCAAATTTAAAGAAAATATAAACCGAAATAGAAGTTTAAAACGAAACCCAAAAGCAACGTGCATGGCCACCTCGAGTCCTCCCTGGCTCCATATCCGCGATCTATGCCTCATTTGCAAAATGTAAGGGAAGGGGTGAGTCGCCGAGACTCAGTGCATAAATCCCCATCCCGATAATAACAAGCACTTACATAATTCATAAGTAAATATGCAAATCATGCAAACCAACCTAACCATCCGAACTCCTGTGTCTACCCCGTGTGGTCAAAACCACTGGTAACCGTAGTTACAAATCATATAAGTGTGGTCAAAACCACTGATGACCGCAGTCACAAATCATATGGTGGGGCCAACCCACCGTGTGGTCAAAACCACTAATGACAATCTCGTAATCAACATGTGGGGCTAACCCACTGTGGTACCAAACCACTGGGACGAGTCACAATAATCCATGTGTGGTCAAAACCACTGGTGACCGTAGTCACAAATATGTATACGTGTGGTCAAAACCACTGATGGTCAAAACCACTGAGACTTAGTCACAAATCAAATAGGAAGCGGGGCTAACCCACTGTGTGGTCAAAACCACTGGTGACAGTCTAAATCATCCTTCCCCCTCCTCTCAACATACCCATCATCATGACCATATTTATCCGTGACATATTAACATGTGTATAATGCAAATAACACATAGCATGGCATAATCTAATGGTATAACAGCATATATCGATAGCCAAACAATAGGGGACTTACCCGGAGTCCACGCTCAATCCCTCAAGGGCAAAACACTAATTTCAATAGCTATTTCGGCTTTTAACAGTAAGCATAATTAACACATTACTAATGAACTGTGTAAGAGTTACACACCTGGATACTTACGAATCTAGCGAATCCCGAAAACTAAGATCTACCCACGAATCGAGAGAATCCCGGAAATTAAATCGCTTGCCTTCACCCTTCCTATATCCGGCCAACACCATATCATTAAACAAGAACCATTCGACTTAACCAAGAAATCCCGAAGGATATAACGCACAGAGATAACCACCCTTACCTAGATCGACAATACCCGAGCCTTTAGGCTCAGATCACACGCCAATCAAATCCCGGAGATCAACAGAATGCGGCTACACTCCCTCCTACAATCGGCCAAGCACATCATTATGAACCCAAAAGCCATTCGACATTAACATAAATCTCTAAAGAAATAACTCGGACCAAAAGAGATTGTCTCCCTTACCTTGGACTGATAGATTCGGCCACCAACCACCAAGGTTAGGCACACCCTAGAGATGTTTAGGGATTTCGGCTACTTCACCAAAATAGAAGATTTCGGTCTACAAAGAATGGAGAAATGAAAAGAGAAAATGGCAAGTGAGATTTCGACACTAACTGAATCAGTTGAAGAAAAGAAGAAAAAACAATACTCACCAGGAAAATTCGGCTATGGATCCAAAAGAGAAGAAAAGAAGAAATCGCAAGGGGGAGAGGGATGATGGTTTCGAATAGGAGAAGAAAAGAAGGTTTGTGTATTTTGGCACAATAAGATTGAAAGAAAAAGAAAGAAATAGAATGGGGAAAGAATGTTGATTTCAATATTTGAGCGAAATAGAGAAAAGAGAGTAGAGAGAATTCGGCTTTGACCTTTTAGAGAAGTGAATTGCACAAAGTTTCGGTTTGACACAAGCTAGGAGAAAAGAGTTCGGCTATGACTTCCACAAAGAAAAATGAAAGAAAAAGTTCTAAAAGCACTCCCCTAGCTAGCCGATTATAGCCACTCCCTAAGGCACATTCGGCCACCACCTAAGGAACCCAAAGCCGAATGCTTCCCTTGCCCACAACACCTTCAAAATTTCGGCTAAACACACCCCTTCCCAATCCCTTCTTTTTCTCCTTGTTTTTCTCCTAGCCAACCATTCAAACAAGTTTGAAAAGTCCAAACTCCATAATTTCCTCTCCTTCATCTGTTCAAATTTGTTGACCTCTTCCATCCTTATCCATCAAAGTCCATCCTGGCCGCAACTTTTCGTTACACCTGGCATCAAAAATAAATACACAAGGAGAGATTTCTGCAGCTCGAACCAAGGCCCTCTTAGCTCCCTGTGGTGTCACCTCTCCAGGCCTCAGTAGCGCCTCCCTTGTCACTTTTCCACTGGCTTATTTGTGTCAAAGCACTCCAATAATATCTCTTAACACCTAGCTCCCTCAGCTCCCCCTTCAAGTTCCCAAAACAGAAATTTTTACCATGACTCAGGCCTACCCCGAGCTCATGCCTGGACCCCAAAACACCCGATCTAGCACAATAAATACACTATCACATACAACACACAAAAATGCAGAGACCCGATTTAAGGATGTTACAGTTCTACCCCCCTTAAAAATAATTTTGGCCTCAAAATTACCTGGTCAAAAGAGTTGAGGGTATTGTTGCTGCATCACGTCCTCTGGTTCCCACGTGGCCTCCTCCGTACCATGGTTCCGCTATAAAACTTTCACCAAAGGAACTGACTTCTTACGCAAAACTTTGACATCCTGATCCAAAATTTGCACTGGTTCCTCCTCAAAAGAAATGTCTGAGCTCACCTCTATTTCCTCCACTGGCACAATATGCGACGGATCTGATCGATAGTGCCTAAGCATGGAGACATGAAATACATCATGAATCTGACTCAACTCCGACAGAAACTCGAGCTGGTAAGCTACTGGTCCCATTCGCTTCAACACCGTATACGGCCCGATAAATCTAAGGCTTAGCTTGCCCTTCTGACCAAACCTCAACACTTTCTTCCCCGGCGATACCTTCAGAAAGACCTTGTCACCCACTGCAAACTCTATATCTCTTTGCTTAAGATCGGCATAGGACTTCTGCCTGTCCAAAGCTTCTTTTAGACGAGCTCGAATCACCTTAACCTTATCTTCTATTTCAGCAACCAACTCCGGACCCAACATCTGACGTTCACCCAATTCTGTCCAACACGTAGGGGTACGACATTTCCATCCATATAATGCCTCATATGGTGCCATCTGGATACTCGCTTAGTAACTGTTGTTATACGCGAACTCTGCCATTGGTAGATACTCCTCCCAACTACCGCTGAAATCCAGAACACAAACTCTTAACATATCTTCTAGAATCTGGATTACCCTTTCTGACTGTCCATCAGACTGCGGATGAAAAGCCATGCTGAAATCCAACCTCGTACCCAATGCCTGATGCAAAGCTTTCCAGAACCTTGGCGTGAACCTAGGATCCCTATCCGAGATAATCGACACCGGCACCCCATGTAATCGCACTATCTCCGCTACATACAACTTAGCCAACCTTTGGAGTGAATAATCAACCCGAACTGGTATGAAATGGGCCGATTTTGTCAGACGATCAACAATCACCCAGACTGAATCCTTCTTGCTAGGCGTAAGGGGTAGCCCACTGACGAAATCCATCGTAATTCTTTCCCACTTCCACTACGGAATCTTTACCGGCTGCAACAGACCCGATGGTAACTGAGTTCAGCTTTGACTTGTTGACACATCAGGCATTTACTCACAAACTTAGTTACTTCTCGCTTAAGACCCGGCCACTAGAACTGTTCCCACAAATCCCGATACATCTTGCTACCTCCAAGATGCATAGCGTATGGGCTGCTATAAGCTTCCTGAAGAATCCTCTGTCTCAACCCAACATCCCTCGGCATACATACTTTCCCATGAAAACACAGCACTCCATCACTACCCAAGCTGTAACCTTCCAATTCACCATTCCGCACTTGCAACCTCCGAGCACTTAGAACCTCATCCACCAGTTGTTTCTCCTTAACCTGATCTACCCAAGTCGGCTTTACTTGCAATTCTGCCAATAAACTCCCGTCGTCATATAGACTAAGGTGAACAAACATCGCTCTCAGGTCCGCCACTACCTTACGGCTCAACGCGTCTGCCACCACATTGGCCTTGCCCGGATGATGCTCAATTAACCAGTCGTAGTCCTTCAACAACTTGATCCACCTCCGCTACCTCAAATTCAAGTCCTTCTAAGTCAAGAGATACTTCAGACTCTTGTGATCTGTGTAGATTATTGACTTCTCCCTATACAAGTAATGCCTCCAAATTTTTAAGGTGAAAACCATTGCAGCCAATTCCAGATCATGCATCGGGTAGTTACCTTCGTGAGGTCTCAACTGCCGAGACGCATACACCACTACTTTCCCCTCTTGCATCAGTACACACCCTAAACCAGTATGCGATGCATCACAATAAACCGTAAATTCCTTCTCTGCTTCAGGCTGAATCAAAACTGGAGCTTCTATCAGAATTCTCTTTAACTTATCAAAATTTTCTTGCTCCTTGTCAGACCACACAAATGGAACCCCTTTTCTCAACAACTTGGTCAACAGCGCTGCAATCAAAGAAAAGCCTTCCACGAACCTTCTATAATATCCTGCCAAACCTAGAAAACTCCGAATCTCAGCTACCGACTTAGGTGGATTCCAATCCAACACTGCCTCAATCTTTCGAGGATCCACCCTAATCCCCTCAGCTGATACCACATGACCCAAGAAAGTTACCGCCTTAAGCCAGAACTGGCACTTACTAAACTTAGCGAATAGCTGCTTCTCCCTCAGAATCTGCAGAACCACCTGTAGATGCTCATCATGTTCCTCCTTAGATTTCGAGCATAACAAGATGTCGTCTATGAATACCACGATGAACCGGTCTAAGTACGGCTGAAACACCCGATTCATCATGTCCATGAACGCTGTCGGCGCATTGGTCAACCCAAACGGCATTACCAAAAACTCGTAGTGCCCATAACGAGTACGAAACGCCATTTTATGAATATCAGCCTCCTTCCCCTTGAGTTGATGATACCCCGATCTGAGATCTATCTTAGAGAAAACTGATGCTCCCTTAAGCTGATCAAACAAGTCGTCTATCCTTGGCAATGGATACTTGTTCTTGATTGTCAACTTATTTAGCTGGCGGTATTCTATACACATCCGTATTGTGCTGTCTTTCTTCTTAACAAAGAGCACAGGCGCTCCTCAAGGTGATACACTTGGCCGGATGAAACCCCGATCCAATAACTCCTGAATCTATGCCTTCAACTCCACCAATTCCTTCGACGCCATCCTATATGGGGCAATAGACACTGGCGCGGTTCTGGGTAACATGACTATACCAAACTCAACTTCACGGTCCGGAGGCAGACCCGACAGTTCTTCTGGGAATATATCAGCAAATTCTTTCACCGTTCGGACACTCTCTACAGCTGAATCCTTGGCCTCTAAAGCACAAACATGCACCATGAACGCCTCACACCCCTTCCTCACCATTTTCTCAGCCTTCAGTGCAGATACAACATTGGATAGGCAATCTCTTCTATTACCTATCATCACCACCTCTTCACCTTCAATTTTCCTCAATACCATGCGCTTAGCTACGCAATCCAAACTGGCCTGGTACTTCACTAGCCAATCCATCCCGAGAATCAGATCGAACTCCCCAAAAGGCAGTTCCATCAAGTCAGCCAAGAACACTACCCCTTGAAGTTCTAGGGGTACATCCCTATATAGTTTATTTACTTCTACAGAGTGACCTAGAGGGCTTATTACTGCCATCTCCCTAGAAGCAATCTCAAAGTCTAAGTTCATAGTTTCCACTATACTACTGGCAATATACGAGTGCGTCAAACCAACATCTATCAAGGCAGTATAAGGCAGTCCAAAAATTAAGAACGTATCGGTTATGACGTCCAGTGCGTCGCCCTCCTCTCGACGCCTCGCTGCGTAGACCAACCCAAGCTGTCTTGCCTCTGTGCTCCCAGCACTTCTGCCCGGTGCTCCGCGGCCTCGTCCAAAACCATTACCTCCCTTGGCCGAACCACGACCCCTCTGTAGTTGCTGATCATCCCTCCTGAACTGTGTACGACCCTGATCCCCAGACTGAAGCCTAGCTGACCTCTGCGGACAATCCCTCACTTGGTGCCTCATTGACCCACATTCGAAGCACCCTCTATTTCCAGTCCAACATTCCCCCGTGTGAGACTTCTCACACCAAGCACACCGTGGCCGCCACTGAGTATTAGAGTAGCAGGCCTCGCAGCTTGATTCGGCCCACCATATTTAACCCTTTTCTGCTAATTCCCGACAGACTCCGATGACCCGGAACTCCTCTTATTCCAACCCTTATCCTGGTTCCGTCTCACTGACTACTTTACTTGCTCAGCAACTTTGGCCATCTCTACGAAGACTGCAAATTTTCTCTCCCGCTGTGGAGCAATCAACATTCGCAGCTCATCTCTCAACCCATCCTCAAACCCGACACAGCGCTCGTGTTCCGTGCTCACAATACCCCATGCGTACCGACTTAACTGAACAAATTCCACCACTTAACTGAGGAAATTCCGCCTCATACTCCGACACTGATTTATTTCCCTGTACCAAATTCAGGAACGCCTTACGCTGCGCATTGATGTAACTAGCCCCGACGTACTTCCTCTGATAGGCTGCCCCAAAGAAATCCCAAGTGATGTCGTCAGCCATTGCTCCATCCCTAACCGTGAGCCACCACTGATATGACTCATCCCGAAGAAGAGATACTATACCCTTTAGCTTCTCCTCAACCGTAAAATTCAAGTCGTCCATAATACATTCTGTCGACTCCAGCCAATACTCTGCCGCATTAGGAGCCACACCCGATACACCTCTGAATACCTCCGCGCCATTAGCCCGGAGCCGTTCGGACACAGATTTTCGAGCTCCCGTTCTAACACCTGCACCCGCGACTCTCTCCAGAATCCGCAGCATTGCCTGTGACATGGCGTCATCACCACCTGTCTGGTCCTGAAATTCCGCGCCCACAGCTGGCGGCGGTGGTGCCTCATTTTTCGACCCATGTCCAGATCCAACCGGTTCCGATACTGTCATCCTACCCCTACCTCGTCCACGTGTATTACGTCCACGTCCTCGTGCACTCATGACTATCGATACAAATTGATCTGATTAAAAGTTTTATGCGTTAGACTTATTCCATTGTTATTAAAGCACAGTCTTATGAATAGTTTAATACGGGGATCGTTCTCGCAAGTTCACACAATCCTACGGTTCCAGTCTCTAAAGTAATTCCCTATTACTATTAGTCATAGCATCATCATTACAATCATATAAACAACAGTTAGGGGTACTTACCTAGGCGGATCGGTGCCAGAGACTCGATGCCATACTTTCCCAAACCATGTATTTCTCATCAAAACCTTTTCATAACCTATTTTAAAACATTTTTGGGCCTTGGGCCCACAGCCGAGCTTTTAAACTTGGCTCTGATACCAAAATTGTAACACCCAAAACCCGATCAACACACCACAATCGAGTTCAGTATGTTACAGAGTGAAAATATTTTGAACTTAACAAGTTACCGGTTTACTCTAGTGACAAATTGTTATCGAAAACCTTTTTGTCTTTTTTAGGTTGGAAGAAACTCTTCTGAGAAAAATCATTTGTCGTTTCTAGTTTTGGAAAGTCGTTTGATTTCACAAAAACCCGAGCAAGTTTAAAATCATTAAGTTAAAAACGTTTTGTATTTGAACTTGAAGAAAACTTAGTTTGGAAAAAAAATAATTGAGTTAACTTGTCACTAACACTAATTTGTTATTACCCGATGGTAAAGTTTGGAAAATCCCGATAAGGGGTATAATTTTTAAAAACGTTGATTTTTACCGATTATTTGAGCATGCTAGGTTATTCAACTTAAGTATAATATGGTAAACATAAAAGCAGATAACTAATACCCAAAATAATAAATTTAGTGGCCTTATTACAAATCCAAAACCAAATTTAAAGAAAATATAAACCGAAATAGAAGTTTAAAACGAAACCCAAAAGTAACGTGCATGGCCACCTCAAGTCCTCCCCGGCTCCATCTATGCCTCATCTGCAAAATGTAAGGGAAGAGGTGAGTCACCGAGACTCAGTGCATAAATCCCCATCCCGATAATAACAAGCACTTACACAATTCATAAGTAAATATGCAAATCATGCAAACCAACCTAACCATCCGAACTCCTGTGTCTACCCCGTGTGGTCAAAACCACTGATGGTCAAAACCACCGGTGACCGTAGTCACAAATCATATAAGTGTGGTCAAAACCACTGGTGACCGCAGTCACAAATATATGGTGGGGCCAACCCACCGTGTGGTCAAAACCACTAATGACAATCCTGTAATCAACATGTGGGGCCAACCCACTGTGGTACCAAACCACTGGGACGAGTCACAATAATCCATGTGTGGTCAAAACCACTGGTGACCGTAGTCACAAATATGTATACGTGTGGTCAAAACCACTGGTGGTCAAAACCACTGAGACTTAGTCACAAATCAAATAGGAAGCGGGGCCAACCCACTGTGTGGTCAAAACCACTGGTGACAGTCTAAATCATCCTTCCCCCTCCTCTCAACATACCCATCATCATGACCATATTTATCCGTGACATATTAACATGTGTATAATGCCAATAACACATAGCATGGCATAATCCAATGATATAACAGCATATATCGATAGCCAAACAACAGGGGACTTGCCCGGAGTCCACGCTCAATCCCTCAAGGGCAAAACACTGATTTCAATTGCTATTTCGGCTTTTAACAGTAAACATAATTAACACATTACTAATGAAGTGTGTAAGAGTTACACACCTGGCTACCTGCGAATCTAGCGAATCCCGAAAACTAAGATCTACCCACGAATCGAGAGAATCCCGGAAATCAAATTGCTTGCCTTCACCCTTCCTATATTCGGCCAACACCATATCATTAAACAAGAACCATTCAGCTTAACCAAAAAATCCCGAAGGATATAACGCACAGAGATAACCACCCTTACCTAGATCGACAATACCCGAGCTTTTAGGCTTAGATCACACGCTAATCAAATCTCGGAGGTCAACAGAATGCGGCTACACTCCCTCTTACAATCAGCCAAGCACATTATTATGAACCCAAAAGCCATTCGACATTAACATAAATCCCGAAAGAAATAACCCAGACCAAAAGAGATTGTCTCCCTTACCTTAGACTGACAGATTCGGCCACCAACCACCAAGGTTCGGCACACCCTAGAGATGTTTAGGGATTTCGGCTACTTCACCAAAATAGAATATTTCGGTCTACAAAGAATGGAGAAAATGGCAAGTGAGATTTTGGCACTAACTGAACCGGTTGAAGAAAAAAAGAAGAAACAACACTCACCATGAAGATTCGGCTATGGATCCAAAAGAGAAGAAAAGAAGAAATCGCAAGGGGGAGAGGGATGATGGTTTCGAATAGGAGAAGAAAAGAAGGTTTGTGTATTTCAGTACAATAAGATTGAAAGAAAAAGAAAGAAATCGAATGGGGAAAGAATGTTGATTTCGGTTTTTGAGCGAAATAGAGAAAAGAGAGTAGAGAAAATTCGGCTTTGACCTTTGAGAGAAGTGAATTGCACGAAGTTTCGGTTTGACACAAGCTAGGAGAAAACAGTTCGGCTATGACTTCCACAAAGAAAAATGAAAGAAAAAGCTCTAAAAGCACTCCCCTAGCTAGCCGATTATAGCCACTCCCCAAGGCACATTCGGCCACCACCTAAGGAATCCAAAGCCGAATGCTTCCCTTGCCCACAACACCTTCAAAATTTCGGCTAAACACACCCCTTCCCAATCCCTTCTTTTTCTCCTTGTTTTTCTCCTAGCTAACCATTCAAACAAGTTTGAAAAGTTCAAACTCCACAATTTCCTCTCTTTCATCTGTTCAAATTTGTTGACCTCTTCCATCCTTATCCATCAAAGCCCATCCTGGCCACAACTCTTCCTTACACCTGGCGTCAAAAATAAATACACAAGGAGAGATTTCTGCAGCTCGAACCAAGGCCCTCTTAGCTCTCTGTGGCGTCACCTCTTCAGGCCTCAGTAGCGCCTCCCTTGCCACTTTTCCACTGGCTTATTTGTGTCAAAACACTCCAATAATATCTCTTAAAACCTAGCTCCCTCAGCTCCCCCTTCAAGTTTCCAAAACAGAAATTTTTACCATGACTCAGGCCTACCCCAAGCTCATGCCTGGACCCCAAAACACCCTATCTAGCACAACAATTACACTATCACATGCAACACACAAAAATGCAGAGACCCCGATTTAAGGATGTTACAGTTCATTTTGGGGCCACATGGCCTGAGACCCAAGCGTGTGTCTCAGCCATGTGTCCCCTATAGGTTCAATGCATACAAGTTAGGTTGTTACATTGCCTAGCACACGGCCTGACACCCCGGCGTGTGAGGTCATTTCGAAAGGTACACTGCCTGGAACACGGGCGTGTGGCTTAGCCCTGTGACCCAAGTCGGTGAGTTACACCGGCACGGACATGGGCTGGGGCACGATCGTGTGTCCTAATTTCGAATGTCCACACGGCCTGAAACACGGGCGTGTGTCTCAGTCGTGTGACCCCTGCAGTCTAAATTTTCAACTTTTGCCTAAAATTTCCAAATGGTTTCGATTAAGTCCCGGATTGTTTCTATAGTATTTTTAGGGCCTTGAAGGCTCGATTAAGGGATATTATGGATGTATATGAATGAAATTTGATTATGTTTGTACTAATGTATGATTTGAATGGTTTAATATTTCATTTTTACGATAATATTCCGTAACCCTATTCCAGTGACGGATACGGATAGGGATGTTACAATACTTGTAATCTTGTAAGTTCTAATCAACTTCTCTGCGGATCAACCTCGAACTCCTGAGATTTTATTGCTTGAATATAACCCACATTTGGGTTGTAGACATAGAAAGTGTTTGTCAAGTTTTTGGCGTTATTGTCGGGGATGGTAAGATTTAGATTACAAGTTTATCAGTATTATATATATTTGGCTTGTTCTATCGCCTATAGTATTTTTCTTTATTCTATCGTATTTTTTTCTTTAAAAAGACAGTTGTACCGCATAATTTGTTTAAAAGACTAGTTAAATGGAAGATAATTGTACTCCATGACTTTGTAGTTGGTCCCATCAACTACCTATAAAACTGATACTATATATTCTTACTTTTCAATCTTCTCCCATTTCAAAACTTTTTACTCTTCTCTTCTATCTCATTTTCTTTGCTTTCAAAGTGCTTTAATATTTCTCTCAAACTTTCTTTGTTTTCAAAACGGATGATTTTGTTTCAAATTTGCAAGAACGATTTTCCTGTCTACATAGAAATATGTTAGTGAATATTCACAAGGTTATGTGCGAAAGATTGAGGATGCTCATGCGTAAGGGCATGGCTATAGACATATGAGTGATAATAGGACGAAAGGTATAATTTGAAAAATATCTTCCTTTTTGCATTTATCTGGTATATGTAGGAATAGTTGTGCAAGAAAGTGAAGAGCAAAACGTATTAGATTGGTTTGTCACAAGTATGCTAGATGGACCTGTAAAGATAAATGTCCTTCTATTGGATGACATCTATAAATCGAGAAGATAAAATAAACTTCATTAAGGATGATTATGTAAAGAAAATTTTGGAGATATGTTTATAGGCATGCCCTTATGCATGAGCATCTTTAATATTTATAGGCATGCCCTTATGCATGAGAAACCTTAATATTTCGCACATGACCTTGTGAATCTTCATGAACATATTTCTATGGAAACAGGAAAATAGTTCATGCAGCTTTGAAACAAAAGCATCCATTTTAAAAACAAAGAAAGTTTGAGAGAAAGATTAGAGCACTTTGAAAACAAAGAAAACAAGATAGAAGAGAAAAGTAAAAGGTTTTGAAATTGGAGAAGATTGAAAAGTAAGAATATATAGTATTAATTTTATGGGCAGCTGATGGGACCAATTACAAAGGCACGGAGTACAGTTATCAGCCATTTAACCGAGTTTTTTTTTCGCAAATTAGGTGGTACAACCATCTTTTTAAAGAAAAATATATGAGATGAACTAAAGAAAAATACTATAGGCGGTAGAACAAGCTAAAAATATATATAATACTAATAAACTTGCAATCTAAATCTTACCATCCCCGCAACAACGCCAAAAACTTGACAAACAATTTCCAGGTCTACAACCCAAGTGTTGGTTATATTCAAGTAATAAAATCTCAGGAGTTAGAGGTCGATCCATAGGGAAGTACATGATAAGAAACAAACAAACACTAACAAGAAAATGATCTTGATCTCAACTCCAAGATGCCTCCTATTCTGAGACTAAAGGCTATTTATAATTTTTTTTAGAAGAGGAAAATGACAATGCAAGGACTTGCTAGTAATAATTTGCTAAGCCCACTTCTTTGTTATCTTTTGGAATCATTTTTCACATGTTATTTGATTACTTATTTTGTCCCAGTTAACGACTCCCAATTGGAAAAGCCCAAGAAAGTTGATTGAAAATCTGTATCTTGTACATTCATTATTTAAATTTTAGCTTCAAACTCCAAGTATGTTAGGAGATATGACCCAAACACGAAAATGCATCAAAATTGTCCCCCAATGTGAAACTTCAAACTTTCTCTTTACTTTTGGATTTCTTCCTAATGCATTTTGAGATTGATGATCAACTATTTGAATAGATATTCAAATTCCCATTTGAACAATATAAAGTACTCCCAAAATGGAATCCTAAAGCTCAAAATGGTCGAAAGACAAAGAAGTGTTCCAGCTAAAAGTTCTAAATATGTCCAAATTACAAATTTCGAATCTTTGACCATTGGATTGTCACTCATCATCTTGATCAAATTTAGGCTTAGTGCATTTTATCTCATGGTTCCATGTATTGACATCTTCTTCTCAAACCCATTTACCTGCAAATTCTACATAGAATATTTTATTCAAACTAAATGCGTAAAAAAACACTAAAAAACACCCAGTATTTACAATGCAAACATAAAAAAGTCAAATCAACTAAAATGAATCTAAAATATATAAAAATACTCAAGAAACTAAGCAAATGTAAGTAATATATAACCTTAAAAAATCATATGATGAGGACTCATCAATATTATATATTTAGTGTCACGAGTTAACTGGACACTAACTCAATGGAAAAATAAAATTAAGCCAAATTTATATAATAAAAGTAATATACCAGTAGAGTTATATATGTAATTTAATCTATTTTAAAAATAAAATAAAAAACTACACCAACACAAATGAAATCTCGTTAATTAAATGTTGCTACCTTAAGTTTCTTATTTGCTTAAAACTAATGTTATGAATATTACTAATCTTTTGGTATAATAGGTAATGTGAAATATGGCAAGGATTATTGCTATATGTTAAATTAAATTGTATTCTTTAAATGAAAGGTATATGATGTTTAATTTTTACTAGCTTAAGTTTTAATTAACCTTACTTTGTTTCATTTATTCCTTATAGATTGTCGGATTTGAGCTGTCGATTGGATTTTCATTAGAGATCACATTATCTGTCAATACTTTAGATAGCTATTCACTTATTTTGGCCCAGTTATAAGTGGCATATAAATAGGGTCTTGACTATGTATGTTTATAATCACTTTGGTCATGTTTTGTGCCATTTGAGATATGAAATATGTATTTGTATGTAAATCTTTAATGGTAATGTTGGTTGATTGTGGTGTGTGATGGCATAGGCAAGTTTTGGTACCTAAATACATTTTTGAATTGTTAAATGGGCATATATGGTTTAGGTCATTTGGTATGCCTTATTTGATAATGTTTAAGTCATGAGAAAATGAAGTATAGTTGTGGTTTGGAATGGATATGAAATGCTAAGTTATTTATGCTTGAATGTTTTATGTTTTAATGTTTTAATTGTGGTACCAATAAGGGCATATTGGTTAGGCACTCAGGTTGGATCTTATTTGGTATATTTTGGAAAGTTAATGTTGCATTTTAGGTAGCTATAATGAATGGTAATTGAATGACTTGTGATCTAAGTAATTATATGTGAAATGACTTGGTTTTGAAGGCATGTTTAGGTGCACACGACCTATGACATATCCTGCCACACACAATTGCATGGCACAGTCATGTGGTTTGTTTGATTTTGGTGCAGGTTTGTTCACACGGTATTATTCTGTTACACGACCTAGTGACACGACCGTGTGACCCATGATTACACAATATTCACAGGTTTTCTATTGATAAAGGTCAAAAGTGTGGGGCCGAAGAGTTTCGCGATAATCTGGGTGATGATCCAGCCAGATCCGAGTACTGGTTAGAACACATGTAAAGAGTTTTAAACGATATGTTGTGTCTTCTCAAAGATCATTTGAGATGTGCAGTGTCACTACTAAAAGAAAAGGCTTTTCCTTGGTGATCGACTCTAACTGTTGTGGTACGGAATGAACGGGTTAACTAGGATTTCTTCAGAACAGAATTTTAAAAGAAATATGTGAGCAAGCGATACTTAGACAAGAAGAAAAAAGAATTCCTCAAATTGAAGCAAGGAAACAGAGCAGTTGCTAAATATGAGTGTGCATTTCTACTGCTTAGTAAATATGCTCGTTAGATTGTCTATTGAGGAAGAAATGTGTATCTTCTTTGAAGATGGATTGAACGATGAGATCAAGATGTTGGTTGGTGCAATAGAAATCCGTGAGTTCATAGTTTTATCTGATCAAGCTCAGAAAATGGAAGAAGTATATAACAACAAGAAACATAATGAAAAGAAAGCTCGCAACTTTAATAAGTGAAATACATCCAACGTGTTTTTTGCTTCCTTATCAAACAAAATGAAAGAATCTGGTAGTCTTTTTTCAGCATCATCAAGGTTTTTTAGCAGAGATAAAATGAAACAGAGTAATGTGAGACCACCGATGACTTCTCTAGCTAATACTGGTAATGTTCAAAATGTGAATAGACTTAAATGTGGTCATTGTGGCCAGAATCATTCTAGGATATGTAGATTAAAATAAGGGTATTGTTTTGTTTGTGGATCTCTCGATCATTATAAGAATGATTGCCGAAATCAATATGATTTGAACAGAGATCAGAATGCAAAACCTATTGCTCCTCCTATGAGAGGCAGACAACCAGGAAATAGTGGTACAGCTAGAGTCAATAGTAGTAGAACTAAAGATACATCAATTCGATCTGAAGCTCGAGCTTCTACCAGAGCTTATGCAATCCATGCACTCAATGAGGCTTTAGCTTCTGATTTTATTGATGGTACCTTTTTTATCTTTGATGTTATTGTGTATGCATTAATTGACGTTGAGTAACGAAAAGATTTACCGATTGACTCAACTGATTATGTTGTTAAAGTAACAAACACGTTAGGTAAAAGTGTCATAGTTGATCTAGTTTGCAAACAGTGTCCATTAAAAATTCAGGGTTACAACATTCTCACTGATTTAATGTTACTACCTTTTAATGAATTTAATGAAATTGATTTGATATTTCAGAAGGGCGAATTGATCTTTGTTAAATCTGATAAATTTGATTATGCTTTGAATATGATTTCAGCATTGTCCACTTAGAAACTAATTCGAGAGGGTTGTAATACATTTTTAGCTTATATTCTGGGCTTTCGGGTATCTGAAATAAAAGTTGATTAGGTACCGATAATTTGCGAGCTCACTGATATATTTCCTAATGAATTGTTAGGTTTACCGCCTGAGCGGGAAGTTGAGTGCGTTATAGAGTTAATGCCAGGGACTACTCTAATCTTGATTGCTCCATACAAAATGGCTCCAATAGAATTAAAAGAATTAAAAGCTCAGTTGCAAGAATTGATTGATAGAGGTTTTATTCGATCGAGCGTGGCACCTTGGGCGCACATATACTATTTGTGAAAAAGAAAAATGGGTTGATAAGATTGTGTATAGATTATCAACAGTTGAATAAAGTCACAATAAAAAATAAGTATTTTTTGCCTTGTATTAACGACTTATTCAATCAGCTAAAAGGTGCTATGGTGTTTTCAAATATTGATCTCAGATCTAACTACTATCAGTTGCTAGTTAAAGACATGAATATGCTAAAAACAACATTCAAAACTCGTTATAGACATTACGAGTTTCTAGTTAAGCCTTTTGGATTGACTAATGCCCCTGCAGCATTTATGGATCTGATGAATCAGGTTTTCCAGCCACATCTTGACATCTTGTTGCTGTATTTGTTGATGATAGTCTGATTTATTCCATAAATGAATCTGAACATGCCCAGCACTTGAGAACTGTATTACAGACATGGCGTGAAAAAAAATTGTATACAAAGTTTAGCAAATGTGAGTTTTGCCTCAAAGAAGTCTGATTTCTTGGTCATCTGATTTCAGCAAAAGGCATATGAGTCGATCTGAGCACGATTTGTGCTATTTTGAATTGGAAACCTCCGCGAAAATTTTTTGAGGTTCACAATTTTTTGGGTTTAGCCAGATATTATTGATGTTTTGTCAAAAAAATTTGATAATAGCTTTACTGATGACAAAATTGTTATAGAAAGATGTTAGTTTTGTGTGGTCCGATAAATGCCAACAAAATCGTGATGAATTGAAAAGTAAGTTGACAGAAGCACCAGTGTTAACATAGTTTGAATCTGTGAAAGAATTTGTTGTTTACAATGATGCTTCTTTGAGTGGTTTAGGATGTGCTCTGATCCAGGATGGAAAAGTTATTGCGTATGCTTCTCGACACTTAAAATGCACGAAAAGAACTACCCAACACAAGACCTTGAGTTGGCTGTATTTTTCTTTGTATTAAATATTTGGCGACACCACCTGTATGGCGAGAAATGTCACATTTATACTAACCATAAAAGCTAGAAGTATTTAATGACCCAGAAGGAATTGAATTTGCAGCAACGCAGGTGGCTACAATTGTTGAAAGACTATGATTTGATAATTGATTATCATCTGTGCAAAGCGAATGTCATTATCGATGCCTTGAGCCAAAAGTCTCTGTTTGTTTTCGATCAATGAATGCTCAACTTAAGTTGGAATGTGACGGTTCTATATTAGCTAAGTTGAGGGCTAAGCCTATGTTTTTACAAAAAATTCAGGAGTTGCAATTTGATGATCTGAGTTTGTTGGCTATATGAAAAATGGTGGAAAATGGTCAAATAGTTGATTTCAGTATTGGTACAGATGGCAGTTTATATTTTCATAGTAGATTGTGTGTACCTGATGATTCACAGTTGAAACAGAACATTTTAAACGAAGCTTTTAATAGTATTTATTCGTTTCATCCAAGCAATACTAAGATGTATTGGAATTTGAAATAGATGTATTAATGGTTAGGAATGAAATGCGAGATCCCTGATTTCGCATCAATATACCTTGTGTGTCAACAGGTAAAAGCTAAGCATTAGGTTCCATCTAGGTTATTACAGCCTATCATGATTCTCGAGTGGAAATAGAAGAAAGTCATTATGGATTTCGTATAAGGGTTACCATTAATGCCGATAAAGAAAGATGTAATTTGGGTTATAGTTGATTGATTAACCAAGTCTGCACATTTCATCCATTACGTACAGATTACTCACTCAAGAAGTTGGTAGAATTGTATGTTTTTTAGATTGTCAGATTGCACGGTGTTGTTCCATTGTCAATCATTTTTGATCGGGACCCAAGATTTACCTCCAGGTTTTAGGGTAAATTACATGAAACTTTAGGCACCAAGTCGAATTTCAGTATGGCTTTTCACCTTCAAACCGACAGTCAGCCAGAGCAAGTGATTTAGGTACTTGAGAATATGCATTGATGTTGTATTTTAGAATTTAACAGTAGCTGGGAAAAATTTATTCCATTAGTCAAATTTACTTATAAAAATAGTTACCAGTCAAGCATTAAAATGGCACCATACGAAGCTTTATATGGTCGAAAGTGCAGAACTCTATTGTATTGGACTGAATTAAGTGATAGAAAGATTTCTAGTACAGATTTGATTTGTAAAACCGAAGATAAAGTCTGGGTTATCTGAGATTGTTTAAAGGATGCTTCGGAGCGTTAGAAATCTTATGTCAATCTAAAAAAAAGATACTGAATTTCAGGTTGGAGAAAAAGATCGCCCTAGAATAAAGTTCTTCATTTCGGTTGGAAAGGAAAACTTAGCCCAAGGTTTATTGGTCCATACGAGGTCCTTGAGAAAGTAAGGCCTATGGCATACCGTTTGGCTTCACCATTAAAACTAAAAAAGATTCATAATCTATTTCACGTGTCGATGTTGAGGTGGTACAGATCAGATCCTACCCATGTGATTCCTACGGTTGAAATGGAATTACAGCCTAATATGATATACTATGAGGAATCGATTAAGATTCTAGCACAGGAAGTGAAAGAGCTGAGAAATAAATGGATATCTTTAGTGAAAGTTCTTTGGAAACCTCACGGTGTTGAGGAAGCAACCTAGGAACCCGAAGAAGCTATGAAATTGCGTGGTAAGATTTTCAAGGGCGAAAATTCTTTTAAGGGGAGAGTTGTAGCAGACCATTTTCAGTGGTGTTAGAAATAGTGGTTTTGGGGTGACAATTCTGATTATTAAGTCAGTAAATATTATTTATTTAATATTTACAAGGTTATTAGAGTGTCGTATTAAAATTTGGTTATGTAATTTTAATGTTTGGATAGTTAATTAAGGAAAAAGGACTAAATCGTAAAAGCTACAAAAGTTAATCGCTATTAGTTTATATGTGTTAAAAAGGCATAATTTGTATGGTTAAATGGTTTTAAAAGGCAATTATACCATGAATTTTAAAGTGGGCAATTAGGTACTTGTAATTTGTTTATATTATATGTTTGTTATAAGGGTAAAAATGTAATTAAGTAATAAATTAACATAAACAAAAGATGAATAGCTATCATCTTCTTATCTTTCACTTAGTAAAAACCGAATTCTCCATTTTTGTATAACCAATCTTTCAGTTAAGCTTCAATTCACTTGCATGGTATGTTTTTCAAGTTTATTTTAATGATTTTTATGTTTTTAAAACCGTTATAGCTTAATCTAACTAATACAGGGACTAATTTGTAAAACTATTAAAGGTTTTGAATTATTTTATTGATGGTTTTTAGGTTTTTATAAAGTTGAATGAAAGATTTATAGGCTTGGTTGTCAAATAGGATAATTTTGTAAAGGAATTTTGATTAGTTTTAAGTTTAGGGACTAAAATGATAAAATAATAAACTTGGCATGAAATTCTTGTGAAATTTGAATAATTATGGGCTTTATATGACTATATGAAAATTAAGTTAACTTTGGTTTGGGCTTAATTGTGATAATTGTATAAATTTCGAGTTTAGGGACTAAATTGAATAAAAGTTAAAAGTTTAGAGTAATAATGTAAAATGTCGTTAAAAGGTCACTTACACGAATTTAGATATTTTAATGTAGTGAATTGGTTAATTGAGCTAAATTATTATTATTATTATTATTATTATTATTATTATTATTATTATTATTATTATTATTATTATATCAAGAAACATATCAATCGGTTGATAATCGAAAGAAAGGAGAAGTTGTCAAGTAGTCCTCATCAAGGTATTGGTAGCTATTGCATTTAGGTAAGTTCGTATTAGATTTTTAATGCTTATTGATGTTTTGAATCTAACCATATATGTGTATAAGTATGTATGTATAATGGATATGGTCAATTGAGGTAAGTTTGATGGTGGGAACAAATGTTTGAAATGTAAAGCATGGTAATTGTACTTGTTTGAATTGAATCATGTTATTATATGGAATGTTTGTGATCAAGGTGATTATAGTATGAGGTTATAATTATGAAAAGTTTAAGGTATACAATTTAAGACCCGTGTAAACTCAGTGAATAGCTAGGATACAAATGACATGTTTAGAGTGTTCCAGGCACTAGGTGCCTGGTGATTACAAGTTTCAGGTACTATGGACTGGTGTTACAGTTCCAAGCACTCTGTGCTGGTGATATATATATTTCCAAGTACTATGTACCAGTGGTGGATATCATACCGATGGTTGGAATCTAGCATTTGTTGCAGATTCTCATCAGCTTGTGCAAGCAACATCTTGTATTGGTTAACGTCCATATGATTAGCTCGTGTGAGCATTTATTTCTTCGTGTATCCAAAGTTAGTTTCTAAAGTTTTCCAGGTAAAACAGTTAATGAAATATACAGAAATGGAATTCATGGTATGAATGGTTGAGTACTTATATAGAAGTGAAATGGTATGTGGCACATATATCTTGTGATTTTGCCAATGTTATGAATATTACTAATCTTTTGGTATGGTAGGTAATGTGAAATATGGCAAGGATTGTTGTTATATGTTAAATTAAATTGTATTCTTTAAATGACGGGTATGTGATGTTTAATTTTTACTAACTTAAGCTTTAACTAAGCTTACCTTATTTCGAGTTGTCGATTGGGTCATCGTTGGAGATCACACTATCTGTCAATACTCTTGACTATGTATGTTTATAAACACTTTGGTCATGTTTTGTGCCATTTGAGATATGAAATATGTATTGGCATGTAAATCTTTAATAGTTATTGTAATAGGCCCAATTTGCCTGGGCCCACACAGACCAAAAAATAAAACCAAAAAATAATAATAATAATAATAAATAAACCATTGTTTACAGTTCATTTACAATAAAACGGGCTTAAGTCCTAAACCTAAACCTGCCCAGACCAAAACAGACTAAACCCAACACCCACATCCTACCCAAATACACCTTAGCCCAAACAATTCACCCAAAACAGGTTTTAACTACCCAGACCCAAATTCGCGCGGCCCAAAAGGCCCAACACCTAAACAGTTTCAGCCTAGGGTTTCTGAAACCCTAAGCGCCGCAAGAGCCTCACACCCCTACTCCTTTCGCGCCGCAGTAGCTGGAGCTCAACAGTCACGCCATTCACCTCGCAGCCTCTCCAGCCCATTCTCGCGCCGAAATCAGCGCGCATGTCGCCCCACAGCCACGATCTCCGCTTCTGACCTGCAAAATAAGAAAGAAATCGCAGCAAAAGATAGAAATAACATGTATTTTCTTTTTTGATTTTCATTTCGGGGCTATAAAAACCCCCAAGATCTGTAAACAAAGAAAAAGGGAGGAGAATACGAAGATATAGGGAGAAATACACAAGAGAGAAAAAGAGATTTTTATATATGCATATATACAGAGATATAAAAATAATCCGAAATTAAAAAGTTTCTTTTACTCTCTTTTTTCATTTACGAGTACATTTACTTTTTTTATTTTTGTTTTATTTTATTTAATCTACATATATAATATATATATATAATACTTTTAAAAAAAAAAGAAAAAAGCTTAGATTTTTAGGGTTCCGGCCACCGCGCACAGTGGCCGGCGACGACGACAGACGGCGACCGGAGACTCGCCGAGGAACTCACCGGAAATCACCTGAGAGAAAAGAGGGAAATGGGATTCTATTTTTTTTTTAAAAGAGGGCAGAAATGAATTTTTTGGAATGTTTTTTTACTTAAATAGATTATATAAAACGGCGCCATTTTGGGTCAATGCCCAGAAGCCAAAACGGCGACGTTTCGAGCCGACCCGCGCACTGACCCGACCCAGCCTTCAGGATCCGCGTGTTTTCCAGTAAAATGGGATATTTACGCATCAAGCCCTTCCGCATTTTTTTAGTTTTTCTATTCAGTTCTTTTGTATTTTAAATTTACCCCAAACTTTCATTTACAGATTCAATTTCGTCCTTTTTTCATTTCCTTTATAATTTTCATTATTTTACTATTAATTTTATTATCATTATTGTTAATTTTGATTTTTATTATTATATTATTTTTATTTTTATTTTTATTTTTATTTTATTACTAATATTTTATTTTACTATTATCAATATTATTATTATCATTACTTTTAACATTATTATTCCTATTTTTTATTATTATTATTTCATTACAATTTTTTCCTTACTATTATTTTTCGTATTATTATTATACGTATTATTATTATTATTATTATTATTATTATTATTATTATTATTATTATTATTATTATTATGATGATGATGATGATGATGTTTTCTAGTATTAGTATTATTACCATATTTATTACTTTCATTATTATTACTATTTTTATGATATTTGTTATTAATATTACTTTTATCTTTACTATTATTAATATTTTTTATTATTACTATCAATTTTAATATCCTTATATTATTTTATTATTATTAATACTATATTTTTTTTGCTATTATTTTCATCACTATTTTCATTATCATCTTATTTTATAATTGTTAATTTTATCTTTATTATTATTTATTTATTAACATATTTCCATTTTATTTTTTTACTATTATTATCATTATTTTATACATATTATTTATCTAGTTGTTAATTTGATATTAACTTCATTTTGTTATTATTTTCTTTCTTTTAATTTGTTTACTATTATTTTTTTTATATATGATTGCCTTCATTATTATTATGTATATTATTACTCACACCTTTATTCTGTTGTGCATGTTACCATCATGATTTATTTTTCAATTATATTATATTTTCTCTGATGCATCGAAAATTTGGTTTCAAAATAAGTAAACGCTCTATGTTCTAAGGCTCGAAAGGAATCGTACCCTAACTTATTGGGTTTCGATTTTCCTTTCCGAGTCCAAAGAACCTATTATTTTCCTCTTACGAGTTAAATAAAAACTTATTCTCAGGAATTCAAAATGTCGTGTCCTAACATGCTGGATGTGACATTATGTTATCTCGAGGTAAGGCTTTTTAAAGATAAGGCAATGTTTTATATTTAGAAATTCGGGAAATAGTGCCCTAACGTGCTGGGTTGCGATTTTCCGTTTGGCTAAATAACTAAATATCCTTGTAACAAGTTTTGTAAATCATGAGATGATTTTGATTATGAAGGTTTTAAAACATCGTGTCCTAACGTGCTGGATGTGATGTTTATATTCCCTCAGAACAAAGAAATCTCAAATATTAACTCAAATTATTCAAATTTTAAAGTAATCATGTTTTTTTAAAAAAATCTTTTCAAATTTTCAACATTCGGACATGACTTTATCGATTAGGTACCAATTTTTGGGCATTATGAGGGTGCTAACCCTTCCTCATACGTAACCGACTCCCGAACTCATTTTCTCGTTTTTCGTAGACCAAAATCAAATGTTTTAAAATAAAACGTTTTACAAGGTGATCCAATCACACCTAAATAAAAAGGGATTGGTGGCGACTCCCATTTTGTTCTTAAAAGTCGATCCCCGTTTTTAAAACCAACATTTTAAAATGGTTTCGACAGTTATGTTGGTTGGTTGCAGTGTGTGATGGCATAGGCAAGTTTTGGTACCTAAATACATTTTTGAATTGTTGAATGGGCATTATGGTTTAGGTCATTTGGAATGCCTTATTTAATAATGTTTAAGTCATGAGAAAATGAAGTATAGTTGTGTTTTGGAATGGATATGAAATGCTAAGTTATTTATGCTTGAATGGTTTATGTTTTAATGTTTTAATTGTGGTGCCAATGAGGGCATATTGGTTAGGCACTTAGGTTGGGTATTATTTGGTATATTTTGGTAAGTTATGATGCATTTTAGGTAGGTATAATGGATGGTAATTGGATGAATTGTGGTCTAAGTAATTATAAGTGAAATGACTTGGTTTTGAAGGCATGTTTAGGTGCACACGACTTATGACACAACCTACCACATGACTGTGTGCCATACACGATTGCATGTCAGGACCATGTGATCTATTTGATTTTGGTGCAAGTTTGTTCACATGGTATCAGTTTGTTACACAGCCTGGCGACACGGTCGTGTGACCCATGATTACACGAAATCAATTTGTTACACAGTTAGGCAACATGACCATGTCTTAGGACCACAAGGTCTGGCCACATGACCATGTGACCCATGTTTACACTTTTTACCTAAATTTTTATAAAAGTTTCACTTTAGTCCAGATTTATTTCCGAGTTGGTTTAAGGGTTTCATATGCTTAATTAATGCTCGATTTTGACTTTAAATCACATCACACTTGTATTAATGTTGCTTAATAGATGTATTGATTATTTATGTTGAATCGTTGTATGATAGTAATGTTTAACATTTGTAATACCTTATAACTCAGATCAGATGATCGAACCGAGTATAGGGTGTTACAATACCAACACTCCCTATAAATAGATGGCACTAGTAGGCATCAAATCACAACAATAGAAAGATAAAAACACAATTTTCTCTTAAGTTTTTAATATTTCTATTCTGGCAAAAAGCAGTGGAAATTTATTTTAAGAATAAATTCTATTTTCTGGTAATTGCAATTCTACCAATTTCTTTTTTTGAGAGAGATTTGTTTTTCCACTGAAAGTAAAGAAAATATTTTTGATTATATATTTGTTTTGATTTGTTTGAGCCCACACTCGAAGCAGTTCGTGGTACGAGAATAATGGAGAAGATCGTTTGGTTGAAAGCTGGGAACGACAAAGATCCGTCTATCTGAAAATACATGTACGCATTTGGTCTAGGGTTTATTGCTGTACATATCACAAACCGGGTCGATTTTCAAAATTTTTATTTTCTGTTATGCAAAAAAATCGTTTTTGGACCAAATTTTTTCCTACATCCTATACTTCAACTTATGAAATCAATTACATGCATCCCATGCATGAAGGCT
Source organism: Gossypium bickii (assembly GCA_025503065.1). Lineage (NCBI taxonomy): Eukaryota > Viridiplantae > Streptophyta > Magnoliopsida > Malvales > Malvaceae > Gossypium > Gossypium bickii. The sequence continues at coordinate 92,865,877 of CP106719.1, read as the reverse complement.
TAACATGTGTCAATCTATGAATATTATCAATGCCCTATTTTAATAATACAACGACCAAAAACAATTTAGGAATCACGACTTTAATGCATAGAGATCTCATAATTATAACTCCTTATACTTCCTTAACATAACCTATTGTGTTCCATGGATTTTATCTATCAATACAATTAAATATTTGTATAGCAGTTACAATCAAATCATGATTGGCTTGTAGTGCTTACGCTAACAATCCATCCATCACCATTAATACCTTCTTCTTCTTTTTTTGTCTGTTTTACCTTCACGCACTTCAAGGTCTTTTCTTTGCTCTCTTTCTTTCATGGATTTCCCGTCTACCATCGCCATCAAAGCTTCTCCTTCGTTCATCGTTGTTTGCTATCTCTCAAGCCCAAAACCACTCTTTTTCAACTTCCATGGAAGACCCGGAGACCATCAAGGCTCCGTCTTCAAGTCCCTCAAATGCATTCAATCTCCTCCTCTTGATTCTCTTCCTTCAAAGCCTACTTCATTTTACGCTCTGTTGTTACACTGTCTCCGACCTAGACCACAAATCTCCCATTACGAAGGCTCTCGACCCTTGTCGTAGAATTTCAATCCCTACTAGAGCCTCTCAACCGAGTCAAGCGTCACCTTCACTACGCTTCTCTTCTCCCTCCTTTCCTAGCTTCGTCTAAAACTGAGTCGAATTGGGTCATGTGTTGCACGACCAGAGTTTGGCTCGATGCCCAGATGGACCCCAAAGGGAGCATCATATTCTAGGCTGACAGCAATCTCGAGATTACAAAAGGAATCTGTGCTTGATTGATTTCGGTTCTTGATAGGCGACGCCAAAGAAGTGCTACGGCTAAAAACAGAGGAAAATAAATTATTTGAATGCAAAATTATGAGGTAGATATTAATACGGAAAAATAAAAAATAATAATTGGAATGCCATGTAAAATTCGTGTTTACAATTTTAATGAACAAATTTTGTAACATGAGTGGTTATTTTGTAATTTTTTTTTGGATGTTTAAATATTTTTTTAAAAATTATATGACATAGTTTATCCATTCCTATAATATTACTAAACTATCAATTTGTAAGCTGCTCGGTTAACCATGAAGTTGGCAACATATATTATATACAAAATAATAATAATAATAATAATAATAATAATAATAATAGTAATAATATATTATATTATATTATATATTTATACTATAAATAAAGTGTTCGTTTAAATGATGTCACGAGCTAATCAAACATTAACTCAATTAGAAAAATAAAATAAGCAAAAATTATATAATAAAATTAATATATCAGTGTTATGAATATCTTATTAAGTGGATGTCCATCATGATCAAGATAAAGTTTTGGTGTAATTTAAATTCTAATAGTTGTTAGAATTAGATCTATATTTCTTTTATATATTTCTTTTATACTTCTTATGCCTATAAATAGAGACTCTGATGAAGCATTGTAAATCATCCATTTGATTAATAAAGTACATTCTCTATTACTTTCATATTTTATTTGTTTTTTATTCTCCACATCTCTCTTTATTTTAAAGCACGTTATCAGCACAATGATTCTCTATTTTTTTTTCTTTTAAAGTCTTTCAAACTCGTCCCCCAAATCCAATTCCTCTTTCATCTTAAACTTTCACCCTTACAACTTCATCTCTAGGATGTTGAAAGATTCAATCTCATAATGGATCATGGTGATGACGATGATGTTAAAGATCTTCAGGTATATTTTACTATATTTATTTATTACATCATGTTTATTATGATTGGAGACTAATCATGAAAACATGAATAGATAGATTTTAATTTAAAATCCACACATATTTGCGATGGTGATTATGAAATAAAGAATCTATTGGGACGTTTATAAGTTCATCCTAGTAAATTTATTGCATTCCCCGAAGTGAATGTAAACATAAAGAAAATAAAAGATATACTCATGGACCACTAAAAGTGGGAACATAGTAATAACTAAGAGAATAATGAGAGTTCTTAAGATAATTTTTCAAAGGGTAAAGATAACTTTTGTTATCAATTTAATATGAAAAGATTATTGGCCACATATGTGGCGTATGCCCAAATATTTTATTTCTATTAATATTCTTTGAGGAAGATATGAAAATGTAGTAATAGATTCTATTATTACAGATAGAAAATGTTTACTCATTTGGTACTGAAAAAAACAAGTATCATTCCAATATTTGATAGTACAAAATTAGTTAAAAGCTCCAGAAGAGTTAATATATCACTATCTAAAAAGCACAAAATTTGTGATGGTTAATGCATTACTTTTAAAAGTTATTTGTCATGGATCTCATATTGAATATTATATCTCATATGAATAAAAAAAGGGGATTGGGTTATTAATTTATATTTATTTTATAATCTTTGTGATATTATTTTATCATCATCCTTATTAAAGGGTTGAAAGCAAAATATTTGACTGTGAAAGATCTACTTATGAGCGATAGAATATGATAATTCTATCTAAAGCTTATTATAGTTAGATGCCCCTAAAGTTGCAAGTTTTTTAAAAAACTGTGAGTATGATGCACCTAAAGTTGCAAGTTTTTTAAAAAACTGTGAGTATAACTCTACATTATCCAGAATAGGTTCTCAATTAAAATTATGTTGTAAAATATTACTGATGAGAACTTGCAAGAGAGAAAACCTATGTATGAAAAGTCATTAGTTATGTACCTATTGTACACTTGGAAAATAAGATCCACTCTCAAAGTTTGCTATTAATAGATTTTTGGGCATTTGAAGATTTTGGCATATTCCCTGAAGCGTATATTGCATATAATTATTTGATATATTTATTGACTTGGTGGCATTATAGACTTCACATTGATTTAGACATTTCCAGTAGTAAATGTCACAATAGTACTTATATGTGGATACAAATTAAAAGGAATGATAATAAAATTATCAATTTGTTACAATTTAGTACAATTGAAACACATGTTAAACTAAATCAGAATTTTACTAATACAAATGCGTTTACTACTTGGCGTGACCAATTAGACCATCCTAGATTGTATATGATGCGAAAATTAATTGAGAATTCATATAGACATCCATTAAAGAACCAGAAGATTCTTTAATTTAAAAGAATTCTCATATGTTGCTTGTTCTCAATGAAAATTGATTTTTAGAAACTCAATAGCTAAAGTTGAGATTTAATGTCTTGCATTTCTGAAACAAATATGGGTCCATTCATCCACCATGCAGATAGTTTTGATATTATATGATTTTGGTAGATGCATCTACAAAACAATCACATATGTGTTATCAATTTGCAACCTGTCATTTCCAAGATTGCTTGTTTAAATGAGTAATTTCAGATTATACAATTAAAACAATCAATCTTGCTAATGTTGGTGAGTTTACACCCCAAGTTTTCAATGATTATTGCATGTCAATCGGGATAAAAGTTGAACATAATGTAGCTCATGTTCACACACAAAATGATTTAGCTGAATTATTTATCAAATGCCTCCAACTAATAGCTAAATCATTACTTATGAGAACTAAACTTTCTATTTCAACATGAGATTATTTTGATTTATATGTTGTATACATCAAGCCAATAAATTATAAATACTCTCATTACAATTGATTTTTGATCAAGAGATAAATATTTCTCATCTTTGAATTTTTGTTAGTGCATATATGTTCCAATTGCTCAACCACAACGCACAAAGATGAGTGAATCCTCAAAAAACGTTGGGAATATATACTAATTACAAGTTTCTTTATATTAATAGATGTTTTGAATGTATTGGAGATTCAATTATGACATGATATGTGATTACAATTTTGATTCGATAGTTTTCTCGACATTAGAAGGATTGTAATGAGTTAGGGGGAGAATAATTTGAACCAGTAGTTTAATAAGGATAGCTCATTACAAGTTAACTGTTAGATGTATTTACAAACTTAATGAGAATAACCAATTGTTATATATCATCTAATATTTAAATTTGAATCAAAGTCTTAGTAGGACAATCAGTTCGAATAAATAATAGATTGATTGGTTCCAAAGATGAAAATTCTTCTAGATGGTTATATACTGGAGGTGGGTGCTCCAGAAGAGACCCAAGACATAACTAATAAGTAAAACTTCAGACGAGATTCAGGTACTTGAAACTAAATTTTAAAATAATGAAAATAAGAAATCTCGATAGTTATGTCAATTTGAGAAAATATGGAACCGAATAATAAAAATGGTCTACAATGATTTTGCATGCAATATTATTACTGAAATAATGAAATAAAAGGGGGATCTTGAATAAATCTATTGAGAAATATAGATATGGAATAAATTGATCAAAATAGAAATGTAACACCCCTAACCCGTATCCGTCGCCGAATTAGGGTTACGAGGCATTACGGTACATAGCACAACTCATGACTGACATTTATTACAATGCACAACTTTCAACAATTTCAAATACGTACTTATTACATCAAATTGAACCATTCTATCATAAGTCTAAATACACTACTTCATATTCGAATCACATCAATTCTTATTAATAAAATTATACATATCATTTCACATTATCCAACTCCAATTCATAAACTAATTTATAGCACAAAACATGCTTCTCACGCAAGTCTAAATCATGACCGAAAAATACACATATTCTTCCTTATCTCAATACCGAACTTAACTACCATTTAATCTATTATATACTTAGTAATTTACCTAATAATTCAGCCTCATTTCATATTCTTAATAGCAAGCATAACCCGAAAATGTATATATCACATACATATGAAGTGCACATTACTTTCTATACAAACATAATCCATAATTAAGTTCAGACAAATTATTAGCAAAACATACCTAACCAAGATCACTTAATAAACCATGATCAGATTAAAATAACTCAAGCATCAAATATATTCATTATATCAAAAGCATAGAAACTAGGATTAACCAAAAGAGATAACTCATTTTCGCATGGCTCATAATTACATATTCAAAGTTGAACAAAAATACATATTAGCCTATACATGCCATAAGTTCGAAAATAAACTTTTTAGCAGTACCAACGATTGACGATAGTGTTGATGACTTCAATAATGATCCCCGAGCCTGTAGTTGAAGTCCAAAATCTATAAACAATATAAACATATAACACAGAGTAAGCTAACATAGGTTAGTAAGCCTTAAGCAAATAAAACAATTTAAATAAACATTCAAACATTTTAAATATTCAATTTGTATTATTAACATGTTACTATAACACAAATAAGCCATCTTGGTCGAATGCTAACATTACATTTAACATTACATTATTCAATTTCATTTCCAAAATATCAATATCTCACTTAAGTTTACAAACACACCTATTCGGCAGAATGATTAAGATCCAAAATATCATCTCATAATTATCTACTTATCTGGTTAAATACACATGGTTCTTTAGATTTCCACATATGACCGAATATGCAAATACTATATATATATAACACCCCAACCCCGGCCCATACGTTTCGACCAGATCTGGTATGCTACGGGTTGTACATTGAAAACTTTTGCTTTGTTGGTTTCGGAAATCGTAAGTTAATTAGACAATATTTGAATAAATAGGTGACTTTTTGAAAATAAAACCTTGTATTACTATTATTTTGAATAATTAAACTTTTGATAAAAATTCATAAGTTGCAAATATTAAAAAAAAACAGTGAAATATAAACTATGGGGCCTTATTACATAAATATTCCAAAAAATTTAAAACTTAAAGAAAAACCGAAATAATCTATAAAAAATAAAAACTTGATGGCCCCTCGAGTCCTTCTCGGCTCCCATGTCCACGACCTACTGCTCATCTGAAAGAGTGGAGAAAAATGAAAGGGTGAGTCACCAAGACTCAGTGTATAAACCCCGGACACACTGACCTAAGGCCCACAAACATATTATGAGCCATGGCCCATACATAAAGGCAACAATCATAATTACATGAAAATAATGAATGATGAATAGCCCAACCCATCCTAGAATTCCATCCTCTACACACCAACCCGTACCAACCATCACAACTTGGGGATTTCTACAATCAACCCTCCATCCGCTACACACCATAACGACAGCCGTACTGCCTATTCCTATTAATCAGGAATCATTAAACGTGGCATTACCACCGATCACTATGTGACCTCATAATATAACGTAGCTCAACCACCGATCACTATTGTGACCTAATTTTAGATTTTGTGGTTTAACCACCGATCACCAAGTGACCTATCATGCACTTCCCCTTCATTATCATAATCCCACCCCATGCATACACACAAAAAACATCATACCATCTTTAAGAAAATAGGCTTACATATATTTCGATACACATAGAGATTTCTATGATTACGTACCTACCATCCTTGCCTAACCCTTTTAGGGTTTTATTCGACTGTCACACAGCCACTTTCCGGCTTTTTAGCCCATAACACATATAGATTATAGTTAACTAGTGTGTTAGAGATCTACACACCTGATTACCGTTAGAACGAGACCCTCTATATCGATGCTATCCGTAGCCAACACTACCGCTATCTGCCTAAGGTGTTGTTGAAGCTGGGTCCACAACCGGTGCCAATCTCGAGCAATGAGACATTGCTCGTTTCTTAAACTTAGGGATCCTTTCATTTGCCTGATCCATATTCGTTTCCATCAAAAGTCCTTGTCAAAACTACTATAATGAAATAGGGTTGTTAAATCATACCTTATATTTAAGATCATAGGTATGTTAGCGAATCTAACAGAAATCTAAAGAAACCCCTTACCTTGAAATCCCGGAATTAGAGACTAGTGATTTTTGGCTTTTAGATCTAAACGATCATGTTTCCTTCAAATCCCGGAATGCCGCCCAAAACGCTAGAAGAGAGAAAGTATTAGTCTCAACCGACAGCCTTAACAAACCAAGTGGCCATTCGGTCTTGTCTCTTAAAAACCAAGAGAGAAATTGAAGAGATAGGAAAATCGGCACTCACCTTAACACAAAGATCTTGACTACCCCTTAGAGATTCCGGCTTTTTGAGAAGATTAGAAGAAAAGTTGATAGGAAGGAGTCTATATAGATTCGGCTTTTAATGGAGAAATCGGCAAAAAGGAATAGGGGTATTTGGCTATGGAGATGAGAAGAGAGTTCAGGGTTTCAGCTTTTGAAAGAAAAGATGTTGAGAAATTTGGGAGTTTTTGGCCTTTGAAGAAATCAAAAGAAAAGAAATTTCAAACGAAGACTGAGAATTTTGGCACAGGGAAAGAAGAAAAAATTAGGGTTCCAAATGCCAGAATTAAAGAGATATCCCCCCTATTTATAGAAATTTCGGTACTTACCTATCAAAAACTGAAAGTGCCCTTCCTGGTAACTAACAACTAATCCAATAGTAGGGGAAATTTCGGCACCCCTCCAAGAGATGGAAATTCGGCCAACACTGCACTCAGCAGATAATTCCTATCTTTTCTCCTCTATCTTTATCTGATCACTCATCCTTAAGTGACATGGATAACACAACCTCTTCCTTCCTTTATCTGCCACATTATCATCCATATTATCCACATTATCCATCAATTATTCTTCCTAATTTCAAGCATTCTAACTGACTCCAACTCTGCTCTCCCTTGACGCCAAAATTAATTAAAATAGATGGGTAATGCGACTTAAACCTTGGACCTCCCTTACTGCTTATCACGCCACCTCAAAGCCCCTAAGTGGCGCCACTTTGCCACTGGGCCACAAGCCCAATTGTGTCTTAAAACACAGATAACATCTTTTAAGCCCTATCCTACTAGCTTTCCACTAGAGTGCCCAAGCAGAAGATTTTTAACTAAGGCCACGGCCCAACCCTGAGCCCAATCTGGACCCCTTAAACACTCTGATTAGCACATTATACGTAACACACAACAAATGCAAAGGCCCATTAATTCAGGATGTTACAATATATATATACATAACCGAACATACAAGTACCACATACATATATTTCATAGATGCCTGAATATACAAGTTCATTATAACATCACTCGTACCCAAAGATTCAAATTTAATAAAACATCATATGTGGTCAAGTATATAATTTCGGTACATTATCATTATATACACATTCTTAAGAGGCCGAATATACAAGATCAATTAAACATCACATATGCACATACCTATTTGGCCGAATATACAAGCTCAATAAAACATCACATATGTACATACCTATTTGGCCGAATATACAAGCTCAATTTATCAACTTACTTGCTCAATGACCACATAATTATTGTAAACAGCCCATTTTGCCCGGGCCATAAAAAAGAATAAAAACAATAAAAGTCCAGTACAAGTCCAATTAAAACAGCCAAAACCAATAAGCCCAACAGCAGACTACCCAATCTAAACCTGTGGCCCAATACCCACTTACAGACCCTAAACTAACCCACCATACCTTGACCCATTAACCCAACACCAACACCCGATTAACCTGTTACACCCCAAAGCCCAATTGACCCAAACAGAACAACCCAAATTACATGGCCCACAGTGGCCCAAGAACCAAACAAGACCAGCAGAAGCTTAGGGTTTCTTGAAACCCTAAGCTACCCTCGAGCCGCAAGTAGGGGCTATCCCAACCGTCATCCAACAAGAGCCCGAGCGTCGCTCCGCAATAGCCGGAGTCCAATCGTCACGCCACAGTCTCATCCGACCCTCGATCGTGCCTTGATTCATGCCTGAATCACCATCGTCGCGAGATCTCAGACCTGCAAAAAAGGGAAATAAACTGTAGTAGGAAAAGGAAAGAAGAAGATATGGAAAGATATTTTCCTTCTTTGTTTTGTTTTTTTGGGTTATAAAACCCCTTTGAAAAATCTGTAATAAAGGGGGATACGAATACACATAAATATACAATAACACGATTTTTACAGAGAATATCAAATCGAGCAGAGGTTTTGTTTTATTTTTTTATTTTCGTGTACTGTTATTTTTATTTTTTGAAACTATATATATAAAATATTTATAAAATATATTTATAAAAAAAAACTTACATTTTTCATTCCACACGTCTGATGCATTGATTTGATTTGGTGGTCCGACCTTGAGTTAGAATTTGGATATCGCCAGAGAGGAAGTTTTGAGAGACATAATTTTTTTTAAAAAAACTGAAAGAATGAATGTTTTTTAGAAAAATTAGGCTTTTATAGGGTTGATGAAACGACGTCGTTTCATCCCTGGAATTTTAGGGCCAAAACGATGCCGTTTCATCTATGACTCGAAACCGACCTGACCCTTACTCTGGGATCCGCGTGTTTTTAGAAAATGTGGAATTTATCCCTTCAATCCCTTCGCATTATTCAAGTTTTGTAATTAAGTCCGATTATTTTTTTATAATTTGACCACTTTATATTTATTTTTATTACTATTTGATCCTGTTTCTTCATTATTTTTTATATTAATTTTTTTATAATATTTATTTGTTAATAATATATTTTATATGGATTATCTTTATATATATTTAATGATTATTATATATATTATTTCACTTGTTTAAAAATTTATATTTTATTATATATTTTTATTATTTATTATATTATATCTTGTATATTATATAGTATTATATTATATATATATTATTTCTAAAGCTTTATTTTATATAAAATTTATTTATATTATCTAATTTATTTTATTTATATTGTTTATATTATGTATACAATTTTATAATTAATGTACTACATATATACATATATTTATTATTTTCATTACATATTATTTTTATATACTATATTATATTTTTTTCTAAATTTTTATATTACATTAGTATTATATTATATCATATATTATTTTCTAAAAATTTTATTTTTGTATAAAGTTTATTTATATTTTATAACATGTTTCATATATATATATATTTAAAATATCTTTATTCAAAATTATTATATATATTATTATGTATTATCTTTTATATGTATTAAATTATATATTTATTACTTGGTATTAGTTTTTATTGTTTTATATATATTGCTTTATATATTTTATTTATCTATGTAATGCCCTTTTGTTTATTTATTATTTTATGATTATTATAGTGTAGTTATTTTAGTTGTATTTTATATTGTATGCTATTGTATTATAATCGTTTTTTTAATATTTGTGTATGATAGTTTATAAATGCGATATTGTTACATGGATTATTGTTCAAAATAAAAATACATTTTTTACAAGCTTACTATATTTTACAATAAGGCAATGTTTTGGTATTTAGAAATTCGGAAAATAGTGCCCTAACGTACTGGGTTGCGATTTTCCGTTTGGCTAAATAACTAAATACCCTTTTAACAAGTTTTGTAAATCATTAGATGACTTTAATTACGAGGGTTTAAAAAATGTCGTGTCCTAACGTGCTGGATGTGATGTTTATATTCCTTCGGAATAAAGAAAGCTCAAGTTTTAAATCAAAAACCTATTCTTGGGAATTCAAAACTTTGTGCCCTAACTTACTGGGTTTGACGTCTTGCGTCCCGAGGCAGGAATTTTCTAAAATAAAGACGAGCTTAGTTTCAAAGTCATGAGATGCTATACCCAAACTTACTGGGTACAGTACTTTATTTCTTTGGGGATAAGAAAATCTTGGTTTTCTTTCTAATAAAAGGATCATATTTTGTAATTTTCTTTATTTTCAACATTCGGACATGATTTTATCGATTAGGTACCAATTTTTGGGCGTTACGAGGGTGCTAACCCTTGCTCGTATGTAACCGACTCCCGAACCCATTTTCTTGTTTTTTCGTAGACCAAAATCAAATGTTTTAAAATAAAACGTTTTACAAGGTGATCCAATCACACCTAAGTAAAAAGGGATTGGTGGCGACTCCCATTTTGTTTTTAAAGTCAATCCCATTTTTTCAAAACTGATTTTAAAATGGTTTCGACAATTATGAGGTCTTATGAATATAAATTTGAAAATAGATCACCGGTATAAAACCTGCTTGGCATAAGCCTGAATCACACACCGGCACTAGGTCTGCTAGACCTGAGGTCTGATATTAAATCACCGGCAATAAGCCTGCTAGGCACAAAGCCCGATTAAGTTCACCAGCACAAGGCTTGCTATGCTCACAGCCTGAATAACGATACTTTTAAGCTGTCTCTAGGGGTGAGCATTCGATCGAATTGAATCGAATCGAATCGAAAAATTTCGAGTTAATCGAGTTTTCGAATCGTATTTTGTCATCCTAACTTAATTTGAAATTTTTTCGAATCGAGTCGAGTGAGACGAAATTCGAATCGAATCGAATCGAATATATTTGTTCGAGTTAAATTTTTAAAAAATGACTTTAGTGTTGTTTATTTTTATGTAATTTTTCAAAAAAAATAATTTCCTTTAAAGTTTTTAAACATGATCATACAACAAAAAATTGAAGTAAATAAGTGAATAAATAAAAGCAACACAACATCAACCTAAAGAAACAATATGAGTGCAAATAAACAACAAAAACAATACAACAATATTATAATAAAAAACATAAGTAAAAATCCAAGTATACAACATGAGTCCAAGTAACAACATGAGTCGATGTAAACAACAACAACAACATTATAATAAAAAAAACATAAGTAAAAGTCCAAAATGTAATAGGAACCTACACCAGTCCAAACAAACAAATAGAAAATATATGTATAATTCATGAAAAGCTGTTCATGAAGTTCTAGTAACCATAGAACATTCTAACTGGTACAATTGCACCGTTGATAAGCATAGTGAACATTCTAAATGGATGGCAAAGAAATATATTAATCATCCACGAAAGATGGCACCTCATTTAAGTTATCATACCAAAGATTTTATTGGTTTCAATGAAAATTTATTTATTCTCCAAGACCTGCTTATTCACTATTATAATATTATATCAATTACAATGTCCATAAACTCTCATCTCACTTTCTAACAAATATGTAACCAAGGACTAATGCTTATACGTCAAATAAACTCAAAATAAACAAAGGAAACAAATCAAAACACTTACATTGGAGTAGGTATCCACTTTAATATCAGTTGTTACATTCTAATTCTTCAGGTGGGTGTTAACATAAGCCAAAAAGAGTTCGCCTTTCTTCGTTCCGACAGAGGTAATAGTCTAACAATAAAAAGGGGGGAACACCCATAATACCAGAGAATTAGTTGAAGTTCTTGTAGCAAATCAAGAATGGAACATCACACATGATACATAGCAATAAAAAAGAATGAGATACCCAAGCTTCGTAAGATTTAAAAAAAAAAACTTAACTCTGCATCAGCAGATAGACCTAAATTATCGAGTATAACACCAGCAACATTCCCACCATTACAAACAATACTATTACAAGAAGAAGGACAGCCATTAAAATCAATGGATTCTTCATTCCATGAATCAATGACATAACCAGTAGGGTCATGTTTATTACTCTTTTTGAATTCAAGCAATGCTAATATGTCCTGTGAGGGAAGTTGTCCCATTGTAGTAACTAAAAACAGGGCTAACACTAAAGTCCTAAACAGTAACTAAAAACAAGAAATTGGAATACAACAAGCTTAATTTCAGACAAGGTTATGAAAGTTAAACACACACAGAAAAAAAAAACTTTACAAACAAGCTCTTAAATCCATAGATTCAACCATTTTTGAATCTATTTACCTGATGAAAGAGAACATTTTTTACAAAGCCAAGCTTTAAAAAAAGGATGGAAGACACTAGTTTTTTTTTTTAAAAAGAAACAATCTTTTTAGCTAACACAAAATAAGCTAAAGGGTAATGCATTTAATGACTGAAACAACTGCTAGTCTTCTACAACAATGGGCCCCAAATCATGGATCTAACTATAGAGACATAAAAATGCAGCAATTTTCTTGCCAATATCCCTTCTTCATTTCACAATGCGAGCTTAAAAGAAACTTATTGTATGTGAAAAAATAAGAAAAGCAAACCAGAAATTTGCTTTGTAAAAAGAAAACGTTTGGTTTCCTTAGATCATAAACAAAGAATCGAGTTCTAACAATGTAAAAAATAAGCAGAAAGAATCTGGAAAGCTTTGTGTTTCAATCCGAAAATAAAGCAGGAAGAAGAGAAACTCAAGAAATATGGAATTGAAGAGTAGAAAAATAGATTAGATAACTTACCAGAGAAAGGTGCAGCTGAGAGTCAGAAGAGAACAGATAAGAAGAAAATTAATTTGGGGTTTGGTTTGGAGAAGAAGAGAGTCATGCACGACGACGATGATTGTTACTCGCCACGCTAGGGCTTGGGGTTGGGGGTTTGATTTGGGGGAGGAATTGGGCTGGGATTTGGGAAAAAAATTTTGGGCTGACGGGCTTGGGGGGAATGGGTCAATGGGATAAAATAAAAAAATAAAAAATATAGTTTATATTCGGTTTATTCGAATTATTCGAGTTATTCGAATTCGAAAATTCAACTCGATTCGAACTCGAAATTCGAAACTCAAAATTCGAGTTGATTCGATTAACTCGATTAACTCGATTCGAATAATTCGAAATTCGAATTTTTTTCGAATTTTTTGAATCAAATCGAGTTTTGCTCACCCCTAGCTGTCTCATACACATATTTCATATATCGAACCTTTTATACACTTCATAATCTTTGTACGAACATTCAAATATCACATCTCAATAGAACAAACTTAAACATACTAAATTCTAGGTTTATTGACATTTGGCTATTCACTATTAATTCTACAATTTTCAAATCGGCATATTACTAAGTTACATACATAATTTACAATGTTTTATTGCTTAAAGACTTACCTCGGATATCGTCGAACGACAAAAACCGGCTATTCAACTATTTTCGCTTTTCTCTGATCCAAGTCCGATTTTTTTTATTCTTGATCTTAATCAGCCTTGACAATGTCCGAATACCTAGCTTATGTTTCCTTCTTTTTCTTTTCTTAGTTTCGGTCACAACAAGATGAAAGAATGGTTTTTTTCTCTTTCATTTTATGTTTTATTAATAGTTAATATAATATGTTATTAATAATTATAACCTTTATAATATATAAATATATATATTAAAGTCATTTATCATTCAACATGCCGTCCACTATTTATAAAAGGGACTAATTATCACACAAATCTTCCATATTAAAAAGACATCAACAATTAAGTACTTTTACAACTAGCATCAAATTTTTATTTTACGCGATTAAGTCCTTTTATTTAATCGGACGCTCAAAAAACGAAATTAAAACACGAAATTTAACACAAGCAAATTCACACATAATAAACACACAAAATAATTTTTAAAAATTTTTCTGACTCGGATTCGTGATCCCGAAACCACCGCTCTGATTAGGGCCTAATCGGACTGTTACAAGAAAGACGCAACTCAAGTATAATTAAATTCGTGGAGTTTTTGGACCAATAGTTCAAATATCTAAAGGTATAAAGCCAGTGAAGGTGCAATTGAAGTAGCTTTGCAAGAGCGGAATAAAAAGTTTTTCAATAAGTCTTGGTATTGATTATGAAAAGATGTAATATTCTTTTGTGGTGGATGTAATAACCTTTAGATTTTAACTTGCGCCTAATAGTTATTGTTACAAACTTTTATGAATCACTATATAGTAAAGTTTATATTAAAATCCTTGAAGGATTTAGGATGTTAGAAGCATATTGAAGTTCTCAAGAAATTGTTCATTTATATGAACTGAAATAATTTGAACATATGTGGTAAATTTGACTTAGTGAATAGTAGTTGAAAGAAGATTATAAAGTGATCCAAAATACCTATTTCTGTTTGTATAAAAGAATTGTGATTAAAGTTTGTTATGATTATTATTGAATCTCCTGAAAAGATCAAAATATATTTTCCCAAATTTCCCTCAGTCATAACTTTTTAAAAAATGGTAATATAAATGTTTAGCAAATACATTCAAATAGTCATTTGAAAAACTAGTATTCAAGATTGAATACATAAAATATGAGAAAATATGTGATGTTTTCATAAGGGGGAGTATATACGCGTTGCACTCTTTTTCCCTTAATCGAGATTTTGTCTCATTGGGTTTTCCTGGTAATGTTTTTAATGAGGTTGCATATTATACGTATTATAGGTTGTGTACTATTTTTCATTCATTAGGTTTTTATCCCATAGGATTTAACGAGGCACATTATCTACACATAGACATCCAAGGGGGAGTGTTATGAATATCTTATTAAATATATGTCCATCATGATCAAGATAAAGTTTTGGTGTACTTTAAATCCTAATAGTTATTAGAATTAGATCTCTACTTTCTTTTATACTTTTTATGTCTATAAATATTGACTCTGATGAAGCAATTGTAAATCATTCATTTGATTAATAAAGTACAATCTCTATTGCTTTCATATTTTCTTTGTTCTTTATTCTCCTCATCTCTCTTTATTTTATAACAATCAGTAGAATTTGTAGTCATTATTAAGAAAATAAAAGTTACTATTTTTTAAAAATGGCATTGATTAAATATTTTTATATTATTTTTTACTCATGAATATACCATAAGGTTATTATTTATTATATATTAAAAATATATTAAAAATATTAAATTATTTATATCAATCGATTCGATTATAAATTTTAGTAAATGATAATCTGTTGACTTAATCATTCTTACTCAACTCTTAACTAATTTAATTAATACAACTAATTAAATCAAAATTGATAAAATGGGACATGGCTCCGGTGCAACTAATGATATTGGCATGAGCTTTAAGCTGCTTGCTAAACAATCATTATCAAATATATTTCATTCATGTTACAAGTTTCCAAATTAACAAATTAATCATGCAACAAAAGAGCACAAGTATTTTTAATTGATTAACACTCATCTGTAAACAAATCTAATATGTAAGTTGTAACAAAACGAGAGATTAAAATGAGTAATTATTTTATATATTGTTAGCGGAGTTTTTAAAATTCTACAAGTGAATTAAGTGTGTGATAAGTGTCATATTTATTTATATATTTATTTTTTTCTCTTACATTTTATAACACACTTATTAAACCTTTAACCCGTTTGTAAAGTTTAAAAAATTTCACCGACGGTATATCAAATAAATTTTTTATTAAAATTTCTATTTTTGTTTACGAGATCTGACCACTTTATGAACTTGGATAAAATGATTTTTTTTTTAAATTAAATTTTGAGTAACTACATCATTATTCACTAAATTATGGATAAATTTTCGTTTTGATCACTTAACTAAAAAAAGTTACAATTTGATTTCTAAACTATTCAAAAGTTTTCGTTTAAGTCACTTGACTATTCAAAAGTTTTCATTTAAGTTATTGAGCTATTGAGTATTTTTTTTAAAGCAAAGTTCTGCTCTGGAGCTCCAAGCGACGATTCAACATCAATACTGTGGATCAATATCTATTAGTGAATAGAAGAACATACCTTAAATTCAAGTCAATTTGACGATTAGTTTCGGAAATTAGAGAAAAAAGTTATTTGAATTTTGGTTCGCAAATTCTTAACGTTCAATGTTATTTTATGAAAAAAAACTAAATTGTAGTAAGAAAGGAGAAAGAGAGCTTTCGATTAGTGCTGTCAGTGTAAACAAAAAAAAATTATATAGTAACGATTTTAATAACCTAATAGCTTAAATGAAAATTTTGACTAAATCAAAAATAAAATTATAACACTTTTAATTAAATGATCAAAATGAAAATTAACCCATAATATAATATTCGCATAATGTTGAATGGCCGTGTATAGGCTTTGTAAGTGGAGAAGCATGGGCTTGGGTTATCGATTTAAGGTTTGGGGTTTTTTTGTTTGTTTCCGCTTAAAAGGTTCAGTGTTTCTGATTGGGCCTTTTATTTTATGTGATAAATATTCAATAGTCTATTTTTGATTTTTTTTCTTAAAAATTGAAGGCGTGGCATAACGAGAGCCGCCTACTCGAATTTGTATAAACGACGCCCAGCGTAGACCCTAACGTACCGAATTTCCACCCTCAATCTAAAGTTCTAAGTTATTAACTCCAGAAGCTTCCGAAAGGGGAAAAACCCTACTAAAACCTTCGCACTATAATATATCAATTTTACTTCTCCCCTAATCGCACCCAAAGGAACCAAACTCACTGAGTTACCATTTCTCAACTTTCCTGAAACTCGCTCGCTTGCATCTCTTCTCCAGTTCTCAATGATGCATCACCTCTCCCGGCGCTCGGTATCCGCAGCCCTTCGCGCCCCCGCTACTCGTTACCGGATCGCTGCGGCTGCTCCAATCTCCTTCTCCACTCCCATCCCTGTCTCGGTACTCTCTTTCTCATTTCTCACCATTTAAATCTTGCTTTCGTTTCACTGAAACTCAAGGAAAAGTCTTTCTTTTGTTTTATTCTAAATAATTATATTTTTGTGCTTAGTTTGTAAGTGAGAATTAATGAGAACTAATGGAGAATTTTTTTTTTTTTTTTACTTTTTAATATTTTCTTTTTTCATTTAATATCCGCATCTTCTTTCTTGATAATGATTAACGAAAAGGATTTATGAAATCACTTCGATTATGACACTTTTCAATCGGGTATTCTGTTGTATGATTTGCGATTTTATTAGTTTTAGTTATTTAATACTTTGTTTCACTATGACCAGGCAGTGGAGAGTGATAATAGTACCAGGTGGTACTCAGCAATAACTGGAGGGAAATGTAACACGACCAGACATTCCTCTCAATTGAACTTGAAAAATGATTTGTTTTTGGGAAGCCGATACGAGTCAACCGCAGCAGCATCTGGTTCAGGAAATTCACCTCCACCTCCAGCTGAGAAATATGAGTATCAAGCTGAGGTATGTTAAGGCCCCGACGTGTATAAAAGTTCTTGTGCTACTGCTTTCCTGAGTTTTATTTATAATGCTACTGTTTCATACATGTTGGCAGGTTAGTCGTCTCATGGATCTTATTGTCAATAGCTTGTACAGCAACAAAGAGGTGTTCCTTCGGGAGCTTATCAGGCATGTTTCGAGAATTCGTTCTTCCATCCCTGGATTATTAAAATATAATGATTTTTACAATAAAAACAAGCTCGCCACTTATGTTTTAATATTATTGTTAGGTTGTTTAGACATAAGGAACAATTTGAAGTTTTAACCTTTTCCATTCTAGATGGGTCAATTTGCTCATGCTCTTAGCATTTAACGATCTCTGCTTGCTGCATGAAATACAATAGAACTATGTATGGTTATTTTATTTCCTCTTTGATCTGGTAAAATATTTGTGGTGATGTCATTTTTTTTTATTTTGTAATTTGAAAAGATGTCAGTAATGCTTAGATACAACAGAGTACAGACTACAGAGTTGTCTTTTCAATAATTGATCTTTAATCTAAAGTTATATAATGGCCTGTGTAATTGGTATCATTAAATCTAACTTTTTTTTTTTTTTTTTTTTTGTTTCAACAGCAATGCAAGTGATGCCTTGGACAAGTTACGGTATCTAAGTGTTACTGATCCTCAGCTTTCGAAGGACGCTGTTGATCTTGACATTCGTATCCAAACTGACAAAGACAATGGAATAATAACAATTACGTAAGAATATGAGCTGTAAGATGCTTTGGTTGTGGATATGCTTTTAGCAATACTTATATTCTTACTTTGCTTGCTACAGGGACTCAGGCATTGGTATGACACGACAAGAACTTGTAGATTGTCTTGGAACAATTGCACAGAGTGGAACTGCAAAGTTCTTGAAGGCTGTGAAGGTCTAATAATGAAGATAATATTTTTCTTTCCTGATTCCAGGTTTACATGTTATGTGCTTTAATAAAATGTACAATTTTGCAGGAAAGCAAAGATGCTGGTACCGACAACAACTTGATCGGTCAGTTTGGTGTTGGCTTCTATTCAGCATTTCTGGTTTCTGATAAGGTAAGAAGTAGTTGTCATTTTAGCACGTGAATTCAGAAGTTCTTGTGGTGGCAGTTGCTAATGTATTTTATTGTAATTGTAGGTAGTTGTTTCAACAAAAAGTCCAAAATCTGATAAACAATATGTATGGGAAGGAGAGGCAAATGCTAGCTCCTATACTATTCGGGAGGAGACAAACCCAGAGAATCTCATTCCACGAGGAACACGCCTTACATTGTATCTTAAGGTCTCTTAAATAATGAAGAATATTTAGTACCTTCATTTATTATAGTATCTTGAATTAATCTCTTGTTTCTTTTTGTCTGTGTGCTTTCAGCGTGATGACAAAGGTTTTGCCCATCCAGAACGGATTCAAAAGCTTGTGAAGAATTATTCACAGTTTGTTTCTTTCCCGATTTACACATGGCAGGAGAAGGGAATCACTAAAGAGGTGCTTTCAACATCATATCAACATTTGCATTTTTCTTGACAAAAGTCATCAACTAGTATTAGGGATAACTAACCTGTTGGCTTATCACAGGTTGAAGTTGATGAGGACTCAGCTGAAGCCAAAGAGGCTGATCAAGATGAAAAGATTGAGGTGGTTACCTTGTTTTATTTATGTAGTTTTATCATCATCTACAGGCTCATTAGCAACATGCAATTGATTATTTTTCGACTTTGATGTAACAGAAGAAGAAGAAAACAAAGAAGGTTGTTGAGAGGTATTGGGATTGGGAGCTTACAAATGAGACTCAGCCAATTTGGGTGAGGTTTTAGGTCTCAGTTTAGAATTGCTCAAGTTTTAATTTTGTATTTCTAAAGTGTTTTATGTAACCAATTTTATCTTTACAGCTCCGTAATCCTAAGGAGGTGACAACAGAGGAATACAACGAGTTCTACAAAAAAACTTTTAATGAGTACTCAGATCCGTTAGCATCTTCTCACTTCACAACTGAGGTAATTACATTGCTTAGTGGGAAGCTATTCTGAATCAGCTTTGAAAAGTTTGTGGGGGTCTCTTTGGATTAAATTATCTTGAATTAATAGAAGCGGGCTGTGGTTTTAATGTCCTAAGATAATATTGTTGAAATTTTATGCAATTTTAACATGGATAGAGCGTCACTCCTCCAATGTTTCTTATTTCATTTTTAAGTTATAAACATTGGTTTTGCAGGGTGAGGTGGAGTTCCGATCTGTACTCTATGTCCCAGCCGCATCTCCTATGGGAAGGGATGACATAACCAATCCCAAAACGAAGAATATAAGACTCTATGTTAAAAGAGTTTTCATTTCAGATGATTTTGATGGCGAATTGGTAATAAAATGTCTTTCCTTTATCCATGAGAGGAATATGATTGATTCAAATGTAGTCTGACTTGTGCTCACTTCATATTCTTTTGGTTGTATAGTTCCCTCGATATCTAAGCTTTGTCAAGGGTGTTGTGGACTCAAATGACCTTCCGCTCAATGTCTCACGTGAGATTCTTCAAGAAAGTCGCATCGTACGGCCTAAATCTTTTTCCAGAGTTCTTGTTAGATACTGAAAAAGTAACTTACTTTTCTTATTTAACATTCTTCTAACTATAAGTTTGTGCTTTTCTTGAAGGTACGAATCATGAGGAAACGGTTGGTTCGAAAAACCTTCGACATGATTCTCGGAATATCCATGAGTGAAAATAAAGGAGTATGCATTTTATTTTCTCCTTTCTCCTATCTTCTGCCTCAGTTTTCCCTTCCAACTCTTATGTGACTTTGTAAATATATTTACTGTAAAAAAAGACTTAACAAAGCATGGTTAATGTTGTAATTCTTACTCTTGTGCGCTAATAAGAATTGATCAGCGTCTTCTGCCATTTTGCTTTTGTATACTAA
The DNA here is from genome assembly GCA_025503065.1 of Gossypium bickii. Lineage (NCBI taxonomy): Eukaryota > Viridiplantae > Streptophyta > Magnoliopsida > Malvales > Malvaceae > Gossypium > Gossypium bickii. The sequence goes on along the minus strand of CP106719.1, from coordinate 92,845,128 downwards.
CATGTGCTTACATTGTAGGACTATGAGACATTTTGGGAGAATTTTGGAAAACATTTAAAATTGGGATGCATAGAAGATCGTGAAAATCACAAGCGTCTTGCACCGTTGCTTAGATTCTTCTCTTCCCAGAGTGAGGATGAGATGATAAGTTTGGATGAGTATGTTGAAAACATGAAAGCCGAACAGAAGGATATCTATTACCTTGCTGCTGACAGCGTGAGCAGTGCTCGGAATACACCTTTCCTGGAGAGACTTCTTGAGAAGGATCTTGAAGTATGTCTCTTTCTTCATTAAATATTGAAATATATACCGATTAACTTTATTGTGCATCATCTTGAATGAATTTTTTTGGTTCCAATCTCCTAGGTGCTCTATTTGGTAGATCCCATTGATGAGGTTGCCATTCAAAGTCTGAAATCTTACAAGGAGAAGAACTTTGTAGACATTAGCAAAGAAGATTTGGATTTAGGTTAGTCTGCGTGTTCTTGTTCTGGCCTGTACCAGCTTATTCTTGTGAGTTACTTAGCAGTTAGATCAACAATTAGGTTAATACTAGTCATGGTTCACACATTTTTTATTTTTTTTTATGGTCTCAATTCTTTAGGTGATAAGAATGAGGAGAAGGAAAAAGTAACAAAAGAAGAATTTAGCAGAACTTGTGATTGGATTAAGAAACGATTGGGTGAAAAAGTTGCCAATGTTCAAATCTCAAATCGTCTGAGTTCATCACCCTGTGTTTTGGTATCTGGGAAGTTTGGTTGGTCTGCCAACATGGAGAGGTGAATATCCTCTTGTCTGATCTGCTGCCTTTTATAGCAAATTTCTTTAGCATCAGTTTTTAACATGATTGATTCTTTTGCAGACTCATGAAGGCACAAACTGTCGGTGATACCTCTACTTTGGAGTTTATGAAAGGGAGAAGGGTGTTTGAGATCAACCCTGAGCATCCAATTATTAGAGAATTAAATGTACGATGACGAACATTAAACTTAATCTCTACCTTCATTCTTTATCATTTTATGAAACTTATTATACTTGTCTCTGCAGGCTGCATTCAAGAGTAACCCAGATGATGAAGATGCCTTGAGAGCAATAGATCTTTTGTATGATGCAGCACTTGTTTCTAGTGGTTACACTGTAAGTTTTTTCTCATTATTTCCTCTGAGAAGAATATATCATATTGCATCAACCTTAGAATATAGTTTTTTATTTTCATATTGTACCTATCTTATGATTACTTCATTTCGTATACTGAGGTTTACCTTGCGATTTGAGCTTTGTAGAATTGATGTTAAATATGCGAAAAGTGTTTGAAGTCATTGATTGTTGACAACATGCCGCTCATAATTGTGAATGTGTTGATTCTTATACGTGTTACTTGATGTCAATTATGCAGCCTGACAATCCAGCACAGCTGAGTGGTAAGATATATGAGATGATGGGAATGGCTATTTCGGGTAAATGGTCAACGTTTGACAGTCAGCAGTCAGCGTCACAGCCTCCCCAAACAGAGACATTGGAAGCTGAGGTAGTTGAGCCAGTTGAAGCAGGTAGCCAGAAATGAAAATTGCATGGTTGGTTTTGAAGTAGGTTCCGTTTGCACATACATTATAATATTCATCAAGTTCTGAAATGGGTTCCTTAGCAAGTGGCGGATGCATGTTGGATGTAATGCTAGGGTTTCTCGTTTAGAGATACAAATGTAGTGATAAAGTTGAATGCCATTGAGAGTTGAGAGTAGAACTGGTTGGACAAATTGCGAATCATTATGCACTTTTGGTTCTTTACAGCTGCTCAACTTTACCTTTTATTATCATATCGCAAAACGTAAAGGTATTTTGAAATCACTCAAAAACTGCAATAATGACAGTGGACTTTATTCATTTATCAGTAACGTCATACACCAGCAATCTTCCCATGGCTCCACGATAATAAGCTGGAAGAGCATGAAATCCTTAAACAAAGTCAACCATAAAGCTTAAATATACCTCTTCTAATAGAATGAAAAGAAAACAAAAATGAAAGGTTGTTAGCATGTAAGAACGCCTCTGCAAGCCTTCCAAAAATGATGAAAAAGAATAAAGTGGAGAAAGTCGGCTCCTAGGGGTGCTGATGACTTCCGTGAAAGTCGGTTCAACTTGAAAATCGATTTCACTGTACTGTAGAATTTGGTATAGTTTGCTACATAATTTTGAAGTCTATCTATTTTCATAAAATTTATTTATATTTGGTAAATACAAAAAAAAAAAAATCCCACCAAACCCAAATATTCATCGAGCTTAATTTATATATTTTTATAAATAAGAGTTGTATATGTCTTGTATATCAATTTAATCATACACATATACTTAAAATTTGTTTGTTTATTTATTTTTATATAATTTTTAGGGTAATTATTTGATATTTGTAGAGTTTTTAGATTTTATAAACGGGTTAAGAGTGTAACAAATGTCATATTTATTTATATATTTAGTATTTTTATTTTTATTTATATCTTTTAATATATTTGCCAATCCCTTAATTCTCTAAAAAACCATGTATGGAATAATTTTGTTATTTCATATTGTATTAGAGAATTTTAAATGTAAAATAGATAAAAAGAAATTTTTAAAAGTTGCCCTAAATAATGAATGTAAACTTGGCCACATCATTTAATTTTCAATAAAAAGAGTTCCATAATTAAGAAACTAAAACGCCACATGTTACTCGACATAACTTGCTGTTTACTTTAAAAAATGTTTTACAGTTATAATCTATATATAATATAATATAGAGAGCCTTGTGAATAAATAGAGTTAATATGGTCTTTTTAATACATTTCTTTTAAAATAAGTAAGGTTATTATAGTCCTTTTAATATACTTTGATTTAGATTAATAAAGTTAAATTAGTGATTACCATTAGCATTAATTAAGATTTTTTTTTTTTGAGAAAATAAACAAAGAAGTTTACATAGATAATGTCATAAGCACATTATCAAAAGAGTTATCATCCTTCAAGATCTTTCTAATTTCTAAAGGGGATCTTCGAATAAGTTCAACGATTCCGCACTTGACAAAGCCATTTTAGCCAAAGCATCAGCTACTGGATTGGTCTATCTGGGAACATACTTCAAGGACCAATTCTCTTCAAAGACTAAAATTTGTTGAATCCTCCTTATTAGAGAGTTTTTTGTACTATCCGAGTGAATAATGACCTCATCATAACCTTGTTTCTGAAGGATAAGTAGTCCATCCAATAAGCCCCACAATTCAACAGTCACAACTGAGCAATCCCCCAAAAAACGATTATAGCCTAGGATCCACTCCCCATTGCTATTACGTAACACACCACCTGCAGCAGAGGAACCAGACACAGAGTTAACAGCACCATCAGTATTAAAGAACACACACGTACCTGAGGTTTAGCGGATTGAAGACTCCTTCGGCTGAAATGCCAACACTTCATTATGGGTGGATAGAAAGTGCTTCGCCCAACTGTAGGAAACACTGATAATTTCCTTCGGCTTCATAGCGTTTCCTTGAAAAATCGTCAAATTTCGGTTCTTTCAGATGCGCCAAAGAATGATCCCAAAAAGACAAGCCCAAGATGAGTCGCTCAACTTGTTTGTAGAAAGAAATTGCAGATTCGAGGAAAGCCACTCCGAAATATTACCCGAAAAGAAACTTCCAAGTTGGTTAGCAGGGATGATATTGTGCCAAATCTCCCTCGCAAAGAAACAGTCTCTAAGAATATGAAGAATATTCTCCTTAATATGACCACAAAGATAACACGACGCATCTTACGCAATACCCCTTCTAACTCTTTCAAAGTTAGTTAAAAGTCTCTGTTTGAGAATTAGCCATAAGAAATGTTTGACACGTTGGGGTCCTGGAAGATTCCAGAGCATGCTCCAATTCACCTCCTTCGGATTCCAAGACTCCTCTTTCAACAGAAAGTACTCAGTCTTCACCGAAAAGACCCCAGTCGTCGTTCTGGACCAAGAAAAACTATCAAGTCCAGCCTGGTCTAAAGGAGGAGGGACACTAATGATACGCTTAACCACTTCTTTTGGTAACCATAATCTGAAAAGGTCGAGATTCCAATCACCATTACCCAAAACCATCTTATTAACATTGGTCTCAAGATTAATATTGCCATGACCCAGAACATATTGACTAAGTGGTCCCATATTGGGAACCCAATTATCCTTCCAACATCGAACAGAGTTCCCATTTCCAATGGACCAGATCATATTACTGCGCAATAGAGGCCAAGCTTTGGCAACTGCTCTCTACATATAGGAATAATTATTCCTCAAAATAGAGTCCGGCATGCTTTCACACAATTCATACTTAGCTCTAAGGACCTTAACCCATAGCGCTTCAGACTTTGAAAACTGAAGCCTCCATGAATCTTAGGTTGACAGATATCATCCCATGCTACTAAGGCCATCTTCCTTTTTCCATCCACAGCTCCCCAAATGAATTGTCTTGCTAATTCTTCAATAGAGTCGTAAATTCCTTTAGGGACAAGGGTCGATTGCATAATGTAACTTGGTATAAACAACAGAACTGGCAGTGCTAAGGAAACCCTTCCAGCAAAGGAAAGTCTCTTAGCATCCCAACTTGAAAGTCGACTGCGAACTTTTTCCACCAAGAAACTCAAGATGCTATTAGTAACTCTTCGATGAAAAAGTGGAACCCCAAGATAGTGACCCAAATCATTAACTTCTTGAAAACTAAGAATGCCATTAAGAACATTCCTTAACAATACATTCACCCCCGAAGAAAATAACACATTTGTTTTCCTAGCATTAACCTTGTGACCAGATAGCTCACAAAAATTACTCAGAAAATCCTTGAGTAAGCCACTATGAAATAAACCAGCTTGACTAAAAATCACCAAGTCATCTGAAAAGAAAAGATGCGAAAGATTTGGACCCATTTGTGATAATCGAATGGGACTCCAAAAAGAAAAGATGCGAAAGATTTGGACCCGTTTGTGATAATCGAATGGGACTCCACTCCCCTGCAGAGATTCTTCCATGAAATCTATGACCCAACCATTCCATACAGAGAACACAGAGGTATGGAGACAGTGGGCAACCTTGTCGAATACCCCTTACCGACTTAAACTTTTGAGTTGGCACGCCATTCCATAAAACCTACATAGAAGATAAAGAGATAGCATTCATAATAACTTTAACCAAGTGAGAAGGAATACCTGCTGCATTGAGAGAGGCTTCAACAAAATCCCATCTGACTCTATCGTAAGCCTTTTCCAAATCAATCTTGACTGCCATCTATTTGGAGTTTCTTCTTAGCCCGCATAGAATGTAAACTTCCTGAGCGATAATGATGTTATCGATAATACTTCTTCCAGCAATGAAGCCTTCTTGTTCTTGACCTATGATCTTCGGAAAAATGCTCTTGAATCTATTAGCGATGACCTTTATGACCAACTTGTACAACACCGAGCAAAGGCTGATAGGCCGGAACTGAGAGAAATTTTCTGGATTTTGGACTTTGGGAATTAACACAATAAGTGTGTTGTTGAACTCCGGATCGATGATACCTCATTCGAAAACTTTCTTGACCCACTCACAGATGGCATCACCAATAATATCCCATTGATTCTGAAAGAAAGCAGCCTGAAAATCGTCGCTACCCGAGGTTTTCAAGGGTTCCATATCAAAGAGAGCAGCCCTTATTTCCTCTGTAACACCCCAATCCCGGTCTATGCGTTTAGACAAGATTTGGTTTGTCACACAAATCAAACATTCGTTTATACTCAATAGTTAAAATAGAAAAGTGCTACAAAACTTTTTGAAAATAGAGTTTAATAAAATTAAACTTGAGGATTTGAAATTCGAGGCTTTAAGAAAAATATTTGTTTGAAAACTTATCGTCAAAATTTAAATGTCAAAATCTTAAGATAGTTTAAAAGAACTTTGAAGGAATTTAAAATAATTAAAGTGCCCAAACATTTGTTATAAAACCAATGTTCTTAAGAAAACTTAACATATTTAGGATAAAACCATATTAAAAGTTTAGAAATAAAATTTAAACCATCCACACAATAAAATCCATAAAATCATAATAAGAGGCCTTATTACATAAAACCCATAACAGAAATTTAAAATAATAACTTAAATAAAGTCATAGTTTATAAAACCCAAGTTAAGTAGTATGGCCTCCACCAAGTCATCTCAGGCCAAGTCCACATCAATTTCCATTACCTGAAAAGGTTAATAAAATTGGGTGAGTTACAAGGAACTCAGTGTGCAACTCACTTACCATCATTATTGGGCCAGATCGTCAAGACATTAAGCTAGGCTTGTGCCCATTTACAGATTTCAACAGTATATCATAAAATAAAATAACATAATTTAAAAATGAATGCATGTAAAATGAATTTCCCAACCCAAACCTAAAATCCATCCGCTAACACCCCCGTACCAACCAACACACCTGTGGGGATCAAGTCAACCCACCCCGCCAAAAACACCAAGTATAGGCTTTAAGCCTTTAAATAATTTTGTAGTGCACTACCGAACTAGATTGTGACATTGTCACCGAACTAGAGGCATTTAGCCGAATTTGTGGCAGAGCCACCGAACTAGAGGCATTGAGCCAAATTTGTGGCAACTGGCCATTCTTCTCTTCATATAACCCACCCCATGCAATCATGCAAGTATAACAATTATAATCACATAACAGATTTTTAATTATTCCATGACATCGGTGGGTTTATCAATAAACATTTCATTAGGCCCATATAAATAATTTAGCAACTAGCCCATTTAACAGTTTAGTGGGCTTTGGCCCATTTATCGAACTAGAGTATTATTGGCCCATTTATCGAACTAGAGTATTATTGGCCCATTTATCGAACTAGAGTATTATTGGCCCATTTATCGAACTAGAGTATTATTGGCCCTTTTATCGAACTAGAGTATTATTGGCCCATTTATCGAACTAGAGTATTTTTAGCCCATTATGTCAATCTAGCAGTTTTTCGTATTTTTCTCGGTTTTAACCGTTTTCATGTATTTTCACAAAAGTATCAATTACTACATAATTTTCGAAATTTACCATTTTCATGATTTTATCACAGTACTTATGATTTGAAATCTAACCCGAAAATGAGTGTGAAATTACACACACGGTTATTGAGAGAACTACACTTTCCCATTTCTTCAACACCTAAACGTATCGCGATAGTTAGAACTCTATATTCTAATAAATAAATCGATTTAACCATAACGATCTAGAATTTACCCTCGGATTTTCGTAATACTTCTACTTGCGATTTCTCCCCGATTGATGGTTCGCTAACCGAATCGAATCCACGAACGAATAATGGTTCGGGAGTACGAACGACTTCGAACAATTGATTTTCCTCGGTTGAACGTCCGCAACCGGTGGAAAATCCCGGATTCGAAATAGTTCTTTGCTTATACTTAGGGGAATAACGGAACCTCCTCTTCCGGGAAATCGAACACCGCCCTTTTCTTCCCTATTTTGAATGTCTTCAAAGGCAAAGAACGTTACTCAATCTAAAATAAATTTTGAAATAATACCAAGGTTTTTAGAGTTGTGATTTCCTTACCACAAATATCGATTCCAAGGACTTGTGTCACCCACGACTTCTTGATTTCCAACCTCCGTTATCGCACTAAAGTATAACAAATAAACGTCAATAGGATGAACGTTTATTTTGATCTAATATAGCCTTCAAACCAACATCAATATTCGCCATAACCACTATTAACTAATCGAAACGAAAAAAATTCTTACCTATTTTCCACGTTGAAAAGAAAGGATTTGAGAATGGTATTGACTTATGAAGGATTCGGCTATGAAGAATCAAAGAAAAGAGAAAATAAAATCGGCTATAAGCACTCTAACATTCGGCCATGATAATGAAATTGGGGTAGATTTCGATTGAAAAGAAATAAAAGTAAGAGATGTAAGATTGGAAGAAAAGATGATGATGTTTCGGTTTTCAAATAGAATGGAAAAGAAAAGAAAGAAAGAGATGAGTTTTAAGAGCAATGTATAATCGGCAATGGGGAGAAGAAAAGAAAAGAATGGTCTTTTAGGTATTGGTAAAATAAGCACAAAGAGAAAGGCACAAAATTGACACTAAAGTGTAAAACAAAAATGACCAATTTGACAAAGAAACAAGGCTTACCAAATGCACAATTTGGCCAAGGAGAGAGTTTGAGAGAATTTTCAAAACTTGCACAAAGGTAAAAATGACCAAAACCAAAAGACTAAACTCCTAGCCAAACTATCACCAAAAATTCGGCTCCCCTAGCCATATTGCCAGTCCATGTACTTGGTCTAATGGCCAAGATATTGTTTCAAAAATATTTCCTTGATTCTTGCCTCATATCTTCACATTTTCCTTATTTTCTTGATTCCCTTCCTTAAGTTAATAATTTCCTTATTCCTTTGATATTCTAACCAAAAATAACAAGTCAACACCTACCATATAAGCTCTTGGCCGACACTTGCTATATATGTGCAGAAAAATTCAAAATAAAATTCACCTAGATGCTAAACAAGGGATTCGAACCTTCTCCCTCATGCCTAAACCCATGCGCCATCACCACTTGTCCAATAACTTATCTTATGCTTCACTTTGACACTTAAATTAATTTATGTGTCATAGCCACTTAATCCCACTTCCACAAATTCTCAAAATTAATATTATTCCATCCCAATAAATTTTAATTCTTCTTGGGACTATACTAAACACAAAAATAAATAAAGAAATTCCATCTTCTAGAATAATTACTCAAAGCACACAAAGAAAATAAATTACTCGAATTTTCGTGGTGTTACAACTCTACCCTCTAAAAAAATTTCGTCCTCGAAATTTACTCCGGCTGAAAAAGGTGAGGTATTGTTGCCGAATTGCATCCTCAGCTCCCACGTAGCTTCCTCCACTCCGTGGTTACGCCATAACACTTTGACCAACAGCCACAGATCTTCTTTCTTAGCACCTTAACATCTCGGTCTAAGATTTCCACCGGTTCCTCCTCAAAAGACAAGTCCGAATTCAACTCCACTTCTTCTACAGTGCACTATATGTGCGAAGGATCCGATCTATAGCGCCAAAGATGGAAACATGAAAACATTATGAATTTGGCTCAATTTTGGAGGTAATTCGATCGATAGGCCACTGGACCAACTCGTTTCACCACACGATATGGTCCAATGTATCTAGGACTCAACTTGCCCTTCTTTTCGAATCTGAAAATCTTCTTCCAAGGTGAGACCTTCAAGAAAACTTGATCTCCTACGGCGTACTTGATATCCTTACGTTTCGGATCTGCATACGACTTACGTCTATCTCAAGCTTCCTTTAACCGTGCTCGAATAACTTTCACTTTTTCTTCCGTTTCGTAAATCATCTCGAGTCCTAACATCCGCCGATCGCCCAACTCGGGCCCAACAAATGGGAGAACGACACCCACGATTCATACAATGCCTCGTAGGGTGCCATCCGAATGCTAGGATCGGTAGAAATTTGTTGTTATACGCAAATTCCGCCAACGGTAGAAAATCCTCCCAACTACCTTTGAAGTCGATTACACATCCTCTTAACATGTCTTCCAATTTGAATCACTCTCTCGATCGACCATCCGATCGGGATGAAAAGCCGTACTGAAGTTTAGCTTTGTACCCAGAGCTTCATGCAAAGCTTTCCAAAATCGAGATGTAAACCTAGGATCCCGATCCGATATAATCGACACGGGTACCCCATGCAACCTCACGATTTCAGATACATACAGCTTCGCTAACTTCTGCAACGAGTAATCCGTACGCATTGGTAGAAAATGAGCAGTCTTCGTCAAACGATCAACAATTACCCAAACAGAGTTTTTCTTAGTAGGTGTTAAAGGTAACCCACTAACAAAATCCATTGTTATCCGCTCCCATTTCCAAAGAGGAATCTTTACCGGTTGTAAAAGTCCTGACGGTAATTGATGCTCCGCTTTCACTTGCTGACAAGTTAGACATTTTCCCACAAATTCTGAAATCTCACGTTTCAACCCAGGCCACCAAAACCGCTCACGAAGATCCCGATACATCTTATTTCCTCCGGGATGCATAGCATAAGGGCTACTATGCGCCTCCCTCAAAATCATTTGCCTCAGATCTGAGTCCTTAGGCATACAGACCCTTCCACGAAAACACAACACACCTTCCGGGTTTATCCCAAAATCCTCTATTTCACCATTTTTAACTTGCTGAAGTAAAAGTCCCAACTTCTCATCTAATTCTACTTTTTCCTTGATTTGATCCAACCATAGAGGCTTCACCTGAAGTTCCGCTATCAAACTACCATCCTCATACAAACTCAAATGGGCAAACATGGCTCTCAAATCAGATACCACCTTACGACTTAATGCGTCCGCCACCACATTAGCCTTTCCAGGATGATACTCAATTGAGAAATCATAGTCTTTAAGCAGCTCCACCCATCTTCGTTGTCTCAAGTTTAACTCCTTCTGAGTAAGAAGATACTTAAGACTCTTGTGATCCGTATAGATGATAGACTTTTCACCATATAGGTAATGCCTCCAAATCTTTAAGGCAAACACCACCTGCCGCTAGCTCCAAATCATGAGTAGGGTAGTTTACTTTGATGCGGTCTCAAGCGACGAGAAGCATAAGCTACTACTTTCCCACTTTGCATCAATACGCAGCCTAAACCCGTATGTGTGACGCATCACAATAAATCGTAAACTCCTTCCCCACCTCGGGTTGAATCAATACCAAGGCTTAGTTAAAACCTTCTTCAATCTCTCAAAACTTTCTTTGCTTTGTTTGTCGGTCCATACAAACGGCACTCCTTCCGCAAAGCTTAGTTAGAGGTGTAGCAATCAACGAGAACCCCTCAACAAAGCGTCTATAGTAACCGACCAAACCCAAGAAACTCCGAATCTCACTCACCGACTTTGGTGGCTTCCAATCCAATACACTTCAATCTTCCGAGGATCCACCCTTATTCCTTGGTGATACCACATGACCCAAGAAAGTCACTTCTCTTAACCAAAATTCACATTTCTCGAATTTGGCATACAACCGATTATCCGAAGCAATTGCAATACAATTCGCAAATGCGAGTCATGCTCTTCTTCATTCCTTGAATAAACCGAATGTCATCTATGAATACCACCACAAACCGGTCTAAAAATGGTTGAAAGACCCGGTTCATCATATCCATAAATGCAAATTTGGTGCATTGGTCAACCCAAACGGCATCACCAAAAATTCATAGTAATAAAACGGGTTCGAAATGCCGTCTTGTGAATATCCGCTTCTTTCACCTTCACCGGTGGTGATAACGACCTTAAATCAATTTTGAGAAAAGCTGAAGCTCCCTTCAATTGATCAAATAGGTCATCAATCCTTGGAGAGAGGTACCGATTCTTGATCGTCCACTTATTCAATTGCCTATAATCGATACACATACGCATCGACCCATCCTTTTTCTTAACAAACAAAACCGGTGCTCCCCGGAGACACACACTCGGTCGAATAAAACCCCGATCTAGCAGTTCTTGAATTTGGGCTTTAAGCTCCGACAACTCCTTCGGTGCCATTCTATAAGGAGCAATGGACACTGGGGCAGTTCCGGGCAAAAGCTCAATACCAAATTCCACTTCCCGATCTGGAGGTACACCAGGAAGTTCTTCGGGAAAGACATCAGGGAATTCCTTCACAGTTCTCACATCTTCCACTGACAGCTCTTTGGCATCTAAAGCACTAATAAATGCTAAAAATGCTCCGTACCCTTTTCGCACCAACTTCTCCGCCTTTAACGCAGAAATCACGTTTGCTAAGTAATTTCTCCGCTCGCCTATCATAACTATCTCCTTATCCTCCACAGTTCTTATCGACATACGCTTTTCAGCACAATCTAGCTGCGCCCGGTGCTTAACCAACCAATCCATGCCCAGAATGATATCAAATTCGCCAAATGGCAAATCCATCAAATTTGCCAGGAATGTTTCTCCTTGAATTACTAAGGGCACGTCTCTAAATAGTTTACTAACCAACACCGACTGTCCTAAGGGACTAATCACCCTCATCTCATTATCGGAAATTTTGGTCTAAATTCAAGTTTCGATTATGGTGCTAGCAACGTCACGAATGAGTAGAACCAATATCTATCAAGGCAATAACGGGTACATCGAGAGATGAAGAACGCATGCGATTATCACATCAGTGCATTGCCATCCTCACGGCGTCGTCGCATGCATACACGATCCTGGCCGTCTTGCGTCGCGTTGCCTCTAGGACCATTGCCCCGACCCGCGCACCTTGACCACGCCCGGCTCCATTACCACCACGACCCGGGCCCACGACCTCTCGGTGGTTCTTTGAGCTTCTCTCGCGGTGGTGCATCAAGAGTACGAACTTCTTGAGTTGTATCCATACGTCGAGGCAACTCCTATATTGATGATCCGTCGATCCACATTTATAGCAAGCACCCGTCTTCCTTCAACATTCTCGGAATGCCTTTTCCCACAATCGGCACAATTTCGACTACGATTAATGACTACAAGTGTTTTACCTTGAGCGAGCTCATTATTCGAAACCTCTTGGGAACTTTTTGAAGAACCCGAATTCTTGAGATCTCTCTTGCTTTGAACTTGCTCCCGATTCGACGCCCGAGTTCTTAACCTCTTTGGCTATCTTGGCCTTCTCCACGAGCGTGGCAAAGTTCTAACTTTTGTGGGGCTATCGTCGACCCGCAACTCATCTTTCAAGCTATCCTCAAAGCGCACACAACGCTCATGATCCGTTGCTACTATCGTTCGAGCATAGCGACTCAAACGTAAAAACTCACCTCATATGCCGCCACCGTCTTATTTCCTTGCACCCAGGTTCAAGAATTCTTTCCTTCTAGCATCCACATAGCTTGTTCCCACATATTTCCCTTGAAAAGAAGCCTTGAAGAATTCCCAATTAACTAATGCGAAGATCGGTGCCTTCTCGAACGATAAGCCACCATTGGTATGCTTCGCCCCTTAACAAAGATACCGCTCCTCTTAGCTTTTGTTCCACAAGACACTCAAGATCGTCCATAATTCGTTCCACTGCCTCAAGCCAATATTCAGCGACATTGGGAGTTACACCAGAGACACCTCTAAAAACTTCAGCTCCACTTGATTTCAATCGCTCCGATATCGACCCACGGTGTTGGCGCCCAGGCTCGGATCCGAATGACTCTTTCAAGTACTCGCAGCATTGCTCGTGTCACAAAGCATTATCCTCTTCCATATGGTCGTGCGATCCGTCTCACTCTCGAGTTACGCAGTGCATCCATTTCCGGCATATGACCAAGACGCCGATTGCGCCCTAACACCGCGTCCTCTACCACGGCCACGCTCCGTCGCGCCCACGACCACGCCTCTCTAGTGCTCATAGCGACTAATTCGATTTAACTCGATTAAGAGTTTTATGAATCGAATAATATTTCAGTTGTTTATTAACGATGTTTTATGATATGAAGGAGATAGAGTTGTTTTCGCAACAATATCCTATTGTCTCAATCTCTACGGTTTTAACACCTAAAACTAGAAGTTCTAGAGTGTTTCTTATAATCATATCATAATCGTAATGCACAATCAAGATATCTGAGATACTTACTTGACTTGCGCGGGATGCTCATGGTGCCATACTACCTTTAAATCAAAAGTCTAGATATTTAAATTATTTTTCAAACAGATTTTATTGTCGAACCCAAACCACAGCCGAGTTTTGAACAAAGCTCTGATACCATTAAATGTAACACCCCAAACCCGGTCTATGCGTTTAGACAAGATTTGGTTTGTCACACAAATCAAACATTCGTTTATACTCAATAGTTAAAATAGAAAAGTGCTACAAAACTTTTTGAAAATAGAGTTTAATAAAATTAAACTTGAGGATTTGAAATTCGAGGCTTTAAGAAAAATATTTGTTTGAAAACTTATCGTCAAAATTTAAATGTCAAAATCTTAAGATAGTTTAAAAGAACTTTGAAGGAATTTAAAATAATTAAAGTGCCCAAACATTTGTTATAAAACCAATGTTCTTAAGAAAACTTAACATATTTAGGATAAAACCATATTAAAAGTTTAGAAATAAAATTTAAACCATCCACACAATAAAATCCATAAAATCATAATAAGAGGCCTTATTACATAAAACCCATAACAAAAATTTAAAATAATAACTTAAATAAAGTCATAGTTTATAAAACCCAAGTTCGTAGTATGGCCTCCACCAAGTCATCTCCGACCCAAGTCCACATCAATTTCCATTACACGAAAAGGTTAATAAAATTGGGTGAGTTACAAGGAACTCGGTGTGCAACTCACTTACCATCATTATTTGGGCGGATCGTCAAGACATTAAAGTCGGGCTTGTGCCCATTTTCTGATTTCAACAAAGATATCATAAAATAAAATAACATAATTTAAAAATGAATGCATGTAAAATGAATTTCCCAACCCAAACCTAAAATCCATCCGCTAACACCCCGTACCAACCAACAACACACTGTGGGGATCAAGTCAACCCACCCCGCCAAACACACCAAGTATAGGCTTTAAGCCTTTAAATAATTTTGTAGTGCACTACAGAACTAGATTGTGACATTGTCACCGAACTAGAGGCATTTAGCCGAATTTGTGGCAGAGCCACCGAACTAGAGGCATTGAGCCAAATTTGTGGCAACTGGCCATTCTTCTCTTCATATAACCCACCCCATGCAATCATGCAAGTATAACAATTATAATCACATAACAGATTTTTAATTATTCCATGACATCGGTGGGTTTATCAATAAACATTTCATTAGGCCCATATAAATAATTTAGCAACTAGCCCATTTAACAGTTTAGTGGGCTTTGGCCCATTTATCGAACTAGAGTATTATTGGCCCATTTATCGAACTAGAGTATTATTGGCCCATTTATCGAACTAGAGTATTATTGGCCCATTTATCGAACTAGAGTATTATTGGCCCATTTATCGAACTAGAGTATTATTGGCCCTTTTATCGAACTAGAGTATTATTGGCCCATTTATCGAACTAGAGTATTATTGGCCCATTTATCGAACTAGAGTATTATTGGCCCTTTTATCGAACTAGAGTATTATTGGCCCATTTATCGAACTAGAGTATTTTTAGCCCATTATGTCAATCTAGCAGTTTTTCGTATTTTTCTCGGTTTTAACCGTTTTCATGTATTTTCACAAAAGTATCAATTACTACATAATTTCCAAAATTTACCATTTTCATGATTTTATCACAGTACTTATGATTTGAAATCTAACCCGAAAATGAGTGTGAAATTACACACCTGGTTATTGAGAGAACTACACTTTCCCGCTCTTCAACACCTAAACGTATCGCGATAGTTAGAACTCTATATTCTAATAAATAAATCGATTTAACCATAACGATCTAGAATTTACCCCGGATTTTCGTAATACTTCTACTTGTGATTTCTCCCGATTGATGGTTCGCTAACCGAATCGAATCCACGAACGAATAATGGTTCTGGAGAGTACGAACGACTTCGAACAATTGATTTTCCTCGGTTGAACGTCCGCAACCGGTGGAAAATCCTGCATTCGAAATAGTTCTTTGCTTATACTTGGGGAATAACGGAACCTCCCTCTCTTGGGAAGCGAACACCGCCCTTTTCTTCCCTATTTTGAATGTCTTCAAAGACAAAGAACGTTACTCAATCTAAAATAAATTTTCGAAATAATACCAAGGTTTTTAGAGTTGTGATTTCCTTACCACAAATATCGATTCCAAGGACTTGTGTCACCACGACTTCTTGATTTCCAACCTCGTTATCGCACTAAAGTATAACAAATAAACGTCAATAGGATGAACGTTTATTTTGATCTAATATAGCCTTCAAACCAACATCAATATTCGGCCATAACCACTATTAACTAATCGAAACGAAAAGAATTCTTACCTATTTTCCACGTTGAAAAGAAAGGATTTGAGAATGGTATTGATTTATGAAGGATTGGCTATGAAGAATCAAAGAAAAGAGAAAATAAAATCGGCTATAAGCACTCTAACATTCGCCATGATAATGAAATTGGGGTAGATTTTGATTGAAAAGAAATAGAAGTAAGAGATGTAAGATTGGAAGAAAAGATGATGATGTTTCGGTTTTCAAATAGAATGGAAAAGAAAAGAAAGAAAGAGATGAGTTTTAAGAGCAATGTATAATCGGCAATGGGGAGAAGAAAAGAAAAGAATGGTCTTTTAGGTATTGGTAAAATCGGCACAAAGAGAAAGGCACAAAATTGACACTAAAGTGTAAAACAAAATGACTAATTTGACAAAGAAACAAGGCTTACCAAATGCACAATTTCAGCCAATAAGGAGAGAGTTTGAGAGAATTTTCAAAACTTGCACAAAAGTAAAAATGACCAAAACCAAAAGACTAAACTCCTAGCCAAACTATCACCAAAAATTCGGCTCCCCCTAGCCATATTGCCGTCCATGTACTTGGTCTAATGGCCAAGATATTGTTTCAAAAATATTTCCTTGATTCTTGCCTCATATCTTCACATTTTCCTTATTTTCTTGATTCCCTTCCTTAAGTTAATAATTTCCTTATTCCTTTGATATTCTAACCAAAAATAACAAGTCAACACCTACCGTATAAGCTCTTGGCCGACACTTGCTATATATGTGCAGAAAAATTCAAAATAAAATTCACCTAGATGCTAAACAAGGGATTCGAACCTTCTCCCTCATGCCTAAACCCATGCGCCATCACCACTTGTCCAATAACTCATCTTATGCTTCACTTTGACACTTAAATTAATTTATGTGTCATAGCCACTTAATCCCACTTCCACAAATTCTCAAAATTAATATTATTCCATCCCAATAAATTTTAATTCTTCTTCAGGACTATACTAAACACAAAAATAAATAAAGAAATTCCATCTTCTAGAATAATTACTCAAAGCACACAAAGAAAATAAATTACTCGAATTTTCAGGGTGTTACATCCTCGTTCGTAACATTCCTTCCGAGAAAATCAACATCTTTAATGTTAAGGCTAGGAAAGGCACTAAGAAGCATACTTCCTAGCGCGCCTGGATTCATCGATTGATATTGCTAACAGGAATGGAGTGATGTCTCTATTCCTGATGACTCCAACACTAAGAAGGTTCGTTTCAAGGATTTGGATGTGCCTCCTAATGATGTGATGGTTGTGGATCCAACACCAGTGCATTCGCTGTCATGGAAGGATATGTTAATGGGAAAGGAAAATTCAAATCAGATTAATTAAGAATATTAAAACAGTAATTTCTATTTCTATCCGGATAAATTTCCAATTCTTTATTATCTTCTATATATTTTTAACTAATGGTTAGACCTGTACCCGGCCTGAAGGTCCGTTCGAAAAGTGAGAGAGTTTGGGTAAAAATAAGGCTTGAAAAATTGGTTTGGGCAAAACTTAAGGCCTGTTTAGAAAATGGGTAAAGCCTCGAGTAAGGTTTTTTTTGCTCAGCTTGAATTTGCAAAAAAAAAAAAAAAAAACCTATTGTTTTGCTGTTGTTTTGTTGATGTTTTCCTACTATTTTGCTGCAATTTCACTATTATGTTGCTACCATTTATTGTTATTGTTTGGATATTGCATAATTATGTTTTATTGTTATTTTTGCTACTATTTTAGAGGTATTTTCTTGTTAAATTGTACCTATATTAGTGTTATTTATGTATAAAGACTTTTTTAAACTTATTTTCAATTTGTTTGGAAATATTTATTTGAATGTTTTAGAGTTTTTGATGAATTATATTTTTAAATTTTTATATAAAAAATAAAATAAAAATTTTAATACGGGCAACTTGGAGTAGACCTAAATTTTAGTATTTTATTTAGATCAGACTTGAGCAAAATTTTTAACCCATTTTTAGATTGAGTTAAACCTATCAATCGAATCTAAAATTGTATTAGGGCACTACATACTTCTTGAGTTTGTGAAATTTAATTGTTGAAGTTTTACTTTTCATATAGCAGCTTGATTTTGTAATATTTACGATGCATACGTTTTGTTTGAAAGAAAAATAATTCTTACGTTTTACTCTAGGATATTAATGTTATAACGTCAATTTAAGTATATGATTATTCCATATTCACACGTTTTACTATTCCTAACGTTCCGCAGCAACACCTCACAAATTCTTTTGTATTTTAGGTGCATTATTTTTACTTAAATAAAGGGTGGGGTGGGCATCCAACTTAAGATTTTTGATCTACCTATGAATCCTCTTAAGTTGCATTTATGTTTGTTTATTTTGATAAAATGGATCACATAAATTTGATGCAATTACATTATATCGGAGGTAATTTTTTTTAAATGTAAAAAAAAGGTCAAATGTTTTTGAATTGCTACCAAAGGCAAATGTTTTAGTATGATACAAGAAAATAAGGGTCAAAAATCAAGATATTTAAGTATGGACCAAGGATCAAGGGCATCCATGGCAATCCTAAGGGCACCAAAGATATTCTATTTATAAATGTTTATATAAAAATTAAATTTCTATAAATATTTGGCAATATATATATAAATGTTTTGCTATATTATATTATTAGTAAGCATGTCATTGTTGTTGGAGATTGACCCGTATAAACGATGAGTTAGTAAAAGCGAAAAGGAACGAACACAAATATTTTACGGGTAAAACCCTTAAAGAAGAAAAAATCACAGACAAATGAGGCTTCGATTTTCATTAAATGAGTAAACAAACGAGAGTACAATATGAAGAAAATAAACCTAAAAGTACTAAATGTGCAATACCCAAAACCTTGAATACAAAGCTCAAAATTCCAAAGAGCAAACTGGTAAACAAAACCTTAAATCTTATAGGGCACTCACAAAAGAGGTATAAAATACTCTCTATAATTACCACGAAACTCTCACTAAAACTCATATGTGACTATCTGTGACTATATTTTGTCGCCTTCAAGAAAAAGCGCTCAGTGATTGACATATCAAAACAATGTTACAAGGCCCCTTTAAATAGATTAATATTAGAGTCCTAATCATACTAAAATATCCCTAGAATAATCAAAATCTAACTAGGAGAAGAAGTCCTACTTGAAGTCTAAAACGCGGCTGCCAAATAGGAGAACACGTCGTGAAGTCGCAATGTCCCATTCGCCTCATCATAATGTCATTCATCGCATCGTCTCAATGAGCCGTTGCTCATCGTCCCAACTGCAGGCCTATTTTGGCCTTTTTCCGGTTGCTTGTTGATTCTTATCTAAGATGCTTGCAACAAGTCCAGTAAATGCGAGGCACACCCTACAATTGTCAATTTCAATAATTTGTTTTTATCCTTATTTACATCTCATTATAGTATTTATGAGAACGTATTCATACTTTTTCTATTTTCTCTCATTAATTCTTTATAAATTACATTAATTTTTTGGATAAGTTTGTTTTATTATACAAAAACAATTTACATTGTCTTACAAAATTGAAAATTCTTTTGTAATACATACTTTTCTATTACCAAAACTCTTTAAGAATCATTTGTAATTTGTTGCATATTTAATAAGATTATCTAAACCTTGCATAATCTATTAATAAATATGTAACACCTCAAAATATTTTTTTATGTTTCTGTAATTGTTTGACATAAGTGTGTATCTGCTTCAGTGGTTATGTGTTCTGGGTGTGTGTGGGAGGTCCTAATTTCAAGACCTACCTTTGGCAAATTTTGGTATTTTTTTTTACTTAAGCCTTATACTTGCTCAGTGGGCTTATATTAAATTACTTGTAAAACCATATCAGAACGAGCCTGCTGGTTCGAGTGGTAAGGGAGTCTGTGTGTTGTGTGGAGGTTTTGTGTTCGAATCCCTCCGCGAGCGCGGCCATTTATTTTTGATCAGTTATAGGACAGAGTTTTGGTGAAGTTAAAATTCTGATAGTGGGTGGTTATGATAGTGTAGGTAGTGGGATTTGAGTAAATCTGTTTCCCCAAAAATCCACTTCAGAAAAATTGACGTTCTCTTCCTCCTCCATTGCCTTTTTTTTTCCTTTTACTCTTTGTCGATTTCTTTTTCTGCTTATTGTTGCCAATTCTGTTTTTGATTCCTTACCTATTATCAAGTTTCTTTGACTCGTTACATCAGTGCTTTTGATTATGATTTGAATCGGTAAGTTTGGGTAAGATGGTTTGGTTTCCGTTCGTTCATTTTGTCATTAATATGTGTCGTTAATGGCGATTAGTTGGAGATTCAGGGGCTCGAAATCATTTGACGAAGGTTTAGTTCTGTGGGAATTATTGTTGTTCGATCGAAGGTAAGGTTTAGTTACTCAATGGATGAATAGCTTAATTCGAGTTCGGTTTTAGTTCGGTTTTTTAATGGCTAATTAAGTGCTTACTGGTTAATCTTAGGTGTCGTGGGGTCCGGGAGTGTTTTCGCTGTAAAACAGTACTAGGTGTGTACCCGAAACAAAAAAATAAGGTTTCGACAAAAGTCGAAAAAGGCCATTATCGACGCCACACGGGCGTATGGTCACCTATGTGGTAGGCCATGTGTGAGTACACAGTTGTCTGGTTGACGAAGGCATGGCTATGCGCAAGACACGGCCGTGTGATGATCGAAGTGTGGCCGTGTGGGCCCACACATGTCACACGGGAGTGTAAACTTTGGGCCAGGCAATGTGATCCACACGGGTAAGGCCAATCTGGGCGTGTGAGCCACACGGGCATGTGGGCCCATTAATCTAATATTTTCCCCAGGGTTGCACAAGTCACCCCAAACGACCGTGGGCCTACTGTAAGGTTGGTAAGGGTTAAATAAACCCTATATTGTAAGATATGATAATCTGATTGACTGATTTAAGTAGGATGCTAAATGATTGCCTGATAGTTCTGTATGTAATATATGTATGTTAATATGCATGTTGAACATGATATGTCTGGTATATCTGCATTTGATTTCTGTTTCTAATATTGGAGTGGGATATGATGTATATTGGAGGAAGTATTCTGAAAGGCAGTTTTGCCTATTATTTAGCAGCGTGGCTGCGTTATATCTGTTATGTGCCGCATCGGTACAACATGGTGTGTAGGGCTGGGTGAGTGTTTTAAACCCCACATGGTGTGTAGGGATGGTCAGAGATGGTGTGTAGAGGTTGGAGGTAGGATATCTGATTTTTTATTCTGATTTGCATATATGTATCTGTACCTGAGATAGGCTTAGACCCGAATATGCATCCGTCAATGTAATGGGCTTAGGCCCGAATCTGTATCTGACTGATTCTGATTTTCTGGTTGTTTGCATGCTTAATTCTGTGATGTTGCACATTGAGTTTACGTAAACTCATTCATTTTGTTTATTTTGTACAGGTAACCCACAGTCTTAGATGAATCGGTGCTGCGGAGCCCCTCGGTGGCCACATGTTCGAACTGGTTTAATTACGATTTAATTATTATATTCTGGTTTATTTTGGTTTTTATGTAATTCGGACTTTACGGACTGTTTTCATTTTAATTTGAGTTTGACTACCACTTTAATGATTTTATAATTGCCAAACGCGATATAACTCGGTTTTCACTAAAAGCAAAGGTTTTCTAAAATTTTGAACGGTTTCCTTAACACAACGATTTTAAAAGCTTTCGCTACAAAATCGTTTTATATCTAAAAATTTAAAAATTGAGAGTTTTAAAATTGATAATAGTGATAAAGTATGGTTTAACCTAACGACAACGATTTTCAACCACATTTCATGTGACATATTCGGATTCGGTCATAACGTCTAGGCCAAGTTTGAGGTGTTACATTTAGTGGTATCAGAGCCAGGTTACAAAATTCGGCTGTGAATTTTGGGTTCCAAAATATGTTTTAAAGAATTGGTTTTCTAATGGTTTAAAAATATCCTGATTGAGAATGTGGTACATCGAGTCTCCGGCCCCGATTCTGTAAGTATTTATGTATTTAGTTAAACTATTTTAAAACATTGTAGATAGTACTTATTGAGACCGTACTGAGATAGTTAGAAAATGGAAACTTCTGAAAACCGCTCTAAAACTTCCGATAATTACGCATAAAATATCTGTTAACAAATACTGAAGCTAATGCATAAATTTCTTAATGTAGATAAAACTTCAAAATTACAATGAGCGCACAAAGTGTCCGTGGACGTAGTACTCGAGGCCGAAGTAGAGGCCGTAGGGGGTGTAACACCCTTAACCCGTAACCATCGCCGATCTAGGGTTAAGAGGCATTACCGAACAATTCGAAACTTTTACGACCATTTCGCATCATAACCTAACAGTTTATAATCAAAAAGTCCATTAAATAGGTCTACGATACTTTAAACATGTATTAGAAAGGGGTCGGGACTAAACCTAACACATACGAGATTTTTTGAATTTCAAACATTTTTCAAAGTTACAGAGGTCACACGCCCGTGTGGGCAAGCCGTGTGCCTCACACGGCCTCAGACACACCCGTGTGTCTAAGCCGTAGTAAAACAGGGCATATATACTGACTTGTCCACACGGCCAAAGACACGCCCTGTGTCTCACCCGTGGTCGACAATGACTTACATCACACGGCCAGTCACACGTTCGTGTGTCCAGTCCGTGGTCAACACTGACTTGTTTTGAATTACAAACTCAAATGACACGGTCGAGCCACACGCCCGTGTGCTCAACCGTGTGGGCAAATATAGGCCATTTACAAGGCCAATTTGCCATCCTTTTTAGGGTCAATCCTATAACCAAACATTATTACAAATACCAAAAGCAACCAAAAACATACCAAAATGACCATCTTTTCTAACCATTCAAATGCATATCAAATATACCAACTTATGTACCATTTATCTCATTCTAATCACAAGCATTTCAAAGTATAATCCATCCAAAACTTACCAATACAATATGACAACATTTCATCAATAATATGTCAACCTTGCATCACATAACATAGACTAAAACATACCATATTTACATCCCATTTACAAGCCATATCACATAGCTTATATATACAACTCAAAATATCATCCAATTCAACTAGACTATACATGCCATACTTAAATATATACACATTCAAAAGGTACCAAAATAGAGTTTGATAGTGTGATGAAGATCCTCGACAATCCCCGAGCCTTTTGTAACTTTAATGATCTATAAAACAATGCAAACACACACAAAGTAAGCTTTCAAAAGCTTAGTAAGCCATATACAAATAACTCAACATATAAAACATATATAGGCATTTCAATTACAAGTACTTTAACATATCTCATTAGCATATTCATATTTCTTCTTTAGTTCAATGGTATCTAACCATTTGCTTGACAACAAATTACATATCCATGCATCTCATTAGATCATAGCACATTCTTACATATATTACCTTTCGTCTCAACAATTCTATACACATGTCTCACTTTTGCAAATTCACATATACTTACCTTTCATCTCAAACATAGTATACATTTCAAACGTACCTGAATCGTTCACACATTTCACATAGTCTTTCATTTCTCAAAATTTCCCATTGAACCATTCGGAATCAAATAGGATACTCAGATAACTCGGAATACTCGTACAATGCCAACATCCCAGACGTGGTCTTACATGAAATCAAATATCGATGCCACTGTCCCAAACATGGTCTTACACGTAATTCTCAAATCAATGCCAACGTCCCAGACGTGGTCTTACATGATATCACATATCGGAATCCCTATGTCATGACATATGAATCCTATCTATTGCTAAGGTTCGTACGGGGTTTTTCGGGCATTGACTCATTATCAATACTTTCTCAGATTTCACGTGTGTATCTTCCGTAATCATTCATCACAATTTAATTTCATATGAACATAAATAAATTAATTCAAATGCATTTATTTGTATATAAACTTACCTCGTATTCAGAATAAACGGACGGATTCGACTACTCGATCACTTTCGACTTTCCTCGGTCTAAATCCGTTTTCTTTGGTTCTTGATCTATACATATTCAATTTTAACCCATTTATTCACCAAATCATTCAATTTAATCCAAAACACACATTTAGGGCATTTTGCAAATTAACCTTCATATTTTCACATTTTAACATTTAAGTCATTATTTCACAAAATCTCAAAATACACATAATTTCTTTGTACCCATGCTTAGCCGAATTTTCACATGTTTCATATAAGTCCACACATTTCATTATTTCACATTTTAATCCCTCTAAATATTATTTCCACATTTTAGTCCAAATTACTCAAATTCACGAAAAATCCAAAGACAAAACGTGTTAATCTAACACATATATTTCATATTTCATCAATTAACATCACAAAGCTTAAACATTCATCAATGGCACATATCATAATATTCATCAAATTCCAAAATTAAGGCATGGGTTTTGTAGTACTCGAAGTAACGATTACAAAAACGTAGAAATTATCAAAAACCGAAACCAAAACATACCTTAATTTTGCTTGAACATAACCAAAACCTAGCTAACCTTTTTCTTTTTCTTTTCTTTGTATTTCGACAATATAGATGATGATAATGGCTTCATTTTTAACATTTGTTATAATAATAATAACCTTATTAATTCATTTATTAATTTAACCTTTTAATAAACATATAAAACTTATATACATTAAGGCCATTTATGTCCATTATCATACATAATGGTTTAATTGCTTCATAAAGCCACCACATTAATAAAGACATAGCACATAGGTACTTTTAACACATGGCATGCTAATTTTGCATTTTACGCAATTAGATCATTATATCAAATTAAACACACAAACAGATAAATTAAATCATGAAACTTTCACACATGCCTATTCACATATTACAAGCACAGAAAATAATATTAAAATATTTTTCTGACTCGGATCTGTGGTCCCGAAACCACTATTCTAACTAGGGTCTAAACCGGACTGCTACAATTTTCCCCCTTAGGGATTTTCGTCCCCAAAAATCTTACCGTTAAATAGATTCATATATTGTTATCTCATAGCATCTTCGAGCTCCCACGTAGCCTCTTCAACCCCTTGTCGATGCCACAGTACTTTTACTAACTAGATTTTCTTATTTCTAAATTCTTTCACCTCGCTATTTAAAATCTGGATCAGTTCTTCCTCGTAAGTCATATTGGATCGGATCTCAATCTCAGACGAAGAAATTACATGTGATGGATCTCATTTGTATCGACGGGGCATTGATACGTGAAATACATTATGAATCTTTTCTAGCTCCGGTGGTAGCAATAATCTGTATGCGACAGGTCCAATACGCTCAATAATTTCATACAGCCCGATGAATCTCGGACTCAATTTGCCTTTTCTGCCAAAACGAAGTATTTTCTTCCACGGAAACACTTTCAAGAACACTTTATCACTGATTTCAAACTCAATATCTTTTCGTTTCAAGTCAGCGTAAGAATTCTGATGATCTGACGCGGCTTTCAGACTATCACGAATCACTTTCACTTTCTATTCAGTTTCTTTGATCAAATCGACCCCATGTATCTTATTTTCACTTAACTCAGTCCAATACAAAGGTGTTCAACATTTGCGTCCGTAGAAAGCCTCATAAGGTGCCATTTTGATGCTCAATTGAAAACCATTATTGTACGCAAACTCAATCATTGGCAAATATTGCTCCCACGTACCATCAAACTCAAGAATGTAACATCTCAACATATCCTCGAGTATCTGAATGATCTGCTCGGATTGGCCATCCGTCTGTGGGTGAAAAGCTGTATTGAAATGCAATTTAGTACCTAAAGCCTCTTGCAGTTTCTTCCAGAATCATAAAGTAAACCTCAGATCTCTGTCAGACACAATAGATAGTAGCACCCCGTGAAATCTCACAATATCGGAAATATAAAGCTCAGCTAACTTATCAAGTGAGTAATCAGATCGTGCCGAAATAAAATGAGTTGATTTTGTCAATCTTTCAACTACAACCGAAATTGCATCTTTCTTTCTCAGGGTCAAAGGCAACCTTGAAACAAAATCCATCGTCACTCTATCCCATTTCCACTCAGGAATCATATTTGGTTGTAACAAACCAGATGGCACCTGATGTTCAGCTTTAACTTGCTGATAGATTAAATATTTCGATACAAAATATGATATATCCCACTTTATACCAGGCCACCAATAAAGTTGCTTCAAATCATGGTACATTTTTGTACTTCCCGAATGTACAGATAGACGACTATTATATGCCTCTTTCAATATCGACTAAATCAACTCTGGATTCCTAGGAACACAAATCCGATCTCGAAATCTCAAACAATCATCTTCATCAACTCGAAATTCAAAATTAGAGTTTAAATCACACTGAGCTTGTTTCGTTAATATTTCATCATCAACTTTTTGAGCATCACATATTTGCTATAAGAACAATGGTTTCACTTTCAACTCAGCTAAAACTGAACCATCATCAGACAAGTCTAAATGAGCATTCATCGCACATAATGCAAGCAGTGATTTCCAACTCAATACATCAGCAACAACATTTGCTTTACCCGAATGATAATCTATCACAAGCTCATAGTCTTTCAACAATTCTAACCATCTTCTCTGTCGTAGATTCAGGTCTTTCTGGGTCATCAAATATTTCAGACTTTTATGATCTGAAAATACATGACATTTTTCACCAAAAAGATAATGATGCCAGATCTTTAAAGCAAACACAATTGCAGCTAGCTCAAGGTCGTGTGTCAGATAATTCTTTTCATGCTGTTTCAATTGTCTCGAGGCATAAGCTATAACTTTGCCTTCCTGCATCAAAACACATCCCAGACCATTCAACAAAGCATCACTATAAATCACGAACTCTTTACCTGATTTTGGTTGTACCAAAACTGGAGCTTCAGTCAAAAGGGTTTTCAACTGATCAAAGCTTTTCTGACATTTACGGACCATTCGAATTTCATATCTTTTTGAAGCAATCTAGTCAATGGAGTCGCAATCCTCGAAAAACCTTTTACGAATCGTCGATAATAACCAGCAAGTCCCAGAAAACAACGGACTTCAGATACATTTTTCGGAGGCTTCCACTCCAAATAGCTGAAATCTTGCTCGGATCAACTCGTATACCAGATGCTGGCACAATATGTCCCAAAAAACCAACTTCATGCAACTAGAATTCACATTTACTAAACTTTGCATACAATTGCTTATCTTGCAGAGTTTGTAGCACAATTCTTAGATGTTCAGCATGCTCAATTTCATCACGCGAATAAATCAAAATGTCATCAATGAATACTAAAAAAAATTGATCTAAATACGGTCTGAAAATTCTGTTCATCAAATCCATAAAAATAGCAGGAGTATTTGTTAGTCCGAAAGGCATAACTAGAAACTCATAATGCCCGTACCTCGTTCTGAAAGCAGTTTTCGGAATGTCTAAATCTTTTACTCACAACTGATAATATCCCGATCTCAGATCTATCTTTGAAAACACGATAGCTAATTTCAGCTAATCAAACAAATCATCGATTCTGGATAGAGGATATTTGTTCTTAGTAGTCACTTTGTTCAATTGATGGTAATCAATGCATATTCTTATCGTGTCATCTTTCTTTTTCACAAATAACAAGGGAACACTCCAAGGTGAGAAACTCGGTCGTGCAAATCCTCTATCGGTCAACTCTTGCGACTATGACTTCAACTCTTTCAATTCTGTTGGTGCCATTCTGTACGGAGCTATCGAGATAGGAGTCATTCCCGGTATTAAATCAATACCAAACTCAACTTCTAGTATCAGATATAATCTCAATAGTTCTTCAGGAAACACGTCAAGAAATTTACAAACCACAAGTACCGATTCAACTTTCTTTTCAATCATTCTCGAATCAACCATATAGGCAAAATAAGCTTCATAACTCTTTTTCACATAATTCTGAGCTTTCATCATTGGTATCACAGCCAGTAATCCATTCAAATCATTTGATTCAATCCGAACTATTCCATCATTCTGACATCTCAAATCAATGGTCTTTCTTTTGCAGTTCACAACAACATCATGCAATGTTAGCCAATCTATACCCAATATTATATCAAACTCATCAAAAAGTAATAGCATCAGATCAACCGGAAAATAAATATCCCGAAACATCAACGGACAATTCTTGCATACTTTGTCAACCAAGACACTTTTACCTAAGGGGTTCGATACTCTAATAACAAATTCAGTAGACTCTATAGGCAAAGTCTTACTGGATACTAAGTTCATGCATACATACGAATGAGTAGACCCTAGATCCATCAATGCAATCATAGAAGTATCATAAAGAGTAAATGTACTCGTAATAACATCTGGAGACGAAGCTTCTTCACGAGCTCGAATAGCATAAGGTCTAGCAGGTTATCTGGCTTCAGATTTTGTACAATCTCTTGTTCAACTGATTCTAGACAGTCCCAGATGAAATGATCTAAAACAGGCTCGGTCATTCAATCTATAGTTACCCGAATGTCTTTTACCACAGTGTCTACATTCAGGTCACTCAGATCGTACATTTCACACTAGCTATCGAAGTTGCTGGAGCTTTGAAGTTCGACTGCGATCTAGCTCAATCTCTGTTTGAATGTCTCACATTAGTTTTTTAATGGCTATGCTCATCTCTGAATTTCTTTGATGCTGATTGAAACGATTTACTCAAAAATCTCTTTCTCACATCTCTAGCTTTAGACTCAGCCTTTCTTTTATCTTTCCCGAGTGCTTCAGCTTTATATGCTCGATCAACAAGCACAACAAACTCTTTTATTTCTAGAATTCCAACTAACAAATGGATATCTTCATTCAAGCCGTCTTCAAACCTTTTACACATTGTTTCTTCAGTTGAAACATATTCCTGAGCATATTGACTTAGTCTCATGAATTTACGCTCATATTCAGTGACGGACATATGACCCTGTTTCAATTCTGGAAACTCTTTTCACCTTTGACCTATAAATCTCTGGCTAATATGTTTCTTTCGGAACTTAGACTGAAAGAAATCTCATGTAACCCGTTCTTTTGGAACAACAGATATTAAAGTTTTCCACCACTGATAAGCTACATTTCTTAACAAAGAAACTCACATTTCACACATTCATCAGAAGTCAATACATTTCATCAAACACTCGGATTGTATTCTCGAGCCAAAACTCAGCTCTCTCAGCATCATCATCACTAGTGGCCTTGAACTCTTCGGCTCCATATTTGCGGATTTTATTGATCGAAGGCGTATTCATCAGATTCAGATTCATAACAGGAGGCACAACAGAAGTCTGAGGAGGATTAGATGGGGACGAAGGTTGTAAAATAGTCGAATTTGTTCTAATGTACTGAGTGAACCACTCATTCATCATTTGGAAAAAAGCTTGTTTAGCCTCTCCTTCCTGATCGCTAGTAGCCAGTCTCGAATTAGATGGCGCTATCCCTTGAGCGGGAGCAGGCGCATTGCTTTCAACATCGTCAGCTACAGCTCTTTCGGGATCCATTTACTATATGAAAACACATTTTATGCGTCAGGATTCATCACACTATCACAGTTCGTATATATGGCATGTATACCTAGACTTTCACACACTACGTTAGTCCTAGAATTGACTAAACTGTGGCTCTGATACCAATAAAATGTAACACCCCTAACCCGTAACCATCGTCGATCTAAGGTTAAGAGGCATTACCAGAAAATTCAGAACTTTTACGACCATTTCGCATCATAACCTAACAGTTCATAATCAAAAAGTCTATTAAATAGGTCTACGAGACTTTAAACATGTATTAGAAAGGGGTCGGGACTAAACCTAACACATACGAAATTTTTTGAATTTCAAATATTTTTTAAAGTTACAGAGGTCACACGCCCGTGTGGGCAGGCCGTGTGACAGATACGCCTGTGTGTCTAAGCCGTGGCAAAACAGAGCATACATACTGACTTGTCTACACAGACATTTATAATGGCTTCATTTTTAACATTTGTTATAATAATAACCACATTATTAATTCATTTATTAGTTTAGCCAATAAACATATAAAACTTATATACATTAAGGCCATTTATGTCCATTATCATACATAATGGTTTAATTGCTTCATAAAGCCACCACATTAATAAAGACATAGCACATAGGTACTTTTAACACATGGCATGCTAATTTTGCATTTTATGCAATTAGATCCTTATATGAAATTAACATACAAACAGATAAATTAAATCACGAAACTTTCACATATGCCTATTCACATATTGCAAGCATAGAAAATAATATTAAAATATTTTTTTGACTCGGATATGTGGTCCCAAAACCACTATTCTGACTAGGGTTTAAACCAGACTGTTACAGAGGGGCTCGAGCTGAGTCATCATATCTAGGTAGCATGCCAAATCTGGATACTAGTAAGACACCTGTGTCACTTGCTGCTGAAACTGGGTCTCAGAGTTGTTCGGATGGGGATGACGCATTATCCCAAGCCATACTGAGGATATAAGAGAGGGTCGTTGGACCCAATTCTTGATCTGGGGGCCGTGGGTCGGTAACTGAACAACTCTGGTCTAATGGAGCTGAGTTGTTTAAGGGTGTTACAGGAGTCGCCCCTAATATGGCTGAGTATTGGTTGGAGGCCACTGAAAGGATTATGGATGATTTAGACTGTACCCCTGAGCAAAAATTGAAGGGTGCAGTCTCTCTACTTCACGATGAGGCTTACCAGTGGTGGTTGACGGTTAAGGAGGGCACTCAGCCTGATCGTCTGACTTGGGAATTCTTTAAGACTTAATTTTAGAGCAAGTATGTGGGAGCTAGCTATGTCGATGCTTGTAGGCATGAGTTCTTGAACATCACGCAAGGTGACTGATCTGTGGCCAAGGATGAGGCTGAATTTCTGAGGTTGAGCTGCTATGCCTAAAGAATGGTGGCATCAAAATATGAGAGGTGTGTTCATTTTGAGGATGGGCTGAGAGATAATTTGATGGTTTTGATTGCTCCACAAAGGGAGTGTGAGTTTTCTGTTCTGGTGGAAAAGGCGAAGATCGCCGAGGATATTAAACGTGCGAAATGCCATAATAAAGATAGGGAAAGAGGTAGGAATAAAAGGGATTCAGAGCCCTCGAGTTCTGTGTAGAGGCCTAAGAAAAAGACCAAATCTGATGGGCTAGTTAAAGTGGGAGCTCCTGTTGGTTCAGTTGGCTTGCCGCATTGTGGAGATTTTGGTAGGCGCCATTCGGGCGAGTGTTAGTGGAAGATTAGGGCCTGTTTGAGATGTAGGTCATTAGAGCACTGCATTCGAGAGTGTCCACTAAGGG
Source organism: Gossypium bickii (assembly GCA_025503065.1). Lineage (NCBI taxonomy): Eukaryota > Viridiplantae > Streptophyta > Magnoliopsida > Malvales > Malvaceae > Gossypium > Gossypium bickii. The sequence continues at coordinate 92,813,795 of CP106719.1, read as the reverse complement.
CTAATCAGATGCAAGTTCCAGCATCAGATCCCACGCAGCCGTAGAGAGTAGTTCAGTAGCCACTTAGGGGCTGTGGTCAGGCTAGGGGTGGTAATGGTAGGGCCGAGGACAGAGAGCGTCGGGAAGAGATGTTAGTCAGACCGAAGCGAGACAGCCTACTTTGGTTTATGTTGCACGTCAGTGAGAGGGCAGAGATGCTCCTAACGTTATCATCAGTACGTTCTTTATATTTGATGTACCTTACTTGGCTTTGATAGACATAGGGTCTACTCACTCAAACATAACTAGTACTATATCTGAAACTTTGGGAAATTTCTGTAGAAAGTACTACTAGTGAGGTTACGGTACTGAGTCCGTTGGGGCAGTCTGTTTGGGTTAGCAAACTCTATAGGGATGTTTCGTTAGAGGTGCAATGGGCTATTTTTCTAGTGATCTGATAGAGCTTCCGTTTGGGGAGTTTGACCTAATTCTGCGTATGGACTGGTTGGTGGAGCACCAAGTCAGTTTAGACTGCACATCTAAGAGGGTCATTCTGAGGACCAAGGATGATGTCGAGGTGGTTATGCTTGGTGAACATCTAAACTATCTATCACATGTGATCTCCGCGTTAGTAGCTGAGAAACTGGTCCGAAAAAGGTGTGAGGCGTACTTGGCCTACGTAAGTGTTTCTGGTTCTAGGGACTCTTCTGTTGGGAATATCAGAACAATAAAGGATTTTTCGGATGTCTTTTTTAAGGAGTTACCCGGATTACCTCCTAATTGGGAAGTGGAGTTTGGGATTGAGCTTCCACGTACAGCTCTGGTGTCCATCGCTCTCTATCGTATGGCACCGAAAGAGCTTACAGAACTTAAGGCTCAACTACAAGAGTTGTTAGACCATGGTTTCATTCGTCCTAGTATGTCTCCGTGGGAAGCATCAGTTCTGTTTGTTAAGAAGAAGGATGAGACCATGAGAATGTGCATTAATTACCGGCAGCTGAATAAGTTGACCGTGAAGAATAAGTATTCGCTTTCGAGGATAAATACTTGTTTGATCAGTTCGATCTGCGTTTTCGAAGATCGATCTGCGTTCTAGGTATCCTCAGTTGAGGGTTAAGGAAGCTGATGTTCATAAGACTGCATTTAGGACTTGGTATGGACACTATGAGTTCCTAGTTATGCCTTTCAATTTGACGAATGCTCCGGCGGCATTTATGGATTTGATGAACCAAGTGTTTTAGCCCTACCTGCATCAGTTTGTCATGGTCTTCATCGACAACATCTTAGTTTACTCTAAGACTGAGGATGAGCATGATCAGCATCTTAGAGTAATGCTTCAGATTCTTCGAGAGAAGCAGCTTTACGCTAAACTAAGCAAGTGTGAGTTCTGGTTGAGTGAAGTAACTTTTCTAGGGTACGTGGTTTCTGCTAAGGGGATTCGTGTTGATCCTTGAAAGATTGAGGCTGTGTTGGATTGGAAATAACCTAAATATGTATCTGAGATCTGCAGCTTTCTGGGTTTGGCGGGATATTATCGTCGGCTTGTCGAGGGGTTCTCTTTGATTGCAGCTCCTTTTACTAAGCTTCTACGTAAGGGTGTCTCTTTTGTTTAGACTGATGCACAATAAGAGAGTTTTAAGAAACTCAAGTCTGTTCTGACTCAAGCTCCTATTCTGATACAGCCTGAATCTGAAAAGGAGTTTATGGTATACAGTGATGCGTCGTACGTTGGTTTGGGTTGCATTCTGATGCAAGATGGCAAGGTTATGGCTTATGCGTCCCGTCAGCTTAAGTCATATGAAGGGAACTATCCGACGCGTAATCTTGAATTGGCTGCAGTAGTTTTTACGTTGAAAATCTAGAAACACTATCTGTATGGTGAGAGGTGTATTATTTACACCGATCACAAGAGTCTCAAATATCTTATTACTCAAAAGGAGTTAAATCTTAGGCAGCATCGTTGGATGGAGCTGCTTAAGGACTATGACTGCACTATTGAGTATCATCCTGATAAGGCTAATGTGGCAGCCGATGCTCTAAGCCAAAGAACGATGTCTGATTTGAGGGCGATGTTTGTTCGCCTTAGTTTATTTGACGATGGGAGTCTGTTAGCCGAGTTGTAGGTTAAGTCGACTTGGATTGATTAGATTCGAGATAAACAGTTAGTGGATGAGGCTCTAGGTGTGCGGTTCTGTCAGGTAAAGAATGGTACTACTGCTGATTTTAGGTTAAACAGTGATGGTGTGTTATGTTTTCGAAGACGGATCTGTGTGCCAAACGATTCTGATCTAAGGCAGTCTATTTTGACGGAGGCGCATAGTAGCCCTTATACTATGTATCCCGGCGGTAATAAGATGTACCGCGACCTTCATGAATTGTATTGGTGGTCGAGGTTGAAGTGTGAGGTTACTGATTATGTTACTCGTTGTTTGACTTGTCAGCAGGTTAAGGCTAAGCATCAGTTGCTTCGGGTTTGTTGCAACCAGTTAAGATTCCTCTATGGAAATGGGAGTGAGTGACGATGGACTTCGTTAGTGGGTTGCCTTTAACACCCACTAAAAAAGATTTTGTTTGAATCATCGTGGATTGATTGACCAGGTATGCTCACCTCATTCCAGTTCGGACGAACTTTTCTCTTCAGAAGTTGGCGAAGTTGTATATCTCCGAGATAGTTAGATTGCATGGGTTTCCAGTGTCGATTATTTCTGACAGATATCCTCATTTTACATCTTAGTTCTGGAAGAAGTTACATGAAGCTCTGGGGTCGAGATTGGAGTTCAGTATTGTGTTCCATCCTCAGACCGATGGTCAATCTGAGAGGGTGATTCAGATACTGGAGGATATGCTTCGGAGTTGTGTGATAAATTTTCGAGGTAGTTGGGAGGATTATCTGCTGCCAGCTGAGTTCGCCTACAATAACAGTTTCCAAGCTAGTATTCAGATGGCACCTTACGAGGCTCTGTATGGTCGTAAGTGTCATACTCCTTTGTGTTGGACTAAGTTGGGCGAACGTCGAGTTTTGGGACTTGAGTTGGTTTCTGAGATGGAGGATAAGGTTCAACTAATTTGGGGTCGTCTAAAAGTGGCTTCTGATAGACAAAAGTCTTATGCAGATCTGAAGAGGTGAGAGATTCAATACTCGATGGGGGACTTCGTCTTTCTTAAAGTTTCTCCATGGAAGAAGGTTCTGAGGTTCCGTCATAAGGGCAAATTGAGCCCTATGTTTATTGGGCTATATCAGATTCTAAAATGTGTGGGACTAGTTGCTTATCAGTTAGAGTTACCTCCTGATCAGGACCGTATTCATGACTTGTTTCACGTCTCGATGTTGAGGCGGTACCGTTTTGATCAATGCCATGTTGTCTCTGTTGAGGAGATCGATGTTAGGCTGGACTTGACTTTTGAGGAGGAGCTGGTTCAGATTCTGGATCACGATTTAAGGTTCTTCGGAAAAAGTCCATTCCATTAGTGAATGTGTTGTGGCAGAATCATAGCACCGATGAGGCCATGTGGGAACCTGAGGATTTTATGCATCAGCAATATCCTCATCTTTTCTGATTAGGTAAATTTCGAGGTTGAAATTTCTTTTAGGGGGTAAAGTTGTAACGCCCCAAAATATTTGTTTATGTTTCTGTAATTGTTTGACATAAATGTGTATCTGCTTCAGTGGTTATGTGTTCTGGGTGTGTGTGTGGGAGGTCCTAAGTTCAAGACCTACCTTTGGCAAAATTTGGTATTTTTCTGACTTAAGCCTTATGGCTTATATTAAATTCCTTGCAAAACCATATCAGAATGAGCCTGCTGGTTCGAATGGTAAGGGAGTCTGTGTGTTGTGTGGAAGTTCTATGTTCAAATCCCTACGCGAGCGTGGGCATTTATTTTTGATCGGTTGTAGGATAGAGTTTTGGTGAAGTTAAAATTCTGATAGTGGGTGGTTATGATAGTGTAGGTAGTGGAATTTGGGTAAATCTGTTTCCCCAAAAATCCACTTCAGAAAAACTGACGTTCTCTTCCTCTTCCCTTGCCTTTTTTTTACTTCTACTTTCTGTCGATTTCTCTTTTTGCTTCTTACTGCCAATTTTGTTTTTGATTCCCTACCTATTATCAAGTTTTCGTGACTCGTTACATCAGTGCTTTTGATTACGATTTGAATCGGTAAGTTTGGGTAAGATGGTTTGGTTTCCATTCGTTAATTTTGTCATTAATATGTGTCGTTAATGCCGATTAGGTGGAGATTCAGGGGCTCGAAATCGTTTGACGTGGGTTTAGTTTCGTGGGAATTACTATTGTTCGATCGAAGGTAAGGTTTAGTTGCTCAATGTATGAATCGTTTAATTCGAGTTCGGTTTTAGTTCGATTTTTTAAGGGCTAATTAAGTGCTTATTGGTCAATCTTAGGTGTCGTGAGGTTCGGGAGTGTTTTCGCTGTAAAATAGTACCAGGTGTGTACCCGAAACGCAAAATACTAGGTTTCAACAAAACCTAAAAAAGGCTACTGTCGACGTGACACGAGCGTGTGGTCACCCGTGTGCTACGCTGTGTGTGAGTATACGAGCGTCTGGTTGTTGAAGGCATGGCCGTGCGCAAGACACAGCCGTGTGATGGCCGAAGTGTAACTGTGTGAGCCATACGGGCTAAACCATACTGGGCGTGTGGGCCCACATGGGAGTGTCACACGAGCGTGTGAACTTTGGGCCAGGCTGTGTGATCCACATGGGCAAGGCCAATTTGGGCGTGTGGGCTGACATGGGCATGTGGGCCCATTAATTTGATATTTTCCCCAAGGTTGGACAAGTCGCCACAAATGACCGTGGGCCTACTGTAGGGTTGGTAAGGGCTAAATAAACCCTATATTGTATGATATGATAATCTGATGGACTGATTTGAGTAGAATGCTAAATGATTTCTTGATAGTTCTGTATGTAATATATGTATGTTAATATGCATGTTGAGCATGATATGTCTGGTATATCTGCATCTAATTTCTGTTTCTGATATTGGGGTGGGATATGATGTATATTAGAGGAAGTGTTTTGAAAGGCAGTTTTGCCTATTATCTGGCAGCGTGACTGTGTTATATCTGTTATGTGCCGCATCGGTACAACATGGTGTGTAGGGCTGGGTGGGTGTTTTAAACCACACATGGTGTGTAGGGATGGTCGGAGATGGCGTATAGAGGTTGGGGGTAGGATATTTGATTTCTGATTCTGATTTGCATATATGTATCTGTACCTGAGATGGGCTTAGACCCGAATATGCATTTGTGACTGTAATGGGCTTAGGCCCGAATCTGTATATGACTGATTCTGATTTCTGGTTGTCTGCATGCTTAATTCTGTGGGGTTGCACACTGAGTTTACGTAAACTCATTCCTTTTGTTTATTCTGTACAGGTAACCCACAATCTTAGGCGGATCGGTGCTGCGGAGTCCCTCGGTGACCACATGTTCGAACTGGTTTAATTACGATTTAATTACTATATTCTGGTTTTTATGTAATTCGGACTTTACGGACTGTTTTCATTTTAATTTGGGTTTGACTATCATTTTAATGATTTTATAACTGCCAAACGCGATATAACTCGGTTTCTACTAAAAGCAAAGGTTTTCTAAAATATTGAACGGTTTCCTTAACACAACAATTTTAAAAGCTTTCGCTATAAATATGTTTTACCTCTAAACAATTAAAAGATTGAGAGTTTTGAAATTGATAATTGTGATAAAGTATGGTTTAACCTAATGGCAACGGTTTTCAACCCCATTTTATGTGACATATCCGGATTCGGCCATAACGTCTAGGCCAGATTTAGGGTATTACAAAATATGCAACCAAAATTTACCGTTCGATCCTTAAAAAGGAGGATGACAAAATGTGTTTAAGCGCACTAACATCTACTCGAACTCGTATTTTATTTTTGAAATTTTAAATAACTTTAAAGTATCATTTATCATTATTGAAATTTTATTCTATGGAAATTAATTAATTATATCCTTTATGAGTGATTTGGTTTGTAATTCAATTTTACATATATATCTTTCTGGTTTCTAAAAATACTTCAAATCGCGAGGTGGTTTAATTTTTTTTAGTATAATCACGAACCGTGAATAAACAATCCACAACTGATGTATTAATTTAAATAACAAAAATTCATTTGATAATTTTTTAGTAGCAAAAGTAATAAAAAATAACAACGATATAATATAATATATATATATACACGTTATAGTTTTTGACACTTGGTATTCTCTATTTGAAGTATTTATTTATAATTTGGATAAATTATTCTTTTACTCATTATCTTTTAATTTTTTAATTTATTACATGCCTTTGTTTAATTTTTTTCTTTATAATTTTTATATATTTTGATTTTAAATAAATTTTTATTTTAAGATTTTACTTAATTAAATTAGGTTTTCTTGTTATAACATTAAAACTAATGATATTAAAGCTTAACATATAGTTAAAAGAATACACATATTAATAATATTTATAAAATTAAATTTATATTTTTTAAATATAATAAAATTTAATTACATTCATTGGTTAAAATAAAGTAAAGATAAATATAAAAATTTAAAAAATTCACATTTTAACAATTTAAACATTAAAATAAGTTAATTTAAATATATATATAATAAATAACCTATAAAAAATTACTAATAATATTATTTAAATTATAATATATTAATATTCAAATAAAATATACATGATGTCTTGATACAATTAAAGTGTTACCTAAATTACAACAATTTAAAACCTCCACACATGAGAATGTAACTTCTTTCATGAAAGAGAATATCTTAAACTTATTATTATTAACTTCATTAAGGAAAAAAAAAATTGATATAAACAATTTGAGTAGAAATCAGTCAAGATGGAATAAATAGCATTTAAATGATAATAAAATTAAAAAATAAATCTTGAAACAGAAAATTTGAGAAGTAAATTTATATTTATGGTTGATTGTGTTTTAATTATTATTTTAAAATTATATTTTTTTAAAAAAATCAAATATATTTAAAATTGATTTTCAATGGCAATATAATAACTCTATTGCACGTGTCTTAATTTTTTTTATATTTACATATTTATATAAGCTAATAAAAATTAATCTTGAAAAAGAAAATTGAATTTTATCAATCATTTTTATTTTCTTAAATTCGTTTAGATAATTGACATTTATAATTTTTGTTGAGATAACCAATTTTTATATTATATTATTTTTAGTGGGTAAATGTCTTCATATTTAATGAAAACTCTAAGTTTTACGAAATTGTTACTTTTAATAATGATATTATTTTTAATTTAACTATACACACGTGTATATATTTAGATAAATTTTAAAAAATAAATATTTTATAGATAAATTAAATTATTTTTATATAAAAATGTAACATGTTGTATACAATTTAGCTTTTAATAACTTTTCTTTTTTAAATTTATATAATCGACTTATCTTAAGATAAACTTTTCATCTAAAATGTGATTTAGCTTTCCATGGTACATAATAATAATATTCTTTTAATTATAACTTATATATAATCACTTTAATTTTTATAATATTTGAAAACTTTTAATCTATAATTTTAAATTTCAATATTTTTATGAAAATATAAAATCAATAAGAAAATAATTTTATTTTTAAATATTAAAAAATCAATCCCATAATGCGAGACCATATTCCTAATTTAATTTTAAAAATAGAGTGAGAATCTTATGACTTTTACCTTTTAAATAATAAATTTCTTTTTAACTTATTCACAAACTCTTTTCAAATTCTCTAAACAAAATATTTATTTTCAAAAATCAAAAATCAAAATTTAATATTTATTATTGTTGATATATTCTGACTATATTGAGACTCCTGTAGATTCACATGTCAAAGGTATAATACACGAGGCAAGTTTTATCTCTTAACTTTGTCAAAAAATTTGATGGTTTCATAAAATAAATATATTTCGGAGAGCTTGAACAAATAAAACCATTACAAATTGAAGAGTGTGTATGGTAGGACTTCTTTCTGTAGACTATAGCACATATGTCATTTATAAGAGAGGATGCTACCATAGGTTATAGGATCAAATCTCACCGTGTACAAACTTTTCAACTTGTCATGGGTTTTGCATATTCAAGCACTCTAAGATGTTCTCACTTTTTGAATCAACCAATAGAGTTGGAAGACAACTTTTTGAATCAACCAAGTCTCTCAATAGAGTTGGAAGACAACCCTGACCGAAAACAATACTTTTGTGATGTAGTCAAGTCCTTGACTTTACGTCAACAAAAAACATAAAAAATTATCTTGAGGGATTAAACCCTCAACATCTTTGATATTATTTTTGGTCAAGTGTAAGTAATTTAAAAGGATTAAATATGGAAAATCAAGAATAGACATTTTAAAATTTGACTTCGATTATTACGTATATGAAAAAAGATGTTACAATAAGTCATGAGATTGAGACCATCGATACTCAAACTCTTGAATTGGTCACTATTTTACATGTTTTTTACCTGTTAAAAAAATAAAATTTGGGCTAAATACAATATCTAACATGTGGGATATATATAAGAAATAAAAAAGAAAATAAATTATGTTGGCAATTTCTTTTTAGTCTACTTTTTTCTTTTAATTTTATTTTGACCCTTTCTTTCTATTATCAGAAAAAGTAGAGGTTTTTCATTCAAAAAAAGAAAAAGTAGAAGAGGCAGCCAGAACTTTTGAAAATTACATTTTTATCCCGAAACGGCATCACCGTTGCATATCCTGGAAACAATGTGAGCCTTCGGATAAAAAAAGCTATATAATTTAAAGAAAAAAAAACATCCCCATTTTCTCGAACGGCTCTCTGACTCCGGTCATTGGTCAATCTCTTCTTCTCCCAGTCTCCGTTCTGACCGTTTCGATCCAATCTTCGTTAAAGGTATTTTCTTTTCTGTTACTTATAGTTTATCAATTTTAGGGTTTTCTCTCTTGATTTTCGTTTCATTTTGAGTTTTCGACCTCGTTCGATTAGCAAAATGTGCTACTTTCTGGTTTTAGGGTTTCTCGCTTTATAAAAGATTTCTTACTTGGTTGAATTTCGATTTGGGGGAGTTTCATTGCTGGGTTTCGAACTGGGGGACTTCACGAGATCTGAAGAATTGTTGTTTGAAAGGAACGAATTTAAGGTGGTTTTGAAAAGTCTCAAGTTCTTGGATGTTGATATGCATTTGGATTTGGATTAAAAACTATTTGTTCAATTGATTTTCCATCATGAAGTAAAGATGGATAAAACCCTTCCCAAAATTTGTCCTCTTTTTCGGATTCTAAGGACCGAGAATATAGAAATTGGTCTTTTTGTTGTTTTGAAATGCACGCTCTTAGTTTTATATGGAGAAAAATATATTGGAATAGTATTACTTGTTAAATTGTTTCGCAGGCACTTTCAACGATAATGATTTGGTTCTTACCAATTGCTTCTAATTTTAAGCAACTTTTATGAAGGAAAAATGAAAATCGCAAAAATCAAGCATGAACTTCAATATAAAGAGCTTTAAATTTATGTTGTTTTGTATTCTATGTTGTGCTAGACCATGACTCTTTGAGTTGCTTTTATTTGCAGAGTTATCAAGATTTTATTTATGGGAACATCATCTGGTTCTAATATTAACCACCAGCATTCATCGAAGATGTTGCCCCCACGGCAACAACCACGACCAGGGAGCTTACAAACTTCGTTGTCCTTAGTCTCCTCTGAACATCGCTTGTCGCCTGATGCTCAAGAACCTAGATCGAACTCAGATAACGTTCACGAATCCCCAACTGAGAGTGCCAGCTCTCAAGAGACTTGGCCTACTGCTGATGCTGTCACAGCAAAGAAGATGGAAAATGGGAAAATAGAAAATGACTGCCCTGAGCAATCTGTCATTCGTCGTGTTTCTAGTGCTGATAAGATAACTCTTAGAGACATCGCAAGAGAAAGAGTTGATGTTATCTCTGAAAAGATGCATCGCCTACCTGATGAATTTCTAGATGAGCTAAAGAATCAACTCAAGGCTATTCTGGAAGGCAATGGAGGGTCACAAAACAGGGAAGAGTTTTTGATTCTGCAGAAGCTTGTTCAAAGTAGATCTGATTTGACAGCAAAGACATTGATTAGAGCACACCGGGCACAGCTCGAAATCCTCGTTGCAATAAATACAGGAATTCAGGCATTCCTGCATCCAAACATCAGTTTATCCCAAACTTCTCTCATTGAGGTTTTTGTGTACAAAAGATGCAGAAACATTGCATGTCAAAACCAGCTACCTGCAGATGACTGCACCTGTGAACTATGCGCCAATAGGAATGGTTTTTGCAATCTATGCATGTGTGTCATCTGCAACAAGTTTGATTTTGAAGTAAATACCTGCCGCTGGATTGGTTGTGATTTATGCTCCCATTGGACTCATACTGATTGTGCTATTCGTGATGGGCAAATTTGTATGGGCCCTTCTGTTAAAAGTGGATCAGGTCCTACTGAAATGCTTTTTCGCTGCCGTGCTTGCAATCGAACGTCTGAGCTGTTTGGTTGGGTCAAAGATGTCTTCCAACATTGTGCTCCAGCCTGGGATAGGGAGGCTCTTATGAGAGAACTTGATTTTGTTAGTAGGATTTTTCGTGGAAGTGATGACCCTAGAGGGAAGAAACTCTTCTGGAAGTGTGAGGATCTTTTGGAAAAAATGAGGGGTGGACAAGCAGAATCCACTGCTTGCAGATCAATATTAATATTTTTCCAAGGTACAATGTGACTGATTTTTTAATTATCTTTTGAAATATCATGTGGAATTTTGTTTGTTATGCAGTGAAAATGTATTGGGGGGTGAAAAATATAGCTCAGTTATGCAGGTATTCTTCTTTCAATTTATTGATCAACTTTCTGATGATCCTTCCCAACAGGTGAATCATGCAGTATAATTGCCATCCTGCTTTGGTTACAGAAATTTTATCTGGTGCTTGTTGTTTGGGATCTTAAGGCTCCCTTTTTCATTTTTCTTGGAAAATAAAAAATACTGAAGAAAATGTGTTTGGCTTGAAAGTGATAAAAATGATTTTTGGAAATAAAAATGAAATAAAATAAAAATTAGAGAACAATCAAAAGTTGTTTTCTTTGTCTTTACTAAAAAAGTGGGTTTAACTATAGTGGTTCAAACCCCTATATAAACACAAAATTATTATTATTTCTAATAAATTTTAAACATCATATCTGTTATCCTAGTTCAAATCCTAAAATTGTTTCTATTATAGAGAAGTAGATAATGTTTTCATGTTTTCATTATTGAAAACAAATTTTTGCTTCTATTTACCAATGAGTTTTCATGTTTTTATTTTAGAAAAATAGGTACCTAACATGTTTTCATTATTGAAAACAAAGTTTTGTTTCTATTTACCAATGAGTTTTCATGTTTCTATTTTAGAAAAATAGGTGCCTAACATGTTTTCATTATTGAAAAGAAATTATTCTTTCTATTTACTGAACATGTTTTTCAATTTTTAGAAAATAGAAAATGAAAACTATTGTCAACAAATGAAAATAAAAAATAATTTCAGAAACCAACCAGAGCCTAAACTTTTTAGGTCATGAAGTTATTTGGAACGTTTGATTTATAAATATTAACTTTTTATTGCATATTGCTTTTCTAGTTTTGTGTTGCCTATCACTTTCAATTTGTTTTTTTTTTTTTTTTTTTAGATTCAACGTGTAAGTTGACTGATGTTTTGATATATGTGATAGTCTTGCTGAAATTCTCCATGCCCTTTTGGAGAAATTTGCATTACTGTTTGTGACTCAAACTGCTGCTCAGTTTCTGATTGGGACAATTTTTTGACTCTAGCATTGACATAACAAGGGTGGGGCGGGGGTATACAGTAGAAGTTGATCATGAGCTAGGTGTTGTGGTTTTAGGACTTGGATTAGAACGAGAAATTGGGGTTTTAGGGTTTGTTTTTTTTGGATGGAAAAGATTTAATCTTGATAGCTGCAAGCAAATGGAAAGGAACAAACCTGTTCACTGCTCTGGTTGTGAATGATCTGTGTCAAAAGTAACTTGTGGTTGGGTTGCAATGGTGATGTTAATTTTGTTGTGGTTCATGTCTACTTGAGAGTTACAAGTTTGTTTTAGGACTGCTTATTATGTTTGGCTGATGTGGCTATCTGCATGACCATTTCAAGGAAGATTTACGAGTGCATATTAGGCTTGGCTGATGTGGATATATGCTTGAGAGTTTCAAGTAAGATTTAGGACTGCTTATTGGTTTGGCTGATCTTGGTATCTGCTGGGTGTTTCAAATAAGATTTAAGATGGCCTATTTTAGGAAAACACTGGAAATCGGCGAAAAAAGAAGGTGAAGATCAAAACTTCAATTCAGAAGGCACAAAGAGCAAATCCCCAAGAATTGTTAGACTTGGAAGAAGAAAAGACTCACATTGGACAATTCTAGGAAAATCTGCTTTGATTGAGGGGGCTTTTCTCTTGTTAAAATACCTGCCACGAGAATAACCTACAATCAAAAAGAGTTCCTAACCTTGGACTAGTTATAAAAGAGTCTTAAACGGGGGTCCTTGATGGGTTATATTAAAGAAATATCATGAATTCAGCTATTCCTGACATTTCATCTCTCATCTAAAACCTTTTTGTTCTCTGAATAGTAAGATTTTATTGCTTGAATTTAAATAATTGTTATTCCTTGTATAGAGCTTGATATGGATTCTCCGACAAGTCTGGAAAATGGGGAAGGTGGACGTCTGATAGCACCACAAGAGGCGTGCAATCGAATTGCAGATGTAGTCCAGGAGGCCATAAGAAAGATGGAAATGGTGGCTGATGAGAAGATGAGGATGTTCAGGAAAGCTCGCTTGGCTCTTGATGCTTGTGATCGGGAGCTTGAGGATAAGGCCAAGGAGGTAGCAGAACTGAAGCTGGAGAGACAAAAAAAGAAGCTGCAAGTAGAAGAGCTGGAGAGGATTGTAAGGCTTAAACAGGCAGAGGCTGATATGTTCCAGCTTAAGGCCAATGAGGCAAAACGAGAGGCTGAGAGGCTTCAAAGGATTGCACTTGCAAAGTCTGATAAATCGGAAGAAGAGTATGCTAGCAGTTACCTGAAACTACGGTTGAGTGAGGCAGAGGCGGAGAAGCAATATTTGTTTGAAAAAATAAAGCTGCAGGAGTCCTCACGGGCATCGCAGAGTAGTAGTGGAGGTGACCCACTTATGTATTCCAAAATCCGTGATCTGCTCCATGGGTACAATATCATCCCCGCTAAAACAGAGTCTCAGCCAAATGAGCGCCATGGTTTTAGAGCAAATCCCTGACTGTGTCTGATGTGCGAGTTAGAATATGTTGCTTTGTTGGTAAATTAGAGTGTTGAGGTTTGCTGTTTCATTTTAATGTATGAAACCTTCAATGAATTGTCAGTTAATAGTTTATTATCATGTAAACGTAAATTCCAAAGTGAACTTAATCAGTATGCCCTACTTCTAGTATGAACTTAGACGCGACAAAAGTGAGTCAAATTCCAAAGCTTACTTCAGTTAGTTCATCAACTAATTTTGAAGTAGAATGTGGCAGACATTTTTGTGGCATGATCAGGAGTCATGTGAGTGGTGAAGATTGGTTGAATGTTCATACTATGATGTCTAAATTCTCGACCCCAATTTCAACTTTTTATTGTTTTTAAGTAGTCGACCCGGGGTCTTTTTTGAGAATGCAAGGCTAAGGCTCAATTTGGCTTCAGAAAGTTTTTCAAACATAAAATTGAAAAATATTGAAAATAAAGGTTTAAATGAATTGGTCCTAATTTAAACTATATGAAAGAAAAAAGAATATATTATCAGTATTCAAGTTTGACATTTGTTTTAATGTGGTACTTGAGTTATAGTTATATATTTTGGTATTTAAAAGTAACAATATTAATTTTTTTAGTGTTTAATTTAATTGTGGGTTTGATTTGATGAAAATTAATATCATTATTGTAAGAACCCTAGTTTGTTCCTCTATTCAATTCAATGTTCAAACAATGTGTTTAGACGTCATTGTTCAAACGGATGTTTGAATATGAATTAGAACAGAAATAGCAAATAAGCAAAAAAGAAAAAGAGGGAAATAAACATGAGATTTGTTAACGCAGCTCGGATTCACCAATATTACGGGGCCTCACTTAGTAAATGATTTTATTCAACAATTGATCTAGTAACCTATAGGCTAAAACCCTATCTACCCTTACATAAAGAAATAATCACAACTTTAATAAATAACTCCAACTTGTTACAAATCACTCACACCAAAAACCTCACAGTACAACCATTAAAACTCTCTAATAAAGCCTAAGAAACAAGTGCATAATCCAAGTAAAAGTCGACAAGAAGTAAACTAACAAAACCAATAGAAGCACTCTTCAAAAAATGCATCTTCACATTCGAAATAGCTGCCTATTTATAGGTTATCAGGCCAATTTTTTTAGAGATAAATATCTTAATTTTGTGCATAATAATCTAGAATAAAAACCTCCAAAAATTATCCCAAAATACAACCTTATTATCCAATTAAATATATAAGATAAATCACTAAATAAATAGGTTAAAGGATAAGGATGAACCTTATGTGATAAGGCATGTTGATCTCCATCTTCCTTGAGCAACCATACACGATCACCAAGTACTAAGATGAAAAGAAACAAGTCCTAGAGTCTATATGCATATGGTAAAAACATATATGTAGGCCCAAGTCAAATTGCCAACATCTCATGGTACTTGGGTTATCCTAAAGGTCTTGTCTAAAGAAGTGTTTAAACAAGTTGTGTTCAAGAGTCGAGTTATTAGTCTTGGACAACTTTAGTCCTGACAGTTATCTTCAAGTATTAAAATGCATAAATTTTATCAAATACAAGTACCACATTAGACTTAAAAAAGCAAATACCATGTCAAATTTATGTACCAAATTAAGTATTAAGCTTTTTTCGTCAACAATTTTTCATATATTAAATCTGATATCCTTGTTCAAATTCATATAATTTATTTTATTTTATTTCTCATGTTTCTATTATAGAAAAATAATAATTACCAAACATGTTTTCATTATTGAAGACAAAGTTTTATTTATATTTATCAAACATGTTTTTCAATTTTCAAAAATATAAAAATATAAAAAAATAAAAACTATTTTCTAGAATTAAAAAAAATAAAATATATTTTCAAAAACTAAACAGATCCTAAGATTATATGTAACATAAGTTTTTGTAACATTGTCGTTCATGACTTGATTGCATCATGTACATTCAGTGAAAGAAATCTACTCATTCAGTATCCAAAGTTTTATTCTTTACTAAAGAGAAATATGATAATTATATTATTGTTATGAATTAAGAGGATTATAGGTTGAACAAGAGAGAAGAATTAAAAAAAAAAAGAAGAGGATAATTCAACTTTCACTTAGAATACAATAAGCTTGTATATGTCTTCTATTTATAGGGCTTCAAGTACCATAAGTTACAAAGCAACATTAATGACCAATATTAAGGTACCTACAAATGATTTAGGATTTACAATATAATAAATTTAGGGGTTATGGACATTCATCCTTTAAGGGTTACAATAGGATAAATTTGAGGGGGTTATGAACATCCATTTATCAATGGATTTACAACACTCTCCCTTGGATGTCCATAAATGAAAATGTGTCTCGCTAAAACCTTATTAGGAAAAGCCTTTTGGGATAAAAACTTAGTGAAGGAAAAAGAGTACGCAATCTATTACTACAAGCTGCCTCGTTAAAACCTTTACCAAGAAAATCCAGTGGGACAGAACCTTGGTTAAAGGAAGAGAGTGCAACATGTTTTTGACTCCCCCTAGTGGCAGTATCACATTATATATTTGAGCCAACGCATTCCAATATTATGTAGTAGTCTTTCACACGTTGAAGTTGGCAAGAGCTTGGTAAATAGATCTGCTAAATTATCACTAGAACGAATTTGTTGAACTCCTATATCGCCTTTCTTCTCAAGATCATGAGTGAAGAATAATTTTGGTGAAATATATTTCGTTTTATCATATTTGATGTAACCACCATTCAATTGAGTTATATGTGTTGCATTATTTTTGTAACACCCTTAACCGGTACTCGTCGCTGGAACAAGGTTTCGGAGCATTACCAGAACATTCAGAACATTTTCAGATAATTCATACAATTACTATTCATTTATCAAGATCATTCATATTGTCCCTTGATCAGGCCCTCGAGGCCCAATACGAGCATTAAAATCAAATCGGACTTAATCAGAACCTCTAAGAATTTTTCGCAAAATTTCAAAAATTTTCTAAGGTGCAGGACTTGTAATATCCTAAAAATATTAGAGCATCATGTTGTTACTTGTGTTAGCTTGGATATGATTGTTATTGTGTGCTTAGTATATTTGTGTGTAGGCTTGGAAATATTAGCTAAGCTAGAATAATTTTTATTATGGAAAATTTAGTGAAGTGGATTAAGTGAGCTTGACACTTAAGTTAATTTAAGTGTTAAATTAAAGCACATGAGGAGTTAGTGGCATAGTGGATAAGGAGCTTGAAAGGTTGCTTGAGGGAAGTGGTTCGAGTAGTATGGAAAGCATATTGAGGATTTTATTTTTATGCATCCTAACATTAAGTGTTGGCTAAGTTCAAATTATGGAAGGTTGGACTTTCAAATTTTTGGTAAGTTGAATATTGGTTTAGGAAAGTTTATACTTTGGGAAAGGAATCTTAAGGTTATGGAAGGATGGGGGGACATAAGGCTTGGCTTAAGGAAGATGTTTTGGAAACTATTCCAAGGCCTTTAGTGCATGTATGTGGACGGCATGTATGGCTAGGGGGGTGGCCGAATATTGATAGGAGGTTTGGGGGAGGATATTTGGCCAACTTTAGCATTTGTGCACCTTTTGGCATATTTTTCTCTTCCTCTCCAAATAAATCCCTCTTTGGCCGAATGCACCATAAGCATTTTGTGCAATTTTACTTTTGGTTTTAGCTCTCATTTTGTTTGAACCAAATACTATTTTCTTTCTCTCATTTTTCCTTTTGAAACCGAAAACTCATTTTTACATTTTGTGCACTTTTCTTTTCGGCAAACTAGGTGCTTGGCCGAACCTTTTTCTCCCATCTCTCTCTTTTCTTCTTTTGATATTTGCTCAACCACATTTCCTTTTTCTTTCATTTGGCCGAACCTCTTTCTTCCCCAAACTCACTCTTCTTTTCTTCCATTGTTGCTAAAACCGAATCCTCTCTCTCTCATTTTTATTCTCTTTTCTACTCACATACTTCCTTACTTTTTATACACATATCTTTCTTCTTTCATAACCATATTGCCGAAACTTCCCACTCCCTTTTTGATTTGTCTTGGCCGAATATCATCAAGGGTAGGCATTCATTTTGGGTTTTCTTCAATCGGTTTTGGAAAAGGGTAAGTGTTCATGGCCGTTTTTCCTTCATTTCTTTTTCTTTTCTATGCCGTTTTCTTATGAACAAAGGCCGAACCTATGGGCATTTGTTGCAAGGTTCTAACCATTTTTAGGAACCGATTATTCTTTTAGGCTCCTCGGGATGTTGGAAGCAATCAATCTAAGCCTCGTTTCTTTGTCAATTGTTTTGGGTAAGCTTTTAGGTAAGACTTGGTATTTCAAGTGATAACTCATTGGGATTTAGTGGTATGGCCGAATGGCCTTTGTTTATAATCTAAGTATTGGCCGATTGTAGGACAAGGTGATCTAGTGCGATAGATCGGATCTTCGGAAGTTAGTATTTGCATTGGTGAAAGGTGTGTACCTTACACACTTTATAACTCGATTTATATATATGTGTGTTAAATAACTATTCATGTTGTTTAAGCCGAAAACTATGAGATATTGATATGATACCTTGATGGGTATGAGCAAGGATATGGGTAAGTCCGTTTCGATATGATGATGCTATATGTTGTTTAATATCACGATCTACATTATGTATTGGTTATATGTTCATATCAAAGTATATTGACATGATTTGTTTATCTATTGCATTGGTATGGGCAATATGAGAGGAGGGGGAGATTGATATTCGTGTCTTCGGACACCAGAGGTTTGGCACCTCCAGTGATTTGGTATCACATTTGTGTCTTTGGGACACCAGAGGTTTAGCACCTCATAGCGACTCGTCCCTGTGGTTTAATACCACCGTGGGTTGGCCCCACTTTTGAGATATGGGATTGTCGCCAGTGATTTGGTATCACAAGTGGGTTGGCCCCATAATTGGATTATTCGTGACTTTGGTCACCAGTGATTTGGTATCACATTTGTGTCTTTGGGACACCAGAGGTTTGACATCTCATAGCGACTCGTCTCAGTGGTTTCACACCACCGTGGTTTGGCCCTACATTTGATGTATTGGGATCGTCACCAGTGATTTGGTATCACAAGTGGGTTGGCCCCACAATTTGATTATTTGTGACTTTGGGTCACCAGTGATTTGGTATCACAATATTGGATATCGTGACTTTGGTCACCAGTGGTTTGGCGCCACCAGTGGTTTGGTACCACACAGGGTAGAAAAAGGAGTTACGGATGGCTAGGTTGGGTGCATCATATATATATTGCTTGGTTATAATTTGTGTAAGTACGTGGCAATTACCCAGGAGAGGGATTATGCACTGAGTCTTGGTGACTCACCTTCTCCCTTACCTTTTCAGGTGATGCGTAAATTCGCGGATGAGGAGCCGGATGAACTCGAGGAGGCCATGCAATAAAATTTGGTTTTACATGAACTTCCATTTGGGTACTTTATTTTAATTTGGTTTTCATCTTTTTATGGATTTGTAATAAGGCCTGTTTAATTATGTTTTTTTTATTATTTATATGCTTTGAATTTGATTTAATTATGGCTTACAAATTATATGATTTAATTAATGGTATGTGCACAAAGTTTTCTAAAATACAAAACGCGATAGTTTTCAAACCGTTACCATCGGGTAACATAAATTATTTGATAAAATTTAACATCTTAAGTGTTTTCGATAACTTATACTATTTTCCAAAACTCAAGCTTCCAAATTTCTATTAGATACGGTTTTCAACCTAATCGCTTTAATTTCTTTTTAATTTATAAAAGGTTTACAAATCTAAGCTTCAACTAAGTTTTAAAGATTTATTTCCGGGATTTCAAAGTAAATTTTCAGTTTTAACTTATTAAACATCTGATTTCTACAAATATAGAATTACAAAGAGTTTTTCACTAAAATTTAAATCGTTAATTCGTTTTACTCCAAAATATTTTCCTCAGTGACATACCAGATTTGGTCGTGGCGTATTGACCGGGTTTGGGGTGTTACAAATTGGTATCAGAGCTAAGTTCAAAAGCTCGGCTGTGGGCCCGGGGCTCAAAATGTTTTAAAGTATGGTTTTAAAATGTTTTTGTTGAAAATTTTATGGTTGGAAAGGCATGGCCCCGAGTCTCCGGCATTAATCCGCCCTGGTAAGTACATCAAACTGTTGATTTTGATGATATGATATGATGATGTTGGCATGACTGAATAGTAGTAGGAACTACTCTAGAGACCCAAAACTATAGGTTGGATGTACTCGCGAAACAATCTCTTATTAAAATTATTAATAAAACTTTGTTTTAAAGAAAGTAGAATAATTACTCATGCATAACACTTTTAAATCAGATAAGTCGAGACTTTAGACATGAGTACTCGAGGTCGAGGTCGTATTACTCGTAGACGCGATCGTGGTAGGATGGCTGTGTCTGAACCAGTGAGGTCTGGTCAAGGATCC
Source organism: Gossypium bickii (assembly GCA_025503065.1). Lineage (NCBI taxonomy): Eukaryota > Viridiplantae > Streptophyta > Magnoliopsida > Malvales > Malvaceae > Gossypium > Gossypium bickii. The sequence continues at coordinate 92,794,023 of CP106719.1, read as the reverse complement.
GAAAATGAGGTACCACCATCACCACCAGCGGTTGGAGTTGAGTATCATGACCAAACGGGGGATAACGCAGTGTCTCAGGCGGTGCTGCGAGTCCTTGAAAGGGTAGCTGGATTAAGTGGAGGCACGGGAGCTCGAAAATCGGTATGTACCCGAGCGACTCCGATCCAATGGAGCGGAGGTATTTCGAGGTGTAGCTCCTAGTGCGGCTGAATATTGGCTAGAGGCGACAGAGCGAATCATGGATGATTTGGATCTGAATGCTGAGGACAAGCTGAAAAGGATTGTGTCGCTTCTTCGGGATGAGTCGTATCAGTGGTGGCTCACGGTACGGAATAGTGCTGCAGCGGAGGATCTCACTTGAGATTATTTCAAGGCAGCGTATCAGCGAAAATACGTTGGGTCTAATTATATTGATGTGCAGCGTAAGGCATTTCTGAGTTTAGTCTAAGATAGTAAGTCCGTATCAGAATATGAGGCGGAATTTTTAAGACTGAGCCGGTATGCTGGAGGTATCGTGGTTTCGGAACACAAGCGATGTGTCCGGTTCGAGGATGGTTTGAGGGACGAGCTGAGATTGCTGATTGCTCCACATCAGGAGCGAGAATTTGCTGCGTTGGTTGAAAAGGCTAAGATAGCCGAAGGAATAAAGGCATCTGGAAGGCAGAACTACGACCGGAATAAGCATAAGAGAGGATATGGATCATCCGCGTCAGCCAGTAATTCTCAAAAGAGGGCTAGGCAAAGTGGGCGAATCGATGCAGGAGGCACATATCGCTAATCGAGGACCAAAGACATGTAAACCGATGTGGGAAATATCATTGGGACGAATATTGGACCGGAGGGAAAGGATGTTTTGAGTGTGGCTCGCTGGATCATCGTGTGAGAGACTGTCCACGTAAGCTAGCCAGGAACCAATCTGAAGGTCAAGGTCGTGCTCAGTTCAGAACGGAGGGGCCGCCACCGCAGAGAGGTCGTGGTAATGGTAGAGGAAGTAATGGTTCTGGTCGAGGCCGCGGAGCATCTGGCAGAAGTGTTGGCAACATTGAGGCAAGGCAGCCTGGTTTGGTGTATGCAGCGAGACGTCGAGAGGAGGGCGACGCACCGGACGTCATAACCGGTACGTTCTTAATCTTTGGTGTGCCATATACTGCTTTGATAGATGTGGGTTCGACACATTCGTATGTTGCTAGTAGCATTGTAGAGACCATGAACTTAGACTCTGAGACTGCTTCTAGGAAGATGACCGTACTTAGCCCTCTAGGTCACTCTGTAGAAGTAAATAAGCTGTATAGAGATGTACCCCTAGAACTCCAAGGGGTAGTGTTCGTAGCTGATCTGATGGAACTGCCATTTGGGGAGTTTGATCTGATTCTTGGGATGGACTGGTTGGTCAAGTACCAAGCAAGTTTGGATTACGCTGCTAAGCGCATGGTTTTGAAGACAGTTGAAGGTAAAGAAGTGGTCATGATAGGTAATAGAAGAGATTATCTATCCAACGTGGTATCTGCGTTGAAAACTGTGAAGTTGGTCAGGAAGGGCTGTGAGGCATTTGTGGTCCATGTGCGTGCGTTGGAGGCTAAGGAGTCTACTGTAGGGAATGTTCGAACGGTAAAGGAATATGCGGACGTATTTCCAGAAGAACTTCTGGGACTGCCTCCGGATCGTGAAGTTGAATTTGGTATAGATCTGTTACCCGGAACTGTGCCAGTTTCTATTGCTCCGTATAGGATGGCATCGAAGGAATTAGTGGAATTAAAGGCTCAGATTCAGGAGTTGTTGGATCGAGGTTTCATTCAACCAAGTGTTTCACCATGGGGAGCGCCAGTACTTTTTGTCAAGAAGAAGGATGGTACGATGCAGATGTATATATATTACCGCCAGTTGAATAAGCTGACGATCAAAAACAAGTATCCTTTGCCGAGGATAGATGACTTGTTTGATCAGCTTCAGGGGGCAGCTGTTTTCTCCAAGATTGATTTAAGGTCTGGATATCATCAGCTAAAGGTGAAAGAGGCTGATATCCATAAGACGGCATTTCGTACTCGATACGGGCTTTACGAATTTTTGGTGATGCCGTTTGGGTTGACTAACGCACCGGCAGCATTCATGGATATGATGAATCGAGTATTCCAGCAGTTTTTGGATCAGTTTCTTGTGGTATTTATAAACGATATTTTGGTATACTCAAAGTCAGAGGAGGAGCATGATGCACATTTGCGAGTAGTGTTGCAGATTCTGAGGGAAAAGCAGCTGTATGCCAAATTTAGTAAGTGCGAGTTCTGGCTTAGGGAGGTGACTTTCTTGGGTCACGTAGTATCAGCTGAGAGGATTAGAGTGGATCCTCGGAAAATTGAGGCAGTGTTGGATTGGAAGCCGCCTAAGTCAGTGGCTGAGATTCGGAGTTTTCTAGGTTTGGCGGGGTATTACCGAAGATTTGTGGAAGGATTTTCTTTGATCGCCGCACCTATGACCAAGTTATTGAGGAAAAGAGTTCCATTTGTGTAGACCGAGAAGCAGCAAGGAAGTTTCGACAAGTTGAAGAAGATTCTGACGGAAGCTCCGATTTTGATTCAACCCGAGGCAGGCAAGGAATTCACGGTTTACTGTGATGCATCACATACTGGTTTGGGATGTGTACTGATGCAAGAAGGGAAGGTAGTGGCTTATGCATCTCGACTGTTGAGACCACATGAAGTTAATTATCCAGCGCATGACTTGGAATTAGCTGCAGTGGTTTTTGCTTTGAAGATTTGGAGACACTATTTGTATGGAGAGAAGTCGATAGTCTACACGAATCACAAGAGTCTTAAGTATCTTTTGACTCAGAAGGATTTGAACTTGAGGCAGCGTAGATGGATTGAGTTGTTGAAGGACTACGACTGTTCGATTGAGTATCATCCGGGCAAGGCTAACGTGGTGGAAGACGCGTTGAGCCGTAAGGTTGTATCTGACTTAAGATCGATGTTTGCTCATCTTAGCTTATATGACGATGGGAGTCTTATGGCTGAATTGCAAGTCAAGTCGACTTGGTTAGAGCAAATCAAGGATAAACAGTTAGTGGATGATGGTTTGAATGATCGGAGGTTGCGGGTTCAGAATGGAGGTTTAGAGGATTATAGTTTGTCCAGTGATGGAGTATTGTGTTTTAAAGGGAGAGCTTGTATGCCGAAGGATGTTGAATTGAGACAAAGGATTCTTCGGGATGCACATAGCAACCCATACGCTATGCATCCTAGAGGTAGCAAGATGTATCGGGATTTAAGAGAGCAGTTTTGTTGGCCAGGTCTGAAGCGGGAGGTAACTGAGTTTGTGGGTAAATGTCTGACGTGTCAGCAAGTCAAAGTGAACATCGATTCTGCCATCATCACAGGTTATTTCACCGGTGAAGATTCCACGATGGAAGTGAGAAAGGATCACTATAGACTTTGTCAGTGGATTACCCCTTACGCCAAGTAAGAAGGATTCAGTTTGGGTGATTGTGGATCGTCTGACTAAGTCAGCTCATTTTATTCCGATAAGGGTGGATTACTCGCTTCAGAAGTTAGCTAAGTTGTATGTGACGGAGATAGTGAGGTTGCACGGTGTACCAGTGTCGATTATCTCAGACAGAGATCCTAGATTTACGTCGAGGTTTTGAAGAGCTTTACATCAGGCTTTGGGTACGCGATTGGATTTTGATACATCGCATTTCATCCACATCGGCCCGACGGCAATGAAAAAGGGTTATCTGATTTTAGAGGATATGTTGAGAGGATGTGTTTTGGACTTCAGAGGCAGCTGGGAAGAGTTTATACCATTAGCTGAGTTCGCATACAACAACAGTTATCAGGTAAGCATTAAGATGGCACCATATGAGGCGTTGTATGGTAGGAGGTACCGCACACCTACATGCTGGACAGAGTTGGGTGAGCGTCAGATGTTAGGACCAGAGTTGGTTGCAGAGACTGAGGATAAGGTTAAGATGATTCAGCTCGCTCAAGCAAGCAAGCCGGATAGGCGTAAGTCATATGCCGATCTCAAGCGGAGGGATATAGAGTTTGCTGTGGGTGACAAAGTTTTTCTGAAGGTCTCGCCATGGAAGAAAGTGTTAAGATTTGGGAAAAAAGGGAAGTTAAGTTCAAGGTTTATTGGGTCGTATAAGGTGTTGAGACGAGTGGGACCAGTAGCTTATCAGCTCGAGTTGCCATCAGAGCTGAGTCAGATTCATATGTGTTCCATGTCTCCATGCTTAGACGCTATCGTTCTAATCCATCGCATGTCATGGCAGTAGAGGAAATAGAGGTGAGTCCAGATCTGACGGTGGAAGAGGAACCTGTGCAGATTCTAGATCGAGACGTAAAAGTTTTGCGCAAGAAGTCAGTTCCTTTAGTGAAGGTTTTATGGCGGAATCATGGCATAGAAGAAGCTACGTGGGAACCAGAGGATGCGATGAGGCAGCAGTATCCTCAACTCTTTTGATCAGGTAATTTCGAGGACGAAATTTTCTTAAGGGGGTAGAATTGTAATATCCTAAAAATATTAGAGCATCATGTTGTTACTTGTGTTAGCTTGGATATGATTGTTATTGTGTGCTTAGTATATTTGTGTGTAGGCTTGGAAATATTAGCTAAGCTAGAATAATTTTTAGTATGGAAAATTTAGTGAAGTGGATTAAGTGAGCTTGACACTTAAGTTAATTTAAGTGTTAAATTAAAGCACATGAGGAGTTAGTGGCATAGTGGATAAGGAGCTTGAAAGGTTGCTTGAGGGAAGTGGTTCGAGTAGCATGGAAAGCATATTGAGGATTTTATTTTTATGCATCCTAACATTAAGTGTTGGCTAAGTTCAAATTATGGAAGGTTGGACTTTCAAATTTTTGGTAAGTTGAATATTGGTTTAGGAAAGTTTATACTTTGGGAAAGGAATTTTAAGGTTATGGAAGGATGGGGGGACATAAGGCTTGGATTAAGGAAGATGTTTTGGAAACTATTCCAAGGCCTTTAGTGCATGTATGTGGATGGCATGTATGGCTAGGGGGGTGGCCGAATATTGATAGGAGGTTTGGGGGAGGATATTTGGCCAACTTTAGCACTTGTGCACCTTTTGGCATATTTTTCTCTTCCTCTCCAAACAAATCCCTCTTTGGCCGAATGCACCATAAGCATTTTGTGCAATTTTACTTTTGGTTTTAGCTCTCATTTTGTTTGAACCAAATACTATTTTCTTTCTCTCATTTTTCCTTTTGAAACCGAAAACTCATTTTTACATTTTGTGCACTTTTCTTTTTAAGCAAACTAGGTGCTTGGCCGAACCTTTTCTCCCATCTCTCTCTTTTCTTCTTTTGATATTTGCTCAACCACATTTCCTTTTTCTTTCATTTGGCCGAACCTCTTTCTTCCCCAAACTCACTTTTCTTTTCTTCCATTGTTGCTAAAACTGAATCCTCTCTCTCTCATTTTTATTCTCTTTTCTACTCACATACTTCCTTACTTTTTATACACATATCTTTCTTTCTTTCATAACCAATTTCCGAAACTTTCCCACTCCCTTTTGATTTGTCTTGGCCGAATATCATCAAGGGTAGGCATTCATTTTGGGTTTTCTTCAATCGGTTTTGGAAAAGGGTAAGTGTTCATGGCCGTTTTTCCTTCATTTCTTTCTCTTTTCTATGCCGTTTTCTTATGAACAAAGGCCGAACCTATGGGCATTTGTTGCAAGGTTCTAACCATTTTTAGGAACCGATTATTCTTTTAGGCTCCTCGGGACGTTGGAAGCAATCATCTAAGCCTCGTTTCTTTGTCAATCGTTTTGGGTAAGCTTTTAGGTAAGACTTGGTATTTCAAGTGATAACTCATTGGGATTTAATTCTAATTAGGTGCAGGTTTCACACGGCCAAGACACACGCCCTTGTTCTAGGCCACACGGCTGAGGCACACGCCCGTGTCTCTACCCGTATGCTCAATTTTGAGCATTCTGCTTCTCAAAATTTATGTGCAGAGGACACACGGCCTAACTATATGCCCATGTTACCAGGCCGTGTATCACACACGGTCTAGACACACTCCCATGTGTCTACCTGTGTGGACAATATGAAGCCATTTCTAGCTTCATTTCTCACCCAAAATTTCGCCCAAAACCTGCACTTGAAACACACACCCAATACCAACCAATTCAAGCATTCGAAATAAGCAATTCCATCATTCAACATGGCATATAATTTCAAACACAAGTGTCTATAAACTTACCTTGGTTTAACTTATGCAATAACAACATTAAACCACATATACTCAATATAACACATGTGTATTTATATATCAAAATAATCTACTTAGTCATACCAAAATGAACCATTACTAGCCATTCCAATGGCTAGATTACAAAACATCATTTTCAAGCCATTATTGACTAAGTTGTTCTATACATGCCATTATACCAAAATGATCTCTACTAAGTATACCCAAAATGCTAGTTGATAGTGTGACGATGCTTCAATGATCTTTCAACCTTCACGAGCTTCCGAGCACTATAAAACAAGGGAAAAATAAACGGAGTAAGCATTATATGCTTAGTAAGTTCGTATAACGGAAACTAAACTTACCAATCCTGTTATTAAATTTAAGCACACAACATCATGTTTTCCATCCATTAGCAAAATTTCCCAAGCACATGCCTTCAATCAAACATGTTAGTCACAACACTTACAAACATGTCAAGTAAAAATAGATGAGCTCATCATGCAATGCTCTTTCAAGTCATTAACATTACATCTCAAGATTTTCATGCCAAGTCAAAGAATACATGTCCATTGAATCATTGAATCTGATGGGTGCTCAAGTAATACACTCAAAGTGTACAGTTCTGTAATCTGTCAATTTCTTATTCGAGGGTACCCCCTAGGGCACTTAACCAAGGAACACACTCTTGAGCCACAAATCGTGTAACAGGATTACCAGTCCAAGCTAAATCCTTTATATAACATAAGCTCGAGAGAGCTCGATTAGGATTATCAGTCCAGGCTAAACCCTAATCTTAATGCATACTCGAGAGGTATTATATTAGGATTACCCATCCGGGCTAAATCCTTTATATAAAAAGGTCAATGGGATTACTCGTCCGAGCTAAATCTTGTTCGCAACAAATGCAGAACCTTATTAGTTTCGGGAAAGCACATATAATTATTGGAATTCAACATTCAATAAGGCTAACCCCTTTATTACCATTTCAAGCATGTAGCAATTTTTCCATCATAGCATACAAGTGAAGCACATTAACATAAATCACATTACATACAAACACAACATTCAAATAACATAACATGTCCGATTAAGTTACACGAACTTACCTCGACACTTGTTCGCGTTAGTAATCTACTAATCTGAAATCTTTCCTTTTCCTCGATCTAGCCTCGAGTTTGTGTTTTTCGGATCTATATAAATAACTTTAATCATCAATTTTTCATTTTTCATACTCATAGGGACTCAATTTACAACCTAGGAAAAATTACTGTTTTGCCCCTAACTTTTACATAAATTTCGATTTCATCCCTAGGCTCGGAAAATGAAACTTGTGCAAATTACTCCCTATTTCAAGCCTAACCAAAGCCCATTACAAAATTTACAGCACATGTATACATAAAATTTCATAATTTTTCCTTCAATTTCACAAGTTTACATTTTAGTCCATAAATCAAGTTTCCATCAAAAATCACTTTGTAAAAGTTGTTTATCTATCAATAATCTTTCATTTTCTACCATAAATTCCTAATTTCTAGCATATACATCCACGAACCATTTTCTAAACCTTGATAACTTTTCAAATTAATCCCCTAAATAGAGGGATTAAGCTATCCCGATTTCAAAAATATCAAAATTAGTAAAAACGGGACAAGGAAACTTACTCAATTAGGCCTTGAAAGTTTCTCCTCTCTCTCCTACGGTTTCCATAGAATTTTAGGTTGAATATGACAATAATAAGATGACATTTTCTTTTATCATCTTTTTATTAATTAAATTTTTACTATTTCCAATTTAGTCCTTGACCTTTTTCCAAAATTCCATGAATGAGTCATCATGAAAAATCTACATACTTTTCTTAATGGTCTAATTACCATATAAGGACCTCTAGTTTTGAATTCCATAGCTATTTGATCCTTATAGCTACTAGAACTTAACTTTCGCATTTTATGCAATTAGTCCTTCTCGTAATTAGGCACTAAATCGATAAAATTTTTGTGTCGAATTTTTCACACGACATATCTATCATATTAAAGACCATATAATAAAATAAAAATAAATTATATTTTGGGTCGGATTTGTGGTCCCGAAATTATTGTTCCGACTTCACTGAAAAATAGGCTGTTACAATTTTCGTGTAAGATAGTTGATATTTTTTCTTGTAAAAGCAAATTACACCTCTTCTGAATATGTTGGGTCAATGACCTTATCCAAACACATTCTTGGCTTACCTCTTGCATTGCAATTATTTCTGCATGATTTAAAGAGGCGACAACTAATGTCTACTTTGTTGAACGCCGTGATATGATAGTACCTCCACATGTAAATAAATATCCCGTTTAAGATCGACCTTTATGTAAATATGATAAATATTTAACATCAGTATAGCTAACTAATAGGGATTTTAAACCATTTGAATAAAATAACCCCATATCAATGGTCAATTTGAGATATCTAAATATATGTTTAATTCTATTCCAATGTCAACATGTTGGAGAAGAACTAAATCTTGCTAACAAGTTTATGGAAAAAGTTATATCAGGTCTTGTGTTATTTGCAAGATACATCAATACCCCTATGAAACTTAGATATGATACTTTAGGACGAAGAAATTCTTCATCATCCCCACAAGAATGAAATTGATGTTTATTCACATCTAACGATCGTACAACCATTGAGGTACTCAATGGAAGTACTTTATCCATGTAAATTTTTTTAAAAATCTTTTATCTCAAATTCCTTTTTAAACAATTTACTACATTTTGTTTTTTTGGTCAAGTTTTGAAGTTTAGTTTGGTCATGTACATGGTGCTTTGGTGCTGATTCAGCTAATCAGTCAGCTTATCAACGTGTACAAGTAATTTTTTACAAGTTTCAAGTTTACTTAGTGGTAGTAGTTAGTGTTTGGTAAGTTGATTGAATTAAAAACTTGTGATGCTTTGTTGAATGAAATGAAATCTGTTTTTTTTCTTTGATGCTCGTTTTTGTTTCTTAAGTTCTCTAATTTCTTCTTTGATAAACATCAAAAGATTTGCACAAGGCATATGACAATGTTAATTAGGCCTTCCTGGAGAGGGTACTGTTGGATTTTGAGTTACCGATGAGTCTTGTGCAATTGATAAATTTTTTGTATTCTTGTTCAGTTACTCTTTGGAATGATTAGATGTGGGAAGAGTTTACACATCAGAGGTGTCTCCAACAAGATATCCCTTATCTCCATACCTTTTTATTTTGGTCATGAAAAATTTATCCCATATGATTCCTGAATGGGAAGAATCTGGGATTTAGAAACCATATAAGTTGTCGCGACATGGATCTACGATTTCTCGTTTATTTTTTGCCGATAATCTATTGTTGTTTGGACAAGTGAAAGTAGACCAGATAGTTATGATTCGAGATTTCTTAAGGGATTTTGGTGAAGCCCCAAGTTTGACTGTGGAATTTGGATAAATCTAAGCTCTTTGTTTCGTCTAATATTTAGAGGGATATGGCCCATTATCTCAGTACGGTGGGGGTATACCTCTAGCTACGAATTTGGAAAGTTGTCTTAGGGTGTCTCTTGTGCATGGGAAGGCTTCGAAAGAGACATATGATAAGCTTGTAGACAATATGATGAACCGGTTAGCTGATTGGAAAGGTAAAGTGCTTTCGATAGTAGGTCAAGTGGTGCTTATACAATCTGCCATTAGTGTCATTCCTTTGCATATTATGCTAACAACTATTAAGTTGATATCTAACTTGTGAACAATTAGATTGATTGAATCGTTATGAGGTGGCTTGATGAATTACATACATAGTCATCTAGTAAATTTGGATCAAGTTTGTCGTTCTAAAATATATGGTGGTCTAGGTTTAAGGAAGGCATGATTGAGCAATTTAGCGATGCTTGCTAAAGCTGGGTGGTGTTTACACTCATGACAAGACTCGTTTAGGTATGATGCTTTTTGTCAAAACTATCTTCAAGAAGTTTCATTTTTAGAGGCAATACCCAAGGTGAACGCATCTTTGTTGAGTTTAAATTAGTATCCAAAGATCAAAACAACAAAACTTGTGTTTGAAAGATGAAAAACAGAAGCAAAAACAGATGTTGGATGATAGAAAAGAGTTGACTAATCTCATTACTTGAATAAGCAATATTACATATACATAAGTAGTTCTATCACATTGAAAGAAAACAAACATAACTTGTGCTAGTATCCAACCTGTAAAATCAGCATAATGATAACCTAAGAAGCTACTAAATCAGCTAAGTACTTGACTAATCCTTAGCAAAACCAACAAAGTTACAATAAAACCAACAAAAAGTCACATGTTACAAAAGTTTAATGACAAAAAATACACAATGGACAGTTGCTTGCTACTGCATTGTTGACAACTTTTAACACTTCTCATTGGCTACAAAGCAGCAAACTCCAATTTCTTTCCTTAAACACTCAAATCTTGTAGTAGCCAATGGCTTGGTCAGAATGTCTACGAGCTGAACCTTCGAGCAGCAATGAATCAAATTGACTTCCTTTGACAATTCTGCCTCCCTTACAAAATGATACTTGATCTTGAAGTGCTTGATCTTGCCATGAAATACAGGATTCTTGGCAATAGCAACAGCTGATTGGTTATCCACTTTGATCTCTGTTGTTTCTTCGTGATCAACATTCAAGTCACTTAAAATCTTCTTAAGCCAAATGGCTTGATTAACAGTAGTAGCAGCTGCAATGTACTCTACCTCTACAGTGGATTGAGCTACTATTTGTTGTTTCTTAGAACTCCAATAAAAAACCCCTAAACCTAGAGTGAAAAAATAGCCCGATGTGCTCTTCATGTTGTCAATTGAGCCTGCCTAGTCGCCATCTGAATAGCCAACCAGTTTCAGCTCCTCAGCCTTCACAAACTTCACTCCATGGCTTAAGGTCCCTTTGACTCTTTTAGCAACTTTAAAATGAGCAACATTGCTGCAATGCATAAACCTCGATAGAAGATTGACTGCATACATGATATCTGGCCTTGCTGCTGTCAAGTAGAGCAGGCAACCAACTAGACTTCTATAGCTCTTCTCATCCACTCGTTCATGGTCACTATTGCTGGAGAGTTTTTCTCTTTGAGCCATAGGAATGCTAGCAGGTTTGCTGTTTGCCATGCAAAACTTGCTTAAAATTTTTGAAGCATAAGCTTATTGGCTTATGAAGATGCCATGTTCATTCTGTTTTACTTCCATACCAAGAAAGTAGGTCATCAATCCTAGATCAGTCATCTCAAAAACATCTTGCATCTACTTCATGAATTCTTCAATCAATTCACTCCTACAACCAGTAACCAACAAATTATCCACATAAAATGACGCAACCATTAATGTTTCTTTCTCAAGTTTCTTCACATAGAGTGTAGGCTCACTAGTGCTCTTTTCAAACCCTAGCCTTGACAAGTAGGCATCAATTCTATCATACCAGGGCCTTGGAGCCTATTTTAGGCCATATAAAGCTTTCTTAAGCTTGTAAACCTTGTGCTCTTCACTGAGAACTTTGAATCCATCTGGCTGCTCAACAAAGATCTCTTCCTTGAGAAATCCATTCAAGAAAGCTAATTTAACATCCAGCTGGTGCACTTTCCACAGTTTTTGAGCAGCTAAGGCAAATAACAGCCTTATGGTGTCCAACCTTGCAATTGGTGCAAAGGTTTCAGAGAAATCAATACCATGCTGTTGACTATACCCTTTCATAACCAGCCTTACTTTGTGTTTGTTTAGTGACCCATCTACATTGTTCTTGGTCCTGAACACCCATTTCACACCAATAACTTTTCTGTTTGTTGGCCGATCAACCAGCTCCCATGTGTTATTTTTGTGAATCATTTTCTTTTCTTCCTCCATTGCTTCTTTCCAACAATCCTCCTTTACAGCCTTATCAAAGTTGAAAGGCTAAAAAATAGTCATATCACATCTTTTTATAGATGTCCATAATAGTCCTTGTACCTCTAATAGGTACATCATCATATCCATCATCAATTTTAGCTTCATTCTCAACATGCTGTAGGTCAAGATCTTGCTGGTCTTACTCAGACAGACTTGCATCTGTTCCATCCTATTTCCAACAGCTGCCCTTATTGAATTTCACATCTCTGCTCACAATAATCCTTTTAGTGGATGGATTAAAGACCATATAGCCTTTCTTTATGCTACTATAGCCAACAAAGACTCTAGGCTTGGACCTCTTTTCTAGCTTGGTTCTCTTTTCAGCTGGCACAAGTGTGTAGCATATGCAACCAAACACCTTCAAGTGTGAGACAGTTGGTTTGTGTCCAAACCTAGCTTTAAATGGTGTTTTCCCTTTGACTGCATTTGTTGGCAGTCTATTAAGCAAATACACAGAGGTATTTACTGCTTCAGCCCAAAAAATGTTAGGAATTTTCCCTTCAAACAGTAAACATCTGGCCATATTGAGAACAATTTTGTTCTTTCTCTCACAAATACCATTTTGCTGTGGTATGTAAATGGTGGTTAGTTGATGCTGAATTCCAACTTCATCACAGATCTTCTAAAACTTTTGAGACACATACTTAGTCCCATTATCTGACCTCAATAACTTCAGCTTACAACTTGCTTGATTTTCAACTAAGGCCTTAAACTTGCAAAAGAAATCAGCCACATCTGACTTTTGTTTCAAAAAACTCACCTAACAGAATCTGGTGCAATCATCAATAAACAATACAAAATATCTGCTGCCATTTAAAGAGGAGGTTTTCATGGGTCCACAAATATTAGTATGGACTATTAGAGCCTCTCTTGAGATCTCCAAGCTTTGTTAACAGGAAAAGATAATCTAGTTTGTTTGCTAAGCTGACAGACCTCACATACATCAGTTTTAGGTTCGATCTTGGACATGTCTTCAACTAGGCTCATCTTATGCAGTAAACTAAGTGACTTATAGTTCACATGCCCTCATCTCTTATGCCACAAACATGATTTATCATTTAGAGCAGTATATGCCTTGACTTTTAACTGATTCACATTTAAAGTGAAGGATCTGTCATACATAGCTGCTGCTATTAGCTCTTGGCCAAAGAGATCCTTAATCACACAAGTTTTCCCTTAAAAAATAAGAGAGTAACTTTTCTAACAACTGACCAACACTAAGTAAATTCTGGTCAATATTAGGTACAAAAAGAACTTCTAAAATTGTTTTGTTACATGATTGAGTGTAGATCACAGCCTTGCTTTTGCCTTTAGCCTCAATGAACTAGCCATTCCCAATTCTGACTTTGGACACAAAATTGGTGTCTAACTCCCTAAACATGCCTTTATTTGATGCCATGTGATGAGTGCAACCACTGTTAATCAGCCAATTCTTTCTGACTTTGCTCGAACTTGCAAAACAAGAAGTAGAAAAAACGTGCTCCTCTTGAGCTTGAATATCCTCAATAGCTTGAGCTTGATTTTGCTGCTGTGGTTGTATTTTTGCCTTGTTTTTGCAAACTTTTTCAATGTGGCCAAGTTATTTGCAGCTTCTACATTGAATGTCAGGCCTATACCAGTAATACTTTTCTAAATAAGTGGACTTCTTGCGGTGAGTGCATGGTGGAAACTTCTTTTTTGCAGCATTCTTCTTTCCATTTTCTTTCTTTTCTTACCAAGGCTTATTGCCCTTGTAGCTTGAGCTCGAGCTTGAGCTTTCTTTGCTTCTATCCTGAAAAGCTCCTTCAGAATGCTCCTTTATCCTGTTTGCTATTATCTGCTCTTGTGCATAGAGAGCATTTATCAACTCTATCAAGGATATAGCTGATAGGTCTCCAGAGTCCTCTAAGAAAGAAAATTTTGACTCATACTTCTCTAGAAGAGTTGTAATGACCTTTTCAACTATTTTTTTATCACTAAAATCATCCCCAAGAAGCCTGATATTGTTGACTGTAGCCATAATCCTGTCAGGATATTGCTTGATGGTTTCAGACTCTTTCATCTTCAAATTTTCGAAGTCCCTCCTCAGGTTGATCAACTGTTGCTGCCTGGTTTTGTCCGACCCTTGAAACTCTTCCTTGAGTTTGTCCCAGGCCTACTTTAGAGTGTTACAAGCCATTATCCTTATGAAGATCACATCTGAAACTCCATTTTGAAGGCATGACATGGCCATATACTTTTTGGTACAGTCCTCATTGTGTTGCCTAATTTGAGCTATAGTTGGATTAGCTCTCAAAGGTGGTGGCTTTGTGTCAACTTGAACAACACTCCACAGATCATGAGCCTGCAAATATGTTTTCATTTTCACAGCCCAACTGTTGTAGTTTTCTCTAGCAAAAATAGGTGGTGGTGAGAAACTCATTCTTTTGCAACAACTAAACAAACCAACAAAGACAGCTTCTGTTTCTATTTTTTCAAGTACGAATCACTCAAAGAACAACACACAACAAAAGGCCCTCAAAGATGACAGGCTCTTGATACCATTTGTTGAGTTTAAATCAGTATCCAAAGATCAAAACAACAAAAACTTGTGTTTGAAAAATGAAAAACAGAAACAAAAACGGATGTTGGATGATAGAAAAGAGTTGACTAATCTCATTACTTGAATAAGCAACATTACATGTACATAAGTAGTTCTATTACACTGAAAGAAAACAAACATAACTTGTGCTAGTATCCAAGCTGTAAAATTAGCATAATGATAACCTAAGAAGATACTAAATCAGCTGAGTACTTGACTAATCCTTAGCAGAACAAAAGTTACAATCAAACCAACAAAAAGTCACATGTTACAAAAGTTTAATGACCAAAAATACATAATGGACATTTGCTTACTGCTGCATTGTTGACAACTTTAAACAATCTTCAGTTTGGAAGGGGTTGCTCAAGACAAGGAACATTATATAGTGGGGTATTAAATGGCGAGTTGTCGATGGTACTCAGATAAGATTGTGGGACGATTGGTGGGTGGTTACGGCGCCACTAAATAGAACTATGCAATGGGTGGATGGGTTATGGCCTGATGCTATGGTTGCTTCAATTATGGGGTTTGAAGGTATGTGAATTGTTGGCACGGTTCTCCCTGAGCTATCGGAGGATGTTAGGTTGGCCATTAGAGTTATCCCTCTTTCATATTCTCATGGCTCGGAGGTTCATGATACTTGCTATTGGGGATTGTAGAGTTTTGGTAAGTTCTCTGTTTCATCTATTTATTTCATACTGGAGAATGAAGCAAATACGCATCTTCGCTCTTGGAATTTGGAATGGATTTGGCAATTGCAGTGCTTGAAAGAGGTTCTTTTCTTTATTTAGCTTGTGGCTTTGGATCGATTGAATTCAAATCAGGTATGATATAGGAAGAATATGACAACAAGTACGTCTTGTATTGAGTGTGAGATTGATGTTGAGTCCACGGAACATATTTTACGAACTTCTTGTTTTGCCAAAGAGGTATGAAAAGCTTTGCAAATAGAAAATGTCCGAGATGGTTTCTTTAATATCCATGCTTGACAATGGTTGGAACTAAATTGCCACTCCATAATTTTTTTTGAATTTTTTACTTCCATGAGGAACACTCTTTTCAATGATAATATGGGGATTGTGGAAGCGTCAAAATGTTCGTATTTTTAAAGGAGTAGGGGATGTAACATTGTGAGTTCTGGAATATGCAAGGGTCTTCGCAAATGATATTAACTGAGCCCATTTGACTTTGGCTACAAGGACCCATCGTAGACAACGCTGGGTTGCATGGCAATGTCCTTCGATTGATTGTTATATTTTGAACACAGATTGGGCGAAGCGATCTTGTTCGAGCATGGCAATGACTTGTGGGTTGTTGCGTAACTCGGCTGGTGGTTGGATACATGGTTTCATGTTAAGAATCGAAAGAACGAACAACTTGTAAGCGAAATTATGGGTGGTTCGAGAGGGATTGCGGATTGTTAAGGAGTTGAGGGTGCCCCGTTTGATCGTTGAGTTAGATACGCTGTGGGTAGTTCAACTATTGTCTTGACCTTATGATTGTAAGCGTTTATTAAATACTTATATTGTTGACTGTTTAGACTTGATATGAGAGGGTTGGGTATTGAAGATTCGACATATCTTACTTGAAGGTAATATTTTATAGATCATTTAGTTAATTTGGCACAGGACGACACAGATGGACTTATCTGTTTGAATAACCCACCAAATAGTATTTCCCCTTATGCAGCGGATGTTCCTAGGCATGAGAGGATTAGATTTTAGTTTTCTTTTTTTATTCTATTTTTCTTTTTGTACCAATAGAATCAATTTTCCGAAAAAAACTCGATATAAAATACAATAAATTAAAAATAAAAATATATCTAAATTTAAATAAAAATAAATCTAAACTAAATTATTACTTAAATAGAAATTGGGTCCTACACAATTAACTATAAAATGTGAAGAAAGTATTAATTATGTGAAATAAATAAAAATAGAAAATTATGGGGATTGAGATATGCTGGGAGAAACCAAGCAAAAAACCTCACAAATCTAAATTCAAAGCACCACCCCCTTTTTAGAAGCCGTGCCGTCTTAGTTGTTACCATACGCTACTTTCAATTCAAACCTCTCTCCTTACTTCATCCGCACTTCATCTCCACCACTTTCACTACTCTCCTTTTAATTTACTTCTTCTCCCTCATTTATCCCTAGGTTAACTAAACCCCATCCACCAAATCTATTTACAAATTCAAGGTTAACAAATTTTTGTGTAAACCCAGTTGAATAAACCAGACTAGCGAAATTCAATTAATTATTAAAAGGTCAATCACATGGGGTTGTACACAAATAAGTAAAGGCTCAAACTTTGTTAAATGGGAAGCTTATATGAGAAGGGAGGAAGATGAGCTAGAAAAACTGCACCATATTCTATTGGCGGAGGCCAAGAAAGCGGTACAAGAATTCAACCTTCTCACCACTCGAGGAACTTTACGTTTTTGAAGCCTTAAAATTGGGATTTTGAGCTCCACTCGTGTGCATATCATCTCACGACTATATCTATTATATAGCAAAATGGTTTATTAAAACTCTTTGGTTTATATTATTGTTGTTCCAAGGTGATACTATTCGTATTAACTTTTTCTTTACTTCGATGCTTGAGTCATATCTCAATCATTTATTTGTACCATTTGATAGAGATAAATGGGACTGACAAGTGACAGTGCATGTTTGTGTTTGCAGTGATATTGACCTCGGTTGGTTTTACAAAGTTTTCATCTCAGTTCCTTTAGTTTCCTATGAACAATTAACAATGGAAGGTTCAAGTTCTAAGGATAGTTCAGTAGCTTCGAGTCCTTTTTCTTCACCCAATGTCAGTGCCCTGCTCAAGATTAAGATCATTTCATGGTAAGAACATAAATGGCTTTCCAGTTCCATGTTTGTATTTCTGCTGAAAGCACTTATGTTTTCGGTTTTTGACCATTTCAGGTGCCAAGAAACTGGACTTCCTGTTTCAATTCGTGTTCGAGTAGGCGAAAGAACCTTCAGCCTGCATAAGGTATAGCCCAAAACCATAGATGCAATCAAAATTTCAAATTCAATTAGTTTCTATACAACTTATATTGATGCTGTTTGCTATGTGTTTTGCCAGCATCCATTGTTTTCAAAGAGTGGATACTTTCAGAAGAGATTGACTGAATCGAATGAGCTTGAGTTGCCACAAGATTTCCCTGGAGGACCTGAAACATTCGAGATGATTATATTGTTCATCTACGGCTCCACCACATTGGTTGACCCTTTTAATGTGGCGGCCCTGAGGTGTGCAGCCGAGTTTCTTGAAATGACAGAAGAGTACTGCACCGGCAACCTCTGCGAGCGGTTCGATCTCTATTTGAACCAAGTGGTGTTGCAGAGTTGGGATGACACATTGATTGTTCTCCAGAAATGTCAAATGTTGCTCCCCTGGTCCGAGGAGCTGTTAATCGTGAGCCGGTGCATCGAGTCCTTGGCCTTTATGGCCTGCATGGAGATTCTTGATCCAGAGAGGAGAAGGGACAAACCAGTTGTTACATTGGAAGCATTGACTGGTGAGGCTTGGAACAGTGAAACAGTGAAAGCAATAGCAAGCAAGGACTTATGGATCAAGGATCTCATAGCCCTACCATTTGGATTCTTCAAAAGGATAATTGGGTCCTTAAGAAGGCAAGGAATGAAAGAAAAATATGTGACTCCCATCATTGTTTTCTATGCAAATAAATGGGTACTCTCCAAGAAGACTCACCAATACTGGGAGAACTCAGGTGAGAAAATTGCAGACAGTGACTCAGACAACAAGGTTTCTGCTATTTTACAAAGGATTCTTGATTTACTGCCAATTGGGGAGAAGGCCAGTAGGGCCATTCCTGTTGGATTCTACTTTGCAATGCTTTCTAGATCCTTAGAATTTGGTTTAACAAGTGACAGACAAGTGAAATTGCAAGACCAGATAGCAACTATGTTACACTTTGCCCAGGTGGAAGATTTCCTCCTCCCACAGATTGGAACAGAGTCCATTTCATCAAGCAAGGAATTGGCTACTATGAAGACCATATTTTCAACTTTTGCATCGTTTAACATGGAGAACAACCCTTCTCCTTCAGCAAGCAACTCCATTGTTGCAGAATTATGGGACACATACCTCTCCCATATGGCTTCTGATCCACAAATGGACCCTAATAAGTTCATGGAACTCCTCGAGTTATTACCCATATCTTACCGTCAGACACATGATCAGCTTTATAGAGCAATGAATAGCTACCTACAGGTAAGTTTTTTAAACAATTTTCGTTTATTCATGTCGTGTTTAAAATCGAGCTAAACCCCCCTCCAACTGTTGGTCAGGCACATAGAGATATAACACAAGAAGAGAAGGGATCAGTCTGCAAATACCTAAACTGCCAAAAACTTTCACAAAAGGCATGCATTGAAGCAGTTCAAAATGAGCTGATGCCACTGCGACTGATAGTCCAGGCTCTCTTCGTTCAACAGCTAAACACCCACCAAGCATTTAAAGAATGCTCCGACTCATTGAGGTTCACAGGTCAGTTCTCCGGCAGCCTGTCGAGCTCAAGATGTCCGAACTCCAGACCCTTAAACCTGGAAGAAAGTCCATACAAGGACGCAGTAGAGTCGACAAACAGCAAACCTTTGAGCTTGTTCCTACAAGATGACCTTCCAGCAATGGAGAGGAACTATGAATCAACGAGCTTTAGGCTACAGAACCTTGAACAAGAGCTAATGTCATTGAAGAAGAGCCTTCAATGGCATGAAATGTCGAAGAAAACAAATTCCAATCCCAACAAATCGCAGTGTATCAAACCGTATGCATTAGAAAGAAGATCGGGGAGCAAGAGAAAGAATACTCTGGGAGAAGTAACGAGTTGCATAGGCTCTGTAAATTTTTCTTCGCAAAGGAAATATGCTAGTAGGTTGATTAAGGTCTTTCGTCGATTGTCGTTGTTTGGGATTAGAAAATCAAAGAGAAAGACGGGAGCTAGTGGCCTGTGGGCTAAGTCAATCTAGCAGATTAAAATTTATGAAAAACAAAAAATCCACAAATGCAATGAAAAACATTTTAAGGCAGGGCCAGTAGATTGTAGTGTTAATTTGATGGTAAGCACAAAAATTGACCCACGGTTGATTTCTCATTCCGCATGTAAAATATTTTACGGAAAATATTATTATTTATATTTTTATATGTTTATTTTACAAAAAAGTAGTTTAATTAACCTAAATTGACTTACAGATCAATGTAAAATAAGTTATTTTTTTGGTAAAATGACTTATTTTTTTGTAAAGTGTAAGTCATTTTAAGAAAAATAAAAGTGTAAGTCATTTTCCGAAAAATAACTCCTCTATAGATAATTTTATTTTTATATAAAAATTAACTTAAATCAAACTTAATATTATTATATTGATAATAAATTTTATTTTTTAAAATATTAATATAAAATATTATATTTTTCAATATTACTAAACATACATATTTAATTATTTATATTTATTAAATTATTTAATATTCTAAATATAAATTTTAAAAATAATATTTTTAAATAATATTCTTCACATATTATTGAAAATATTCAATATTAATATTTTAATAATAAATATTTATTACAATTATAAATATATTAATAATAAATGTTTTGTAATATAAAGGTTAAAATATGTCATAAGTCTATGTACTATTCACAAATTTGCAATTTAGTCTTTGTACTTTTATTTTCAAGAATTTAATCTCTCTACTTTTTAGATTTGAAAATCAAGTTTAATTGTTGACATTGTTAAATTTTTTTGATGTCACATTTTTAAATAAAAAATACTCACTTGGTAATCATGTAATTAAAAAATGACGTTGTAATGAAACTGAATCTAATATATTTTTAATACATGCAAAAACAATATAAAATATAAATTTATAGATATAAAATAAACTCAATTAAAAATAAAAAGATAAGAAAATATCAAATATATGTTTGTTTCATTGAAAACAACTTTTATAAAATATTTTTAAGAAATTTGTCAAACAGAAATATTTTACATAGATTCCTCTAAATACCAGAAAATATTAACTTTTCCAAGGAAGTAAGTCATTTTCCAGAAATCATTTTTTGGAAGCCATTTTTAGTGAAACAAACAAACCCTGCGTTATTTTCTTATTAGAACTAAACTTTAAAATTTTGTAAATGTTGAGGTTTAAATTTATTAATGTTTTAAAAGAATTATAATTAAAATTATAGATGTTGAAGGCTAAATTTATTGATTTTTTTTAAGATTTAGGATCAAATTGATAAAATGTGTAAACATTAGAGGGTTAAAATTTTATTAGGCCAAATAAAAGAGCCCACGTTAGCTTTTTGCCTATTTAATTTTGAAAAGTTGAGTGGCTAAGGGTGTGTTTGCTTACTTGTAAAAGCTTTTCCGTAAAAGCTTTTCAGCATTTTCCAACGTTTGGTTGGCTGAAAATGATTTCCCAAGGTAAAACCATTTACAAAACACGGGGAAAACACGGGAAAAGAAGCTTTATTTTGGTAAAATGTCTTGTAGATTTTATTTTGGTATGTCGTTTTCCAAAGTTTTTTCCTTCCCAGTAAACTTACTCTGAAGCCTCTTGGTCTTCCCCCATCCTTGCCACCCTCATCTACTGCTTGCTGTCAACCAGCAGCGGTTTCACAAATACAACCACCCTCATCCCCTTCCCTCGTCGACGCTTTTTGGCAGTAAGGGCTCGAACCTTCTCCACTGATCTGCCAGCGACTCTCTCTGAGGATGCCACGTTCACAGAGGCGTGGACTGTAACACCCCAAACCCGGCCCAAACACCATGACTGGATCTGGTATGTCACTAAGAAAATTTTGGAAAAACATGTCGTATTTTCAAAAAATATTTTTCTAAAGTTTATCTTCTTATTCGAAAGAAATTTAATAGTTGATAGTTTAAATAAAATATGCCTTTATAAATTAAAAACCCAAATTTAAATACATGCATTAGTTCAATAAGAATTTAAATAACTAAAAGTAATTAAAGCCCAAAATAAAACAAAACATAAACTAGTGGCCCATGGCCTTATTACAACGGGATTTAAAATCCATTAATTAAAAATATAAAGTATTAACTTGAGTCTTTTTGCTGGATCCAGATGTTCTTTTGCATGGCCACATTGCGTTCCTCTCCAGCCTGGTCCGAAGTACTAGGTATCACCTGAAAGAACCCTCCTGCACCACTAGATTTTGGCCTTAGGCCCATAAAACAGATTAATAATTTCATTTATAAAAAAAATAACAAATAATATGCAAGGCCCAACCCATTTGCCTAGGTTTCCATCCGCTACACGCCCCCGTACCAGCCATTCACCCCATTGGAGATTTCTACAATCGACCTACACGCTACACGCCAAAATGGCAGTCATGCTGCTCATCAACATATTATGACCGAAGCCCTTATAACAGATCTATACGATTGACTCCACTAAAGTTCCCTTCAGATTTCGACACAAGTAGGCACCACAGAAGCAATTCGGCAATCACAGGAGATGAGATTTAGGGATTTCGGCTTTTAGGAAAATCCCAAAAAAAGTATGAACAAGAGAAGGCTGATGTGTCTTTGGCTTTTAAAAATACTTGAGTGAAGAGTTTCGGTTTCTGACAGGAAAAGAGAAGAAGAAAAGAAAACAAGGAAGAGACTTGAAGATTTCAGCTAGGAAGGAAAAAGAATGGAAAGAGTTTCAGCTTTTGAATCAAAGTGAAGATGAGGATTAGGCTTAGAGATTTCGGCTTTTGCAGAGAATGAAGAAGAAGATGGAACTTTAGGAGTTTTCGGCTTTTACTTAGAGAAGAAGAAAAAAGAATGAGAGAAAAACCCAAATGCCGAAATTGAAGAGACATTCCTCCTATTTATAGAAATTTCGACACTTACCAAACCTTGCAGATAAATCCTATCTTTTCTCCTTTATCTTGATCTACTAGCTCATCTAAAAGAGACTTAATTATCTCTAACTCCTCCCTCCTTTATCAGCTTATTATCCACATATTTTAAATATTAAAACCCCTAAATTTTAGCCTTGTTGCCATCCACTCCACCTAATCCTAATGCCCAAAATTTAGGTAACTTAAATTAAAAGAATTGGGCTCCATGAAACTTAAATTTGGGCCCCTTACTCCCTTGTGTGGCGTCACCTCCTAAGATTGGGCCACAAGCCCACTTTGGTATTTTAAACATAGATACTACCTTTTAAACCCTATAATGTCCAAACAGATAATTTTAATCAAGGCCTTTACCTAATTCTGAGCCCAATTTAGACTCTTATTACTTAAATTAACACATTAAACATATCCACCCATTAAACGCATAGGCCAAAAATTCAGGATGTTACATGGACTAAAGTGATCCCTAATATGGACCCTCCTAAAACTCCTCTCTCTTTCATGCAACCTCGTCCTCCTACTCCTTCCTCCATTCCTTCCAAACTCACTGTCAATTTCGTTCTTCCTTGTGCTTCTGAGTTAGCCACCAAAGAGGTAGCATTTGGGTTTTTTTTTTTTTTTTCCTTTTTTTAAATATTTGGGATATTTTGGATTTGTCTTCAATTCTGTTTTCTGGGAGTAGGATTGTGGAATGTATATTTTCATGCTATTCTCCGGTAGAAGGCAAAATGTCAAACCTTTATTGTTTATTTTTGCTGAATTATGTTAGTTGTTTTTTTCGATAGAATGCAATGCCAATTACTTTTATTATGTTCTCTATTTGTAATGGTGATGATCTGTATGGGTCTCTAATTGTACGACGTTACTGTTAATTTCAAACATTTACCCTATACAACTCCTAATGGTGAATTTATCCAATAATGATACCATTCAATTCAATCTTTAAATCGGGTTACAAATTCTGAAACAAAATTAAATTCCCTGAAAGACAAGACAACCAATAGTGGTATTGCACTGCAATTTTAGAGTGTATTCGTATTACCTTTGTTGATTTTCATATTCAAGAACTGATTATAAGATATCTTCTAGGCTTTTAGCTGCAGCTCTTTTATCCCCAAAAAATGTCTGTTTTCATATTTGTTATCTATTTATTGTCAATGCCAATTCTGCTACTCCTTTTAGATGAAAAAGTTAATGGCCATATCAGGCTTATTTTATTGTGAGTTTGTTGGGAATGCACTTAAAAATGCAGTGTCATTGATAACTAGTGTCCTTAAAATCCTTGAGTAGACAAATAGAGAGTGATTGTTGTATTTTGGTATGGGTTTGCCTATGAAAATTTAAATAAACACAAATGGAACATTTTGTTTGCTTGGCTTCCATAATATATATTGGCTTATATTGCTAATGTGTTGTCTCCAAACAAGGATGATGGTGTTGTTGGTGCATTTGGAGATGAGGGTGCTCGCACAGGTTCACCGTTTGAGATGCTTATAGAAACTTGATGGAAAATGCTTGGGAACCAAGGGATAATGCTTGGAATATGATATGGAAAGCATCGTGCAGAACATATTAAGTAATCTCGTGGTTTGCTTTGCGGAAGAGGATCTTTACTAATCCTGAGAGATGTCGTCATCGCTCAAGGAAAGGCCTTTCATGTTCAATTTGTGGGTGTACACAATAATTGGCTAGTCATGCCTTATGTGAGTGTTCTGCTATTAGAAGCATTTGGGAGCAGTTGGTTGTCGCTAGCTTAAAGCATTGGTTTTCCAACTGTAATTTTACTGAGTGGATTTATAGCAATCTCCAAAAGAAGCATGGTTGTAGTTATGACCACCTAGGATGTGTTTTTTTCCATGGTCCGTTAATATGCTTGGAGGAATCGTAGAATGCTTTTTTTTTATGCTAAGTATAAAAATAAGGACATGGTTATTAGTCAAATGGCTCGGGCATTACGGCAACCAATCGAGCTTAATAGACAAGTGAATGGTACAATGAGCCTAATCAAGTGGGAAGCACTTGATGTTCTACTCCACTAGTGTTTATTTATGTTCTACTCTGTGTTTTGGTATGGGTTTGCCTATGAAAATTGAAATAAAAATGCAACTTTTCATGGTGCCTTTGCCAAGCAGGAAAACCGTAGAATGTATGAAGGAAAATAATGGATAATATTGTCTTTTATGAATTAGCTCGTTTATTATCAGTTTGTTGTGTTACTAGGAATATGTTACTCCATTGGTAATTAATAATTTACTAGGATAGGAAGTTTAGAAGTGGAGATGTCTTGATTTGTAGAGTTTAGTTACTGCAAATGTTACAAATATGACACTGTGATTCCAAGATTTTGAGTATTATTGTATGAAAAATGAAGATTCATATAAATCATTGCAATAAATGTAAAAATAATGTAAAATATAAATTTAATAGATATAAAATAAGCTCAATTAAATAATAAAAAAATAATAATGTACAAAATGTACAAGACTTAAATTTATAATTATTCAATCCTTGTTTTTTTTATTTTTTTAACACAATTACAAATAATTTATTTGACTTTGGTTGTTTTCAATTTATGACGGTTAATAATGCAACTTAATAATTGAGTATTATTATATATTTAATTTGATTTATTTATTTATATATAAATCATTGCAATATATGTAAAATCAATTTAAAATATAAAAATTTATTAATATGTATGTAAATTTATTAATATATGTAAAAATAACTTTTCCGGAAAATATTTTCAGGAAATCTGCCAAACAACAGAAAATATTTTACACAGATTCATCAAAACACCAGAAAATATTTTCAGTAAATCATTTTCCAGAAAAGTAAATCATTTTCTAGAAATCATTTTCCGGAAAACATTTTACTGGCAAACAAACGAACCCTAAATCGAAAAGAACTAATAATTTGGTGACAAAAATAGGACTAAAGGTATAGTTGGATGATTGTTCTTGTAGTTTACCCTTTATTTTTTTATGATTTTTTAAAATTTTCTTAGAATTATTGTTAAGAAAAATTTTAAAAATCAAAATTACATTTTAATTATAGTTCAGGGCCCAAAATATTATTAATCCTTTGAATTAATATGTCATGTTGATGAGTGACTAAAATGTAACAATTCAATAATATTAGTGATTATTACGTAATTTTTAAAAACTGATAAACGAAATACAATTTTAAATAAAGTTTAAGGATTGTTGGTGTAGGATACTCTATAATTAAATCTAATCGAGTTATCTTGCCTAGGTGGATTGCCTTGTAAATTGAGTTGGAACTTGTAAGATGTAAAATATTTCAAAAAAAAATTTTGGGCCGGAAGCTTGCAAGTGCATTGCTCTATAAAAGGATTCATTTGGATTAGTAGTGAGATTAATATTGATGAAATTAAAAATAGCGATAGTTGTGAGATTAGTTACCATAGCAGTGAGATTAGTTAATGTAACAGTGAGACTAAAATCAATGTTGAATTTTATGTTTGGATTCAATTGTAGTAATGGCAGTGAGATGAATTTTAATGAAAAGAGAAAATAATCATTAAAGACATTAGCATAATATTTATACGTAGCTAAACTTATAATATATTAAAATTTTAATAAATAATAAAAAATGTTATAATTACTAGAATATAGGTACATTGTTTTATATATTTGTTATATTAAATAAAAATATTGGAAACCTTTTAAATCAAAATAATAAAAAATAAATTTAATAAATAATTTAAAAATATTTTTTTAACAATTTTATTATAGGTTTTGATTATATCTGCTCTTTTTAACACGATGCTTAGACTACTCATAGTTCCTCTTCAACCCATAAATAGAAAGATAATGCGCTTCAACACACCTGAACTCACATCTTCTTACCTTGACAACAATACTATGCCAATCAAATTAAGACTCAATCGACATAATTTAAAAACTTTTAACTTAACTAGTAAAAAATATGTTGATATTTGATAATAATATACAAATATTGAATTAATAAAGTTAATTTAAAATATGTGATCTATTAGATGTTGTCTCATTATGAAGTTAAGCTTAGGCTAAACGGCCGTCTCTTTTGACTAATTAAGAAAGGAAGTGGTTGGAAATTGATTGTTTGTCACACACTTGGCAAATTGCCAATTCACCCAAACAACATTTATTTTAATTAATGTTCCAATGGAAGGGGTCATACTTCAACTTATGTGCTGCCCAACATGTATATCTACTATAGTAGAATTAAAAGAACGCTAGTATATATAAAAAAATGGAGTCAATACGGAAAAGATAAGAGATCAATCACCTATACATACCAAAGCAAACAGTGTATAACTCAAGATAACCCAATCACTAGGACAACAAAAAAGCAAAGCTGTAATAAATAACAAATGAGGGTCACATCTAAAACATCCTAAGCACACATGATGCAATAGACTAGGACTGACCAAAATTGGATTTTACTACACGCCCTGTCCATGTCCATTGGCTCCATTCATGGCGAGAGGGTGCTTGTTAGTCCTTTTCCTCCTGATAACAACGTACCAAGTGAAAGCTTCCAACAATGTGGCCATAGCTCCCAGAAATATCAGGATTCCAATGTAAATTCTCTCCCATTTGTCTTCAGGGTTAAGGATGTCGAAACCCTCGAAAATGTTGACGATGCTGAGGATGATCACGCTGTAACCAATGGAATGATGGTAGATGTTCCAATACAATCTGTATTTGTGATTCTTGTTTGGCCTCAGAAGCAAAGCAAAGACCTGTCAATAATATAACAATCTAAAGTAATTAATAGCTTGAAATTGGAGTAGTCTTGAAGCCAACTATTTAGAAACGCCATCCCCATGACGGTAAGATGAAGAAAAAGACTAAAAGCACACTTTAACAAGTCTCCCTGTCATCAGGATGACACTAGAGGGGCCAAAGTAGGGCCCTGCCATAAAAAAATTTAATTTAATTTCGGCCTCCAAAAATTGTTAAGGTTCATTAAGGTATGCATAATCCTGATACTAGCGTCGCATATGGATATGTAATCGAGAAGAAATTACCTGAAGAGTGCCGAAGCAGAAGAGGATAATGCCAATGGTCCTATGGGGATTGTGCGTGATTCCAGGAGAGTCACTGCCGAGCTTAATACCCGTCGCCCACCCTGCCACACCAACAACATAGGCCGATGATTGGCAAGCAACGTGGAGATAAAACCATGCCGGGTCTGCAGATTTGAACACCTTCATGTACCTAGCTGTTATGGCTCCCAACGGCATCAATATTCCCCAGCTCACAGTGTTCAATACTCCATGAACCTGGATAATTCAAACAATCCAACTTTAAAAATCTGGAAAGGAATCTTTTTTTTTTTTCTATGGCAATTCTAGCTCTAGGGATGATTCGAACCGCTTACATTTCTTCTTCTTGTCCTTGAATCAGATGAAGCCCCTGCAGATTGTCCTGTAAGGAAATTGATACTTCCCCTGGATTGAAGGTTGGCTCCATCAGTAGTATGAGGCTGTAATTGGTTGTTACTCACAGGACCTTCCTGCCAAACCTGACTGGTTGACAACATGTTTTCGGGGATTCTCAAAACACCAAATATCGTCATCTCGTCATTCTCGAACGTTGCTGACAGACTTGGAACCTGGAAGCTCAAATCTGTGGGTTGCAGGGTAGGGAATAGGTTATCAATCGACGTTGTGAACGCCTGAGTCACGCCACTGGAGTTGACAAAGGCAACCAAAGCTTGGGTACCCACCATACTCGGTCCACTAGGATTGATACCCCACGCCGACCACCGTGACGAGGTGGTGCCGGTGTGTCGAAAAGCCATCTCAACAGTTCCATTTGATTGATGATATGTCCAATGGAGATAACTGCTCAAGGCTCTAAGATCGGTGCAGTTGACATATTGCTTGTTGTTGGGAAATGTTTGGCTAACACAGGTCTGGGCAGATGAGGGTGAAGCCAATAAAGAAAGCAGCAGGCACGAGAACAGGACAAGGTTCCAGGCTTTGATCTCCATGTCGGAACTGTGTGAAACGAAATCCAGAAAATTTGTTTCACAAGGCAGATTGTTGTCTTAAGTCCTTGGGGAACTCAACAAAATACATATATATAGAGAGAACTCAACGTAATAAAGTAGAGAGCATTAAGCATAGAAGGGGAAAAAGTCGGACTTTAAAAGACGGTGTAAAAAGAGCTTGTATTTTTTGACTTATTCTACATTCACCTCTTGATTTACTTTAATGTATACTTATACTTGGTCTTGATTTTGGTTTATAAAATGTGTTTTATTTGGGTAATGAAGATGACTTTTAGAATTAAGGAGGAAGCATGGAAGAAAATGTACCTATGTTGGCACTATATTTTTTATTCTCTCTCTTCCAACCACCTTTTTTTTTTTTTTTTTTTACCTTAATTTGGTTAGAGATGACAACGTAATATCGAAATGGTAAAAGGAATTTTTTTTAAAAGTACAATAAGATAAAAAAAAACAATATAAAAATATAATTATTTTAAAGTTTATATAATATTTTTTTTTATAAATGATTGATTTTTGGTATATTTTTATAAAATAATATAGTATAAAATGTTAACATATTATATAAATATAAAATATTTAAATACGATTATAACGAAATAAAACAATAATTTCTTTACAAACGAAATAAAACACATTAACAAGATTAGAAATGCACATAAAAAAAAACCTATTATTAATGACAGCAAATGAGCCTGTTGATCGATTGAGTTGGCAGCCAAAAGCTTCATTTGGCAACCCAACTCAATAATAATAAAGGGCTGCATGTCTATGTTCACATTTGATTAAAGGCTTCAAAGAGTATAAATTTATTTAATAAATAAATAAGCACCCTTTAGCAATTAGCTGATAATTTATAGTTTATTGATAATTGCAGTGAATAGTTTGATTAACTGATTTTATTAATTGATTTGATCAATTAATTTTATTGACTGTTTATTTAAAAGTATTTGGTAAAATTTAATTAATAGTTGAAAGTTGATATGTGTAAAATAACAAATAAGGGCATGATACATTTTATTGTTAAGTATTTATTTGTTTATAATACTTTAGTATTTATTGGGTGAAATTATTGAAATAAAATACTATTACCAAGGAATTAAAACATCCATTATGAAAATTAATTAGTGAATATTTTTAAAATTTTAAATAAACAAATTTCTTAAGTTATTTGCAAATATTAACCTTGTGGAAATTGATAAATATTAATAGTGTATGAATATAATTGTAAATTATATTCTTAGTGATAATTATCTCATGTTCCTAGTATATAAATTAGTGATGATTATGTCACACTCTGAATAAATTTGTCAAGTAGCATATTTCAATTAATATAAAGTTGTATAAGAAATCATTTTGCACAAGTAAAATAAAAATAAATTAAGAGTGCATAAATATTCAAGGATGAATTGGCTCGATTAAAAATTTCTCGTGACAATATTGATTTTTGTAGATTCACAGTGGAGTTTTTCTTTTTTTTCTTTAGATTTAATTTGGACTTTGGAGGTGAAAGTGAAAATGGGAGAATAGATGCTATTAATATCTTAGCATCCTTATTAGATTTGAGAGCATGTGACAAAGGGAGTAATTTTTTAGCAAGCATGGTCAAATATGTCATTCCACATATCTCATTCCCAATTAACTATTGAAAAAGTTGCTCATCCCTGCGTTTTTTGTTTTGGAGGTTTTAGCATAACAAGCTTTTGCAAACCTTTATTCACCATCATTCACCAAGCACTACAATTAGAGGGTTTGACTACCCAATTCTCCATTTATGCCCAAATCAGCTAAAAAAGATCCAAAATTTTGTTTACCAAACATTCTCATAATTTTTTATTCTAATAATTCAAGAAAACACAATTGTAAATAATTAAGTTTTTGGATTCTTTTAGTCATATTACCCTAGTGAGATTAAAAATAATAATATTGATAAGATTAAATTATTGTAGTGGTGAGATTGTATATTGTAGAAATAAAATTAAAATCAACTGTTTGATGTGTGTTGGAATTCAAATGCAATTGTAATGGTAAAGTAAAAATAGAAAATGACTATTAAAGACATTGCATAAGTTTTTATATACGTAAAATAAATAATAAATAATATATTTTATATTAAATAATAAAATATATTAAATTTTCATTATGTTAAATAATATTTGTAGTGATAAATAATTAAAATTCTATAAAGATATTAATTATATTTATATCATTTTACTAGTCATATAATTACTTATTTATGATTAACTAGGCTAAATAAGGTGAATAGGCCAATTTTTTTAATTAGGCTTTTAGGCCGTTTTTAAATTTAATTAGAGAAATAGGCCGTTTTTAGGAGAGAGAAAGCGAAAACACGTCCAGTTAGGTGCGTTTACTACACAGATGGCAGGAAAGTGCGTCTAGCTGGACACGTTTTCACTTTCTCTCTCCAGGGTTAGGGTTTTTTTATTATTTTTAAGGTTAGGGCTTTTAGTGTTTTAGGGTTCGGGTTTAAGGTTTTTTAGGGTTTAGTGTATTTTGAAAGTTTTCAGGGTTTTCAACTAAAATGGCGAAAATTCTTAGATAGTTTCGAGGGGTCGAGCATGTGATAACGCACCTCAGCACACATACATTCATATGTCATGGTGGGATAAGGCAATCACCTTAGAAACCCATCGTTGGGAAATTCGATTTTGGGGTAATAATGCTTGATACGATCAGGGGTTGAAGTCCAGGTGGAGACCCCAGTCAGCGGCTGTGATGCAATCACGGGTTCGAGTATAACCGGGGGGTTAGGTGATGGTCATTATGCGGTCAAGACTTCAAGCTTTTTGGATACCTACAAACAATGCCTTATATATACC
This sequence comes from Gossypium bickii, assembly GCA_025503065.1. NCBI lineage: Eukaryota > Viridiplantae > Streptophyta > Magnoliopsida > Malvales > Malvaceae > Gossypium > Gossypium bickii. The sequence continues at coordinate 92,762,579 of CP106719.1, read as the reverse complement.
ATACATAAGATTGATGTCAAAATTATACGGAAAAACTCAAGGAACTTCTAGTGTAATCAATGTAATTTTTTCTCTATTTCCAAGCAGTAAGTATCTTTAATCTTTCATTCTTGTCTGAGTACTGACACAGAGGTGGACACAAGAGGGCTCTCAGGTGGAGAGCGAATGTTTCGGCATAGTAGAGGTCAAACTTGGTTCGGCGCGATAGTGGTTGTATTTATTAATAGATTGTGTAATAATGATGACCATTGTCGCCCCGAAAAGAGCATCGCCTTTACTGCACCGCAACAGCTGCTCCCCGCCTGAGAATCCTTTTGTGTCTACAACAGTGTTGACCTTCAAATAAGAAGGAAGGTTAAAGGTACCGATTTCCTGAAAATGGAGATAAAAATTACATCAATTCTAACGGGAAGCCCTAGAGTTTTTCTGTATAAATATGCCATCAAACTTCTGTATGGTATTTATAGGGCATCATTTTCGAGTGTTCAAAAAGATTGAACTCGTGGTCGCGTAACGACCATCAACTGGCTCTCCTGTTATACCTCGATCCATTACCGCATAACGGTCGTCGATTGAGACCTCCACGTCGACTTCCACCCTTGACCGTAGAAAGCAAAATCACCCCATAATCGACTTTCTTAGGATAGGCTTCAAAGGCAACGATCCCATCTCTGCATAAGATGTGGAATATGTACGGATTAGAGCGATATTACATAACCGATGAATCAAGAATACCTCAAATGTAAACCAAATGTTTTTAGTGACAAAATTTTTTAAGATTGGTAAATGGTTTATAGTGGAGAATGGAGAAGATTGGGGAGAAATTATGTGACTGAGGGATGATAAAGCTTGGTGTGTAAGAGCCTTTTTATAGCCGATAAGGGTCTGTTTACAAAGAAAAACCTTGAAAGTGCACTGCAGGAGTGATGAACATATTCTAAACGTGTTTAAAGCATTCGAATTATTCAAAGTGTCAAGTTTTTCACGCCAAGGAATAGGCTTTTCCTCTAATAAATTCCCTTTCTTCTTATAGTGAAAGTACCTTTTTGAATGCCTGTAGAGCATGTTATGCAACGCAGAATCTCTTAGGAGCACAGGCATGATGAAATTATATGAGTTTTGAATGCATTTTGAAAATTATTTGCTCCATATAATATGCAACAAATGTGTGTAATTTGTAAACGAAATTCAAAGCATGTATTCTCTTTCTCTGTACATAATTCTCTTATAAAAGAGGCAGAATTTTCATAACATAGACACACATCAAGTTAATATCAAATAGAAGAACCTTGTGTTGTGAGAGTTGTGTGTACTCCTTTTGACAACTCTTTACTTTTTTTTTTACGTTTGTTCATCCAATTCGTGACATATATTGAAATGAGTCGACAAGAGAAATATGTTATATACTACAACGGTCAAATCTGTAATACAGAGGTTGGGTGGTGTTTGTAAGAGCGAAGTTTGTAGAATTTGTGTTCAATAGTATTATTCTAATGCGTGAACTACGAACCAGAATCAGGAGGAAAGTCAATGGATCGACCCGGGAAAAAATTACGAGGTTGCAATGCATATTTCTTGCTTTTGTTGACCTTTATAAGTATGGGCTATTCAATGTGATTAGCGAGACGTATCTCGAGACAGTCATATCATCGTACATCGTAAGAAAAAATGTCGTTATTAAGTTATACGTGAAGTTCATCGATGTTGATGGATCTAACCTATCTTCGACTACTGTCACGACGAATAGGGGTACCAAAGCTGAAGTATAAAGTCCTACTACATGGTTGTGCGGTGGGTTTTCTAGCCTACTGCAAAGCGGTTACTATGATGTTCTCGAAACATTTATAGGTAGACACTCATTGGTGTTCAGCGTTGATCTAAACTTTTAGGGTTAGTACCAATCGAGGTATTAATATAACCCAAATTTAGATACTCGAGCTTGACATTCAATCAGTATGTTTGATTTCAACTTCGGCTCTATGTCGATGTTATGGGGAGGAAGCAGTTATACCGAGGGATCATCGACGTACACTAGTCATCAACCAGTTGAATATTCTGGCGGGCACATAGGTTATATGAGAACCAATAACCTACTCCTTTCGACGGGGCTGACGAGGATATTACAATACCGTGCTTGAAAGTGACAATGAAGGCGTAGATGGGGAAGGTGATGCAAGTGAGGAAGAAGGGACTGTGGACGCAAACGATGGGAAGCGAGGTCTAGATGGTTCAGAAGTGACACTATTTTTCGAACCAAATCCGGTTAAAATGGAGCCGAAACCTTGCGAGTCTGACGATGATGCATGGACAATGCTCCGGATTAATTTGCATGATGCAAGGCGTATGAACTTCTACCCCACATGACGAATATCGACCTATTGACCGAGGGTGGTTTAGAATTTTCGTGGTTTCTGCACAGAACACATGGTCATGCAAGCGCATATCGTAATGTACGAGTACTAGAAGTTGGAATGGAATACCCCAACAAAGAAGCTTTTCTTGTTGCACTAAAGCAATACAACTTCAAAAACGGTGTGAACTACTGTGTCACGAAGTCTCATTCTAAGAAATTTGAATGAAAGTGCACAATGAAGGACAAGAGGTGTAAGTGGGAAACCATGGCATTTTACCGAAAGAAATACGAAATATGGACGATAAAGAATTATTCTAGTGCTCATACTTGTGTTGTGACGGGTGCAAGTCAAGACCATCCGAGGCTAGACTGAGACATAATTGCTGACATTATTCTACCAATAGTGAAAGCTAGTCCCCAAATTCAAATACCGGTCCTGATTGCAGACATACGTAGCCAGTATTATTACACTCCAACATACTACAAATTGTGGGGTTGTGAAACAGAAGGCTATGGAGAAGTTGCATCACAGATGGAAGGGTTCGTACAACTATATATTACAATGGTTTTAGGTATTAGATCGGTATGTATCAGGTTTCATAACCGATATCGATACGTGTTCAGGGTACTATGGCAATCAGTTGGTCCTTTGAAAAAGATTATTCCACTGGTTTTTTTGGACCTTTGAGCAATGCAGAAAGGCACTTTAGTATTGCAAGCCTATGGTCTAAATTGATGGTACCTGACTGTATCAGTAGCATATGTTGCTTGTTGGTTGGGCCGCTGCGTTTGCCCATAGCCCGACATATGTTTCATATCAGACAGGGGACCCAGAATACTCTTGGCGATTGATCATCACTGAGCCCTCTAGGATCGCACTCATCATCGGTACTGCATACGACATATGGGATCCAACTACTGCCAAAAATATCCATCAACAACTAAGTGTGATCTAGTCATCGACATGGGTTTGTAGTTCGAATTATGTACTCACTGCACATCAAATATTCATACCATTTTATCTTATTACACTAACCGATAGCTATTTCTCGACAGATTATGAGCTCTTTTAACATCGATTCCATCAAATGTTGAACAACTTGAGCACCATTAATGCCTACGGTGCGATGTACGTATTGAATATACCATTCAAAAAGTGGACATAGTCGTACGACAAGGTCTACAATATGGGCACATGATGCTAAACTAGACTGAGTGCATCAATTTTATATTGAAGGGGACGCACCATTTGTTGGTAACATCGATTGATAAAAAGACATACTTTCGACTGGCCGCCTTATTTCCTAGGAGGGAGTCGACATATGTTGTTCAGATAATGGGTGACGGTACACTCTACAATGATGTAATGAAAGAGATTCAGTGAAGTACAGCAAGAACGAACACCATGTATGTAGTATGCCACTTATTTCAAAACCTCAATTTTTGAGTCACAGAGTATGCTAGGCCCGACCAGGAAATGTCAGGTGCATCCTATCATGTGAACCTAATGGAAAGGACCTGTGATTATGGGATATTCCAAGCACTTTGATTCTCATGCACACATACGAATTGAGTACGCGCCTTACATCAACGACTTCTACCGACTACAATGCATTCACAGTATGGAGTTCTGAATTCCCACTCATCCCAGATGAGAGTATGTGGTCACCTGTGTCTAGTGAATCGTTCGAGTTGGTGCCAAACAAGGACCTGCGTCGCATCCCGAAAGGTCACCTAAATTCCATCTTAATAAGAAACAATATGGATATTCGGGAGAAAGACGGTCAATAGAAATTATGCGAGTATTGTAGAAACCTAGGACATATGAAGCCAACATGTTCACTATACAGGGATATGTTGGGGCCTTAGCATCGATAACATTAGTTTCTACCAAATTTCATAGTCATCAGCGTGCTTCACATATTCCCATTGGTTAAATTTGTTATTTATTGTTAACTTATGCATAACTCATGATAAATAGTAATAAAGACAAATGTATTATTTGAATGAATAACCTAAGTTTCTTTATTATGATATATCTATATTTACATCATAATATTTGTCGTCGGGGAGAATGTGTGTCGCAAGGCAGTGGACGACGGCCATCTGGAGGATTTCTGCATACAACCGAAGGTGTATCCGAAGGTGCGGGCCTGTAGACTTCCTTCTCCTCCTCATCATCGCCTAAATATGTACCTAGCACAGCCCCCTAGGCAATCATTTCTTCAGGATCGACAGTGTCATCATATTCTTCTGTGGTCGATTACTACGCTGTCCTCCCCTACCATCGTGTATTCGCCACTCCATGTCCGATGGTTGCAACGATGGGCCACCCCTGTAAAATAGTGATACGCTTGGTGTTTGGACTACTATAGGTGTGTAACCATAACGTGTCACAAATTCAAGGTATGTTAGAAAGGTACCAAACACCGACATCATTATTGACTGCTGCATGGGCATTTGTATCAGTATCATCAATAGTGGCAATGTATACGTTGACGTCTGTCCTAACATGGTGTTCAACATCGACATCAGCATGGGGGTGTAGTATGTAGGGTACACCGATACCTCAAAATATGTGCTTATAGGAACAAAAGAATCGACCAAGTGCAGTGGTGGTCTATAGTGTGGTCGTGCTTGTGAAAAAAACATAGGGTTATTACTTGAACAAGAATAAGTGGAGTGAACTAACCTAGATATTTCATAGCCACAGGCAGTGCATCTTTTACCGAAGCAAATGATGAACCCGTAGTGCGACTGCATCCCTTCCTACGCTGTTGTGGTAGTCAACGTTGCCTCTTTGCCCAAATTTGCCTATTCCTCGCCTCCGATGGTAGTAGATTCAACTTGCGGACGACTCTAAAACATGCCAAGTAATCATCAGCTACCACTATGTTTACTGAGAAAAATGGTTCACGAATGGATAAGGATTGCATCATACAATTCCACGCCTCGATGTGCTCATCGTGTTGCAATGCCCAATCATTGTTATCCTTCCCCCGCATGTCCACCTTGTGCAACTCCTTCAAGCCTCACGGTAGTGATGTGATTCGTTGCCTCCACTCGAACTGCTGCATCACTCGGTCCGACTCGTATATTTCTACCTTAGCAGACACTAACAACGACACATTTGTGTCCCACATCTCCTGATTGGTCAATACTTCTAGCAAGATGCAAGATATGATATTAGTATTGGTGTACGACATCCATTTAAACTGAAAAGCAGAATTTTAAATATTGTTACGCACAATTTTTTTTTACGAATCATTATGTAATTAATATAGATTTGAAAAAATAAGTAACTAACCTTGGCTTCTGAGAGATGATTTAACAACAGGTTAAAATATTTTAGCTCATTGGGTAGTCCCACGTAGCTCAGCCCATGGTTCCACATGTACAAGTAATATGTTAGTCAAAATGTATAATAAAAAAATTACTTTACAGACTACATATTTGTTAATAAATGATGTTTACCTCACCATCAACGAAAGCATGTATGGGTCGGTCACCTTGGGACATAGAAACAGTAGTCGCCACCAGGCCCACGACTACAACAGGAGCAGGCAACCACCAATCGATGCTGCACTCGATACCGTGGCTTGACATATCCCCCGGTATAACGTGGACAATACGGTACATCTCCAACTTAATTTTTCACACTCATTGAAGTGTACTGGATGTAGTAGCCACCTTATGGTCACCAAATTTTGAGATTTGTTGGGCATTAAAATGATCCCGATTAACCTTATGATGTATGCTTGGGCGTATTGTTCTATGACCTCCTTCGTTCGGTCTTCAGGGAGATCATTAAAATTATCCTTCAACTAGTTGATCGATATCCGACCACTTTCAAACTTGTCCAGGACCTTCCCTAACAGTGCTGTGCAGAGGTCCACTTTACATGGAACGATCATTAATCTCGTGATGGCTGGCCCATCCATTGGCAGACTGAGTTGTAGCTCTATATCCTCAAGTGTGATTGTACACTCACCGCATGGAAGGTGGAAAGTGTGTGTTTTGGGCCTCCATCTTTCCACCAACATGCCGATTAGTGCCAAGTCGAGTTTGCAACCCCTGAACATGCAAGACACATGTAAGAATCCAACTACTTGCAAGTGGCTACGAATTTTAGGGATTGCAGGCTTTTCGATATTATGAATAAACCCTCCAGAACACAATCATCTACCTATTTACACAATAATAACAATTTCAAATTAAAAAATTTAAATTTAACATTATTGAAATTAACAAAATTTAATTTTTTGTCTTATCATTACTGCTTAGGCGGTGAAAATATGCTTGTCATTGAAGCGGATTAGTGAGGTGACATGCAAACACGCAACTGAACCACATCATAGGTTATTCAAGGAACATTTTATACTACAATTAAGAAAAAAAAAATCTAAACACATTGCATTCTATCAATAAAATTGAAAGTGGCCTAATTTATCAATTAGGGATGACGTGTTAGAAATCTGCAAATTTTGGATTATTCAAATTCGAATCTGTAAATTTCAACCTAAAAAAGGTTTAAATTACTCTTCATAAAGCTCAAGATACATCTAACAAAATCATGCTCATCATTCCACACAATTTCTAGCAACTTTCTAACAAAATCATGCTCATCATTCCGCACAATTTCTAGCAGCTTACACTACCTTGATCAGTAAAAACAACACCATCAAAAATTGGATTTAAGTTTACCAACAAGTATCTCCATTGTCAACAAGTAGTCAAGAAACCATCTAGTTTTTGTACACCGATCGAGCACTCTAGCCAATCATGTAGGAAGATAGTAGCATGCTGCACAATTTTATCTAGAGATGAAGCTTGTTGTTTCCACTAAGTAGTGTTTCTATAAAACCAAATGCTCCAAGCAATACATAGTAGTTTACCTTTCGACTTACTAATTAGTGAGAAACCTACAGATAAAATCCATCAGACTCCAAGCAACCTTATTGCAGGGACAATGGAGCAATGCATGTTCAATTCTTTTTTTTGCCTGGCTACACTGGAAACAAAGAGGAACATCATTTATCCTACAATGAAAACTTCTTGTTACATGGAATGGAGCTGTACAAATAGTTTCATTAGTAGACTTTAATCTTGGGTGGCAACTCCTAATTCCAAAGAGTTTCCCAAGGACCATCAACATGAAACTCAATGATGTTAATATAATGTCGGACAACAACTTTATATCCTAAACTAGTAGAATAACAACCATTAAGGGAGTAGTGCCAAATTAGTCAATCATCATTCAAAAACTAGCTAATGGATATACAATACATATGTTGCACATTTTAAGGGGTAAGAAGCCCTTCCACCATGTTCGTCTCCTAGCACCCCCATTCGAATGCATCAAATCATTTACTTTCATATGTTCATAGCTCTCTAAAGGTATAAAGTCAATATAAAAACTATCATAATAACTTACCCATAGATCATTAAAAATCTCAACAGTTGCACCCTTACCCACACGTCATCTAATCCCCTAACAAAGCATCGTCTTAGCCTTATAAATACTCTTCCAAATAAAAGGAGCTGAGCCTTCAGAAGCATTAAGAGACCTGCAATTTGGAAGTATCTAGCTTTGGAAATTCTACTAAAAAGAAACTCAGGCGAAGAAATAAATATCTATCTTTGCTTGCCAATAGTGTTAAATTAAAGCATAACAAAGTACAAAATGCTATACCACCAAACTATTTAGGGACAGAAACCTTATCCCATAAAGTCCAGTGTATTTTTCTCCGGTTAACATTAGAACCCCCACCAAAACAAATTCATCATTTTCTGTAGATTGTCACAAAAGTTGTGGGCAAGTAGAAAGACACTCATTAATGAAAGAAAAGTCTATTTTTCTAACTAAGAATACGTTTGATTAATCACTTCTTAATGAAATAAAAGACTTGTTTCTTATTACGCCCAATAAGCGACAAAATACCTTAATACCGACTATGATTAAGAGGCACAATAACATCAAGAACAATACAAATATTGTGTCGAATATGCTTCTTGGTGTTAGAACTAAGCATAACACCAAATTTCATAAAATTTATAGCTTTGTCACACCCTAAAATGTTAATGGGTAAGTACAACAATAATTTTGGGTATTTAATTATAAAACTTTCTGTTTATAAGGGTTTTAATGTGATTATGCGAATCTTAACGTGAATCTCGCTAACTGATTTGGTAATTGGTTAGATTTCAAAGATTAGTCTCATTACCTTAAAACTGGGATTTTTTTTTTTGGTAGGAAACATTATGATGAGGAACATTAATTTTGATGCTGAGAAATTGGTTTTGGTGAATGAGTACAAGAAGGTTATACAGAAGATGTAACACCCCAAACCCGGTCAACACACTACGACCGAATTCGGCATGTCACAGGGAAAAATGTTGTAAAGAAAACAAGTTGTCGGTTTGATTCCGTGAAGAAACTTATTGAAAAAATTTTGCCGTTTGAGATTTGGACAAAGGAAGAACACTTTCGAGAAAAACCGTTTGTCGTCTCTCATTTTAGAAAAACCATCGGTTTAATGAAAACCCAAATTAGTTTAAATAAAGCAAAAAGCTATCCCGCATTTGGTATTAAAGTAAAACTTAGTTTTGGAAGAAATTTGAGTTAGTTTGTGGTCATCACTTGTTTGTTATTACCCGATGGTAAAGATTTTAGAAAACCCGATACTTTGTAGATAGTTTAGTAAACATTCATTATTAAATTGTTAGGCATGCCGTTTTGTTTAACTTAAGAAAAATATAATGTAAATTCAAAGCAGATAAATAAACCCCAAAATAAAAGTTAGTGACCTTATTACAACTTGAAAACCAAATTTAAAGTAAAGTAATATCAAAATAGTACTCAAAACAAGACCCGAAAATAATGCGCATGGCCACATCGAGTCCGCTCCGGCTCCGCATCCGCGATCTACGAATCATCTGCAAAATGTAAGGAAAGAGGTGAGTCACCGAGACTCAGTGTATAAATCCCTATCCCGATAATATCAAAGCCCTTACACAATTTTATAAGCCAATATGCAAGTCATGCAACCCAAACCTAACCATCTGAACTCCTGTATCTACCCCGTGTGGTCAAAACCACTGGTGGTCAAAACCACTGGTGACCGTAGTTACAAATAATATAGGTAGGGCCAACCCACCTTGTGGTCAAAAACACTGGTGACAATCCCGTAAATCAACATGTAGGGCCAACCCACTGTGGTATCAAACCACGGGGACGAGTCACAAATAATCCATGTGTGGCCAAAACTATTGGTGGTCAAAACCACTGAGACTTAGTCACGATTATAATATAGAAAGCGGGACCAACCCACTGTGTGGTCAAAACCACTGGTGACAGTCTAGAATCAAGCCTTCCCCCTTCTCTCATCATACCCAACTTCATGAACATACTTTTCATGGCATTCAATCATGCTTAACATACAAATTTCACATGGCATAGCTTATACAAATTTACATAGGCATTTATCGATAATCAATCAGTAATGGACTTACCCGGAGTCTTCGCTCCTACTCACACGAGAGTAACATAACGATTTCAATGAAAGAATCAAACTTATAACAATGTACACGATATACATATTAACTAATGAAGTGTGTAAGAGTTACACACCTGATTACCCGTAAGACTACGCTTTCTATGTCAGCACTGTCGTTAATCGACACTACTGCTATCTGTCTAATCTCCTGTTCCGATGCTGGTCCACACCTAGGTGGCCAATCGCGCACAGCCGACACTACCCTCTTGGCCTCAGATCTAACCCCACCTACCGTTTGGCTAGCCTAGACCGACAACTCTTGAAGCTTTTAGGCTTGATTCACAAGCCAAACGAATCCCGGAGATCAAAAGAATGCGGCAACACTCCTTCCTAAACAGAAGATCCGATTAACCCCCTAAAAGAAATTGGCACAAAACGAATGTTGATGATGCTCGAACTCGAACCAAAAAAATGAAGAAGAAAGAATAATTTCGGCTCTTAGGGAGATTGAGAAAAATGAGAATACTAGTTGCGGCTATAACCAAAATGAGAAGAGAAGGAAGAGTTATATATTTTGGCACAAGAGAGAGATTGAGAGAAGAAAAGAGGTTGAATGAGAGGGAGGGTGATGGTTTCGAATGGAAGAAGAAAAGAAGTATGGTTCGGTTTTGAGGAGATTCGGCTATTGAGGGTTTCAAGGAAGAAGATGAAACAACGGTGAAAAGAGAGTGATGTTTTCGGCTTTTGAAGGAAATGGTAATTGAATACAAAGAATGAATGAAAGGCAAGGTTGATTCGGCTAACCAACAAGGTAGAAAAGAGAAGAGGTAAGGCTTAGGAGAGCATTCGATTATGGTTGAATAAGAGAGGAGAAGAAAATGAACCACCAAATTGGAGAGGTTTGGTTTCGGCACACAAAAACTTAAGAAAGCAGCTCCAAGTGTTTTCCCCAACTAGCCGCATTTGCACCACACACTAGGCACATTCCGCCACCCCCTTAAAGCACCCAAAACCGATTGTTTCCCTCTCCTCTAGAGTTCATATTTCGGCCAACTCTCTGTACCCATGTCCATCTCCTAAATTCTCTCCTGGCCACTCATTCAAACCGATTTGAATGAGTCAAACTCCTCAGATTTCACTCACCCATCCATTTGAATCTGTTGACTCTTTCAATAGTTATCCATCAGAGTCCATCCTGAGTACACCTCCTCCCTGTCCTGGCGTCAAAAAGAATAAGCAGAAATAAATTCCTATAGCTCGAACCAAGGCTCTCCTTTCTGCATGTGGCGTCACTCTTTTTGTGCCTAAGTGGCGCCTCCCCTGCCACTTTACCACTGGAATATTTGTGTCAAAGCACTCCAATAATTTCCCTTAACCCCTAACTCACTCAGCTCTCCCTTCCAAGTACCCAAAACAACAATTTTTGCTATGGCTCAGGCCTACCCCAAGCTCATACCTGGACCCCAAAACACCCTAAACTAGCACAACAATCATACTATAGCATGGAACACACAAAAATGCAGAGACCCCGATTTAAGGATGTTACAGTTCTATCCTCTTAAAATAATTTCGGCCTCGAAATTACCAGGTTAAAAGAGTTGAGGGTATTGCTGCCGCATCACATCCTCTGGTTCCCACGTGGCCTGTTCCGTACCATGGTTCTGCCATAAAACCTTCACCAAAGGAACTGATTTCCTACGTAAAACCTTGACATCTCGATCCAGGATCTGTACTGGTTCCTCCTCAAAAGACAAATCCGGGCTCACTTCTATCTCTTCCACTGGCACAATATGCGACGGATCTGATCAATAGCGCCTAAGCATAGAAACATGAAACACGTCGTGAATCTGACTCAATTCTTATGGCAACTCAAGCTGGTAAGCTACGGGTCCTACCTGCTTCAACACTGTATAAGGCCCGATAAACCTAGGGCTCAACTTGCCCTTCTGGCCAAACCTCAGCACCTTCTTCTATGGCGACACTTTCAGAATGACCTTGTCACCCACAGCGAACTCTATATCCCTTCGCTTGAGATCGGTATAAGACTTCTGTCTATTCGAAGCTTCCTTCAGACAAGCCCGAATCACTTTAACTTTATCCTCTGTTTCAGCCACCAACTCTGGACACAACAACTGACGTTCACCCAGTTCTGCCCAACACGCAGTGGTACGACACTTACGTCCGTATAATGCTTCATACGGTGCCATCTGGATACTCGCCTGATAATTGTTGTTGTACGTGAACTCTGCCAATGGTAGATATTCCTCCTAACTACCGCTGAAATTCAGAATACAACCCCTCAACATATCTTTTAAAATTTGGATTACCCTCTCTGATTGCCCATCTGACTGTGGATGAAATGCTGTGCTGAAATCCAACCTTGTACCTAATGCCTGATGCAATGCTTTCCAAAACATTGACGTGAATCTGGGATCCCTATCTGAAATAATCGATACTGGCACTCCATGTAACCGCACTATTTCCGCTACATACAACTTAGCCAACTTTTGGAGTGAGTAATCAATCTGAACCGGTATAAAATGAGCTGATTTTGTCAGACGATGAACAATTACCCAGACTGAATCCTTCCTGCTAGGCGTAAGGGGTAGCTCACTGACAAAATCCATCGTAATCCTTTCCCACTTCCACTGTTGAATCTTTACCGGCTGCAACAGACCCGACGGTAGCTGATGTTCAGCCTTGACTTGCTGACACGTTAGGCACTTACTCATAAATTCAGTTACCTCCTGCTTCAGTTTCGGCCACCAGAATTGCTCCCGCAAATCCTGGTACATCTTAATACCCCCAGAATGTATAGCGTATGGGCTGCTGTGAGCTTCCTGAAGAATCCTCTGCCTTAACTCAACGTCCTTCGGCATACAAACTTTCCCTTGGAAACACAACACTCCATCGCTACCCAAGCTATAACCTTCCAACTCACTATTCTGCACTTGCAATTTTCGAGCACTTAAGACCTCATCCACTAGCTGTTTCTCTTTAACCTAATTCACCCAAGTCGGCTTCACCTGCAATTTTGCTAACAGACTCTCGTCATCATACAGGTTAAGGTGGGCAAACATTGCTCGCAGATCCGCTACCACCCTGCGGCTCAACGCGTCAGCCACTATGTTAGCCTTACCCGGATGGTATTCAATCGAGTAGTCGTAGTCCTTCAACAACTCGATCCACCTCCGCTGCCTCAAATTCAATTCCTTCTGAGTCAAGAGGTACTTCAGACTCTTGTGATCCGTGTAGACTATAGACTTCTCCCTATACAAGTAATACCTTCAAATTTTCAGGGCGAAAAACACTGCAGCCAACTCCAGATAATGTGTCAGGAAGTTAACTTCGTGAGGTCTCAACTGTCGAGACGCATACGCTATAACTTTCCCCTCTTGCATCAGCACACACCCCAAATCGGTATACGATGCATCACAATACACCGTAAACGCTTTCCCCGCTTCCGGCTAAATCAAGACTAGAGCTTCTGTCAGAATCCTCTTTAATTTGTCGAAACTTTCCTGTTGCTTATCTGAAAACACAAATGGAACCTCTTTTCTTAGCAACTTGGTCAACGGCGCTGCAATCAAAGAAAACCCTTCCACAAATCTTCTATAATATCCTGCCAAACCCGGAAAACTCTGAATCTCTGCTACAGACTTAGGTGGTTTCCAGTCCAATACTGCTTCAATCTTCCAAGGGTCCACTCTAATTCCCTCAGCTGACACCACATGACCCAAGAAGGTTATTTCTCTCAGCCAGAACTCACACTTACTAAACTTTGCGAATAGTTGCTTCTCCCTCAGAACCTGCAACACCACACGTAGATGCGCATCATGCTCCTCTTTAGATTTCGAGTACACCAGTATGTCGTCTATAAACACCACGACGAACCGGTCTAAGTACGGCTAAAACACCCGGTTTATCATATCCATGAACGCTGCCGGCGCATTGGTCAACCCAAACGGCATTACCAAGAACTCGTAGTGCCTATAACGAGTGCGAAACGCCATCTTATGAATATCCACCTCTTTTACCTTAAGCTGATGATACCCCGACCTTAATTCAATCTTAGAGAAGACTGATACACCTTTAAGTTGATCGAACAGATCATCTATCCTCGGCAACGGATACTTGTTCTTGATCGTCAACTTATTCAGCTGTCGGTAGTCTATACACATCCGCATTGTATCATCTTTCATCTTAACGAAAAGCACAGGTGCTCCCCAAGGTGATACACTCGGCAGGATGAAACCCCGGTCAAGCAATTCCTGAATCTGTGCTTTCAGTTCCACCAACTCCTTTGGCACCATCCTATATGGAGCAATAGACACATGCGCGGTTTCGGGTAATAGATCTATGCCAAACTCAACTTCACGGTCCGGAGGCAGACCCAGAAGTTCTTCTGGGAATACATCGGTAAATTCCTTCACCGTTCGGACATTCCCCACAGCTGATTCCTTGGCCTCCAAAGCACAAACATGAACCATGAACGCCTCACAACTCTTTCTCACCAATTTCTCGGCCTTCAAAGCAGACACAACATTGGATAGATAATCTCTTCTATTACCTATCATCACCACCTCTTCACCCTCAACTGTTCTCAATACCATGCACTTAGCTGCGCAGTCCAAACTTGCTTGGTACTTCACTAGCCAGTCCATCCCAAGGATCAAATCGAACTCCCTGAATGGCAGTTCTATCAAATCGGCCAAAAATACTACCCCTTGAAGTTCTAGGGGTACATCCTTATAAAGTTTGTTTACCTCTACAGAGTGACCTAGAGGGCTTATTACTGTCATCTCCCTAGAAGAAATCTCAAAGGCTAAGTTTATAGTTCCCACTATACTATTGGCAACATAAGAGTGCGTCGAACCAACGTCTATCAAAGTAGTATAAGGCAGTCTAAAAATTAAGAACGTACCGGTTATGACGTCCGGTGCGTCGCCCTCCTCTCGATGGCTCACTGTGTAGACCAACTCAGGCTGTCTCGCCTCTGAGCTTCCAGCACCTCTGTCCGGTGCTCTATGGCCTCGTCCCGAACCATTACCTTCCCTGGCCGAACCGCGACCCCTCTGAGGTTGCTGACCATCCCTTCTGAACTGTGTACGGCCTTGACCCTCCGACTGAATCCTGGCTGACCTCTGCAGACAACCCTTACTCGGTGCCCCATTGACCCACGCTCGAAGCACCCTCTATTTCCGGTCCAACACTCTCCCATATGAGACTTTCCACACCTAGCACACCGTGGTGGCCATTGAGTAGTAGCAGCAGGCCTTGTAGCTTGATTCGACCCACCATATCTGGCCCTTTTCTGCAAATTCCTGGCAGACCCTGATGACTCAGAACTCCTCTTAGTCCAATTCCTATCCTAATTTCGTCTCACTGACTGCTTCACCTCTTTCGCAATCTTGGCCTTCTCTACCAAGACTGCAAATTCTCTCTCCTACTATGGAGCAATCAACATCCGCAGCTCATCCCTCAACCCATCCTCAAATCTGACACAACACTCGTATTCCGTAGCCACGATACCCCGAGCATAGCGACTCAACCGAAGAAACTCTGCCTCATACTCCGATACTGACTTACTCCCCTGGACCAAATTCAAGAACGCCTTACGCTGTGCATCAATGTAACTAGCCCCGACGTACTTCCTCTGATAAGCTGCCTTAAAGAAATCCCAGGTGATGTCATCAGCCATTGCTCCATCCCTGACCGTGAGCCACCACTGATAAGACTCATCTTGGAGAAGAGACACTATCCCCTTCAGCTTCTCCTCAGCCATAAAATCCAAGTTGTCCATTATACGTTCTGTCGCTTCCAGCCAATACTCAGCTGTATTGGGAGCCACACTAGACACTCCCCTGAATACCTCTGCGCCATTAGCCCGGAGTCGTTCGGACACAGATTTCCGAGCTCTCGCTCCGACGCCTGCACCCGCGACTCTCTATATAGAACTCGCAGCATCACCTGTGACACTGCGTCATTACCACCCGTCTGATCTTGAAACTCCGCGCCCACAGCTGGCGGCGGTGGTACCTCATTCTCCGACCCATGACCAAACCCTACCGGTTCCGACACAGTCATTCTACCTCTACCACGTCCCCGTGTATTACGCGCACGCCTTCGAGTACTCATGACTACTATTCTCGAATTAATCTGAGTTAAGAGTTTTATGCATTAGACTTATTTCACTGTTATTACAGCACAATTTTATGAACAGTTTATTACGGGGATTATTTTCGCAAGTTCACATGATCCTACGGGTTTCAGTCTCTAGAGTAATCTACTAGTACTATCAATCATACCATCATCATCACAATCATATAAACAACAGTTAGGGGTACTTACCTGGGCGGATCGGTGCCGGAGACTCGGTGCAATGCTTCCTCAACCATGCATTTCCCATCAAGACATTTTCATAACCTATTTTTAAAATATTTTGAGGCCTCGGGCTCACAGCCGAGCTTTTGAACTTGGCTCTGATACCAAAATTGTAACACCCTAAACTCGGTCAACACGCTACGACCGAATTCAGCATGTCAGAGGGAAAAATGTTTTAAAGAAAACAAGTTGTCGGTTTGATTCCGTGAAGAAACGTTATTGAAAACATTTTTTCGTTTGAGGTTTGGATAAAGGAAGAACACTTTCGAGAAAAACCGTTTGTCGTCTCTCATTTTAGAAAAACATCGGTTTAATGAAAATCTGAATTAGTTTAAATAAAGCAAAAAGCCGTCCCACATTTGGTATTAAAGTAAAACTTAGTTTTGGAAGAAATTTAAGTTAGTTTGTGGTCATCACTTGTTTGTTATTACCTGATGGTAAAGTTTTTAGAAAACTCGATACTTTGTAGATAGTTTAGTAAACATTCATTATTAAATTGTTAGGCATGCCGTTTTGTTTAACTTAAGGAAAATATAATGTAAATTCAAAGTAGATAAATAAACCCCAAAATAAAAGTTAGTGGCCTTATGACAACTTGAAAACCAAATTTAAAGTAAAGTAATATCAAAATAGTACTCAAAACAAAACCCGAAAACAATGTGCATGGCCATATCGAGTCCGCTCCGGCTCCGCATCCGCGACCTACGAATCATCTGCAAAATGTAAGGAAAGAGGTGAGTCACCGAGACTCAGTGTATAAATCCCCATCCCGATAATATCAACGCCCTTACACAATTTCATAAGCCAATATGCAAGTCATGCAACCCAAACCTAACCATCCGAACTCCTGTATCTACCCCGTGTGGTCAAAACCACTGGTGGTCAAAATCACTGGTGACCGTAGTTACAAATAATATAGTTGTGGTCAAAACCACTGGTGACCGTAGTGACAAATAATATGGGTGGGGCCAACCCACTTTGTGGTCAAAACCACTGGTGACAATCCCATAAATCAACATGTGGGGCCAACCCACTGTGGTACCAAACCACTAGGACGAGTCACAAATAATCCATGTGTGGTCAAAACTACTGGTGGTCAAAACCACTGAGGCTTAGTCACGATTATAATATAGAAAGCGGGGCCAACCCACTGTGTTGTCAAAACCACTGGTGACAGTCTAGAATCAAGCCTTACCCCTCCTCTCATTATACCCAACTTTATGAACATACTTTTCATGGCATTCAATCATGCTTAACATACAAATTTCAAATGGGATAGCTTACGCAAATTTACATAGGCATTTATCGATAATCAATCAGTAATGGACTTACCCGGAGTCCTCGCTCCTACTCACACGAGAG
Organism: Gossypium bickii; assembly: GCA_025503065.1. Lineage (NCBI taxonomy): Eukaryota > Viridiplantae > Streptophyta > Magnoliopsida > Malvales > Malvaceae > Gossypium > Gossypium bickii. Next base: position 92,744,984 of record CP106719.1, on the reverse strand, counting down.
TAACATAACAATTTCAACAGTAAATCCGGCTTATAACAATGTACACGATATACATATTAACTAATAAAGTGTGTAAAAGTTACACACCTGATTACCCGTAAGACTACGCTTTTTATGTCAGCACTGTCGTTAATCGACACTACTGCTATCTGTCTACTCTCTTGTTTCGATGCTGGTCCACACCCAGGTGGCCAATCGCGCACAGCCGACACTGCCCTCTTTTTGAACTTAGGGGCTAGGGTCTCAGATCTAACCCTACCTACCGCTTGGCTAGCCTAGATCGACAATTCTTGAAGCTTTTAGGCTTGATTCACAAGCCAAACGAATCCCGGAGATTAAAAGAATGCGGCAACACTCTTTCCTGAACAGAAGATTCGATTAACCCCTCAGAAGAAATCGGCACAAAACGAATGTTGATGATGCTCGATCTCGAACCAAAGAAATGAATAAGAAAGAATAATTTTGGCTCTTAGGGAGATTGAGAAAAATAAGAATACTAGTTGCGGCTATAACCAAAATGAGAAGAGAAGGAAGAGTTATGTATTTTGGCACAAGAGAGAGATTGAGAGAAGAAAAGAGGTTGAATGAGAGGGAGGGTGATGGTTTCGAATGGAAGAAAAAAAGAAGGATGGTTCAGTTTTGAGGAGATTCGGCTATTGAGGGTTTCAAGGAAGAAGATGAAACAACAGTGAAAATAGAGTGATGTTTTCGGCTTTTGAAGGAAACGGCAATTGAACACAAAGAATGAATGAAAGGCAAGGTTGATTCGGCTAACCAACAAGGTAGAAAAGAGAAGAGGTAAGGCTTAGGAGAGCATTCGGTTATGGTCGAATAAGAGAGGAGAAGAAAATGAACCACCAAATTGGAGAGGTTTGGTTTCGGCACACAAAAACTTAAGAAAGCAGCTCCAAGTGTTTTCCCCAACTGGCCGCATTTGTACCACACACTAGGCACATTCGGCCACCCCCATAAAACACCCAAAACCGATTGTTTCCCTCCCCTCTAGAGTTCATATTTCGGCCAATTCTCTGTACCGATGTCCATCTCCTAAATTCTCTCCTGGCCACTCATTCAAACCGATTTGAATGAGTCAAACTCCTCAGATTTCACTCCTTTATCCGTTTGAATCTGTTGACTCTTTCAACAGTTATCCATCAGAGTCCATCCTGAGTACACCTCCTCCCTGTCATGGCTTCAAAAAGAATGAGCAGAAATGAATTCCTGCAGCTCGAACCAAGGCTCTCCCTTCTGCATGTGGCGTCACTCTCCTTGTGCCTAAGTGGCGCCTTCCTTGCCACTTTACCACTGGAATATTTGTGTCAAAGCACTCCAATAATTTCCCTTAACCCCTAAGTCACTCAGCTCTCCCTTCAAATTACCCAAAACAACAATTTTTGCTATGGCTCAGGCCTACCCCAAGCTCATGCCTGGACCCCAAAATACCCTAAACTAGCACAACAATCATACTATCACATGCAATACACAAAAATGCAGAGACCCCGATTTAAGGATGTTACAGGAGATATGTGCCATTCTCCTGGAGCACTCATCTCATTTCTGTATTCATTTTCTTTCTTTTATCTTCTTCTCTAGTTTGTTCTCTAAGAAAGGAAATTAATGAGCAGTTTGCATGAAGGGAATAAACTAGGGTGTTAGCCTAAATAATTAAGAATTTAGCAATATGATAATCTCTCTAACTCTTCCATACCTTTTAATTAAAGAAAGAAAAGGAAAATTTAAGGATTTCAGCATAATTTATTTTGAATTGTGATGATTTAAGTCATTGTTAGCATTTAAAACTCCTCTGCATACATATAAATTAAGGTTTTCTTACATATGCATGTCTTCGTTTTGATCTTTATATGATTGTTATGCTTAGCTAATAAAGAAGGAGGAGGCCCAAGTGATAAAGGGAATGCTAAGCAGGTGTAAGTTGTGTCAACCCCAGGTATTTTGTTGGGAACTCAAATCCTCAGTGTTTGTTTTATGTATATCAATATTGTGTTGTTGTGGTATGTTTGACTTCATGTTCTGCTGATGATGAGGAGTTGAATTATTGTGGAATGTTTGTCATACTATTGAAACACGTAAGGTGATGGTTTACAAATGCATGTTTGGTTGTATGTTAAGTTGTTTTGATGAACTGATACTGGTAAAGTAATTATTGAAGAGGTTATCATTGAAATGGTTCGGTAGGTGATATGTTTGGTATGATCTGTGTTGTGTTATTAACAATATGTTTAGTTAAATGCTTGTTATGTTTTAGTCATGAAAATGGATGATATGTGGAGTGTGGAGATATGCAATGGCGGATGTAAGTTGGAGAAATGTCATGTTGTGCACCCAGTGCCACATGTTATTAGTTTTGCGGAGGTTTAGGCTGGTTATATAGAGAATGTATACGCATTGAAACTAACTTCAAAAAGAGACGACCCCTATTTACGTATCTTTTTTTTTTCTTCATCAAAGGTTGACGAATATCCAATTGAACCCAGATCAACATAAAATTTCTCAAAACATTCCATCGACTACTGACATCATATTCTATAAAAAGGTCCCATAACATTTCCAAGATTCTTGGACATTGTTTTTGAAGCAAAACCAAGCAGGAGATCATAAACTTTAACCTAGAATTCCGCAAAGAAAAAACTAACATCCTTAGGATTCTCTCCCAGAGCCAATTTATGAACCAAAAGAAGACTATTATTAAATGAACACGGGCCTTCGAAAATCTTCTTCTTCAAATCCACAATATGAAAAAATTTGAATCAAGTATAGACCTTTCCCACCAATTGATTTAATATTGGCACCTCGAATATGCCTCCATAATAATAAAGGAGTTCTTTTGTTGGCCGGGAAATCTATCATCCATTTCTTAAGAAATAATACTTATTACTTTATAAAAGATAGAGTGTTTGTCATCTCCCAACTGAGTTGATGCCTCATTAACTCTGACACCAATTTAATGAGATACATTAGATATATAGATATTACAATATTTGTGGGTTTTAATTAAAATTTCAAATTATCGTAAGAGTGCTTCATTTTTAAAACACCTAACCTTGAGTTTGAATGGAAAAAAAATATAAATTTTAATAAAAAAATTAAATTTATGATATTTTAAAATTTATTATTTCAATATTAGTATGAATAATTATTTTGCTTAGTTATATCTTTTAAAATAAAACTTAAAGTTTAATAGCATTAAAAATGATTACAAAAGACTGTTTAAAAAATAATATCAGGAACGTATTAACTACTCGAGTTTTTCATTTAAAAATGCGAGAGAAGTTTAAATAAATAAATAAATAAATATATAACATTAAGGGAGAATATTTTCAAAAATGATTAAGAGAAAATATTGTATACCACTTCCGTACACCGAGGCCTAAACTTTAAGCATTCTTGGTTGACAATATTAATCATATACTAAAAATATTATTCAAATATTTTATCCATAAAATAAGAACTGTTGAATATGATTACGGTTCGAATTCCTTTAATATTGTTTAACGTGGAGGAAGTAAACAAGGGGACTTGTTCTTTCACCTCTTATTACTCCTCCACAAAAATTAAAAATCTTATCACACACTTATTCTAAAATTAATATACAATAAATAAGAAAAAGATAATTATTTAAAACTAATTAAAAATAACACGATATTAAAATAAAAAATTAGATTAAATTGTACGTAAAACAAAATTTAAATACAAAAATACATCAGATTAAGAATATTGAATACAATTTTTTATCATTGTTTTGTCGTCAATCTTGAGTTGATGTCGAGTTAATTTGTGACACTAACTTAATAATAACAAATATATAAAAATGTATATAACATATATCTTTATTCAAGTTTTATATAAAAACAAAAAATTATTTTAGTTTAAATGATAAATGAAATTTTTTTATATGCATGATGTCCTTGCTTTAAATATCATTATGGACACATTTTTACTGATTTATAAAAATATAAAGAGACAAAAAATACTTAGATAATCATATAACTTACTTAATAAATAAAATAGCTTTTTGATAATTCTTTAACCGAGTTGGGGCCTAATTGATGGGTCACACTAACAGAGTAAAAGACTTAATAAATAATAGGTATAGGTGAAATATTTATAATTGACTACCTAGACTTTTAAGGGTTTTTTTTTTTTTTTTTTAGATATGATGCATTGTTATTTGAGAATAAGGGAAATTTATATATCACCCCTTTAAAAATTTTAGAATTTTCTTAATCCTTCCCAAAACATAGTTTATTATGATGGATTTGGTAATATTTTTGGCGTAAACCTCATGAATTATCATTTCCTTGAATTTATCCATTTAAATTTTGAATCAATCAAATAGTATTTATATTAATTATTAAATCAATAATCTCATTCAAATCCTTATAAGAAATTAAAAAAAATAAAACCACTTTTGTATATATAATTATTTGGTAAATTACCGGTAAAAATTTTTAATTTCACAAGCAAACATGTCTCCTTTAGTTTTATTAAAAGAAATTAAAAGAAAAAAACTTGGTAAAATCTCAATCAATTTCTAAAATAAAAAATTTCCATTCAATATATTTAGGGTAAACTATCAAAATAGTCACTTTCGTTTACTGTCCAAGTTTTCATGGACGAATTTGGGGATGAGTGTTCTAGTATTTAGATACAAAGGTGAGATCTCTATATTTGAGGAGTGATAGAGTGTGAATCACTTGTTGCAAATTGTGAACAAAGATATTGAAATTTAACTTTAAAGTCCATATTGAGCTTTTAAGTTTAGTTTTTTAAGACCTATCATATATTAATATTTGATTATTATTATTAAAGCTATATAATTAAAAACTGAAATATTTTGTTAATATAAAGTATAACCTTATGGCTTAAGAAGGCGAATTATATGAAATACAATTTGGCCAAAGAAGGTGAATGTTATATAACATGATAATTTATAAATAAAAACTCAAAGAATTAAAAATTCCAAAAGAGAATATTGTCGGCAATTTTAAAATTTTACTAACAAAATCAATGCCTGGTACGCATATAAAATGATATATATATATATATATATATATATTGGTCGAGAATGAAGTATATTAAATGTAGAATCTCATATTTATTAATTCTTAGGTTACTCATCAAAATATAAATTTGAACTTGTCATCTAATATCAATTAATTATAAAATAAAGGTTTTTGGTACCAAAAAAGAAAATCAATTGATTTGATCAATGGAGATTTTGATTTCGATTTCTTTTTGTCAAGTCAAGAAATGAATTCCCGAAAAGGAGAAAAAAACAAACAAACAAGAAAACATACCATTATTGACTTAGTTACCATGGTGAAATTAAACATTACTGTAACAGGTCACAAATCTTTCTAAAGAAAAACATAAATCTTAACACCAACATAAAATAAATATCTTAATGAAATGTAATGATCCACTGGGTATTCTATTTGCGTGTAAACCAAAAGGCCGCTTTTAAATTTCAATGCAAAATATTTAAGAGGTCTAATTTGTAATTTGGCTTCTTTTTTTTTTTTTTTATATTTAAACTGTTATTTTTATATTAGTTTACACTAAAAATTAAAATTGTCAATTAAAACATGACACATGTCACATTCCTATTGGATGCAAGTAACTTTTTGGTAAAATGAGATGAAAAAGTTAACTTAAGTACTGTTATATCCCTCTGTCAATAGGCACGTGTCAGTTCAAGAGGCATTGTTAACTTCACATTAACTTCTTAAGCATGACCACTCGTCTCACTTCAAACAAAATCAGCCACTCGAGCTTAAGGATGTTATCCTAATGTGAACACATTTCCAAAACAATAAAGAGTCTATTTAAACTTGACTACCTCATATTGATAGAATCCTATTATACGTGCCTGTGATTATTCATTGCGCATTTAACGGGATTGAATGCTTATCTAGCCATATCATACCAGTAGACAAGAGGACCTCCCCTATAAAGACCCTAGAAAACTATGAACAGGGGATCAAACTTTTAGCACCCTAAAGTTACTCTGAGCACTTTCCTTTTCAATCAACATGTCCTCTTGTCCTTGATTTAGCTCTCAGCCTCTACAGGTGAACCAACCTCTATTATCCACCATAATCTCCTCCTTGTCCTCCTCTCTTGTTGTACTATGTATCAATAATTGGTGCGGTAAGTGTGGGCCGACAATGTCTCATAATCAAAATGATGCTACCTATAGCCCTATTAATAAAAACAACAAAGCCAACCTAACCAACTCTTCCACTCCAATGAACGACAACAACATACCAATAACGATCTACCCTCAACAAAAACCAAAATGTCAACTTGCCCAACCATGCCCACCAAAGAAGCTATTACCCAACTCTTAAACATCTTTACTACTCCCTCGACTAATCTAGCCATTAGAGCCTCTCATTCAATTCTTAACACCCATCATCTCCTGTTACTTCTTCGGACCCCAAAGATGATCTTTTGAAGCAAATCTACTCTTGTTTAGCCCAACAAACCCAACCCACTGCCTCAACTAGTCCTCCAAGGCAAGTTTCCCAATAGCAACAATTCCTAGGTCCTCAACACCATGTTCTTGAGATGCAGGAAAAAAATGCATCACATAGAAGAAAAACTCTCAGCTCAGCAACACAAATTCCAAGAACAACAAAAGCATCAATGCTTGCTAGATCAACAAAATGCTTGTAATGAACAATTGATTGCAAAGTTGTGGGTAGCCAAGGACGCTGCAAAGGTTGGAAATTTACCTATACCATTAGACCCGAAAGGTACTACACAAACCACTGTCTGTATAGATAAAAAGGATTACAATGATAACAAAGTGCTACAAGACCTTAACATATACATCATCTAGAATGGGAACCTCGAAATAAAATTATTCCTATTAAAGAGCCAATTACAGCACTTAGACTAGAAATTTTACAAAAGGCTAAGGGTTCCAAGTCTGATGAAATTTCTTAGAGATATGTGATAAACCGTAAAAGCAACATATTTTAATCCCACATTTAATATGCTTTTGGATGATTTAAGCCTCGTTTCATATAAAAAAGTGCTCTTAATCCTTTCTTTTCATGTCTTATACTTAGGAAAGCACTCGAGGATGAAAAGAATAAGAAACAGGCCTAAAACGGACCAAATTGGGCCAAGAAGGAAATCGACACGACCTGGACTTAAGCCCACACAACCGTGCCATGTCAATCTACTAGAACACGACCTGATCTCGATTCACACGGTCGTGCCTCATTAAAGAAGTCCCACCACAGCCTGACCATGATTCACATGGACGTGTGCCATGGCCGTGTCCCTGTCGCTGGAAAGAGCAATTTCATTCGAGAAAGGATACTTGGAGGTGAAGAAACACATTCCAAAGCCTATTCAAACACCCTAGCAGAAATTTTACTTAAATTAGGATACTTAGGGCCAAATAAGGCATCACAAAGTCTATATAAACACCCAAGGGGGCAACTTGAAGGGGGAGTTCCGCGAAAGCCGAAACGGGGCGTCGAGCTAGGCCAAGGAGCCAAGCCAGAAAGGTCAGAATTGTGGGAATCGCTCGAAGTTAGCTAGTTGATCCATCCCAAGAAGTCGGAGTTATACTCAGGACGGCAGAATTCTCCTTCAATTCCTTCAGGGAGTTTTAGGGTTTTCTTTTGTTTTGTTTTATCTTTTCTCTTGATATGTCTTCTTTATTCATTATGAACTAAACCCCTGAGATACCTGAAGGGGATGAAACCTAGATGAACCTTGTTATTTGATTTTTGAATTATATGATAAATACTTAGTTTGTTTTTAATTATGCATGCTTAATCCAAATCTGATGTGCTTAGGTGGAGGAGGAATAAACCCCGCTTAAAAGTAGATCTAGCGTAATTAAGCGGAGTTGATCACAGGCCTAGAGATAGGGTGACGAGATTTTGCCGGATTAAGGTGAAACCTAATATGGGAATCCATAGATCGATTTACTGCTATTCTAGGGGGTTATTATAAGAGAACGAGAGTTCCACTAATTAACCTGGGGTTAGACGTTATTTGCCTCGAGAGAGGGTTTAATATACTTTAGGGAGTCTTACGGGTCAAGCTAAGTAAATAAATCATATGATTCAGGGTTAGATAACAAGTGAAGTCTAGGTGGATTCTTCCTGAGGGTATCGTCGTGATCAATTGAATTTTTCTTCGAGTTATTTCCCAATTCGTTCTTTTCGTCTTTGTGTCCTTAGCTTAGTCATCGTAAATTTAGATTAAAACAACTTCACTTTATTTTAGGCTAAATAATAAAAAGAAAGTTAGTATTAATACTTTTAGTTCCTTTGGGTTCGATAATCCGGTCTTGCCTAAACTATACTACTGTTCGATAGGTACACTTGCCTTTAATCGTTGTCAGAGTTAGTTTCCAGATTCGATCATTCTTTTATAATTTTTAAAGCTCTGATTTCAACGATCAATATGATAATGAACCCTTAGCCCCTTTTGTGTTGACACATGACTTTTCTACCTTTTTTAAGTTTACCAAGTTAACTTACATTGGTATTAGAGACCCTAAAAATCACCTAGATCATTACAAAAACCATATGAACATTCTTGGAGCCTCAGACGCTGTGAAATGAAAAGCTTTCTCCATGACCCTTTCTAACACCGTTCGACAATGATATCTCTCACTTCCTCCTGGGTTTATAAGTAATTTTGATCACTTGGTCATGTTATTCATGAGTAGATTTTTGGTTAACAAAACCCCACAACAATCCCTAGCTTACCTCATGTTCATTTGGCAAAAAGAGAATAAACCCTTCGTGATTTTATGAAGAGGTTTAATGTTGCAACGATGATAACCAAGGGTGTCTTTGATGCTCTCGTTGTTTAAGCCTTTTTAGTGAGAACCACTCACAAAGTTCTCTGATTTCACCTCATCGGTAATCGACTAGATAAATTATCCTAGTTATATAAAATGGTTCATCGTTTTATGGAAGGTGACTAGATAGGCAAAGATTAAGCTAAGCCAATAACCCAAGAATATCCCTTTTCTAAGTGATCTTTCCCCTCACGACATCATCAAGTGACAACATGCCAATGTCAATTCCAGCTTTGAACTCGTTCCTTGTTAGGTAACAAGTGGTTTTAACAATATAACCCACCACAATAAGGAGGTAGGCAAATGGTTAATACTATAGATCCACCACATCAGTTTAGACCCGTGAGAGACAATCGCCCCAACTAACATTAGTGTGAATGAGTTTCGTATAATCCTCATTTCACATAACACCAAGTCAATTGCTCCATTGCCATATTATTTAAGCAAGTCAAGTATTAATGAATTATACCAAATCCACCAATTATGCCTTTTAATCTTCGCCAAGATGATTCACCTTTTCATTGTTGTTACCATAATGTTGATGGCCACATTATGAACCGATGTGTCCAACTCAAAGATGCAATAGAGAATGTCATCCAAAAAGGTTAGTTGCAACAATATGCTCTTTGGGATGCCTATATGCTAAACATGGCAAATAACTCGGAAGTAGAACCTTCTAATAATCGGCGTGAGGACAAAGGGAAGTGACCTATACATGGAATTATTGATGTTTTGGTTGTAGGCAATAAATAATGTACTAGCTCAAACACCAAACGAAAAGCTTTCCAACGAAACATCTTATCTGTTTTTACATCAATCAAGAAGCCTAAGCCATCCCTTTAGGCCTTAAGATTTTCGGAGGTAGATGAACAGAAAGTTCTAGACCCGGAAGGGAATGATCCTCTTATTGTCTCTATTACCATCTTATCCTTCCAAGTTAATGGAATCATGGTAGATACGAGGACTTTTTCCTTGATGATAAAATTTCCAACACCCTGGGGAGAAGGATATTGAAGTACGATAACCAAAAAGCTCGAGATTGTCATATTATTTCCCTAAAGCTTACAGAAGAACAAAAAATCCCTCCACCTCCTGCATGATGCAATCGAATCCAGCAAAACTTGTTGGTTGGAATAAACTTGATTAATAGAATGAATGTAGATTTAGAGAGTTTAGAAGTAAGGCCCGAAGCCAACCTCTTGAAAGCTAAAGCCATAAAAGCCACATAATCTTTATTTTTAAGTGTAGACAATCGAGAGAAATTCACAAAGATGACTATCACTCTCTTTACCAAAGAGAAAGAGTCATTGCGCTTTTTACTAACTAAATGTAAAGATGTTTTTGCCTGATCTGATATAGATATCTCTAGTATTCATCCTTCCATTATTCAACACTCTTCAGGAGCAAACCCCCAGACTCGACCAATAAAATAAAAAAAATGATGGTTTTCTCTAGAAACAGTTGCAACAGCAAGGTAGGAAGTAAATAAGTTGCCCACCGCTGGATTCATTCGTAAAGTTACCTACCCTGATTAGGTATCTAACGTGGTAATGGCACCTAAACTTGGAAACAACTAGTGAATGTATGTAGACTTCACAAACATTAATAAGGTCTGCCAAAAAGATAGCTTTCCATTACCATCAATTGATTGGTTGGTGGATTCATCGGCTGGACACGAATTCATGAGCTTCATGGACACTTTGTCTGAATACAATCAAATTTTTATGGATCTGAATGATCAATAAAAAATGATGTCCATCACCGAAGACGAGTTATTCTACTATAAAATGATACCTTTCAGATTGAAAAATGCAGGAGCGACTTACCACAGGCTGGTGATTAAACTATTTGTTAACTAGATTAAAATTTTTATGGAAGTATATGTGGATGATATGTTAGTAAAGAGCGCCACAATGGAGCAGCATGTGAATGATCTATGAGAGGTGTTCATAATCTTGAGAAGGTACAACATGAAACTCAATACTACTAAATGTGCCTTTGGAGCCTGAAAAGGAAAGTTTTTGGGATTCAAGACCTCCAACAGAGGGATTGGGTCTAATCTAGAGAAAATTAAAGCCATTTTAGAAACGGCCTCACCATAAAACACCAAGGAAGTCCAACAGTTAATAGACAGATAAATCGATTTGTCTCTAAAATGGCGAATAAGTGCATACCCTTCTTCAAAGCTTTGAAACCTCCCTTTCAATGGTCAGACAAATGCCAATAATCATTTGAGCAATTAAAGCAATACCTTAGTACATTACCCTTGCTAGTGTCATTGCTTCCAGGTGACACCTTATATGTCTCCCTGGTAGCCTCAGATGAGACAATAACTGCAATATTACAAAAGAAAATGGGAAAATAAAATCCAATATACTACATGAGTAGGGTCCTCCAAGAAGGAAAATGAGATAGTCAAAGGTCGAAAAAATGTCTTTACTTTGGTGATAGTTGTTTAGAATCCCTATTCGTATTTTCAAGCCTATCCAATTATAATCTTGTCAAACTTATTGTTGTCAAACATCTTAGGAAAAATTAATACCTCTAGTCGCATGGTCAAATGTAGGGTAAAACTTAGTGATTACGGACTAGACTTCTCACCTAGCAAGGCAATCAAGGTGCAAGATTTAACAGATTTCATTGTTGAATGTTCCTTTATCAACCATTTAGAGGCAGAAGATGGAGCGAGCTTGAAGGAGGTTTAAGAGACTACCGCAAAATCTACCATAGAAGAACTACCCGAGAATGACACCTCGTGGGTCTTGCATGTAGATGGTTATTTAAGTAAATCAAGTTTTAGAACTGGCATCTCGCTAGTTGATCGAGATGGTAACGAATGGAAGTATTGTATTTCTTTCTCTTTCATTGGATCCAACAATATTGCTAAATATGAAGTCGTGATAGTTGGTTTAGAACTTGCATAGAAACTGAGAGCTAAGAAGTTTCATGTTCACACTAACCCAATTGACGGAAAAGCAAATTCAAAGAGAATATGAGGTTAAATATCTTATTTTATCAAAATAATACTCCATTGTAATAAAGCTGTTCCAATGTTTCTCAGAAGTCCAAGTTGATAAGGTCTCCAATTCAAAAATACAAAGGTTGTTTCTTTATCCCTAGTGGCATTTGCGATCGGAATTCAAGAAAGAGGCAAAATCTTATTGGAACATAAAAGAACCCCTAACTATGAGAAAGAAAGATAAGTCTTCAACATAAATTCTAGGAATACATAGATGACCCCTTTAATATTATGTTTGGCACTTAAGTCGTGATACTAACCGAAACTAGCCTTAACACTCAACGGATGGTTCACTATGCGAATCAAACCAACAAAGCAAAGTTTTGGGAGAATCTTGATTTCTTAGATGTAGTGAGGGAACAACTATCTATTCAAATCGCAATACGAGCTCAACAAGTGGCACAATACTACTATTCAAGAGTTCACAGCAGAAACAACAAGGTAGGGGACTTAGTGATGCAAAATGCATAAGCCAAGTAACCAGCTAACCATATGGGAATGACCCTACTAGGTGATAGCAGCTTTGGGATGTAGAACATATTAATTGCACCCCAGTTGCTTGCATCGGGGTTGATAATCACACTACAACAATCAATAATATATTAATATCTGCAAGTGTGACAGGTCATTTGTAATATTTATAATGTTGAATGGAATACTCGAGTATTACAAGGATCGAACCCACATGAGTTGGTCGTTAAGCAAATTCCTAGACTAAGGACATGTAAATCAAGGAGTCTAATTAACCATTCGCTAAATACTATAGTGTGGCAGGCTATTCAAGAGTTTGATTATACTAATTAATTACCTAAAACTAAAAAATGACTAAATTGTAAAGAAAACAAACTACACAACTATCAAATATGATCAAATACGATAACGATGAGTGGTTGGTTGATTTCCATGTGGTTGGTTGACTTTTAAATTAGGGATCTATATTGCGATTACCCTTAAATTGGCTCTATTTTACCTTTCAGCCTCAACTACCAATTTTAAAAAATTAGCTTGGTTTATCTCTTGACCTCACCGACTATCTTGGGACTTATCAAATTGATGCCTGATAAGATCTCTTTTCGGTCTCACTTATCTTAATTTTTTCTTAGGGGTGTAAATCCTAAGTTTTTAAGTCTATTTGATTTAGTTCAGTTTTGCAATTTAGTCCTCGAACCCAAAAATCAATAACCCAAAATTTCCATCAACCAACCCCGTAAGGATTTAGCTACTCATACTCCTACCAAAGAAAATAAGAATACAATAGTAACATAAAATATGCATAAATGGTAAATGTAAGAAAATTGAGGAAAACTAGGGTTTTTCTTGAAAAAACTTGAAAGTAAAGAAGATGGCAGTAAAAGAAATGAACAAGAACTCTTTAAGGTCAGACTTTTAATGATGAAACTAAAAGGAAATTAAGTTATATTAATACTAATGATTAAATTGAAAATAAAAGAAGTTGAAGGTACTAAACCAACAAATGAACCTAGCTACAGTGATAACTAAATTAACTAACTACTATTAACACTAAGAAAAAGTAGAAAAAACATAAATTAAAACCTTAGAATATGGAGAAGAAAACTACCTTAAACCTAAACTAAAAGATAAAAGAAACCCTAAACTAAAACTTCTCTCTACATTACTCACTTTTTCTAAGCCAAAAGTGGCATTTAATATCTGATTACAACCCAAAATTTTGGACCAAATTGCCCTTGGACATCTAATTTTGGTTAGGGGCCATGTTGGATAAGGCTTACCCTTGCAGTCATTTTTTGTTTACCTCGTCAGGGATATCGCGATACTTATGGCCTAGTATCATGATATCCTATTCAATCTTAACTTGGGGGATTCCTTGGGAGTTTGGGTATTGCGATACCCTATAACCGTTATCGCGATACCATTTTTGGTGGTCTTCATGCTCTTCATTTCGGCACTACCAAGGGTGTCACGACATCAGATCTCCATATCACGAGCTCAGTTCGCATACCTCATCGCAGTATCACCTCGTGATCTCACCTCACGCTACCACCTCGCAGCACCACTTTGTAATCTCTCCTCACGCTATCACCTCGCAGCACCACCTTGCAATCTTAGTTCGCAGTACCACCTCACGATACCACTTAACGGTATCACTTAGAGGTAATACTTAGCCGTACCACTTAACTCCATGTTTGGCTCATTGCAACACTTAATCAAGTTGTTAGATTCCCGAGGCACCATTTTTCCAAATCGACTATAAAAAATGGGATAAAAGCACATTAAATACTTATTAAAGCATAAACTAAAACTAAGTAAAAACTACTAAAAATACATACAAATTGCTCGATAACAAACTCATTAATTGTAAAAGGGAGCCTAATTTGACACATCAAATTACAACAGATTAATGCAAACTTAAGCGACTAGACGGAACTCATGTGCCGCAAACATGAAACGCCTGCAACCTTCACAAATTCTATGCATAAAAGTTTTTTTGTGTTAACTTTTAGTGAATATATTATATTTTTCGCAAATTTTGTACTTCCTATATAATTCGACCAATTCAAATTCCTTCTATTTTCTGTAAATTTTATACTCCTCATATAATTCCATAAGATTCAATGGTGATGTAATCAAAAAATATCTCCTTCTTTTCGTAAGCCTCCCCTCGTGTGTTTAAGAGCATGTCATATTATTACTTTTCATAAGCCTCACCCCATGTGTCTGGAAGCAGGGTCATATTATTATTTTCTGTAAGCCTCCCCCATGCATTTGGGAGTAGGGTCATATGATTACCTTTTGTAAGCTCCCCCATGCATCTAGGAGCATGACCATATTATTGCCTTCTATAAGCCTCCCTACATACATCTAAGAGCAAGGTTATTACATTTTGTAAGTTCGCCTCCATGCATCTAGGAGCAGGATCATATTATTACCTTCTATAAGGTTCCCCCCATATGTCTAGAAGTAAGGTCACTTTATCATCTGCAACATTCGGCCCTTTTTTAGACCTCTTCAGACTCTTATCAGAGGTGAAACATATTTGTACCTCTTCGTGAACCCTTCAAGCACTATACATTTCTTATGTTTCATTGAATAGGTCACATCTTTTGCATTTTATTTCCAACGAACAACTTGAATATCCTCTATTTTAAATTTCCAATAAATCGAAAAAGTTTATGTTAAACAATGACCTACCAAAGTGCAAATCATAGTAATTATTCATTTTGTAAATAAACCAAAAGTTGAAGCATTGATAATTTCTAAAGATAAGAATATAAGTTTATAACTTAAAGTACTTATACTACTATCCTGCATACCATCCTTAATAAAAAAAACAAAGTAATAAAACTAATATACTAAGAGAAAAATATAAATTCTTATTACTACGGGAAAATATATTACAAAATTCAATTAGTTTTCAACATCCGAACCCCCTACAACACTTTCAACAAGATCATTATAAGGAGGATCCTTACTTCCATTAGGAGCCTTACGTTCCCTACCCGCTTCACCACCTAGGGCCTCTGAATCTTCACCTTAAAAAAGATAAAAAACACACAAATGGCTCATTCTCTATGAATACTCATTCTACTTAGGTCCGTCAAGAACGAAAATATTGAACTTAATATCCTTCTCTTCGTAACTTATAATACTCTCAAGAGGATTGAGATCCAAGTTATACATATAGATAGTCCAATAGTGTAGTTGCATCCCTCAAACCTGAGTTTGAGGCATCGAAAAATTTCTCCTTAATCTAGGACTTGGTAAGGGCACGGGCCTGCTACTCCGTTTTCAACTTCTCCTTCTAAGCTAACGCTGCTTAAGCTATGTCTCGTTCAGTATTGTATTTCTCAGCCTAGTTCCATCAAAACTTGACATCTTTACAGGATTTCTTCTCAGTAGCCTTCCACTTCCCTACTGCAGCTAGGGCCTTATCCTTAACAATCTTAGCACTACTGCAAGACCCATGTAAGTCTATGATAGTCCGCATAAACGTCTAAGTAGAAGCCCATATTCATTTGAAAAGATCTTTAAAACATGTACACAAATATCATATTCCAACCCAAAGAGCTTCAATAAGATCATAAGAATAATATATTGCTTATCGGGTGGAGCCTTGAAAGTATTTTGTAGACCACTAGGTACCATTTGTATAGAAATAACAGTAGGAGAACCAGTGGGGTTAGTAACAATTTTCTCCCGACTCTTTGCAACATGAGTAGTAGAACCTTCCCCATCAAAAGAGGTTTTTGTTGGCTTACCCATCAAATCACCATCGAAAAAGGATCTTGCACGCAACATCTCCTCATCGTAGTAGAAGACTCTTTTATTGACACATCCTATCCCTTTTGGTGGAGGGACGAAGGAGACTTCTCTTTCAAAGTTAAAGGAGACTTTGGGGGAATAACACCCACTTTCCCAAGGCAGTGGGAATAACAACATCAACGACAGGAATTTTGGTGCTCATCATACCTTCCTCATTTGAGCCTACACAAATAACAAAAGTCAGGGCAATATAATACTGGCATAAATAAAAGAAAAAAATACTAACGTTGCTTTTGTTTCTTAAAATGAGTAGGAAACACAAGTTTCTCTTATGCGATTTCATTCTCCTTCCAGTCATGTATATCACCAAAATGCCTACCATTCAGAGGAAGTAACGGCAAATACTCAACCTCCCTATCATCCATAACCCTGCACCCATACCTAGACCATATTTCCCTAAGTCAAAGAAATTTTAGGGCTTCTAGATGTCCCCATAAAGGATCTTAGCAATCTCGCTGTGCTTGTCATAAAGGAAACTTTCATTCCAAGGCATTTTTCCTTTCTTAGGCTTGAAATCACCCTCTAAATCAACTTTTCGGTAGCCTTATACCCCCTTATCCATGATAAGGTACTTGAACACCTTCTGGAGTGTAACGATTTTAGGAACAACCAGTTAATATATTTTTATTAAGAATCTTAAATTGATGGATAGCCTCAGGGTCACTTTCCAAAAAAGGATGATACTTACACAAAACTATAGAAGGGAGGCTCCAATAGATAGGAAAGTCAAACTTTCCCTTCTGTTTCAATTGTACCCCTAATTTTTTCGAGTAGTTAATACCTGAATTACCCATCTACCCGTGCAAGATGGTGTGTACGTGAGGTAACTGTTACTGTTTAGAGAACCATGTGAGGCCTTCTTTTCCCTTGTTGGTTCCCCCAAACAAAATGAATTTTTTTTGAAATACCTTTATAAGAGGATCAATCCTTTTCGCTTTGTTAAGAGAGATAAATTCAAAAATGACCCACTAAGAAGCTGAGTCAATTGGATAGCAGCAACATTATCGAACTTCAGCACCTCCTTTATAAATAGATGAAAGGGAAATGTGAATCCTCCTTCCCATACGTGTAAAGGGATCAAGATATCAGGCTATTCCAAATTTTTATCCTAAATAGTGCTCAAGCACTCTGGCGCCTCAAGACGAAAAAAGTGATACTTAAAATGGAGGAACAAAATCTCCTTGTACTGGAGAAAATCTTAATACTCTGACTTCCTTATTGTAAATACATTGACAAGACCAACAATTCTTGTCCTTATCAGGCGGGGTGGAGCCTTATCTTTCCTCCCTCCCTCTATAGCAAATCTTTTAGCCTCTCCTCTACGAGTAAGGGATTCTATAATCGATTTTGAATAAAAGAAAGAAATAAAATAAGAAAAGATAAGATAAGCCTATTTACCTGAAATCAAAAAAGAAAAAATCGATAACTCACAAGTAGAAAAAAAAAAAGAAATACAAGAAACAGTGAAATAAAATTACAAGAAAACAGAGAGATGAGAAATAAAAATGGAATAACAAAAACAAAGAAGAGGTTTTTATAAGGTAGAGGAAACCATACGAATCATTATATGAAACAATGCCTCAACAATAATACCCAATCAAAGACAAACACATGTCTCTCTATGGCATAACAGATGTCGTTTCATCATTAATATTAGTTTCTTAAACACTATTAGCCTACACAAATAATGTGTAGTACATCCTAATCAAAGACAAACTTTAGAAGATTCTCAAGCACATTTGAAAGAGAGACACCAATTTAGTCCTCTCAAACGACGCGTATGAAATGGATTGTTGTATAAACCCTCTGTTAAGAACGGAAGGGTCACCCATACCTTTTAAATTGGATGGTGGCTAATATATAGAAACAAAAAGAAAATGCACGAAAACTATAACTCTACCCATTAAACAAGTATAAGGTAGATTTCATCAACAATAAGTTATCTTATACTATTCAACCCATCAAGCACGCAGACATAGAAAGAATATGCAAGAATAAAACATAACACAAGAAAATGATATATTTTATTAAAAGATAATTGTAGTTATAAAATATTACACAGCACTATACTTTTATTTACAATGATTTATCTCCCTTATCCCTAGTAAGAGGATCCTTAGGAGAGGCAGTAAGCAAACTAGGCTCTCCATCCAATGGCATTATCCTTTTTCCATCCTCTTCTAGCATTTTTAGGTAAGCTCTTGACCGCCAATTCTAATATTCCATGAAGTTACTACCCAAGAAGTCCTCAATAAAAACAAATAGATGCATTTCTTAATAGAAAAAAAAAATGTCAACCATCCCCAAATAGGCTATTGATATTGAAATCGATGCGTCAACTACACCTCATTAAGTCAAAAAAATGACCAGAAATCCATCTAGTATGTGTGCATGGGACCAAAAGCTACTTCATAGCTAATATAGCCTCATCCACAATAATGGTAGGGAAACCACTTGGACATCTTCCATCCTTTTCTAAGGACTAACACACATTTTGAAGTTGCAAGCTTAAGTTCTTAATCTCAACATCCCGCTCTAGTAGGGCCTCTCGAAGTTGTTTCTCTTTCTTCAATTGCATATTTTCCTTCTTCAGAAGAGAGTTCTCAACCTAAGCATTCCGTAGCATCTCCCTTAGCTGGTGATACTATTCCTTTATACCTGTCATCTCTTCTTGAACCACCCATTCATTTTTCAAGAAGTCACTAGGAGTACAAAGAGTTTCTGTAGCTTAATCAACCTTCTAAAAAGGAATGATTTCCAGCTCGATGTCTATTACAAGCAAAGAATTAAATTCTGAAATAACCAATGGCATTAACAACATGAAATGTTACTTGTAAGACCTTAACCTGCATTCGTTACAGTGAAACCATTAAGAGGAACTAATGCAAAATCTCCCTCCCAAACATGAGATTCTAGACCAAGGGAATGAGCAACATGAGTTTCTGGGGAAAAAAGGAATTGAGCTTTTATTGGAATAGTTGTAGCTCTGAGAGGAGGTATCCCCTGAAGACGGGAACCACAAGGCAGAACACCCTAATATAGACTTTTTGTTGGGACATCATTCTGAGGGTGATTACTGAAAATTTCCCATATAAAAATCCCACCAGACCTATGTTGTAAAGGTACACTCCAGAGCAGGCACCTTGTTGGATTTAGTGCCCTAAGTGTAGTATATTCATTTTTTAACTTGTAACTCTTTTCAAACAGATTGGTTAATAAAATAATTCATGGATTACATTAATATACTTTGTATAATGTCCTCATGTGGGTTTTGTATGCAAATAAAAATAAAAGTTAATATTGGCTCACTAGTTATCTAATGTTTAAACTAATACTAAGGGGTATTACGTGGTTGGATCGTAACACAGAAGGACAACTTATATTAGTAGACGAACCTAAGCATGTCCTTAGTCTAATAAAAAATGAGCAAACTAATTGAAAGACTAATATGTTATCTATCAAGTCCAATTCAGGAGATGCCTTGTCTTGGGCATCGAAATAGATGACTCCCAGAAGATAAAGATACAGATGTGATTGATTGGGTTGACTGTACATAGAACTAGACCCAAGAAGAATAGATCTTGAATCCATTTAAGAATTTATTCACTTGTGACATTCAAAGTGTGACATACCTTAATCCTGAGTGGATGATAGACTATGTATGCGTGACTCGTATACTTTGATGTAAGTAAACCTAAGTTCAAATAGAGAAGGAACTGAAAGCTGGTGCATTAGGTACACAACTTCTGTAGTATGTGGCATCATTTACAATAGCGGAATTCATAGCCCAAGACACGGGAAAATGATATCCTCTCATTGGAATTACATGATAGATGAAAAGTAAACGTTGCCACAGATCGTTTGTGTTGGATATGGTCCCTAAGTGTAGTATTTTCGTCTAAGTACACTTGTAATTTTTTCGAACATATTGATTAATAAAATTATTCATAAATTACAATAATGTTTTGTATATTATCCTCACATGCTTTTTCCATGCAAAGCAAAATGGAAGCAAATGTTGCTCATTGGTTGTCTAATGTTTAACTGATACTAAGTGGTATTATGTGGTTAGATCGTAATACGGAAAGACAAGTTGTATTAGTAGATGAACCTTAACATGTCCTTAGTCTAATCGGAAATGAGAAAATCAATTGAAAGTCCAATATGACGTCTATCAAGTCCAATTGGGGAGATGTATTGTCTTCGGCATCGGAATGGATGACTCGTAGAAGATAGAGACATAGATGTGACTGATTGGACTCACAGTACATTAGACTAGACCCAAGTAGAAAATATCTTGAATTCGTTTATGGATCTATTCATTTGTGATGTTCATAGTGTGGCATACCTAAGTCTTGAGTGGATGGTGGACTATGTATATGTGACATACACTTTGATGTAAGTAAAAGCCTGAGTTCGAATAGATAAGGAACTGAAAGCTGGTGTGTTAGGTGTACAACTTTTGTAGTATGTATCGTCGTAAAAAATAGTGAAATTCATAGCCTGACACATGAGTAAATGATATCCTCACATAGGCATTACATGGTTGAAGAAAAGTAAATGTGGCCACGGGTTATTCGTCTTTGTGATGGATGACTTGATTACTATTTGGTCGTGATTGATATTTCATGAAGGAAGATATAATGATTATCATGATATAAAATATGATCATATTGGGACAATGAATATTATCTCAAAGAGATCAATGATATACTATGAAGGTAACACACTTATGACAAGGTTATTGGACGAGCACTAAATAGTTGCTTTCGTAATGGTATGTTGTTAGGGAAAGCTTAGTCACGATGCTATAGTGGAATGACTTCGTGACTAAATAATAATTAATAGGAGAAAATCCAAAACTTAATTATAAATCGTTTGAGCCCTAATTACATATGTCCAATCGGTCCCTCTGCTAGCTCAATGAAACCAGAAATGAATTGCATATTGAACCATAATGAACAGAATGAATAGAAATAGAGAAATGAGAAACATTCTGAAAAATTATTATTGTTTTCGCTGAAATGAAGAAATGGAATCACTTTGAAAATGAATGCGTGTTTCTCAAAAATGGAAATGAAAAAGAAAAATGTTTATATATATGGATTACTAAAAAATTATCATAATAATGAGTTTATGTTTTTAAGCAGTTTTAAAGCCCGAAAATGAAAATAAATCATTCGGTCATAGTGAACAAGTTGAGTTGTGAAATATTGAATATATTTTATTGGAAATTTTTCTAGGGGTAAAATTGTCATAATTTTATTGGGGGTAAAATTAGGATGAGAAAATTATTTAATTGGAAAATTAATCATTTATTTTAGAAAATAGAAAATAAGTATTGGGTTGCATTAAATTATAAAGTGTTGGGTTAAAAGTTCAGAAAGTACAAATAATTGGGCCCAATACGATGAGAGACTCGAATCCCCATCATAATATATATGAGGGGAAACATACCCTATTAGCCCCTCACGCTCTCTTAGTTGGACGAGGAAGTTATTTTTCTATTTGAAATAAACACCTAAAATTCAACAAGGGTTCTATCTTCTTTCCCTATAAATAAATGGCACCGGTAAAGCTATTTACATAACATGAAGATATTGTAAGTTTGCCAAAAAATAGAGAGATTTTATTCTTAACTATTATATATATATATTATTCCAGAATAATAATTTTATTAGTTTCTATTTTGAAGAGAGAATTTTTGTTTCCACTCTAAAAGTAAAGAAAATATTTTCTAGTTCTGTGTTTTAATTCAATTGGTTCAAGCCCACACTCGAAGCAGTTTGTGGTACGAGAATAGTAGAAAAGATCGTTTGGTTGAAAATCAAAAAATTCAAGGATCCGCTTCTCTAAAAACATATGTATGATTTCGGTTCAAGGTTTATTGTTATAAATATCACAAATTGGGTCGGTTTTCAAAAATTTTAATTTCCTTTGTGCAAGAAAACCATTTTCAAATTGAATTTTTTTCCCCAAAAGTTTGTCTTTGTGATGAATGACATAATTACTATTTGATAGTAATAGACTTTTTATGAAGGAAGATGTAATTGTTACCTTTACATAAAATAGTATCATATTAGGAAAGTGGATTTATCCCAAAGAGATTAAGGATGTCGTATGAGGGTAACACACTTATGAAAATGTCATTAGACGAGCACTGATCGAGTTGCTTTCATAATGATATGTCATTAGGAAGAGCTCAATCACAATACTATAGTGAAATAAATTTGTGACTAAATGAGTTTATAATTAATAGGAAAAAAGTTGAAACTTAATTATAAAGTATTTGAGCCCTAATCACATATATCCAATCGGTCCCTCCCCTAGCTCGTTGAAACTAGAAATGAATTGCATGTTGAATTAAATGAACAAAAATGGATAGAAATGGTAAAGTTAGAGAAATGGGAAACATTTAGAAATAAATGTGGTTTTCTCACTAAGTGTGGAAATAACTTAAGAATTAATTTGTGGTTTTTCGAATTATTAATTAATTAATTGAAGCTCAAATATGAAATTAAATTAATTGGTCATAATGAGTCCGTTGAATGTAGAAAAATTAAATATATTTTTTCATAGATTCTTTTATGGAAAAGTTATCATGATTTTAACGGAATCAAAATCGGGTTGAGAAAATTATTTAATTGGGAATTTAATTTATGATGTTTATTTTGAAAAATAGAAAAACATGTATTAAGTTGGATTAAATTATAAAGTGTTGAGTTAAAAGTCCAGGAAATACTTATAATTGAACCATATACAAGAGAGGTCCAAATCCTCATCATAATACATATGAAGGGAAGCACACGTTATTAGACCTTCTCTCTCCTAGTTCAACTAGGAAGTTTTTTTTTTCTATTAGAACAAACTTTAACTAATTCAACAAGGGTTTCACTTCTTCTCCTTATAAATAGATGGCACCGGTAGGACTAAATTCACAATATAAGTTTTACACAACTTTGAGATATTTTTATTTTGCCCAAGAATAGTGAGAATTTATTTCTAAGTATAAATTCTATTTTCTGGAATAACAATTATAATGGTTTCTATTAAAGAGAAATTTTTTCTTTCCCACTGAAAGTAAAATAAATTATTTCTGATTTTTTGTTTGATTCAAATTCATTCGAGCTCATACTCGAAGCAATTCATGGTACGAGAATAGCAGAGACGGTTAGTCGGTTGAAAGTTAGGAACGACAAGGATCCGTCTATCCCAAAGCACAAGTGCGATGTCAAGAAAAGATCATTACTATAAATATCTAATCTGCCACAAATCGTCGTGGAAATTTTAGTAGTTTTTAGCACTTAACGAGCTTGTTTTCCATGCATTTTAATATCTTTTATTGCATTTTCGCGTTTCTTAATCTAGAGTTAAATTATTGCAAAAACTTGCGTTTCTACGCATTTTTAGTGTTTCGATGACTCATGAGGCCAACTCGGGCCTCAAAGGTTAATTGAGTGTGTAGGGTGTCATTTCAGGCCCAAGAATATAAAGGATGATGGTTGTATCACGGCACAGGAAAGTCTGTGTCACAACACTAAACAATGAAGTTGGTAGGCTTGAAATCCACTTTTCATCGTGACGAGGAGTTTCTCTACATCACAATGACGCGACGAAAATGTGAAGAAAATCATTGCGTGTCATAACGAGGAGTTTCCCCACTTCATGATGACACAACAAAGGTAGGCTAAAATGAGGTTGATTCCTTAGACAGAGATCTTAAGATTATTTCCTAATTAAACCCTAGGCATTTAATAGAATATTGTATTAATTAGTATCTAAGTGTACTTAGGGTTGTGTGACACCAAGTAATGTGTAGCCTATATGAGTCACTTTAGGGTCACCGAAATGGGAGTACAGAATGAGACCTAGATGTAGACCAGTTTTATTCAATTTTCTTTTTATTTTATTTTTATGTTCATGTAGTCGAAATTCTACCTATTCTGATGTGAAGACGGTTGTGGGCAAAAACTGCTCTGAAACCATGCTTCTGTTTATCAATAAGCAATTTCTTTATCTTTCTTTTATTCTTTTGTTTATATTTCGTTAGCCTGATCAACTAATGTTTGTATGAATATTAGAATAAATTGTGTGCTTTATTTATATCTATCATGTTTCGGTTATGAAACTGATTAATCTATTCAGCAATTATTTATCTAAAATTGGGTGTTTATTCAAGAGTGCTTAGTGTATTAGGGAGTGACGCCTTGAGTAGAATACCCAGACAGGTGAGACCGAAAGGATATTCTTAGCTAAGGATGGTAAACAACTCAGTTAAGGGTAATTAATGACTTAGTTGATAATTAGGGATTTAATCGATCATAGGCCGAGAGCTCGTGTTGTCGACACTAGGAATAGGAAATTTTATTAGCTTAGTGTAGGTTAATTAAATTAATTAGTTTAATAAATACTTTAATTTGAAGTCGCACTACTAATTCGGGACTTGATTAGATTAGTACTTGTTTTTTGTAATTAATTTAGTATTAAATTTCTCCAATCTACAATCCATTGGGTACGATCCTCAGAATACTTACCAATCCTTCATTATAACACAACTATACTATAATTTGACCCTTATACTTGCAAACACTGCCGATCTAATTTTTTGTATGGTAATTATACTCTAAATGATAACATGTTTAGAGGCGGTTAATATCACAAACCGACTCAATTTTCAAAATTTTAATTTTTCATTATGTAAGAAAACTATTTACAAATCGGATTTTTTCCAACACACCTTTTGTCATTTATCCTGACTAGAAACCTCTCAGCTGGCCTCTTCAATTTAGATAGTCAAGCCTCCGGTTGTTCGTCCTTGTTATTTGGGGTAAAGTCTACAAAACCACAAGATCAAAAATAAATAAGTGATCATATAAGTGACCAGGAAAAGGAGAAAACAACACATACCCCTTCAAAATCTAGCAACAATCTTACCATGCTTTCCTGAAGTAATGTTGACAGTAGGAGAAGGAATAAGTTGCTCCAAGTCTAGTCTAAGCATAGGCACCATGTACAAATACCCAAGAGGAATTTTCCATTTACGGTCAGAAAACCCCACATAATTCAAGAAGAAATTTAAAGGCTCCAGACGCAAACCCTGAAGATATTTGGTAGCAGCATCCCTCGAGTTATATGGCCAAGAGTGTTCACGTTGCTTGTGTTGCCTAACATCCCTCAAGCCATCTATCAAATCCAAAAAGGTATACCCCATAACCTCATTCTCATGAAGACATTAGCAAAACACCTCACGAGGTGAGATGTCATAAGGAATAACCAAGATGTCATTACGATTCAAAAAGTTGTAGATATTTTTTCCCTATCAAGAATATCCTCTAACCACGGATGCTAAAGATCACTAGAAGACATAGGGCTTTTCCATTCGATAATGAATCCAAAGGATTCCCTAGATTTAATTCTACCAAAATATAATTTTTAGGATCTGGTTTCAACCTCCTCACTCCTCCATAAATGAGTTGATCAGTCCCTTCCATTCAGACCATAAGGTATACCCCCTCATAGTCTTCTTTCTCTTGAAGAACATACATATACTGAAATAATGACTTGAAAAGCCATATCCCCTTATACCCACATTTGATCATGAATCTAATTTTTAACCACTAGGAACTCCAAACTAGCTGTTTGGGTGCCAAACAATAGGAATTCAACAAATCCATGAAAAACTGGTGTGGTGGCAAGTGAAACCCCTCATCCACAAAAAATAGCGAAAGGTAAAATTTGGGCATCCTCCATCGAAGTGTGGCCCAAACACAAAACTCAATGTATGCTTCCCTTCGGGAACATTAAACTCTAGGATGTCTTTTAAGTAGACCCATGCATCTTAGCACCATCTGTATTTCCTATTCTATCGTCATGCACTCACAATCAACAACCGCCACTGGTTTATCGTAATCCCTCATATGTTCTACAATTTGCCCCATTTGGTTCTCAATTTTTGAAAGTCTTCTGGAATCGACTGTGGTCGGCCTATTACTCATCGTCGTCATCCTACTATTTATAGCAGAAGAGCTACCTTTGTTTCTCTACAATGAGGGTTTATTAGTCCTCCCTCCTATCCTTGCAAGTTTGACCATTTTTTGACTAAGATCGCCAAGACGATCAAGTAAAAGGGGAAATTTTGAAATGACAAAAAAATTGAACAAAAATCACAATCCAGAATTTTGGAACGATAAAGTAGTCTCAGGAAAAGTAAAAAAACAATTTATAGTCTTCTCGGTTATTCTTCATAAACGTGTTGTTTTGAGGACTTAAGGCCATGACCAATAGCATATGGCCACTTGGACAATGTCATATCCTCCTTGATCTACCACAATTCATTGTGGCAAATTGAGCTCCTTTCGACACTTAATGAGCTTGTATTCAAGTAATTTGTTATCTTTTTAGTTAGCTTCCAATTTAGTAATTTTATATTTTAATTCAATAAAAATGAGTAATTTAAGTATGTTTTATGACCTATTAGGCCAATCTGGGCCTAAGGAGGGATTTATGTGTTGATTAAGTGTGTAGAACGTCATTTTTTTACCAAGGAGTCAGTGGGCTACCCTAAAATGTCGCAACATCCAACTTCAAACCTAAAGAATTTATATTTGAAGTCCAATGTTGCAACAACCAAAGCTCAATGTCACGACAACCGATTTTGAAGCAAATAGGGGTGCAATTGATGTTCAATATCGCAACACCGGTCTTGTGATGTCATAACATTGGTTCGATGAGGCCCAAAATTACTACAATGGTATTTGTGTCTACACAACCTTCATTAATATGTAACTCAGACTTTACTTGACCTAATTAGGTCATAATACATGTAATCTATAAATACTAGCTCAAAATAACAAAAAAAGGGGGCTTCAGACAGATTTTCATACTTTTGATCTCTATTTTCATTCTTCTTTAGTTTTAGTTTAGTTTTCTTTTATTTTTTCTTAAGCAAAAGATTTTTAATCCGAAGTTGAGACGATTGCAAGCAGAGATTGTTCCAAAACCGCGATTTGAGATCAATCTATTCATGAGCTGTAACAGCCCGGTTTAGACCCTAGTCAGAATAGTAGTTTCGAGACCACAAATACGAGTCAAAAAAAATATTTTTAAATTATTTTTGTGTTTACAGTATGTGATTAAGCATGTGTGAAAGTTTCGTGAATTAATTTTATCGTTTGTGTACTTAATTTGCAAAAAAAGGACTAAATCACAGAAAATGTAAAATTGTCCTTCTATTTGAATAATGGCTGAATTGATGTGTCTTTATAAATGTGAGGTCCTTATGTTGTGAATAGACCATTGGTTTAATGAGTGGGCATTTATGAACAACCATTAATTAATTTATAAGTTAAATAACCATGGGTAAAATGGTAAATGATGTATTAATGTTAATAAATTAAAATAAAACAAAAGATTAGTGGAGTGTTCATCTTTGTTTGCCAAAAATTGAAGAAGAAAGAAGACAACCATGGCTATTTAGGGTTCGGTCATTTGAAGCTTCAATTGGTATGTGATTCTTGTTTGGTTTTTGATGATTTTTATGTTTTGTGATCGTTGTTAAGTGTTCTAATTAGCCCATGCTTAAGTTCATGACATTGATTATGATTTTGAGTTATGCCATTGTTGATAATGTGAGCTTTGTGAGGTTTGATGATAGAAAATAAGTGTTAGATGATAGATAAATATATTTTGTATTGGGATTTTTGATGAATTTGATTATTATGGGCTGAATTGTGAAAATGAGAAATTGAGGGGCTAAAATGTGAAATAAATGAAATATGTGGGCTTATTTGAGCCAAGTGAACATTTAGCCAAGCTATAGTGTAATGAAATTTTGTATATTTTGTGATTTTGTGAATTAGGGACTTAAATGTCACAATGTGAAAATGTAATATCCTGATTTCGTGGGTCTATGCATTTGGTGTGATTACATGGCTAAGCTAGTAGACTAAGGCTTCATGAAGTGAATTGGGCTCAGGTTTGGATTTTAAAACCTGGGTTAAGGGGCTAATAAATAGTGTTAGTAATAAATAATGTTGGATCATTAAACTAGTAGCAAGTTGGGCTTGTGGCCCAAAATTTACTAATGCTAAAGTGTGTATGAGAATGGCGTCACTTAGGGGGATGATTTGGGCCTAATATGGCCGCATGAAGCCCAAATTTAAGGGTTAAAAATTCGGCACTCCTAGGGTAAGGGGATGGACGGCACAAGGCTATATTTTAGGAGCTTAATTCTTTTAGTTTTTGAGATAAATAAGGATAATTAAGGAGGAAGGATAAAGGATGAGATAATGGATGGATAAAAGTTATCAAGAGAGAGGAGAGTTGGCCGAAACTCCAACTCTATGCTTATTGTGTGTTGTCGAAATTTAGGTGGCTAGTATTATCTTTTTTCCAAATTTTCTTTCTCACTTTCTCATCTGTTCTCTCAAAGCCGAAATTCTCTTCTTATTTTCTCTTCTGGCCGAAACTCCCTGTCACTTTTCTCTTCTCCATTATACTTCTAAAAGCTGAATACCCTAGTCCCCATCATCTTCTCCCATAGCCGAAACTACAGAGGTGGTTTAGTTTTCCCGAAGGAGCACCATAGCCGCATACACCTCTCTAGTTTGGTAAGTTTTTGGGACTTTCTTCTTTATGGTTTTTCTCTTCTTTAATGAATTTCTAAACCGAATCTCCTTTGTTCATACTCCTTCTTCCCAAGCTGATTGTTCAAAGGGTGGTTTAGTTTTCCCGAAGGTGCACCATAGGCCGCATATTCCTTAGTGATTCGGTAAGTTTCAGAATTCCTTTTCTTTGAGATTTCTTCTTTCTTTTCACCAAGATCTAACTCGAACCAATTGTTTATGCCTATCGATTTCTCCTCTTTATCTCTAGAAGCCGAATCCCACTTTACAATAGCCAGAAGTGCCGATTTTGGAAAAGCTGAAGGTGAGTGGTTGATGGTAGGTGGCCGAATGGCCCTTTCCTGTCCTTTTCTTTTTAGTCAAATGCCATATGGGCTAAGTTAGTGGTGATTTTCGGTTGGTTGATAATTGGAGGATGGCCGAATGTAGGTGAAATAGAGGTGACGATTTCTTGAGGGCTTTCGGGATTTGAAAGTAGGTAAGAATCCTTTTTAGCATTATTACTTATTTGATCTTATTGATCTAAATAGTTTAAGTGACCCAAAGGGTTATTATGGTCGCTAATAACAGTCAAGCAGTAAAAGGGAGTTGGATCTGTAAACTCAACGCCAAAGTAGCATAGAAGTAGTAAAGGTGTAATACGAAAATCAGGTGTGTAACTCTTACACACTTTCCTTCTTAATGTGTTAAATGTTATGTGTTGTTAAAAGTTTGGATGGCTTATGGTTCTTTGAAATACCCTTGTGGGTAACAGCGAGGATACCGGGTAAGTTGTGATGATTTCTAAATTGATTGTAATTTATGAAAGCATGATAATTTGTATACATGATAGTTGTATTTTGAGCATGATCATAGTAGTACAGTTAGCATAACTACATGTTATGGGAAATGAGAGGAGGGGGAAGTATGATCTATTAAGACTGTCACCAGTGATTTGGTATCACACAGTGGGTTGACCCTACATACTATAAATTGTGACTAAGTCTCAGTGGTTTGGTACCACATATGATATTTCGTAACTTCGGTTACCAGTAGTTTGGCACCACCAGTGGTTTGGTACCACATATAATATTTCGTAACTCCGGTTACCAGTGGTTTGGCACCACCAGTGGTTTGGTACCACAAGGGGTAAAAAGGGAGACCCGGATGGATGCTTAGGTGGGTTGCATGACTTGCATATTAATGTATAAACTTGTGTAAGAGAATGATTTTCTTGGGATGGGGATTTATACACTGAGTCTCGGTGACTCACCCCTTCCTTTAAATTTTTGCAGATCAGGCTTAGATCGTGGATATGGAGCCGGAGCGGACTCGAGGTGGCCATGCACGGCAATTGTTTTGGTTTCAAAGTTTTCTATTGAACTTAGTTGGTTTACTTTAATTTTTGGTTTTATATTGTTGTAATAAGGCCGCCTAACTATTTAGATTTTTGGATGTTATATTTGGTTGTTTTTTTTTACGGGCATGTTTGATAAACCTAAAATCGGATGTTTTCTTAAAATCATGATGAGTACGTTATGTTTTTCCAAAATATTCACTGACTAAGTATATGATACGGATTAACAACCAAGCAAACAACTTTTTAAAGCTAAGTCTCAGCGCGTTTTGATTTTCATCAAACACTTATCAGATTTCAAAACAAAAAAAGAGTTTTCCAAGGGTTCTTCCCTAATAAAATCGACCACTGATTTCAAAAAGCGTTTTCTTTCCCGTAGCACGCCGAACTCGGATGTAGTGTTTAGACTGGTTTTGGAGTGTTACATTTTTGGTATCAGAGCCCGATTCAAAACCTCGACTGTGGGCCTAAGGCCCAAAAATATGTTTAAGGGTTTGTGAAATGATCATTTTTCCGAAAGCATGGCACCTGAGTCTCCGGCACCGATCCACCCAGGTAAGTACTCTAACTCTTGTGTGATATATTCGTTGGGCTTTTGTGGGCTTTAGAAGTAGCTAAATAGTACTGATGGACTTTAGGTTTAGACAAACAACTTCTCTAAAATCCATAAGACTTAACTTTATTAAACAAAACCTGTAAACGAGTCATAAAGCTAAAGTGTGGCAACAAACATATGCATGTCTAGGAGTAGATCCGGAAGAGCTTGGTATTTAAGCAGTCCGAGTGACTCACCTCCTCTTCGCAGTAATCTTACCTGGTGCATAGTGATTGTTCACTTTAGCTATGACATGGTGTGGCAGTAGGCATATGCATGTCTAGGAGCGGATTCAGGGAAAGCTTGGTATTTGAGTAGTCCTAGTGACTCACCTCCTTTTCACTGGAATCCCACCAGGTGCATAGTGACTATTCACCTTAGTCACGGGGACGTGTTGACAGGCCAAAACTTACAATTAAAACCCGAAAGGGACCAGCCACACTGTTTTGTAAAAACCCCTGGTTTTGAAATTACCAAATTACCCCTGGTAATTTGTGTAAACTACCTTAGATTTGGAAAAAAATGACCAAAATACCCTTGGGTTGTGGAAAATTACCAAATTGCCTCTGACTTGAAAATTTTCCCTTAAATTTATAAATTTACCAAAATACCCCCGGATTTGCAAAATTACCAAAATATCCCCGAGTTTGAAAAAAATTACCAAAATACCCTTCATCGCAAAATCATCGGAGATCATATTTTGAAAATTACGAAAATACCCCTGTAGGTTAAAATTTCGAAAATACCCCCGGGTAATGAAATGACGAAAATGCCCCTACATGTTAGATGTAGTCTGTGGACATTGCTTGTGTGATGGATGTACTTAGAACTAGGAGATAAGCCTGAAATTGGAACTATAGGTAGATTCGACTTTGAAAGAATCACTCTAAGAACTATTTCTCATAAAATTGCTCGTGGGTAAACAGTGAACAGTATTAATAAAGCATAAAATTCTTAATCAGATAAACGCGAATGAGAAGAATGAGTACAAAAGGTCGTGGACGTCAACCGCGCGCCCGTGGTAGGGGTAGGATGACCTTGTCGGAGCCAGCAGGGTCTGGTCATGGGTCTGGAAATGTGATACCGGACCTGTCGGCGGCGGAAACTGAGTTTCAGGATCAGACGGGTGGTAACGATGTAGTATCTCAAGCCGTACTGCGAGTTTTGGAACGAGTTGCCGAGGCAGGCGTGGGTGTAGGAGCCCGAAAATCCGTGGTTGAACGACTCCGGGCTAATGGAGCAGAAGTGTTTAGAGGAGTTTCTGGAGTGGCTCTCAACACGGCTGAGTATTGGTTGGAGGCAACTGAACGAATAAATGGATGATTTGGACTTCTCGGCTGAGGAGAAGTTAAAGGGGATAGTGTCTCTTCTCCGGGATGAGTCGTACCAGTGGTGGCTCACGGTTTGAGAGGGTGCAGCGATCGGTGATATCACCTGGGATTATTTTAAGGCAACATATCAGAGGAAGTATGTGGGAGCTGGTTATACCGATGAGCAGCGTAGGGCGTTCTTAAATTTGGTGCAAGGGAATAGGTCAGTACCCGAGTATGAGGCTGAATTCTTGAGGTTGAGTAGGTATGCTCGGGGTATGGTGGCTAGAGAACATGAGCGCTGTGTTAGGTTCGAGGACGGGTTGAGGGATGAGCTACGGGTGTTAATCGCACCTCAGTGTGAAAGGCAATTTGCCGTTCTCGTGGAAAAGGCTAAGGTAGCTGAAGCAGTGAAGCGAACTGAGAGGCGGAATCAGGACAGAAGTAAGGATAAAAGGAGTTTTGGGCCTTCAGGGTCCGTTGGAAGTTCACAGAAGAGGGCTAGATTTGGTGGACCTAAAAGAGCCGCAAAGACTGCTGCTGCTCAGTGGCCATCTCAGTGTGCTAGATGCGGGAAGTCCCACTCGGGAGAATGCTTGGCTGGAAGTAGAGGGTGCTTTGAGTGTGGATCAATGGAGCACCGGGTAAGGGATTTTCAGTGAAAGTTAACTAGGACTCGAGCTGAGGGTCAAGAACGCGGTCAATTCAGGAGGGATGGTCAGCAACCACAGAGGGGTCGAGATGCAGCTAGGGGCAATGGTAATGGTAACGGGCGAGGCCGAGGAGCACCTGGCCAAGGTGCTGGAGGTGCTGATGCTAGACAGCCGGGGTTGGTCTATGCAGTCAAACATCGAGAGGAGGGCGACGCACCGGATGTTATAACCGGTACGTTTATAATTTCTGGGTTACCTTATACTACTTTAATTGATATTGGTTCAACACACTCATACGTTGCTAGTAGTATAGATGGAACTCTGAATTTAGTTAGTGAGCCTGCTGCTAGGAAAATGACGGTAGTTAGCCCTTTAGGACTCTTTGTGGTAGTAGACAAACTGTATAAGGATGTACCCCTAGAACTCCAAGGGGTAGTGTTTCAAACGGATTTGAAGGAACTACCCTTCGGGGAGTTCAATTTAATCAAAGGAATGGATTGGTTGGTAAAGTACCAAGCAGAACTAGACTGTGCAGCTAAACGCATGGTGCTGAAGTCGGTTGAGGGTGAAGAGGTGGTGATGATAGGAGAGAGAAGGAATTACCTATCGAATGTAGTGTCCACACTAAAGGCGGAGAAGATGATAAGAGAAGGATGTGAGGCGGTTATGGTCTACGTATGTGCCTTGAAAGTTAAGGAATCAGGAATGGAGAATGTGCAAACGGTAAAAGACTTTGTTGATGTTTTTTCAGAAGAACTCCTGGGTTTACCCCCGGATCGTGAAGTGGAGTTCGGAATAGATATTTTACCGAGAACAGCGCCAGTGTCTATCGCTCCATATAGGATAGCTCCAAAGGAATTGGTGGAGTTGAAAGCGCAGATTCAGGAGTTGCTGGATCGGGGTTTTATTCGGCCAAGTGTGTCTCCGTGGGGAGCACCGGTACTCTTTGTTAAGAAGAAGGATGGGTCGATACAGATGTGCATAGACTACCGTCAGTTGAATAAATTGACGATTAAGAACAAGTATCCTCTGCCTAGGATAGATGACTTGTTCGACCAGCTTAAGGGAGTATCGGTCTTTTCTAAGATAGATTTAAGGTCAGGGTATCACCAACTCAAGGTAAAGGAGGCGGATATCCATAAGACGACGTTTCGTACTCGATATGGGCACTATGAATTCTTGGTTATGCCGTTTGGACTGACTAACGCACCGGCAGTGTTTATGGATATGATGAACCGAGTGTTCCAGCCGTATTTGGATCGGTTCATTGTGGTCTTTATTAACGATATTCTGGTATACTCGAAATTAGAGGAGGAGCATGACGTACATTTGCGAGTGGTGTTGCAGATTCTGAGGGAAAAGCGTTTGTATGCCAAGTATAGTAAGTGCAAGTTTTGGTTGAAGGAGGTTACTTTCTTGGGGCATGTGGTGTCAGCTGAGGGGATTAGAGTGGACCCTCGAAAGGTGGAGGCTGTTTTAGATTGGAAACCACCAAAGTCGGTGGAGGAGATTCAAAGTTTTCTAGGGTTAGCAGGGTATTACCGGAGGTTTGTGGAAGGATTTTCTTTGATTGCAGCACCATTGACCAAGTTGCTGAGGAAAGGGGTTTCTTTCGTGTGGTCAGACAAGCAGCAGGAAAGTTTTGAGAAACTAAAGAGGATTTTGACGGAAGCTCTGGTGTTGATTCAACCGGAAGCTGGAAAAGGATTTACGGTTTATTGTGACGCGTCTCATACAAGATTGGGATGTGTGCTGATACAGAAGGTGAAGGTGGTAGCATATGCTTCCCAACAGTTAAGACCTCACGAAGTGAACTATCCGACACACGATCTAGAGTTGGCGGCAGTGGTTTTTGCTCTAAAAATTTGGATGCATTATCTATATGGAGAGAAGACTGTAGTATATACGGATCACAAGAGTCTGAAGTACCTTCTCACGGAAAAAGAGTTAAATTTGAGGCAAAGAAGGTGGATTGAGCCGTTAAAAGACTATGACTGTTTGATTGAGTACCACCCGGAAAAGGCTAATGTGGTAGTGGATGCCTTGAGCCGTAAGGTGGTGGCGGATTTGAGAGCCATGTTTGCTCACCTTAGCTTGTATGAGGATGGAAGCTTGTTAGCAGAATTGCAAGTAAGGCCAACCTGGATTGATGAGGTTAAGGAAAAACAGCTGGAAGATGAAGTTTTAAGTGCTCATAGTTTGCAAGTACAGAGTGGTGGATTGGAAGGGTATAGTTTGAACAGTGATGGAGTGTTATGTTTTCGAGGAAAGGTGTGTATGCCTAAGAATATGGAGTTAAGGCAGAAAATCTTGCAGGAAGCACATAACAGTCCCTATGCTATTCATCTAGGAGGTAGTAAGATGTACCGAGATTTGCGGGAACAGTTTTGGTGGCCGGGTCTTAAGCGGGAGGTGACGGAGTTTGTGGGCAAGTGTCTGACGTGTCAGCAAGTCAAGGCTGAACATCAGGTACCCTCAGGGTTGTTGCAACCAATCAAGATTCCACAATGGAAGTGGGAAAGGATTACAGTGGATTTTGTGTGTGGGTTACCTCTTACACCGACCAAGAAGGATTCAGTATGGGTAATTGTGGACCGATTGACGAAGTCGGCTCATTTCATACCAGTGCGTATGGACTATCCTCTTCAGAAGTTGGCTAAACTATACATAACAGAGATTGTAAGGTTGCATGGAGTGCCAGTGTTAATTATTTCAGACAGAGACCCTAGATTTACGTCAAGGTTCTGGAAGGCGTTGCATCAGGCATTGGGTACGAAGTTGGATTTTAGTACGGCATTCCATCCCCAGTCAGATGGACAGTCAGAAAGAGTGATTCAGGTCTTGGAGGACATGCTAAGGGGATGTGTCTTGGATTTCAAGGGCAATTGGGAAGACTTCTTACCGTTGGCGGAATTTGCGTACAACAATAGCCATCAGGCAAGCATTCAGATGGCACCATATGAGGCGTTGTATGGTCGGAAGTGTCGTACCCCTACGTGTTGGACTGAGTTGGGAGAACGGCAGTTGTTGGGTCCGGAGCTGGTTACAGAGACAAAGGATAAGGTGAATGTGATAAGAGCTCGGTTGAAGGAAGCCTCGGACAGCGTAAGTCGTCGATCGATCTTAAGCGGAAGGATATAGAGTTTGCTGAAGGTGATAAGGTTTTCTTGAAGGTGTCACCATGGAAAAAGGTTCTAAGGTTTGGTAGGAAGGGCAAGTTAAGCCCTAGGTTCATTGGGCCCTATCAAGTGTTGAAACGAGTAGGACCAGTGGCGTACCAGTTTGAATTGCCACCTGAGTTGAGTCAAATCCACGACGTGTTCCATGTTTCCATGCTGAGACGCTATCGCTCGGATCTGTCACATGTTGTGCCAGTGGAGGAAATAGAGGTAAATCCGGACTTATCTTTTGAAGAGGAACCAGTGCAGATCCTAGATCGGGATATTAAGGTTTTGCGCAGGAAATCAGTCCCTTTGGTGAAGGTATTATGGCGGAACCATGGATCGGAAAAAGCGACATGGGAGTCGGAGGATATCATGCGGCAGCAATACCCTCAACTTTTCGGACCAGGTAAATTTCGAGATCGAAATTTATTTTAAAGGGGGTAGAACTGTAATATCCTGATTTTGTGAGTCTATGCATTTGGTGTGATTACATGGCTAAGCTAGTAGACTAAGGCTTTATGAAGTGAATTGGGCTCAGGTTTGGATTTTAAAATCTGGGTTAAGGGGCTAATAAATAGTGTTAGTAATAAATAATGTTGGATCATTAAACTAGCAGCAAGTTGGGCTTGTGGCCCAAAATTTATTAATGCTAAAGTGTGCATGAGAATGGCGTCACTTAAGGGGATGATTTGGGCCTAATATGGCCGCATAAAGCCCAAATTTAAGGGTTAAAAATTTGGCACTCCTAGGGTAAGGGGATGGACAGTACAAGGCTATATTTTAGGAGCTTAATTCTTTTATTTTTTGAGATAAATAAGGATAATTAAGGAGGAAGGATAAAGGACGAGATAATGGATGGATAAAAGTTATCAGGAGAGGGGAGAGTTGGCCGAAACTCCAACTCTATGCTTATGTGTGTGTTGCCGAAATTTAGGTAGCTAGTATCATCTTTTTTCCAAATTTTCTTTCTCACTTTCTCATCTGTTCTCTCAAAGCCGAAATTCTCTTCTTATTTTCTCTTCTAGCTGAAACTCCCTGTCAGTTTTCTCTTCTCCATTATATTTCTAAAAGCCGAATACCCTAGTCCCCATCATCTTCCCCCATAGCCGAAACTACAGAGGTGGTTTAGTTTTCCCGAAAGAGTACCATAGCCGCATACACCTCTCTAGTTTGGTAAGTTTTTGGGACTTTCTTCTTTGTGGTTTTTCTCTTCTTTAATGAGTTTCTAAACTGAATCTCCTTTGTTCATACTCCTTCTTCCCTAGCCGATTGTTCAAAGGGTGGTTTAGTTTTCCCGAAGGTGCACCATAGGCCGCATGTTCCTTAGTGATTCGGTAAGTTTCGGAATTCATTTTCTTTGAGATTTCTTCTTTCTTTTCACCAAGATCTAACTCGAATCAATTGTATATGCCTATCGATTTCTCCTCTTTATCTCTAGAAGCCGAATCCCACTTTACAATAGCCAGAAGTGCCGACTTTGGAAAAGCCGAAGGTGAGTGGTTGATGGTAGGTGGCCGAATGGCCCTTTCCTGTCCTTTTCTTTTTGGTCGAATGCCATATGGGCTAAGTTAGCTGTGATTTTCGGTTGGTTGATAATTGGAGGATGGCCGAATATAGGTGAAATAGAGGTGACGATTTCTTGAGGGCTTTCGGGATTTGAAAGTAGGTAAGAATCCTTTTTAGCATTATTACTTATTTGATCTTATTGATCTAAATAGTTTAAGTGACCCAAAGGGTTATTATGGCCGCTAATAATAGTCAAGCAGTAAAAGGGAGTTGGATCTGTAAACTCAACGCCAAAGTAGCATAGAAGCAGTAAAGGTGTAATACGAAAATCAGGTGTGTAACTCTTACACACTTTCCTTCTTAATGTGTTAAATGTTATGTGTTGTTAAAAGCCGGATGACGGCTATGGTTGTTGAAATACCCTTGTAGGTAACAGCGAGGATACCGGGTAAGTTGTGATGATTTCTAAATTGATTGTAATTTATGAATGCATGATAATTTGTATACATGATAGTTGTATGTTGAGCATGATCATAGTAGTACAGTTAGCATAACTACATGTTATGGGAAATGAGAGGAGGGGGAAGTATGATCTATTAAGACTGTCACCAGTGATTTGGTATCACACAGTGGGTTAGCCCCACATACTATAAACTGTGACTAAGTCTCAGTGGTTTGGTACCACATATGATATTTCGTAACTTCGGTTACCAGTGGTTTGGCACCACCAGTGGTTTGGTACCACATATAATATTTCGTAACTCCGGTTACCAGTGGTTTGGCACCACCAGTGGTTTGGTACCACAAGGGGTAGAAAAGGGAGTCCCGGATGGATGCTTAGATGGGTTGCATGACTTGCATATTAATGTATGAATTTGTGTAAGAGAATGATTTTCTTGGGATGGGGATTTATACACTGAGTCTCGGTGACTCACCCCTTCCTTTACATTTTTGCAGATCAGGCTTAGATCGTGGATATGGAGCCGGAGCGGACTCGAGGTGGCCATGCACAGCAATTGTTTTGGTTTCAAAGTTTTCTATTGAACTTAGTTGGTTTACTTTAATTTTTTGTTTTATATCGTTGTAATAAGGCCGCCTAACTATTTAGATTTTTGGATGTTATATTTGGTTGTTGTTTTTTTACGGGCATGTTTGATAAACCTAAAATCGGATGTTTTCTTAAAATCATGATGAGTACGTTATGTTTTTCCAAAATATTCACTGACTAAGTATATGGTACGGGTTAACAACCAAGCAAACAACTTTCTAAAGCTAAGTCTCAGCACGTTTTGATTTTCATCAAACACTTATCCGATTTCAAAACAAAAAAAGAGTTTTCCAAGGGTTCTTCCCTAATAAAATCGACCACTGATTTCAAAAAGCGTTTTCTTTCCCGTAGCACGCCGAACTCGGATGTAGCATTTAGACCGGGTTTGGGGTGTTACAGAAAATGTGAGGGTTAATTTGTAAAATGCCCTAAATACGTGTATATGGATTGAATTGAATGATTTTGTGAATGAATAAACTAAATTTGAATGTGTATAGATCAAGAACAAAAGAAAACGGAATTAGATCGGGGAAATCGAAAGTGGTCGAGTAGTTGTTTCCATCCGTTCGTATCCGTACGAGGTAGTCGATATACAAATAAATGTGTTTAAATTGAATTATTATTGCTTATTTGTGAATGAATTGTGATATATGGCTATTTGATTTGAATATGTGATATCTGGGAAAGTTCCGATAATGTGATGATGTCCGAAAAGCCCTGTACGAACCATAGGAATAGTTAGGATACATATGTCATGACATAGGATTCCGATATGAGTTATCGTGTAAGATCATGTCTGGGACGTCGGTATCAATTTGAGATTTACGTGTAAGACCATGTTTGGACATTAGCATCGTATATGATTTCATGTAAGACCCTGTCTAGGACAGAGGCATCGATATTTTGTTACATGTAAGACCACGTTTGGGACATTGGCTTTGTACGAGCTTACAAGTCATCCGAGTATCCTTATTGGTTATGAACGATTCAACGGGTATTCTAAGATATGATTGAAATTGTGAATATGTATCCGTTTCAAGTACGTATAAATGGTATATGAAATGTAGCAATGAAAGATAAGTATGAATATGGATATTTAATATGGGAGCTACATGGAAATCTGATATGTTTATAAGCAAGTGATTATGAACAAAGGAGCTAGTTGTGAAATAAGAATTTGCTATTATGTTATGCCATAATTCATATGAATGAAATAGTTTATAATTGTTTATGTGATAAGTTTATTTGTATATGGCTTATTAAGCTTTTGAAAGCTTACTTTGTGTGTGTTTGCATTGTTTTATAGATTATCAAAGCTACTGGAAGCTCCGCTATCGTCGAGGATCATCACCACACTATCAAACTATATTTTGGTACCTTTTGAAAATGTACATATTGAAGTATGGCATGTATAGGTTAAAAATGTTAAGATATGTTTTGGGATATGTATATATAGCCATGTGATATGGCTTGATAATGAATGTGTTTTTGGATGAATTTAGTGCATGCTATATGATGTAAAAGTTGGTATGTTTTGGTGTGCTCATGAATAGCCAAATGAGATGGTCAATTCTGGTAAGTTTTATGGTTGGTTTGGGAAATTGATATGCTATGAATCAAAATGGATTTACATGATGTATGAATAATATGTTTTCTATGTGAGGTTGGTATTTTGAATTGGTACGTTTAAGTTAGATTTGTATATGGAAATGAATGATGTTGTTATGGGTCAAATTGTGCATAATTTGGTATGTTTTGGCTGCTTTTGGGACATGAATTGTTGCTTGTTTGATGCTTTTAGGTATGACCCAAAATGGGTGGCAAATTGGCCTTGCAAATGGCCTATGATTGCCCATGCGGCTGAGCACACGGGTGTGCGTACTGACCTTGTCCCTCAATATCTCAATTCAAAGCAAGACAGACTTGCACACGGGCCAGACACATGGACGTGTGACAAGCTGTGTGATTCAAGTCAGTAATGCACACAGGCCAGACACACGGTCGTGTGATAGGCCGTGTGATTCAAGTCAGTTTTGCACATGGGCTGAGACATGGTCCAAGGCACGGCGGTGTGAGGTACATGGCCTAGCCACACGGGCTTGTGCCCTGTTTTGAAGGAAAAATTTTCTGAATTCCGTAAAGTTTCCGTATGAGATAGGTTTAGTCCCGAACCTTCTCTAAAGCACGTTTAAGGTCTCGTAGACCTTCTAAAGGGACTATATGAATATGAATTATTATGTAACGGTGTTGTATGATTGATATTGTGAAATGAGTGTAAAATGTTCCGATATGTCCGGTAATGCCTCTTAACCCTAGTCCGGTGACAGATACGGGTTAGAAGGTGTTACATGAGCATTCTCTTTCCCTATTCTTTTATTTATATCTTTTTCTTTAAATTTATTAATTGAATGTTTGTATAAATATTGGAATAAAATCTTGTGTTTTACATTTATCTTGCATGATTTGGTTGCTTAACTGATTAATTGATTAAGCGACTATTTATTCAAAATTGGTAAAGAACTTAGTATACTAGGATTGATGACCCTAGTAGAACATCGAGACAGGTCAGACTAAAAGGGTATCCTGTTGGGTAAGTCTTTAGGGGACTTGTGCTAAGCGGTGAGACCAAAAGGGTATCTTAGGTAATAACTCTTAATGAAAATGAGACCAAGAAGGTATTCTTAGCTAAGGGTGGTAAATCACTCATTTAAGGGTAATTAGGGGCTTAGTTGAAAATTAGTAATTCAACCTATTCTATGCTAAATAGCTCGCATCGTTGAAACGAGGAATAGGAAGTTTCGATAGTTTAACTTAAGTTTAGTTTAATTTAATTAGATTTATGATTATCTTAATTTGGAATTTGCACTACTAATTTGTAACTTGAATAGATTAGTAATTATTTTCAAGTAATTAATTTAGTTATAATTTTCTCCAATATAGCAATCCTTTGGGTACGATCCTCGGAATACTTCCCTAGTGTTCCGTTGTAAAACAAATTTATATTACAATTTGACTGTTCGCTTGCTAAAACCGCACTTCAATTCTTTATCTAAATTGCATAATTTTAAGCCTTGATGCACGCACATCGAGGTGTGGTCACTTCTCATCATGACCACTACTCCCTAAAAGAACACCTCATTTATGACACTGTTTGATGATGCTTCACCTTCTCTGGCTAGATAAGCCTTTAAGGGACCCTCGGAGCATGTCTCACAGAAGGCCACTATATAATATTTCACTCGATTGAGGGGCTATTGTTATATCCCTCCACCAAGAAGACACATGTCAGCCCAAGACGCATTGTTGACTCCGCATTGACTTCTTAAGCATGACCACCCATCCAACCTCAAACAGAACCAACCACTTGGGCTTAAGGATGAATGCTATTCTAATGTGAACACACTTCCAAGACAATAAGGAGGCTATTTAGGCTTGACAACCTCATATTGATAGAATCTCATGATACATGCCTATGATTATCCATTATGCATTTAATGGGATTGAATGTTTATCTAGCCATGTCATACCAATGGATAAGGAGACTTCTCTTATAAAGACCCTCGAGAACTATGAATAGGGGATCAACCTTTTAGCACCTTAAAGTTACTCTAAGTACTTATCTTCTCAATTAGCCTATTCTCTTATCCTCTCAGCCTCTACAGGTGAATTGTTCTCTATTATCCATCCTAATCTCCTCCTTGTCCTCCTCTCTTGTTGTACTTTATATCAACAAGTACTAATATGAGAAAAAAGAATTTAACATCAAAGTGAAAAATAAGTATACTTGAAGGATTGAATCATAAATAAAACCTATTTAAGACGAGGAGGAGAAATTGTCTTGTTTGTGACAAGGGAAAAGAAAGAGTAAAAAAAATAACGAATAAACAAAATGAAAAAGTGTGGTTTGACTAAGGAAAATGTCTATGTCGCCGGCTAAACTTTTCATTTGTTTACTAACGCTTTATTCATTTAATAATTTATTAGTATATATAATTTGGCATTGTTATGACAAAAGATGTTAAAAAAAATTAGTAAAGTTGAAATGCTAACTTGGATTAATAGATTATGTTGTTGTTTTTGGTAAATAACACATTTGGTCAAATAATTATATTTAATTTTTTTTGTCATTTAAATATCAAAAGTTATAATATAATCATTTATGTTATTAGATTGTATCGTTTCGGTCATTTATTTATCAACTTTCATTATCCCTTAATAAAATGATATCGTAATATTAATTCAAGGGTTATGACTAATTTAAATCTTAAATTACAACTAAAATATTAGTTGGATACTTTTAGGATTTTTTATAGATAATTCTAAAAAAATATAAAAAATTAAAATCTACAATTTATTTACTTAGATTTAAAAAATAAAAAATAATTATGTGGATTTTCTTTTATTCAAAAGGTTGCTTATAAGATTATCCAGGCTGCTAGTATGAATTAGTGCTTATTATCTGACATATCAGCTGATATATATATATATATACACATACACATTCAATACTAGCTTTGTTGACTGTCAAATTAGACATTATAATACTTTTAATTTTTCTAAGCAGACCTTAATTCTCATTTATTGAGATTTTTTCTCTTATATGTTTATAGTG
The DNA here is from genome assembly GCA_025503065.1 of Gossypium bickii. Classification (NCBI taxonomy): domain Eukaryota; kingdom Viridiplantae; phylum Streptophyta; class Magnoliopsida; order Malvales; family Malvaceae; genus Gossypium; species Gossypium bickii. Next base: position 92,701,959 of record CP106719.1, on the reverse strand, counting down.
CATGCATAGTTGCTAATTCATATTAGCAATCTTTGATAATTTCATAAACAACATTTTCAATAAATGAGATGAAGTATTAATTCTTTTAATCCAAATTTCATTCTAAACATCATATGAAGATGAAGTTTCATTGTTAAAACATAGAATTGACTAAATGACATTAAATGGTATAAACCGATTTAGGATTAAATCCAATCCAATTTTATTAGCATTTCTTTAAGATTTTTACGAGTCTTTAAAATTTATAAAAGAATTCAAATAACTATAACTTTTTAAAAAATATTTTTATAATTTAAGTAAATAAAATATGTATTTTTAAATATTTTATACTTTTTAAAATTTTTAAAATTTTTAAAAATTTTAAAAATTTCTTTAGAACTATTTCTTTTAATATTTCAAGAATATTGTTAATTTTTTTAAATATATTAAACTAATATTTTATCTATAATTCAAGGATGAAATTAATTTTTAATACTTGAATTAACCTATCACGTCACAATTAACGTGCTAATGACTAAAACATTAGAATTCAATAACATAATTGCTGATAAATAGAAAAACTCAAAGATAATTTAGTGATAAATTTATATATTCAATGAATAGTCGATTATATTGTTAGACCAAACCATGGAGTATGACATAGGTAGGGTCCAGATGGCGTGTGGAGTTAGGCATATTCTTAACCCGAACTTCGCCTATCGTGTCGTCTTCATCACTGGCCGATGGCGTTTCGGACACCATCAGACGTCAATTTGTGTGGAATTGTGGATTGGCCGTCTAGGTTCTCAGACAGCTTGTATTATCTAACATTAAAAACTACAAAACTAACCCAGCCGAATGTGAGTTGAAGTTGTGGTTATGTAGTCTGGTCTGGGATGGGAATTTTTCTAATAATATTTTAAATTCTTCAGTTAAATCATTACCAATGGTCTTTCCTATTAGCATAATAATAAATTTAACACTCTAATATTTTAAATTTTATCAATTTATTTTTAATCTAAAAAATTAAGGAAAATGTTTCCTTAACTTTACACATTCTGTCAATTTAGTCTTAATTTTTAAATTTTAAAAGTTCATTTTTTCAATAAAAATACATGAGATTTTGATAAAAATATATACAAAATCATTAATATATTTAGTAAAATAATAATTTTAGAAATAAAATAATAATATTATAAAAACCATTTAAGGTAGAAAAACTATAAAGAAGACTTATGGACATTCAACTTTTTTCTTTTTATTCAACATTAAAGGCTACCATATTCAAGTTGGCCGAAAAACTATAACTTGAGGTCAAAAAGGGTGAGAACCAATGTTTTTAGTTTGTTTCCCATAACAGGTTTGTTACATTTGAAGTTGTGCTTAAGGGCAGGCATGATTGGGCATATATAGGTGAGGATGAGATCTTGAACACCTGGTAGGTGGAAAGCCATGCAAATAGCTCCATAACCAATTCCTAGTTTGATGGCACGATGATGAAGGATGTAACATCCCAAAAGTCATAGGTTAGAATTAATAAAAGCATCATGAAATGAGCCTTAGTCTAGATGGTAGAGAGCTTAGTAAATCCTTTAGAGAGCCAACGTTCAAGCTTCACTTTGTTTATTTTTCCTCTATTATTTTTCAGCAATTAGGGAACAAAATCATGCTCGTATAAGTATTAAATGTGGTAGAAAATAACTAAGTATAGATAGTTGCCCAAATGGTAAGGCCTCAGAATATTTATCTCTTGTCCCAAGCTTTATCCAAACCACTTTCCTTTTTTTTTTTCCCCATTTTCGACAATAGGGGTGATTTACCAAATCAACACTCCAAAATTTGTCTAATCTTGCCATTTGGTCTCCTTTTCTAATCATAATAGAATTGTGGTTAGCTTTTTTCAACCCTATTTAGAATTTCTTTTTTTTTTCTCTTCTTTAAATATATATTTTTCTTTTATTTCTCACTTTTCCTTTTCATAAAATTTTCATCTTCTTTTGTTGAAAATTTTATTGTTGAATCTCGAACCCGAAATCAACCCCCATACAATTCGATCTTTGTGACGATTTAGGGTAACGCCATCGATTTCATTTTTAAAGTGCCAAGATCAATAAGCAATCTTGTTTCTAATTTCGTAGAACCCTAGCATTCTGAAATAAATATAATTCTTGTCAATCTTTTAATAGATTTCGAAACTTTTACGAACTTTCCTTAAAATCTTGATAAATTTGGTAAATCTTGGAAATTGATACTAATTCTTGTAATTTTGTCGATTGAAAGGCCCGTTGTAGGTGACTCAGATCAAAATTGGACGTGAGGATCATCGTACGAGACCCTAAAAGTCAGGTGTATGTGTTCTTTTACGAGAAAATTGAGACAAAACCGAATCAAGCCTAGACTACACGACCTACCACAAGGACGTGTGGACTGCCCGTGTGGGTTGCATGGCCTCACACACAATCATGTCACCCTTGAAACCCTAGGATGTTTGACTTTCACACGACATAGGACCTCTCACACGATCTCCCACACGACTGTCTCCCTTTTAGGTTGAAATTTTGAATGCCACACGACCTTAGTTTCTCACACGGCCTAGCCACACGATCATGTACCCCTTCCACACAACCCAAGGCTTTCCACACAGTCCGATCACATGACCGTGTGTCCCTTGAAACCAAGAAATTATAGTTTTGACCTAGAATTTTATGTTTTGATTAGTTTAGTCCCTAAATACATTTCAAACTATTTTTTAGTGAATTAAATTATGCAATTAGGTCTCTGATGATATATGATATGCTAGAATCCATGAATGATTAAATTAATGTGGTATTTATTTGTATCTATGAATATTTGCATGGACTATAAATAATATATGTTACCTTATATATATGTTTGAAATCATATGATAGACATGCCCTAATTTATTGTCAACCTGAATATATGAAGAGCTTGACTTTGCGAACTGTTTGCCATGTGATAGAATATTAAATGTTACAATATATGAATGTATTAAATTGACTATTACACTACATGGGTTGGGTCGATATGATCAGAGGAAGTAACGGCAATATATCTGCATTTAAATGTTTGTCGTGTACTCACAGTGAAACCAGATTCTAATATGATCAGAGGAAGTAATGGCAATATATCTGCATTTAAATGTTTGTTGTGTACTCACAGTGAAACCAGATTCTAACTATGTTAATTTATCGGTGCTTTTACAACCTTCTGACAACTTTTTTCTATGAGTATCTTGTGCTTCTATGGCCATTGGCAGGTTTCAACTGCAATATTCTACTATGTACCCATAGCCAAAATTGATTCTAATTGCGTCGTTTTTGTTGTGTGTCCACAGCCATTTGCAGTAAAAACTGCAAAGTAATGGTGGTTAATCCACAATCTGGTGTTATGATGGTTGGAGTTCTGGGGAACTCCCAATGTGGTGTGCGGTAGTGGCGTAGGTTATTTTATTTTGCATGACATTCATTTATAAATTTTAATTGAGATATTAGGTAATCATTATTTGATGAACCTCGGTTTTACTAAAAATAAAAGTAACTACCATTTCTCCACTGCTACGTAATAAACAAAACTTGAGGAATAATAAATCAAATACTTAACTAAGTTTTCTAAACAAATTAAACAACAATTTTAAAAGGGTCGTTCTCAAAAACTCCAATAGCTTATCGAGCCACTTCAGTGGCTAATGTAATCTTTCAAACTCGGGTCTAATGTCTAGGTCAGGTTGGAGAGGTAACATTTAATGGTATCAGAGCCTAGGCTTTTTAAACTCAAACTATAGATATATGAATAAATTACATGTATACATTTAAAGGGTATTTTGGGAAAAATCATGCCACAAAGCTCTTTTGAAAAATTGATTTTCTGCAGGAAAATAAATTCAATACTCCTGTGTCGGTCCGACTGTAGTTATTATTAATTAATAGATTTTGGATGAATTGAAATTTTTAGACTATAAATATAATCTAGTTAATGTTTAAACTTTTGAATAAAAATTGTAGAAATACTTAAACTATTTAGACTATCGCAACTAGAATAATACTCAAGGTAGACGTGATAGGGGTAGGCCTCGTAGGGCTGCACTTGTAAAGCCGCCCACTATTCAGGGTGAGGATCTGGTTTATGAGGAGGAATACGTTAATAACTCCACCACCAACGGTGGCAAAGGCTATAAGAACGATGATGACTCCGTGAGACAGGTAATGCTGAGGGTCCTACAAAGGGTTTTTTGAGCCCAATCTGGATCGAGAAGCTGCAGACCAGTTGCAAAGAGACTTTGGTCAAACAAAACAAAAACATTTAAGGGCATTGCTGGTACAACTCCCACCGTAGCTAAGTATTGGATGGAGTCAACAAAAAGGATCCTCGAAGACTTAGACTGTACTTCGAAGTAAAAAATGAAGGGCATTATGTCCTTGCTCAGGGAGGAAGTTTATCATTGGTGGTAGTCTGTGGTAAGAGGCACATAGACTGAGAGGATCACTTAGGAATATTTTTAAGAGGCCTTTTAGAAAAAGTATGTGGGCACGAGATATGTGGAAGCTTGTAGGCTTGAGTTTATCGAGCTAAAGTAAGGGGACAAATTTGTGGTAGAGTATAAAGTTGTATTCTTGAGACTCGGTTGTTATGCCAAGGGCATGGTTGCCACAAAACAAGACATGTGTGTACGATATGAAAATGGGCTACGATTCAACCTTAAGATACAAGTCGCTCCACATTAAGAAGGGTATTTAAGAACCTTGTGGAGAAAGCTAAAATCATCGAGGAAATTAAGTAGATAAATCGAAAGCAACATGAAAAAAGTAAAGTCTCAGTTAAAAGAGATTCGGGTTCTTCTGGTTTGAACTTTCATCCCTCTAAATGAGCCAAACAGGGTAGACCGCAACAAAGAGGTGCAATGGTTAACACTAGGATGAGGTTTCCCCTTGTAAATATTGTGGAAAACGCCACTCGAATGAGTGTTGAAAGAAGAAGTGAACCTATTTAATATGTGGGTCAATAGAGCATTTGATAAAAAATTATCCTCGATAGACTAAACAGACTCAAGCTTCAGCCTAAAACCAATAAGGCGGGCTAATTACTTGCGATGGACCTAGGGTAGAATAGGACTACAAATACAATTGCAATGAATGCAAATCGAATCGAGGCTAGAAAACCTGCTTTAGTGTATGTCGTTAGGGGTCGATAGGAGAGGGATGCATCCAATATTATTGCAGGTATCTTTACCGTTAATTTTGTTCCATATTTTTCCTTGATTAATATAGGATCCACCCACTCTTATATTTCTTGTGATATGTCTGAAAAATTGGGTGTTAGGGTTGTAACATCCAAGATTTAGGGGTTATGCATTTAGTGCATAGTGCAAATGTTAGTGGGTTCAGTGTGTGCTTGGGTGTGTTTTAGGGGTTCTTAAAACTCTAGGATGAAAGAGGATGCTTTGGAAAAATTATGAAACTTTAAGTTGAAAAGAGGAAGCTAGGCTAGGGAGGCCTCAAGGAAATTTGTGTGGGATTTATGACACAAGGAATCATGTGGTTAAGTGGCAAGGGACGCCACCTAAGGTGCATGGGAGGTTGCGTCACAGGGAGTGCCAAGGGGAGGAGGTTCGAGTTGTGTTAGCAGCGTGGAGTGCTATTTTATTTTTGCTTTGGCATCAAGGTAGAGAGGGGGAGTGTTGGACGGCATTGGACTTTCAAATGGATGGGATAAGTGTTGTTTTTCTTTTTTAAAATTTGGCTAAAGGGTAGGATAAATGCTGATTTATTTTTTTTAGTTTAAATGAGTAGATAAGAGATAATATAGGAGACTAATAAGGGATATGATAAGGGACATAGTAGTGGCCGAATGAGGGGCTCCTTGGGCTGGTATATTCGGTCATGTATAGGGGGTTAAGTGCCGAATTTTACTTGTTTCTTCCCTAGTCTTCCTTGCCGAATTTTTTTTAGTGAAGAGAAGTCTCTCCTTTGAATTTTCTTTTCATCTTTGTGTGATTGCCGAAATTTGCACCTTATTTTCCCTTTGACAAGAGCCGAAAGTTGATGCATTTATTTTCTTTCTTTCACATCTTTTTTTCTCTTCACACATCCTTAAAGCCGAATTCTCCTAAGCCTTCTTTATTCTTCTATTTCTTCTTTTCTTTGGTTGGCACCTTAAAGAAACACCATAGTCGAATACATCTTTGTGGCCGACTTTTCCATCATTATTTTAAAGGCTTAACCGAATCTTAAAGTGCTCTTAATCTCTGCTTTGCCGCAAGTCATAAAAGCCAAAACATCTAGCCGAAACCTACTCTCTTTCAGTCTCTTCAAGCAACGTGGTGGTAAGAAATCTCTATCCTAGTAATCGGTTGGGGTTCTCTTTCTTTTAGTGTGCCAAATCAAGGATTGGCCTTGATTTCTAGTGATAGCCGAATATTTTTTAAGTCATAATTTAGTGTTCTTTTGTTGGTGCCAGCGTTAGGGAGCATTAAAGGAGGTCTTTCGGGATTTGTGTGATCAAGGTAAGTGGTATGTGCTATTCGGCCAAGGGTTATTTTCTATGGATTCAGGCTTAAGCCGATTTTAATGTGGTTTCACTCAGGGATTTCGATAGCTTCATAGTTAAGTGGTGATTCGAGATTTCGGTAAGTAAGGTAAGTGATTCATGGTATTCGGCCAAAGGCCATTCTCCTTGGATTTTGCTAATGGCCGATTCTAACAGTGGTTTAGCAGGAATATCGACAATTTTAGGAGCAAGCAGGTGTTTCGGAATCTAAATTATCTAGGTAAGTGATTGCTAGTATTCGGCCATAGGCCATTTTATGGGTTATTAGTGATGACCGATTGTGTACTATGGTTCTTAGGAACAAATCGACAGGGACAAGTGGTGTTTCGGGATTTCAATTTGTTTGGTAAGAATATTCAGTAAGTATAGTTTAGATTTGGTATATTTAGATTATGATGTTATCGATTAACCGATTGGTTCTGATTAAGATATCATTTATGGACATGGATGCCAGTCAAGAAGGTAAAGGGAAAGTCCCTATCCCGAAGTTTAAGAAAAGATTTATTTCTGCTGTTCGGGATTGACCACCGGGGTGTGGGCCAGCAGCAGGGGAAAGCTATAGACAGATAGCTGTAGTTTCGCTTAATGATAGCATCGGGATCGAGAGTTTAGAGCTTCAAGTGATCAGGTGTGTGGTTAGCCTACTATTTTTCGGGTATATGTTATATTTGCGTGTGTGATATATGTGCTAACAAATGCAGTAGCAATGATGTGGTGATTACCCTAAAAAGGGGTATATCGACAATCAGGTTAGTGTTAACTGTTGATAAGACTATGAATGTGCCTATGTGAATGTGAACATGCCTATGGAAATGTGATTATCTGCTTGAATAACATGTACATGCATTTATTATTATGTCACTATTACATGTTGCATGTGCATGGGATGGGATATGAATATGAAAGAAGGTACGGGTGTACTTCGAGTATGTGGTTTGATGTTAGCCTTGTGCTACATCATGGATTGGCACTGACTGAGGTCGCATTGTGGATTAATTGTGATTAAGTTCACGTGGATTGATGAGTAGCTCTATGCTTCATCGTGGTTGATATCGGCTCTATGCCATATCGTGGTTGGATGGGTTGCTTTGTGCCTCATCGTGGTTTGATGTTAGCTACGTGCTGCCTAGTGGACGACATTATTCACCTTATTGGAGTGAAAAGGGGAGGGTGATTGAGTAATCCCCTGGTGTGTGGTGGCTGGATACGGGGGTGTGTAGAGGATGGACCCTAGGTTGAGTTGGGTGCACTTTGCATAATTATATCCGATATGTGTATTTGATGTGGAAATGGGCCAAGCCCAGTATATGAATGTGGATCAGTGTGGTAATGGGCCAAGCCCAATATGTGGAAACCATGTGGTTAATTACACTGTTATCTGATAAGTGATATGAATATGGGCCAAGCCCAAAATGTGATATTATGCGAGTGAGTTGCCTTGTTATCTGTTATATGGGTTGATATGTGGTTTGATATGTGGGTGGAATTCAGTGGATTGATTACACACTGAGTCTGTATGACTCACCCAAATATTTATCAACATCGCAGGTGATATGTGAATCTTGGACCGGGTTAGAGTGGAGACAAAGGTGGCCATGCAGAAGTTATTTTAATTGTTTACGTATTTTATATTTCAGTATTTTGATTAAGTATTATTGTAATAAAGGCCGCTCAAAGTGATTTAAGTATTTTTACTAAGTATCTTTATTATGTTTAAGATGAATTGATAATCGAATTATGATATTGAATTGAGTTATGCTTAGCAACTTGCATTTTAAAATATATATTAAAGTTTTAATCTGGAAAAATTGTTACAAATATTATTTTACTTAGAATTTTAAATGGACACGGTTTTACAAATGACAACAAATTTCATGTTTTCACTTTTATGATAAAATCTTTGCAAACGTTTCCCGCAGTGACATACCAGATCTGGTCAAGACTCGTGGGCCGGGTTTGGGGTGTTACAGGGGTAGAGGAAACCATTACTGATGTAACTTTAGTAAGCCCTTTAGGACAATCAGTTGTTGTAATAAAATCTATAAGAGATGTCCGTTGGAAGTTCAAGGGGTAGTGTTTTCCGCCGATCTTATAGAGTTACCTTTTGGGGAGTTCAACTTAATTCTAGGTATGGATTGGCTAGATGAAAATCAAGTTAGCCTAGATTGTGCCTCTAAGAGGGTAAATTTAAAAATAACCAAAGGTAGAGAGATTGTCATGGTTGGGGAACGTAGTGACTACCTGTATATTTTTATATTTGTTATAGTCGTCGAAAATTTAGTTCGCAAGGGGTGTAAAGCATACTTAGCTTATGTAATGGATGGGAACCGTTAGGGAAATCCTAGATGTGTTTCCTGAAGAGTTGTTAGGATTACCCCCAGATCGTGAGATAAAATTTAGTATTGAATTTATGCCAGGACCGCTCTAGTGTCTATTGCTCCTTACCACATGGCACCAAAAGAGTTGTAAGAACTGAAAATCGAACTTCAGTAAATTTTAGATCGTAGGTTCATTGACCCAGCATGTATCCATGGGGAGCTTCGATCCTATTTGTGAGACAGAAATATGTGCCCCTAAGGTTATGTATAGATTACTGACAGTTAAATAAGTTCACCGTCAAAACTAAATATCCTTTACCTAGGATAGATGATCTGTTTGACCAATTTAGGGGTGCAACTGTTGTCTCCAAAATAGATCTAAGGTCGAGTATTACCAACTAAAGGTAAAGGAGGCTGATATGCCTAAAATAACTTTTGGAATTCGTTACGGCCACATGAGTTCCTCGTAATACCATTCGGCTTAGCCAATGCTCCTGTCATTTTTATGGATCTTATGAACTGTGTATTCCAACCCTTCCTTAATCAATTTATTGTGGTCTTTATTGATGATATCCTAGCTTATTCTAAAACCGAACATGAATATGATGAGCTCCTTAGGAAGGTTTTGCAAATCCTTTGTGAAAAGAAGCCTTACGCCAAGTTGAGTAAATTTGAATTCTAGCTTAAGTAGATTATGTTTCTAGGTCATGTGGAATCCGCTGAGGGTATCCGAGTGGATCCAAAAAAGATTGAAATGATTCTTAAGTGGAAACAACCCAAAAATGTTTCTAAAATTTGTAGTTTTCTAGGTTTGGCAAGGTATTAGCGAATTTTCATTGAAGGGTTTTCCTTAAATAAGCTGCTGAGAAAGGATGCTCCTTTTAAATGGACATAGGAGCAACAATCCAGTTTCAAAAAGCTTAAAGCGGTGCTAACCCAAGCTCATGTTCTAATTCTGCCCGAATCGGGTAAAGAATATGTGATAAGAATTGATGCATCCTGTACTAGCTTTGGTTATGCGTTGGTGCAAGGCAATAAGGTAGTGTCTTATGCGTCAAGGTAGTTGAAGCAACATGAGTGCAACTACCCAACTCATGACTTAAAGTTGGTTGCAGTTGGTTTTTCACTTAAGATTTAGAGGTAGTATTTGTATAGGAAGAAGTATTACATCTACACTAACCATAAGAACCTTAAGTATCTTATCACTTAAAAAAAAAATTGAACCTTAGGCAATAGAGGTGGTTAGAGCTATTGATAATTATGATTGTATGATTGATTACTATCTCGGGAAAGCCAATGTCATTGCAGACTCCCTAAGTTGGAAGCAAGTGACTGATTTAAGGGCAATGTTGGCAAGGTTAAGTTTAATGGATGATGGAGGCTTGCTAACAGAATTGCAAGTAAAACCCACCTTAGCTAATGAGATCAAATCTAAACAACCCTGAGATATAACCCTGTTACCTCGAATCAAGCTCGTAGAAGAAGAAAAGATTGAGGATTTCAGATTTAATGATGATGGTATCTTATGTTTCTGATGGAGATTTTGTATGCTGAATGATGATGAATTAAGACGAACCATACTTCGGGAAGCTCATGCTAGCCCTTATGACATGCATCCTAAAGGAAATAAGATATATCGAGATGTGAAAAAAGCTATATTTGTGGCCAAGATCGAAATGTGATGTAGCAGATTTTGTGGCCAAATGTCTAACTTGTCAGCAAGTGAAAGCTGAACATCAATTTCCTTCCGGGTTGTTGCAAGCTATTGAAATACCTCAGTGGAAGTGAGAGCGAATAACGATGGACTTGTTAGTGGATTACCCTTAACATCCACTAAGAAAGATTCAATTTGGGTGATAATAGATCGGTTAACTAGGTCACCACACTTATTACTTATCCATAAGGATTATTTTTTACAAAAGTTGGCTAAGTTATACATTTCAGAGATAGTAAGGTTGCATGGAGTGCCCATATCAATTATTTCAGATCAAAATCCCTTATTTACACCTCGATTTTGGAAGTTGCAAGAGTCGTTGAAAACTCACTTAGATTTTAATATTGCTTTTCATCTGCAAACTGACTAGTAATCCAAACGATTGATTCAAATACTAGAAGATATGTTAAGAGGCTGTATCATTGAATTATGAGGAAGTTGAGAAGAAAATTAACACTTAGTTGAATTTGCCTACAATAATAGCTTACAATCGAGCATTCAAATGGCACTTTATGAGGCCTTGTATGGTCGTAAATGTCGAACTCATTTGTGTTAGACAGAGCTAGCTGAAAGAAAAGCTTTGGGTCTCGAGTTAGTGCAAGAGTACGAATGAAGGATCAAACTGATTCAGGAAAAACTAAAGGCAACTTCCGATAGATAGAAGTCATATGCAGATTTAAAGAGAAAAGACATTGAGTACAGTGTTGGCGATCAAGACTTCCTGAAAGTATCCCATGGCGAAAGATATTAAGGTTCGGTCGAAAAGTAAGCTAAGTCTACAATACATAGGACCTTATCGAATACTTAGGAGAATCGATCCAGTTGCTTATCAACTTGAATTACCTTTTGAATTGGATCAAATTCATGACATTTTCCATGTTTCCATGTTGAGATGTTACCATTCTTACCCTTCTCATATCATCCCAATCGAGGAGATCGAGGTACAATTGAATTTGTCCTTTGAAAAAAAAACTTGTGCGAATTCTAGAACGTTATGTAAAGGTTCTAAAAAGGAAACGAATCCCTCTAGTTAAGGTCTTGTGGCAAAAATATAGAGTTGAAGAGGCCACATGGGAAACAGAAGATATGTTTCATCAGCAGTATCCTCACCTATTCGAACCAGGTAAATTTTGAGGACAAAGTTTCTTTAAGAGGGAGTACTATAACATCCTCAAAGTCATAGGGTTAGAATTAATAAAATCATCATGAAAATGAGCCTTAGTCTAGGTGGTAGAGAGCTTAGTAAACCCCTTAGAGAGCGAAGGTTTAAGCCTCACTCTTTTCATTTTTTACTCTATTATTTTTCAGCAACTAAGGAACAAACTCAAGCTAGTATAAGTATTAAATGTGGTAGAAAATAACCAAGTATGGGCAACAACCAAAATGGTAAGGCCTTAGCATATTTCCTTATTGTCCCAAGTTCTATCCACGCCACTTTCCATTTTTTCCCATTTTTGACAATTGGGGTGATTTACCAAATCAGCCCCCTAAAATTTGCCTAACCTTGCCATTTGGTCCTCTTTCCTAATCATAATAGAATTTTGGTTATCTTTTCTTCAACCCTATTTAGAATTTAGTTTTTCTCTATTCTTTAAATACATCTTTTTATTTTATTTCCCACTTTTCATTTTCATTAAATTTCCATCTTCTTTTTCTAAAAATTTTATTGTTGAATCCCGAACCCAAAATCAACCGCCATTCAATCTGATCTTCATGTCGATTTAGTGTAACACCATCAATTTAATTTCTAACGAGCCAAGATTGGTAAGCAATCTTGTTTCTAATTTCGTAGAACCTAACATTCCGAAATAAATACCATTCTTGTCAATCTTTCAATCGATTTTGAATCTTGATAAATTCGGTAAATCTTTTATAATTGGTATTAACTTTTGTGTTTTTGTCAATTGAAAGACACGTTTAGGTGACTTGAATCAGAATTGGACATGAGGATCGTCGTACGATACCCTAGAATTCAGGTGTGTGCTCTTTTACAAAAAATCAAGGCAAAACCAAACCTAGCCCAGATTACATGGCCTATCACAGGGGCATGTGGTTACCCGTGTGGATTACACAGCCTCATACACAGCCATGTCACCCTTGGAACTCTAGGATGTTCGTCTTTTACACAGCCTAGGACCCCTCACATAGCCTCCCACACGACCATATCTCTCCTATAGGTTGAAATTTCAAATGTCACACGACCTCAGTCTCTCACACGGTCTAGCCACACAATCGTGTACCCCTTCCACATGGCCCAAGGCTTTCCATATAGTCTGGTCACACGACCATCCCCTGGAACCAAGAAATTACAGTTTTAACCTAGAATCTATTGTGTTGATGAGTTTAGTCCGTGAATAGGTTTCAAACTATTTTTTTAGTGAATTAAATTATGCAATTAGGTCCTTAATGATATATGACATGTTAAAATCCATGAATGATTAAACTAATGCAATATTTATTTGCATATATGAATATTTACGTGGATATAAAATAATATATATTACCTTATATATATGTTTGAAATCATATGAAAAACATGTCCTAATTTATTGTTAACCTGAATATATGAAGAGCTTAACTTTTCCATATGTTTTCCATGTGTTAGAACATTTAATGTTACAATATATGAATGTATTAAATTGACTATATTGCACTACATGGGTTGGATTGATATGATCGAAGGAAGTAACGAAAATATATCTACATTTAAATGTTTATTGTGTACTCATAGTGAAAGCATATTCCAATTGTGTCATTTTACCGTGCATTCACAATCCTCTAACAACTTTTATCTATGAGTATGTTGTGCTTCCACAGCCATTAGCAAGTTTCATTTGCAATATTAGGTTGTGTACCCACATCCAAAGTAGATTCCAATTGCGTCATTTTATTGTGTGTCCACAATCATTGGCAGTAAAAACTTCAAACTAATGGTGGTTGGAATTCTGGGGAACTCCCAATGTGATGTGTAGCGGTAGGGTAGGTGTAATATCCCGAAATAGGGGTTGCGAGTTTGGTAAGTAACTCTAGTGTATTAGGCCTCAAGAGTGGTTTTGATGTGTTTTTGAAGTCCCTAAAACTTTCGGATTAAAATGGGACACTTTTGAATTTTTTTAAAAAAATTTAAGGGTTAAAAATGGAATTTTGGGTGAAGAGGCCTTAATAATAAATTTTGTAAAATTTTGGACATGAAAGTGTAGTAGCAAAGTGGCTTAGTGTGCCACTTAAGATTCGCACTGAATAGGTCGAGGGTTCGAGTGGCTTGGGGCGCATAGCATTTTATTTTTAAAGTATGCGCTATAAGCAGGAAGGCTTTAAAAGAAAAGCGAGATGGTTCAGTATCACAAAAGGCGCTGGCCGAGTGGCTAAGACGCTTATAAGCATGGGGCCCTCTCGAGGTCGAGTGTTCGAGTCCCGTGGATTGCGCCAGAGTGCCCTTTATTTTCATTTTAGCGTTTAGACACGGGAGGCGGCAAGGTAAGGGTTAAAAGGATTTTCGACACGCTTGCTAACATGAAATTCAATATGGCCGAGTGGTTAAGGACTCTGCTGGGAGTGGCGACTAGGAGGACTCGCGCTCGAGTCCCGGAATTCGCACTTGAAGCACTCCATTTTTGCTTTTAGCGCTAAAGAGAAAGGAGCCAAGGCAAGGATAGTTTAAAAGAAATTCGCAATGGGTTATGGCATGAAAGTTCGATGAGCGGAGATGGCGGGGGCTTGGGCATGTTGCTTCGTGTCTCAAGTTCGAGACTTTGAAGGCGCACTTGTTCCCTTTTATTTACGCCGACGTGGAAAGGCCTTGCATGGCCCATGCCGCGCATGCGATTTTGGAATAGGCATACACGCATGCAAAACTTAAAAGTTGTCGCTTAATTGTTTTATGTATATTGGAAGTATGGAACATTGCTCTTTATTTTTCTATTACTTATTTTATTTTTGAAGAAAGAGTTTAAAGGATGGGTTATATTTTTAGTTTATTTTATTGATGAAGAATGATGGAATAATAATAATAATTATTACTATTATATTTTTTTGTTTTGTTTGCTTAGAATAACGGGATGATATGTATTATTATTATTAGCATTACTTAGTTTTATTTTAAATGGTAATGGGTGGTTTTAATAATAGTTATATTATTATTATTAGTGTGGATTAAATTATAATAAGAATTGATTTTGGGACTTAGCAAAAGAAATAAGCATGTGTATAGCTTGGGAAATTAAATTGTATGGTCGGCCTTGTTTTTGAAGCATTGCCAGTTAGGATACATTGGCATTAGTCCTTTGTTTATTAAAAATTAAGTATAAAGAATGTTGTAATATGTGTAAGGTGATAAAAGAAAGAATAATCTATAATTTGTTATTCCAAAAGTGATGGGATAGTTTATTAGTTTATGCAAGCATGAGTATTGGTTTTGGGAAGGAAGCATGCATGCGGCATAGGGGTTTGTAAATGTAGAGCCGTTTGAGGTATGAGAATTAGTTGGTTTTATTTTATTATTGATGGTGATGAGCTTGCTAATAAACAATGTCCTTGGTAATGAAGCATGGGGAGAAGAGGGGAGGCATGGCGCCATTAGTAGCAAGCTTGGCCAAAATTCATTTCCTTCCCTCCATTTTTTTTTATGATGGCCGAATGTAAGATACCATAGGAAGAGCATGGCCGAATGTCTCCTTCTTATCCTCCTTTCCTTGCTTTTTGTGTATGGCCGAATTTATCATCTCTGATATTAAAGATTTCGTTCTTCCCATTTTGTGCATGGCCGAATATTTCTTTTATGATGGAAGAACCATAGCCGAATCTAGGTTTGGGAGGTGCTATCAACTACGTAATTATGATCTCTTCGATTGTTTTGTCAAAGGAAAGGAGTAAGGGTTCTTTTGAAAATGGATACAGCAAGGTAAGGAAGTATTACTTTCGGCTATAGACTATATTTTGGGTTGTGATAATAACCTAAAGTTTGACCTTGGTTCCAGGAGTGGCCGAATATGTATAAGGCTATAAGGCTGTACTATGTTGTGTGTAGCTAGTACTATGGTGCATCAAATGAACCTTTCGAGAGATTGAAGTACTCAAGGTTGGTAGTTGTGGCATTCGGCTTAGGCCATTCTGATATCTATGTGGCTAACCGATTTCTAACTTTGGTTTAAAGGCAAATCATCAGAAATAAGACAAGTTTCGGGACTTTAGATTGTGATAGATAAATCGGATCTCGCTAAAATCAGATGCGTAGTTATCGCACTGTACTCCTGTTTGTTAATTTTATAAGTGATGTATGTGTAACTTTTCTGTAAGAATACAAGTTGTACTCAAGTTAATAAATAAAGACTAAAAGTATGGATACTAAGGTAAGTGATCGAATAATCAAATTTGTAGTTTGGTACTAATCTTTCAGTGATCTGTAGTAATAAACGTTTATCGATGAATGTAAAGTAAAGTGATGACATGTTGTGTATATCATTTGAGAAATATATGACCATGGTATAAAAATATATATATATATTTGTTTCGTATAAAATGTTGCTATGATATATATAAGCATGCATGAGATTTATGATGTGATTATTGAAAAAAAGGTGTACACTATGTGAATGTTCTAATGCTAGCCTCGTGCTACATTCGTGACTGTGGATTTGTGAACCGATTGATGGTGGCTTAGCCACGACCTTAAGAAATAATGTGCAAAAGAAAGATGTGTGGATCACTTTGGGGATTGGACTTCGAAATTGTATATTTGTGATGATATTCATAATAATGTGTATTCATAATAGAATATTTATTATTGTATGTTATATATATATGGACTATGTGGATATGGGCCAAGCCCATATGTGAGGACATGTGTTTTTAACTATGCACCGAGTCTTGGTGACTCACTGCTTTTATTAAACCCTTCTGTGGTGTGCGCAGTAAAGCTTGGACCGGTCGGAGAGGATACAAAGGTGGCCATGCAAAAGTGGATTTCATGTAAAGGAATCTCGGTTTAATGAATTAAATATTTACATTATCCGTATTTTGATTAAATGTGTACTGTAATATGGCCCACTAAAGTATTTCAGCTCTTTTATTAAATATTATTAATATTATGCCCTATTGTGGATGGATGGTTTAAAGATGATTGCAAACGGTTTATCTTATCAAGTAAAAACTTGAATCTGATGTTTTTAGCAAACTTCGATTTTTACTTAGAATATTACAAGTCACGGAAATGTTTTACCAAACTCGACAAAATTTTCGTTGGCTTTACTATTGAGAAAGAATGACTTTCAAGTGTTCGCAAAGAGCATTCCAAATTCGTCGGACTAAATGGGCCGGGTTTGGGGTGTTACATTTTGGTATCAGAGCTTGGTTCAAAACTTGGCTTTGAGGTTTTGGGCCCGAAAACAGTTTTCGAAAGTGGGCTTTTCAAAATGTGAACTTCTATTTTGAGCTTATTCGGCATGGCACTGTATCTCTCGACCAAGTCCACACAGTAAGTACCTCGACTATTGAGGTATATTTAATATGTGAACTATATGGCATAATTGGGCTTGTAAATTAGAAAATTTGGGCTATCGAACCCTAAGACTAATCTATTCGAAAACAAGTGCAAAAGACTTAAGAACTGAATGACCATAAGAGTGTAGTAAAAGAATGTGTCCCTGCTTATGAACGTGTATGTGACTCTCTGAATAAGAATTAGCGAACTTGAATTGAACCTATGTGTGATCGAAAGAACCACTTCTAAATACTTTATTCCATAAAATTGTTCGCGAATAATCAGTGGAACAAATTTATAATGCATAAAACTTTTTAAGTCAGATTATGCGATAAGAGATGAGTTCTAGAGGACATGATCGAGGTAAAATGGCCGTATCGGAACTCGTTAAATCGGGTCAAGGGTTGATAATAAGGTGTCACCCCACCACCAACTTTTGATAATGAGTAGCAAGATCAAACGAGGAATAATGTCGTATCGCGGACAGTGCTGCGAGTTTTAGATATGGTGGCTAGAGAGGGAGAAATATAAGAGCTCGAAAATTTGTTTCCGAAGCGACTCGAGCCAATAGAACGAATTTGTTTTGTGATGTATCGGGCGTGCACCCCAAGACGATCGAATATTGGTTGGAAATAACCAAGTGAATATGGATAAGCTCGTTTTGAGCCCTGAGGAAAAAGTGAAAGAAATGGTGATGCTACTTCGCAACAAGGCGTATTAATAGTGGCTCACGGTTCGAGATAGTGTCACAGTTGAGGACTTCATTCGGGAGTATGTCAAGACGGCATACCAGAAGAAATATGTCGATACTTGCTCGGAGGAAATGTGTTTTGGGGTGGTTCAAGCGGAACGAGTCCACGACTTAAATACAACACTAAAATTTCTAAAGTTAAGCCGATATGATCGAGGAATAGTGACTACGAAACATGAACGATGTGCCCGGTTTAAGGGCGGAATAATAGGCGGCCCGAGATCGTTGATAGTTCCTCAACAGAACGAGAGTTCATTGTGTTAATTGAAAAAGCTAAGATAGTGAAAAGAGTAAGGACTCGATGAGATAAAAATCGAGAATATTTTAAAGTGTAAGTCTATAAGTAATTGAATATTGTTAAGGTTAGTTATAACCTTGTGCACATGTGGGATTATGGAATCTGGTCATAAATATAGTGAAAGCCGATCGTGGATAGACTTTCTATCATGTGATGATCTTTTGAAATGATAAGTATAAGTGATATGTGGATAGACTGTCTATCATGAAATATTATTGAAGTGATAAATACAAATGATGTAAATTATATGGTTTATAATTTTGGTTAGCTTGTAATGTGATTCAAATGGTGATAATCTCAGATCGAGCTTTGATGCCTAGCGAGCTTTGTGCGATGTATATTTGAGCTTTGATGCCTAGCGAGCTTTGTGCCGGTGTATATTTGAGCTTTGATGCCCAGCGAGCTTTGTCTTGCAAGTGTATATTTTGAGCTTTGATGCCTAGTGAGCTTTGTGCTTGGCAGTGTATATTTGAGCTTTGATGCCTAGCGAGCTTTGTGCCTGAGTGTATATTTGAGCTTTGATGCCTAGCAGTGCTTTGTGCCTGGTGTATATTTCAGCTTTGATGCCTAGCGCGAGCCTTGTCTTGGTGTGTATTTCGAGCTTGATGCCTAACCGGATTAATGCCGATGATGTGTTATCATAGAAAATTCATGAATCACTTACAAGATGAAACATGTTGGTTACCATAAGCTAAATGCTCGAGTAGGCACAAGTCTTTCCTATTTGCAAGGAATAAGGGAAGATAGTATATTCCCATTTGGGTTAAGTAAGATGTGATAAAGTTAAAGCAGTAAGACTTTTAATAGGTGCAATTGATCATACCAGCGATGCGTATGAATTATCTATAATGAAATTTAAGCTGGAATATGCTTATGGAAAAGTGGCCATATGTGAAAATGCTAAATGTGAAAGAGGTTGAATGTGTTTGCATATGTGTATAATTGGGAATATGTGATTAATATGTAGTGAATTGAAATGTACGGGTGTTCATTCATAAGTAATTTCGAGGACGAAATTATTTTTAAGGGGGGGAGAATTGTAATATCCCGAAATAGGGGTTGCGAGTTTGGTAAGTAACTCTAGTGTATTAGGCCTCAAGAGTGGTTTTGATGTGTTTTTGAAGTCCCTAAAACTTTCGGATTAAAATGGGACACTTTTGAATTTTTTTAAAAAAATTTAAGGGTTAAAAATGGAATTTTGGCTGAAGAGGCCTTAATAATAAATTTTGTAAAATTTTGGACATGAAAGTGTAGTAGCAAAGTGGCTTCCGTGTGCCACTTAAGATTTGGCACCAGAATAGGTCAGGGGTTCGAGTGGCTTGGGGCGCATAGCATTTTATTTTTAAAGTATGCGCATAAAGAGGAAGGCTTTAAAAGAAAAGCGAGATGGTTCAGATCACAAAAGGCGCTGGCCGAGTGGCTAAGACGCTGCAAAGATGGGGCCCTCTCGAGGTCGAGTGTTCGAGTCCCGTGGATTTGCGCGTAGTGCCCTTTATTTTCATTTTAGCGTTTAGACACAGGAACCGGCAAGGTAAAGGTTAAAAGGATTTTCGATACGTTTGCTAACATGAAATTCAATATGGCCGAGTGGTTAAGGACTCACTGGGAGTGGCGACTAGGAGGACTCGCGTTCGAGTCTCGAATTCGCACTTGAAGCACTCCATTTTGCTTTTAGCGCTAAAGAGAAGGGAGCCAAGGCAAGGATAGTTTAAAAGAAATTCGCAATGGGTTATGGCATGAAAGTTCGATGAAGCGGAGATGGCGGGGGCTTGGGCATGTTGCTTGAGTCTCAAGTTCGAGACTTTGAAGGCGCACTTGTTCCCTTTTATTTTTACGCCGACGTGGAAAGGCCTTGCATGGCCCATGCCGCGCGCATGCGATTTTGGAATAGGCATACACGCATGCGACTTAAAAGTTCTTTCGCTTAATTGTTTTATGTATATTGGAAGTATGGAACATTGCTCTTTTATTTTTCTATTACTTATTTTATTTTTGAAGAAAGAGTTTAAAGGATGGGTTATATTTTTAGTTTATTTTATTGATGAAGAATGATGGAATAATAATAATAATTATTACTATTATATTTTTTTGTTTTGTTTGCTTAGAATAGCAGGATGATATGTATTATTATTATTAGCATTACTTAGTTTTATTTTAAATGGTAATGGGTGGTTTTAATAATAGTTATATTATTATTATTAGTGTGGATTAAATTATAATAAGAATTGATTTTGGGACTTAGCAAAAGAAATAAGCATGTGTATAGCTTGGGAAATTAAATTGTATGGCCGGCCTTGTTTTTGAAGCATTGCCGTTAGGATACATTGGCATTAGTCCTTTGTTTATTAAAAATTAAGTATAAAGAATGTTGTAATATGTGTAAGGTGATAAAAGAAAGAATAATCTATAATTTGTTATTCCAAAAGTGATGGGATAGTTTATTAGTTTATGCAAGCATGAGTATTGGTTTTTGGGAAGGAAGCATGTGCGGCATAGGGGTTTGTAAATGTAGAGCCGTTTGAGGTATGAGAATTAGTTGGTTTTATTTTATTATTGATGGTGATGAGCTTGCTAATAAACAATGTCCTTGGTAATGAAGCATGGGGAGAAGAGGGGAGGCATGGCCGGCCATTAGTAGCAAGCTTGGCCAAAATTCATTTCCTTCCCTCCATTTTTTTTTATGATGGCCGAATGTAAGATACCATAGGAAGAGCATGGCCGAATGTCTCCTTCTTATCCTCCTTTCCTTGCTTTTTGTGTATGGCCGAATTTATCATCTCTGATATTAAAGATTTCGTTCTTCCCATTTTGTGCATGGCCGAATATTTCTTTTATGATGGAAGAACCATAGCCGAATCTAGGTTTGGGAGGTGCTATCAACTACGTAATTATGATCTCTTCGATTGTTTTGTCAAAGGAAAGGAGTAAGGGTTCTTTTGAAAATGGATACAGCAAGGTAAGGAAGTATTACTTTCGGCTATAGACTATATTTTGGGTTGTGATAATAACCTAAAGTTTGACCTTGGTTCCAGGAGTGGCCGAATATGTATAAGGCTATAAGGCTGTACTATGTTGTGTGTAGCTAGTACTATGGTGCATCAAATGAACCTTTCGAGAGATTGAAGTACTCAAGGTTGGTAGTTGTGGCATTCGGCTTAGGCCATTCTGATATCTATGTGGCTAACCGATTTCTAACTTTGGTTTAAAGGCAAATCATCGAAATAAGACAAGTTTGGGACTTTAGATTGTGATAGATAAATCGGATCTCGCTAAAATCAAAAGTGCGTAGTTATCGCCTTTGTACTCTGCTTGTTAATTTTATAAGTGATGTATGTGTAACTTTCTCGTAAGAATACAAGTTGTACTCGTTAGCCGAAATAAAGACTAAAAGTATGGATACTAAGGTAAGTGATCGAATAATCAAATTTGTAGTTTCGGTACTAATCTTTCAGTGATCTGTAGTAATAAACGTTTATCGATGAATGTAAAGTAAAGTGATGACATGTTGTGTATATCATTTGAGAAATATATGACCATGGTATAAAAATATATATATATTTGTTTCGTATAAAATGTTGCTATGATATATATAAGCATGCATGAGATTTATGATGTGATTATTGAAGAAAAGGTGTACACTATGTGAATGTTCTAATGCTAGCCTCGTGCTACATTCGTGACTGAGGATTTGTGAACCGATTGATGGTGGCTTAGCCACGACCTTAAGAAATAATGTGCAAAAGAAAGATGTGTGGATCACTTTGGGGATTGGACTTCGAAATTGTATATTTGTGATGATATTCATAATAATGTGTATTCATAATAGAATATTTATTATTGTATGTTATATATATATGGACTATGTGGATATGGGCCAAGCCCATATGTGAGGACATGTGTTTTTAACTATGCACTGAGTCTTGGTGACTCACTCTGTTTTTATTAAACCCTTCAGGTGGCGCGTAAAGCTTGGACCGGGTCGGAGAGGATACAAAGGTGGCCATGCAAAAGTGGATTTCATGTAAAGGAATCTCCGGTTTAATGAATTAAATATTTACATTATCCGTATTTTGATTAAATGTGTACTGTAATATGGCCCACTAAAGTATTTCAGCTCTTTTATTAAATATTATTAATATTATGCCCTATTGTGGATGGATGGTTTAAAGATGATTGCAAACGGTTTATCTTATCAAGTAAAAACTTGAATCCGATGTTTTTAGCAAACTTCGATTTTTACTTAGAATATTACAAGTCACGGAAATGTTTTACCAAACTCGACAAAATTTTCGTTGGCTTTACTATTGAGAAAGAATGACTTTCGAAGTGTTCCGCAGTAGCATTCCAAATTCGGTCGGACTAAATGGGCCGGGTTTGGGGTGTTACAGTAGGTTATACTATGTTTTAACTTGAAATTGTATGACATCCTTTATATTATGTGCATATAATACTGGAAATTATTTTATGAAATTCATGTAAATATGAGTGCATACCTATATGTATATGTGTATGTATATTTATATATAGTTATAGTGGGAAAATATGAGAATTTCATTATTTTGGAATATGTGATTGTGAGTTCTAATACTTAATTGATGGTTGCATTGAAAAACCATACTCTGAACTGAATTTTTATTTATGATAAGTATGTGCAATGTTATTTAATGTATCCTAAAAACTGTTTGTATTGGTTTTATTATAAATGAACTCACACTAAGCGTCATTAATCACTCCACCTTCAATTTAAATCATTTCAGATAACCCACCAGGTTAGGACGCGGGCGCGACATCCAGAGGGACTCAACTTAGTTTCATTTTTCTTAATTTAAGTTTCATTATTATTCTTTATTTCCTTAAAAAGATTGTATTATTTATTTATGAATTGTAGTGTAACACGCCAAACCCGGCCTAGAAGTTTAGACCGAACTCAAGATGCTACATTGATCACCGAAGTGATCATGAGAAAATTTTACAAAACTAGACCTTAATTTCATTTCTGAAAACCATTCATATCTTTACGCACCAAAAACATTTAATTGTTAAAAGTCCTTACGATAAAGCTACCGTTAAGTATGATAAATAACCAGAATAAATGTACGAATGAAAAGCTAAAGTGGAAACTGTACCACAATCTTATAAAACCTTACAGTTCAACATTTAACTAAATAATAAAGTCGAGATAGAACACAAAATCTGACATTCCATTGCACTGAAACTGTCCGAGATCTCCGCCTACTGAGTCCAACATCCAAGATCCCGAGTTGTACCTGAGAAGAGGATACAGAAGAGGGGGTGAGCTACTCGAGCTCCGTGTGAGTTCAAAACCAACTACTACAGAATCAGAAACAAAAAACCCGTAGCAGTTCAGAAGTTGAACATACTTACAGAATCAGACGTTAACTTCGAGACAGAAGTCTCAATCAGATAATCACAGTTCACAAAAGAGTCACTAGTTCTATCCAGTCAGTCAAATACAATCGAAGTTACAATATACGTAGAACCATAAAAGTTCTTTTTAGTCAAACAGAACAATCAAATATTCCAGCGCATAGAACATTCAAACAGATGCTTATGAATGCAATTGAGTTATAAAACCCACCCAACCAGCCAACATACCACTCCATCCCCTATCACTCCACATGAGAGCTGTTTGAGCTGATTTAACCAATCACACCATATAGGACCTCGTAAAGCCCATACATCCCTGCACTCTAATAATGTCCACGACCCTCAGGGTATTGGGACTGCCCACGACCCTCTGGGTATTATAGAGGCTATTAGTAAGCTATAAAGTGCCATGCGATAAACCGCAGTACAGACATGCAGTATGAAATGCCCGATCAGATAGTGATGATATGCAGTGAAGCTGACGTATAAGTGGTACAGTGCAATACGATAAACCGCTATACCAATAAAGTGCAGTTAAACTGCCAAATCAGATAAGTACACGCAGCAGGGCTGACGTATGAGCTATACGGTGCAATGTGGTAACCCGCTAATAGCATAGTTCACGACCCTCAGGGTATTGGGACTACCCACGACCCTCTGGGTATTAGGGGCTAACAACCAGCAGATCAGCTGCCAATTCAGTTTAGTTTCAATCTTTCTTCTCTTCACAATCCAATCCAAAAACATTATATGCATATGTATGCATGCAAACAGATGAACAGAATCAAAGTACAAGATTACAGATAGTCATTCACATCCAGTCAGTCAGATTTAGATAGGAGTATACTCAATTACCCAGATTCATATTCAATGGTTATGTAACCTCACAGAACAGTGACACCTTGTCAGACAATCGAACAGAAGCATATTGCACACACACACCCCATCAGCCGGGTTCAGAAACAAACATGTTATGAAACCAATCACGAATCTCACCTAAACCGAAGTCGGAAAAGAGTCATAACTACCTTTACTAAAGCTTAGCCAAGGGTTGAAACACACGAAGTCACAAATACGCTTAAATTGACCTAAAACCAAAATTTGGCAAGATAGAGCTACACGCCCATGTACTCCAGCCGTGTGGGGGTCCAAATACCCGTGTGAAGGGTAGCACACAGCCGTGTGAACAGGCCATGTAACTCCCTACCCAATTTCGCTAAAGTCAAGTGCAGAGCAGACACGGCCGTGTGAGGGTCTCACGCGATCGTGTGCCACCTAACACGGCCGTGTGTTCCGAAACACACGCCCGTATGGGATCCCTAAATTCCCAAATTAGCCACACGATCGTGTGACACCAAATCACTCAAACCCTAACCCCTAAACTCACACGCCTGTGTGCCCTAAGGACACGGCCTTGTGAGAAACAATAAAATCTCCAAGTTGTCCACACGCCGTGTGGCACCCAAATTAGCCCCAAAACCCTAATTCCCAATTCTACATAGCTGTGTGCACAGGCACACGCCTGTGTGGCCGCTCCAGTGGTCACGAAACCACCCCTAAACAGCCTGAAAAACCAAGTTTTTCGATTACTAATGCGACCTCTTGTCACACCACTTCCAAAACCAACCCCAACGCACTATCCTCCAAATGATTTCAATCAACATGAACCTAACATACCCAATTACCAACACACTAAAGGATTGCTGAAATTCCACAGTTTTGCAAATAAAATAATAAAGAAGAGAAGTTTCGAATCCCACACCTTATTTGACGATGGAGGATCGAAATTCTTCAATATGTGCGTGGTGAAACCGATTCCCAAAAGAAAGAGGAAGAAAAATCAAAGAACAGAACAAAAAGAAAAAGAAACAGCCACCAGAACGTCCAGTAGAGAAGGAAAATCAAAATGGAATAATAATAATAATAATTAAAGAAAATATTAACTTAAACTAAAACAAAATAAATTACCTCTCTAATTTGCTCACAGAATGAATCGAACCCTGACCCTTGAGGTTCACTAACAACCACTCAACCACTAGACCAGCAGGCCCATTCTTTTACCTAAACACGCAACCAAATTCAATAGCACAGCCAACTCACTGACCCTAACCACAAAACCCAAAACTTCTAGCCCCAAAATTCAGGGCGTTACATGTGGTATAGGACTTAGGATTTAGTTTTGTTTTTATTTTGCATGACATTTATTTATAAAACTTTAATTGGAATATTAGGTAACCATTATTTGATGAACTCCAATTTTACTAAAAACAAAAGTAATTACCATTTTCCACTACTAGGTAATAAACGAAACTTAAGGAATAATAAATCAAATACTTAACTAAGTTTTCTAAATAAATTAAACAAATATTTTAAAAGGACCATTTTCAAAAACTATGATAGCTTACCGGGCCATTCCAGTGGCTAATGTAATCTTCCAAACTTGGGTTTAAAGTCTAGGCTGGGTTGGGGAGGTTACAGAGGATGCAGAAATTGAGGAGCTTAGAGTAAGGGTTATTGGTGTGGGTGGTTGTGGTTGTGGGTGAAGTTAATGCCCACACTTGACAAATTTGTTGAAGACTAAAAAGCAAGGCCAAACATGTAATAAAAATTACTATTTATAAAATAAACTAAAAAAGGAAAGTTTGTATATGGTGTAAGTCTTGTTTGTGGGTGGGGGTTTAAAAATATTTTATTTATAATTTTTTAATAAATAAATTTCATGTCAGAAAAATAGAAAAATGGGTGTTCATTTATTTACAATTTTGTGTGCATTTTTATAAAAATCTTATGTATTTTTATCGAAAAATGAGCATTTACATTTTTTATTTTTTCAAGTTTTTAAATTTTTTTTTTTTAGTTTTGAATTTTTAAGAAGTAAGACTAAATTGAAAAAAATATGTAAAGCTGATGGCTAAATTTCTTGAATTTTTTAGAATTAGGATTAATTTGATAGAATTTGTAAACATTGGAGGACTAAATATGTTATTATACTAATAAAAGAGACCATCGTCAGTGATTTAATGGGGGAGTGGCCAAAATATTAAATTTCAATAACAATAGTTACTAAAATAGAAATTTTTAAACTTGAGTAATAGTTAAGTGATTATTTTTATAGTTTACACTATTTAAAAATCATTTTTAATTTGCTATATTGCTTGGTAACTTGTATCTAATTAGTATTGGAATTTTTCTTAACCATAACTAGTACTTGAACTTAGAAATTATTTACTAAGTTTGTATTTTTATTTTTATTTTTTTGGTACATGGTTGATGTGTTAACTTCTATACTACCAGCTAATCACATCATGACACGTGTCTTAAAAATTGAAAATATATATTTTCTTAAAATATGAAAATTTTGTTATGAATATGTTATTAAGTGGATGTCCATCAAAATCTAGATAAGTTTT
Source organism: Gossypium bickii (assembly GCA_025503065.1). Lineage (NCBI taxonomy): Eukaryota > Viridiplantae > Streptophyta > Magnoliopsida > Malvales > Malvaceae > Gossypium > Gossypium bickii. The sequence goes on along the minus strand of CP106719.1, from coordinate 92,675,059 downwards.
GGTATACTTTAAATAGTCATTAGAAATAGATCTCTATTCATTTATACTTCTTATGTCAAAAAATATAGACTTTGAATACGCATTGTAAATATTCCCATTGATCAATAAAATACACTCTCTCTTTTGCTCTCCTATTTTCTTTGTTCTTTATTTTTTATTCTCTGTCTTTTATTTTATAACACGTTATCAGCACGATTCTCTTTTAATTGTTTTTCTCCATAAGTCACAAAAATATCATCAATTGCCTCCTAGAGTTGGTGCTATTTCAATTGAGGCCTACGCACTATGGGTAATCATTAGAGCCTTTCACCATTCAATACTCCTGATAATAACCAAGGCGATGAGGATGATGTCAATGATCTTCAGGTATATTGTATTATGATTTATTTATTATATCATGTTTATTAGAATTGGAGACTGATTATGGCAACATGAATAGATAGATTATGATTTGAAATCCACATATAATTGCGATGGAGATTATGAAATAAAGAATCAATAGAGGCATTTAGAAGTCTATCCTACTAGATTTTTTGCATTCCCTAAAGTGAATGCAAACATAAAGAAAATAAAAAATATAATCATGGACCACTAAAAGTGGAAACATAGCAATAAATAAGAGAACAACAAGAGTTTTCAAGATAAATCTTCAAAGGGTAAAGATAACTCTTCAACGGGTAAAGGTAACTTATATTATCAATGTAATATGGAAGATTATTGGCCACATATGTGGTGGATGCCCAAATATTTTGTTTCTGTTAATATCCTTTGAGGAAGGATATGACAATGTAGAAATGAATTATATCACCGATTCGATTCGAAAAAGTCGATAAAATTTTCAAATTTGAATTAAATAGTTCGAGTTATTTAAGTTAATCAAGTTAGTTGGATCAACTCGAATAAAAAATTAATTTTTTTGGTTTAACTTGAATATGAATTATGCAATTCGAGTTATCCAAAAATCCAAATAAGAAAAGGCAAAACTATGCCATTTTGATAAATGTTTACCTTTTCTAAAGTTAAAAGTAAAAAACATTAAGTTAAAAGGTAAAACTACGTTGTTTTGATAAATGTTTACTAATTAAGTTAAAAGGCAAAACCATTATATTGTCTATGTAGTTAAATAATTTTATACTTCGTTTACTAGTTAAATAATCGGCTCATGTAAATGCAACATTGAGTATAAATAATAGGATTCGTTACCTCGACTCGACTTGACTCGAAATTTTTTAACTTGATTCGATCCGACTCGAAAAAAATTCAAATTGAGTTCGATTGCTAAAATAGGATTCGTCAACTCGACTAACTTGAAATTTTTTGACTCGACTCGATCGAACACTCACACCTAACTGTGGCAATCTTTGTGATCTTCTTTTGTCATCATCTCTATCAAGAGGTTGAAAGTAAAATATTTGACTGTGAAAGATCTATTTATGAGAAACATAATATGGTAATTCTATCTAAAGCTCGTTATGTGTAATGCCCCGAATTTTGGGGCTAGAAGTTTTGGGTTTTGTGGTTAGGGTCAATGAGTTGGCGATTCTATTGAGTTTAGTGGCGCATCTAAGTGACAGAATGAGCCTGCTGGTCTGGTGGTTGAATGAGTGTTAGTGAACCTTTGGGTTCTGGGTTTGAGTTGTTGTGTACGCATTCTATGAACCTCTTTATTGAGTTTTATTTTGTTTAGTTTTAAATTAATATTTTAATTATTTTTTGTGGTTTTTATTTTTATTTTTTATTGTTTTGACTGTTCTCCTAGACATTTGGTTTTTTCTTCTTTTCACTTTTTGGTTTTCTGTCTTTTTTTTCTTCTTCTTTTGGGTTTTTCTTTGTTTTCTTTCTTGCGCTTGAGAAACTGATTTTCTCTGATATCGAGGAATTTTGTTCCTCCGTCATCGAAACAGGTGTGGGAATGAAACTCTTCAACTTTGTTGTGAATTGTTTAATTTGGAGTCGAAATGTGGTAGGATTGGAAAATTCATTTGTGGGTTTCAATAATGGTGTAATCGTAACGTCATTTTGATATTAGAATGCATTGAATTCGGTTTACGATTGTATGTGTCTGATTTAGTGGAGGCTAGGGAGTGTTGAGGAAAGAAAAGCTCGTTTTCAGGGCTGATTTAGGGTGGTTTCTTGGCCACTAGGACTTCCACACGGGCGTGTGACAATTCACACGGCCGTGTGCTTTTGGGAATTAGGGTTTTTGGGCTAAATTGGGTGCCATACGGTCATGTGGCCGACTTAGGGATTTTATCGTTTTTCACACGGTCGTATCCCTCGGTCACACGAGCGTGTGAGATTGGGGATTAGGGTTTGAGTCATTTGGTGCCACACGGCCGTGTGGTTAATTTGGGAATTAGGGATTCCATACGGGCGTATGTGTTATGGACACACGACTGTGTCTAGTGGGCACATGGGCGTGTGGGACCCTCACACGGCTGTGTCAACCCTATACTCAAATTTAGTGCAAATGGACAGAGAGTTACACAGCCATGTCCCTGGTCCACACGGACGTATGCATTTCTTTACACGGGCGTGTGCCTCTGTCACATGGCCATGTGCCCCTCCTCACACGGGCTTTTGATCTCCCACACGGCCTAGGCAATACCATACGGCCAGAGCACACGGGCATGCGGTCTTAAGACATTTATAATGGATTTGTATGCATTTCTGATCTGAACATGTGTTTGTGTGCTCCGACCCTTAACTAAGTTTAGTGAGGGTGTTCAAGACTTGATATCTGTGATGGTTGTGTGCGATGTATGATTTTGAATCTGATCTGAATAGTGTGCAACGTAACTGTTCTGACTGACTGTTTGTTAATGTGTCTCTGTTCTGTTAGCTTGAATGCATTCATGCATTTGCATAATGAAACACCCCAAACCCGGCCCATTCACTACGACCGAATTTGAAATGCCACTGCGGAAGACGTTTGAAAATATTCTTACTTAAAAGTAAATACCGTTAAAAATTTGTTTCCTTTAATAAAACATTTTCGTAATTTAAAACATTCCAAGTAAAAATTAAGTTGTTACAAAATATTCCGATTTAAAACTTTAATATATATTTTTAAGATATGAGTTTCTAAAAATAAAACTTTCCCAAATAGTAGTTCATTTGTAATCACACCTTAAGCATAAATAAAAATAGAACAAATACCATAAATGGCCCTTATTACAATAATCATTTACTTGAAATACTGAAAATTTTAAAATGACTGAATTAATAAAAAAAATCATCTTCTGCATGGGCCTCCTTGTATCCACTCCAACCCGGTCCGAGCATCATGCATCACCTGCGATATTGGTAAAAATTGGGTGAGTCAAACAGACTCAGTGCATAGTTATTTCACATGTCTCCATACATATGGGCTTGGCCCATATCCACACAGTCCACATAAGCAGTCATGCAAAAATGCATCCCAACCCCACCTAGAGTCCATCCGTTACACCTACCTTAGCAGACCTACTGCTCAAGGCCGTGGCTAATTCACCGATCAACTAAGTGATCCCACATATCTTACCTTGGCAGACCTGCTGCTCAAGGCCGTGGCTAAGCCACCGATCAACTGAGTGATCCCACATATCTGTATCCACAAGGTGACTCGAAGTCATCCTCAGTCCACGGTGACGCACACAGCTATCATCCGCCGAGATGTGGCACCTAGCCGACACCTCCCTTGATGAAGCACACAGCTAACATCAAACGCCAATGTAGCACAAGGCTAACATCAGACCACGTACATAATGTACACCCTTTCCTTCAATATTCATGTCCCATCACCACGTGCATATATTCATCATGACAAGTAACATTGTAAAGAATATTCATCACATGCTTTACCACAGATTCATACACATATCACAGGTAGTTTAATATCATAAAATACTGACCTGTTTAGCTGGTTACCTCACCCTGGTATCCACCATCGTAGCCATTATTTTCGGCTACCATTCACATCATAACATATACATATATAACACATATAAACAATCAAGAGAACAGTGCGATAACTACGCACCTTTTTGGCACAGTCCACTAAATCCCGAAACTCACGTCTAAACGATTTGCACCCTTGCGATTGTTGCACTCCTTCCTACACAACCTAAGTCAGAATCGACTAATATTGTACCAAAAATGGCCTATATATCAAATATAACATTTGGCCCATATAGCAATTATAACATTTTGGCCCATAAAGGGTATTTTCGTAGTTTGGCCCATAGGGACATTTTCGTAATTCGCCCATTAGGGGCATTTTTAGATCCAAGAATCGTATCCACTAAGGGTAATTGGTAATTTACTTTCTAAGGGTAATTCGGTAGTTTTATCTTTAACGGTGTTTTCGAAGATTCACTATCGCCTCGAGTGATACAAAACTCTATTTGGGTCTCTACGGAACTATTGGGTCAAAATCCATTTTAAGCCCAAACGGGGTAATTTCGCAACTAAAACTTAACTAGTAATTTGGGGCATACAAATTTAAACTGTCCATTTCCGTCATACTGACTAAATTGGCTATAACTCGAGTTAGAAAACTCAGAATCTAGATCCGTAAAATTTCCTTGAAACTAGACTCATGTATCTTCTTACTTTAATTTTTCCAGAATTTTTAGCCTAGCCATTTAGTACAGTTTATTCATTAAAATTTCCCTTATTTCACTGTCCAATGATCCTGACCTCTCTTGACTTAATTTCAAATATCTCACTTTACAGTTTTCATATACTGCTTCAACTTATTTCTATTGAAAATAGACTCACTAAGGAATCCATACATATAAATTATAACCCATAATTCATTTTTTACAATTTTATATGATTTTTCCAAAACAGATCAGTGAACCCCGAAGTTAATCAGAACCAGTCTCACTAAAATCAAGATATCTCAGAATATAAAATTTCTTTTCCTTCTCAGTTTCTTCCATATTAAAATAGACACAGTAAGATTTAATTTGATATCTTATTCACTTTCTAATTCCTATTATCCTATCTTTAGTGATTTTTCAAAAACACGTCACTGCTTCTAACCGAAACTGTTTTATTACAAAACATGATTATCACTACCATCAAACGCACGTCCGAGTGATCACGGATACCGGTTATCAATTTTCTTCGATATTTCTACCGAATCACAGAATATTTCATGTAAACTTTCAGAGAGATGTGAGATTTTCTCACCATTTCAAACATATATTCGGAAGAGTATGAGATTACACACCTTATTCGGAATCCGTAACGCGATGCTCTCCGCGGCACCAAAAATCCGAGTCACTTATAACGAGGGATAGGTTTTCGATTGAACCTTTGATAAAGTACTTTGAGACCTTGCAACCAGCATAAACTCTCTCATGGCAAGTCCCTAGACTCTCAACCATATTACAAATTAGTCCCCTCATTAGCTAGCTTAAGCTTTGGGGGCTCCAAAAATACAAAAATTATCAACTAAAGTCATCAAAATCACTTACTTGCTAAAGGATTTGTTTGCTGAAATTTTTGAGCTCCCCAACCCTTGTTTGCTACCAATTTTCGGTGGTGATGAAGAGAAGAAAAGATGATACTTCTCTTTTCTTTATTTTCATAACCCTTTTTTTTTTATTTCTACTTTCTTTCTTTTTTTTATCTCTTTTTTTTTTATCCACCTACTCCACTCCCAAAATTCTTTTATTCCTTTTTCATCCACCTACTCCACCTACTCCACTCCCCAAATTCTTTTATTTCTTTTTCATCCACCTACTTCACTCTCCAAATTCTTTTATTTCTTTTATTTCCTTTTTTTTTCTTTCTTTTTCCTTGTTTTCCTCCTTACCATACCTTTCCACAATTTAATAAGTCCACCTTACCATAATTTAAAAATCCAATTTTGCCATATTTACAAGCTTGGCCGAAATTTAGGGAAATAGTACAAAAATAATAGTCAAAATTTGCACACAATGGGATTTGAACCTCTTCCCTCAAGGTACTTCACTTGATGCCATAACCTCCTTGCCATATGCTCATTTATGCTAGTAATTTACTCTTTTATTTCCATAAGCCTTGACGCCACTTACTATCTCTCCTTATTAGGCTTAAACACAAAATTTTACTAAGGCCCAACTTGAACTTGAAACTTCATAGAATTTCGTAACTTTCTAAAATCATCTTCTTAATAAGTCCAATTTGAAATAATGCCATTCTCTTATTCTCAAAAATTTTAAACACTCCTACTCCCAAGGCCCATTGGGCCCATTCCTACGAGGCCCAATTTCGGGATGTTACACATAAAATATTTTGGATTGGGTTGTGAAGAGAAGGAAGATTGTATTTGTTCTAAATTGGCAGTTTAACTGCAAACTTTTACTGACGATTTATCGATTTATATGCATCGCATCGACGCGCGCGCCAACTTCATTTGTGCGCTATTATTTGATCTGGCAGTTTAACTACAACATGACTGTACAGCGGATTATCGCATTGCACTATACTGTATGTACGTCAGCTTTACTGCGTACCATTATCTGATCTGGTCTGTATCGGGGTCTACCGCATTGCACAATACAGCATATACGATAGCCCTGCTGCGTATTATTATCTGAGTGGCTTAGTCCACATATGTGAAGTGTAAGGTTGGATGGGCCTTCTGAGGTCCTAATTGGTGTGCTTGGTTAGATGAGTTTTAACAACTCTTATGAGGTGTGATACAGGAACGGAGAAGTGTGTTGGCTGGATGGGTGGGTTATATTTATCTGACTTCATTTCATTTGTATATGTCTGTGTGTTCTGACTGTAAGACTAGTTGTCTGTAATTTGTTTGTCTGATCAGCATTTGAGTTGAGTATTTAAGTGAATTTAATGTGCTCTGGTTGTTAAGTTCTGTTGGGACATTAGTCCCAAGTGTGCGTTCTAACTTCGTGAGTAACTGAAAATCTATTGTGCTACTGTTTTGAATTATGTATCTCTGTTTGAGACTTGTTCCGGACTCACACTTAGCTCAAGTAGTCACCCCCTCTTAGTGTTTCTTTTCAGGTACCCTTTTTGAATTTTGATGCTGGACTTAGTATACGGAGGTCTAGAACAGTCTCAGTGGAAAATAAATTATCGGTTTGGGTCTTCAGTTACTACTTTGTTAATCAGTTTTGAAATGTAAGGTTATCTAAAAATTGTGGTAAAATTCCGTTTTAAGTTTTATGGGATTTTATTTCAATTAAATAAGTATTAAACTTAACTGTAATTTTACTGTTTGAATTCTAAACGGTTAAGTGTTTCGATTTGACGTGATAAATTGCTTTGTAAAAATTTACCTATAATCACTTCAGTGATTAATATCACATCCGGGATTCGGTCTAAACTTCTAGGCCGAGTTTCGGGTGTTACATTATGGTTGGATGCACTTGAAGTTGCAAAAAAAAAAATTTAACTATTAGTATAACTCTACAGTATTCAGAATAAGTTCTCAATTAAAATTACGTGAAAAAATATTACTGATGAGAACTTGCAAGAGAGAAAAATTATGTATGAAAAGTCATTAGTTATGACTTGTTGTACACCTAGAAAATAAGATTCACTCTCAAAGTTTGCTATTAGTAGATTTTGATTGGATTCAAAGTCTACTACTGGAGTTCAACTGGCTTACTTCTTGATAAAATCATCAAGACTCAATGCAGATGTCGTAACCATTTTTAAAAAAGGGAATCGACTTTTAAAATAGGGAGTCGCCACCGATCTTTTTTGGTGTGATCGAGTCACCTTTGTTTTAATAAAACATTTTGATTTACTAAAATGGCATTGTTGGTCTATGAAATTCGAGAAAATGGGTTCGGGAGTCGGTTACGTGCAAAGAAGGGTTAGCACCCTTGCAGCGCCCAAATTTGGTACCAAATTGATTGATATTGTCCCAATGTTGAAAGCTTGAAAGTATTTGGGGTAAAAAGAACTAAAAGAATGAGTTAATTAAATTGGGGTTGAATCTCAAGATTAACTCATTTCAAAGGAATAAAAGTACCATACCCAACACGTTAGGATATAACACATTTATACTCTGACACTGAGATCATCCTTGATATTCAAAGCGTATAAAAAGGGCATTTAGTTATTTAGTCGAACGAAAAAATCAACACCCAGCACGTTAGGATGTGATCTTTCGAACTTCTAAACACACAAATATTGCCTTATTTTCTAAAAAATGTTTAAAAGATATTGATTTCGCGAAAAGGTGTTTTTTATTTTAAACAGCAGATATGTGTTAATATTCGTATTTTACAAACTATTGAACAAAACTATTAAAAGCAATTATGATATATTAACATTTAAAAAAAAAGCAATAAAACAATAATAACACAAAATGTGATGAATGGTAGTTCCTACGCTAAAGTAATTGTAAATACACGATGAAGCATAAACGAATATAATAGACCATAAACAAATATAAACCAATTTAATGCATGCTTAAATAATAGGTAAAAAGACACATACATGATAGAGCCAATATAAACATAATATATAGTGATTTTAAATAAATATATAAAATTACACATAAATAAAATATATTGTATAACCTAAATAAATTTTGGCTAAAAATAATATACGATATAATATTATATAATATACAATTTAAAAATATATAACATATAAAAAGATATCTAATGAAAATAATTTTGGGCTAAATAATAGTAATAAATAATAATTATAAAGATACATATATATTTATACAATTTGATATAATACAAAAATAATAAAGTAAAATAAAAGGACGAGAATAAAATAGACAAAGAAAACAGGGGGTCAAATAGTTAATAAAAAAACTAAAAGGATTAAAATAAAACACGCGTTAAATGACAGGGGTTAAAGTTGAAATTATACTAAATTTTAGAACGAAGTCGTTTTGACTTGAACCGTCGAAGACCCATAGGATCGAATTGAAATGAAATACGAGTTTTGGGGCTAAATTGAAAATAAAAAAATAAATCAAACGGGATTGAAAATAATAAAAACACGGAAGGACTGGAATGGTAATTAGACCATCTGATGAAAACACGCGGATCCCTTGAACGGGCCGGGTCGACACGCGGATCATGGGGGGCTAAACGACGCCGTTTCTCATCCAGTTTAAAAACCCAAAAATTTCCTTCTTTATTTCATTTGCAGACTTCATTCTTCAAAAAAAAAAAATAAGGGAGACGTTCTCTCTCCCTCTCTCTTTCGTTACCCGACCGATTGGTCTTCTGCCACCCTCCGTCGCACCACTAATGCTTCCAGGGGTTGACGGCGCGCAGATATGGTGGCATAAGGTCCTGCTTGAAAGCCCTTTTGAGGGCCAAACCCTCGGTGAGTCGAAACGAAGAGAAGAGATTTCAAAGTTCCTTCTAAGGCGGAACCCCAACGACGGAGAACACTTCGACACCACGCCCCGAAGGTTTCGGTAAGCCCCCCTTTTTACTTTCTTTATTATCGTTTGTAACAAAATTTTGTAAAAATAAAATAAAATAAAATAAACAAGGAACAACAGTAAACGGAAATGGAACTAAAGAACGAAATCAGCCTCTGAAGTTTTTGTTCTATTCTGATTGTTGATGACTCATAAAGAAATTTTTGATTTTTCAAATTTGAGAATTGCCCTTTTTGTATTCGATTTTTCTGAAAATCTCCTCCTTTTCTTTTTGATTATTATCAGGGAATAACAGCATAAGAACGAAGAAAAATGAAAGTAACAGCAGTGTAAGATAAATATCGAAGGGCTCAAATTAACCTTCTATTTTCTGCCTTTTGATTACTGATTGATTGCGTAGTATTTATAACCAGCCAGCCCCTGTACAGTGATTTTATTTTGGTTTTTATATCCGATTTTACAAATCCATTTTGTTGTTTTCTACTATTTTTTGCTTCGTTCTCTGTTGTCTGGTTTTGTTCTTCTTTGCAGGTGATGGGCGATGGCATGTGTGGGTGCCGACCGAGGCGTGATGGGGGTTGGCAGAGGCATGTAGTGGCTGTGGGTGCGGGAATCGACGCGCATGGAGGCTGAGGCGGTGCAAGGGCGCGTGTGATTGTTGGTTGTCGTGCAAAGCCAGAGGCGCCTGGGGAAGTGGCCCATGTCAGAGGGCAGACATGAGGCGGCTGTGGCACTTGGGAACTAGGGTTCTGAAAGTTTTAGGCCTATTTTGGTTGGGCTAGTTGGGGTTATTTGGGCTTAATTTGTAATTGGGTTTGAGCTACTTATAAAAATGGGCCTGAAACACCCCACACCCGGCCCACAAGCCTGAACCGGATCTGGTATGTTCCTAAAAAAAAAACCAGTTTCAAAGTTCTTTGTTACTTAGAGAAAATTTGTGTAATTTTAGAAAAATATTGGTTTGAGTTGGGCTTAGATTGGAAAGCCCATTTATTTTATTTGAAAACCCAATTCATTAAGGTGACAAAACAGTCGAGGGTTTATTTTTAAAATAAATTTACTTGATCTTTACTTAATAAAAATTTGTAAACATAATAGTTAAAAATAAAAAGAAATAGAGAAATAGAGAAATCCAACTTGGGCCTTATGGCCTTATTACATCAAACAACTCCCAAACTTAAAATTAAAGTACTTAGTAAAAATAAAAGTCCAAATCTTTAGATTTCTCCTTGCTATGCATGGCCACCTTTAGCTCCTGCCGACCCGGTCCATTATTGCTCATCACTTGAAAAATATTTCCCACAACGGGGTGAGTCAAACAGAATCAATGTGTACACGACACCAAATCGTAATAGAATCAGGCATACAATACATTCAAACATAAAATACAAGTTATGATGCATTCCCAAACCCGAACCTAATTGTCCACCCGCTACACACCCCCGTACCTGCCAAACACACCGTGGGGACTACTAAGTCGACCCTCCTTCCGCTACACATCAAATTGCAGGCTTAAGTCACCGCATCGTGGTCTTAGGTCACCACTTTTCAGACATCGTGGTCTTAGGTCACCACTTTTTAGATTATCGTGGTCGTAAGTCACCACTTTTCGGGGACATCGTGGTCTTAAGTCACCACTTTTCACCTCCCTTTCAATATACAACCATATGCCCCATATATTAGTATGCATAATATACCAGAGTTCACAATCGTATAATATTCTCATGTTACGAATAACATATTTCATATTCCTAGTAGGAGTAAGAAACGTACCTGAGTACTTAGTACCATAACATGGTACCTTAGCCACGTTCATATTTCCATTAACACATATTTTAATACATATAACCATAATTCATATTACAAAGTAGTGTGGGGTACACACACTGATTCGCTTAATGAAGTCCTTGAAATCTCAAGAACTGATCACGATTTAGATCTTAAGCCCTATATTCGGCAAATCATTCAAACATATTAATAAACCTTTTTGGTCTTAAAACCAAATCCTAGTAGGATTTATACACTTACCTTGGTGTCGATTTCCTTTTTGGTTCAAATCCTGAAAACCTTGCCTTGTAAGTCTGTTTTTGAAAATCCTATAAGCACATGTTAGATTGATTTCTAACACTTAATCATCTTTAAATAGCCTATGGCCGAATATTCATATGACTTACCTTGAGTCTTAGAAATCCCGAAACTTCGTTGTACTTCTCCTTGTAGTCGACAACTACTAGATCTCGAAGAAAACCTTCCAAATTTCGGCCATGGAATTCTAAAAGAGTTAGATTCCTATATTTCGGCTAAAGAGAGATTGAAAATCAAATAATAGCTGATCTTACCTTTTTGAATGAAATCGGCAACACCCTTCTGTCACAACAAAGATTCGGCTTTGGTAGAATTTCGGCTTGGTTGGATTGTGTTTTTGGTTTTGAATAAAAGAGAGGGGAGGCTAGGGAATTTGGCTAGAAAAGAAAAGAGAAGAGGAGAGAACCCTAAGAATTTTGGCAGAGCAGAGAAAAAAAGAAAACTGATGAGTATCCCTCCTTCCTTCCTTTTATAGACGAAATTATCAGCTAAGGAGTCCCTTACTTGGCCACCACTCCTCAATTTGATAGCTTTATCCTTTAATTATCATAAAATAAAAGAGTTTAATCCAGCCTCTATCTCATGGAAATTATGATAAATAAATTCCCCTTTGAAAATACTTAAGATAAATCATCATTTATCTCTCCAATTAAAAAAAATCCTTTATTTATCCTTAATAGCCAAATTTTAAAGAGGATAAACCTCCCTTTTTCTAGAAGCCTTGTCGTCCACTCCTTGGCTTATGGAAGCAAAACAAAACCTCCTTTATTTGCTTCCCAAGTGACTCGAACCCAGGCCCATTCCTCTTGCATATGGCGCCATTTCCATAGGCCCTAAGTGGCATCTTCTGGCCACTTTTCCAAGCCTGTTTGTGTGTCAAATTTCACCAACTTTTTCTTTTAAGGCCACCTTGCCTTAATTTCCTATTTTAAACTTTAAAACTTGACATTTCTAAGTCATTTCTAAGTTTCCTAAAATTTTCGATCGGCTTTGTAAACTTGCCATTTTCTTACATTTTCAAGTTTCCAGAAATGTTCAGTTTCCATTTTTGAATCATTTCCTTACATTTCCTAGTTTCCAAAAATGTTCATGTCTATGCATTTCTAGGTTTCCAAAAATGTTCATGTCCATGCATTTCCAGGTTTCCAAAAATGTTCATTTCCATTTCACTTTCATACATTTCCGAGTTTCCAAAAATGTTCAAAATTTATTCTTAGTGCATAGAACATGTCACTTCGTACAATTAAGCCCAAAATGCATAGGCCCTTTCCAGGATGTTACAGGGCCATTCGGGTTTGGGCTTTTGTAATACCTGATTTGGGTTTTAAATTTGTTATGTAAATGGACTGGACTTCAACATTTGGTTTTGGTTTTAATTTTCTCTTGGACCTGTTTTTAGTTGGGTTGATTGGGCTATATATTTGCATTAAATTATTGGGCTTGCATTTGGACCTTGCTCTAAATAAGGACTATGGACTTTGTATTTTTGTTTGGTCTTGTTTTTGGCTTGGTATTGGGCTTTAATGGGACCCGGGCAAATTTGAGTTTTATTTATTTATTTTGGGTCTGGTATTGGGTTAGGTTTTATTAGGTATAGGCCGGGCAAAAATTGGTTATTACAGCAGAAAAAAAGATTTTGGCATATTCCCTAAAGCGAATATTGAATATAATTGTTTGGAATTCATATTTATTTTGTTGACTTAGTGGTATTATAGACTTCACATTGATTTAGACATTTTCAGTAGCAAATGTCAATTTGTCACAATTTGTATTGATATTATTAGTACAATTGAAATGCATGTTAAAGTAAATTAGAAGTTTACTGATGCAAATACATTTACTACTTGGTGTGATCAATTAGACCATCCTGGATCATATATGATGTAAAAATTAATTGCTTTAGATGGTGAAAAAAAGGTTCATATTTAAATATTAAATCAACTTGATATATGGTTTAAATATTTCAGATGGTCTTCTTTTTAAGTTTTGGTTACATGGGTTACATATTGTTTTAAGCATCTCATTTGTTTATTAACATGAATATTAACTGTTTTATTTATGTCGCTTTAGTATGTTTTATAATTAAAAAATATATTTGATTAAAATATATCTAGTATGCCAATTGTGTTAATAAACCAATAAATTTTATGGTTATTCAGATTTGATTTAGTTTAAAGAATTGTTAAAAGTAGTAGTTCATACGTTTTATATTATTTCATTTGTTAATTATTTAGAGAAATGACATGAACAATTGTAAATGAAAAGTTCTATGAGCATGAATCGTTGAATTTTGAATTAAATTTCATGTATGTTCATGATGATGGTTATGAAAAAAAAAATTGCTAGTTTTTCATTATGTCATATTTTTATGTTTGAGATGTGACCTTTATTGATATATTTAATATAGGTTTATTTTATACATGACCTAGGCAGTTATTCTTAATAGTTAATTGATAACGCAAAACTCTTGTTAAAAGGGATTTAAAAGTATTTTGAATCGATCTCGGGACCTCTCGCACTCGAAGCGAGAATCATACCACTAGACCAAATGTCATGCATTTGAATATTTTGGCATATTCTTTGAAGTGAATATTGCATATAATTATTTGAAAATTGTATTTATTGATTTAGGCATAGAGACTTCACATTGATTTAGACATTTTCAGTAGTAAATGTCACAATAGTACTTATATGTAGATACAAAGTAAAAGGAATGATAGTAAAAGTATCAATTTGTTACAATTTAGTACAATTGAAAAGCATATTAAAGTAAAGCAGTAGTTTACTGATACAAATACATTTACTACTTGGTGTGGCCAGTTAGACCATCATAGATAATATATGATGCGAAAATTAATTGAGAATTCATATGGATATTCATTAAAGAACCAAAAGATTTTTTAATTTAAATAATTCTCATTTGTTGCTTGTTCTTAATGAAAATTGCTTATTAGAAACTCACTAGCTAAAGTTGAGATTTAATATCTTGCATTTCTTAAATGAATATGGGCTTGTTCATGTGGATGATTTTAAAATTATATGATTCCTAGTAGATGCATCTACAAAACAAGCACATATGTGTCATCAACTTGCAACCTATCGTTCACAAGATTGCTTGTTTAAATAATTAATTTTAGATTATGCAATTAAGACAATTCATAATGCTAAAGCTGATGAATTTATATCTCAATCTCTTATTGATTGAGTTCGAAAAACTTTCGTAAAAGCTTGTTATTTATGCGCATAATGGTTTAGAGAAATTATTGATTGAACGCATCTGATTAATATCTAAACCATTACTTATGAGAACTAAACTTCCTATTTCAACATAAGGTTATGTTCATTTACGTGTTGTACGCATGAAGCCAATAAGTTACAAATACTCCCCATTACAATTGGCTTTTAGTCAAGAGCTAAATATTTCTTATCTTAAAATTTTTGTATGTTCGTATACGTTCCAATTGCTCCACCACAACGCACAATGATGAGTGAATCCTCAAAGACAGTTGGGATATATATTAATTACAAGTCTCCATGTATTATTAGATGTTTTGAATGTTTTGGAGATTCAATTATGACATGATTTGTGATTACTTTTGAGATAGTTTTCCCGATATTAGAGGGAGAGAAATAATACCTGAATGAAATTACTGCTTGTAATGAGTTATCATTATCTAGATCCTTATAGAGAGTAATTTGAACTAGAAGTTCAAAAATGATAATTCACTTTATTACAAGTTAACTGTTAGATGTATATACCATCTAATATTTTGAATCAAAGTCCTAGTAGGACAATCAGTTAGAATAAATATTAGATTGATCGGTTTCAAAGTTGAAAATTCTTCTAGATGGTCATATAATGGAGGCGGGTACTTCAAAAGAGACCAAAGACATAATTAATAACTAAAACTCTAGAATTTTGTCAAAAAAAAAAAACTAAAACTCTAGAAGAGATTCAGGTACTTGAAACTGAAGGTTAAAATAGTGAAAATAAGATATCTCGATAAGTTATATCAATTCGAGAATATGTAGAATTGTTAATAAAAGTGGTCGACAATGGTTTTGCATGCAATATTATTGTTGAAATAATGAAATAAAATGAGGATCTTGAATAAATCTATTGAGAAATATAGATATGGAATAAATTTGTTGTTGTCAATTGCCTCCTAGAGTTGGTGCTATTTCAATTGAGGCCTACGCACTATGGGTAATCATTAGAGCCTTTCACCACTCAATACTCTTGATAATAACCAAGGTGATGAGGATGATGTCAATGATCTTCAGGTATATTGTACTATGATTTATTTATTTATCATGTTTATTAGAATTGGAGACTGATTATGACAACATGAATAGATAGATTATGATTTGAAATCCACATATATTTGCGATGGAGATTATGAAATAAAGAATCAATGGAGGCATTTAGAAGTCTATCCTACTAGATTTATTGCATTCCTTGAAGTGAATGCAAACATAAAGAAAATAAAAAATATAATCATGGACCACTAAAAGTGGAAACATAGTAATAAATAAGAGAACAATGAGAGTTCTCAAGATAACTCTTCAAAGGGTAAAGATAACTCTTCAACGGGTAAAGATAACTTATATTATCAATGTGATATGGAAGAATATTGGCCACATATGTGGCGTATGCCCAAATTTTTTGTTTCTGTTAATATTCTTTGAGGAAGGATATGAGAATGTAGTAATGAATTATATTATTATAGATCCGATTCGATTCAAAAAAGTCAATAAAATTTTCAAATTTTGAATTAAATAGTTCGAGCTATTTAAGTTAATCAAGTTATTTGGATCAACTCGAACAAAAAAATAAGTTTTTCGATTTAACTTGAATATGAATTATACAATTCGAGTTATCCGAAAATCCGAATAAGAAAAGGAAAAACTATGCCATTTGATAAATGTTTACCTTTTCTATATTTAAAAGTCAAAAACATTAAGTTGAAAGGTAAAACTACGTTGTTTTGGTAAATTTTTACTCATTAAGTTAAAAGGCAAAACCATTATATTGTTTGTGTAGTTAAATAATTTTATACTTCGTTTACTAGTTAAATAATCGGCTCATGTAAATGCAACATTGAGTATAAATAATAGGATTTGTTAACTCGATTCGACTTGACTCAAAATTTTTTGACTTAATTCGATCCGACTCGAAAAAATTTTAAATTGAGTTCGGTTGCTAAAATAGGATTCGCCAACTCGACTAACTTAAAATTTTTTTACTCGATTTGACTCGACTCAATCGAACACTCACACCTAACTGTGGCAATCTTTGTGATCTTCTTTTGTCATCATCTCTATTAAGAGGTTGAAAGCAAAATATTTGGCTGTGAAAGATCTATTTATGAGTAATATAATATGGTAATTCTATCTAAAGCTCGTTATGTGTAACGCCCTGAATTTTGGGGCTAGAAGTTTTGGGTTTTGTGGTTAGGGTCAGTGAGTTGGCGATTCTATCGAGTTTAGTGGTGCGTCTAAGTGACAGAATGGGCATGCTGGTCTGGTGGTTGAGTGAGTGTTAGTGAACCTTTGGGTTATGGGTTCGAGTCGTTGTGTACACATTCTATGAACCTCTTTATTGAGTTTTATTTTGTTTAGTTTTAAATTAATATTTTAATTATTTTTTGTGGTTTTTATTTTTATTTTTATTTTTTATTGTTTTGACTTTTCTCCTAGACGTTTGGTTTTTTCTTCTTTTCACTTTTTGGTTCTTTGTCTTTTTTCTTCTTCTTTTGGGTTTTTTTTATTTTCGTTCTTGCGCTTGAGAAACTGATTTTCGCTACGTAGATATCCAGGAATTTTTCTCCTCCGTCATCGAAACAAGTGTGGGAATGAAACTCTTCAACTTTGTTTTGAATTATTTAATTTGAAGTTGAAATATGGTAGGACTGGAAAATTCGTATGTGGGTTTCAATAATGGTGTAATCGTAATGTCGTTTTGATATTAGAATGCATTGAATTCGGTTTACGATTGTATGTGTCAGATTTAGTGGAGGCTACGGAGTGTTGGGGAAGGAAAAGCTCGTTTTCAGGGCTGATTTATGGTGGTTTCGTGGCCACTAGGACTTCCACACAGGCGTGTGACAATTCACACGGCCATGTGCTTTTGGGAATTAGGGTTTTCAGGCTAAATTGGGTGCCACACGGCCGTGTGGTTGATTTAGGGATTTTATCGTTTCTCACAAGGTCGTGTCCCTCGGTCACACGGGCGTGTGAGATTGGGGATTAGGGTTTGAGTGATTTGGTGCCACATGGTCGTGTGGCTAATTGGGAATTAAGGATTCCATACGGGCGTATGTGTTATGGACACACAGCTGTGTCTGGTGGGCACACAGGCGTGTGAGACAACCCTATACTCAAATTTAGTGCAAATGGATAAAGAGTTACACGGCCATGTCCCTGGTCCACACGGACGTGTGCCTCAATCACACGGTCGTGTGCCTTTCTTCACACAGACATGTACCTCTGTCACACGGCCATGTGCCCCTCCTCACACGGGCTTTTGATCTCCCACACGGCTTAGGCAATACCACACGGCCAGAGCCCATGGGCATGTGGTCTTAAGACATTTATAATGGATTTGTATGCATTTCTGATCTGAACATGTGTTTATGTGTGCTCTGACCCTTAACTAAGTTTAGTAAGGGTGTTCAAGACTTGATATCTGTAATGGTTGTGTGCGATGTATGATTTTGAATCTGGTCTGAAGAGTGTGCTACGTAACTGTTCTGACTAACTGTCCGTTAATGTGTCTCTGTTCTGTTAGCTTGAATGCATTCATGCATTTGCATAAAATATTTTGGATTGGGTTGTGAAGAGAAGGAAGACTGTATTTGTTTTGAACTGGCAGTTTAACTACAAACTTTTACGTACAATGATTTATCGCACTGTACCATACGTGCGTTAGCTTCGTTGTGCACTATTATCTGATCTGGCAGTTTAACTGCAACATGACTGTACAACGGATTACTGCATTGCACTATACTGTACGTACGTCAGCTTTACTGCGTACCATTATCTGATCTAGCTTGTACAGAGGTCTACCGCATTGCATAGTACAGCATATACGCTAGCCCTGCTACGTATTATTATCTGAGTGCCTTAGTCCACATATGTGGAGTGTAAGGTTGGATGGTCCTTCTGAGGTCCTAATTGGTGTGATTGGTTAGATGAGCTTTAACAGCTATTATGAGGTGTGATAAAGGAACAGAGAGGTGTGTTGGTTGGATGGGTGGGTTATATGTATCTGAATACATTTCATCTGTATATGTCTGTGTGTTCTCACTGTAAGACTAGTTGTCTGTAATTTCTTTGTCTGATCAGCATTTAAGATGAGTATTTGAGTGAATTTGATGTTCTCTGGTTGTTAAGTTCTGTTGGGACATTATTCCCAAGTGTGCGTTCTGACTCCGTGAGTAACTGAAAATCTATTGTGCTACTGTTTTGAATTCTGTATCTCTATTTGAGACTTGTTTCGGACTCACACTGAGCTCAAGTAGCTCACCCCCACTTAGTGTTTCTTTTCAGGTACCCTTTCTGAATTCTGACATTGGACTTAGTATGCGGAGGTCTCGGACAGTCTCGATGGAAAATAAGTTATAGGTTTGGGTTCTCAATTACTACTTTGTTAATCAGTTTTGAAATGTAAGGTTTTATAAAAATTGTGGTAAAATTCCGTTTTAAGTTTTATGGGATTTTATTTCAGTTAAATAAGTATTAAACTTAACTGTAATTTTACTGTCTGAATTCTAAACGGTTAAGTGTTTCGATTTGACGTGATAACTTGCTTTGTAAAAATTTACTTATAATCACTTCAGTGATCAATGTGACATCCGGGATTCGATCCAATTTCTAGGCCGGGTTCCGGGTGTTACATTATAGTTGGATGCACTTGAAGTTGCAAAAAAGAAAACTGTTAGTATAACTCTACAGTATTCAGAATAAGTTCTCAATTAAAATTACGTGAAAAAATATTACTGATGAGAACTTGCAAGAGAGAAAAGTTATGTATGAAAAGTCATTAGTTATGTACTTGTTGTACACCTAGAAAATAAGATCCACTCTTAAAGTTTTCTATTAATAGATTTTGATTGGATTCAAAGTCTAGTACTAAAGTTCAATTGGCTTACTTCTTGATAAAATCGTCAAGACTCAATGCAGAAAAAAAGATTTTGGCATATTCCCTAAAGCGAATAATGAATATAATTGTTTGGAATTTATATTTATTTTGTTGACTGAGTGAGATTATAGACTTCACACTAATTTAGACTTTTCCAGTAGTAAATGTCACAATAGTACTTATATGTGGATTTAAAGTAAAAGGAATAACAGTAAGATTATCAATTTGTCACAATTTATATTGACAATATTAGTACAATTAAAATGCATGTTAAAGTAAATTAGGAGTTTACTGATGCAAATACATTTACTATTTGGTGTGACAAATTAGACCATCCTGGATCATATATGATGCAAAAATTAATTGCTTTAGATGGTGAAAAAAAAGGTACATATTTAAATATTAAATCAACTTGATATATGGTTTAAATATTTCAGATGGTCTTCTTTTTAAGTTTTGGTTACATGGGTTACATATTGTTTTAAACATCTCATTTATTCATTAAAATGAATATTAACTGTTTTATTTATGTCGCTTTAGTATGTTTTATAATTAAATAATATATTTGATTAAAATATATCTAGTATGCCAATTTGTGTTAATAAACCAATAAATTTTATGGTTATTCAGATTTGATTTAGTTCAAAGAATTGTTAAAAGTAGTAATTCATAAGTTTTATATTACTTCATTTGCTAATTATTTAGAGAAATTACATGAACAATTGTAAATAAAAAGTTCTATGAGATGAATCGTTGGATTTTGAATTAACTTTCATGTATGTTCATGATGATGGTTATGAAAAAAACAATTTGACAGTTTTTCATTATGTCATATTTTTATGTTTGAGATGTAACTTTTATTGATATGTTTCAATAGGTTTATTTTATACATGACCTAGGCAGTTATTCTTAATAGTTAACTGATAACGCAAAACTCTTGTTGTAGGAGCCCAATTTTGACTGGGCTTGTTAAAAAATAAATAAAAAAACAATGTCCATAAACAATCCATTTTTACAACCAAAAAAACTAAACCTGATAGGCCCACTTACACCCTTAGCCCAATACCTAAACCTATCCAGACCAAAACAGACTAAACCCAACACCCAAGTCCTACCCAAAACAGACCCTGGACCAAATCCAACCCTACACCCAAACAATACATGGCCCAAAAGGGCCAAAACAAATCAGAAACTAGGGGTTTCTGAAACCCTAGGTTTCCATGCGCCGCAATAGCACCCAGGCCAACAGTTACGCCACCGGCCCTCGTCAAGTCTCGAATCGCGCAGCCATCAACGCGCCTCGTAGCCAGATTTTCCGCCTGCAAAAGAAAGGAAACAAAACCGCAGCAAAAATGGCCAAACAGCAGCAAATATGGAATGATTTTCTTTCCGTTTTTATTTTTCATTTTGAGGGTATAAAAACCCTATGATAATCTGTAAAAAAGGGACCAAAAAAAAGAATAGGCAAAAAGATACAAAAATATTAAAAAAAATAGAGAAAAATAAAATATCAAAAGCAGTTTGCAGAGGTGATTTTATATATATTTCATTTTTTTTTATTTACGCATATAAACAATATAAAAAAAGGGGTTTACCTTTCAAGTGATAAAATCTTGCGGTTCGGGCTCCGGTCACCGATTCGAGACGGCGCGTGACGCGTGTGAGTACATTGGCCCTAGATGACCGATGGTCGGATTCCACCAGGGAAAGGGGGGACTACAGAGTTTTTCTTATTTTTTTTTAAACTGTTTTAAGAATGATTTTTAAAACTAAATTTTTACTTATATAAGTAAATGAAAACGACGTCATTTCTGATTAATAGGATCCGCGCGTTGACCCGATATCCGGATAGGATCCGCGCGTTTTGTTAAAAGGGCCAAATTTCCATATTAGCCCTTCTTCATTATTTCGATTTTACAATTAAGTCCTGTTACATTTTAATTTTTTTACAAATGCGCCTAAAATTATTTCTTGTGTTCCAATATAGTCCCCCTTACATCTGTTTTTTATTTAATTTTTTTATTCATTTATTTTTTTAATATTATTATTTTATCACATTAAAATATTATATTCATTATTTATATATTAATTTGTTTATGGTATAAAATTTATATATAGTTATTATATGTATTAATTATATATATATGATTATTATTTTTTATTATCTATATTGTATAAATTAGCATATTATTTATTATATTATATATTTCTAATTATTATTATATTATTATTTTAGGTTAGTTTAATTATTTTCTTTATTTATTTACAAAATTATTTTTTATATATTCTTCTATATTTTAAAAATTTTGTACATTATATAATATTATATCATTTATTATTTTTAACTAAAATTTATTTATATTGTATATTATATTCTATTTACATTATTTATATTATATATGTGTAATTTTATATATCTTTATTTAAAATCATTATATTTTTTTACATCATTTATATTATATGTATATAATTTTATTTATTTATTTATCATTTAATCTTATTTTAAAATTTTCATATTTATTTAATAATTTTCTTTTATTTCTATTAACCATTATTCCTCTATAAATTGTTTATTACTCTATTATTTATGTTAGTGTGCTATAAATTTTTTTTGATATTGTATTTTTGATAATATAGAAATGCGATATTGTCTCATAAATTGCTGTTTAAAATATATTTTTTACTATATTTATCTAAAGGTTTTAAAATAAGGCAATATTTTTTTATTTAGAAATTCGGGAAATAGTGCCCTAAAGTGCTGGGTTGCGATTTTCCTTTTGGCTAAATAACTAAATATCCTTTTAATAAATTTTGTAAATCATGAGATGATTTTGATTACGAAGGTTTTAAAATATCGTGTCCTATCGTGCTGGATGTGATGTTTATATTCCTTCGGAACAAAGAAATATCATGTTTTAAATCAAAAAACCTATTCTTGGGAATTCAAAACGTTGTGTCCTAACTTACTGGATATGGTATTTTGTGTTTCGAGATAGGGATTTTCTAAAATAAAGACGTGCTTAGTTTTAAAGTCATTAGGTGCTATATCCTAACTTACTGGGTATGGTGTTTTATTTCTTTGAGATAGGTAAGTCTTAGTTTTTCTTCTAACAAACGGATCTTATTTTAAACTTTTTAATTTTCAAACATTTGGACATGATTCTATCAATTATGTACCAATTTTTGGGCGTTACTAGGGTGCTAAACCTTCCTCATATGTAACCGACTCCCAAACCCGTTTTCTTGTTTTTCGTAGACCAAAATCAAATGTTTTAAAATAAAACGTTTTACATGGTGGTCCAATCACACCTAGGTAAAAAGGGATTGGTGGCGACTCCCATTTTCATTTTTAAAAGTCGATCCCCATTTTCTTAAACCAAACTTTAAAAGTGGTTTCGACAGCTTGGCGACTCCGCTGGGGACGAAGAGAGTCAAGCCTTAAAATTGATAATTTCATGTCCTTTTGTCTGAATTTAAAATTTAGTTTTTTTTCTTAAAAAAAAAACATGATCCTTTTATTACATGTGGTTCTAAATATATTTCTTTGCATTACACTGCATGATCGTTGTGGTCACACCCTTAAGTGGGAACGAGAAGCTATGCTTTCCTGAGGTTTTCACCTCCACAGGGGTAGTGGACTGCTTCCGAAATACATCCGTACCTAT
Organism: Gossypium bickii; assembly: GCA_025503065.1. Lineage (NCBI taxonomy): Eukaryota > Viridiplantae > Streptophyta > Magnoliopsida > Malvales > Malvaceae > Gossypium > Gossypium bickii. Next base: position 92,651,805 of record CP106719.1, on the reverse strand, counting down.
GTCTTCATGAGGTTTTCACCTCTGTGCAGCCATAGGGAAATGTATTCCCCTGAACCGAACTCGATCCGTATGAGCCTATAATGGGTGAGGATCGAGGAATCTGCTGGTTCGGGTACCTCAACTTTAGAACTAAACCACATATAGTGAACCCTAAGAGCCCACCTTAGGCAGAACTATGTCAAACCCTAGTGGTCACCCTGATAGGTGTTCTATGTTATTTATTTTTCATGTGCTAAGTGTTTTCTTTTATTTTGATTGCATTGCATTCACATCATAGAAAAGAGGTATTTATTTCAAATTCGATTGCTAAATAGAAAAGTTGGTCATAAGAAAATGGATTTTTGATAAAGTGGATTATAATACGGTTGTCCGAATATAGTCCAAGTGAACACAACGAGAGAAGACTGATAGCCCGTGAAGAAATACAAGACCTTATCACCCAAGGATTCAAGTTGACAAAGACTATTCGAGAATTACCACCTCTCGGCTTTCTTAAAGAGGCTAACAAGTGAACAGGAGTCGCTGTCCAGATCAAGCAAAAGGAGCTAGAGGAGGCATCTATTAGAAGTTTGCAAGATTTGACTTTTGCGAAGAAGGGGATTGACGTTTTCACTTGGACTATGAGGACAAAGTCGCATATGTAATCCGTTTTATGTAAAGAAATCTATTTTCTAGTAAAGTTTTTCTAATATAACTGAATTCAGAGTTAACGCCTCTCTTTTTTTGCATTCATGCATTTGCATTAAATTGCATCATTTGCAGACTTAACAAAAGGACCCTAATTAGGTAAAAATATTTCAGTTAACCTGGAAAACATGGAGCAAAGATTGGAAAGAATAGAGCAAATGTAAATATAGATGCAGGGGCAGGGATCCAAGAATGCATCGAGCTCAGGGTCCTTGTGCAAGGCTTGATTAAGGAAATCAAGGACCCAATGGGAATGTTGGGGAATCTAAACATTAATGACATATCCAAAGAGAGAATCAAGAACGAAGTTTCCAAGCTCTTACGTACTTGGAAATGTTTTGAATAATTGTACTGTGGAAGAGATCTCTATATTTTTAGAGCTGATCTAGAGTAATATTCAAAACATGCTTGTTATCTTAAGCCTAGAGGCAATAAGAACCCTTTTGTGAAATAAGCTTGTGTCTGAAATTTTATTTCAATAAATTGCATTTTCTTAAGTCAATATTTTTTCATTTTTCATACTGTACATTTTTTACCAATATTATTTCATTCTTTATTTATGACCATACTATCCAAATAATCATCCTTTGAATTATTTATTCTTTAGAATCTTCCTTCGAGCCTACAATAGGTCTCCAAATATCAATGACATGAGCGACGTTGTTACTGACTCCTTTTTTGAATGAGATATGGGTCTAGGGGATCTCAGGACTTTGAAAATGACAGAGATTGTGACATATCTTCTGACTTGTTAAGAATGGTTTAACAAGATGAAAAACAGACCTTACTCAACAAAGGGTCAACGGATATTATGAGCCTATAAAAGGGATGAAGATTGAAGCCCAGCTCACCATAGAAATAATGCAAGACGTCATTAGGTTATTCAAAGATGTTTTTGCACAATCATATCAGGACATGCCTGGGCTACTATCACGTGGGCTTAACATAAGGATCAGGTACTGCTGATCTACATAGAAAGGGATGGTATCAGCTATGCCGTATTTAAGGAGACAAGATTCATGTACTTTCTCCAATTCTTCACAAATTTTCCATATGTGGGGCATGAATATGATGGGGCCAATCTCGTCAAACGCTTCTTGTTGACATCGATTCACCGTCATGGTCATCGTCTACTTCGCTAAGAGGGTGGAAGTAGCTTCATATGCCAATATTACAAGGTCGAAGTCATCAAATTCGCCAAAAAAAGGATCAAGATGCTAGCAGAATGCCATAAAGGATCGTGTTTAAATAACTGTACAAAGACAAAGTTTACAGTTTGTCTAAAGATCAGGCAGTATATCACAGTGCAACAAAAGTTGCCAAAAAAAATGAAAGGTGGCTAAGACTTGTAAAAATTGGCATAAGAAGCTATCACTACCCTCTATCTTATTGAACATCGGCCAGAACCTTCACTGGGGAAACATCTTACCCATTATGGAATTGAAGCATTTTTGTCGATTGAACTTAATCGAAGAAAAGGTTAAAAGCTATCCATCACGGTCGAATGATGCGAGCTTACGACAAAGAGGTTCATCCTAGAGAAATTCATGAGGGGAACTTGATGCTGAAGAAGATTCTTTTTTATACAAAAGATCTTCAAAGGAAAGCAGATGCCAAACTGGGAGGGACCTTATGTGGTAAGAAGGAGCCTGTTCTAGAGGAGCATTGATATTGACTGAGATGGATGCCAAAGACTTGTCCAATCTGCAGAATTCATGTTCGATCAAGAAGGATTTTACCTGAAAAGGAAAGGGCCAAGGTGAAAACCCACAAAGGGCGCCTTGAGCTCAAATTCATTCAAAATTTCAAAAAACATTTAAAAAAAAAAGAAGGAAAAAGAAAAGAAAAAGGGGAGGCCAAGGCGAAAACCCGCAAAGGGCGCTTTGAGACCAAAAGGGATTTGAGTTGAAAACCCGAAAAGGGCGGCTCAAATTTTGACCAAAAAGCGGGGCATACAGTAGTCTTGCTACGTCTGAATTAGCAATGAGAAAGTATGTTATGTCTTGGGGCATCGACAAAGTACTCCGGATCCCCTAAACACATATTGAGTTTAAAATGGTCCTCAAGAAGTTTGAATAGAGAAGCTCAAACTGCGATATCTGGGGCACCTAGCTTCATTCTTACCCATTTTTGAATTCGTTATCTTTGATTGCTTTATTCTTTTTGAGATACACCCAAACCAATTTTCTTTTATTGCCTGGGTTATCCTTGATTAAATTATTTTTCTGAGCTATGCTCTTGACTAATTTCTTTCTCGTCTAGTTTTGTAACCTTTTTCAAGCATTTTATATTGAAATAACAATTTATGGACTAATAACACCTTCGTAAAAGGAGTTTCGTATATTACTCTAGAAGCTTCTAAATAATATGAGGAATCTGAAACATGACTATTGTTTAGAACTCACCAGGCCTAAGGGCTCGAAACATTGAAAAATGATTATCTCTTCAAATTCTTATTGGATAAGACAATTTTGTTGGTAAAAATGGCGAACAAGGTCAATCCAAGTATAAAAGGGGATCATTGTCGGGATACCCTGCATTCATTCAGACACATACATCTGGTCATTACACCCAGGGAATGGTGTAACAGATAAAATTGATTGAAAGTGATACAAGTTCTGTACCTCTGAATGGTAACAGAAAAATGGAAGAAACCAAATGTTATTCCCTTGAAGTTGCAGTGGGAGATACCAACTTCATGTCCCAAGGTTCAAGTAGAGAGGACTCAGAATTACCATGGGGCAAATTATTTGAGCAGAACATGATTGATGAACAAGAATGAAAAACAAATGAGTGATAACCTAGAATAAGAATCATACTCATAATATTTTTGTATAATAGCAAATTTCATTAGGAGCATTTGATTTATTTCGGTTATTGCATCCTAATCCTGGGAATAGGAATCATCTTCATAACATTTTCATATTCATATATCATTGCATGTCTAATTAGGAGCATTTGATACATTTCGAATAAGGCATCCTAATTATTAGACATAAGCATATACCCATTCTACGTGTTATGTCCTCTAGAGGACAATGTAGCAAGGGAGAATACATCAGTCTGGCAATCCCTGAGTTTGCAGAGAGCACATTGAAGATAGCAAATTTGGCGATTCCTGAAATTGCGGGAAGCAGATCGAAGACATCAGTCTGGCAATCCCTGAGTTTGCAGGGAGCAGATTGAAGATAGCAGATTTGGTGATTCCTGAAATTGCAGGAAGCAGATCGAAGACATCATCCGGCAATCCACGAGTTTGTAGGGAGCGATTGAAGATAGCGATTTGGCGATTCACGAATTGCGGGGAAGCGGACCAAAGACATCAGTCTGGCAATCCCTGAGTTTGCAGGGAGCATATTGAAGATGGCGATTTGGCGATTCACGAAATTGCGAGGAAGCGGATCGAAGACATCGATCCGGCAATCCACGAGTTTGCGGGGGAGCCAGATTGAAAATGGCAGATTTGGCGATTCCTGAAATTGCAGGAAGCAGATCGAAGACATCAGTCTGGCAATCCCTGAGTTTGCAGGGAGCAGATTGAAGATGGCAGATTTGGCGATTCCTGAAATTGCAGGAAGCAGATTGAAGACATCAGTCTGGCAATCCCTGAGTTTGTAGGGAGTAGACTGAAGACAGCAGATTTGGCGATTCCTAAAATTACAGAAAGCAGATCGAAGACATCAGTCTGGCAATCCCTGAGTTTGTAGGGAGCAGATTGAAGATAGCAGATTTGACGATTCCTGAAGTTGTAGGAAGCAAATCGAAGATATTAGTCTGGCAATCCCTGAAATTGCAAGGAGCATATTAAAATAGCATATTTGGTATTCTTTAAATTGCAAGAAGTAAATAAAAAACATCAGTCTTGCCTCTTTGAGTTTGTCAGTGGAGTAGATTAAAGATAGTGGATATTGCATTCCTGAAGTTGCAGGAGCAAATTGAAGCTATCAAACTTACTGAAATTAAGATGAAGTTCCAGTACCCTTGAGGTTGCAGTGGAGTTGGAGTCATTTGAAGAAGACAAGGATCAAGAAGTCGAGGCTTGGCTAAGACCGGTCAAAATTGGTCCTTTTATAGTCTTTGCTCTATTCTCGTTACACGACAATGAGCAAAGAGGGGCAGCTGTAGGAGCCCAATTTTGACCGGGCTTGTTAAAAAATAAATAAATAACCAATGTCCATAAACAATCCATTTTTACAACCAAACAAACTAAATCTGATAGGCCCACTTACACCCTTAGCCCAATACCTAAACTTACCCAGACTAAAACAGACTAAACCCAACACCCGAGCCCTACCCAAAACAGACCCTGGCCCAAATCCAACCCTAGACCCAAACAACACATGGCCCGAAAGGCCCAAAACAAATCAGAAACTAGGGGTTTCTGAAACCCTAGGTTTCCTTGCGCCGCAATAGCACCCAGGCCAACAGTCGCGCCACCAGCCCTCGTCAAGCAGCGAATGGCGCCGCCATCAACGTGCCTCGTAGCCAAATTTTCCGCCTGCAAAAGAAAGGAAACAAAACCACAGCAAAAAATGGCCAAACAGCAGCAAATATGGAATGATTTTCTTTCCGTTTTTATTTTTCATTTCGAGGGTATAAAAACCCTATGATAATCTGTAAAAAAAGGACCAAAAAAAAAGAATAGGTAAAAAGATACAAAAATATTAAAAAAAACAGAGAAAAATAAAACATCAAAAGCAGTTTGCAGAGGTGATTTTGTATATATATATATCATTTTTTTATTTACGCATATAAACAATATAAAAAAGGGGTTTATCTTTCAAGTGCTAAAATCTTGCGGTTCGGCCTCCGGCCACCGATTCGAGATGGCGCGTGACGCGTGTGAGTACATTGGCCCTAGACGACCGATGGTCGGATTCCACCAGGGAAAGGGTGGACTACAGAGTTTTTCTTAGTTTTTTTTAAAACTGTTTTGAGAATGATTTTTAAAACTGAATTTTTACTTATATAAGTAAATGAAAACGATGCCGTTTATGATTAATAGGATCCGTGCGTTGACCCGATATCCGGATAGGATCCGCGCGTTTTGTTAAAAGGGTCAAATTTCCATATTAGCCCTTCTTCATTATTTCGATTTTACAATTAAGTCCTGTTACATTTTAATTTTTTTACAAATGCGCCTAAAATTATTTCTTGTGTTCCAATTTAGTCCCCCTTACATCTGTTTTTTATTTAATTTTTTTATTCATTTATTTTTTTAATATTATTATTTTATCACATTAAAATATTATATTCATTATTTATATATTAATTTGTTTATGGTATAAAATTTATATATAGTTATTATATGTATTAATTTTATATATATGTGATTATTATTTTTTATTACCTATATTGTATAAATTAGCATATTTTTATTATATTATATATTTCTAATTTTTATTATTTTATTATTTTATTTTAGTTTAATTATTTTCTTTATTTATTTACAAAATTATTTTTTTATATATTATTCTGTATTTAAAAATTTTGTACATTATATAGTATTATATCATATATTATTTTTAACTAAAATTTATTTATATTGTATATTATATTCTATTTGCATTATTTATATTATATATGTGTAATTTTATATATCTTTATTTAAAATCATTATATTTTTTTACATCGTTTATATTATATGTATATAATTTTATTTATTTATTTATCATTTAATCTTACTTTAAAATTTTCATATTTATTTAATAATTTTCTTTTATTTTTGATATTTATTGTTTTATGCATATTTTGTTCGCCCATACTCTTTTAATTATTTATTTATGATTGCCATTGTGTAGTTATTTCTATTAACCACTATTCATTATTATTATTACTCTATTATTTATGTTAGTGTGTTATAAATTGTTTTTGATATTGTATTTTTGATAATATAGAAATGCGATATTGTCTCATAAATTGTTGTTTAAAATATATTTTTTACTATATTTATCTAAAGGTTTTAAAATAAGGCAATGTTTTTTTTATTTAGAAATTCGGGAAATAGTGCCCTTACGTGTTGGGTTGCAATTTTCCGTTTGGCTAAATAACTAAATATCCTTTTAATAAATTTTGTAAATCATGAGATGATTTTGATTATGAAGGTTTTAAAATATCGTGTCCTATCGTGCTGGATGTGATATTTTTATTCCTTCAGAACAAAGAAATCTCATGTTTTAAATCAAAAAACCTATTTTTGGGAATTCAAAACGTTGTGTCCTAACTTACTGGATATGATATTTTGTGTTTCGAGATAGGGATTTTCTAAAATAAAGACTTGCTTAGTTTTGAAGTCATGAGATGCTATATCCTAACTTACTGGGTATGGTGTTTTATTTTTTTGAGATAGGTAAGTCTTGGTTTTTCTTCTAATAAACGGATCTTATTTTAAACTTTTTAAATTTCTAACATTTGGACATGATTCTATCGATTAGGTACCAATTTTTGGGCATTACGAGGGTGCTAACCCTTCCTCGTATGTAACCGACTCCCGAACCCATTTTCTTTTTTTTTCGTAGACCAAAATCAAATGTTTTAAAATAAAACGTTTTACAAGGTGATCCAATCACACCTAAGTAAAAAGGGATTGGTGGCGGCTCCCATTTTGTTTTTAAAGTCGATCCCCATTTTCTTAAACCGATTTTAAAATGGTTTTGACACTTGTTAAAAGGGATTTAAAAGTATTTTGAATCGAACTCGGGACCTCTCGCACTCGAAGCAAGAATCATACCTCTAGATCAAATGTTATGCATTTGAAGATTTTGGCATATTCTTATAAGTGAATATTGCATATAATTATTTGAAAATTATATTTATTGATTTAGGCATTATAGACTTCACATTAATTTAGATATTTTCAATAGTAAACGTCACAATAGTACTTATATGTAGATACAAAGTAAAAGGAATGATAGTAAAAGTATCAATTTGTTACAATTTAGTACAATTGAAAAGCATATTAAAGTAAACAAGAAGTTTACTAATACATTACATTTACTACTTGGCGTGACCAGTTAGACCATCCTAGATAATATATGATGCGAAAATTAATTGAGAAATCATATGGACATTCATTAAAGAACCAAAAGATTCTTTAATTTAAATAATTCTCATTTGTTGCTTGTTCTTAATGAAAATTGCTTATTAAAAACTCACTAGCTAAAGTTGAGATTTAATATCTTGCATTTCTTAAATGAATATGGGCTTGTTCATCCACCATGTGGATGATTTTGATATTATATGGTTCCTAATAGATGCATCTACAAAATAAGCACATATGTGTTATCAACTTGCAACCTATCATTTACAAGATTGCTTGTTTAAATAAGTAATTTTAGATTATGTAATTAAGACAATTCATATTGCTAAAGTTGATGAATTTATATCTCAGTCTCTTATTGATTGAGTTTGAAAAACTTTCGTAAAAGCTTGTTATTTATGCGCATAATGGTTTAGAGAAATTATTGATTGAACGCATCTGATTAATATCTAAACCATTACCTATGAGAACTAAACTTCCTATTTCAACATGAGATTATGTTCATTTACGTGTTGTACGCATCAAGCCAATAAGTTATAAATACTCCCTATTACAATTGGCTTTTAGTCAAGAGCTAAATATTTCTCATCTTAAAATTTTTGTATGTGCGTATACGTTCCAATTACTCCACCACAATGCACAATGATGAGTGAATCCTCAAAGAAAGTTGGGAATATATATTAATTACAAGTCTCCATGTCTTATTAGATGTTTTGAATATTTTGGAGATTCAATTATGACATGATTTGTGATTACTTTTGAGATAGTTTTCCCGATATTAGAGGGAGAGAAATAATACCTGAATGAAATTACTGCTTGTAATGAGTTATCATTATCTAGATCCTTATAGAGAGTAATTTGAACTAGAAGTTCAAAAATGATAATTCACTTTATTACAAGTTAACTGTTAGATGTATATACCATCTAATATTTTGAATCAAAGTCCTAGTAGGACAATCAATTAGAATAAATAATAGATTGATCAGTTTCAAAGTTGAAAATTCTTCTAGATGGTCATATAATGGAGGCGGGTACTTCAGAAGAGACCTAAGATATAATTAATAACTAAAATTCTAGAATTTTGTCAAAAAAAAAAAAAACTAAAACTCTAAAAGAGATTCAGGTACTTGAAACTGAAGATTAAAATAGTAAAAATAAGATATCTCGATAAGTTATGTCAATTCGAGAATATGTAGAATTGATAATAAAAGTGGTCGACAATGGTTTTGCATGCAATATTATTGTTAAAATAATGAAATAAAATGATGATCTTGAATAAATCTATTGAGAAATATAGATATGGAATAAATTGGTCAAAATAGAAAGACGCAATTGATCAAGTACAATTTAATTCATGGAGTTTTTGAACTAGTAGTCCAAATACCTAAAGGTACAAAGCCAGTGAGGGTACAAATGAAGTAGTTTGTAAAAAAAAAAAAGGGGAATAAAATATGAAGTTTTTGCTAAGTTCTGGCATTAAACATGAAAAGATATAATATTCTTTTGTGGTGGATACAATAACCTTTAGATATATTCATAAAATATTTAACTTGCGTCTAATGGTTGTTGTTACAACCTTTTATGAATGACTATATAATAAATTTTATATTAAAATACTTGAAGGATTTAGAATGCTAGAGCATATTAAAATTCTTGGGAAATTGTTCATTTATATGAATTGAAATAATTTGAACATATGTGGTAAATTTGACTTAGTAAATAGTAGTTGAAAGAGGATTATAAAATGATCCAAAATATCTATTTGTGCTTTTATAGAAGAATCATGATTAAAGTTTGTTATGATTATTGTTGAAACTCTTGAAGAGATCAAAATATATTTCTCCCAAATTTTTCATCACTCATGACTTTCAAAAGAATAATGATATAAATGCTTAGCTAATATATTTAAATAGTCATTTGAAAAACTAGTATTCAAGATTGAATACGTAGAATATGAGAAAGTATATGATGTTGTCATGAGGGGAGTAAATACGCGTTGTACTCTTTTTTCCTTAATCGAGGTTTTGTCCCATTGGGTTTTCTTGGTAAGATTTTTAATGATGTAGCATATTATGTTTATTATAGATATGTGTACTCTTTTTTCTTCACTAAGAAAATTTTTTCCTATAGGGTTTTTATCTTAGTAAGGTTTTAACGAGACACATTATCTACAAATGGACATCTAAGAGAGAGTGTTATGAATATTTTATTAAGTGGATATCTATCAGAATCTAGATAAGTTTTGATATACTTTAAATTCTAATAGTCATTAGAAGTAGATCTCTATTGCATTTATATTTATTATGTCTATAAATATAGACTTTGGAGAAGCATTGTAAATATTCTCATTGATCAATAAAATACGCTCTCTCTTTTACTTTCCTATTTTCTTTATTCTTTATTCTATGTCTTTTATTTTATAACAAAATTAAAATTTTTAAGATTTTTTTTTTCTATATGCATAATGCATACGAAGAATCGAACAAATTCAGACAAATTTAGTTGTCCAAAATTCAAACGGATCTAGACGCCCATATATAGAGGCTAACGTGCATTTTTAATATTTTTTTTATAATTTTAAAAAATAATAATATAAAATTATTTAAAAAGAATTTCTAGCTGTTTTACTAAATTTTCCATTTTTGGATTTTTTTTAATTTTCTTGAATTTCTATATTTTTAAATAACTTTTATAAATTTATATATTTTAAGATGTTTTAAGATTATTCATTTTAAAATAATTCTTGCCACGTGTCTTATTTGAAGAAGTCATACAGTCTTGTATTATTAGCCGCTAATGTCAAATAATAAAAATTTCGACGAGTGAACCTTTACCAACTTAGGTAATGATTTCAATTAGGATACTTTTTTTTAGAAAAAAATACTTAGTTAGTTCCGTCAATTTTTTTTTTTATATAATTTGACACCGATAGCCAATAATACAATGTCACATGATAACTTTAAATTTGAACTCGTGAAAAATATTATTAGAAATATAAATTATAAATTTTAAAAAATAAATTTATAAAAAATGTTTAAAAATTATAAAAAGAAAAATATATAAAATTACAGAAAATTGATTTCTAAAATACATGAATTCCTAAAAAAATATTAAGCTGTTATTTTTTTGAAATTATAAAAATATAAAAATATTAAAAATTCACGATTAGAATGAACTTAAGCAAAATGATATCATGATTCATAAAAAACGTTCATTTGTCCATGAAATAAAAAAATAAAAAAAAAAACTTAAAACTTCTAATTTCTTTATATTTTAAAAATATTTTTTAAGGAAATAAGCCAGTACAAAAGTTATCATTGTGAGTCAAGTATTTTGAAAGGTATCATTTCAAAGTTAGGTATCAATTAAATTTTAAAAAAAGTTTTAAGTATCAATTAACTACAAATTACTAAGTTTAAAGTAATTTCTTTTCGATTTATGCTTCCAACATAGCAGTTCTGTCTTGCTTTTGAGGGATTAGGAAATGGTGAACTACATTGTTAATCATTTTAAAAAATGGTAGTTCCTATTTTCGTCATCAATTTTTTTTTTGTTAATTTGGTCACTGTAAAATAATTTGATCAAATTTGTCACTTCATTATTAAATGAAAATGGAAGACTAACGGTGCATTTGTACAAAAAAATTGGGTTACTAAAACAGAAATGACCCCTATTTAGAGTGACTGACGGATAGTTTATCCTAATTTTAGAGTGACTAACGTGATAATGCACTGTTACTCTGCCATTAACATTTAACGATGAAGTGATCAATTTGATCAATCTTTATTTTGGGGTGACCAAAATAGGAATGACACATATTTAGAGTGACTAATGGTAGTGTATCCATTAGGAAAACACAATTCTTCTAACTAATTGCCTTAAACATAAAGGGTTTAACTTAATCGATATAGTTTCATAGAATATTTTTAAAGCGATCCATCTGTGTTTACATATTAAAAACAAGTTCTCAATGAGGTATTGACTTAATGGTAAGTTAAATCCATATGAACTTGAAATCTTGTATAAATTATGTTCCCTAGATTTTGTTTTAAGTCACATCTAAGTATGGATCTAATCTAAATATATTCTAAGTTGAAGTATATTTTAGTTTTCACTACATTAGTACATTGCAATGATTTGATTCTAACTATAGTTATTGAGTTATGTATTATTTGTGATTATAATTATATTTATAATTTCTTAATAAAGAAAAGAAAAAACTTTTTGAAATAAAACAAATGATTTCAAATTAGAAGGATAAAAAAAAAAGAGAAAATGAAATAAATGTAAGTTATGGGCTCAAAATTAAGCATTTTTATTTTAAAATATTCATCTTATTTTTCAACTATATCAAATTGGGAAAGTAAAGAAATTATTATTTATTTTCAAATTTTTATATTTTTTATTTTCTCTCGATATTACCAAATAAAACTTTGGGTTAGAGGGAAAAAAAAGTTAATGTATATAGATTTACCTGAACTTGGAAATTTTACTTAGTTGGTACATAAATTATTTTTTGGACATGTTGTTATTTAAACTTGAAAAATATAAGTTAAGTTGGTACTTTTATTGGTACCTAGCTAACACAATTAAATTTTGGGCTGACAACTAATAAAATGTTAACACATAACAAATTTTAAAAAAAAATTAACTTAAAAAATTAGGATTTTTATTTTTTTTATTTCTTCTTTTGCATGCATAATTAATATGGAAAAAAGGTTGTCCAAAATTATTTGTCTAGATTCATTCTAAATGTTTTTTTTAGTAATTTTATATTGTTTATAATTTCGAAAGTAACAGTATATTTTTTAAATAAATAAACTTCTTTATTTATAAAATTTTTCAATTTTTAAAATTTTTAGAAATTTTCTTGAAAATTTTTTTAATGTGTATTTCTCTAGTACTTTTATATATTCATTGATATTTTTCTAAAAAATAATATAAAAAAATTTTAAAAAAATTTAATTAATTAATTAATCAATTTAAAATAAATTTAATTTTTATTCTAGATTTTTAAAAATAATAATGATTATAAATCATTCAAAATAATTTTTATTACCTAAGTAACAAATTCAAAATAAATTCCAGATTTTAAAATGATTATAAATAATTTAAGTGATAAAATTGGAATTTATTTTAAAAATATTTTTATATTATAAAATTGAAATTATAAAAAAAATAAAATTACCAGAGAATTACATGTTCATAGTGAACCTAGACATATGGTTATCCTGATTCAAGGTTTACTGTGAAATAAAAAAAGGAAAACCAAAATTTGTATATATATATATATATATATATATAAGAAAAAAACTGAAATTTTTTATAAAATACATTAGTTTATTTTTTAAAAATTATATTTGTTATTTTTGAAATTATAAAAGCATAAAAATACTAAAAAAATATTTAGAACGCATAAAAAATAAAATTTTCTAATGTTTTAATTTATTTAAGTTTTGAAAAAAAATTAAATTTTTTAACACGTGCCACTATTTTATTGGTTGATAACGTGAATCAGATACAGATAAAAAGTATTAAATTAACTTATGGTTTTTAAATTTAAGTATTAATTAAATTTTAAAAAAAAATACTATCAAATAAAAATAAGTTATCAAATTCAAATTGTGTGTAATGAGTGTTTGGTGGAAGGCAAGGAGACAGAATTTAAAACATCATTATTTGATTTAGGCATAATATATAAAGGAATGAGATTCAACTCCAGCTCATTAAATAACAAATATTGGGATGTAAATGAACAATATAACGTTTTCTTTTTTTCGATTAAGCTTCAGCTCAAGTCTGCTCTGCGCGTTCTAGAAAAGACAAAGTAAACGCATGTGGACAACTAGCAAATGGCACGACCATGTAAAGTCTTAGCTTAAAATACTAAAACAGGTTAAAATATGTCATAGGTCCCTCTATTCTTCACACATTTTAGAATTTAGTCCTTATATTTTTATTTTTTGAAATTTAATTTCTCTACTTTAAATTTGATTATTGACATGGTTCAATTTTTTTTTGTTAAATTTATTTGTATGACATTTTGAAATAAAAAAAATACTCACTTGATAGAAATGTAACTAAAAATTGACACTATAATGAACTTGAATTTAACAAAATAATTTTAACAGTGTTAACAGTTGGACATAAATTTTGAAATCTAAAAATTAGAAAAACTAAATTCTTAAAAAATATATATATAAACTAAATTCCAAATTTGTTAAATTTTCCATTTTATATTTTTATTATATTGAAGCAAATTATTAATTAAACCACTATTTTGGCCTTATTAATACTTGTGTGTATATTTTGTTTATGAATTTTCTTTTTATTTCAATTATTAATAAAATACATGTTTTATTTTTATTAATAAAATGCATAAGATTGATAATAATAAAAAGTTAAAATATGTTATAAGCAGGGGCGAAGCCAGAAGAATTTTTTAGGGGCAGATAAAATTTTAATTTTTTATAGTTTATATTTTTATAATTTGTAAAGGATTAAATCAAATTTTTATAACTTTAGGGGGGCCAAAGTACAATTTTACCTTTACTAATTTAAAATTTTAAAAAAATTCAAAGGGTCAAAATAGCAATTTTACATTTTAAGGAGGGTCGGGGCCCATGCCAGCCCCCCTGGCTACGCCCCTGGTCATAAGTCTTGGTATTCTTCATAAATTTGAAATTTAGTCATTGTACTTTTATTTCTAAGAATTTAGTCTCTATACTTTTTAAATTTCAAAATCTATATCTAACTATTAATACTGTTAAAATTATTTTATTAAATTGAGGTTCATTACAACACTATTTTTTTACTTACATTACTATTAAGTGAATATTTTTTTTATTTCAAAATATCACATCAGAAAATTTAACAATATTAACAATTAAACTTGAGCTTTGAAATTTGAAAAAGTAAAGAAACTAAATTTTTAGAAATAAAAGCATAGGGATTAAATTTTAAAGTTCTAAAGAATAAAGGGATGTATGACATATTTTAACCAAATAAAAATGAAGGTAAAAGGGAAAGTTGAGTGCAGGCGTGGCAGTGTAGGGTTATGCAAGCATGAGGACAGGATTTACGTGGTCTACAAGCATTTACAAATGGGCTAATATTAAAAATATCAAATCACCAAGGACCAGAAGAAGTTAAAGAACAGTGAAGGTTTCTAGAACGTAGAGAATATGACAGTCATTCTAGCGGTAACCAGATTATGTGGGTCCCCTGCTGATGCACTATTTACTTCAGAGCAACGCTCCGTTTTGGAAATAGGGTCCCCCATTGCGACGTGGACCTTATACTTTAGGTTTTCCACAATTGGTAGTTGATTATGTAGTTTTCAGTTATGTTCAACCAAGGTTTGATTTAATAATAAGGACAGTTGGTATTTACTCTTTATCATATTTCCATTTTTTATGTAAAAAATAAGTAATTCAGTCCTTACTTCTTCTCCTTTTTTTTTATTCGATTATACTATAATACCCCCAAACTCAGCCTAGACATTATGGCTAAATATAGCGATGTCACATAGTAGTGTTTTTCGAAAAGTGAGTTGCCGTCAAAAACCTCTTTTATATAACGTCTTTACATTATCTTGTGTTAATTCTAGGACATGTCGTTCATTTTCAAAACGTAATTCATTATCACAAAGTTATTCTCTTTCAAAACGTCATTATTTTTTAAAACGTCACTTATAGCAGAAGCTTTTAAAAACAGTTTGCGTATTTGAGTGTATTTTGTTAAAACGTTTGATTCTTTTTGAAAACTCGATTATCCCTTCTACAAGCAGTTATAAATCAAAACAATAAAAACCCCAAATTAAAAGTAAAAACCCAAAGAGGCCATTATTACAGTAAAATACCCCAAATAAAACTTTAAAACCCTAAGTAATTACGAAACAGTGTAACAAGGGGTCGTGTGGCCCCCGCTGAGTCCTCCGCCGCTCTGATCCGCCTAAGTTTGAGGATTACCTGTACAGATAAAACAGAAGGGTGAGTTTACGAAAACTTAGTGTGTAATCCCCATATAGTCAAGCATACATAATACAATCATAGTTTTGGCCTAAGCCCATTTCGGTAACAGTTTCAGTCTCAGTTAGGGCTTTAGTCCATTACAATACAGAAGTAGTCATGCATTTGGGCCTCGGCCATTCTGATATCAATAATCGACAAGATAACATATATCTGATGTTAAATCCTACCCAGCCATCCTCTACACTCCAACTCCGTCAACCCTACACTCTATGTGGGGATATAATCAACCCACCCATCTCTACACTCCAATAAGTACCGAATACAGCACAAGATAGTGGTTTGCAGCTGTGTTGCCAGTAAATTAGGCTCGAGGCCTTTCAGTATACTTCCTCCGAACAATATAACCCCCACCCCAATGCAATGTAGTATACATATATGACATGCTAAAACATAATATCATGCATAAAATCAGGGCATACAGTATCAAATCAGTGGGACATCATCATGCTTAATAACATGTTGACTGCCCGTGTGGGCCCACACTGCCTAAAATGGCCATGGCAAAAAAATCCCACACACCCGTGGGGTTCACCCGTGTGGGCCCACACGGCCCAATTCGGTCTGGCCCATGTACTGCACACGGCTAGCCTCGTAGATCACACGCCTGTGTTCGGTCACACAGCCTACCAGAAGGGCGGTCGCACGTCCGTGTGGCGTCGACAATCACATTTTTTGGCTTTTTGCCAGTTTCCATTTACAGTGTTACAGTTACACACCTGTAGTGTTTTCGATACCTAAGCCCTCCTAAGCACTTCAATACCTACAATTGACCAATCCAACACCATAATCAATCTTTCTTTATGATTAGACAACAAATCCCGAAACCAATAGACTCATCTATAAAGTAATGAACACTTACCGCAAGGTTTCCAATCGACTTGCTAAGAAATTGTACGAAGGGAGCCTCAATCCACACGATATGCTGCTGCCAGAACCCCATAGTTAGTTTACCAAAAATTACTCAATCAAAACAATGTTAACAATTTACCACTTACCGCACAAGTGGCTAACGTTTGCACAAAAGAAAAGAATGAAACGCACTCAGGAGCAAAGAAGGAGAAAATGGCAGCAAGTGGGGAATTTCGACTGCAAACAACAAAAGAAGAAGAAAAGATGGAAAGGGGAAAACAATTAGCAGAAAGTTGAATAGCAAAAAAAACCAGCACCAAAGAACTAAGAATAGTCAACCGAAAGTTGAGAGAAACAAAAGCCAAAACCGAAATTGGACTTACCGTGTGCGCAAGACTCAATGTCGTGCCGAAGAACTATATGAATAGAGAGAACGAAAGGGAGAGTGGTGCAAGAAGAACCAAAATTCGGCAGCAAGGTGGGGAAGAAAGCAAATAAAGATCAAAAAAGAAAAAAAATAGTAATATTTCGACAAGGAGTAGCCGTCAGAAAGAAAGAGGAACACTTTGGGGATTTTCGAAATAGCAAAAAGAAATGAAATCATATTTGGATAATCCTCAACCTCCCCTAATTCACTCCTAAAAACTCTCCTACTATCCCTCCCAAACCGTCCACTTCCCACTACACCTCAAATTCCTTATTTTCCTCCATCAATCCCACAACTACCAAAATCCCCCTCATTATCCTCCTAAAAATAGGCCACAACATCCCCACACTCCTCAAATACTCAAAATTTCGGTCAAACTACAACACTCATACAGCACAAGCAGCAAAAATATCCCTTTAATCACGCAAAAATTCGAACCTCAAACCTCCAGCCACTTAACACTCCACTTAACCACCAGGCCCATTCTAACATATTTTACCAACATTTATTTATAAGCCTACTGATTAGAGATAGGGGTTTATTCATTTAAAAACAAAAATTTGCCCAAGCTAATGCTTGAACTTGGGACATCTCAGACACTTCCAGAACACTTAACTACTGAAGCAGACATACAGTTGTGTCACAAACATACGAAAATAAATATATAAGAGATTTTTGGGGCGTTACAGATACTTGAACTATTAAAATGTATCAGAAAGATCCTTAATTTTTTCTAAAAAAGCAATTAAGCCCCTGCTTTTTTTTTTTTTTTTGCACTCAATTGGATACTTAAACTGTCAAAATGTATAAAAAAAGATCCTCAAATTTTTCAAAAAAGCAATTAAGCCATTGTTTTTTGCACTCAATTGCCAAAATGCATCAAAAGGACTCTTTGACTATTAACTTTAACAGTTGGCCGTTAAAGCTAACAGCCCCTAATTTTTTTAGTTAAAGTGACCATGTGTCACAACCACGGCATGATATGTGGCAAAAAATGATAAAAAAAATAAAAATCAATAAAAGTCATAAAAATGATTAAATTTTAATAAAATATAAGAAATATTTAATTTTTATTAAAAATAGAAAAAGATTATAAAAATCAGCAAAATTATAAAAAATTGTAAAATTTTATAAAAATTGTAAAAAAATATATAAAAATATAGAAATGTAAAAATAATATATAAATTTTTATAAAGTTGTAAGAAAATGATAAAAATTATAAAAAAATTATAAAATTCATAAAAGAATTATAAAATTTATCATAGCAAAAGAAGCATTTTATAATTTTTCTATAACGTTTATTAATTTTTATTTTTTTATCGTTTTTCGCCGTATGCAATGCTGTGTTGCAACACAAGATGGCTTTAATTGAAAAAAAAAACTGAGGATCGTTAACTTTAAAGACGGTTAAAGTTAATGGTTAAAAGCCTTTTTGATACATTTTATAATTTTTTATGATTTTTATTAAATTTTACGATTTTTTTCTAATTTTTAGTAAATTTTAAATTTTTTTATATTTTTATTGAAGTTTAATAATTTTCATAACTTTTATTGATTTTTATTTTTTTATCATTTTATTTTCATATGTGACGTAATGATTGTGACATAGAGTGGCTTTAATTGAAAAAAATTAGGGGTAGTTAACTTTAACGGTCAATTGTTAAAATTTACGGTCGAAGGGCATTTTTGATACATTTTGGCAAAAAAAGAAAAGAAAAAGAAGGGGCTTAATTTCTTTATTTAAAAAATTTTGAGGATTTGGCAATTGAATGCAAAAAAAAAGGGGGGGCTTAATTGCTTATTTTGAAAAAAATTGAAGACTTTTTACACTCTTAAGCCATTTTTTTAAAATTATTCTTTGTCATTTAAAATTCATATCAATAATTTAAAAATTGGATTGATATTTAAGTTTCGTTTGTTTTATTAGAAATAGCGTCCGGATCTTTTTTTCCCTTGTGTTTGTTTCATGGAAAACAACTTAGCTAATAGACTTACAAGTTAACGGGAAATAAGCTTTTTTTTTCCTATAAAATGACATACCCTCTTAAAAAACGTAAATCATTTTCCAAAAAAGAGCTTCTTTATGGGTGATTTTATTTATATATAAAAATTAATTTAAGTCAAACTTAATATTATTATATCAATAATAAATTTTTATTTTTATTTTTAAAAGTATTTAAAATTAATAAAATATTATAATTTTTAATACTATTAAACATACATATTTAATTATCTATATCTAATCATATAATCAATTATTAATATAAATTATTATTTAAATAAATTATTTAATATTTCAATTTTATTTTAATAATAAATTTTTAAAAATAATAATTTTAAATAATATTCTTCATATATTATTGAAAAATATTCAATATTAATACTTTAATATTAAATATTTATTACAATTATAAATATATTATTAATAAATGTTTTGTAGTATAAAGGTTAAAATATGTCATAAGCCTATGTACTCTTCACAAATTTGGAATTTAGTCCCTGTACTTTTATTTTCAAGAATTTAATCCTTCTACTTGTCAATTTGAAAATCAAGTCCAATTGTTAACATTGTTTTTTTTTTGCCAATTTTGTTGATGTCACATTTTTAAATAAAAAATACTCGATATTCATGTAACTAAAAAATGACGTTATAATGAACATGAATTTAATAATATATTTTTAATAATGCTAAAAGTTGAATCTGAATTTTGATATCTAAAAAGTAGGACTAACCCAAAAATAAAAGTACATAGGCTAAATTTCAAATTTACGAAGAGTATAAGGACTTATGACATATTTTAACCTAGTATAAAATATAAATATTTTAATTATATAAATATGAGTATTTGTTTAAATAATGCTTAGCTTCATTTATCCTTACAGCTCTAATGTGTTAATATGTACTCCCATATATGTAATATATGTAATTTAAATTAAATTCTAATTAGACATTATTTATTATTAAGTTTATATATAGCATTAATTATTACAAAATATTTTCTTGTTATAAAATAAATTTCAATTGTTAAAAAGAAATTGCACTATAATATCTTATAACAAATATATTTATGCCATGTTTGTTTTACAAAGAACAATGTAAAATATAAATTTATAAATATAAAATAAATTTAATTAAATAATGAAAAGATAATAAATCTCAAATGCATGTTTGTTTAATTGAAAACAATTTTTATAAAATATTTTTAAAAAATCTGTCAAATAATAAAAAATATTTATTCAAATTCATCTAAACAATAAAAAATATTAACTCTTTTAAAAAAATAACTTATTTTTCAGAAACCATTTTCAATAAAACAAATAAAACTTTATTTGAGAATCAGGTCGTCTTTTTGAATGAAGAAAACTGGTGCAAAGTGCAAAGTGCAAACTGTTTGACCGAAAAATTGTCAGTGCAAATTGGTATTTCTCCGGGGCTACTATGAGCTGGAAATGACCATCACATTTATTCACCGGTAAGAAGTAAATCATACGTTGTATGTATTAATTTGAAAGCCAAGCCACCAACAACTACACTTAAAGCCTCGTAAAGCCCTACCTCATACCAATGTTCCAATAATGACACCTGCATGCATCATTTCTTGTATTTGAATTTTGTATATGGATGTAAATTTTATATGGTAATAAATTAAAATAATATATTAATCTATATCAATTATAGCGGTGAGTACTAGATTTGATTTGTATCATTCAAAATATCATGTATCGGTTGGTATAGGGAAATTATTTTTCTTCTTCTTAAAAAATAATTTATTTAATAAATTAATGCATTGATGATAAATTATGTATATTATCTTTTTTGGGAAGGATTCACTTATATTAGTGCAATACTTAAGTGGTTTTATATTATTCTGTAATTTTTTTATATAGTTAATATTTTAACAATCTAACTGTTGAATTTATTAATATATTTGTATTTGTCATGTAACACTCAAAGATTTTAGTATTCATGGTTTGTTAGATTCTATTGTTAGCAAGTATTTGTTTTAGTGGTTAGGGGCTCTAGTTATGTGTTAGGATTTTGGGTTCAAATCTTAAAATTATTTTTTTTTGTTCCTAGGCCTATCTAATTTAAAATAAAATATATTTTCTTGTAAAAAATTTTGAATTAATTTTAAATGAGTTTTGTTTTAAAAATAAATAAAATCAAGTAATTAATATATGATGTTTTATCTTTTAAATAAATTCCATTTCTTTTTTTGTTTTTATCATCACTTATGCAATTAATAGAATAGATATAACAAATAAAAATACAAAGAAAAGAAAGGTTTTTCCTTTAATCAAACTAAGCATAAACTAAATGAGAGTTTGAAAGTGTAACACCCCAAACCCGGCCCAAACACTACAACCGGATCTGGTATGTCACTAAGAAAAATTCTATCAAAACATGTTGTATTTTCAGAAAAGCCCAAATATGTTTTAAATAGAAGATGCTTTAGTAAAGTAAAATCCAAACTTAAATACATGCCTTAGTTTAATTAAAATAAAAACTTAAATGACTTAAAGTAATAGAAGCCCATAATAAAACGTAATAGCCCATGGCCTTATTACAACGAGATTGGAAGTCCATTAATTAAAAATATAAAATAAAACTTGAGTCTCTTTTTGCCAAATCTACATATTCTTTCTCGCATGGCCACCTTGCGTTCCTCTCCAACCCAGTCCGAATCACTAGGTGTCACCTGAAATGTTAATTAAAAGGGTGAGTCGCGAGACTCAGTGTGCAACCCTCATGCACCACTAGAGTTTAGGCCTTAAGCCCATTAAACAAAATAAACAGTGTAATAATCATAATAAAAATTAATAACAAATAATATGCAAGGCCCAACCCGTTTGCCTAGGTTTCCATCCGCTACATACCCCCGTACCAACCGTACACACCATCGGGGATTTCTACAATCGACCCACACTGCTACACACCATGATGGCAGTCATGCTGCTCACCTACATATGATGGCCGAAGCCCTTATAACATATAATGGTCGAAGCCCGTATAACATTTAATGGTCAAGCTCAGATAACGATTCACGGCATTAGCCGCTACACATATAACGTATAACTTCCTCCTTTCATCAACCCAACCCATGCAATCACATACAAGCATTTTACTTATAACATATAAACAGATTATTTACTAACCTGGTGAACCGCTTTGACCCTCATTGGGCTTTCATCAATAAATCGAGATGTCGGCAATTATCAAAACATATAAATCTTATGATCATGCATTTTATGATTAGATCTAGATGGTGGGAAGTATTACACACACGATATCGCTGAAATCTACTATCCTTAGTGTAAAGCCTTGCTCAAAAGCCGAAAAATTACTAAAATAGGCCTCCTATATTCGGCCATGGTTAGTATTCTACCCGATTTTATACATATAAATAAACAAATCCTCTTACCTTGAAATCCCGAAAGTAACACGATTCTATAACTTAGAGATCTATGCGATTGGCCTCCTTCTTCAAATCCTGAGAATGTCAAAAAAGAAGAGTGAAATAAGAGATTAGTTTCTAATAGCCATTCGACTAAGGACTTTTGAAAAGCCGAAAGAACATTGAAATCCCGAAATCAATACTTACCTATTGTTTCCTTCAAGATTCGGCATAAGCAGGCACCACAGAAGCAATTCGGCAATCACAAGAGATGAGATCTAGGGATTTCGGCTTTTAGGAAAATCCTGCAAAAAGTATGAATAAGAGAAGGCTGATGTGTCTTTGGCTTTTAAAATACTTGAGTGAAGAGTTTCGGTTTCTGACAGGAAAAGAGAAGAAGAAAAGAAAACAAGGAAGAGACTTGAAGATTTCGGCTAGGAAGAAAAAGAATGGAAAGAGTTTCGGCTTTTGAATCAAAGTGAATATGAGGGGATAGGCTTAGAGATTTCGGCTTTTTGCAGAGAATGAAGAAGAAGATGGAACTTTAGGAGTTTTCGGCTTTTACTCAGAGAAGAAGAGAAAAGAATGAAAGAAAAACTCAAATGCCGAAATTGAAGAAATTTTCCCCCTATTTATAGAAATTTCGGCACTTACCTAACCTTGCAGATAAATCCTATCTTTTCTCCTTTATCTTAATCTACTAGCTCATTTAAAAGAGACTTAATTATCTCTAACTCCTCCCTCCTTTATCAGCATATTATCCACATATTTTAATCATTAAAATCCCTAAATTTTAGCCTTTATCAACTTATTATCCATATAAAATAAATTCCTAAATAATAGCCTTTATCTGCTTATTATCCACATATTTTAAACATTAAAACCCCTAAATTTTAGCCTTGTTGCCATCCATTCCACCTAATCCTAATGCCCAAAATTTAGCTAACTTAAATTAAAAGAATTGTGCCCCATGAAACTTAAATTTGGCCCC
Organism: Gossypium bickii; assembly: GCA_025503065.1. Lineage (NCBI taxonomy): Eukaryota > Viridiplantae > Streptophyta > Magnoliopsida > Malvales > Malvaceae > Gossypium > Gossypium bickii. The sequence continues at coordinate 92,628,383 of CP106719.1, read as the reverse complement.
TTACTCCCTTGTGTGGCATCACCTCCTAAGATTGGGCCACAAGCTCACTTTGGTATTTTAAATATAGATACTACCTTTTAAACCTATAATGCCCAAACAGATAATTTCAAACAAGGCATTTGCCTAATTCTGAGCCCAATTTGGACCCCTATTACTTAAATTAACATATTAAACATATTCACCCATTAAACGCATAGGCCCAAAAATTCAGGATGTTACAGAAAGAATAAAAAATCTTTCGATTTATAAATAATAAACTCTTTGTTTGAATTTTTTTTTTGAGTTCGGCCGCGAGGTTTGAATATGAAGTATGAATCATAGTTCAAATACTTTGTGATCTATTTCATATATTCTATAGTCCAGATACTAGAATGACTATCCAACTGGATAAAACTATCTCGATCAAAATGACAGACCCATTTTCTGTACTATCAATAGGATCAATTATAACAAGTCACACACTCGTATTCTGGAAATACGAAAACAAATAAATTTCGCGGTCGAACTACCGAAATAGAATGGGGCTAAAAAATCCGAGAACTAAAAGTTTCACTTTTTGTATTGGTTTATCACTTTTGTTATTTCCCTAACTCACACTGCCAATTTCAATTCCAAATTTTGCTTTTTTCTTTTATCTTTTCTTCTGTTCTTTCATTTCTTGTTTTGGGAATTTGGACTGCTATTAATTTTTGAGGCAATAATTTGTGATCCTTTGACTTCAAAACCAAGGGTAAGGTGTTTAAGTTCAGTATGTTATGCACAATTTTTAGTTGTGTTGGATGTTGGATTGCGGTAAATCGGTATTGTGATATTGTATTTGTAACATCCCCAAACCCGGCCCATTCACTACGACCGAATCTGGTTATGTTAGTGAAAATATTTTTCTTTACTTAGGATTTAAAACATGAAAATTTTGTATTTTCCTTTGAAACCAAGTTCTTTTGGAACATAACCAAACTAAGTCAACTTTAGTGATTACATAAAGCCCATTTAGAAATCAAGTTGCTGGTACAAATTTGTCTTCACTAATTTAATATAATCCAACCATAATTCAAAATAATAATAAAATAGTTCCCAGAAATAAATAAAAGTCAAAAGGGCCTTATTACATCAATATTTAAAAGATCAAATACTTAATAAAAATAACTTAAAATATTTAAATTCCTCTTTCCGCATGGGCCACCACGTGTCCTCTCCGACCCCAGTCCAGTCTACGCATCACCTGAAATGGTTAATGAAAAGAGTGAGTCCACTGACTCAGTGCATAATCATAACACGTATTTCCCACACGTATGGGCTTGGTCCATAACCATACTTTTCTTATAGCAAGTCATGCAAATATGCATCTCAGCCCAACCCACAAACCAACCGTACGCCAACCTTAGCAGACTCCCTGCCTAAGGCCGTGGATAACCCACCACTGATCACTTCGTGATCCATAATCTTACCTTGGCTACTCGCTGCACAAGGCCGTGGCTAAGCCACCGATCAACCAAAATGATCTCAACATCAATATCTGTCTACGGTGATGCACATAGCAATCAACCGCCGAGATGGGCACCTAGCCAACATCTCCCTTGAGGTAGCACAAAGCTAACCATCAAGCGCTAATGTAGCCGGAGCTATCATTAGACCACGTACACCTTGTGTACACTTCCTCCTTCTTCGAATCAAGCCCCACCTCATGCAAATATGTAGATGCTACATGTTAAATCATCATATCACATAAGTATATAAATATATATACATACATAAATACATCACAAATAATCTTACCATCACGGTTCTCATCACTTAAGCCATTATACATAGTTTTAAACGTTAGCAACCAAACCGAGAAATTGTGCGATGATTACGCACCTTGATAGCTACAATTGATCAAATCCTAACTGCTCTATGCCTCTGCAAATGCTGCCTATACGAATCCCGAAAAAGGTCTCTGCGCTAGGCTCTCCTCCCTACATTCGGCCTTAGCATCAAAACCTTAGTTTAAAAGCGAATACTAAATACATAGCTTATTAAAACAAAGCCTTACCAAAATCGATTGCTAACAAGAGAAAGCTTGATCAAGCTACTACCAATCCCAAAGTACCCTTTTAACAACGATTGCTATGGAACCCGAAGAGGTCTATGCTACATCTAACATTCGGCCAAAAGCACTACCAAAGCGAGGGAAGGGAAATTCGGTACCAAGGTGGTGTGGATTTGGCTAACAAGAAAATCAAGGAGAGAAAATAGCAATTTCGCCAAAGAGGTTTGAAAAGAGGAAAGAAGAAGTGTGGGGTGTACTTTCTGGTTTAATAAAATGAAGGAAAAGGAGGGATGAAAGATGAGTAATTGGCTACTAAAGTGTTTGAGAGCAAACTACTAGCAATTTTGGCAAAGAGATCAAACGATGGAAAAAAAGAACAAAAAGGTGAGCCCTTCCCTATTTATAGCACAAAATTCGGCTCACACCTACTCACATGCAACAAACCGAAAATGCCCCCTCCCCAAGCTCCCCAAATTCGGCTACCACCACCCCGGCCATATAATTCAAATTGATTTGAATTAATCAAATCACTTAACTCACTCCCAACCACCCATTTGAAATCAATTCAAATTAAAAACAATATAAAACCCACCTTTATCCTACCTCCTTCAAATTAAAAAAATAAAAACAAACCAATATCAAATCATTATCCCACCGAATTCAACAAAGAAAAATAAAATACAAAACTCATCCTTATCTTCCAATTTTAAACTCCATGTGCGTCCACTAGCAAAAAGCCAAAGAAAATAAAAAACCAAATGCAGCCCCCCAAGGTTCGAACACAGGACTTTGTGCTGCACGCCTTACCCCCAACGCCCAGGCTACTCGGCCACCTTGATTTTTATGACAAAAACCCCCATCATTTAATCTTAACCATTTCTAGCCCAAATTTCATAATCGCATAAAATAAAATCACGCCCAAAAATGTCGCTCCAGCGCTCGAACTCGTGCCTCCGCTCCTCCAACTCCTATGTGCCACACGAGAACCACTGGACAAGTCGCTTCTTGCGTCAAAACACGCCCCACTCCCTTTTAAGGCTTCCATCCTCAGAGCACTATAAACCAAAAATTAAAACCCAGCTCGCGCCTCCTTGGATCGAACCTAAGACCCTCAAAGGTGCTACCTCCAGCCCCTTAAGCTGCGCGTACAGCCACTTTGCCAAAGCCTTACTTGTGCCATAAATTACCAAAATAATTCTTAAGGCCTCCCTTGGCCCGATTCCCTTTCCACACCAAAAATCTAAAAATTTTCCAAGATTTTCCCGGTTACCCCGAGCGTTCTTAAAACCTCAAAACACCTCCAAGTACACCCAAGAACCTTCCAAACACCCACATCATACTCAAACCGCATAGCCCCCTAAACCAAGGTGTTACAATTCTACCTTCCTAAAAATAATTTCGTCCTCGAAATTACTTGGCTAGACTAACGGTCTACGTCCTAACTCTCCAAACTTACACTATCACAAGACTCGATCTTAAAGAGCTAACATACCTTCTAGGCACCGTTTCTAAGTTCATACTCAAGGTTCCAACACTTTACAAGCAACAAAATAACAATCACCCACACGAACCAAACAACAGGAAATACTCCAAACATAAAATACTTACCAGCTGACACATCAGGCACATCATTATCCTCTCTCCGACGAACTGCATAAACCAGACCTGGCTGCCTTGCCTCAGTGCCACCATTACCGCGGTCTACTGCTCCCCGACCTCGGCCGGAACCATTTCCTCCATGGTTCGGACCACGACCCCTCGTCGCTTGCTGACCACCTCTGCCTGGTTGCACATAACCTTGACCTTCTGTCCGAGTCCTATTCGGATTCTGGAGACAATCCTTAATCAGATGAGTCTTGGACTTGCATCTGAAGCATTCCCGATCCCGATTCCAGCACTCGCCAACATGATACCTTCCGCACTGCGCACACGGACGATCTGGATTTCCGGCGGCCGGCTTAGCAATACGAACAGGAGTATCGACCCTCGGTCTTTTCTGAACCCTCTCAACCACTTCTGGCGATCCAACACTTCTCGTATCACGACTTCTTTCTCTGTTCTGCCTCTCAGCTTTCTTGACCTCCTCGGCTATCCGAGCTTTCTCCACTAAAACGGCGAAGTCTCTTTCCGATCGTGAGCAATCAAAACTCGCAGCTCATCCGCGCACCATCTTCAATCGACACATCTCTCATAATCCGTTGCCACGATACCCCGAGCATATCGGCTTAAACGCAGTAAACTCGACCAGACTCGCTATTGACTTGCTACCTTGCACCAAGTTAAGGAATGCCTTCCTCCGAGCATCCACATAGCTCGCTCCGACATACTTCCTTCAAACTTAATCTTAAAGTAACCCGGTCCACTCGATCCGCAGGGTACTTTCCTTAACCGTGAGCCACCATCGGTAAGCTTCATCTCGCAAAGAACGAAACAACACCTTTAAGCTTCTCAAAGCAGTTAAGTCTAAGTCGTCCATAATCCTTTCAATGACTTCTAGCCGTGATTCGCCACGTTCGGAGCTACCCCAAACACTCCTCCGAAAACCTCGGCCCATTCGCCTAAGCCTTTCGGGCGCGACTTCCGATTCCTATTGCCCACATTGGCTCTCGCCACTGCTCGAGCACTCGCAGCATGACTTGTGACATCGCATCGTCTCCTCCACCGATCCTCGCTGTTCAACCTCAACGGTGGTGGCGGTGCATCGCTCTCGTCCCATGGCGTGAGCCAACCGGTTCCGATCATCGACATCCCGCGCTCTACCACGCCCACGAGTATTGCGACCACGCCCGCAGAACTCATATCTAGCGCCTCGATTTAGTCTTCTTTAAGAAATTTTATGCATTAGAAATTCTTGTTTCACTTATTTTATCCACGAGCAATTTTATGAAAAGAAGTTTTAGAGAGTAGTTCTTTCGAGCAATCAAAGTTTCTTCCCTACCAGTGGTAATTTCGTCATTTTTCCTAAAGAGGGTATTTGGTAATAACCTGTGGTCAATTTTGAAAATAGTTTTCCAGCTTAAAGATATTCCAAAATTTACAAAATCTCAGGGTCATCTTGAAGATTTCGTTTTTCAAACCGGAAGTATCACAAAAATTTCAGAAAACAGGGTTATTTTTGTAATTTTGGAAATCAGGGCATTTTCGTAAATTCTCAAAATCGAGATATCACAACATTTTACAAAATAGAATTTTCTTATATTTAGTAAAATAGGAATATTTCAGTAGAAGTTGAGAGAAATCTGAAAATTTAGAAACCAAGGGCATTTCAGTAATTTTGTCAACCAGGGGTATTTTCGTAAATTTCCACAAATCAGAGTATCCTAATATTTTGAAAACTCGGATTTTAGTATTTTGCAAAGTAAAGAGCATTTTATCAAAATTTGAAGGTATTACAGTAATTTTGCAATACAGAGGCGTTTTGGTAATTTTGCCACTAAGGGCATTTTGGTAATTTTGCAAATCGAAAGAAAAACGTCCTTCAAAATCAGATTTAAGGTTTCACAAACCAGAGGGGTAAATTTGAAAAATTTTAAAACAGGGAATTTTAGAAAACAGCAAGGCTAACTCCCTTTCGGGTTTTAATAATCGGTTTAGCCTATGAACAAGTCCTCTTGGTTAAGGTGAACCGAAGCTATGCACCAGGTAGGATTCCTGCGAAGAGGAGGTGAGTCACGAGGACTGCTTAAGTACCTAGCTCTTCCGGATCCAATCCTAGACATGCGCACCAAGGTTACCACACCATAACTCGGCGACTTATTTCACAGGTTTGTTTAATAGCCTTAAATCTTATGCATGTGTTTGAGTAGTCTAGTCCTAGGGTCCAACAGATCCTATTATTCTATTCTACGAGCCCAAATTAAGCTCAAACCAATTCATACAAACAAAACAAAACAATTTAAAAGTCCGAAGCACTTACCTGGTGGACTTCGGGTCGGAGGTACAGGTGCCATGCCAGTATAACCTGAAAACTTTTTATGAAAGCCCACATTTCGAAAAGCCCATTTTGAAAACTGTTTCGGGCCCAAAACCCTCAAGGTCGAGTTTTGAACCGGGCTCTGATACCAAACTGTAACATCCCCAAACCCGGCCCATTCACTACGACCGAATCTGGTTATGTTAGTGAAAATATTTTTCTTTACTTAGGATTTAAAACATGAAAATTTTGTATTTTCCTTTGAAACCAAGTTCTTTTGGAACATAACCAAACTAAGTCAACTTTAGTGATTACATAAAGCCCATTTGGAAATCAAGTTGCTGGTACAAATTTGTCTTCACTAATTTAATATAATCCAACCATAATTCAAAATAATAATAAAATAGTTCCCAGAAATAAATAAAAGTCAAAAGGGCCTTATTACATCAATATTTAAAAGATCAAATACTTAATAAAAATAACTTAAAATATTTAAATTCCTCTTCTCGCATGGGCCACCACGTGTCCTCTCCGACCCAGATCGATCTCACGCATCACCTGAAATGGTTAATGAAAAGAGTGAGTCCACTGACTCAGTGCATAATCATAACACGTATTTCCCACACGTATGGGCTTGGTCCATAACCATACTTTTCTTATAGCAAGTCATGCAAATATGCATCTCAATTTCAACCCACAAACCAACCAGACGCCAACCTTAGCGGACTCCCGCGCCAAGGCCGTGGATAACCCACCACTGATCACTTCGTGATCCATAATCTTACCTTGGCTACTCGCTGCACAAGGCCGTGGCTAAGCCACCGATCAACCAAAATGATCTCAACATCAATATCTGTCTACGGTGATGCACATAGCAATCAACCGCCGAGATGGGCACCTAGCCAACATCTCCCTTGAGGTAGCACAAAGCTAACCATCAAGCGCTAATGTAGCCGGAGCTATCATTAGACCACGTACACCTTGTGTACACTTCCTCCTTCTTCGAATCAAGCCCCACCTCATGCAAATATGTAGATGCTACATGTTAAATCATCATATCACATAAGTATATAAATATATATACATACATAAATACATCACAAATAATCTTACCATCACAAGTTCTCATCACTTAAGCCATTATACATAGTTTTAAACGTTAGCAACCAAACCGAGAAATTGTGCGATGATTACGCACCTTGATAGCTACAATCGATCAAATCCTAACTGCTTTATGCCTCTGCAAATGCTGCCTATACGAATCCCAAAAAGGTCTCCTGCGCTAGGCTCTCCTCCCCTACATTCGGCCTTAGCATCAAAACCTTAGTTTAAAACGAATACTAAATACATAGCTTATTAAAACAAAGCCTTACCAAAATCGATTGCTAACAAGAGAAAGCTTGGTAGCTACTACCAATCCCAAAGTACCCTTTTAACAACGATTACTATAGAACCCAAGAGGTCTATGCTACATCTAACATTCTACCAAAAGCACTACCAAACCGAGGGAAGGAAAATTCGGTACCAAGGTGGTGTGGATTCTGGCTAACAAGAAAATCAAGGAGAGAAAATAGCAATTTCGGCCAAAGAGGTTTGAAAAGAGGAAAGAAGAAGTGGGGGTGTACTTTGGTTTAATAAAATGAAGGAAAAGGGAGGGATGAAAGATGAGTGATTCGGCTACTAAAGTGTTTGAGAGCAAACTACTAGCAATTTTGGCAAAGAGATCAAACGATGGAAAAAAAAGAACAAAAAGGTGAGCCCTTCCCCTATTTATAGCACAAAATTCGGCTCACACCTACTCACATGCAACAAACCGAAAATGCCCCCCCAAGCTCCCCAAATTCGGCTACCACCTTCCTGGCCATATAATTCAAATTGATTTGAATTAATCAAATCACTTAACTCACTCCCAACCACCCATTTGAAATCAATTCAAATTAAAAACAATATAAAACCCACCTTTATCCTACCTCCCTTCAAATTAAAAAAATAAAAACAAACCAATATCAAATCATTATCCCACCGAATTCAACAGAAAAATAAAATACAAAACTCATCCTTATCTTCTAATTTTAAACTCCATGTGCCGTCCACTAGCAAAAAGCCAAAGAAAATAAAAAACCAAATGCAGCCCCCCAAGGTTCGAACACAGGACCTTGCTGCTGCACGCCTTACCCCCAACGCCCAGGCCACTCGGCCACCTTGATTTTTATGACAAAAACCCCCATCATTTAATCTTAACCCTTTCTAGCCCAGCCCCATAACCGCATAAAATAAAATCACGCCTAAAATGTCTGCTCCTCCAGCCGAACTGTCGCTCCGCTCCTCCAACTCCTATGTGCCGCACGAGAACCACCTGGACAAGCTGCTTCTTGCGTCAAAACACGCCCCCACTCCCTTTTAAGGCTTCCATCCCTGTAGCACTATAAACCAAAAATTAAAACCCAACTGCTGCCTCCTTGGATCGAACCTAAGACCCTCAAAGGCGCTACCTCCAGCTTCCCAAAGTCGCGTCTGACCACTTTGCCAAAGCCTTACTTGTGTCATAAATTACCAAAATAATTCTTAAGGCCTCCCTTGGCCCGATTCCCTTTCCACACCAAAAATCTAAAAATTTTCCAAGATTTTCCCGGTTACCCCGAGCGTTCTTAAAACCTCAAAACACCTCCAAGCACACCCAAGAACCTTCCAAACACCCACATCATACTCAAACTGCATAGCCCCCTAAACCAAGGTGTTACAGTATTAATTCGAATGCCTTTTTTTAGGAGTAGTACAAGAGGCAATGGGCGACCCTCTAGCGACTTAGAATTTGCGTAGTAGTTGTTCGTTCATCGGTAAGTGTGTGGATGTGTTATGAAGGGTAGTTTTAGTTTGATTAGGGTCGACTATTAGTTACAATTTCACAAATCATTATTCAAATTGGTTCCGTTAATTGTCAATTTAGGTTCTGGGATTACTCGTGTGTGGTTTGACATCAAAATCATCCAGGTGTGTATCGAAAACACGAAAAAAATAGTAACCAACAAAAGCAGAAAAAGTTTGTTGTCGACGCCACATGGTTGTGTACCAGGCTGTGTGGCACACACAATCTGGACTATTTTGGTTCGTGTGGACCACACGGGCGTGCGGGCCACACGGGCATGTGTGAGGCCGTGTGCCAGGCTATGTGAGCCCAAAATTTTGAAATTTTTCCTAAGGCTGTACACGAAGTCCCGATCAACCGTGGGCCTTCCGTAGGGTCAGTATGTGAGTAAATGTACTGTAAAACATGAAATCTGGACATCTGTTAGTATAGTTTCTACTATTTGTAAGAGTAGTTAAGATACCAAATGATAAATAAACCCAAAAATTTATGTTAAGTATATGATTTGCATATGATATGTTGTGCATGTAAACTACAACATGTATGATTTTTGCATTAAATATGTCTAATATCTGCTAAATTTTGTATCTGCATCTGGGTTGGGTTGTAAATAACATGTGGAGGAAGTGTTTCTGTAAAAAGGTGGTAAATCGCCTATTAATCCGGTAGCTCAGCTGCAACTATTTTGTAAAGTGTCCTATTGACACTGAGTGGTGTGTAGGGATGGATGGGTGTTTTACCCATATGGTGTGTTGGAATGGTCGAAGATGGTGTGTAACGGTTGGGGGTAGGATCATATGTTGTATCTGTTCTGCTTTGTTATAAATCTATTTCTGATAAATCTGTTTGTTATGCATTAACTGTTTAAGTAATTCATTATACACTGTGTTCGAAAACTCATTTTCTATCTGATTGATTTTCTCAGGTAATTCTCAAACTTACGCGGGTCGGTGCGACGGGAGCTCGGATATAAAATCAACCCATTTAATTAGTTTATTTTCATTATTATCCTATTTTGGACTTTTGGGACTGTTGGGACTGTTTGGGTTTTTGAACTTATTTCTGGTTTACGCGTGACGGTTGATTAAACACATTTTCAAAAAAAAAAAAGGGTTTTCCCGTAAATCAATCAATCTTGAAACAACAAACCGGGTTTTCTAAAAGAATGACAACCTAAATGGTTCTGTTGCAAACTAATTTGTAGTAAGCATAATTGTACATGGTTCCAACTAAATAACTAATTAAAAATGGTTTCTATTAAATTGAAGTTTTGAAGTAACAAAAATTGCTTTGTTTTTCAAAGTTTCCGAAAAGCTAAATTTTCAACCATTTTACACAGTCACTTCAGATTTGGCCCTAATGTCTAGGCCCGGTTTAGGGTGTTACACGTTATGCGTTTAAATTTTTTAATCGATATGATATTTCTTTATCTATATTAATATATATTTAATGATTGAAAGTGTTTTGCATAAAACAAAAAGTTAGAAAATTTTAATTTATACCTAATTTGATATCTATGATCTATATGAATGGAGTATAAAATATGACAGTTGCATTACTAAAATATTAATCGTAAAAAAAGTAACGGAAGAATGTAAAACTACTTAAGTTTTACACTAATATAAACCGATCCCTTCCTTTATCTTTTACTTTAAATATATATGCATATATAAATTTATTTAATATATAATATTAAATAAATTTAATTAATATATACATTTATCAAGTACGTATAGGATCTTTATGTAATTGATTAATATTTTTTATTTAAAATTTATTTGATCTCTAAATATATTTATATGGATATGTTAAATATTTTAAAGGATAACAATTAGTAAGAATTGATATATTAAAATTGATCAATACTGATATGTACAAGTATTAATAGAACAATAATATCTCTACTGATACGATGTTCACTATATTAATTTTAAATGCTTTTCGTAATCTCATGTTACTTTTGTAATTAAATTAATTTGAATAAAAAAATTAAAACGAGAAAAGAAAAACTTTTGTGATTTAACTTTGGAATAAAAAGAGATCATGATTCTCATATTTCAGAATTTTTATAATTTTAAATGTAATGTTTTTTAAACATTTCAGCCTCTTGTTTCGAAATAATGATGAATAGAAATTCGTGTTATTGTACTATTGTTTTAAAAGTATTTAAGAGTTAGATTTAAAATTTATTCTAGTTTACAATTTTTTTATTCAGTTTTAACTTTTAACTTTAAAATAATTATAGTTTATTCATGGGTTTTCAATTCATATTTAACTCTCGTATAAGTCCTATTGTCGGTGAGCTCTGTGTGATATTATTCTAGTTTTTTTTTTTTTAATTATTTGGATGTGTTTTTATTTCTGTTTATATTTGTAGTTTTAAAAAATTGTATAGTTTAACTAGTTTTTTACAAATTGGAGAATTTTTTTTTGGTATGATTAAAGTGTTATTCATGATAATATTATGGTCAATGAAAATTAATTTTTTGAGGATTCGTGATTATCTCTTCCATCAATATTATTTTTAAGCTTTTCTCTCTAAACTGATTAGTTTGATACATTCAATATTAAGTTCTTGTTTAAAAGTCATTTTTTAATTCACAAAGAAATACATTTAGAAGTCATTTTTTTTTATCAATTTAGTCATTAATTAGTATATTTAAAGTTAAATGTAATGGTAAGACACATTGTAATGTCAAGTAACATTATTGAGAAGAGCAATCATGAACTCCGAACATAAAAGATATTTTAATTTGAAAAATAAAATTTAAATGTTTAAAAACGAGACTTTTAAATGTATTAATCATCAGTTTAGTGGCTCCAACTTATAGGTATGATATCTTCAATTTCCTCTTAATCCTAGGCATTAGGAGTTCATTACTCTTGTAGAATTGTTTTAATAATAAAGAATTAGAGCTGGCAAACAGGTAGGTTCTAGTCGAGTTTACTTTAGACTAGGATTAGTTTGGGCTCGGGCTTTTTCGAGCTTGAATTTTTTTGGGTTTGTATCTATTACGGTTTGGATTTTTTCAAGTTTTTGGACCCTTTCGGACTCAGATTTTTTCAGATTTGGGCTCGGATCGAGCTGGACGAGCTCTATAAAAGCATTTTAATTTTGAATTCTATAAGTTATAACTATTTTAATTTTGAATGTAATAATTCATTTTACTTTTATACAATGACAACGCAATTCAAATTTTCCTTATAAAAGCATAAATTATATATATTTAATAAAGTTATTTTATATAAAATAATTAAAGTGCTTATTATAGGTAAAATTTATTATTTATGATATTATATGAATTGACAAAATATCTTTTATTGTTCATTATTATATTATATTGACAATTGAATAATTTTTTATCTTTCTTATTAAATTTATAAACCTAATATTCATATTCTAAAATATTTAATCCAAAACTCAAATATATTGTAATGACTCGGTTTCCAGTGGTATAAAAAAATGCGGTTTCAGGACCCCGTTTTCGCAAATTGAGTCCATAAAATATTAAATAGGGATATTTATAGAGTTAATATTTAGATGAATTGTAATTTGGATAGTTAATTTAGCCAAAAATTGTGTTTAATTGATGCCCAAGTACTAAATTTAGCCATAATCTAAGTATACAAATGAGAATTTGTGGATGGAGAGATAAATTTCATCTTCTCCAATTGGCTATTAGAAAAGAAGAAGAAACTTGAAGCCATTTTAGGTTTTTTTTTTTTTAAAAGCTTTTGGTCCTTAATTCAAGTAAGCTGTAGCCATTTTATTTTTACAGATGTTTTATATTAGAAGTTTGTCAATTTGATCAATTGGTGAAGTTTTGATAAGATGCCATTGTTGAGAATTGAATGATTTAGGTGTTAAGTTGATAGAAATTAAGCTTAATTTATGAAAAGGACTTAATTGTAAAGTCTAATTGTTTGTTTCGTACATTAGGGACCAAATTGAATAAAGTGTAAAATTGATATGAAATTTTGGTAGGAATAAAAAATAGAAGGCCCCTAATGAATATATGTGAAATCAAATTTTAATCTGAAGGTTTAGATCGAAAGTTATGCTTGTATTGGTTTTAGGGACTAAATTGAATAAACTGCAAAATATGTGTGACTTTGTAATTGAATGTGATTTGATATGGAATTTGTTATTGTTTATTATTGGATTATTAGTAGCTAAAGACGATGCATGGCCGTCGAGAGGGAAAGGAAAGACTTGGGCTGACAACGTGTAACTGAGTATTCAATTTGTATTTCTATGATTCGAATCACTTTAATTGTTGCATATTTATACTGTTTTGCATTATATAATGTTGAGGTGAGTTATCAATGGTTATTTTAATTGAATTGTTATGATTAAGATTGGTTATAATAGATGACTAAATTGAACAGAATAGAAGATAGTGTAAGTTGATGAAAATATGAAATTTGCTTTGAATTGGGTTGAAACATGTTATGTTATGTAATGAAACAATGAAGTGAAAATGATGAAATGTAAATTGAGCTATATGATGAATTTGATATTTGATTACATTTATTATCTGTTCGAGCAAAGTCGGATATAGTAGGCATGACATAGGATAGATTGAGTACGAGTTACTTCGGCTATATGTCAATGAACGTTATGCACATTTTCCTTTGAATGTTGTGATGATTGTAGTGTACAACTTTTATTCCAGTTATACCGATGAGCACTGGGTACAATCTGTAACAGCCCTGTAACACCTCGATTTTTGGGGTTAGAAGTTTGAGATTCTAAGTTAGGGTCAGTGAGTAGGTCATGCATTTGAGTTAGTGTCCGCGCTTTAGTGTCAGAATGGGCTCGCTGGCCTAGTGGTTGGTTAAGTGTTAGTACCTTTGGGTTTTGGGTTCGATTTCTCGTGTGTGCGTTTTGGTGAGGTATTTTTATTTTGTGACTATTAGATTTGTTTAAAAAAATAAATAATTATTTATTTTTCTTAATGTTTATAGTATTTTATTTTTTATTTTTATTTTTTTCTTTTATTTTTGGCTTTTCTTGCATCTTTTGAAAAGAAAAAGAAGAGAACAGTTTTGTTTTTGGTTTCAAAAAGCGTTGGGTTCATATCAAGGTTGTCAATGTGTGTCGATTGGTTTCTAAGCGTCTTGATTGCGAATCAAGTGTGGGATTCGAAACTTGTTGTTTTCTTTTATGATTTTTTTAATTCAATTCAGTGTAATGATACGAGTTTGTTATGAAAACTTGTTGGTTTCTTTGGGTGTGTTATGTTAATTGTACATTTGAGGTTTGTGTTGTTTGCAATTATCTGAAAGTGGGTGGGTTATGGATAGGATCTGGAATACTTTGATTAGGGGTCATTTTAGTGATCAGAAAACGAGACTTCCAGTCAATTTCGGTGTGGTTTCGTGACCAAACTGGTGGCCACACGGACGTGTGCCCCCACACGAGCGGTTCACACGACTGTGTGCAATTGGGATTTAGGGTTTCTGGGCTAATTTGGGTGCCACACGGCTGTGCGGCTAATTTGGGGAAATTAGTCGATTTTCACTCGGCCGTGTCCCCTGGGCTTACGGGCGTGTGTGTTTTGGAATTAGGGTTTTAGTGATTTGGTACCACACGCTCTGGCCATATAGCCGTGTGGCTAATTTGGAGATTTAGAGATCTCATACGGGCGTGTGTTTTGGACACACGACCATGCCTGGTGGGCATACGAGCGTGTGAGACCCTTATACGGCTGCCATGTATTCTATTTTAGCACAAATGGATAGAGAGTTACACGGCCATGTCCCTGGCTCACATGGGCGTGTGCCTCAACCACACAGCCATGTGCCTCCTTCCATACAGGCGTGTTGATCCCCCACACGGACTAGGCTTTTCCATGCGACCGTGTGGCCTTAAGCCACCAAATTTAGTTCTGTGTATGTTTTTTATCTAAAAATGTGTCTGTGTGTTTCGACCCTTGACTAGGCTTTAGTGAGGGTAGTTAAGACTCTGATTTGGGCTTCGGCTTATTTGTTATTTGTGACTATTGTGTGATATATCTAATTCTGGACTCGGTTAGCTAGATGTGTGTATACATGTTTCTGTCTGACTGCCTGTTGATGTGTTCATTGTTTTTGTGAGATTGTAAGCATACAGACACTTGCATAAAGTAATTTTTGGGTTAGTTGTGAAGAGAAGGAAGACTAATTTTGATATGATCTGGCAGTTTAACTGCAACATGTTTGTACAGTGGTTTACCAAAATGCATTGTATTGCATATACGCTAGCCATGCTCTAAGTGGCTTAGTCCACATACATGGTGTGTAGGGTTGGATAGGCCTTTCGAGGTCTTATGTGGTGTGTTTTGTTGGATGAGCTTAAACAACTCTTTTGGGGTGTGATTGGGGATTGAAGAGGTGTTTTGGCTAGATGGGTGGGTTTTAATACTTGACTGTATTCATACATATCTGGATGTGAGTTCCTTGTCTGTAATATGTTTGTTCGTTATAACAATTATAACTGATCTTGCGTGCATTAAGGTGTTAGCATCGTGACATTTCATATTGCGATGATGAGTGTTTTTGTATCGACCCGTTGACAGGTTTATCTGATGGGTATTCTGTGTGTGATTTGGTGTACTTTAATTGTTACGTATTTCTGGAATGTTGGTTTCAAGTTTGCTTTCTGTTTCTGCGTATCTTTGTAAGTACTTTCCATCATCGAACTACTGTTTGGTTTTGATCTGTATTTCTGTTGATAGATACGTTTTGAACTCACACTGAGCTCATGTAGCACACCTCCTTAGTGTTCCCCCTTGCAGGTACATTTTCGAATTCTGATGCTGGACTCGGTATGCGGAGGTCTCGGATAGTTACAGTTAAAAATAGCTTTAATAATATATTTTAATAATTTCTGAGTTTATAATTAAGACCTTGAATTGTAAGTACTGTTTTGAAAACTGTGGTATGAAATTTGTGTTTTACACACGTAAGTGTCATTGGGACTGTATTTTCTTTTGAAATATTATGATTTTATAACTGAGAATTTTACATAACTTAAATATTGTATTGTTTTTCGGTTTGTTAAACTAAAATTTTTCTACAACCACTTCGAAGATCAATGTGACCTCCGAAATTCGACCAAAACTTCTGGGTCAGTTTTGGGGCGTTACAAGCCCGCCTAGCGAAGTCCTAGTATCCAGTTGTTGTTATTGAAATTTGGTATTTAGAGTAAATTCTGAACGGGTAAGACATTAGTTTTGACTAAGCATAAGATTATGTGAATGGGCCAACTGACGAATTTTGTGTTTGGCGAGCTCGGTAGTTTGGCGGACTCTCTTGTGGAGTATATGCGACCCCAGTTGTTTAGGTGTTTAAGTTAAGTTCTTAATTGATAGAATTATTTATTATTTCTTTAGGACGATTTAGTTATTCAAATAAGAACTAGTTAGAATGAAACTATGTTACTGTAGTTGATAAGACTAAAATTATGGAGAAAGTACTTAGTCATGGTTATCGAGGGAGGGTTAGTGGGATAATTTGACTTTTCCACTAAACCTTGCTTCTGTGTTTAGTTGTATCAAGTTAGTAGTGACTTTTTGGACAAGTTTTACGTCTTCTTTGCATCCATTTTCCTTCCAGATTTTTCTCCGCTCTCACTCTATCTAAAACTTAAGACTAGAAACATGCTTGAAGTTGGGTTTGTTGTACCCAACCGACTCCTTCGTTGTTTTAGCACCTGTTAAATATAGATGAACCTTAGGTTATTTTCATGGTCATTTAGGTGATCTTAGTGTTGCATGCTTTAGTGTCAGATTTGTATGTAAGGAAGAAAACTTCCTGATTCTAGGTTTTATGATAATGCTTTTTGCAAGCATGTTTAGTTTCTAGTATAGTGATTTGATAAGTTTAACTATCTATATTATAGCTGAAAACACTCTTGAAGGTTCTCGTGATAAGGGTAAAGGTCGTTGTTTAGACTTGCTGCACTTTCTAGTGAGTTCCTTCTTACTTCCATGTGTGTTCTGACTTTGTTTATACTTTGTTTAAGGTAAGTATTCATACTTTGTAAGGATGATATATTTGTACATGAAAGGTGAATGTTCGAAGTCGTTAGTCTGGTTTTGGTTTGTCTGTGTTAAGGTGTAAGAATTATTCTTCATGTTGAAACCACTACCTTTTGCTCTGGAAAAAACGATATGAACTGAATCATGGAAACGATGATTAAGGAAAATGTATTTATGGTGTTGCCTTCAATGGAATGTACATTGAAATGGAAGATCGCGATACATGAAAATGGTTGTGTAGCCTTTAGTAGGGCAATTATATGTTGCAAACCGGATTGGCAAATCACAACAAAGGAAATGAATGATATGGCTCTAACTAAAGGATCTGAATATGTGGTTAACCTGAAAAAAGTTTGTCTGAATAGTGTTATAGGCGTACTATATACGCCAAAGGAAAGGTAATAGGCATATAGACTGTCTGTGTACGGTATTCACCATCTGAAGTATTGTGTGATTGTTTGACTCTTTGGAATGATCTGCTTGGGTGTACTAGTAAATATTTGATATGTTTTTTGTTGGAACTCACTAAGTTCTTTGAACTTACTTAGTTACCTCTTCTTCTCAGGCTTGTTGTCAAAGTAAAATAAGTTCTGTTGGCCTAAGCCAGAGGACAATTGCTGTTGTGAGATTTTTAATGTTTTGTATTATGCATAACATGGAGGTGATGTCAAGATGTTTAATTTTGAAGAATGAATCTTGTATTTGAACTTATGTTCATGGAAGTATGGTTTTAGTGAAATTACTGTGAAGTATTTATGTTTCCTTTTTGAAATGTAGTATTTTATGTAGTTTTGTACGACAGTTGGTTTATATTTCATAACAACTTATACTATAGTTTAATTAGTTTGCACCAGAAATAACTTTAGAGATAGTGGTTTTAAAGTAGTGACACGACATTCTTGAATCCTTCTTAAGGATCGAGTTTGGAGTGTTATACAATCTATTTACTTTGGAAATTCTGATGAGGCACTGGGTCCCAAAACTTAACCATTTGAAAACTGCATGTCACGTCACAACGTCGATCAGTGGTCATCATGGCAAGACCACGTTGCCATGCCATGCCACGATGCGACACTGAGTTTTAAATGTTGTGACGAGACCCACTCAGTATGTTGCATCACGACGAGGAATCTCTTGACGTCGCAATGTCAAATCGATGTTTTGTATTCTTTACAATTTGGTTCTAATTTGACCTTGGGTTAGTTTTAGAGCTTTCTTAAGCTCGTATAAGACCTGAAAACGATTGTATATTGTATTGTATGCATGATTGGGTTGAAGTTGATCTTTTAATAGTATAAATTGAATGTAAATGATCATAGTTGCTCCGGCAACAAACGTGACACATTGTAACTTAGATCTGACGACCGGGTCGAGTATCGGGGTGCTACATATATTATACTAAGCCCTAACCCAAATAATATACTCATCATTACCCAAACTCAAAATAAACTAATTATATCTCAAATCTCAAGTCCAAAATAAAAATAAATTAAACCCAATACCAAATACAATTTGTAAAAGTTAAAGCCCAATTCAAAATTTAATTTAATAAAAAAATATCTTATTAAGATATTAAATTTTAATAATTTTTTATGTATTGTTAGTTATAATTATAAACATGAATTTTAATGTACTAAATTACACATAACCATTGATGCTATATCTTTTATTATAATCTATAACATAATAATAGTTAATATATTAATACTTATAAAATATATTATTCTATTATATAATACTATATCAGATACTATAATATTAGAGTAATAAATAATATATTAATTTTTTATCATAAATTATTGTTTATTATATTGGTTGAAATATACTTTAAATCATTATACTTTTCCTTAGAGGTGTAAATGAGCAGAACATTCGATGAACTGTTCGTATAACGTTTGTTTATATTAGTTTATTAAGCTAAATAAACGAGTATAAACAAAATTTTTATGTTCATTTAATAAACAAACGAATACGAACAAAAGTGTGTTCAATTTGTTTATGTTCACGAATAAACTCATTTAAAAATTCGTTTATTGGCTCGTTTATAAAAAATAATAAAATAATATCTCCTCAATTTTTATATGGTTGGCCCATTTTCATCCTTCAAGTTCAAAATAATAGGAGCCTAAATAGTAAAATCTAAAAAATAAAAAATAAAAAAACAAACGAAAGTTCCATTTCACTTTCTCTCTCTCTCTCTCACTGTTTTGGTGTCTTCAAATTGTCTTTGGTTTTAGGGTTCTCTATCCTTAAAAACGTTCTCATTTCACCCTTTTAGTCGTGGAATCCGTTTTGAAGTGCTTTCAGTTCTCTTCATCTTCCTCAAAGTGTTGTTTTTCTTCCTTTTAATTCAAGTTTTGGGGTTGGATTTGATAAATTGCAACAGTATGCTGGAGCTTTTAAAGTTTTTGTGTTTGTTTTTAATTTTGTATGTGTTTTTCTTTCTTCTTTTTGGTGTTGGGATTTGATTGAAAGCTAATAGTGTTTTTATTCTTGTATGCTTGTCGGATAAGTGATTATATTTTATTTTTTGTTAAGCTGGGAATGGAACAAAGCTTAGTTGCACTTGGATTTAGCTTCACTTATTTTTTTGGAAAAATATTCTGGAAGAAAAAAAAAACTAATGTAAGAGGGAGAGAATTTATTTATAATGGGTTAGAATTGGGAATCAAATAGACAATGCATCCCATTAAGTTCACATCTTGTGATTACTGAAAGATATAGTGTGTGTTATGTTGTAATCACAAGTTTAAGTTTGCTTACCAGAACATTTTGCCATTATAAAGCAACTCCTGGAAATTGCAGTAGACGTTGTTTGGTTGGTTCAAATCCATGGAAACTTGTGTGGTAAAATATTTTCCAAAGAAGCTGCTTTTAAAATATAAAGTTGCTCTTGATCACCATCTTTTATGTTCCCTATATGCAAGTTTTTTTGTTTGCCTACTCCAAGCATGATGGGAATGAAATGCAATTGTACTAATTGTTTTTCATGTTTTGAGTGAACTTAATTAGTTATAGTTTTCCTCTTTTATCGCAAATGTAATCACTACAACTTCTTTCTATGACTTGTGTTCCTTTAGCTGTACCTCGCATCTTTCCTTCTGCTGTCTATGTGTTTCCTCTGTTCTTTTATAACTGTTGTCTTTTACTTTTGTTGGAAATCGTATGTTCTGTAAATTAGAGCAAGGACAGAATGATTTTGACTGCAACAAGTGAAGCCATCTCCTTCAGTTAGTTTTAACTACTAAATTTTGGGAGAAAAAAACTAATGTAATAGAAAATGAAAAATAGAGTTAACATTTGTGCTTGACTTTTAGTCTAAATCGCTTTTTGTTAACCATTTATTGTTAGTTTAAATATAGCATGTGGTCCCGTAACTAGTCATGATACATTAAAACTATGAAAACGGCAGTAGTCTTAATTATTCTAGCTAATTTGGCTTCCTTCACTGTGAAAACGGAAGTGGTTATTTCCGGCAACCTTGACTCTTGTTTGTTACTGATACATTCTTGTCGCCTGTTGCTATTTTGACCGGTGTCTTAGGCCTACTCCCTTGACTCTTGATTGGTCAGATGGGATCTTTTTGTTCATCTCTTGATTATTGTAACACCTCTAACCCGTTCTTGTTGCCGAAATAGGGTTACAGAGTATTACCGAACAATCAAAAACATTTAAACCTTATATTACTCAATAATTTAATGATATGATAAACCATTCATACACATGCATATTGTCCCTAAATCGAGCCCTTGAGGCCTTAAAAATATTGTAACATCCAAACCCGGCCCACAAGCCTTGACCGGATCTGGTATGTCACGTAGTAAAAACATTTTTGAAAGATTCAGGTTAACAGTGGAAATCTAAAAATATTGTTGAATTTGTAAAGCGATGTTTGCTAAAACTAAGATAGGTTGGTTTGATAAACATGATTGAGTTGAAAACTTTTTCTTTTCCTTTGAAACCATTTGATCATTTAGATTTTTAGAAGTATCGGGGTTATTGATAGCTTGGTAAAATTTTGCTACCCGATGGTAACATCTTTGAAAACGCGTACGAGTATAAATTTTGAAAACGTTGCTTTTACCGATTCGCTTAACAGTTCATAAGTTCGTTAGAAATAAGGTAAAAACTACTACTTAATCATACGAGTAATAATAGAAATAATAAGCGGCCATATTACAACCCAATCGAATTTAGCAAATAGTAAAGCTTAATGGTACGAAATAAAAACTTCAAACCGAGAAACAAGCATGGCCACCTCGAGTCCTCTCCGGCTCCGTCTCCGCGATCTACTCACCTGAAAAGATAGGGAAGGGGGGTGAGTCACCAAGACTCAGTACGTAATTAATACACATGTCCCCACATACGGGCTTAGCCCATATCCACAGAACAAACATATACATAAGTATGCAATTATGAAGCCCAACCTAGCCATCCATACTCCTTTTTCTACCCGTGTGGTACCAAACCACCTGGTGGTGCCAAACCCACGGTGACTTAAAGTCACGATATCCGTCAATACGTGTGGTGCCAAACCACTGGTGGTGCCAAACCACTGGTGACCCGAAGTCACAATCAAATGATGGGGCCAACCCATCGTGTGATACCAAATCACTGGCGTCAATCCCATATCTCATAGTGGGGCCAACCCACGGTGGTACTAAGCCACAGGGACGAGACGCTATGAGGTGCCAAACCTCTGGAGGTACCAAACCTCTGGTGACCGTAGTCACAATGTGTTACAAAACACGGTGTCCGCGACACGAATATCACTGCGCCTCTACTCATTTATCCCACATTATCATGCTCACATGTCAAGTATCATGATCCCAGTATATCATGTATTTGTATATGGCATAACATTTAATGACATATGATGGCATACACAACATATATCATAGATCGAGTATTAGGGGACTTACCCGAAAACCAAGCTTATGCCCACAAGGCAAAGATACTACATGATAGGTGATAAAATATTATAATAACAATTTATACTAATAAAGTGTGTAAGAGCTTACACACCTGATCGAACGATCACCCACCTTGGGTATCCAACATCTTAGCCCTTATTTCGGCTAACATGCACAACATGTATATTTACAATAACATACATAAACCAGCAAGAGAACAGTGCGATAACTACGCACCTGATCACGAACAACGATATGCCCTCAATCCCGATGCTATCTTTAAGCGATACTACGGCTACTTGCACTGCGTTGTTGTTCGGATATCGCCCACACCCCGGTGGCCAATCTCACGCAATGAGACACTCTCCTTTTAAACTTGGGGATAGGGGCTACCCTTTGAACTCCTTGAGTGGCATTTGCCTCCATCAACACGAAGTAAACTTGAATCACGGTTGCTCCACAACTTTGTCGAAATCCTTGCTTGTTAACTAAATCCAGGAACCACCTCTTGAATATGGGTTGTCGAAATCACATTAAACAACTTGTTAGAAACGGTTTAACACATAAAACCATAAAATTAGCCCTTGGCCAAAAATTTACTTACCTAACTTATTTCGATCCCGAACTTGCTTTTATACTTTGATCAACTAGCCCCTTGAGCACTTCGATTCTCGAAGGATTCCTTTGTGCTCCTCAACGCTAGCTTGTTTATTTCTAACATAAAACACCATTTATTCTAGTCGATTTGCTCCTGAAGTTATCAAAATCCTACTAAAAATATTGTTAGAATCGGCTAACATCCACCTCTAAGAGCAATGGCCCTTGGCCGAATATTGCACTTACCATTTCTTGAATAGAAGACTCCTTTTTAAGGCCCTAACACTTGCCACACAAAAAGAGCACTTTACCATGGCCTTGTACACTTTCGGCCACCCCTTTAAATCAAGGTCGATCATTCGTTTAACATCAGAACTCAAAACATAGTCTTAAGGCCGAAAATCACATTTCTTCACCTTAATCTCTGTCAAACTGGAAGGACTCCTTTAATGCTCCCACGTTCGAAGAGATCATAAACACATAGTTGATAGTACCTTTTATCAAGATTCAGCTAAGGTGTATCGGCAATGTACTAATGGAGAGGAAAAAGAGTGATAATGAGCTTATGTTTCAAATGATAACGAAACATGCGGCTACTCAATCATTGAAAAAAAAACAATAATTGCTAGCCGAAATACCCTCTAATTTCTTCAAGACCGAAGCCCAACTTGCTCTTTCTCTCCTCACTCTCTGGTCAAGAAAAAAAAAGAAACAAAGACATAGCAATGGCCACTTCCCTTGCTACTTGAAAAACCGGCCATGCAAGACCCTAAAGCAAGCTTCAACGGCTATGCACAAGAATGGAGGAAAGGAAAGACCCAAGGAAGCATTCGGCCATTCACAAATGCAAAGAAATTCAAAACAAAAGAGCCAAGAATTTTGGCCAAGTTTTTACCAATCAAGGCCGGCCTCCCCTCTCTCATTTTGCTAAATTTTCTCACATCAAATTTCCCATGTCTAATCCTTTTTCCCATACATCAAAAATTATAAAAAAAAACAATAAAGAAATTGGCCATCCTTTCTCAAACACAAGGCCGGCCTAGGAGTACTCTAAGCATGCTCTCCCTTTTGTAATTTCAACACCATTTTCCATTATTAAAACAAACTAATATAATATAACCATACCTCATCCTTTCCTATTCACCATAAAATAATAACCCAATAAAATAAGAATAATAAAATTCTTTGTTTAATAGCATGCTCAACACCATTTATAATTTAAAAAATCAAACTTAACAAATTCCTATGCATAATAATACTTATAATTTCCCATACCTTCCAAAAGTATAAAAATAAAATAATAATTCATCATAACACAATAAAATAAAAGTTTAAAGCTCATGCTTCCAAAATAATTAAAATAAAAAGGAAGAAGAAACTCTTTTCTTCGATGGCAGATTTGCATGTCATCGCATGCACCACCTCCACGTCGATAACAACAAAAAAATCAAAACCCCATCAGGCTCAGTGGTCTCAACCCGAGACCGGAGAAGGCATATCCACGCCCCGAGCATTTCGACCTCTATGCATTTCATGCAATAATCTCGTTAGATTTTCTTTTAAACCTTAACTTGCCGTTCCCTTCACCTTTAGCGCTAAAAGCAAAAACAGAAGGCTTCGGTGCGAACTCTCGGACTCGAGCGTGAGTCCCTTAGTCGCTACTCTCAAGCCGTGTTCTTAACCACTCTCCAGCGCCTTTTTGTGATTCAAAATCACCCGTTTCCTTTTAAGGCCTCCTTATGCAGCGCCCTTACAAAAATAAAATGCTTTTTTTGCGCCTAAGACTCAACCGGTGACTGTTTTGGTGGTGAACCTTAAGTGGCGCATAGAAGCCACTCGGCCAAGGCATTTTATATGCCTCAATCTTACAAAAGTTTTACTTAAGACCTCCTTTAACCAATTTTCCATTTTTAACCCCCCCTAATTTTCAAAATTTCCAAAATGCTCCCATTTTATCCCCGAGCTTTAATAACCCCTAAAACTCATCAAAACAAACCTTAAGGCCTATCGACTCATGAATTTTTGCTCCAACGCACAGCCCCTAATTTAGGATATTACAAATATCTTAGTTATATTTACAAAATAAGGGTCACATGGTCGTGTGCCTCACATGGCTGAGACACGCCCGTGTCTTAACCTGTGTATTCTTTGAACTAGGGACACACGACCATGTCCTAGTCCGTGTCCTCACCCGCGTAACTCTCTGAGTATGGCTACATGGCCGTGTCACACGCCCGTGTGCTAGGCCGTGAAACTCTCTGAGTTGCTCAGCACGCCTGTGTGTCAGGCCGTGTGTTAGGTTGTGTAACTTACTGACTTACAACCTAAGAAAAACATCTGATGACACACGACCATGTTGCCAAGCCGTGTGCCTCACATGGCTAAGTCACACGCCCGTGTCTCAGGCCGTATGAACCCAAATTTACCTAAAATCAAGTCATTTCAAATCTATTACATGCATAATTATACAACCTATTTAACCACACTTTAAAAGGGACCTAAGCGACATCCAAATACACATCAACATACATTTCAAAATCCTAAATTAACTAACCAATATGCCATTCAAAGGCACCACAATTATAACAACACAACATTTATCAAAACATATGAACATTACCTAATTCCATGCATAAAGACTTCATTCTATTATGTGCCTAAAACACATCATAATTGACCATTTCCAAGACAACATATTGTTTCAAAATGTCATACACAACAATTCATAAAAATGGCCAAAAGGACTTACTTACACAAGCATTTATAAACATCAATATATAACATACTAAAATATCATTTACATATTCATCACCACACCATACAAACCACCCTATACATACTATCTATAATCAAAAGATTTTAATCAACTAATACCCCTAGGTACGTGTCAAAAACACAAAAGAGGACATCATTGAACTTTGAGTATGGAATCTTAAAGGATGGTGAGTCCAAGTCTACTATCCACCTAACCTATAACATAGAAACAATTTACCTTAAGAAGATCTCACTTAATTTAGCATATATATATAAATAAGTAAATATAATTCTTCTTTAGTAATACCTACAACCAACCTTCTTCATTGGTTCATATATCATTGATGTTTAGTCCAATCGATACATGGCAATCGGTGCCTAACGGATAAATCGTGGAAAAGTTTGTGCCCAATGTTAATCGGATAAATCGAAAAATGTGTGCCCAACACTAGTCAGATAAACTGACGGAAGTTGTGCCCAGCGCTAGTTAGATAAACCGACGAATGACTAATGAGCCCAGCTCTAGTTGGTTATACCAATGGTATTTGCGCCCAACGCTAGCCGAATAAACCGACGAATAAATATTTATTTATTTTCACGTTTTACTCATTCCTTAATTAACATCACCATTCAAATATGAACATAAGATTGTATATCAAGTATTTAAATAACATCTAATTATCAAGTAAATGAATGATTAATAAAAAGATTAGGTTCGAGAAAGTTACGCCCAACGCTAGTTGAATAAAATCATATTTCATAGCCCAATATCACATTTTATAACTCAATATCACATTCATTTCAGTTATCTATTAATCATTCATTAATTTATTCCATAATGCCACATTCTATCTATTTATGATTTTATTAATATCTGTTCGATAGAGCTTAACCAAACCCAAATAAAAAACATAGTTAAATAATAATTAACTAATTAAATTAAGTAAATAACGTTCGAGTTACAAGGCTACGAACTTATCTAGCATGTAAACATAAGATTTTATTCAACTCCATACATTAATCAACATTATTCAACTTCAATCTCATCAATTCGGCAATACATCTCTATATATAACATTTCAATACTATCAATTTAAGGCCAATTATTCAATTATTCATTTTATCCACCATTCATTGGATTAAATATACATTTTATCATATCACCAAATAGCTAATAAATGTATACAAGTATCATATATAGTTCATAAGTAAATATTTAAATTCTTCAAGTTAAAGAATTAAGAACTTACTTAGCATTAAAGAAAATATTTATTTACTTCGCATGGATGTTGATAATTTACATGTACTGCGCTATTCAAACAACTTAATTGAGTCATTGAGGTCGCTTGCATAAATGCTATAATTTAATATGTATAAATATAAATTACGAATCACTTCAATAAATGCTAAAATTCTAACATGTTGGGTTGCTTAGACAATATAATCAAGATTTAATAGCACTCATGTAAGTGCTGAAATTTTAACATACAAAGGTTGTTTCGAACAACCATGAATAAGGCACAACTCTAAATTTGTTAAGCTGATATCACATTCCATCAATTCATAATCAATCTTTCGCATTAATCAATTATGGTATATCCCGTGATTGAATTTCATAACATTCAATATAATTCCATAATATTTCATTCAAACAATTTAAATTCTAATCATTTTGATTCATTTCATAATTTAATCATTTGCATAAATATAAATATAATTAAGATATCAAAGTAATAATTCAATATTTAAATTAAATAAATAGAGTTCAAGTTCAAAGACTACGAACTTACCTTGACTGAAACAGTTACTAAAACGGAATCGACAACTAGTCCGAAACTTTAGCTTTTCCTTGATTCATCTCCAATAGTAGCATCTCTTGAACATAAATAATATAATTCCTGTAACATCCCAAAATTGGGCCTAGGAGAATTGAGCCCAATGGGCCTTAGGCGTAGTAGCGTTTAAATTTTCAGAGAATAAGAGATCGGCTTAAATGCAAGTTAGACCTATTGGATAAGTGATTTTGGAAGGTTAGAGGGCTTCTATGAAGACCCGGGATCAAATATTGGCTTTGGGAAAATTTTGGTTTTAGGTGAAAAAAACCCTGGAAGTTGGAAGATAGGCCTTAAGAATAAAATATGGAGAAAAATGACACAAGTGGAGTGTGTGGTGTAGTGGCAAAGTGACGCCACATAAGAGACAAGGGAATGACGCCACAAGGAAGGAAGGAGGTCCAAGGTTCAAGTCTTGGCTTTTGCATTTTGGTTTCTTTTTGCTTGGACCTTAGAATTTGGCCCATAGTTTATATTTAGTTGCGCATGGTTTAAGACACAAGAGGAGCTTGTGGCCAAGTGGTTAGCAGCGTGGATTATGCTACAAGGAGCACAGGTTCGAATCTCATGAGAAGCAAGGGAGGAGTATTTATTTTCATGGATTGACTGGCAAGAGTTTGATTGAATTTAAACTCACTCGACGGAGGATCCCACATCAGAAAGACACAAAGAATGAAGGTGAAGAGCTAGCTATATAAGGAGCATCCTAGGAGGAGAGTAAACACATCTTGGAGGCGTTTGGGCACAAGAGTGGTCGGAGCGCGGATTAGCCCCAGAGTCCTATCGGTGTGTAACTCTCTCTACTCTAGTTGTAGAAGCGGCAAAATGCCGAAATGCCGGTTACATGGCATTAGTAGCCACACGAAAGCGTGCGAAAGCGCATGTGTGGGGCTTCGACGCGATAGTTGAGGCCATCGTAGTATTCTCGTGGGTTGAAATTTGCTTGGGCCTCGATGGGCCGAAGTGGGCCCAATGGGCCCGTGGCCTATATGAGTAAATTGCATGATTGGTTAGTATATATTGAACTAGACTAGGTGGAAGTTATATACGTGGCTAGATTTGTGCTAGGTGGGCCACACGAGCATGTGGGCCGGATGGGGCCGAAATCGGGTTTTAGGCCCAATCGTCCGGTATGACCTGAATGGTAGTATTGAGTCGCTAGTGGCGACATTAGCCTTCGGAAAGGCCATTTCGGTTGTGAATTTACGAAAATACCCTTAGTAGGTAAAATTACGATTATACCCTTCAGAGGTTGATTAGCATGATTATGTTGTTTAGTTTTGGCCGATTGTAGGGAAGGCTTGATCTCGCATATCTCGAGTTGTGGCTAGTGCTCGAAAAGTGTTAAGGAAGGGGATCTAGTGCGTTAGATCTTGATCTCCGGGATTTGATAGTCGTATTAGTAATCAGGTGTGTAAACTAACACACTTCTTACTTTGTATATGTTTGATAAACTGTTTGATTGGTAAAATCGAAATAGTATGGTTGAGTGATATGATACCCTATGGGGTATGTGCACTAATTCTGTAAGTCCGTTTCATTATGAGTATCTG
This sequence comes from Gossypium bickii, assembly GCA_025503065.1. Lineage (NCBI taxonomy): Eukaryota > Viridiplantae > Streptophyta > Magnoliopsida > Malvales > Malvaceae > Gossypium > Gossypium bickii. Next base: position 92,599,899 of record CP106719.1, on the reverse strand, counting down.
TTATTGATACATGATGTCATGATTTATGATGTATGTGCTATGAGATGCAACGTTAAACATGTTTGCATGATTTGAATACTATACATGAGTTGGTATAATGATGGGTGATATGAGAGGAGGGGGCAGTGATATTTTGTGCTGACGAGCACCGTTGTTTTGGTAACACAACTTTGTGACTTTGGGTCACCAGAGGTTTGGCACCTCCGGAGGTTTGGCACCTCGCGTGCCTCGCCCCCGTGGTTTCGCACCACGATGGGTTGGCCCCACAAGGCGGTATTAAGGGATTGACGCCGGTGATTTGGTATCACACGATGGGTTGGCCCCATCACCCGATTATTGTGACTTTGGTCACCGGTGGTTTGGTACCACATTTGTGTCTTTGGGACACCGAGGTTTGGCACCTCATTGCGACTCGTCCCTGTGGTTGGACACCACCGTGGGTTGGCCCCACTTGAGAGATACGGGATTGTCGCTAGTGATTTGGTATCACACGATGGGTTGGCCCCATCATCGGATTTGTGACTTCGGTCACCAGTGATTTGGTATCACAAACGTGTCTTTGGGACACCAAAGTGGTTTGGCACCACATTGACGGATATCGTGTCTTTGGGACACCCGGTGTTTTGGTAACACATTGTGACTATATGTCACCGGTGGTTTGGCACCACCGGTGGTTTGGTACACACGGGGTAGAAAAGGTGTATGGATGGTTAGGATTGGGTGCATATTGATTGGATGCATGATGGTTATGTTTATGTTGCATATGATATTTTGCTAATCCAGGAAAAAGGGTGGCACACCGAGTCTTGGTGACTCACCTTTTCCTTTAACCATTTTCTGTGTATTGCATAAGGTTGGGACAGGGATCGGAGAGGACAAGGTGGCCTATGCCGAAGATGATGATTTAATATTTTATGTTTGGTTTTGATATAAGTACTTTATTTGAATTATTGGGTTGTAATAAAGGCCATTTTATTATTTGGTATTACTTGATTATGGTTTTGTTATTTTAAATTCTTATTAACTCAAAAATGTTTTCACACAACAAAAGAAATTACATGAGTTTTAAGTAAGAGGAATTCGTTTTACTCACATATCTGATATAGTTTTCAAAATTGAATTCTTTCATGCTTTATGCTAAGTTAACGAGGTTTTTCAACCGTCTTTCCGCAATAACATAACCAGATTCGGTCGTAGTGAATGGGCCGGGTTTGGGGATGTTACAATTCCATTTAATTAAACAGTTCAAATAACTTAAAATATCTAATTTAAACCTATAATCCATATTATAGTAAAATTGCAAAATTACTCCCAATGTTTTGCCTTTTATGCAATTTAGTTCCTAAACTTGAAACTTGAAATTTACCATTTTTTTTAATCATCAACCAAGCTAGCCCAATTTCTCTTATTCACATAACAACTCATAATCATCTAAAATTTACATTAAATCCCATGAATTTAATTTTTTTATAATTTAATCCCTAATGCGTAACTTCATGATTTGACTTTACAAAGTAGTCTCATTTAACTCCCAACCTTAAAATCTATCAACACAACAGAAAAAGCTTAAAATTCTCTATAATGGTAACTTCCAAAATGTCAACAATTCTAAAAGTTCCAATTTGAGTAAACTAACTCATGATCTTAAGTTCCAAAAACATAAAATTTATGCAAAAAGATCTAAAATATACTAAACAATTTAAAGCTCCCAAGTGCACTTTAATGACCGAACCTTCTTCTCCAAATTCCTATTCGACTAATGCATGAAGAGAAAAAGAAAGTTTTTGTTTTCTTCTCTTTCTTCCCACTTCCACATATCATATTTTATTTGACTAATTAATTATAATATTTTATAACATTCTTTTGGCCATTTAAGCTACATTACCGTCCACTAAATCAAAATAAGGTCTAATTGCTTCAAAAATTATTTTCTAATTATAATTCCATAGTAATTTATTTTATTATTTTTATTATAACATAATTTGTTAACTTAAGTATAATAATATACTATATCTATATAGTACGTATAATACTAACCATAACTATCCACCAACAAAAACATATATATATATAATGGCTTATTTATTTAATAAGTCCTTTAATCTAGTTTCACCTTGTAATTTGATATTAATTCCTACTTTTATCACTTACTTGATTTAGTCACTGTACTTAAATTAAACACTTAATACTTAAAATTATTTAACTATTATTCAATTCCCTCCTTAGGCAACTCTAAAAATATTTATAAACCTGATTCATTGAAACGGGATCCCGGAAGTACGTTTCCCGACACCCTTAACTTTCAGGTCGTTACAATTACAGTCTGCAACTTTTCTGAAATTTAATATATTAATCCTTGATAAATAATTTATATTAAGAATTTTTTGCATCTCTGGTTAGATTTCATCGTTCAACTTCATCAGTTTGCGGCGTTTTTATTATTATCAAAGATCAAAGAATTTTTTGCATCTCTTGATAGATTTCATTGTTCAAATTCATCAGTCATCACAAATACTTGATCTATATTTCCCAACGGTATGAAAAAGAGTTTTCTTTTCCTTCTTTTTTTTTTGGTTTCATATATTAGCAATATGCATATCCTCCTAAGCTCCACACGGCTTGGCCTGGCCTGGTCTTGCGCACGGCCTGGCCTTCGTCGATGGCCTACCACACGGCCGTGTGGCGTAAATAGAGGGGGTTTTCGGCTTTCGTCGAATCTCATTTTTTAGCGTTTCAGGTACACACCTGGTATTGTTTTCGTCGTAAAAGCACTCCCGAGATCACCAGAACCTAAAATAGACTAATCAAACCCCGAATTAATCTCTTAAAATGATATTAAACCAAACTATCTCGTAAAAGACGACCCTTTAATCCATCAAAGTTCTTACCTTTGAAAGCGTAATAGAAATTTCACACCCTTAAAGCCTCGATTGAAAACCTTCAACCTCTTAATCCACTCCTAAATACCAAACGAAACTCATTAACTAATGATTCTAAAACCCAAACAGAAACGAAACTACCAAACTTACCAGAAACGATAGAATACAGAAATCTAACAGAATGATGGCAAGCAGGAGCAAGGAAAGAAAAGTGGTAGATAGCAGAAAAAAGGGGAATATCGTCAGATTCTTGGGAACAATTCTGGAAGAGAGAGAAAATGCCCTTTTTAAAAAACAACAAAATAATAACAAAAAATAAAAGATGATAACCCCATAATCCCCAAATCCATAATATTTCTCCCACAACTCCACTACATCTCAACCAATCCAAAATTTTGGTTCAACTGAAACTCTCACCATTAACAGAGCAAAAATAATCTCTCACGCTCACGCAAGGATTCGAACACAGGACCTTCAACACACCAACACCCTTACCACTCGAACCAGCAGGCTAATTCTGATATAGTTTTACAATTAATACAATATAAGCCCACTGAGCAAGTAAAAGGCTTAAGTCAGAAAAATTCCAAAATTTTCCAAATACAGGGCTTGAACTTAGGATCTTTCACACACACCCAGAACACTTAACCACTGAAGCAGATATAGATTTATGCCACATTTTCACAAAAGCTAAAATAAGAATTTTGGGGCGTTACAACTTTACCCCCTAAAAGAAATTTCGACCTCGAAATTTACCTGATCATAACAGATTAGGATATTACTGACGCATCAAGTTCTTAGGTTCCCAAGTAGCCTCCTCAGTGTTATGATTCTGCCAAAAAATATTTATTAATGGAATGAACTTCCTTCTCAGAACCTTAACATCTCGATCCAGAATCTAGACCAGTTCCTCTTCAAAGGTCAAGTCTAGCCTAACCTCGATCTCTTCAACCGAGACAACATGGGATGGATCAGAACAGTACCGCCTCAACATCGAGACGTGAAATATATCATGAATACGGTCCAACTCAGGGGGTAACTCCAACTGATAAGCAACTAGTCCACACGCTTCAGAATCTGATACGGCCCAATAAACCTAGGGCTTAGCTTGCCCTTATGACCGAACCTCAGGGCCTTCTTCCACGGCGAGACCGTAAGAAACACAAAATTCTTCATAGAGTACTCAATCTCACGTCTCTTCAGATCGGCATAAGACTTCTGTCTATCAGAAGTCGTTTTCAGACGATCCCGAATCAATCTAACCTTATCATTAGTCTCGGAAACCAATTCAAGACCCAAAACTCGACGTTCGCCCAACTCAGTCCAACACAAAGGAGTACGACATTTACGACCATACAGAACCTTGTAAGGTGCTATTTGAATACTAGCTTGGAAACTGTTATTGTATGCGAACTCAGCTAGGGGTAGATAATCCTCCCAACTACCTCAGAAGTTAATCACGCAACTCCGAATCATATCCTCCAGTATCTGAATCACCCTCTCGGATTGACCATCGGTCTGAGGATGGAACGTAGTATTGAAGTCCAATATTGAACCTAGAGCCTCATGTAATTTCTTTCAGATTCGAGATGTGAAACGAGGATCTCTATCAGAAATAATCGACACTGGAACCCCATGCAGTCTAACTATCTCGGAGATATACAACTTCGCTAACTTCTGCAGAGAATAATCAGTTCGAACCAAAATGAAGTGAGCAGACTTGCTCAATCAATCCACGATGACCCAAACAAAATCCTTCCTAGTGGGTGTCAAGGGAAACCCACTAACAAAATCCATAGTCACTCGTTTCTATTTCCACAAGGGAATCTTGACTGGCTGCAATAAACTCGAAAGCAACTGGTACTCAACCTTAACTTGCTGGCACGTCAGACATCGAGCCACAAAGTCAGTAACCTCAAGCTTCAAACTCGGCCACCAGTATAACTCACGAAGGTCGCGATACATCTTATTACCGCTGAGATGCATAGCATAAGGGCTGTTATGCGCCTCCCTTAGAATCGACTGCCTCAGATCCACATCGTTCGGTACACAAATCTGACCACGGAAACAGAGTACCTTATCATTATTTACTCAAAAATTTAAAGGGCTACTACTCTTAACCTGACGGAACCGTAAACTCAAAGACTCATCCCCCAACTATTTATCTTGAATTTGCTCAATCCAAGTCGGCTTAACTTGCAACTTGGCCAATAGGCTCCCATCATTGAACAGACTAAGGCGAGCAAACATCGCCTTTAAATCAGATATTGCCCTATGACTTGAAGCATCGGCCACCACATTGGCCTTACTAGGATGATACTCTATTGTGCAGTCGTAATCCTTGAGCAGTTCAATCCATCGACGTGGTCTAACGTTCAACTCCTTCTAAGTAAGGAGGTACTTAAGACTCTTGTGATCGATGTAGATGGTACACCTCTCACCATACAGATAATGCCTCTAAATTTTCAGTGCAAAGAACGCAGCAGCCAACTCGAGATCATGCGTCAGATAGTTCCCCTCGTGTGTCTTAAGCTCGGACGCATAAGCCACAACCTTACCATCCTGCATTATAACACATCCCAAATCGACATGTGACGTATCACTGTATACTACAAACTCCTTTCCAGATTCAGGCTGTATCAGAACAGGAGCCTGAGTTAGAATAGACTTGAGCTTCTCAAAGCTCGATTGCTGTGCATCAGTCCAAACAAACGGCACACCTTTACGCAGAAGCTTAGTCAATGGTGCAGCAATCAAAAAGAATCCCTCAACGAAACGCTGATAGTATCTCGCCAGATCCAGAAAGCTACGGATCTCAGATACATTCCTAAACCGACATGCGATATATCACTGTATACCACAAACTCCTTTCTAGATTCAGGCTGTATCAGAATAGAAGCCTGAGTCAGAATAGACTTGAGCTTCTCAAAGCTCGATTGCTGTGCATCAGTCCAGACAAATGACAAGCCTTACGCAGAAGCTTAGTCAACGGTGCAGCAATCAAAGAGAACCCCTCAACGAAACGCCGATAGTATCCTGCCAGACCTAGAAAGCTACGGATCTCAGATACATTCTGAGGCTATTTCCAATCCAGCACAGCCTCAATCTTTCGAGGATCAACACGAATCCCCTCAGTAGAAATCACATGCCCTAGAAAGGTTACATCACGAAGCCAAAACTCACACTTGCTTAGCTTAGCGTAAAGTTGCTTCTCATGCAGAATCTGAAGCACTATTCTTAGATGCTCATCATGCTCATCTTCAGTCTTAGAGTAAACCAGAATGTCGTCGATGAAGACCACGATGAACTAATCCAGATAGGGCTGAAATTCTCAATTCATCAGATCCATAAATACGGTCGATGCATTTGTCAACCTGAAAGGCATACTAGGAACTTGTAATGTCCATAACGAGTCCTACATGCCGTCTTATACACATCCACCTCCTTCACCCTCAACTGATGATACCGTGAATAAAGATCGATCTTAGAGAACACAGAAGCCCTTTGGAACTGATCAAATAAGTCGTCGATCCTCAGAAGTGGATACTTATTATTAATGGTCAGCTTGTTTAACTGTCAATAGTCTATGCATATCCTTATGGTCCCATCCTTCTTCTTAACAAATAGTACTGATGCTCCTCATGGAGACACACTAGGACGGATGAAACCACGATCCAAAGGTTTCTGCAGTTGAGCCTTAAGCTTTGAAAGCTCTTTCGGTGCCATACGATAGGGAGCGATGGACACCGGAGCTGTACCCGAAAGATGCTCAATCTCAAATTTCACTTCCCGATTTGGTGGTAATCCCGGTAACTCTTCAGGAAAGACGTCTGGAAAGTCCCTGACAGTTCTGATATCCTCAATCGATTAGTTCTCAAAAGTAGTAGTACTGACGTAAGTGAAATACGCCTCGCACCCTTTCCGAACCATTTTCTCAGCTACCAATACAGAGATCACATTCGACAGATAATCCCGAAGCTCTCCGATTACAACTACCTCTACATCATCCTTGGTCCTCAGTATGACCCTCTTAGACGCACAGACCAAACTGACTCGATGCTCCACTAGCCAGTCTATAACCAGAATCAGGTCGAACTCCCTAAAAGGAAGCTCCATTAAATTAGCCAGAAATATCACCCCTTGCACCTCTAACGAGACATCCTTATACAGTTTACTAACCTGAACCGACTACACCAACAGACTTATCACAGTAACCTCACTAGAATTACTCTTAATTGATAACCCCATATTTTTAGAAACAGAACAGGCTACATAGGAATGAGTAGATCCTATGTCTATCAAAGCAAAGTAAGGTACATCAAAAATAAGGAACGTACTTATGATGACATCAGAAGCATCTCCGTCCTTCAGCGTCGTGCAACATAAACTAAAGCAGACTGCCTCGCCTCAGTCTGACCAGTACCTCTGCCCGGTGCTCTCTGTCCACGACCCAAACCGTTACCACCCCTAGCCTGTCCAAGACCCCTAGGTGGCTGCTGAACTACCTTATGAGGCTATACAAAACCGAGACTGCGTCGATCGCCCAGTGAGATGGGTCTTTGATACGGTGCTCTAAAGATCCACATATAAGACAGGCCCTAATCCTCCTCCAACACTCGCCAGGATGACGCTTACCAAAATCATCACAATGCTACAACCCAACTGAAGTAGTAGGAGTCTCCACTCTAATTGGCCCCTCAGATCTGAACTTTTTCTTAGGCCTATGCACAGAACTCGAGAGCTCCCAATCCCTCTTATTCTTACCTCTCTCATGGTCTCTATTCTGGCGCTCCGCACGCTTGACATCCTCAGCAATCTTTGTCTTTTCTACCAGAACCGCGAACTCACGCTCTCTGTGTGGAGCTATCAGGACTTTCAGATTATCCCTCAGACTGTCCTCAAACCTAACACATCACTCATACTCCGATGCCACCATACCTCGAGCATTGCGGTTCAGCCTCAGAAATTCGGCCTCATAATCGGCCATAGATTGGTCACCTTGTGTGAGGTTCAAAAACTCACGCCTGCGAGCATCAAAGTAGTTGGCTCCCACATATTTACTCTGAAATGTAGTCTTAAAGAACTCCCAAGTCAAACGGTCAGGCTGAGCGCCCTCCTTAACAGTTAACCACCACTGATATACTTCGTCGCGAAGCAAGGAGACTGCACCCTTCAATTTCTACTCGGGGGTACAGTCTAAGTCATCCATGATTCTCTCAGTGGCCTCCAACCAGTATTCAGCCACATTAGGGGCGACTCTTGTGACACCTCTAAATAACTCAGCTCCATTAGACCGGAGTCGCTCAGTTTCTGACCCTCGTCCCTCAGATCTAGAATTAGGTCCAACGACCCTCTCCAATATCCTCAACATGGCTTGAGACAGTGCGTCATCCCCAGCCGAACGACTCTAAGACCCAGTCTCAGTAGCAGGTGACACCGATGTCTTACTAGTGTCCAGATTTGGCATGCTGCCCAGAGATGAATACTCAGTTCGAGCCCCCTACGGCCTCTACCTCGACCTCAAATACCACGTCCACGGATACCTCGTGTGCTTATTGTGACTTAGAAGTTTTATCTACATTACAAATTTTATGCATCAGTGTCGATATTTATTAATAGATGTTTTATGCACAAAGTATAAGAAGTTCAGAGTTGTTTTGGAGAGTTTTAGTCCTATTCAGTTTCACTACAGTTTCAAAGTTTACTAACTATAGTGTTTTCAAGTAAACTATCAATATTGTTTTCAAAATTTTCTATCAGAAATCAGAAATACTTACAAGATCGACGCTGAAGACTCGGTGTACCACATACTTACTTTAAAATGTTTAAAACCTTTTGAAAACCAGTTCTTTGAAACCAAATTTTGGAACCTAAAATTAACAATGGAGTTTTGCAATCTGGCTCTGATACTACTAAATGTAATACCCTAAACCCGGCCTAGATGTTATGGCTGAAGTTGGAGGTGTCACATGTAATGGGTTGTAAAACTATTATCGTTAAGTTAAAATCTTTCCAGTTCATTAGCCTTTATCGCTCTTTATTAATTTCAAAGCCCTCTTTCGTTTGGTCATTTAGAGAAAAAACGTGTCATTTAGCGGAAGCTTTAAAAAACAATATCATTGCGTTTAGAAAACTATCATAGTTATAAGTAAATAAAACCAAAAACCCAAAACCAAGCCAAACAGATTAAAAGAGTCCAGTGTCCCAGGCAATACAACTTGAATGACAAAATTTAATAATCGTAAAGCAAAATAAAAACGTAAAAAAAAAGGCGGTCACCGTCGAGTCCTCCACTGCACCGATCCGCCTAAGACTGTGGGTAACCTGTACAAACAAGCAGAGAGGGGTGAGTTTACGTAAACTCAGTGTGTAACCCAACAGAATTAAGCATGTACACATACAACATATCACAAATCAGACAGATTCACATTCGGGCCTGGGTCCATATCAAATATAGATACAGAATCGGGCCTGAGCCCATATCAGATATAGATATGCAAATCAGATAATAGAGTCCTACCCCATCCTCTACACACCATCTCTGACCATTCTTAAACATAATGTGGGGTTTAAAACACCCACTCAGCCCTACACACCACGTTGTACCGATGCGGCACTTATCAGATATAATGCAGTTGTGCTGCCATGTATTTGGCATAATCTGCCTTTCAGAACACTTCCTCCAATATATATATCATCTCACCCCAATCACAGTAACAGATCATGCATACAGAGTTAACGGATAAATCACGCTTAACATGCTTTCATTACAGATAATAGGTATACGAACATAGGCATGCTCATAACAGTACATTAGTCTACAGAATACGTAGTTTTAGGGTTTAGTAAGCCTTTACCGACCCCACGGTAGGTCCACAGTCGATTAGGACGACTTGTGCAACCTTACAGAAAATTTTAGTATAATGGGCCCATATGCCCGTGTGAGCCCATACGCCCAGATTGGCCTCGCTCGTGTGGATCACACGGCCTAGCCCAAATATCACACGTCCGTGTGGCGTGTCCGTATGGGCCCACATGCCTAATTTGGTGTAGCTCGTGTTGGCCCACACGCCCAATTTGGCGTAACCCGTGTGGTCCACACGGCCACACCTTGGCCATCACACGGCCGTGTCTTCTGCACGGCCTAGTCTTCATTGATCACACGATCGTGTCGTTGTACAGGACCTACCACAAGGCCGTGTGGAGTTGATAGAAGGGTTTTTCGGCTTTTGCTGAATCTTGTTTTTCAGCTTTTTGGGTACACACCTGGCATCATTTTCATCATAAAAGCACTCTTGATATCACCAGAACCTAAAATTGACCAATCAAACCCTGAATTCATCTCTTAAAACGATAATAAACCAAACTATCTCATAAAAGACAACCCTTTAATCCATCAAAGTTCTTACCTTCGAAAGAGTAACAGAAATTTCACACCCTTAAAGCCTCGATTGAAAACCTTCAGCCTTTTAATCCACTCCTAAACACTAAACGAAACTCATTAACTAACGATTCTAAAACCCAAACAGAAACGCACCTACCAACCTTACGTAAACGCATGTATCACGTAAATCGGATGAATGACGACAAGCAGGAGCAAGGAAAGAAAAGTGGTAAATAGGAAAAAAAAGGGAATATCGTCAGATTCTTGGGAACAATTCTAGAAGAGAGAGAAAATGCCATTTAAAAAAATAATAATAATAAAAAGTAAAAGACGATAACCCCAAAATCCCGAAATCCCTAATATTTCTCCCACAACTCTACTACATCTCAACCAACCCAGAATTTTGGTTCAACTGAAACTCTCACCGTTAACAGAGCAAAAATAATCTCCCACGCTCACGCAGGGATTCGAACACAGGACCTCCAACACACTAACACCCTTACCACTCGAACCAGCAGGCTCATTCCGATATGGTTTTACAATTAATTCAATATAAGCCTACCGAGCAAGTAAAAGGCTTAAGTCAGAAAAATTCCAAAATTTTCCAAATACAATGCTTGAACTTGGGATCTCTCACACACACCCAGAACACTTAACCACTGAAGCAGATACAGATTTATGTCACATTTTCACAAAAGCTGAAATAAGAATTTTGGGGCGTTACATGTTCAGAGAGGCCGCAAAGAGTTCGGGGGAGACATTTTCAGATCTTTATTTGTGGTATACCATTCTTTTTTATCTTGTTTAATCAATTTATTTTAGTATAAATTAATGTTGAGGCCTTTCAAGTTGGAATTATAATTTCGTAACTATTATGTTGCTATTATTATCTCCAAATTTAGCTTTATGAGATATTGCTTTAAACCTGATGTACATTGTTGTTGTTCATACTTTGGTGATTTTTTAAAGATTTTTAATATTATTAATGGTAAAAGAAAATGATTGGAAATGGTAATCAATTACTTATTTAGCCTATGTGTATTATTGCTTTTATAGAGCTTGTTTATTAGATTTGGTGTTATCCATTAATAATGATTTAAGTTTTAATTTTTAGGTATGTCTTATAATTCGGAACAAGGTCATTATTCCTATTTGTGTACTGGTTTTTCATCACCGATGACTGTTATTGAATGAAATGAAATTTCCAATGCTCAGGATACTACGCATGAAAGACCAACCCCTAAGGAGGCTAAAAGTTTGGATGATATTGAAGTTGCCACTTATACGAGGAGAAATAGAAAGAAGATATCAATTGTTTGGCAGGAACTGATCGTAGTTAAGCTTGCTGATGGGACCAAAAAAGTGCAATATAATCACTGTAAGATTAAACTTTCCAAGAATAGGGATGGTACAACTACACAATATAAAAGACATTTAGATGGTTGTGTGAAACATCAGTTATCTTTAAAGGGACAAGACAATCTTTTTCTACCACCGCAAGCACCTAGACCTGACAGTGCGAGTGGTATCCAAACTTGGAAATATGACCAAGAAAAGATCAAGGAAGTTGTTTCTCACATGATAATGGTTCATGGGTTTCCTTTTGCATTTACTGAGTATGAGTTATTCATTTTGTTGATGAAAACTATAAGTCCTCACTATGTAAGAATTTCTTGTGCTATAGCCAAAGCTAATTGTTAGACAAGTTATGAGGTTGAGAAGAAGAGGTTAAGTGAGTTGTTGGAGATAGTGGATAAAATTAACATTACAATTGATATGTGGAAGTCGGGTCAAAAGAGTCAGTACATGGTCTTGATAGCTTATTTTGTGGACTCAGATTGGAATTTGCAAAAAAGAGTTTTGAACTTTGTTGATGTGCCTCCTCTGCATAGTAGAGTTGTTGTATATGACATATTGTACAAATGCTTACAAGATTAGGGTATTGAAAGGAAAATGTGCTCAATTTCTGTGGACAATGCTTCTTACAATGATGCAGCTGTAAAGATGTTGAAAGATAGCTTTTCATTTCAAAAAAAGCTTCCTTTGAATGGGAAATTGATTCATGTCCATTTTTTTGCACACATTTTGAATCTATCGGTGCGAAGTTGAAGATGTAATTGATAATGTAAGGGAAAGTGTGAAGCACATCATAGCATCCACTGTGCGTTTGACTATGTTCAGTGATATTGTTAAACAACTTCAGTTGCCAAATAAGAGGTTGATTTTAGACTGTTGTACACAGTGGAATGCAACATATGCTATTTTGTCATGTGTATTGGAGTTTAAGGACATATTTTCGCAGTATGTTCAATGAGATGCAAGTTATAAGTATTTGCCAAGTGATGAAGATTGGGTGAAGGTTGAGGAACTTTGTTCTTTCTTGGCACTTTTTAATGAAGTTACCAACATTATCAGGTAAACAATTTAAATATATCTAGTTTTATTTTATTATTTCTTAATTTTCATTTATGTTATTTAATTTAATGCATGGTATTTCCTTTATAAATATTAGGTTCTAAATATCCAACTTTGAATTTGTTTCTTCCTGAACTTTGGAGTATCAAAGAGTTATTGATGGAGAAATATTTGAGTGAAGAACTTTGGATGAGACAAATGGCTGATAAAATGCAAAGAAAATTTGATAAATATTGGGGTGAATGCAATTTGTTGATTTCTATTGCTGCTATACTAGATCCTAGGAATAAGATGAAACTGATTGACATCGGTTTTCGTGTTAATTATTCTGAAGAGGAAGCTCCTAGAAAAATTTACATTGTGCGTGATAGTCTATATGAGCTTTATATGGAATATGTGGATGAATATGCAGCAACTAATGTTGGTATATCAATGGAAAATGATATGCAAGAAAGTGGTGTCAGCAATGCTTCTACCACTAGTAGAATATGCAAGGGAAAGTTATAACTGGGAGGTCCAAGTTTGAGAGATACATTAGGAGTGTTGATACAGGTGACAATGTTAAGTCTGAACTAGATATATACTTGGAAGAAGGAGTGTTCATTTTTAAGGTAAACTGTGGTGATTTTGATGCCTTAGAGTGGTGGAAGGTTAATAACCTCAAGTTTCAAATTTTATCAAAAATGGCTTGTGAAATCTTGTCTATTCCTATTACTACGGTGGCTTCAGGATTTGCTTTTAGTGATGGTAGTAGAGTGATTGATTCATACCGTTCATCTTTAGGAACTGATACGGTGCAAATGTTACTTTGTGGTTTTGATTGGTATGAAAACTTTTATGGGTTGAAAAAGAAAGCCAAAGTGAGTAATTTTTAAGTATTTGTTCTATTTATTGAAAATTTGAAATATTATTTAATTTGGTTATCTAATTTAATTTTTTATGTAGAGCAAAGTAGAAATTAAAGAGATTTCTTTAACCAAATTAAAGAATTTTGAAGAATTTTTTATGTAGAGCAAAGTTAGAATTTTGAAGAATTGCAAAGGTACTTAATCTAGTAATTTTTAGGTTTTTATGTTGTTTCCTTATTGAATTTGATGGGTGAAACTCATGAATTTTTTGATTTGATGTTTCCAGGATGTGGTATCATTGGATTCATTGCCAGGGAATGTGTTATTTATGTTGTCAACTTTTCTAGTTGGTGTTTATCACAACATTTTTTGTGTTATCTTTTTGAATTGGTTCTCTTGTAATATGTTTTGTTTTGAATCGATTAAACTACTTGTTTGAAACTTAGTTTTTTTTTTTTATGATATTATAAATACCTCCTTCAACTTTAGAACTCAACAATTCTCATGTTGAAATGTAAGTTTTATTTAGTTAGTTGATTTTGTTTTATTGAAATTTTTTGTTTGTTTGTTTAGTTAAATTCGCGAACATAAACGAACATGTTCGTGAACGTTAAAACGAACATGTTCGCAAACACTAAACGAACATGTTCGTGAACGCTAAATGGATCGAGCTCGAACACACCAAATAATAAACAAACCAAGTTTGAACATGATATTAAAAATTTAAACGAACACGGACCGAACACGAACAACCTCAAAAATAAACAAACAAACACGAACATAGCCTTATTCGTTTGGGCCCAATTTATTTACACCCTACTTTTCCTACATTTGAAAGTTAGCCCTCCTACTATATTATATAATGTTATATAATATCATATAGTATATAATATATTAATAGCTTATACTTATGCATCAATGATTAAACATTATAATATCATGTAATACTATATCTTTTATTATATTCTATAATATAATAGTAGTACATTATATATTAATTATTATCATATATTATTGTTTATTATTATACTGGTTGAAATATGCTCTATGTCCCTATACTTTTAGTACATTTGAAAATTAATCCTTCTACTATAATGTTATATCATATCATATCATATCATATAATATATAATATATTAATAGTTTATATATATGCATCAATGATTAAACATTATAATATCATGTAATACTATACCTTTTATTATAATTTATAATATAATAATAGTTATATATAATAGAGTGCATTTTATATTAATTATTATATATTATTGTTTATTATTATATTGGTTGAAATATTTTTTAAGTCCCTATACTTTTCATAAATTTGAAAGTTAGCCCTCCTACTATATTATATAATGTTATATCATATCAAGTAATATCTAATATATTAATAGGCTATATATGCATCAATGATTAAATATTATAATATCATGTAATATTATATCTTTTATTATAATATATAATATAATAATTATATTTAATAGTAGTACATTATATATTACATATTATTATATTATTGTTTATTATTATACTAGTTGAAATATACTCTAAGTCTCTATACTTTTCGCACATTTAAAAGTTAGCCCTCCTACTACATTTTATAATGCTATATCATATCATATAATATATTAATAGTTTATATATATATGCATAGATGATTAAACATTATAATATCATGTAATATTATATATTTTATTATAATCTAAATAATAATAATAATTATATATGTATTAATATTTTTAGTAATAGTTATATATTATATTAATATTTTATGTATTAGTAATATACTAATTTAGTATATTAATTTAAGATCAGGTTGGGTAATTGATTTCGGTAATAGCTATATAATATGTTATTATATTATTGTTAAAGTTTAATTTTATAGATTTTAATAAGTATTAATTTTATATAGTTATTATACATATATAATTATAGTATTAAAAATATTTTATATTAAATTATTTTTAAAAAAATTATTCCACTTTATAATTTAAAATAAAAAATTATTATGAATTGCTTTTCCCATTGGGAAAAAAATAATATAAATATGCAATACTTATGAATACATTTTCAAAAAATAAAGAATTATCATTTATTTATATTTTAAGTAATATTATAAAATTATATTAATTATTAATGTCTATTATGACTGTATATAAAGTTAGGCTTTTTGGGTTTTGAGTCAAATTTATCTCGAGCTCAGGCTAAACCGTTCTCGGATTCGGGTCTGTTACGAGCTTAGATTCTTTTGGGCTCAGACTTCTTTGAGTTCAAAAATTTCAAGTTTGGATCTGTTACGGATTTGAATCGCTACAGACTTAGATTAGCATGAACAAACTTTTAAGCTCAGACCTATTTTGCCCAGTTGAATAAAGAGTTAAGTTGAGATGAACAAGAGAGATGCAATTTTAAAAAATCAAAGACAATTTAAACAAATAGTTAAGTAGAATCGAAGACCAACTCAAATCTAAGTATTCGGAAGATATATTATTTAAGTTAAAAAATTGTGATTATTTAAACCGAATTGAGTTCTACTTTTATTTAATTTATATTAATTTTAATTTTTATAAGGTAAGAAATAAATATTTTATATTTAAAATAATGAATATAGTTTAAAAATTCTATATAATTTTTTTAAAAAGATAACATATATAATTTATTGATTATTTTTATTTACTTGAAAAATTATTTTTATATTTAAAAATAGTGAAAATTATTGATTTCAGAAAAGCTTTAAAAAAATACCACATTCCCATGACTTCCAAACAATTTGGAGCATAATTTAATTATATGATACAAATATAATATGATAAAAAAATTACATTAACATAATAAACTACACGAATGAGTTAAATCACATAAAATTAATTAGTAATGTGCCAAATTTTTTATTAATGTTAATTAGATTGACAATTCTGGATGACATAAATATAATACATAGATATATCTACTATAATAAAGTCTTTAACGGAATTGATGTCCCAATTTAATTAAGAAATTATTAAAAAAATTCTTCTTTTGAAATAAATTTTATTATTATGAATACTTTTATCTTTAATAAATTAATAAAAATATTTATCCAACTTTTATGTTTCCTTCATTAATTTTGAGATAATATAGTTTAAACCATTTTCAACAATATTTTCTGTTTATTTCTAGTTGTTTCATCCAAAAAAATGAGGCTTTCTAGATTAGACTTTGGTGATAAGATATAATTATTCATTTATTCTATGGTGCTCATATTTTATATCTTTTGAAGGGTGAATTGTTTGGTCAGTAATTCTAAATAAGGGATTGTTGATTTTGTCTTTTTTGTTTGATTTATGGGGTTGTTTCTATATAAACTGAAAATTTATAGTTGGTCTTTTGTTACCATTTTAACGAAGAAGTGATTAATTTGATCAATTTCATTTTTAAGGTGATTAAATTAACAAAAATAATTTAGAAAGACTAAAATAGGAATCCAAGGTAACAAATGAGGTAGTTTATTCTAATTTGAAATATTTATAATTAGTATTTTATATAAATTTTGAAGTATTCATGTTTTCTTCTTCTTCTTTTGATACAGTATTAGGGGTAGGGGATAGGATAACACGGTTCAAACCTGTGTCAAATGGATATCTTATAAGAGTTTTAATCATTTCTCCGTTCAAGTCAAAACAAACATTCATATTTTCATTTCGTGATCTTATTAAGGTTTATATGATATTTTAATTATATTTTATAATTGTACGTGTATAAAAATTTCAATTGTAACTTAATTTAAAATAAATTACACCCAAGGTCAGTAAATTTTTAATAAGTTTACGTTTTGGTCACTTAACTTCAGAAAGTTACAAAATGGTCACTAAGTTATTCAAAAATTTTCATTTAAGTTATTGGGCTGTTAAAATCACTGTTGGATGGCTTTCTTTGTTCGCACCGATTAGACCAATCAAAAGCTCTCCTCTCCCTTCTCTTTTACAGTTCAGTTATTTTTCATTAAACAACTTTGAGCGTCACGAATTTGCGAACCAAAATTCAAATAACTTTCTTTTTCAGTTTTAGACACTAGTCATCGGATTGACTTAGATATAATGTATGTTCTTCTACTTATTGTTATGCATTGATCCATTGTACCGATCGTTGAAAGCTTAGAGCTCATTAGCCAAACTTCTTTTTTTTAAAAGAACTTAAAAGCCTAGTGACTTAAATAAAAGTTTCCGAATAGTTTAGTGACATAAATGAAATCTTTCAAATAATTTAGTAACCATTTTATAATTTTTTGAAGTTGAGTGATCAAAACACAAACTTACTAATAATTTAATAACATTGAGTGTAGTTTACCTTTTTAATTTATTAGGTTGAAAAATGAAATATTGAGATTACCTGAGAATATATATGAACCAAGAGTAACATGCCCATACCTTTTATCTATTAGGTTGGAAATGATGTTAAGAGTTGAGAGTTTGAGACCTGAGAACGTATATGAACCAACACTAACATTCCCAAGTCTTCATCACACCCATCACCAAACCCCAATATTCACCATATATCATGGCTAAAAACACTAATATAATGTTGCTGCTCTGCACTTTCACATGTCTGGTTTTCAATTCCTCGGCCCAATCTTGCTCCAATTACGTATTTCTCTAGGTAACCAACTGTTTGATTCATGCACTGATCTCCCAGTTCTTCAAGCATGCATCATTACACTGGAAATACAGTCAACTGAGTGGGAAAGTTCAGATTGCATGTCGAGCTACCCAGATTCCCAGGGGATGAATTGCATGGGCAATAAACCCAATAGGAAGAGGCATGATTGGATCTCAAGCTCTAGTGGCTTTCCGCCATTATAATGACAGCATGATTGCTTATTCCACATCGATAACAAGTTACAACCCTTCAATGCAGCCTGGGGAGCTGAGCATTCCAGTTTCAGACATCTCGGCAGAATATGTTGACGAGCAAATGATTATATTTGGTGTACTGGGGCCATTGGGTAATCAAACGAGTTTCAATCATGTGTGGTAAGCTGGGAGTTCAGTTTCAAATAACATTCCTCAGATTCATCCATTGTCAGGTCAAAATGTTGAGTAACTGGGACTGATCAATTTCCTGTCAACTTAGGGACAAATTTGTAAGCCCCTGTCAGGTCCCAATATTTTCCATGGTTCAAATATTTAAGTTGAACATCAACTCTCAAGTTACTAAGCATATCATCGCACTATTTTAGTGTGTGAGTTTTACTTGAAATTCTCTGCTATTCAGTTTGTTGTTTTCTACTAAATGATAACGTTATCAATACTTACATGGTGAATTGACAACATGAAATGAACCAAGAAAATTTGAGCAAATTTATGACAACAAGAACAATCAAGATTAGTCAGATATTTGGATGATATATGTGCAATAATTAAAAAAGTAAAATTGTAACTTCCATTTATATTTTAAAAGATCACATATCAATATCAAAGGGTTTTTATGAACGCTATTTTTTTAAATGTTCAAAGACGATAAATATAATTTTCTTTTTGAAAGTTTTCAAAGTGCAGTATAATCAAATGTCCAAATAATCACTTAATATAGAATTAAATTACCTATTATAAAATACAAAAGTTGAAATAAAAAATTAAACTATTACAATATAAATTATGAATAATTACGAAAATTGAATTAAAGAATCAAAATTACAAACTAACTAAATGAATTAAAACAGATATATAACAATAATTTCTAGTGAGATTCGAAGACCCGATAATGAATATTTAAGATTCATGGCCTCTACTTCTAGTGTTTAAATATAGAAGTATTTATATTTCAATACATTTTTATTTTCTCCTTTGCGTAAATGGAGGTAAACAACAAAGGGACCAAAGGCAAGCCAAGGCAAGCGGGTCATCTTTATTGGCGTGAGTGTTAAAGAAGCACAAAAAAAGTGGAGGGTGATGCGTAAAGGAAAATTGTAAGAATTAGAACCCTATTAGTGGCATCTTTCATGAATTGATGTATTAATATATTATATTAAAAAACACTAAATATAATTAATTAATAATTAATAAAAAATGTATTTAAATTTTAATATAAAGTTAAAAAATTAAATATTAAAATCATATATCGTTTATAGAAAAGGAATTAGATAAAATTGAAATTTGTGAAGTTATTTTAGCGATTTTAATGGGTTGAATTCTTTTACCATTTTAATAGAAGGATGTGTTTTTAATTTTTTTAAATTATTCTTTTTTTAAAATATAATTATACAGAGTTGATTTAATTCAATTCTTTGATATATATATATATATATATATATATATATATATATATATATATATGTGTGTGTGTGTGTGTGTGTGTAAGTGGAGAAAACAAAAGAGAAAGTGATTGAACAGGAGTTTTGTGATTAAAAGGAGGTTCCCACTTGCAAAGGATGATTGTTCCTTACAAATCAATCAGATCGTGGAGTTGCAGCCCTACCTTTATACATTTCTTACTCTAATATTTAAGAAATCGCTATCCATAATGATGAAAAAGATGCTTCCAAAATTTTTATTAAGTGGAGAGGAAAGCAAACCCAGTAACCATATCTTCTCTCTCATTTCAACTTTGCTTCAACGCCAAGAACATCACTACACACACAATTTTCAACCAAACATCCTACTATGGAAGATTAACAATGGAATGTTTGGAGTGAATATAAATTGTTATAAAGTTTTGTGGATTCAATTATAAATAATTCAATCGTTAAACAGAAAAAAAAAAAAGTCTGAAAATTTATTACCTTACAAATTACCAACACAAGTAACATGCCAAATATAACAAAACTTGAGTTTTAAAATACAACATTAAGTATTAATTAGCAATACGAGGAGAGCCTTGACTTTATATAATAAAAAAATCACATCTTAACCTCAAGACCTACCAGACCCTAAATTTGATAGAGTCTTAACTTCAAAGTTAAGCAGTTTGGCAACATTTTCATAATTGGTTCAATAACAATCATGACACACCACTTTCATTGCCCCCAACAAAACTTTGCTACCATTCTCATAAATGTTAAAACAAAAGCTCCCCTTTCCACATTCAAGCCTCACCCTGTTCTTGTGTCCACAACCATGGGCTTTCTCTTCTTTATTTTCCTTTTCATTTCCCATCTAAACACTGCATTTTCAGGTCATTGCAGCACCACCACCGCCACCAAGACTTTCCAAAAATGTATGTCACTCCCCACACAACAAGCCTCTATTGCTTGGACATTCCATCCCCATAATGCCACATTAGACCTTTGCTTCTTCGGCACTTTCATTTCGCCTTCCGGTTGGGTCGGGTGGGGAATCAATCCAACGTCCGCGGAAATGACCGGCACGCGAGCCCTCGTTGCATTTCCGGACCCTAATTCTGGCCAGTTGGTACTACTACCTTACATTCTTGACCCATCTGTCAAGCTCCAAAAATCACCACTCCTCTCTCGCCCACTTGATATCCACTTGATATCTTCATCGGCTACGTTGTATGGTGGCAAGATGGCTACTATACACAATGGTGCTACGGTTCAAATTTATGCCACGGTGAAACTTGTACCAAACAAGACCAAAATTCACTATGTTTGGAACAGAGGACTGTATGTCCAAGGCTACTCCCCAACCATCCATCCCACAACATCTAACGACCTTTCCTCGATCACTACATTTGATGTCTTGTCTGGCTCAGCTGCTACACAGCACAACCACGTTGACATGCTCAAACTTGTTCACGGAATCCTTAACGCCATCTCCTGGGGCTTATTACTACCAATGGGCGCTGTCACGGCACGGTACTTACGCCACGTACAAGCACTAGGACCTACGTGGTTTTACGTCCATTCAGGTATCCAATTGTCAGCATTTTTCCTGGGAACAGTGGGGTTTGCAATTGGGATCAGGATGGGAGCCATGTCACCAGGAGTGACGTATGGACTCCATAGGAAGCTTGGATTCGCAGCGTTTTGCTTGGGGGCTCTTCAAACACTTGCTCTGCTGTTTAGGCCTAAGACTACACATAAATTCAGGAAGTACTGGAAATCCTACCACCATTTTGTTGGGTACTCTTGTGTGGTGCTCGGGGTTGTGAATGTTTTCCAGGGCTTTGAAGTTATGGGGGAAGGCAGGTCCTATGCTAAGCTGGGGTATTGTTTGTGCTTGTCAACACTGGTAGGTATATGCATAGCTTTGGAAGTGAATTCTTGGGTGATATTTTGTAGGAAATCTAAAGAAGAAAAGATGAGGAGAGAAGGACTGATTTCAGGATCAGATAAAGGTAGTGGAACCCATAGTGGAATCCATGGCTAAATAAATATAAAAAGAGG
This sequence comes from Gossypium bickii, assembly GCA_025503065.1. Lineage (NCBI taxonomy): Eukaryota > Viridiplantae > Streptophyta > Magnoliopsida > Malvales > Malvaceae > Gossypium > Gossypium bickii. The sequence continues at coordinate 92,578,053 of CP106719.1, read as the reverse complement.
AGAAGAAAATGAGAGATTAAATGGTTCGCTAAACATCACATTTGGGGTTTAATCTTTTTAACGATTACTGGGATGCTGCTTTGAGCAACAGGTTTTCAGTTGTATTTATAGCCCAAATATACATGATAAAAAAAATGTTGCTTGGAACTGTTGAGAGCAACAAGTTTTTGTTTCATCCTTTATGTAAAGTTGAAGCAAATTTTGCATTTCAATGAGAAGATTCAAATACGATGTTGGATTGGAACATGATTATATTTCTTCTGCAATCTGTAGTTCTCTTTCTGTTACGACACATTGGGTTGATAAGTAGGAGTACAAAAGATCTTCATTTCAAGCACAAACATTTATAAAGATATATGTTACAAGTTAAAAACAGGCAAAAATTTTTGAGACTTTGGAGGGACAACAGTGCAGTGGCCTCTTCGACCAAATCATTAAGATTAGGAGCAAATCCCCGCGCATGGACAACGACATGAAAGGTGACGCATCAATGGTGGATGCTACCAACCAGACCAGTCATCTTCTAATCAGCACCACCACTACCACCAAATTTATTTTAATAATTGCTTCATGCCTTTTCTTTTCGGAGTCGATGGGCCTAGCTCTTTCAAAGGGGTTGATTTTCGGCCTATTGCCCTTCCCCCATTACTTTCCTTTTCCCCACCTATATAATCATTTGGGGTGAGGCAATTTTTAATTTCTAAACTTGACAATTTAATTTGGTCTCTAAACCGTTTTGGTCACATTAAGCTCTTGACAAATTTTTCTAATTTTAGTTCATGTGATGATATGATACTCTGAGATTGTATCACATTATCATTATTAAAAAATTATAATTTTATATTAGAGTGTCACATCATAGACCAGAATTGGAAAAAGTTATAAAGTTCAAGGATTAATGTGGACAAAAAAAAACTCAAAGACTAAGTTGAGAAGAAATGATAAGTTTAGAGACTAAATGTCGCTTTATCTCTCCCCTTGTGTAGCTTTGTAGGGTTGGAATTTTTTAAAAATTTGCAGGCTGCAAAATGAAGAAAATAAATAAATTGATTGATTCCAACCTTACAATCATTCTTATTATAATGTCTTGAAATAATGGGAATATGTATGAGAATGTGGTATTTTAGATTGTTTGCTCCTTTCAATCTCAATGAGAAACAACAAAGAATAAAATATAGTCAATGAAAGCAGCAAGCCAAATGGTCTTCCTTTAAGGTGGCACTATCAAAATATAAACATAATTGGTGGTTGAATATGCCGGAAGGGAACAACTTGAATCATGCTACATCTCCAAGGCATGCATTGGACAGAGACTGAGATAGACAAAAGGACCCTCAGATGAGGTGGTTGGTTTTTGATTACTCTAAGCATCAAGTTGTGATATGGTCAGACAGCAAGAGCAGCGACCACCTCTCATATGATTGTCAATGTGGTTATGGTGTTGGGTTGTTGCAAGCAATGCTTCTGAGTTATCGGAAAAGAGAAAAATAATTCCAAGTGTTGGAAGAAAATGATGGACCAACTTTCAGTAAGATCCTTGCTGGATTCAAATAATACACACACATAGCTAACATATAAGGATATGTACACATAGCCCCCATATTAAAAGCTCAAGCAATGCAATGTGATGTACAAAAACATTATGAAACCCACATTAATTTCAAATATGGCTTCCATATTTAATGTCGAAAATCAATTCCAATAATTCATTTCAGCATTTCAGGAAGAAATTTTCTACACTGTTGGCTCAAAATTTTTAAGAGAAAAGAATCAGCATATATCCGTAACTTATTTAGAGGGACCCTATATGGGTGTATCCCTTTCAATGTTTCACTCTAATAAATGAACAAGAATCTCTCAGATACATTCTGACTGAAAGATAAACCCAAATAATGGAAGATAAAAAAAAAAAAAAAAAAAAAAAAAAAACAAAGAAAGCATGCCTGACAAGAAAGAACCCACAACTTTGCCAGAGCCATTACAGAATATAAAATCTACCAAAAAAAAAAAAAAAAAAACAAAAGGAAAAACGTCTATATTGTTATGCATCACTGCCTCACATGAGATGCATGATACATTTTCTGACTATATCCCGGAACCTGATTTTACATCTCACTCAAATACCAAAAAATGAACCCTAAAACAAAACTCAAGCCTTACATCCCTAACTCTAGAATGTATTTCTCCAAAAACAGCCACTCCAGTTAGCTCTATAGATAACCAACTTTCATATAACTGAAGCATATTGATTAACGAGGGAAATGTGCAGAACTGACAGATCACTTGCTTCACAAGTTATCTCCACCTACAGTATAGTGATAACCAAAATAGTCTTCTAGGTAGCAATTCCTGAACCAAGAGAAAATCAATATCTGTTAGTATAAACAAACCAAGTATTTATAACCGTGTTTTTGGGATTACACTTAAAAGCATGTCCTCGAAACAATTAAACCGAGCAATTGGATTCTTCAAAGTAACGAGACAGTATTAGAGCGATTACAGGTGGCATCACAGATTCATGCATAATCAATGACAAAAATAACAAGTTCAAAATTGCCGACCAAGACTGATTAAGATATCCATTCTATTAATAAGTAAAATTTAAAGCTAATTGCTTGTAAACAACAGTCTAGCCCAAGGTTAAAACTTTTTAAAGAAATAGATGCAATGAACACTTTCGCAATCTGTGGAAGCAGCCCCTATCCTAAACTTGACAGGAGACCTCTATTTCTAACAAATTAATTGACAAAGTTACACTTTTTCTTTTATAGTAAATAGTTATAGGAAAAGGCCTTCTTCGCTCATATTAACCTTCTACCTCTCCAAAAGAAACACTTGCATACAAAGAAGTATAATGGGTATTTTAGTATGAGAGAAGTCTAGAAGATGGTGACAAGTCGAGAAAACACAATGCTACCCCTCTCAATACCAAGATAAACGCAGTTAAAATTCATGTTGTCATATTATAAACACAATGCTAAATCACATCAGTGCTATATCTAAATGTGCAAAGCCAACTTCAACTCTTTTGTATTTGCCATGCAATTTCAGGCATTTTTCTTCTCTGAGATCTTTATCTGTATCGTGCTTTGAAACATGATACTCCACAATGAAGTGGAACATTGTCGAGTAGGCAAAATACCACCAAACCTAGTTAAGCTTAAGGGAAAAACCAAAGAAGAGAGAGCAAAAGTAGTTGCTTTACTGGCCTAGCCCAAAAAAAGGAACATTGTAGAGTAGGCATAATACCACCAAACATGATTCACCGTCTCTTTTTCTGTTGTCCCTTCTTTGGTGATTCAAAGCTTGCAATAAAAGCTACCGAATTAAATTACTGATTTCAGGGATTTTTTTTTTTATATAATTCGGAGATGTTGAAAACAGTCAAATGCAAAGATATACACATTACATATAAACAATCACATTCTATTAATAAATGAACCATACGATCACTGTGTTCAAAAGATGTCCAATCTTTACCTAAATTCTTGCTCAAACAAGCAAGCACGTGATGAGCTATTAACAAAAGAAAGATTATATTACTAAGAGGAATGCTACATAAGACTTAGTCCAAAGAAATAACCTATCAGAGTTTGTGCTACTAAACTCCCATTAACATAAATAACACTATGACAATGCCAAGTACGAATTCTTACCTCTATTTGATTGTCCCTTATTAACACTATAACTGCTGACATAACCAGGAGAATTTTTACCAGGAACATCAGAAGTGGCACTACCAAGTCCATAGCCAAAGGAACCAGAATCATCACGCTCAGATGTTGAGGATGGCCAAGTGGTATCCCTGTAAAATGAAGCACCACCATAAAAGTCTGCAAAGGCTCCATCATAACTGCCATTTGATGCTGCATATGATGATGTCGGCACTACATTGGTCCCAGTGTTTCTCTCATGCCCTGCTGTCCCCAACCCAAAGCTGTTATCACCACTTCCATAACTGAAATTAACATTATTGCCAGAAACATTATTCCTTCCACCTTGACTGGAAATCTGAGAAGAACTCCAGTTAATTCCACTATTTCCAAAAGCACTTGTTCCTATACTCCCACTTCCAGATCCTGCATAGGCACTGGAACTAGCAGCATTTGCATTATAATTAAGCCCTCCATTTCCCCAAAGATTCCGGGTCACCGAGCTGAAAAAGGAAGTATTACCTCCACCTCCATTACTTCCATCATACCCAATCGGACTACCAAACCTATTTGTATTTCCAATATAGTAAGGGCTCAATCCCCGTCCATAGTTATTAAAATTTGTACTGTTTCCAAAACCTGGGTTCAATCCTGGCTCAAAGTTCATTCCCATTCCATAACCAGAACCAAAAGGAGGAAACCCAGTTCGACCTGCAGCAACTGGACTGAATCTACCATCCATCCTAAGTCCATATCCTCCAAGGTTGCTAGGAGTATATCCCTGAGTGTAGCCATTAAGAAAGCTGTTGCTCCTATTCAGACCATAGTTATATACACCAAGGGGGCTACGAGTTGGGCCAGGTGACAATTCTTTGGGAACTGCTCGTTTAACCTCGACCATTTTACCATTCAGTTCATGGAAATTTTTTAGCAACACTTTGTCAACTGCGTCTTCTGAATCGTAAGTGATGAATCCAAAACCCCTAGGCCTTTGAGTGTTGTGATCATACATCACTACAACATCAGTGATATTCCCAAACTGATCAAAATACTTCTTAAAGTCACTCTCTGTGACTGTAGATGCTAAACCTCCAACAAAAATCTTTCTTGTGCGTCCAGGACCAGGTGAACTGTGGATGCTACTAGTGCTTCTACTCATAATGTTCTGGTCATCCCTAGGAACAGCCTTTTTTGCCTCAACCTGAGCAAACAAATAACTCAATGATGAAAATGAATCTTTTAGAGCCCAAAATGTTTAATCTCAATATAAATAATTATACTAAATTATGAGAGAATTGCAAACATATCCAATATCTTTGCAAAGGAAAAGATAAATAAGAGGATGCACGAAACAATTACTCTTAGCTTAATTTAGAAATTTAGTTGGACACGGATCCAGAAATATATGAACTCCTGCAATTACAATATCAGGTTCATAAACTCAATAAAGAATTGAAATTTCACCTCTTACTGCAGTAAGCTAATAGCTTCAATGAATAGTTCATGGAGAACACTAATCTAAGGACGTTTGCTTAAAGATCAGCAACTTACCATCCTGCCATCAATGTTGTGTTTCTCCTTGATGACTTTCTCAGCAACAGCTGGGTCAGAGAAAACAATGAAACCGAAACCTCGAGCACGCCCTGTGGTTCGATCCTTCATGATCACTGCTTCTACAACATCACCAAAACTACTGAAATACTCCTTGAGACGCTCTTCATTGGTGTCCCAAGATATTCCACCAATAAATAGCTTACCATTCTCAGACATCTTTCTCTACATTACAGGAAAACTAGTTCGATCAATACAAAGTCCAAACTATCCCGCAAGGCTAAATCAAATACTGACTTTAACAGCCAAATTCATTACTAGATCCAATAGAACACGTAAAAATTACATTGCAACAACAACAACAACAATAAACCAATAAAAACCAATACCAAATTATTCCTTTTTTATTAATCAAATTAACAATATCAGATCAAAATTATGTCCTTTATTGTCTTTAGCAATCTAATCACAATAATGCAGATACAATTCAATACCTTTAATTTAACAACAAAATCGCAATCCGATCCACAACGCAAATTTTCTCTCTGATTCAAAACTAAAACCAAACAGATCCTTCGACGTTCAATAAACCGACCAACCCAGAATTTTTAACTTCACCTGGAATTCAGAAATGAAAGAGACAAAAAAAAAAAAAAAAAAACCCAGACAGATGATCAATCTGAAACCTGATATAGCAGTAAAAGTTTATTGGAAATTTAAGCAAAGGAATTAAAACACAAATCCAGATTCAGAAAAAAAGAAAAGAAACCCACCAATCCAAGCAAACCCAAGTGCCAAATCTTGCAAAGGAAAAAAAAAAACTAAGATCTGAAAGGAGGCACAATAAGAATAAGAATAGAGGAGGTTAATTTCATCCTCTTTGTTCTCTTCTATTTGCCTTGCCTCCTTCAAATAATATTTCCTTCTTTCAATTTTATTGTGTCCTTTCTTATGGGAAAAATCTCATGTTTTTTTAACATCCAAAATGCTAATTCAGTTATCCTTAAAAAAATGCAAATTCAGTTAAAACAAATATTTATATAAATTTTATTATATAAATGCAACAATGAAAGCATAAGAAATTAAAAAAAAATGGAAAGAAAAAGAGGTAAAAAGAGCTGCCTGAACAGAGAAAAATTTTGATTTTGAAGATTATATATTATATAGCTATATATAGAAACTGTCATAGAAAAAAAAATTGAAGACATGCCCTTATTCTTTCCATTTTAAAATTATTGTAGGAATTTGATTTTAATTTTTTTTAGCAATCTCGTTATAGTTTTAATCATATCTGTTCTTTTTTCTATCATGCTTAAAATTACTTATAGTTCTCTCAACCTATAAAAATAGAGGATAATGCGCTTCCGCGCACTTGAACCTACGTCTTTTTGCATTGACAACAATACTCATGCCAATCAAATTAAGACTAAATCAACTAATTTTAAAGAATTTTATGTCTAAGGAATTTATTAAAAGTTATTTTTTATTAACAATTTAAACAAATTAAAAACCACATGTTACTTAATATAAAGTTTGCAATATATTAAATAAGTATATAATTTATTAAAGGAGGGATTTATTTACACTATTGTTCTGCTTATTACATTAATAATAAATTTCAAAAATTAGATTGATTTTTTTTTTGAAAGATTGATCTTAGATTTGAATAATAAAATGTTTTTTTTCTTTATAAATTGTTCAGATTTTTTTTAAAGTTGTTTCTAATGAAAAAACAAAAGGGATAATGGTTAAAAATCCCCTTATATTTTAAGGTTTGTTCTAATGTGGTACTTCTATTTTCAAAATGTCCAATTTGGTATTTGAAGTTTTATTTTGTTAATCAATATGGTACCTGACACTAACGGTGTTAAACTTTTTTGCTAAGGTGGCATGTGAGCCAATAGTGTGAACACGTGGCAATTTTTTCAAGTTTTTTAACTAGGAGTTTAAAGACTTTTAAATAATTATTCAAAATGTTTTTTTTATCAAAACTAAATTTATTTAACTAAAAAAATCATATTTTTAACTTCATTGATTTCTTTTTTTTAACTTCTTTAACAAAACCTTAGGGTCAAAATAAGAATAAAATACAAAACCCATATTTTCGTTATTATCTTCTTTATCTTCATTCAAAATCTAGATGTTTTATCTTTAGTGACCTTTTTTTATAAAAAATTATGCAGAAGAAGGTGAAGAAGAAGAAGAGATTTCTTTTTTGATGATTTGTCATGAAGGTAACAAAGTTCAGCCAAATCTTTGGTATTTGGACACTGGGTGAAACAATCACATGTATGGAGGGAGACAAGACAAAATTTCAAATTTGGATGAATCATTCCACAATATTGTAACTTTTGGTGAAAAATCTAAAGTGTTAGTCAGGGGGAAAGGAAGTATCAAGATTCACACAAAAGAGAACTCCAATCAGGTGATCTCTAATGTTTTTTATGTTTCATAATTAAAGGCTAATTTGCTCAGTATTGGTCAACTCCAAGAGAAGGGGTATGAGATTTTCATAAAAAATGGAGTGTGTAGTATTCATGATGAGAAATTGGGGTTGATTGCTCGTGTTGATATGACAACAAATCGGATGTTTCCATTGCATCTTGACAACACCAATCAAATGTGCTTTTTTACCAAATTGAAAGATGAAACTTAGTTGTGGTATTATCACTATAGGCATTTAAGTCTTGGAGGTCTAAAAATGTTGTAGCAAAAGAAGATGGTGACAGGCCTTCCACAAATTCAGATTGTTTGCATGAAAAATATGAAGCTCTGATACCATTGTTACTGATAAAAGGCTAATAACAAAGTTTATAAAGAAAATGATTATAGATAATAATTAGAAGAAATTTCTAGTCAACTGCCACACATTTGAACTCATGTTGCTTGTATTTTTCTTTAACTACATGATGTGAATCTCATCTTTTACTAAAACACAAGTTATGTAAGATAAAAACATACTCTTTTAGATTAGATGCTTTGTAACTCGAATACCGTTATAAGTCATAGCTTCAAGGATAACACTAACTATAAGCCTTGTAAGAAAGATAACAAAAGCAACAACCATGGAAGGTAAAAATTTTAATCCATTGTAACAGTTCTATTTTCAATGGTATCAAAAAAGGCGGTTTCAGAACCTTATTTTTGTAAACTAAGTCCGTCAATATTAAATATAAATACTTATGGAGTTGGTATAAAAGTTTATTAAAGTTTGGTCCTTCAATTCCACTTATTAATTGCTGAATTAAGGTACATAAACTAAATAGTAAAAATCTTATTACTATTGATTTTTAAATAATAAAAGAAGCAAATTGGTAATTAAACCATTCTCACTATCAAATAGTGAAAAATGATGTTATTCTCCACTAACTTTGGTTAAATGTGATTAAGATTTAATTAGATTAAGGTTTAATTAATTAAATTTGGTTTAATTAAGTTAATCTAACTATATAAAGGTGATTTAATGCTTGTCATCTTTATTTTCTCTTATTCATCACTGAAATTTCAAGAAAAACAAACTTTCTAAGGTTTCAAACATTTGGTCCCTCAAATTGGTAAGCTATTCAAATAATTTTCTTGTAATTTTTGTTTTTTTGAAGTCATGAAAGCTTGATTTAGCTAGCCTATGTACAAATTTGTAAAATTGTTAAAGTTTTTGAAAGTTGTCATTGTTGATTTCTTGAAGAAATTTGTGTTAAATTGATGTCCACAAAGCTAACTAAAAATTTGACTAAGGCAAGTGCACTTATCAATTAATAGTATAGCTACAGTGAGCAAAAACATTGTTCCCATGAAGACTAAAAGTACTAGTAATTATCGTCTTTCTATTATTTAACTGAATAATTCGAGTGATTGATTAACAACTAGAATTAACTAATTAATTAACTAACAAATACGACAAAGAACAAATAAAAAAATAATCGATTAAAAACCAATAAGCGAAAAAATACCCATGAAAGAATTCAACTAGATTTCATCTCTCACTATCAATCAAAATTATGCAATTTCTTTACTTAGCACCTTGATCCGTAGAAACCTCTAAATTATGCTAATATCTCTTTAGAGTATAAGGGCAACTGACTCTAGGTTGATTAATTGAAATTTCTTTCTAATTAAAACCTCTAATATTGCATTAACTCATGTTATGGATTCCACAATTATATTTGAATCTAATCTGGTAGATTTATATCGTCCTATTTCTAAGATTGCATGCAACTCCACTTAATTATGCAAGGTCTACTCTTAAACAGTTTATTCAACCTTCGATTTAAGCACATCAAATATGGATAAATAATCTAGAAATATTAAACCAAGAAGTAAGCACACATAATTGAGAACAAGAAACGAAGAATTTATTGCATAAAATAAAAATCAAACGACAGAATCTATCATAAGGTTAATCTCACTAGGTATTTAGAATATTAGTTCATGCTTGAAAATAAAAACATTCAAGATACAGTATAACGGAAAGAAACAAATAAACTCATGATAATCTCCTAATAAATCAACTCGGAATCTTCAATATTGACGGAAATCTGCTTCAGAATCGGCTTCAATGGTGTTTTTTGAATTGTTTTCTTGAGTATTCTATGATGACTCCCTCCTATCTTCTTATTTTTGTCATATATACGTTTTAGAATGCCTGAAAAGCCTTTTTGAAGTTTGGTGTGAAATCCCGTGAAACTGACACGACCTACCATTGCCCGTATGGGTCACACAACTATGTAGCTAGGCCTGTGGAATGGTCCCACCCGTGTGGCTCCTATAGCTTGCTCTGATGCCCTGGTTTTCACCCCTTTTTCTCCCAAGTACTCTATTAAGCATCAAAACATGAATTTAAAGGATTATGAGCATAAAATTCACAATTAACATCGAATAATCACCTAAAACGTATAAAGAATGAGGTTAAAACATGTTACTTTTAGCATTTATCAAATATCCCCACACTTAGGCATTTGTTTGTTCTCAAGTAAAATTCCCAACCTACATTCAAGTTAACCTCCCTCAATTTATCATTTTCACCAACAATGTATTAGGATAATCTACAGATAATCATGCATTGAAAATTCATACTAAAATGACACTAAATAGTACAAGCAATTCAATCATAGATTTTTAAGGCTTAAAAACATTAGGCATATCATTTATCTCAATAATTACTTGAAATTCAAACTCAACAAGAATTAACATCCTTACTAAGGATTCACTCAAAGCACTTAAAGTACTCAAAGTGTTTAAGGCTCAAGTAATGTGCACTCAACAATCAAATAAGAAATGTTATTACCATAGGCTTGCTTGAAAATCAGATCTCCACTACTATAGATCGAGATAACACACCAATCAAGAGGTCTTTACAAGGTTGTAACGAGGCTTAAGTTAAGAGTATGGAAAAGGTTAGAAAAGTTTCTTACAATAGAGAGTTGAGTTGATAAGTTACCAAATAAAAAAAAAATCAATTGTTGAATTGAAAGAATTTACATCAACAAGAAATAAAGTATGAAGATGAGTTTTTCAACAGAATATGAAACTAACGATTCAAGCTCAATAAAAAAATTTATATTTTTTTCTTTGTTTTTATTTTATTTTTTAGAACAAATTAAAATTCAACAATGCAAATGATGAAACATAATCAAACAACTAACCAAATCAAATCTCGACAAAAAAGGAGTCAATAATTTACAACATTAATGTGGTTTACAGGTTAATAGGAACGAGTGTTTGGTAAAAAAAATGTGTTAGGATCAATGAGGTTTACTAAAGGATGATGCAACAGGTAAGCTGTTTAAAGGTTAAGCGGGTTAAATCCTAAGTGCCTCTATCATCTCAGTATATCAAATCAATAGTGTGTTCTTGATATGTATAACTGAAGCAAGTTCTAGAATAACAAATCAAGTTTACATACCCACAACAAAAAATACAATGAGCATGAAAAATGTATGCTCTAAAAGCTCAAAAGCTTAAAAAAAAAATTATGGTTTTGATGTCAAACTTGTAAAATTGAAATTTCAAGATAATGCTTCAATTCAGAGAGACAACCTAAAATAATAATTTCTAAAAAAAAATGGCTTATCATGCTTGACTTTCTTGTGTCTTAAAATATAAATCACCTAATGCATAAAAAAATTAGAAATTAATCCCAAACAAAATCAATAAAATCTCCAAATTAGAAAAAAAATTAACTTCAATGTTAGGTTTAAGAAAATTACTTAAACACAAAAAACAATTCAGGGAGTATATCGCATAAACATATAAAATCCTCCCCTCACTTAAGATGTACATTGCTCTCAATGTACAAACAATTATAAACACAATAAGCAAAATATCATAAATGAGGAAGAGAATTGAAACTGCCCTGAATTTGGATGATTTCGCCTAAATAGTGAAATCCAAAATCGTAGGAGATTCTAAATGAAGTACATGTTTGTGAGCACACTAATAAGAAGATAGACAAAAAGAAAATAAGATAAAGAGATGAAAAAAAATAGAAAAATAGTCGAAAAAACCATAGCAATAAAGTGCATAATAAAAAAAACAAAACAAATAATCCCGATAAATAAAATAAAAAATAAAAATAAATTAAAAAACTAAATGGTGTCATTGATTGGCGTCATGTGGAAAGTTAGGATCGAGAGGCGTAGGTACAATAGGGGGATCGGGTGAAGAAATATGAAAGTGCTGGCACATCTGTCGTAAATGCGCCTCGATTTGATCCTGTTAGCGCTGAAGCTAGCCGAAGTGCTTTGAATGTTGTTGTTCAATGCGGTCAATCTTCTTTGACTACTGTTACTGAAGGTAATAGATATCCTCAAGTGTAACCGAATGTGAAACAGTGGAGTGACTAACTGGAGGACTGGGAACGGGTCACGGTAGTGGTGATGGGAGGTCATCGACCAGATGCTCATCATCCTCATTCTGTTGAGTCAGATATAGCAACATGTATTAATCATCAAAAGCGTCGGGCTGAGAGGCAACCATCCTCATATGTTTCATTATAAATAAGCCTTGTGGTTTCATGTCCTCAACCAAACTAAGAGCATCGGCTTGTTCAGGGTCTCGAGAAGGCTAAAATAATAGGTCAGGCATGTCACATATGGACCTATACAGATAAATCATTTCCACAGATGCTCACTCTGATGAAGACAGCATTGGGCCACAAAATGGGCTAAATCAGTTGGGTATTTCTTGTGTATGCTCCATAGGAAGTACGTATCTAAAGTGCCTACGACACTTGTACTCTCTTTCTGGCCAGTCAGAGTGTGAGCTAAAATGGCATGAATGTAGCGCAGGGTTAGAGGTAGGCACCTAGCCTTGGACTGGCTGGGGTTGTTCGAAGTGGCAACCTCTAAATGTCAGTTGATGGATGTGTCATGGGAGGGTGGAGAACTCAGGCGTACCCAAGAAATTATCAGAATATATACCAAGAGCAACTCCAAATCCCGTAATACTCAAATATCGAGTGATACCCCCAAGACAGAATGAGATTGCTCGAGGTTCATCCCTTGATGATAGCATGGTCTGTAGAAAAAATGTGGAGCAAAACTCCAAAGTAAGCTCAACATACACCGGCTCCACGACCGTAAAGAATCGTTCCCACGGTGTTGCATCCAATAAAGTATGAACATGTGTGGATAGACCCACTGTCTGAAGGGCTTCCCATTCGATACATCGACCCAAACCTAATGATCTGTCCTTTAGGTGCTGGTACCTCTTTTCATAAGGTGAATGATTGAATGTGGGACATCAGTGTTGAATGATTATAGTTAGAGATGATAAAGATGAGGTCCCAGTAGTCTTTCATTTCTTGGACTGAGTAGGTACCTTAGTCTTTCATTTCTTGGACCGAGCAGGTACCTTACTCTTGCCTCGTGTGTTTGGCATCATGTACCTGAAACAAATAACAACTAGCTATCAAAAGAGTAGTGAATCACTGACTGAGGCATCATCAACATCAACAAATACATATCATATAAACATAGTCGACATAGGCAACAATTATAAAAAAAATAATTAAAAGAATCCAAATATATTGTGTCGATAGAAATTAACCCAAAACATATCGAATTTGTCACATAAAGATTTAGCATGAACAATACTAAAAAATAAGCACTAATCAGTACAAATTGCAAACACATAGGCTCCCCACCAATAAAAATAATCTAGTAGATAAACAGATTGACATATGAAACACAACTAATAAAGTGTAATCCACCTCACAATGAAAATTGAATTCCTAACTAAACCCTAAATAATTCAAAAAGAAAAAAAATCTAATACTAATACTAATCGAATTCACAAAGTAATATTAGAACTAACAATCATAATAATAACAATAAAAATAAAATAGTAATAATAAATAAAATATACAAAATTGAAGGGGTGACAAATAGTGGTAGGGGTTCTTGGTAGGCGGGGCAACAGCGGGTAGTGGTATGAGGGGAAAAGAGGGGAAAGGGAAAATGGGGTGGCTGCGAACAAAAATGAAAAGGATGAAAAACCAAGGGAAAGGTTTGGACGGTAGTGGATCGAAGGGGAAAAGAAAGGTTGAACGGCCATCAGTGGTGAAATGAGGCAAGGAGGACAATATGTGGAGTGAAAAGCCGACGATGGTGACGGTGGAGGAAGAAAAAAGGAGGGTGAGCGGTGGTGAGTTGGAAATAAAGGAGAAGGGAAAGATGGAAGAGTAAGGGGGAGACCGGCGGTGTAATTTACGAATGCTGTAAAAAGGAAAAAGGAAGGGAGAAAGGAAATGACCTACGACGTTGAGGATATTAGGGTTGCTAGAGGAAATGATGATAGGGTTAGGGGTATGAGAAAACAGTGGTGTGGGTGAGGAAGAAAGGAAAGGGAGTGAAATGGAAAAAGATGTTTCAGGTTAAAAATAACAAGGGCATGTATGTGGATGATGTTAGGCCACACAGTCGTGTGAGTCGGTAGTGTAACTCACTATTCCTATGTGGCCTATTAAAAAAATTTAAAACTTTGCTCCAGTGTTCACATGGCCTGGGACACGTTCGCATGTTTGAGCTATATGTCCCTTACAGCCGTGTCGTTAGGCAGTGTCATTTCCTAGACCGTGTGTTGTTGTTGTTCACTTTTCCCAAGGTCATGTACATGGGCATGTGGGTCACACGGCCGTGTGACTTCCCTCAGACTGTGTGGGTCAAAACTAATTTTAAAAAATTCGCTCCAGTAGTCACACGGTCTAGGACACACCCGTGCGTATAGGGCATGTGTACCACACAATCGTGTTGATAGGTCGTGTGGCTTCTAAATATTTTTTGATATCCGTGTGCTCATGGGCGTGTTTCCATGCCGTGTAGCCCACACGATCATGTTTCTAGGTTGTGTGGTCTACCCCAGACCATGTGGACTTTTTTTAATTTTAAAATTTTTTAAGCAATAAAATGAAAGTAAAATAAATAAATAAATAAAACACTCGGGTTGCCTCCTGAGAAGCGCTTTATTTAGACTCTAAGCTCGACTTCCCTTTTCAAGCTCACAGTTAAGTTGGATTTGAGAGTTGGAGCTCCTCTCTCTTGTTATCAACATTACCACCAAGATAAAGTTTGAGCTGATGACTGTTTACCTTGAATTTGCCATAATCAGGGTGTGTTACCTTAAAGGTTCTATTTGGGAATATGTTCTGTACCGCAAATGGATTCAAATGGATTCAACCATTTTGGCTTAAGCTCTGTAGGGAACATTCATGGATCTAAATTTCCCAGCAACACATTGTCTCCAACTTTGAATTGATTTGTCCTTTTTAAATGCGCACCATGTCATTGCTTTGTTACTTCTTTGTACTTTCTCGGTTTCTTATTAGCCTTTGTTCTTCATTCATCTAATTCATTGAACTGCACCATTTTTTTCTTCGCTTGTCCTTTATTTCTATCACTTTGAACATGGTACAGTTCTAACACGCCTTCATTAGTGATTCCCTGCAGAGAATGTTGAGCTGCATAATTACTAACATTAACAGAATGACAAGTATCATCTTGCCCCCTAGAAACTCTCACAACATCACGTGCTTGAAGAGTAACCTTTTTATCACCTACCCTTAGCACAAGTTCACCATTACCCACATCAATAATAGTTCTAGTAGTGGCTAAAAATGGTCGACCTAAAATCATGGGTATCTCAACATCTTCATCCATGTCCAATATAAAGAAATCAACAAGGAATATAAATTTATTGACTTTAATAAGTACATCCTCAATAATACCTCTAGGATACTTAATTGATTTGTTAGCTAATTGAATACTCATCCTAGTGGGTTTTGGTTCCAATAGAGCAAGTTGTTTGAACATTTTATAAGACATTAGATTTATATAAGCACCCAAATCAACCAAAACTTTTTCTACATTTAAGCTTGTAGCACCCCAAACCCGGCTTAGACGTTATGATCGAATCTGACGTGTCATATCAAAGTGATTTTCAAATTTGGACTTGTTGATAACAAATTCCATATTTAAGTTAAAACCCATTTAGTTTTTATTGCTTGAGAAAATTCGGTAGATTAAGTTATTACAATCTGGAAATAGCTTATCAAAACGATGGCCATATTTGTTACCGTTGATTTCTTAAACTGAATAAAACTGCGGAAGCTTCTCTAATTAAAAACCTTGAAGCTTAAAATGTGTGTTTTTCTTGAAAAACAGTTGTTATTTTGAAAACTCATTTGTATTCGTTTGGCAGTTTAAAAAAAGAAATCAAAACCCAATTAAAAATTAAGTCCACCAATGGCCTTATTACATAATCAATAGCCCAATATGAAATTGAGATAGATAAGTCTAAAGCAGAACATCAATGATCGTGTGGCCAGCTCTGAGTCCCTCGCGGCTCCAAATCGTCTAAGGTTGGGGATTACCTGTACAGTAAAAAGAAAGGGTGAGTTTACGGAAACTCAGTGTGTAATCCCCTATCAGTCAGTCAGTAACAATATATACAATAACAGTCTAGGCCTGAGCCCTATTCAGTAATAGTGCAGTGTGCGCCTTAGCCCATTACTGATGCGGTGTGGGCCTAAGCCCATCTGATGATCGATGCGGTGCAAATATGCAACCCACCCCAATCCAGCCAACACACCACCCGTACCAACCAACACACCATGTGGTGATAAAATCGACCCACCCGGCACCAAAGACACCAATATCGCGACATATAGCGCCGAGACAATAACGCAGCAGAGCTGCGATTCTGATATATGTGGTAATGCCACCAGTAACAGTGAATGTGGTAGAGCCACCAGTAACAGTGAATGTGGCAGAGCCACCAGTACAGTACTTCCTCCATATCGGAATCCCAACCCCATGCAGTATGTCATGTCATAAATAGTTCGTGTATGCAAAGTGTCCTACTCAGTATAGTCTTACAAATAACATACACTCATCAGTCAACCTACCTCTAGAGGTAAGATGGTCATTTCCATCTATTAGGGGTAAAATAGTAATTTTACCCTTTAGGGGTACTTTGGTCACTTCTTATTTTGGGGTCTCGGTGCAGATAACGACCTCTCTAAAGGTCTACAGTTGCCTCAAGCGATATAGATAACCTAAATGGTTATGACGGTGTAAATGGGCCAAGAGCCATTATTCAGCCCAAGTGCGCCCATACGCTCGTGGGGCCTATTTAGCCCAAACTCATTCACGGATATGCGAACTACATAGCCCAGTCCAGTAATTTCCACTTATCATGGATTTTATCCGTGAGGGGCCCACGAGCCCATTGGGTCCACACGACCCATTTCAGCCAAACGAGGCCAATATCGGCCCAAGAGCACGAGAACGCTGGTGGTGGCTTTTCCAGTCTACCGCCTACAAATTTTGGGCTCGGTTTACCACACGAGCAATCGCACGCTCATGAGGCATCAAATACTGAAGTTTCGGCTTTTCGGCTATTGTCGATTCACAGATGAGAGGGGTGTGACTACACGCCTAGTTGCGCAACGAACAGATTACCCCACGCGCGATGAACCTACAATCATCCCAAAACAATCAATCTTTCATCCTTTAATGATCATTAACACTAAAGCCCTAAACCGATATCACCACCTACCTTGACCAAAAGTTATACGACTATTACCCTTAGATCGCTGGTTGAAAACGATCGCACCCTTCTTCTCGATTTACTACGCATATATCAGATTTCATTATCACTAATCATTTAATACAAGGCTTGAACCGATACCCATAGTCCAAAGAATTAGAGTTAGAGTAGATTGAGTATTCGACCAATACTACAAAACAAACCTACTTACCCCACAATATTCGGCCAAAGAAGTATTTGAAGAAGAAAGCAGAGATGTGCAGAAAAGCAAGGCAGCCGATGCTCCATCGATTGTCAAAGACTATCATCGAAATGGTTTCAAAATAACAAGACAAGATTTATGATATTCAGTCATTATTGAAAAATTAGAGAAACAAAAGAGAGGGGAAAAGAGAAGATGTAGTATTTGGCTTACCAAAGTGTTATGAACAGAAGAAGAAATCGCCACCCACTACCAAAACCGATTAGCACAACAGAGAAAGAAAAAGAGAGAATCAGCCACTCAGTCAAAGAGGAAAAGAGAAATGTTGAGAAGAAAAACAAGAAAGGTTTGGCTATTTCTTTAAGAAAAGAGGAAGGGTGAAAGCAGAAATGATCCAGAGATAGTATATTCGACCAAAGTGATCTACGATGCCAAGAAACACAAAAAAAAAAAAAAAAACAATTCAGCCAGGGAGAAACAAGAAAAAGAAGAAGAAACAAAAGAAAGAAAATTGAACAAGAACTATACCAAAAAAAGTCTTTGCCAAATTTTTGAGTAGCTAAGTACCAACTTCGGCACTACTCTCCCCACAAGCAAACTCCTTGATTTCCTCCTAAAATCTCTCCCCAATCCTCTCCATGATTTGCACCATAATCTACTTCTCAAATATTTCCAATCTCTCATCTATCAGAATTTTACTGCAACTCAACTACTTGCTGAACCATCAGCAAAATAAATACCCCCTCATGCTATGCCAACACTTGAACCTCAGACCCCTTGCCACACTTGTAAAGCCACAACCACTGCACCAATGGGCTTTTTGTGACTTCAAACAAGCACAATAATTAATAAGACTTATGTGCCAGTGTCCAGATTCTTTTAAGAGCAAATTTTAAAAATTCTGCAAAAGCCAAGACTTGAACCCAGGCTTCTCAAACACTCCCATTGACACCCAAATCACTTAGCCATTAAAGCAAACAAGAAATTTGTGTCAGATCATGCAAAATTAAAGACCCGATATTTTTGGGGCATTACAAAGCTACTAATAAAAAAAGGAATAGCAAAACTCCTTGTATCTTTAAGCTTGGTGGGTAGTTTGTTTTGGAGAATGGCCAAACACTCCTCATTGAGCTCCACAGGGGACAAATCATCTAATTTCCATTTATTTGTTAATAGCTCTTTTAAAAATTTTGTATACTTTGACATCTTCAAAAGGGTTTCAACAAAAGGTAAGTTAATATGCAATTTTTAAAAAAGTTTAAGAAATTTACGATATTGTTCATAGATGCGGTCTTTCTTCAACTTTGTTGAATATGGAATTGGTGGTTTGTATTCTCTGATCAATGTCTTATGCTCTTTTTTGCATTCCTTAAACCCATCATTTTTCTCAATAGCTTCTAGATTCAGCTTCTTTTCAGGTTCGACTAACACCTTTCCACTTCGTATAATGATTGCGTGGACTTGCTCTTTTGGGTTGGTTTAAGTTTTACTAGGTAAATTGCCTTGTTGTCTCTCTGAAACCAATTTAACAAGCTGGCTAATCTGATTTTTGATGCCCTGAATAGATGCTTACTGATTCTTAAAAGTTGTTTCAGTGTTCTGGAATCTAGTGTCTGAAAGTAATATAAATTTAGTCAACATCTCTTCCAGATTCAACTTCTTTTCTTGCTGATAAGGTTGCTAAAAACCTAGAAGGGGTTGTGACCATTGATTTCCTTGACCACTGAAAAAGAAATTTGGATGATTTCTCCATCCTAGATTATTAGTGTTGTTGTAGGGGTTATTCTAAGTTCTAGAATTATTACATATAAAGTTGACTTGCTCATTCTCCACGTTAGACTTGAAGGGCAGACATTCTATATTGATCATCCCCGCTCCAGTCGCATCGCATTGCATTACTGGATTCACCTATTTAATTCAACTCAAACCATCAATATTTTTACTCAGCGCTTCTACCTGACTTGCTAACATAGCAATTGCATCTATATTAAAAACATCAGTGGCTTTAATAGGCTTTGTTCTCATAACTTTCCACTGATAGTTATTTAGTGCCATCTCCTTAATAAGTTCTTAGGATGCCTTAGGCGTCTTATTATTTAGTGTTCCACCAACTGTTGCATCAATTATCTACCTAGTTGAGGGGTTCAAACCCTGGTAAAATATTTGAACTTGTAGCCACAAAGGTGACCAATGATGAAGGCACCTTTTCAGAAGATTCTTAAATCTCTCCCATGTATCATACAGTGTCTCAAGCTCAAATTGAGCAAAAGAAGAGATGTCATTCCTTAACTTAGCTATTTTGGTCGGTGGAAAATACTTCAATAAATACTTTTTAGTCATCTAAGCCCAAGTCATGATGGAACCCCGTGGAAGTGAATTCAACCACTGTTTCACATTATTTCTCAAAGAGAATAGGAACAACCATAAGCCTATGACATCATCAGTAACAACATTGATCTTGAATGTGTCGTAAATCTCTAGAAAGTTAGCTAAATAACCATTTAGATCTTCATCTTGCAACCTATCAAACTGAACATATTACTACACCATCTTAATTGTGTTAAGCTTAATCTTAAAATTATTTGTAGTAATAGTTGATCTGACAAAACTTGATTCAACTCCAATCAGAGTGAGCTTAGCATAGTCATACATAGTCTGAGGAGCAGGAGTTGCAGAAGGTTGTTGATTACCAGAATTATCATGCATCTCAATAATAATTTCCTTTTGCTCTTGATCGTCTATTAAAATCTATTGTCCTTGCCTTGCGTCTCTAACTTCTCTCTGATTTCTGTGAGCAGTTTTTTCGATTTCATTGTCAAAAGTTAATGGTTCCACAAGGTTGCCTCTAGTCATAAACAAAAAGAACCTGTAAGAATAAAACAAAATAAAAAGTAAAATGTAACAATTAAATTTAAACAAATAAAAATAAAAATAAAATGACTTAATTAATGGAAATAAAGTTTTCCTAATATTTTAGTTCCTGGCAACGACGCCAAAAACTTGATTTCTACGGAACTAACTAAAAATTTGACTAAGGTAAGTGCACTTATCAATTAATTGTATAGGTATGGTGGTCAAAGATATCGTTCCCACAAAGACTAAAATTACTAGTAATTATCATCTTTCTATTATTTAATCGAATAATTCGAGTGATTGATTAAAAACTAAAATTAACTAACAAATACAACAAAGAACAAATAAAATAAAAAAATAACCGATTAAAAACCAAGAAGCGAAACAATACCCAGGAAAGAATTCACCAAGATTTCATTTGTCACTATCAATCTAAATTACGCAATTTCTTTACTTACCACCTTGATCCGTAGAAATGCTAATTTATGCTAATATCTCTTTCAAGCATAAGAGCAACTAACTTTAGGTTGATTAATTGAAATTCCTTTCTAATTAAAACCCCTATTATCGCATTAACTCATGCTATGGATTCCCTTATTAAATTTGACTTTAATATGGTAGATTTATGTCGTCCTATTTCTAGGATTGCATGCAACTCCACTCAATTACACAAGATATACTCTTAAACAGTTTATTCAACCTCTGATTTAAGCATATCAAATATGGATAAATAACCTAGAAATATTAAACTAAGAATTAAGCACACATAATTTAGAATAAGAAACGAAGGATTTATTGCATAAAATAAAAATCAAATGAGAGAATCCATCATAGGGTTCATCTCCCTAGGTATTTAGAATATTAGTTCATGCTTGAAAATAAAAACATTCAAGATATAGTATAACCGAAAAAAAAGAACGAAAGTCATGATAATCTCATAAGAAATCAACTGGGAATATTTAATATTGACAGAAATCTACTTTAGAATCGGCTTTAATGGTGTTTTTCGAGTCGTTTTCTTGAGTATTCTATGACTACCCCCTCCTATTTTCTCTTTTTTTGGTCATATATACGTATTAGAATGCCCCAAATTCCTAAAAAAATTTATTTTTTAAAGTTCGATGTGAAATATCGTGGAATTGACACGATCTACCACTTGCCCGTGTGGGTCACATGACCGCGTGGAATGCTCTAGCTCGTGTGGCTCCTATAGCTTGCTTTGATGCTCATGTTTTCGTTCGTTTTTAGCTCGTTTTGCTCCTATGTGATTTATTAAGCATCAAAACATGAATTTAAAGGTTTAAGAGCATAAAATTCACAATCAACAATGAATAATCACCCAAAAAATGCATTAAGAATGAGGTTTAAACATGTTACTTTTAGTACTTATGATAAATTGATTGATTTTAAGCTTAGATGTGAAAAAAGACTAGCTTGTAAATTTTAATTGTTAGTTTTGTAGAAAAGGACTAAAATTTATAAAATTGGAATTTTATGTGAAA
This sequence comes from Gossypium bickii, assembly GCA_025503065.1. Taxonomy (NCBI): domain Eukaryota; kingdom Viridiplantae; phylum Streptophyta; class Magnoliopsida; order Malvales; family Malvaceae; genus Gossypium; species Gossypium bickii. The sequence goes on along the minus strand of CP106719.1, from coordinate 92,556,247 downwards.
TTTCTTTAATAATAGATTGTAGAGGGTCCCTAAAGAATGTAAATGAGATCAGTTTTGAAATCGATGCTCAAAAATTGAAAGTTATTGTGATTTCAGTTTCAAAGATTAAATCAAATTAATTGCAAAATTTAAGGGGCATTCATAAATGGGATTAAATAGGTTCATGCATATCCTAGAATGATATGCAAATTTTTTCTATTGATGAATTGTCTAAAATAATTGTTTAGATAAAAAAATTGAATCAAATAAGAGATAATTAGGGAAAAGCCAAAATTATCTATTAGTCCCTGAAGGTTCAACTTGTTGGTTGCTTCTGCCAGGTAAGTTCAGATGGTATAATTGTGCTTAAATTTTTATTTATTTGATTTCTACTTTTATGCTTGATTGTGAGTTGATTGAGGTAATTAGTATAAAGGTGAAAGTTGGATTAAATTGTAAAGAAATACATATATGGGTTAAATATGTCCGAGTGAATTTAATTAATGTTAGGATATGATTGACATTTGACGGGTGTTGTGCGCACTTGTACGGATTGATGATAGAGGTTACCAAGATCTAGCATTTGTTGCGAACTTTAAGATACATGTGAAAAAGGTTTAGCCTGGACTGGTAACCTAATGTCGTTTTAAAGGTTTAACCTAGACGGGTAACCTGACATGTATAGTTTTAGCTTGATCAAGTAATCAAATGTGTCATTGTAAAGGTTTAGCTTGGACTGTTAACCTGACACAAATATATATTCAACTCGAATAAGCAATTGGTGAATGGAAGATACGTGTGACACAAGTTATCCTGGACTGGTAACCTAATGTCGTTTTAAAGGTTTAGCCCAAACATGTAACCTAACATGTATGTATATTCACCTTGGACAATTAATCAAATGTCTCGTTACAAAGGTCTAGCTTGAACTGGTAACCTAACACGAATATGTATTTAGCTCAGGCAAGCAATTGGTGTATCAGAGATACTTGTTATAGCCCGCTAGCGTAGATCGTATTGATATACTGTTTGGCGTACTTTTGTAATCTAAGGATAGAAAAGTTTAGACTGGTGAATTATTTGTTAAGTGTTTGGGGGCGTATTGTACGCCTATTTCAGTGATTTTTTTTTTTTTAGATTTCACTGTTTAGTAGACTCTATGTGTAACAATCCACTAACCTAGATGCTTTAGGCGAACTTGTTAGTTTGCAGTTTGATAGATTTGTTTTCTGTGATTTTTAACGTGAAAACGAGGATTCGATAAGCCTCATTAGAAATTAGTTGAGGCTTAGTTGGATTGGAATTGAGTACTGTAGATGATTAGAATTTAAAAATATTAAACAAGTTGTCCTCGGGATTCAAGAGTGATAGATAATTTTATGATATTTCCACTAAATTTGTCCTTGTTGTTTGTGTTATATGTAGATAATTAGTGTAATAGCCTGTTTTTAGTGGTGTCAAAAATAGTAGTTTTAAAACCACAAATTCGACAAGTAAGTCAGTATTAATTATCATTTAATTCGTATGAGTCAATTATAATTTGATATTGGGTTTTGACTTGGTGAATTTTAATTAATTGAATAAGTAGTTAGGTTTAAGTGGTTGTCCCGAAAGTCAAGTGGTTTTGAAAAATGAGGTATCGAGATCTCATTTCTGAAAATCGAGCCTATGAATATTTTTATTAAATATTTAAGGAGATATTATTTTTTTTATATGAAGGTCTGGTTCGAAAATTTTATTGTTTAGTTAATTAATTAATTAAAGAGGACTAAATCATAAAAGACATAAAACTTAACTGCTTTTGAATTATAATGATTAAATTACTTAATTAATGTAAGAGGAAGGATTTAAATGGTAAATTTACCATTTTTATTAAGTGGGATGGCTACTAGGTAAATTTTATACTTTTATACATTAAAATTTTAATGGTTATAATAATAAAACAAATAATAATAGTAAAAATATAACAAATCACCATCATTTTTATTCATCTTCTTTGGGAAACCGAATGCTCCATGGAAGAACATTCAAGCTTCGGCCAACTTTTCTTTGTCTTTGCATGGTATGTAATTTTGATCCTTTTTTTTTGTAATTTTTATGTTTTTGAGATTATTGCAATTAGGTCCAACTAACTTGTATCTCTGTTTTTGAAACTGTTAAAGATTTTGGATTTTTCCATTAATAAACTTTTTTTATTTTCTATGTTAAATTATAAATTTGTAGTCTTGGTTGTTAATTAGAATTATTTTGTGAAGTGATTTTTTTGTTAGTTTCTAGTTAAAGGACCAATTTGATAAAATGTAAAAATTGACATGGGAATTTCGTGAATTTTGAATACATATGGACTGTACTAGAATAGAAGTAAATCCGGCTAGCATGGAAAATTTGTGAAATTTTGATAAATTTGGAATTTCGGGTTTAGGGATTAAATTGAAAGAAATGTAAAAATATGTAACACCCCAAACCCGGTCAACACACGACAACCGAATCTGGCATGTTACAGAGTGAAAACATTTTGAAGAAACCAAGTTACCGGTTCACTTTCATTGAAACCTCTTTTATCACTTTGAGTTTGGAGAAATCCTGTGTATGTATAGTTGAAAACGTTATGTTGCCTTGAAAACCCGAAAATTCTCTTTTTTGAAAACTCGTTTGTCGTTCTTAACTTTAAAAATATTCAACTCTATTACAACCCGAGTGAATTGAACATAGTTAATTTAAAACCATTTATATTTGAGCTTGGAAAACATAGGTTTGAAAATCCCGATAAGGAGTATAGTTTTAAAACGTTGCTTTTTACCGGTTATTTAAACAAGTCAAGTTGTTAATCACATGCATAATATAATTAATATAAAATCAAGTAATTAAAAACCCAAAATAATAACTTAGCGGCCTTATTACAAGTCCAAAACCAAATTTGAAGAAAATATAAACCGAAATAGTAATTTAAAGATAAAACCCGAAACAAAGATGCATGGCCACCTCGAGTCCTCCCGGCTCCTCATCCTCGATCTATGCCTCATCTGCAATATGTAAGGGAAGGGGTGAGTCACCGAGACTCAGTGTATAAATCCCCAACCCGATAGAATAGCACTTACACAAATCATGAGTAAAACATGCAAATCATGCAACCCACCTAACCATCCAAACTCCTGTGTCTACCCCGTGTGGTCAAAACCACTGGTGGTCAAAACCACAAATATATATATATATAGGTGTGGTCAAAACCACTAGTGACCGTAGTCACAAATCAAGTGATGGGGCCAACCCATCGTGTGGTCAAAACCACTGATGACAATCCCGTAATCAACATGTGGGGCCAACCCACTGTGGTACTAAACCACTGGGACGAGTCACAATATCCATGTGTGGTCAAAACCACTGGTGACCGTAGTCACAAATATCATACGTGTGGTCAAAACCGCTGGTGGTCAAAACCACTGGGACTTAGTCACAAATAATAGTATCAAAGCGGGGCCAACCCGTTGTGTGGTCAAAACCACTGGTGACAGTCTAAATCATTCCTCCCCTTCTTCTCAACATACCCATCATCATGTCCATATCAATCGTGGCATAATATCATGTTATGATGCAAATAACTCATGGCATAGCATTATACAGTGACATGACAACATGTATCGAAATCTTTATAACAGGGGACTTACCCGGAGTCTACGCTCATGCCCACAAGGCAAATTACAGGTTTCAACGGTTATTCGGCTTTTAACAGTAACCACAATAAACATATAATACTAATGAAGTGTGTAAGCGTTACACACCTGACTACTTGCGAATCTAGCGAAATCCCAAAACCACGATCTATTCCCTAACCGATAGAACCCGAAACGTTTGCCTTCACCTTTCCTACAATCGGCCAACATCATACTTTTAAGATTATAGCCATTCGGCTTAATCACAGAATCCCGAAGGATATGTTGCACCAAGATAGCATCCTTACCTTAACACCTTTCGGTTGCCAACCAAATCTCGAAGCAACACGATGAACCTCCCTTTACAATCGTCCAAGCACTAGCAACAAAAATAATTAGCCTTCGGCTTTTGAAAGAATAAGGAAAAGATCTTGGAACGCTAGAACCCTTACCTAGATCGGTAACCAAATCCCGAAGATTCACTGAATCAGGTTGCACTCCTCCCTACAATCGGCCAAGTACCACTATCATTGGATTAAAGCCTTCGATATTAAACACAACAGGAAATGTTGAAACCAAAAAACATTTACCCCCTTACCTTACTGATAGATTCTGCCACCAATCACCGAAGTTCGGCACCCCCTAGTGGTGTTAGGGATTTCGGCTACCAATATAGAACAAGAAAAGAGTTTAAGATTTGGATCCATAACAAATGGAGAAATAGAAGAGAGGATGACAAGTGGGATTTTGGCATTAACCAAATCAATCAAGAACAGAAGAAGTTACTTACCAGGAGATTCGGCTATAACCCAAAAGAAAGAGATAGATTCGGCACTTCAAAGAGGACTAGAATACGTGAGAAGAGAAGAAAATGAGGCTAAGGGTATTCGGCCAATCACTTTGAAAGAAAGAGCAGAGAGAACTTTAGGTTTTCGGCTTTTGAAAGTGGGAGAGATGAAGAAGAAAATGGAATAGGAATGGATGGATTCGGCAAAGGAGAAAGAAAAAGGTTTCGGCACAAGGAGATTGAAAAAAAAGAAAGATGTCGAATGGAAGTAAGAGTGTTGATTTCAACTCACTAAAGAAGTAAAGAAGAAGAAAACGTGAAGGGGTTTGAGAGAGCAGTCAATCAATGCACTTTTGAGAGAATGGGGAAAAGAATTACAATGTGCACAAGTGCAATTGTGAAAGTGATTTCGGCACACTAGGAGATGGAAGAAAGCTCACCCAAAATTTCAATGAACCCACAACAAAGTGCCGAAATCCACACCCCAAGCAACCCAAATTCGGCACACTACCTTACCCTTCTCCAAAACCGATTGCGCACATACCTACCCCATTCAAATTCGGCTATCACACTCCCTTCTCAAACTCCTCCTTTTTCTCTACAAAATCCTCTTTTCTACTTATTCAAACGAGTTTGAATGAGTCCACCACCTAAAATCTCTCTTCTCCACCCATTTTGAATAAGTTAACTTCATCCAAACACATCCAATAGAGTCCCTCCTGAACACACCTCTTCCTTGATTCTGGCGTGAAAAAGAATAAGCAGAAAGGGATTTTCGCAGCTCGAACCCAAGCTCTCCTTCCCTACATGTGGCGTCACCTTCCTGGCACCTTAGTGGTGCCTCCTTTGCCACTTTACCACCAAGCTATTTGTGTCTAAACACTTCGACAATTTCTTTTAACCCTTAACTTCCTTAGCTCCCTCTTCCTAAGTACTAAAACAAAAATTTTAGCCATGACTCAGGCCTAACCCGAGGTCATGCCTAGACCCCAAAACATGCTAAACTAGCACAACCAACATAATATCACGTGCAATAACACACAAAATGCAGAGACCCCGATTTAAGGATGTTACAAAATATGTAAATAATGAAAATTAAGGGTCCATGTATTGGATTAAGTTTATAAGGTATGTGGATTTGATAAATTGAATTTAATTATTATATAGATCAAGAGAAGGGTCAAAAAGATGTTAACCGCGAAAAAGGAAAATAGCAGTGTAGTCCTTGTGACTTAACCAGTAGTAGATTGTAGGTATGTTCATAGTGTATTGATATGTATATGTGTATTTTTTTATAATTATATTATTGTTCTCTAGTTAATTGTACAAATAGGTAAATTTTATTAGTTATACATGTAACACCCTGGATTTGGGCCTAGAAGAATTGGGCCTATTGGGCCTTGGCCATTGGAGCGTTTAAAATTTTTAAGAATAAGGGAACAACACTAATGCAAGTTGGACCTATTGGGTGAGTGATTTTGGAAGCTTAGGGGGCTTCTATGAAGTCCCGGATCAAACCTGGGCTTTAGGAAAAATTTTGGTTTTAGGTGAATAAAACCCTGGGAGTTAGTAAGTAGGCTTTAAGAATAAAATGTGGAGAAAAATGACACAAAAGGAGTTGTGGTCTAGTGGCAAATGGCGCCACATGGGAGATAAGAAAGTGATGCCATAGAGGAAGCAAGGGGTCCAAGGTTCAAGTCTTGGTGCTTGTAATTCATTTTGATTTCCTTTTAAATGAACTTAGACTTTGGCCTATAGACTTATATTTAGTTGCGCATGATTTTAGACAAAAAAGGAGCTTGTGTTATGGTTGCATGTAGCATTTGGAGCATAGGAGAGTGCAAGGGTTCGAATCATATTGCAAGCAAAAAGGGATATTTATTTTGCTAAGTTGGGACGGCAAGTGGTTGTGATGGATTTAAACTCTTTGAATGAGGATCCGTGATCGGAAGCTAGCATGAGGGAAGGTGAGAAGCTGGCTTTAAATAGAGCAATCTATGAGGAGAGTAAGGATACTTTGGTTGGCGTTTGGGCATAGGAGTGTTCGGATCGCGGAGTATTTCGCACTACTCTAGCTGTAGAGCGGCAAATGTCGAAATGTTGGTCACACGGCAATGGTAGCCACACGAGCGTGCGAGCGCACGTGTGGGGGATTCGACGCGATAGTTGAGGCCATCATGAGTGTTCTTGTGGGTTAGGCTGTTTGGGCTGAAATAGGCCATGTGGGGCCAATGGGCCTGTGGGGCCAATGGGCCTGTGGGCCCATATGAATAAATTATATGATTGTGTAGTAGATATTGAACTAGTCTATGTGAATCTCATATCTATGGCTAGATTTGGGCTAAATGGGCCACACGAGCGTGTGGGTCTATTTGGGTCGAGAATGGGCCCTAAGCCCATTCACATCGTTATCTCTGTGTAGAATACCCTTGGTTTACAAAATTACTGAAATGCCCTTGATTTACAAAATTATTGAAATACCCCCGAATTGTAAAATTACCGAAATACCCCCGGATTGCAAAATTACTGAAACATTCCCGATTTGTAAAATTACTGAAATACCCCCAGATTGAAAAATTACCGAAATACCCCTGATTTGCAAAATTACTAAAATACCCCCGGTTTGCAAAATTACCAAAGTACCCCGGTTTGCAAAATTACTGAAGTACCCCAATTTGTGAAATTATCGAAATACCCTTAATTTGTAAAATTACCGAAATGCCCTCGATTTGTAAAATTATCGAAATACCCTCGATTTGTAAAATTACCAAAATACACGTGATTTGTAAAATTACCGAAATACCCCTGTAGGGTAGAATTACTGAACCACCCCTGTAAGGTAGAATTACCGAAATACCCCTGAAGGGTAGGATTACTGAAATACCCTTATAGGGTAAAATAATTATTTTGCCCCTGAGGGTAAAAGACTGATTTTGTGCCATGACTTGATTGTGATCGTATGACTGTGTTTTAACTAACTTGACTGTGGCCGTGTGACTGATATGCTTGTAATATATGTTTCAAATGACTGTTATTGAGTATGGTCATTTTGCATACACCTGTGATGATTGAGCTTGCATGGGGTTGGGACAAAGTTACGGAGGAAGTGTACGGCCCATTGCCGTTCTATACAAGGCTTTCGGCCTTTTTACGATAAATATGGCTCTGTGCCATCTTGATTATGGCTTTGTGCCAACCGTATTTACTCGTGGCTATGTGCCTAACATATATATTAATGACTCTGTGTCGTTCATAATTACCCGTGGCTGTGTGCCGATTATATTACCGTCGCTGATGGCTATGTGCCAAACTTATTACAGTTACCGATAGCTTTTTACCATCCTGATTATGGCTCTGTGCCATCCTGATTATGGTTTATAACCATTCATTTCGCATGACTTTTAGTCGTTCGTAATTAGCGGTGATCTTTGCGATATTTATGGCTTTTAGCCATTCTGTCTACGGCATCGAGCCGTTCTGTTGACTTAGTGCTACAACCGGTGCTAAGCTTGGTGTGTTGGCTGGGTGGGTTGAGATGGTCCCCACATAGAGAGACTGGTTGGTACGGGTGGAGAGTTTGGTTGGTATGGGTTGGGTACATGTTCATTGCATTGATATGATTTTGGGGCTTAGGCCCAGATTGTTACCGAATAGGGCTTAGGCCCAGATTGTTACCGAATAGGGCTTAGGCCCAGAGTGTTACCGAATAGGGCTTAGGTCCAGACTGTTACCGAATAGGACTTAGGCCCAGACTGATACCGTATGGGCTCGGGCCCAGATTGTGACTGTAATAGGGGATTACACACTGAGTTTTCGTAAACTCACCCCGTTTTTAACTGTGCAGGTAATCCCCAGCCTTAGAGGATTTGGAGCTGCGGAGGACTCTGAGGTGGCCACACGTCGGATATGGTTTAAAGACTAAACTTAGCGATTTTAGTTTAATTTAGTTATTTTAAATTATTGGGTTAATAATTTTTGTAATAAGACTATTGGGTTTTTCTTTTTAACTTTTATTTGGTATTTCTTTAAATTACAAACTGCTGGTCTGTTAAACACAGGTTTTTTTAAAACTATAACCACTGTTTTATATCTTGGTTTTCAAATGTTTGAATCAAACTTCTGCAACAATCAAGGTTTTGAAAGTAATAATGATTTTACAAGAGAATGACTTTGAATAAACTACGTTTTGAAGATAAGAAAATGAAATCTGAGGTTTTACATGGTAGAAAGTTTTAAATTTTTTAGGAAGGGTTTTTAATGAAAGCATGGTTTTCGAAAGAACTCTTCAATGTGACACGCCAGATTTGCGCCTAACTTCTAGGCCGGGTTTAGGGTGTTACATTTATGGTATCAGAGCTCGGGTTGCAAAACTCGATTGTGGATTGAGTCTTCAAAATTGAATTTCTAAAAGTGTTGTTTCAAAAAGACTTAAAAAGATTTGAAGTTCTAAAATATGGTATTGACCGTTTTCTGAAAGTGTGGTACACCGAGCCTCCAGCGCCGAATCCGTAAGTTTTTTGAATACTTTTTTCTATTTAGAAATTTAAATACAGTGAGTTAAAAATACGGTGGTTTCTTTAGATATTGGACTGTATTTTTGGTATTTATTCTGTGTGTGTTTTGTTTGGACGTGATGTTTGGATATAGAAATTGGTTGCGTATGAGATATCTGTCTGCTTCAATGGTTAGGTGTTTTGTGTAGGTGTAGGGAGTTCCAAATTCTAGTTGAAATATGATAGGGATATTAAAATCAGAGCGTGCAGTGGCAGCGTAGTGGTGTAACCTGTGTTGTGCGACAATTATATAGTTGGAAATTTTAAGGACGAAATTTGTTTAAGGGGGTAGATTTGTAACACCCTGAATTTGGGCCTAGAAGAATTAAGCCTTGGCCAAGGGAGCATTTAAAATTTTTGAGAATAAGAGAATAGCACTAATGCATGTTGGACCTATTGGGTGAGTGATTTTGGAAGGTTAGGGGGCTTCTATGAAGTCCCGGGATCAAACCTGGGCTTTTGGAATAAATTTGGTTTTAGGTGAATAAAACCTTGGGAGTTAGTAAGTAGGCTTTAAGAATAAAATATGGAGAAAAATGACAAAAAAGGAGTTGTGGTCTAGTGGCAAGTGGCGCCACATGGGAGACAAGGAAGTGACGCCATAGAGGAAGCAAGGGGTCTAAGGTTCAAGTCTTGGCGCTTGCAATTCATTTTGATTTCCTTTTAAATGAACTTAGACTTTGGCCCATAGACTTATACTTAGTTGCGCATGATTTTAGACACAAAAGGAGCTTGTGTTGTGGTGGCATGTAGCGTCTGGAGCATAGTAGAGGGTAATGGTTGAAATCCCATTGCAAGCAAAAAGGGATATTTATTTTGCTAAGTTGGGATGGCAAGTGGTTGTGATTGATTTACACTCTGTTGAAGGAGGGATCCCACATCGGGAAGCTAGCATGAGGGAAGGTGAGAAGCTGGCTTTAAATAGAGCAATCTATGAAGAGAGTAAGGATACCTTGGTTGGCGTTTGGGCATAGGAGTGTTCGGAGCGCGGATTAACTCCAGATTCCTATCAGGTGTGTATTTCGCACTACTGTAGCTGTAGAGCGGCAAATACCGAAATACCAGTCACACCGCAATGGTAGCCACACGAGCGTGCGAGCGCATGTGTGAGGGCTTCGACGCGATAGTTGAGGCCATCATAAGTGTTCTTGTGGGTTAGGATGTTTGGGCCTCGATGGGCCTGTGGGCCCATATGAATAAATTTTATGATTGTGTAGTAGATATTGAACTGGTCTATGTGAATCTCATATTTATGGCTAGATTTGGGCTAAATGAGCCACACGAGCGTGTGGGTCCATTTGGTCCGAGAATGGGCCCTTGGCCCATTTGCATCGTATCTCTGTTTAGAATACCCTTGGTTTGCAAATTACTGAAATGCCCTTGGTTTACAAAACTATTGAACCTGATTTGCATAGTTTCTGAAATACCCCTGATTTGTAAAATTACTAAAATACCCCTGGTTTACAAAATTACTGAAATACCCCTAATTTGAAAAATTACTAAAATACCCCCAGATTGTAAAATTATCGAAATACCCCTAATTTGAAAAATTATTGAAATACCCCCGATTTAAAAAATTACTAAAATACCCCCGATTTACAAAATTACCGAAAACCCCATTTTATGAAATTATCGAAATACCCCCGTATTGTAAAATTATCGAAATACCCCTAATTTGTAAAATTACCAAAATACGCTCGATTTGTAATATCACTGAAATATCCCTGTAGGGTAGAATTATTGAACTAACCCTGTAGGGTAGAATTATCGAAATACCCCTGAAGTGTAGGATTACTGAAATACCCTTATAGGGTAAATGACTATTTTGCCCCTGAGGGTAAAAGACTGATTTTGTGCCATGACTTGACTGTGATCATATGATTGTGTTTGAACTAACTTGACTGAGGTCGTGTGACTGATATGCTTGTAATATATGTTTTAAATGACTGTTACTGAGTATGGTCATTATCCATACACCTGTGATGATTGAGCTTGCATGGGGTTAGGACAAAGTTACGGAGGAAGTGTACGACCCATTGCCGTTCTGTACAAGGCTTTCAGCCTTTTTGCGATAAATATGACTCTGTGCCATCTTGATTATGGCTTTGTGCCAACCGTATTTACCCGTGGCTATGTGCCTAACATATATATTGATGACTCTGTGTCGATCATAATTACCCGCGGCTGTGTGCCGATTATATTACCGTCGCTGATGGCTATGTGCCAAACTTATTACAGTCGCTGATAGCTTTGTGCCATCCTGATTATGGCTTTGTGCCATCCTGATTATGGTTTATAACCATTACGCATTTACGCTTTTAGTCGTTACGTTAACCCAGTAGTGATCTTTGCGATATTTATGGCTTTTAGCCATTCTGTCTATGGCGCCGAGCTATTCTGTTGACTTAGTGCCGCAACCGGTGCTAAGCTTGGTGTGTTGCCTGGGTGGGTTGACATGGTCCCCACATGGAGAGACTGGTTGGTTCGGGTGGAGTGTTTGGTTGGTATGGGTTGGGTACATGTTCATTGCATTGATATGATTTTAGGGCTTAGGCCCAGATTGTTACCGAATAGGGCTTAGGCCTAGATTGTTACCAAATAGGGCTTAGGCCCAGACTGTTACCGAATAGGGCTTAGGCCCAGATTGATACCGTATGGGCTCAGGCCCAGACTGTGACCGTAATAGGGGATTACACACTGAGTTTTTGTAAACTCACCCCGTTTTTAACTGTGCTGGTAATCCTCAGCCTTAGAGGATTTTGAGCTGCGGAGGACTCGGAGGTGGCCACACGTCGGATATAGTTTAAAGACTAAACTTAGCGATTTTAGTTTAATTTAGTTATTTTAAATTATTGGGTTAATAATTTTTGTAATAAGGCCATTGGGTTTTTCTTTTTAACTTTTATTTGGTATTTCTTTAAATTACAAACTGCTGGTCTGTTAAACACGGGTTTTTTTAAAACTATAACCACTGTTTTCAAAATATCTTGGTTTGCAAATGTTTGAATCAAACTTCCGCAACAATCAAGGTTTTGAAAGTAATAATGATTTTGCAAGAGAATGACTTTTAATAAACTCCGTTTTGAAGATAAGCAAATGAAATATGAGGTTTTACATGGTAGAAAGTTTTAAATTCTTTAAGAAGGGTTTCTAATGAAAGCATGATTTTCGAAAAAACTCTTTAATGTGACACGCCAGTTTTGGGCCTAACTTCTAAGCCGGGTTTGGGGTGTTACAATTCATATATTATTACCTGTTTCTATTAAGTACAAATGGAAAATGAATATTTAGTGATGGTAATTCTTGGGATTGCACATTATTGAAATGAATGTAATAGATTTATAAAATGTGAATGGAAATAATAAGTACCTGTGAATGATCGATTTATTGATGTTATGCATTTATAATGCCTGGTTGAACGTAGTAAACAATTAGGATGCGATTGGCATGCCAATAGGGTTAGTATGCGCGCTTGTATGGGATTGCACTTCGGTGCATCTGATTGCACATTTTTGCCTCTGTCTGAACTTTGGTGCCTTTGTTACGCATCTATGATGCCTTTGTTGTGGTGTAGTTACATGAGTATCTGAGTCAATTTACTATAGTTCATCGAGCTATGTGTTAATTGATCTAAAACTTAATTACTTGCTAAATTCTATTGCGTATTTATGGTTTTACTAAGTGATAAATGTTACAAAGAAATTCTTATTTATAAATGTTGTTGGTTATATTGAGAAACTGTAGTTGATGGAATTGGTTAAGCCTTTCTGGAAGGTGTCATTTATGTATATATATAAGTATGAATTGATGGTTTGGAACTATTGTGGGTCATGAATTATTCTATGATTGCTTCGATACGAACATCAAGTGACACTTGTAACAATTGTCATAGTATGACTAAGAAAGCTCTTTTAATATTAATTTATAAGTTAAGGTAAGATGATATTATTTCATGAATCATATGGAGATGTTAAGTGATAAAAATTGAACATTTGATGATTATGTATTTAAAAGTTGTTTGTAATAATATTGAAACGACAATAATGTTTATAGTTATGAGTATGAAACGCATGCTTTATAAATATGATATTAGTGTCAGGGTTATGTATTTAAAAGAAATGGAATATGTATGTGAGTTGACACGGTAAAATGGATGATACGTTTTACATGTTGAATCTTCGTATTGAATGCTACTGAATTATGTCATATTAAATGATTAAGAGGTTATGTGATTGATATGTGAAGCACTTACCTAATTGTTTTAAATGTTTTGTCAGGAAATCGTATTAAATTTAGTTATATTCATTTACTTAATTGTAAACCAAGGAAAGAGTTTTGTTAAAATAACTACAAACTTACTGACCTTTATAAGCTTACTTTATCTCATTTCCTGTTTTCTGTAGCTATCTTTTGCGGAACTGGTTGGATGAGTCAACTTCAAAGCTCACACTATCCAACGCCTTTTTCGGTAGCTTTTGATTTTGGATCATTTTGGTTTGTGGCATGTATATAGGGTTTGACGTTTGATAAGGTTAAAAAGTTAATTGAATTTTAATCAAGCTTATATTGTTTTGATTTAGTAAGTTATGTTTCATGATAAAACTATATTGATATGGAATGTTTGTGCCTTGTTTAGGCATTGTTTTGATTTGGTAACTTTCATGATAATGAAAATATGGTAAGGTCAAATGGGTATGCATTTTATGATGTTAGACATGTTAGTTTTTCTTTCGGGTTTGTGTTTGGTATTTCAAGATTTAAGAACATAGTTATTAGTTGGATAGCAAGTGCTTGATGGTGATTTCTTAGATGAAATGTTTTAATGTATATGTTTAAATTGAGGTGTCAATGACGACACATTGGTTAGACACCTAAATTGTATGAGATAGGTATGTTTTGGACTCAATTATAGGTGTTTGAAAGCATGTTTATAGCTGGTTATGGTTTGGCTTGACACATAAGATATTGGTGTTGAAATTCCTTGTGTTGGAAGAAAATTTAGGTGCGCATGGCTTGAGACACGGGCGTGTCATGGCTGTGTGTCACACATGGTCTCTCCAAATGGCTGTTTTAGATGTAGGTTTCACCTGGTCTGAGACATGGCCGTGTGTTTCAAGTCAGTATGTATCACGGTTTGGCACACGGCCTAAGACATGGTCGTGTGACCCAACATCAAATGCACACATGGGTTGGCACACAGCGTGTGACACGGTCATGTGGCCCTATTTTTGAATATTCACGCGGGTAAATACATGGGCTGGGACATGGTCATGTGTCCAGACTTTGAATGTTCACACGGTTTGGTCTATGTCACACGGCTTGGCCACACAGCCGTGAGACCCATATTTTCCAAATTTTTATGTTTTTTCAGAATTTTCTGATTTATTTTGATTTGATCCTAGATAGTTCCCAAACTATTTTTAGGGCCTCGAAGGTTCGATTTAAGAACCATAAATGTATTTTTTCTATGATTGTATTCAAATATGATATGTTAGCATTTAAATTGTATAATTTTTTCTATTATGAAAAAATTGTTATGTTTCGATCGATAATACTCGGTAACCCTAATCTGACAATGGAGACGAGATAGTGGGCGTGTCTCACTTTGGTTTTCTTGCAATTTTCACTGAGGTGGGAAGCTATTAAGGGGGTTCTTGTTAGTTAAAGTGTAGAAGTGTTTCGGTAGATAGTCAGATAACCATAGTTTAGTACCATTTTATTGGTAATTTTTGGAAACCCTTTGGCTGTCATTTTGGGATTTACGATTCTGTAATTGTACATGTCTAAGTGAGAACTGGCTTGAGAAGGAAGGAAATTTCCTGATCATTTCAGTTGCATGAAACCAATTCATACATGCATGTTAAATTTTATAGTTAGATAATATGATGAATATAATTGTTTCTTATTTAGCTCAAGAGGCTAGTGAAGGTCTGAGCGATTGAGGCAAGGGACCAGTAGAGTAGATTCTGTGTTGAAGTTTTTGGTGAGTTCCTTCTTGTTCCCATTGAGTTCTGAAATTTCTATGTTATGTGGGTTATATACAGTAAGTGTCTTTGTTGTTAGTAAGTTAATATACTATGCCTTGGTGTGTACGGAACAAATCAGTGTTGCGTGGTGTATATGACCCTCGTTGATGTAAAAATGTACCCTCTTTGTTGTGTGCCCTCAGTGCCAAACAAATTTTGATATGTGAAATGGTGAAGAGGAGATATATTGTGTAGCATCTGATAGGGTAGTTATAATGCTAATCGGATAGATAGAGCACTATGAGGAAGAAATATATTGTGTAGCCTCCGGTAAAGAAGTTATATTGCTATTTGGACAGGTAGAGC
The DNA here is from genome assembly GCA_025503065.1 of Gossypium bickii. Taxonomy (NCBI): domain Eukaryota; kingdom Viridiplantae; phylum Streptophyta; class Magnoliopsida; order Malvales; family Malvaceae; genus Gossypium; species Gossypium bickii. The sequence goes on along the minus strand of CP106719.1, from coordinate 92,540,946 downwards.
ACTATGGAAATGATGGTATGAGGGGTTGTGAATGGAATGAATATCATTGATATGGAAATTTGAAATATTATGTTCGAGACTGGCACAAGGATGGGTCATATATAAACTTGTTTGTTAAAAATGGTAAATATAAGTTGGCAAAAAGCATCCTTCCATGTATTTTATATGGTAAGTTGGCGATGTGTATCTACCAAGGGACGGTGATTAATTATTTAACGCATTGTAATTGTATGTCGTAATTCCATGGAAAGTTTTTTTTTTGTTGTGGGTGCTAATGTTTATTAATTACTGGTATTCCAATGCAGTATCTTTGTCTATTTTGGAACTCATTAAGTTCAATTGAATTTAATTAGTTGTTTTATCTCATCAGAAGTGCTGATAGTAGAAGAAGATTTCGTAGAAGGGGAGTATGCGAGAGTTGTAGTCACTTGTGAGCCACTATTCATAAAGCCACTTCGGTCGGATCAAGGTGGAGAATATTTATCTAATGAGTTCTTAGAGTACCTCATAGAGAATAAGATTCTATCCTAGTTAACCGCACCGAGTACTCCAAAACAGAATGGCATGGCAAAGAGAAGATGTAACACCCCTCACCCATGTTCAAAACCGGAACCGGGTTTGAGGCATTACCTAACTTATCTCGCTTAAGCATCTCAAATTGGGCTATAAAATTTCATTTAAACATATCACTTGCTCATTCTCGGCCTACGAGGCCCTATGCATACTTCTGATAGGTTTCAGAATTTAACCGAGATCTTTTACGAAATTTGAAAACTTTTCATCAAAACAGGGGCCACACGCCCGTGTTGGTCTAGGGACACGCCCGTGTGTCCCTAAGACATGCCCGTGTCTTCCACCCGTGGTCGACACTGATTTATTTCACACGGCCGGACACACGCCCGTGTCTCTATCCTGTGTCCCTCACACTGCCTTGACAGCCCATATGCCAAAACCTTGGCATTCTGTTTATGACGTCATCACCCCCCTATGGCCACACGGCCAAGGCACAAGCCCGTGTCCTTAGATCGTGTGTCGAATAAAATTTTACATTTAATGTGCAGACTTCATATAGCCTGGGCACACGTCCGTGTGCCTACCCGTATGGACAATTAGATAGCTATCTACCAAGCCATTGCCACCCTATCAAGCATTCACACTCATACCAAACAACTTATAACCCAAAGGCACATCCAAGAACTCAATTCATAACGTTCACACAAGCATAAATTTCATAATTCCATCATCATTGAATATATAATGTAACATTCTAGATTAGACTCTAGTTAGAATAGTGGTTTTGGGACCACAAATCCGAGTCAGAAAAATATTTTAATATTATTTTCTATGTCTGTAGTATATGATTTAGCATGTGTTAAAGTTCCGTGAATTAATTTGTCCGTTTGTGTGCTTAATCTGAGAAAAGGATTAAATTGCATTAAATGCAAAACTAGCATAGTATTTGTAAAAGTGCCTACTTGTTGTGGCTTTTAACTGTGGAAGCCTTTTGAGGCAATTAAGCCAATACTAAGGTTAGTGGATGGCAAAGGACAAATATGACCTTATTGTATATATGTTTCAAATATTAATTGAAGGAATAATATAGTAAATAGTAAATAACATGTTTATAATAAAACAAAGCTTAAAATAAGCCTTTTAATTAGTGTTTATCCACCGAAAATTTGAAAGAAAAAGAAGGGTTTAAGCTTTGTGAAATTCAGCACCTATATAGCTTGATTCAAGGTAAGTTTTGCTTCTATATTTGATAACTTCTAAGTTTTCTTAATCGTTGCTTTGAGTACTTTGAAACCCATGCTTCAATTTTGAGAATTGATGATGTTTTTGAAATAAGCCATTGATGAACACATGAGTTTTATGAAGTTTGATGGTGAATTATGAAAGATATATGTTTGATTAACATAGTTTTTCTTTGAGTTTTTGATGAATTTGAGTATTTTGGACTTAATTGAGGAAATAGTATTTTGAAGGACTAAATTGTGAAATAAATGAAATGTATGGAGTTGTATGAGCTACATGAACATTCGGCTAAGCATGGGTATATAGCGATTTTGTGTATTTTGTGATTTTGGGAAATAGGCACTAAAATGTCCAATTGTGAAAATGTGAGGGCTAGTTTGTAAATTGCCCTAAATGTGTGTTTTTGGATTGAAATGAATGAATTAGTGAATAAATGAGTTAAATCTGAATTTGTATAGATCAAGAACTGAAGAAAACAGATTTAGATCGTGGGAAATCGAAAGTAATTGAGTAGCTGAGTTCGTTTCCGATATCAGAATCTGAGGTAAGTCGATATACAAATAAATGCATTTGATTTGAGCTATGAATAATGCTCAAGATGGAAAGTATGTGAAATCCAAGGATATATCGATAAGTTATAAATGTTCAAGAAGTCCCGTACGAACCTAGGAATAGATAGGATAACGTATGTCATGACATAGGTGTCTGATATGTGATATCATGTAAGACCACGTCTAGGACGTTGGCATTGATTTGAGATTTCGTGTAAGACCACATCTGGGACGTTGGCATTGATATGAGATTTACATGTAAGACGATGTCTGGGACATTGGCATCGTATTGATTCGTGTAAGACCCTGTCTGGGACTGTGGCATCGATATCTGAGTACATGCAGGGGATTTTAGTATAGGAATTTTGTCTAATGTTGGCCAGGTGTTTTAGTTGTTGAAATGGCCATTTGGTTTGGCTTGTGTTATGGCATTTTGGTGATAAAATGAACTTAGTTTTGGTATGTAATTATTAGCCTTAAAATGGTTGAATGATGGAAGATGGAATGGTAGTTGAATATTTATAATATAAATGCCATGTATGTTGTTGAGAATGTGGTGAAATGATACTTTTATTCTGGATGATATTTAAGTGGCTAAATAGTGGTAATTATTGAATGACTTATATGACTATTGATGCTAGTGATTGAATGGTATATTTGGTACCATTTAGTATGTTTTGGTAAGTAAATTCGATGGTATGTATTGATGCAAGTTAGTTTGAAGTTAATTGATTATTTTGGCCAAATTGAGTACATAGTTATACATGTTTTTAATGTTGTCAATTGATGTGTCTAGTTATACATATTTTTAATGTTGTCATTTGATGTGTCTTTGGGCATATTGGTTGTATGTTATTATACTATGTGTGTATAACTTGATTATGCATGAATTTGGTGCCTTTTGATGGCTTGTTTATTGGTACAAAAATGGTTGTCGGTACTTTTGGTTATGGGTGAGAAAAATGGCTTGTAAAATGGCCTATTTTTGTCCACAAGAGCGTGTGTCTCAGCTATGTGTGACATACAGCTAGGCAACATGGCCATGTGTTCCCTATAGCTTTCAAAGGGTTGCAAGTTAGGCTCTTACACAACCTAACACACGGCCTGGCACACGAGTGTGTGGGGTTATTTCAAAGGGTACACGGCCTAGCACACAAGCTTGTGGCTTGGCCGTGTGATCCAAGTCAGTGAGTTAAATGGGCAGGGGCACGGGTTGGGACACGGCTATGTGTCCCTAAAGTCCATACGGTCTAAGACACGGGCGTGTCTCTTGGCAGTGTGAGCCACACGGCTTGGCCATACGGCTGTGTGACCCCTACAGTGTTGAAAATTTTCACTATTTTTTGAAAAATTCTATGAGTTTCCAATTTAGTCCCAAGTTGTTTTTAATATGTTTTTAGAGTCTCGAGGGCTCGTATAAGGGACAAGATGTATGATTTGGATTAGTTTTAATATGATCATCAATATGATTTGAAATGTTTATAAATTGTATTCGTTTAAAGTGAGTTTTTCGGTAATACTCTGCAACCCTGTTCCGGCGCCGAATATGGGTTAGGGGTGCTACAAACTCCTAATAGTATGCCTACAATGATCAGCAACATAGGGTGCTTCGTCGCACTAGGAGGGTCTCTTGTAGGCCTGAGTTCTTCCAATATGACAGAAGTGTTTTTAACACTAAGTCTGCCAAACAATAAGATGATGACTCACTCACATATGACTAAGCGATGCAGAGTGCTGATTCCAAGCTCTGGGACATAGCTATGAAAGCTGAGATAGACTCAATTTATTCCAACTCAGTGTGGGAACTTGTAGTTTTACCGAAATGGATAAAACAAATAGGGTGATGTGGATCTACAAATGGAAAAGAAATACGGATGGAAAAATTGGAAACTTATAAGGCCAGACTTGTAGAAAAATACTAAAAAAATTATTGATTATGAAGAAACCTTCTCTCCTATTTCCATGCTCAAGTCAATCTACATCTAACTATCTATTGCGATGGCTCTTGATTATTAGATCTAGTAAATGGATGTCAAGATAGAATTTTTGAAGGGCTATATTAAAGAGAGCATCTATATGATACAATCCACTGGATATATAGCGAAAGGAAACAAGGATAAAGTTTGCAAGCTACTTAGATCTATATACAGACTTAAGCAAGCATCCCACTCATGGAACCAAAAATTTCATTAAACGATCAAGACTTTTGGGTTTGAGAAAAATGTAGATGAACCTTGTGTTTATAAACGTTTAGGGGATAGGAGGACATTGTCATCGGTTAAACTATGGTTAACCCAATAGTTTAGCATGAAGGACTTGGGAGATGCTAATTTTGTTCTAGGAATTTGAATCCTAAGGGATCAAAAGAATAAAGTGATAGCACTATCTCAGGCTTCATACATAGACAAGATATTAGAGCGTTACGTAATGACCGATTCAAAGAAAGGAAATTGACCTTTTGTATTGGGAAATTGACCGATTCAAAGTGGGTTTGGTAAGTCAATATTAGGCGAATCTAGGACCAAGAAACTGACAAGCATTTAAACATATACTCAAGTATTTATAGAGAACGAGGGATTATATGATTGTGTATTTTGGAGGAGATTTCACTCCTATCAGATATATTGATTTTGACTTCCAAACGTGTCAGGATTTGAGGAAATTGATATCGGACTGTGCTTTTGTCCTAAACGATGGGTCCATAATTTGAATAAGTGTCACGAAGGCTTACACTACTAACTTCACTATGGAGGGCCAAATATGAGGTATGGAAAAGCTATGGACCTATAACAGTGCGAACATAACTAAACCTAAAAGAAACCACATAAAGAGAAAACACATTAAATGAGACGATAGTCTTTGACAAAATAGTAGATGTTGTCAAATATCAAATATGAGGACAAACCTCGGGGATTTGTTTTGCCAAGACTCTATTAGCTAAAGAGCTCTTTGGGAAACATATGGAGGGGCACAAGACTGCGAAACATGACTTATCTACTTCGCTAGGGAAAGTGGGAGATTCTTGGATCTGGTGCCCTAAGTGTAGTATTTTCATCCCAGTACACTTGTAATTTTTCAGACAGATTGGTTAATAAAATTATTCATGAATTACATTAATACTTTGTATATTATTCTCACATGTTTTTTCACGCAAAACAAAATGGAAGCAAATATTGTAATTGGTTTACAAATGTTTTGCTAATACCAAACAGTATTACGTGGTCGGATTGTGATACGAAAAGACATCTTGTATTAGTAGATGAACCTAAACATATCCTTAATCGAATAAAAAATGAGCAAACCGATTGAAAGACTAATATGTCATCTACAATTCCATTTGGGGAGATGCCTTGTCTTGGGCATTGGAGCGAATGACTCCTAGAAGATAGAGACATAGATATGATTTATCGGATTGACAATACATCAGATTGGACCCAAGTAGAATAAATCCTAAATCTTTTTATGGATTTATTAACTCGTGACCTTCATAGTGTGACATACCTAAATCCTGAGTGGATGACAGACTATGTATGCGTGCACTTTGATATAAGTAAAAGCTTGAGTTCCAATAGATAAGGAATCAAAAGTTGGTGTATTGGGTGTACAGATTCTGTAGTACGTAGTGTCATTCAAAATAGTGGTATTCATGGCCCGAGACATGGGTAAATGATATCCTCTCATTGGCATTACATGGTTGATGAAAAGTAAATGTAACGCCCCAAAAATTTTATTTTTATTTCTGTGTAATCTTGACACAACTGTCTATCTGCTTCAGTGGTTAAGTGTTTTGGGAGTGTCTGAGAGGTCCTAAGTTCAAGCCTTGTCTTTAGCAAATTATGTTATATTTGGGTTTAAGCGTTATCTTTCTTCAGTGGGCTTATATTTAATTGCATGTAATGTCATATCAGAATGAGCCTATTGGTTCAAGTGGTATGGGAATTTTGTGGCTTAGGGGGAAATAAAGGGGCTGGAGGCTGCTATTCGGCACGCTTGTGGTGAGATAATTTCGTTTCCCGTTTGAAAGTAAGGATTTTGGTAGATTTAATATTGTCTTTTTCGTTATAGTTCGGTTTGGTAACGTTCTTAACGGCTAATTTGGTGTTGTACTGGGCAATTTTAGGTGTTGTGTGACTCGTGAGTATTTTGCATCAAATCGATACCAGGTGTGTACCTGAAACGCAGAAAAATAGGATTCGACTAAAGCAGAAAAACCCCTCTGTCGATGCCACACGGCGTGTGGTAGGCTGTACGTAAGACATGATCGTATGATTGTCGAGGTGTGGCCATGTGAGCTACACGGGCTATGCCAAATTAGGTGTGTGGGCCCACACAAGCACGCCACATGGGCGTGTGATATCTGAGCCAGGCCGTGTGATCCACACAGGTAAGGCCAATCTGGGCTTGTGGGCCCATTATACTGAAATTTTTCATCGGGTCGCACGGGTCGTCCTAATCAACTGTAGACCTACCGTAGGGGTGGTAAAGGCTTACTAACCCCAAAACTATGTGTTCTACTAGACTGATGTACTATTCTGAGCATGTCGGTGCCATGTCTATCCACTATCTATTTTTATAAGCATGTATTATCTGTAATTCTATATGCATGTTCTATTTTGTTACTGTTATTGGGTTGAGATTGTTATAATGGAAGAAGTGTTCTGAAAGGCAGTGTTGCCTATTATTTGGCAGCAGGGCTGCGTATATCTGTTATGTGCTGCATCGGTACAATATAGTATGCAGGGTTGGGTGGGTGTTTTAAACCCCACATGGTGTGTTGGGATGGTCGAAGATGGTGTGTAGAGGATGGGGGTAGGATATCTAATTTCTGATGATGACTGTATATCTGTCTCTGTATCTGAGATGGGCTTAGGCCCTAACATGCATCTGTGACTATAATGGGATTAAGCCCAAATCTGTATTTGTCTGATTCTGATTATTTGGTTGTGTGCATGCTTGATTCTGTTGAGTTACACACTGAGTATACGTAAACTCACTCCTATCTGTCTAATATGTACAGGTAATCCATAGAGTTAGACGGATCGGTGCTGCGGAGCCCCTCGGCGACCACATGTTCGAACTGGTTATAAATACAATTACATTTTATGTTCTGGTTTAATCTGGGTTTATTTTATGTAATTCGGACTTTACGGACTGTTTTATTTTAATTTGGGATAGACTGTGATTTCATGACTTTGTAACTGCAAAACATGGTATAACTCGGATTTTTTTCCAAAAGCAAGAGTTTTCTAAAATCTAAAACGAATTTTACTTCTTTCAAAACAACGGGTTACTAAAAACAAGATTTTCTAAAGATGTGAACTGTTTTCCTTAAACGTGACAGTTTTTCTAAGCTTTCGCTAAAATGATATGCTTTGAATTAAGACATCGCCAGATTCGACCATAAAGTCTAGGCCGGGTTTGGGGTGTTACATTTAGTGGTATCAAAGCCTAGTTGCAAAATTCGGCTGTGAATTTTAGGTTCCAAAATGTGTTTTAAGAATTGGCTTTTAAAATGCTTTAAAATATTTTGATTGAGAATGTGGTACACGGGTCTCTGGCGTCGATCCTGTAAGTATTCTGAAACCTATATAGTTTACTTTGCCATACTGTAAACATTATGCTCTGAAAACACTATAGTTAGTACCATCTGAAACTGTAGTGAAACGAATAGAGATTGGAAATTACGAAAACATTACTGAACTTCTGATTTTACTACATAAAATATCTGTTAATAAATAGTGAACTGATGCATAAAACTCTTAATGCAGATAAACTTGATTAGACAATGAGCACACGGGGTATACGTGGACCTGGTACTCGAGGCCGAGGTAGAGGCCGTAGAGGCCTCGAGCTAAGTCTTCATCTCTGGGTAGTATGCCGAATCTAGACACTAGTGAGACACCCGTGTCACCTGCTACTGAGATTGGGTCTCAAAGTCGTTTGGCTGGGGATGACACACTGTCTCAAGCCATGCTAAGGATATTGGAGAGGGTCGCGGGGCCTAATTCTGGATCTGGGGGCCGAGGGTCGATAACTGAACGACTCTGGCTAATGGAGCAGAGTTTTTTAGGGGTGTCATAAGAGTCGCTCCTAGCGTGGCTGAGTACTGGTTGGAGGCCACTGAGAGGATTATGGATGATCTGGACTATACCTCTGAGCAGAAATTAGAGGGTGCAGTCTCCTTACTTCGCGACGAAGCATATCAGTGGTGGTTGACAGTTAAGGAGGGCAGCCAGCCTGACCATCTGACTTGGGAGTTCTTTAAGACTACATTTTAGAGCAAATATATGGGAGCCAACTACGTTGATGCTCGCATGGATGAGTTTTTGAACCTCACGCAAGGTGACTGATCTGTGGCCGAGTATGAGGTCGAGTTTCTGAGGTTGAGCCGCTACACTCGAGGCATGGTGGTGTCTGAGTATGAGAGGTGTGTCAGGTTTGAGGATGGCCTAAGGGATAATCTGAGGGTTTTGATTGCTCTACAGAGGGAGCGCGAGTTTTCTATTTTGGTGGAGAAGGTGAAGATCGCCAAAGATGTTAAGCGCATGGAGCACCAAAATAGAGATAGGGAGAGAGGTAAGAACAAGAGGGGCCTAGGAAAAATGCCAGATCTGAGGGGCCAGTTAGAGTGGGGACTCCTACTGCTTCAGTTGATTGCATCCTTACAGTGATTGTGGTATGCGCCATCCGGGCTAGTGTTGGAGGTGGATTGGGTCTTGTTTGAGGGTCCCTAGAGCTCCGTATTACAGAGTGTCCACAATGGGCGGATCAGATGCAGGCTTCGGGTTTAGTTCAGCCTCAGAGGGTAGTTCAGCAGCCACCTAGGGGCCGTGGATAGGCTAGGGCTGGTAACAGTTTGGGTCGTGGATAGAGAGCACCGGGCAAAGGTGCTGGCCAGACTGAGGCGAGGCAGCATGCTTTGGTTTATACCGCACGTCGGCAAGAGGACATAGATGATTCTGACGTCATCACCGGTACATTTCTTATATTTGATGTACCTTACTTTGCTCTGATAGACATAGGATCCACTCATTCCTATATAGCCTGTTTTGTTGCCGAAAATATTGGATTATCGGTTGAGAGTATTTCTAGTAAGGTTACTGTGATAAGTCCGTTGGGGGCAGTATGTTCAGGTTAGTAAATTGTATAAGGATGTCCCGTTAGAAGTACAAGGGGAGATATTTCTGGTTAATTTGATAGAGCTTCCATTTGGAGAGTTCGCCTGATTCTAGGTATGGATTGGTTGGTAGAGCACCGAGCCAGTTTGGAGTACGCATCTAAGAGGGTTGTTCTGAGGACCAAGGATGATGTGGAGGTGGTTATGATTGGTGAGCGCCGAGACTATCTGTCGCATGTGATCTCTCCTCTAGTAACTGAGAAACTGGTCCGGAAAGGATGTGAGGCGTACTTGGCCTATTTAAGTGTTTCGGATTCTGAGGACTCTTCTATTGGGAACATCAAAATTGTGAGGGATTTTTTGGATGTTTTTCCTGAAGAGTTATCGGGATTGCCTTTGAATCGAGAGGTTGAATTTGGGATTGAGCTTCTTCCAGGTACGGCACCGGTGTCCATCGCTCCCTACCGTATGGCACCGAAATAGCTTATTAAGCTTAAGGCTCAACTGTAAGAACTTCTGGACCGTGGCTTCATCCATCCTAGTGTGTCTCCGTGGGGGCACCAATACTGTTTGTTAAGAAGAAGGATGGGACCATGAGGATGTACACAGATTATCGACAGTTGAACAAGCTGACTATTAAGAATAAGTATCCACTTCTGAAGATCGATGACTTATTTGATTAATTTCGAAGGGCTTCTGTGTTCTCTAAGATTGATCTCCGTTTAGAGTATCATCAGTTGAGGGGTGATGAGGTAGATGTGCATAAGATGACATTTAGGACTCGTTATGGACATTATGAGTTCCTAGTTATGCCTTTCGGGTTGACAAATGCACCGGCTGCATTTATGGATCTAATGAATCGAGTATTTCAGCCCTATCTGGATCAGTTCGTCGTGGTCTTTATCGACGACATTATGGTATGATCTAAGATGGAGGATGAGCATCTTAGAGTAGTGATTTAGATTCTGCGTGAGAAGCAACTTTACGCTAAGTTAAGCAAGTGTGAGTTTTAGCTGCGTGAGGTAACTTTTCTAGGGCACGTGGTTTTTGCAGAGGGTATTCAAGTTGATCCTCAAAAGGTTGAGGTCGTGCTAAATTGGAAACAACCTAAAAATGCATTTGAGATTAGTAGCTTTCTGGGTTTGGTGGGATACTATCGGCATTTCGTTGAGGGGTTCTCTTTGGTTGTTGCGCCATTGACTAAGCTTCTGCGTAAGGGTGTGCCGTTTGTTTGGACTGATTCACAGCAATCGAGCTTTGAGAAGCTCAAATCTGTTATGACTCAGGCTCCTATTCTGATATAACCTGAAACAGGAAAGGAGTTTGTAGTGTGCAGTGATGCGTCACATTTTGGATTGGGTTGCATTCTTATGCAGGATGGTAAGTTTGTGGCTTATGCATCTCGTCAGCTTAAGACACACGAAGGGAATTATCCGACGCATGATCCTGAGTTGGCTGTTGTGGTCTTTGCACTAAAATTTGAAGGCACTATCTGTATGGCGAGAGATGTGTCATTTACACTGATCACAAGAGCCTCAAGTATCTCCTTACTCATAAGGAGTTGAACCTTAGGCAGCGTCGTTGGATTGAGCTGCTCAAAGATTATGAGTGTAACATCGAGTATCATCCTGGTAAGGCCAATATGGTGGCCGACGCTCTAAGCCAAAGAGCGATGTTTGATTTGAGGGTGATGTTTGCTCACCTTAGTTTGTTTGATGATGGGAGTCTGTTAGCTAAGTTGTAGGTTAAGCCGACTTGGATTGATCAGATTCGAGATAAACGGATGGCGGATGAGTCACTGGGTTTCGGTTCTGTTAGGTTGAGAGTAGCAGCACTTCAGATTTTGGACTGAATAATGATGGGGTACTCTGTTTCTATGGTCAGATTTGTGTACCTAACGATGGAGATCTAAGGCAACCTATCTGAGGGAGGGGCATAGTAGCCCTTATGTTATGCATCTCGACGGTAATAAGATGTATCGCGACTTCCGGGAGTTGTACTGGTGGTTGGGTTTGAAGCGTGAAGTTACCGATTTCGTTGCTCGTTGTTTGACTTATCAGCAGGTTAAGGCTGAGCATCAGTTGCCTTCGGGTTTGTTTCAGCCGATTAAGATTCCTCTTTGGAAATGGGAGTGAGTGATGATGAACTTCGTTAGTGGGTTGCCTTTAACACCCACTAGGAAGGATTCTGTCTGGGTCATAGTGGATCGATTGACTAAGTCTGCACACTTCATTCTGGTTCGAGGCGATTATTCTTTGCAGAAGCTAGTGAAATTGTACATCTTTGAGATAGTAAGACTGCATGGGGTTCCTCTCTCGATCATTTCTGATAGAGATCCTCGCTTCACTTCTCAGTTCTGGAAGAAATTGCACGAGGCTCTAGGTTCAAGGTTGGACTTCAGTACTGCGTTCCATCCTTAGACCAATGGTCAACCCGAGAGGGTGATTCAGATATTGGGGGATATGCTTCAGAGTTGCATGCTTGATTTCTGAGGTAGTTGGGAGGATTATCTGCCTCTAGCTAAGTTCGACTACAATAACAGTTTCTAATTTAGTATCCAGATGGCCCCTTACGAGGCTCTGTATGGTCGTAAGTGTCGTACTCTGTTGTGTTGGACTGAGTTGGGTGAACAGCGAGTTTTGGGTCCTGAGTTGGTTTCTGAAACTGAGGTTAAGGTTCGACTGATTTGGGATTGTCTAAAAGTGGCTTCTGATAGGCAAAAATCATATGCATATCGGAAGAGAGGTGAGATTGAGTACTCTGTGGGTGACTTTGTATTTCTTAAGGTCTCTTCGTGGAAGAAAGTTCTGAGGTTCAGTCGGAAGGGCAAGCTGAGCCCTAGGTTTATTGGACCGTACCAGATTCTAAAACGTGTGAGACCAGTTGCTTATCAGTTAAAGCTACCCCCTAAACTGGATCGTATTCATGATGTGTTTCATGTCTCGATGTTGAGGCGGTATCATTCTGATCCATCCCATGTCATCTCATTGGAGGAGATTGATGTTAGACCGGATTTAACTTTTGAAGAGGAGCCAGTCCAGATTCTGGATCGCGATGTTAAGGTTCTGCAAAAAAAGTCCATCTCTTTAGTGAAGATGCTGTGGTGGAATCATAGCACTGAGGAGGCCACGTGAGAACCTGAGGACTCGATGTGACAGCAGTATCCTCATCTGTTCTGATTAGGTAAATTTCGAGGTTGAAATTTTTTTAGGGGGTGGAATTGTAATGCCACAAAATTTTTATTTTTATTTCTGTGTAATCTTGACACAACTATCTATTTGCTTCAGTGGTTAAGTGTTTTGGGAGTGTCTGAGAGGTCCTAAGTTCAAGCCTTGTTTTAGCAAATTATGTTATTTTTAGGCTTAAGCCTTATCTTTGTTCAGTGGGCTTATATTTAGTTGCCTATAATGTCATATCAGAATAAGCCTGTTGGTTCAAGTGGTATGGGAGTTGGTGTGTTGGACGTCCTATGTTCGAGTCCCTGCACAAGCGTGAGAGTGAATTTTTGCTCATTTGACAGAAGAGTTTCGGTTGAACTGAAATTCTGATGTAGTTGAGTTAGTGGGGTTAGTGGGAGAGATATGAGGGATTTGGAATATTATCTTTGATTTTTATTATTTTTATTTTTATTTTTCAAAAACATTTCTCTCTCTTCCAAAAGATTTCTGACGTTCCTACTCCTCTTTTTCGATTTCTTTGCAAATTTTCCTTTGCTCTCATCCTTCCTTGGTTTCTGTCACCTCCGTTTTGTGCAAATCATCTTGTTTTGGCATTCTGGTGGTTTTGGTGCGTTTCTGGTAAGTGTGGCATATGTGGTTTTTGATGTGTTAGTGAATCTGTTGGTTGATTGGCTTCAATTTTGTGGTTTAGGGGGAAATCAAGGGGTTGGAGGCTGCTATTCTTCACGCTTGTGGTGCGATAATTTTGTTTCCCTTTTGAAAGTAAGGATTTTGGTAGATTTAATAGTTGTCTTTTTTGTTATAGTTCGGTTTGGTATCGTTCTTAACGCCTAATTTGGTGTTGTATTGGGAAATTTTAGGTGCTGTGTGACTCGTGAGTGTTTATGCATCAAATCGATACCAAGTGTGTACCTAAAACGCAGAAAAACGGCATTCGGCAAATGCCGAAAAACCCTTCTGTCGATGCCACATGGCCGTGTGCGATGACATGGCCCTGTGATTGACGAAGGCCAGGCCGTACGCAAGACACGGTCGTGTGATGGCCGGGGTGTGGCCGTGTGGGCCACACAGGCTACGCCAAATTGGGCCTGTGGGCCACACGGACGTGCGATATCTGAGCCAGGTTGTGTGATCCACACGGGCAAGGCCAATTTGGGTGTGTGGGCCCACACGGCAGGCCACACGGGCATGTGGGCCCATTATATTGAAATTTTCGTAAGGTCGCACGGGTCGTCCTAATCGATTATGGATCTACCGTCGGGTCAATAAAGGCTTACTAACCCTAAAACTATGTGTTCTGTTAGACTGATGTACTGTTCTGAGCATGTCGGCGCCATGTATATCTATTATCTATTTTTATAAGCATGTTAAGCATGTATTATCTGTAATTCTGTATGCATGTTTTGTTTTGTTACTGTTATTGAGGTGGGATTGTTATAATGGAGGAAGTGTTCTTAAAGGTAGTGTTGCCTATTATCTGGCAGCATGGCTGCGTATATTTGTTATGTGACGCATCGGTACAATATGGTGTGTAGGGCTAGGTGGGTGTTTTAAACCCCGCATGGTGTGTTGGGATGGTCAGAGATGGTGTGTAGAGGATGGGGGTAGGATATCTGATTTTTTATAATAGCTGTATATCTGTATTTGTACCAGAGATGGGCTTAGGCCCGAATCTGTATCTGTCTGATTCTCATTTTCTGGTTGTGTGCATGCTTAATTCTGTTGGGTTACACACTGAGTTTACGTAAACTCACTCCTATCTATTTAATCTGTACAGGTAATGCACAGAGTTAGGCAGATTGGTGCTGCGAAGCCCCTCGGTGACCACATGTTCGAACTGGTTATAAATACAATTACATTTTATGTTTTGGTTTAATCTGGGTTTATTTTATGTACTTTGGACTTTACGGACTGTTTTATTTTAATTTGGGATAGACTGTGATTTCATGACTTTATAACTATAAAACGTGGTATAACTCGAATTTTTTTTCCAAAAGCACGGGTTTTCTAATATCTGAAACGGATTTTACAAAGTTTTCTTTCAAAACAATGGGTTGCTAAAAACAAGGTTTTATAAAAATGTGAACTGTTTTCCTTAAACGTGACGGTTTTTCTAAGCTTCCGCTAAAATGATGTGTTTTGAAGCAAGTCGACTATTTGAAGTTATAATTTGAATTAAACGAAACCAAATAAGGGTTTATGAGCTTAAAGTTTTATCGAGTTAGTGCCGTTCTCAAAATCCCTTTTTATGTGACAGTAAACATGGCCATGGGTCTTTCGTCTTTATGATGAATGACTTACTTACATTCGATAGTAATTATAACAACCCATTTTCAGTGGTGTCGGAAACAGTGGTTTCCAGACCACGATTTCAACAAGCGAGTTTGTGTTTTATTATTTATTTAATGTTTATGGGTATTTACTAGAGTCATACTAAAATTTGGTTAAGAAATTCCAGCGTTTTAGATAGTTAATTAATTAAAAGCGACTAAATTGTAAAATATTCAAAAGTAAGTTTCTATTAGTTAAGGTGTCAAATGATTAGGGAAAAATAAGTATGTGGACTTAAATGGTAAAGATACCTTTTGATTTTATAGTGGATAGTTTTAGGTGATTAAATGCATGAAATTTAATTAAGTTATAAAGGACAAATTAGTAATTAGGTAAATTAATAACATAAACTAAAACAAAACAAAGCGGTCATCTTCTTGTTAGAGAAAAAGGGAGAGCTAAAATTGTCATGGGAGGTTATTGATGGTTCGACCAAACCATTTTTCTTGCATGCACATGTATTTGAGGTCTATTTTTAATAATTTTTATTATTTTGGAATCGTTTTAGCTTTATCCAACTAATAATAGGTTAATTTGCAAAACTTGTTAAATGTTTTAAATTATGCCATTGATGAATTAGTGATGTTTGTGAAGTTTCATGGTAGAATATTAAGCTTGGTTGGTAAATATACCTATTTTGTATAATAGTTTTTATTAATTTTAATGTTAAAGTATTAAATTATTAAAAGAGCAAAATTCGTTGGAGTTAATGTGAAATTATGTTAAATATGGATTGAGTTGAGACTATATATGATTCGGTTAGACAGTATTTTGATTAAATGTGGATAAATTATAAATTTTGGGATTTAGGACTCAATTGCTTAAAGGTTAAAATGTTAGGGGTAAATTGGTAAATTTGCATAGATAAGGATTATAGGCTTAAATTAATTATGTAAGCTATTTGAATTATTTAATTGAATGAAAATTTTTATTTAGATCAAGAAACGAAGCAATTGAATGTTAATTGCAGAAAATCCAAAGTAGCGGAGTAATCGTTGGTCTCATGTTGGAGTTGGTTCTATTTAGGTAAGTTTGTATTTCAATTAAAGTAATTTATTTGATTTCGAGGTGTAAATTGATACCTATAAATACATATCTATGTATTGGTGATTGGATTTTCTTGATTTGAGAAAAGGGAAAGACCATGATTGAAAGATATCTTGGAATTATACTATAAAAGGAAAAGACAATGGTTGAAAGATACTATGGCATCATTTCGGGATTTTGTAAGACCTTAGTTGAAGGATACCATGTAACACCCCTCACCCGTATTCATTGTCGGAATAGGGTTACGGAGCACTACCGGACTTACAACACATTTAAACATACTTTTCTCATACATTTAATCAATACAAACAATCATCATTCAATCTCAATCAATATGTCTCTATTACAAGTCTACGAGGCGCTAAACATGCTTTAGGAGTGTTTTGGGACTAAACCGGTAACTTAAGAAACTTTCACGAACTTTGAAATATTTTTCTCAAAACAAAGGACACACGCCCATGTGGCCAGGCCGTGTATCTCAAACAGCCACCAGACATGCCAGTGTCACAAGCCGTGTGAACATTCGAAATGGGAGCACATGGCCATGTCCCAGCCCGTGTCTTACCCCGTGTCCAAACAAGTGAGCATACTGACTTGGGTCACACGGCCTACCACACGCCCGTGTGTCTAGCCCATGTACCCTTCGAAGTGGCCACACATGCCCGTATGCCAGGCCATGTGCTAGGCCATGCCAAACCTGTAAGGTATACTGACTTATGCCACGCGGCCAATCACACGCCCGTGTGTGAGACCGTGTGGAGCATACTGACTTCATTTCAATTTCAGCACCAGGGGACACACGGCCGTGTAACATGACTATGTGTCACACACGGCTGAGACACACGCCCGTGTCTCTGCCCGTGTGGAAAAAAATAGGCTATTTACCAAGCCAATTTGCCACCCACACTTATGCTCACCTAAACAACCAACATGAGACCAATCCATAGTATAAATAAACATCCAATTTAGCCTCAATCAAGGCTAATTCATACCATTTTCAATACTAGTAACCAACATGCTTATACCTCAAATTTTACTCAACAAAAACATACCAAAATACATATACCAATCAACTAGTTAAGCCTTTACCTAACATACATCATTTTGTACCAATTCACAAGCATGGTGCCAATTCCACAAACCTCATAATATAGGTCATTCACATATCCACCCATGAACTCAAATATCAACCATATATGCACATATAAGCACATAACTAAATCCACTAAATTAAGCCAAATCTCATGGCTATATTTACAAAACAAAACATATACATTTACAAGCTATTACAAATGACCAAAACCATTATCAATCCACAATAAAAGTGACTCAAAATACCTATACATGCCATATACTTAAAATACCAAAGTTCAAAGGTACCAAGTGATAGGTGGTAGTGTGAAATGATCTCTGACGATCCCTGAATTCGAACTAGGTTCGATATCACTATAAAACACGGGAAAATGCAAAAAGTAAGCTATAAAGCTTAGTAAGCTCATATGAAATAACTTAATGCAATTACATAACTATAAATAATTAATTTGAATACATCAACATGTATCTTACATTAACTAACAAACCTTTCAAATACTCATTCACAAACTATATACTTTCATCATCATTTCTTCGATTCAATGGTAGAATAGTTTATACACATACCTGTACCATCCCGTACAAATCTCATAAACTTTCTCGCCTTTCATTTACCCGTTGAACCATTTGAAATAGAAGTTGGATACTCAAGGGTCTCACACGATAAGTACCTATACAATGGCCCGAAGCCAAATCAAGGTAACTTATTCGAAATACTGATATCATGGCCTGAAGCCAGATCAGCCGATATGCATGGCCCGAAGCCAAATCGATTTATCTCGCACACAAAGTGCTATATCATGGCTCGAAGCCAACTCATTGTATCCTCTAATGACATGTCACTAGTATCCTAAACTATTCCTAAGGTTCAATCGGGATTTCGAACTGTCGAATTATCGTCAAATCACTTCCAAACTTGTCCATAGTCACATAATCACAATTTATGCTATATCAAAGCATATATAATACATTTGAAATAAAATTATAATATACGAACTTCCCTCAGTTGCTAAAACGGCGAATCGAATCAACTATTCCGTAACTTTGTTCTTTCCCCAATCTAAGCCCGTATTTTTCCTTTCTTGATCTAAATATATTCAAAATTAACTTATTTTATCAACTATTTATTCAATTTAATCCAAAATATACATTAGGGCTATTTTACACATTTACCCCTAAATTTTTACATTTTTCACAATTTAGTCCTTATTTCACAAAACCACAAATTAATGAAATTCAACATAAACCCATGCTAGCCAAATTACTATTATGCCCCTAGAAGCCCATTTTTTCATTTATTTCACATTTTAACCACTAACTTTACACATTTCTCAATTTAATCCCTATTTTGCATTTTCACTAAAGATCACTTAACAAAACTTGTATATCTATCAACAAGCATTCATAATCTATCAAGAAACTTCAAAATACACATGTATTCATCAATGGCGTCATTCAAAATCTTTAACAGTTCTGCAAAATAGTCCCTGGGCTAGCTAGTACTAGATGCAACAATCACAAAAAACATAGAAATCATTAAAAACCAAGCAAAAAGGGACTTACAATTGAGTATCAAAGTGACTGTGTAACACCCCAAACCCGGTTTAAATGCTACACCCGAGTCTGGCGTGCTACGGGAAAGAAAACGCTTTTAAAAATCAGTTTGTCGACTTTATTGGGGAAGAAACCCTTGGAAAACTCTTTTTATTTTTAGAATTCGGATATGAGTTTGATGAAAAATTAAAACGTGCTAAGACTTGTCTTTAGAAAATTATTTGCTTGGTTCTTAATCCATATCATTTACTTAATCAGTGAATATTTTAAAAAAATAACGTACTCATCGCGATTTTAAGAAAAACAACCAATTTTAGGTTTATCAAGTATGCCTGTCGAAAATTATAAAAACAACCAAATATAACATCCAAAAATTAAAAGTTAGGCTGCCTTATTACAACGATGTAAAACCAAAAATTAAAGTAAAATAACTAAGTTCAACAGAAAACTTTGAAACAAAACAATTGCTGAGCATGGCCACCTTGAGTCCGCTCCGGCTCCATATCCACGATCTAAGTCTGATCTGCAAAAATGTAAAGGAAGGGGTGAGTCACCGAGACTCAGTGTATAAATCCCCATCCCCAGAAAATCATGCTCTTACACAAGTTCATACGATAATATGCAAGTCATGCAACCCACCTAAGCATCCATCTGGGTCTCCCTTTTCTACCCCTTGTGGTACCAAACCACTGGTGGTGCCAAACCACTGGTAACCGGAGTTACAAAATATCATATGTGGTACCAAACCACTGGTGGTGCCAAACCACTGAGACTTAGTCACAATTTATAGTATGTGGGGCCAACCCACTGTGTGATACCAAATCACTGGTGACAGTCTAATAGATCATACTTCCCCCTCCTCTCATCTCCCATAACACATAGTTATGCTAACTGTACTAATATGATCATGCTCAACATGCAAGTATCATGTTTTCAAATTATCATGCTTTCATAAATTCTGATCAATACGAAATCATCACAACTTACCCGGCATCCTCGCTTTTACCCACAAGGGTATTTCAACAACCATAGCCAGTCACTCCGGCTTTTAACAACACATAACATTTAACATATTAAGAATGAAAGTGTGTAAGAGTTACACACACGATTTTCAGTATTACACTCTCACTTCGCTTCTATGCTACTTTGGTATTGGGTTTACATATCCAACCCCTTTTCTTTGCTTTGATCATTATTAGCGGCCATAATAATCCTTTGGTCACTTAACTATTTAGATCTAATAAATAATAATGTTTAAAAAAAATTCTTACCTACTTTCAAGTCACGAAAGCCTTCAAGAAATTGTCACCTCTACTCTACCTACATTCGGCCATCCTCCAAATATCAACAAACCGAAAATCCCAACTAACCTAGCCCATATGGCATTCGGGTAAAAAGAAAGAACAGAAAAGGGCCATTCAGGCACCTACCATCAACCACTCACCTTCAACTTTCCAAACTCGGCACTTCTGGCTATAGCAAGATAGGGTTCAGCTTCTAAGGGTTGAGAGGAGAAATCGATAGACATAAAAACAGATGATTCGGGGTAGATCTTGATGGAAAGAAAGGAAGAAATCGCAAAGGAAAGAAATTAGAAACTTACTGATGACACTAAGGAACATGCGGCCTATGGTGCACCTTCGAGAAAATTAAACCACCCTTGAATAATCGGCTAAGGAAGAAGAAGTATGAACAGGGGAGATTCGATTTTTACAAGAATTTTGGAGAGGGAACAAGGCTAGGAAATTCGGCTAGAAGAGGGAAAGAAAGAAGAGGATTTCGGCTTTGAGAGAATAGATGTAAAAGTGAAAAAGAAAATTGAAAAAAAAGATGATACTAGTCATTAAAATTTTGGCAACACACACATATGCACAGAGTTGGAGTTTCGGCCAACTCTCCCCTCTCTTGATAACTTTTATCCATCCATTATCTCATCCTTTATCCTTCCTCCCTAATTATCCTTATTTATCACTTAAAAAGTAAAAGAATTAAGCTCCTAAATTGTAGCCTAAGTGCCGTCCACTCCCTTACCCTAGGAGTGCCGAATTTTAACCCATTAATTTGGGCTCCATGCGGCCATACTAGGCCCAAATCACCCTCCTAAGTGACGCCACCCTCATGCCCACTTTAGCATTAATAAATTTTGGGCCACAAGCACAACTTGCTACTAATTCAGTAATCCAACATTAATTACTACTACTACTATTTATCAGCCACTTAACCCAGGTTTTTAAGTCAAAACCTGAGCCCAATTCACACCGTAAAGCCTTAGTCTACTAACTTAGCCATGCAACATACCAAATGCATAGACTCACAAAATCAGGATATTATAGTTTTATCCCCCTTAAAATAAATTTTGACCTCGAAATTTACCTGGTCCGAAAAGTTGAGGGTATTGCTACAGTATAATATCCTCCGGCTCCCATGTCGCTTCTTCCGATCCATGGTTCTGCCATAATACCTTCACCAAAGGGACTGATTTCCTACGCAAAACCTTAATATCCCGATCTAGGATCTGCACTGGTTCCTCCTCAAAAGATAAGTCTGGATTCACCTCTATTTCCTCCATTGGACAACATGTGATGGATCCGAGCGATAGCATCTCAGCATGGAAACATGGAACACGTCGTGGATTTGACCCAACTCAGGTGGCAATTCAAGCTGGTACGCCACTGGTCCCACTCGTTTCAACACCTGATAGGGCCCAATCAATCTAGGGCTTAACTTGCCCTTCCTACCAAACCTTAGAACCTTTTTCCACGGCGACACCTTCAAGAAAACCTTGTCACCTTCAGCAAACTCTATATCCTTCCGTTTGAGATCAGCATAAGACTTCTGCCTGTCCGAGGCTTCTTTCAAACGAGTTCTAATCACCTTCACCATATCCTCTGTCTCTGTAACCAGCTCCGGACCCAACAACTGCCGTTCTCCCAACTCCGTCCAACACTTAGGGGTACGACACTTCCGACCATACAACACTTCGTATGGAGCCATCTTAATACTCGCCTGATAACTATTGTTATACGTGAATTCCGCCAACGGTAAAAATTCTTTCCAACTACCCTTGAAATCCAAGACACATCCCCTTAGCATGTCCTTCAAGACTTGAATCACCCTCTTCGATTGTCCATCTGACTGGGGATGGAGTGCCGTACTAAAATCCAACCTCGTACCCAATGCCTGATGCAACGCCTTCCAGAACCTTGACGTAAATCTAGGGTCTCTGTCTGAAATAATCGACACTGGCACTCCGTGTAACATTACAATCTCTGCTATGTATAGTTTTGCCAACCTCTGAAGAGAATAATCCATACGCACTGGTATGAAATGAGCCGACTTCATCAAACGATCCACAATTACTCAAACTGAATCCTTCTTGGTCGGCGCAAGAGGTAGCCCACTCACAAAATCCATTGTAATCCTTCCCCACTTCCATTGTGGAATCTTGATTGGTTGCAACAACCACAAGGGTACCTGATGTTTAGCCTTGACTTGCTGACACGTCAGACACTTGCCTACAAACTCCGTCACCTCCCGCTTAAGACCCGGCCACCAAAACTGTTCCCGCAAATCTTGGAACATCTTACTACCTCCTGGCTGCATAACATAAGGTCGGTTATGCGCTTCCTGCAAGATTTTCTGCCTTAACTCCACATTCTTAGGCATACACACCTTTCCTTGAAAACATAACACTCCATCATTGCTCAAACTATACCCCTCCAATCCACCACTCTGCACTTGCAAAATACGAGCACTTAAAGCTTCATCTTCCAACTGTTTCTCCTTAACCTCGTCAATCCAGGTTCGTCTTACTTGCAATTCCGCTAACAGGCTTCCATCCTCATACAGGCTGAGGTGAGCAAACATGGCTCTCAAATCTGCCACTACCTTACGGCTCAGGGCATCTGCTACCATATTAGCCTTTCCCGGGTGGTACTCAATTGAGCAGTCGTAGTCTTTTAACAGCTCAATCCACCTTCTCTGCCTCAAATTTAACTCCTTCTGCGTGAGAAGGTACTTCAGACTCTTATGATTCGTATATACTACCGACTTCTCTCCATATAGATAATGCCTCTAAATTTTTAGGGCAAAAACCACTGCCGCCAACTCCAGATCGTGCTTCGGGTAGTTTACTTCGTGAGGTCTTAACTGTCGGGAAGCATATGCTACCACCTTCCCCTCCTGCATCAGCACACATCCCAATCCTGTATGGGATGCATTACAATAAACCGTAAATTCTTTTCTGGCTTCCGGTTGAATCAACACCTGAGCTTCCGTCAAAATCCTCTTTAGCTTTTCAAAACTTTCTTACTGCTTGTCTGACCACACGAAAGAAACCCCTTTCCTCAGCAACTTGGTCAATGGTGCTGCAATCAAAGAAAACCCTTCCACAAACCTCCGGTAATACCCTGCTAACCTTAGAAAACTTCGAATCTCCGCCACAGACTTTGGTGGCTTCCAATCCAAAACAGCCTCAACCTTCCGATGGTCCACTCTAATCCCTCGGTGACACCACATGCCCCAAGAAAGTAACCTCCTTGGCCGAACTCACACTACTCTTATCGAACTTGGCGTATAACCGCTTTTCCCTAAAAATCTACAACACCACTCTCAAATGCGCGTCATGCTCCTCCTCTGCTTTCGAGTATACCAGAATATCGTCGATAAATACTACAACGAACCGATCCAAGAACGGCTGGAACACCTGATTCATCATATCCATAAACGCTGCCGGTGCGTTCGTCAGTCCAAACGGTATAACCAATAATTCATAGTGCCCATATCGAGTACGAAACGCCGTCTTATGGATATCTGCCTCCTTTACCTTAAGTTGGTGATACCCCGACCTTAAATCTATCTTGGAAAAGACCGATGCTCCCTTGAGCTGGTCAAACAAGTCATCTATCCTAGGCAAAGGATACTTGTTCTTAATCGTTAATTTATTCAACTGACGGTAATCTATGCACATCCGCATCGACCCGTCCTTCTTCTTAACAAAGAGTACCGGTGCTCCTCACGGAGACACGCTTGGCCGAATAAAACCTCGATCCAGCAACTCCTGAATCTGCGCTTTCAACTCCACCAACTCCTTTGGTGCCATCCTGTATGGAGCGATAGACACTGGCGCTGTTCCCGGTAAAAGGTCTATACCGAACTCTACTTCACGATCCGGTGGTAAACCCGAGAGCTCTTCCGGAAAGACATTGACAAAGTCTTTCACCGTTCGTACCTTCTCTATTCCTGATTCCTTAACTTTCAAGGCACATACGTAGACCATAACCGCCTCACATCCTTTCTTTACCATCTTCTCTGCCTTTAATGTGGACACCACATTCGATAGGTAATTCCTTCTCTCTCCTATCATCACCACCTCTTCACCCTCAACCGACTTCAGCACCATGCGCTTAGCTGCATAGTCCAGTTCTGCTTGGTACTTTACCAACCAATCTATTCCTAGGATTAAATCGAACTCCCCGAAGGATACTTCCATCAAATTCGCTTGAAACACGACCCCTTAGAGTTCTAGGGGTACATCCTTATACAGTTTGTCCACTACCACAGAGAGTCTTAAAGGGCTAAGTACCGTCATCTTCTTAGCAGCAGTCTCACTAACTAAGTTCAAAGTTCCCACTATACTACTAGCAACGTATGAGTGTGTTGAACCAATATCAATTAAAGCAGTATAAGGTAACCCAGAAATTATAAACGTACCAGTTATAACGTCCGGTGCGTCGCCCTTCTTTTGAGATTTGGCTGCATAGACCAACCCCGGCTGTCTCGCATCAGCACCTCCAGCACCTCGGCCAGGTGCTCCTCGGTCTCGCCCGTTACCATTACCATTACCCCTAGCTGCACCTCGACCACTCTGTGGTTGCTGACCATCCCTCCTGAATTGATCGCATCCTTGACCCTCAGCTTGAGTCCTAGCTAACTTCCGCGGAAAATCCCTTACCCGGTGCTCCATTGACTCACACTCAAAGCACCCTCTACTTCCAACCAAACATTCTCCTGAGTGGGACTTCCCGCATCTTGCACACTAAGGTGGCCACTGAGCAGCAGTAAGCTTTGCGGCTCTTTTCGGTCCACCAAATCTAGCCCTCTTCTGTGAACTTCCAGCGGACCCTGAAGGCCCAAAACTCATTTTATCCTTACTTCTGTCCTGATTCCGCCTCTCAGTTCGCTTCACCTCTTCAGCTATCTTAGCTTTTTCCACAAGAACGACAAATTCCCTTTCACACTAAGGTCCAATTAACACCCGTAGCTCATCTCTTAACCCGTCCTTGGACCTAACACAGCGCTCATGTTCTGTAGCCACCATACCCCGAGCATACCTACTCAACCTCAAGAATTCAGCCTCATACTCGGGTACCGACTTATTTCCTTGCACCAAATTTAAGAACGCCCTACGCTGCCCATCAGTATAACTAGCCCCCACATACTTCCTCTGATACGCTGCCTTAAAATAATCCCAGGTGATATCACCGGTCGTTGCACCCTTTCGGACCGTGAGCCACCACTGGTACGACTCATCCCAGAAGAGAGACACTATCCCCTTTAACTTCTCCTTAGCCGAGAAGTCCAAGTCATCCATTATTCGTTCGGTTGCCTCCAACTAGTACTCAGCCGTGTTGGGAGCCACTTCAGAAACTCCTCTAAACACTTATGCTTCGTTAGCCCGGAGTCGTTCAACCACGAATTTTCGGGCTCCTGCACCCACGCCTGCCCCGACAACTCGTTCCAAAACTCGCAGTACAGCTTGAGATACTACATCGTTACCACCCGTCTGATCCTAAAACTCAGTTTTTGCCGCCGGCAGATCCGGCATCACATTTCCAGACCCATGACCAGACCCTGCTGGCTCCGACAAGGTCATCCTACCCCTACCACGGCCACGCGGCGGACGTCCACGACCTCTTGTACTCATTCTTCTCGTTCGCGTTTATCTGATTAAGAATTTTATGCATTATTAATACTGTTCATTGTTTATCCGTGAGCAATTTTATGAGAATTAGTTTTAAAAGTGATTCTTTCAGCGTCAAATCTACCTATAGTTCCAGTTTCAGGCTTAACTCCTAGTTCTAAGTGCATTTATCACACAAACAACGTCCACAGACCTTATCCGATGTGTAGGGGCATTTTCGTCATTTCACTACCCGGGGGTATTTTCTTAATTTTAACCTACAGGGGTATTTTCGTAATTTTCCAAATATGGTCTCGGGTGATTTTGCGAAGAAGGGTATTTTGGTAATTTTCCAACTCGGGGGTGTTTTGGTAATTTTGCAAATCTGGGGGTATTTCGGTAATTTTGTAAATCTGAGAAAATTTTCCAAGTCGGGGCAATTTGGTAATTTTCACAAACCAAGGGTATTTTGGTCATTTTTCAATTCTAAGGTAGTTTCCACAAATCTAGGGGTAATTTGGTAATTTCAAAAATAGGGTTTTTACAAAACAGTGTGGCTGGTCCCTTTCGGGTTTTAGTTGTAAGTTTTGGCCTGTCAACACGTCCCCGTGACTAAGGTGAATAGTCACTATGCACCAGGTGGGATTCCAATGAAAAGGAGGTGAGTCACTAGGACTGCTTAAATACCAAGCTTTCCCTGAATCCGTTCCTAGACATGCATATGCCTATTGCCACACGCTGTCATAGCTAAAGTGAACAATCAGTATGCATCAGGTAAGATTCCTGAGAAGAGGAGGTGAGTCACTCGGACTGCTTAAATACCAAGCTCTTCCGGATCTACTCCTAGACATGCATATGCTTGTTGCCACACTTTAGCCTTATGACTTGTTTATAGGTTTTGTTTAATAAAGTTAAGTCTTATGGATTAGAAAAGTTGTTTGTCTAAACCTAGAGTCCATCAGTACTATCATGCTTAGCTACTTCTATAGCCCACAAAGCCCAACAAATATATCACAACAAAAGTTAGGGTACGTACCTGGGTGGATCGGTGCCGGAGACTCAAGTGCCATGCTTTCGGAAAAATAATCATTTCACAAACCCTTAAACATATTTTTGGGCCTTAAACCCACAACCGAGCTTTTGAACCTAGCTCTGATACCAAAATTGTAACACCCCAAACCTGGTCTAAACGCTACACCCGAGTCTGGCGTGCTACGGGAAAGAAAACGCTTTTAAAAATTAGTTTGTCGACTTTATTGGGGAAGAAACCCTTGGAAAACTCTTTTTGTTTTTAAAATTCGGATATGAGTTTGATGAAAAATTAAAACGTGCTAAGACTTGTCTTTAGAAAATTATTTGCTTGGTTGTTAATCCATATCATTTACTTAATCAGTGAATATTTTTAAAAAAATAACGTACTCATCGTGATTTTAAGAAAAACAGCCAATTTTAGGTTTGTCAAGTATGCCTGTCGAAAATTATAAAAACAACCAAATATAACATCCAAAAATTAAAAGTTAGGCAACCTTATTACAACGATGTAAAACCAAAAATTAAAGTAAAACAACTAAGTTCAACAGAAAACTTTGAAACAAAACAATTGCTGAGCATGGCCACCTCGAGTCCGCTCCGGCTCCATATCCACGATCTAAGTCTGATCTGCAAAAATGCAAAGGAAGGGGTGATTCACCGAGACTCAGTGTATAAATCCCCATCCCCAGAAAATCATGCTCTTACACAAGTTCATACAATAATATGCAAGTCATGTAACCCACCTAAGCATCCATCTAGGTCTCCCTTTTCTACCCCTTGTGGTACCAAACCACTGGTGGTGCCAAACCACTGGTAACCGGAGTTACAAAATATCATATGTGGTACCAAACCACTGGTGGTGCCAAACCACTGAGACTTAGTCACAATTTATAGTATGTGGGGCCAACCCACTGTGTGATACCAAATCACTGGTGACAGTCTAATAGATCATACTTCCCCCTCCTCTCATCTCCCATAACACATAGTTATGCTAACTGTACTAGTATGATCATGCTCAACATGCAAGTATCATGTTTTCAAATTATCATGCTTTCATAAATTACAGTCAATACAGAAATCATCACAACTTACCCGGCATCCTCGCTTTTACCCACAAGGGTATTTCAACAACCATAGCCGTCACTCCGGCTTTTAACAACACATAAGATTTAACATATTAAGAATGAAAGTGTGTAAGAGTTACACACCTGATTTTCGTATTACACTCTCACTGCTTCTATGCTACTTTGGCGCTGGGTTTACATATCCAACCCCCTTTTACTGCTTGACTGTTATTAGCGGCCATAATAATCCTTTGGTCACTTAACTATTTAGATCTAATAAATAATAATGTTTAAAAAAAATTCTTACCTACTTTTAAGTCTCGAAAGCCTTCAAGAAATCGCCACCTCTACTCTACCTACATTCGGCCATCCTCCAAATATCAACAAACCAAAAATCCCAACTAACCTAGCCCATATGGCATTCGGCTAAAAAGAAAAGAATAGAAAAGGGCCATTCGGCCACCTACCATCAACCACTCACCTTCAACTTTCCAAACTCGGCACTTCTGGCTATAGCAAGACAGGGCTCAGCTTCTAATGGTTGAGAGGAGAAATCGATAGACATAAAAATAGATGATTCGGGTTAGATCTTGATGGAAAGAAAGGAAGAAATCGCAAAGGAAAGAAATCCCGAAACTTACCAGATTACTAAGGAACATGCGGCCTATGGTGCACCTTCGAGAAAATTAAACCACCCTTGAATAATCGGCTAGGGAAGAAGAAGTATGAACAGAGGAGATTCGATTTTTACAAGAATTTTGGAGAGGGAACAAGGCTAGAAAATTTGGCTAGAAGAGGGAAAGAAAGAAGAGGATTTCGGATTTGAGAGAAGAGATGTAAAAATGAAAAAGAAAATTGAAAAAAAAGATGATACTAGTCATTAAAATTTCGGCAACACACACATATGCACAGAGTTGGAGTTTCGGCCGACTCTGCCCTCTCTTGGTAACTTTTATCCATCCATTATATCATCCTTTATCCTTCCTCCCTAATTATCCTTATTTATCACTTAAAAAGTAAAAGAATTAAGCTCCTAAATTGTAGCCTAAGTGCCGTCCAACCCCTTACCCTAGGAGTGCCGAATTTTAACCCATTAATTTGGGCTCCATGCGGCCATACTAGGCCCAAATCACCCTCCTAAGTGACGCCACCCTCATGCCCACTTTAGCATTAATAAATTTTGGGCCACAAGCCCAACTTGCTACTAATTCACTAATCCAACATTAATTACTACTACTACTATTTATCAGCCGCTTAACCCAGGTTTTTAAGTCCAAACCTGAGCCCAATTCACACCGTAAAGCCTTAGTCTACTAACTTAGCCATGCAACATACCAAATGCATAAACCCACAAAATCAGGATATTACAGACTGAAACTTTAAAGCCCTAAAATGGCTTTTCTCCATACTTCATTCGACTATCGTAAAGATGATAGCCTTTAATTATTAGTTTGTTTTATTTATTTTATGTTATTTACCAAATTACAATTATACTCTTAATGAAAACCATTTAAAACATTCATTTAATGTCCAAATATGTCCACTCATGTGTCAGATGGTCAAATTAAAACATGAGGACCTCTAAATTAAGATTCCATAGCTTTGAATAGCTTTAGCTAATCGAACTCCACTTTTACACCTTACGCGATTTAGTCCTTTTTATCAAATTGACCAATCAAACGATAAAATTTCTTAACGAAATTTTCACACAATCACTCAATCATGTTGTAAACATTAAAATAATAATAAAATAAATATTTTGACCTCATATTTGTGATCCCGAAACCACTATTTTTATTTGACCAAAAAACGGGCTGTTACATACCATGGCATCCTCGAAACAATGGAAAAGTTGAAAAGGATATCAATTGAATGAATATTGTGCCAATGTTCTAAGGTTTGTTATGTGAATAAGAATTTTTGAATACATATGTGAGATTTAGGATCATGTATGTTTTATGTAAAGTAAATTTATTAATTAAGTTATGATTATATGTATTTGAACTTACTAAGCATATCATGCTTACGTATCGTGTTTTTCTTGTAGGTTTTGTGAAGCCTAGTAGATTGAGCCGGAGCATACACACTATCCATCTCTTATTTTGGTAGATGTTTTGAGTTATTTTGGAAGTTGGTTATGAATGGCATGTATTAGGACTTTTGGTTGTCATTATCCATGTTGTTTGTATTTGATACTTAATTTGGTAATATTTTATGGTCATGTATATATGTTTGGTACCTTGATCTAGTGAATTAGTTGTAAATACTTTAGGTCTTTTACGAAATGTTTGTGATGACGTATATATAAGTTGTTTAAATGTGTATATAAGTTCTAAGTATATATATTTAAGGTGATAATTTGATTTGGAATTATGTATTCTTGAAAATAGACATAAATAGTATGGTTGATTAGAAAATTGGCTATGTAATTATTTTGCTTATGATAAATTTAAATACAAATGAGTTTGGTGCTTGATAAGTGTTTGATTTAGTTCATTTTGGCTTATAAATTGTGGTGTCAATGAGGGCACATTGGTTAGGCACCTAGGTTGATTAATTTTTGGCTTTTTTTTTTGATGTCCTAGAATGTGTTTTAATCATGTGAAAGTATTTTGAATTGTTTTGGTTTGGTGCCTAAGCAATTAGGTTTGATTTGGCTTGCATTAGGGGTAATTTGTGAAGCACATGGCCTGGACACGGGCTGTCACATGGTCGTGTGCCACACATGGCCACACCACAATATCATGTTTCATTTACAGTTTTAGGTGGAGGATGAACCACATAGTCTTAGAAAGTTACACGGCCTGGCGACATGGTCGTGTGACCAAACTTTGAATACATATACGGTCTGGCACACGGTCTACGACATGGCCGTGTGACCCTATAGCAAATACCAACACAGACGGACACACGAGCTGGGACACAATCGTGTGTCCCATACTTCAAATTGAACACAGCTGGCCACACGACCATGTTTTTAAGCCACATGGCCTGGGCTATGTCAGATGACATGGTCACACGGTAGTGTGACTCCTATTTTCCAAATTTTACACTTTTCCAAAATTTTCTGTTTTGTTTCAAAATTGTCCCCGAATGTTCTCAAACTTTTTTTAAGGCCCCATAGGCTTGGTTTAAGGTCTGTAATTGCATTTTATGCTATAAATGAAATATTTAAATTAATGTTAGAAATTAAATTGAATAATTGTTTTTGTTTGTGGCTAATTGTTCCTAATTGTTTTGTAACACCCTGTAACCCTAATCTGATGTCGGAGACGAATTAAGGGTGTTACAATAATTGACTTTTCATGAAGGAAGATGTAATTGTTAACATGAGATAAAATAGGATAATATCAAAAGAACGGATATTATCCCAAAGAGATCAAGGATATCCTATGAGGGTAACACACATATGACAAGGTAATTAGATGAGCACTGAGTAGTTTGTTTCGTAACGGTATGTCGTTAGGGAGAGTTCAGTCATGATACTATAATGGAATGACTTTGTGATTGAATGAGTTTATAATTAATAGGTGAAAATCCAGAACTTAATTATAAATCGTTTGAGCACTTATCACATATGTCCAATCGGTCCCTCCGCTAGCTCCTTGAAACTGAAAATGAATTGCGAGTTTGAATAGAAATGAACAGAATGAATTGGTAAAAAGAAATGTAAAACATTTAGGAATGATTATGGTCTTTTCAAAATGGAAAAATGGAATCATTTGGAAATGAATGTAGGTTTCCAAAAATCAAAATAAAAATGATCCATTTGTAATTCTATATGGATTAATTAAAAATAACAGGAAGAATTAGTTTCTGTGTTTGAGCTGTTTTGAAGCCCGAAAATGAAAATAAATCATTTAGTCATAGTGAAAATGTTAAGTTATGATATATTAAACATATTTTATAGGGGTAAAATCATCAACATTTTACTGCAGGTAAAATAGGGATGAGAAAATTGTTTAATATAGAATATCAAAGTTTACTTTGGGAAATTATAAACTGAATTAGATTGAATCACATTACAGAGTAATGGGTCAAAAGGCCTAAGAAATACTCGTAATTGGACCTGATGTGAGAAAGACCCAAAACCCCTCATCTAACATGAAGGGGGCGACAACCTTAGTAGGAATACTAGGGTGTTCTATCCAACCCACTCCTACTCTAATTGTTTTTCTATAAACAAATACATCTCAACAAAGGTTCTACATTCTCTTCCTATAAATATATGGCACCCGTAGAGCTATTAACACAACTTTAAGAGATTTCTACTGTGTCGAAAACTAGAAGGAATTTATTCTCAACTATCAAATATATTTTTCCACAATAACAATTGTACCGATTCTATTAAGAAGAGAGAATTTTCATTTTCACCCCAAATAAAAGAGTGAATTTTTCTAGTTTTGTGTTTTTGTTCAATTGGTTTGAGCCCACACTTATGAATTCGTTAGGGTTTATTACTATAAATATCACAAACCAGGTCAGCATTTCAAAATTTTAATTTTCCGCTGTGCAAGGAAATCGTTTTCAAACTAGATTTTTCCAACAAGCTCTCGTCTTAATCTCACTTAGGCACGTGGTACTCCTCTCAGTCTCATAACTCGACACAACTGTCGAAACCATTTTTTTTGAAAAAAAATAGGGTCGACTTTAAAAACTAAATAGAGTCGCCACCAATCCTTTTTTTGAGGTGTGATCGAATCACCTTGGGATTAATCATTAAAACATTTTGATTTATTAAAACGTTGATTTTGGCCTACGAAATTTGAGAAAATGGGTTCGGGAGTCGGTTACACACGAGGAAGAATTAGCACCCTCGTAACGCCTAAAATTGGTACCTAATTGATTAATTAACGTCTTAATGTTGAAAATTTGAAAAGATTTAAAAATATGATCCTCTTTAAAAGGAAACTTGAATAAATTAAATCGGATACTAAGACCCTCTTATTTCGAAGAAGTAAAATATCACGTCCAATGAGTTAGGATACGACATTTCAATTCCTCGAAACTAGGCTTGTCTTTTGGCTTTTAAAACTCATGCAATTAAGTTCAAGAAGGATATTCGATTATTTGGGTCAAGTGAAAAATTGGAACCCAGTAAGTTAGGGCAGAATTTCTCAAAATTCCAAATACAGAATATTGCCTTTATTTTTGGAAATCCTTACCCCGGGATAGCAAAATGTCACATCCAGTGAGTTAGGACGCAACATTTTTGAATTCCTGAGAATAAGCTTTTATTTAACTTATATGCTTTGATTTTAAAAAAAATTGGTTCTTTAGACTCGACGAGAAAATTCGAAACCCAGTAAGTTAGGGTACGATTTCTCGAATCTCGAATTATAAAAAAATGCTTAATAAAAAAATTTATGTATCGAACAAAGATTAATGTAACACGATTTTATACTAAAATGTAAAAAATGAATTACGGTACTAATATGCATAACGGGCTAATAATAAATGCATTAATGCATGAAAATATAAAGGACGGAGATAAAATAACAAGTCAAAATAAACGAAAAATAATAATTAAAAAAAACTAAAAATTTAGAACTAAAGAATTAATATTAAACAAATAAATAAACAAGTATAGTGTAACACAAATTAAAAAAACCATAATGTTAATAATAATGATGATGGCATTAATAATAACAAAAATTTTGAAGTTTTGAAGCTATATAGAGAAATATAAATAAATAAGTAATAAAATGATAAAATGAATAAATGTATTTAAAAATATTAAGCAAATAAATATTAAGGAAATAATAGTAATAATAACAAAGTTAATTAATAATATATTATTAATAATTAATAATATATTATTAATAATAATAAATAATAATAGTAATAATAATAATAGTAATAGTTAACAATATCAAGGCACAAAAAGTAACAATAATAATAATAGAGGCCAAGAATAAAATAAAGTGAAATAAAATAAATAAGATAAAATAAAATCTCATTGGATATGAAAATAAAAAAATAAAAAGAAGGAAATGATAAATAAAATAAATAAAATAAACGAAATACAACAAATATAAAATAAAACCTAGACAAAGCTAAAAAGGATTAAATTGCCATTTGAAATAAAGTTAAGGGTCTAAATCGAATAAAATAAATTTAGGGGGCTAAAATATAAAAAATAAATGCAAAATGACTAAATTGAAGTTTAATCTAAAATTTGGGTAAAAATCGGGAATGAAAACAATGTAAAGGACCTAGTTGTAACACGTGAATAACAAGGAAGACTAAATGGGAAATATTCCCAATCCTCCAATACGCGCAGTTTCAATATGGACTAAAATGAAGCAGATACAAAAATTACGGGGTAAAATTTAAAAAGAAAAAGAACAAAAAGGACTAAATTAAAACAACCCAATAATGCGGAGGGACCAAAGGCTCAAATAGCCATTTTAACGAAAACACGCGGATCCTCGGCAGTTATGGGTCGGGTTTGGGTCGGCCTCCCCAAAACGGTGTCGTTTTGGCCTCTGGGGGGCCAGATGAAACTATGTCGCTTTATGCTTCCTATTTAAGCCCAATTTTTTTAAAACTTTTATTTCAGCCCTTTTCTTTAAAAAAAAACTAAAACTCTCTCAACTCTCTTCTCTCTCCCTTCAGTCCGACCAGGTCCCCGATGGGCCACCGCCACACCGACTGACGGTCACCAGTGTCGGCGTCGCCGGGCCCGGTGGCCAGCGAAGATAAAAAGGTGACTTTTCAAGATCTCGACCCCCCGGAGCCCAAATCCGGCCTCAAAATGTTCGAAAAACAAATCGGTGAGCCTTTTTCCCTTTCTTTTCTTTGTTCTTATGTCGAAAAAAAGAAAATAAAACGAAATAAAAAAAAGAAACCAAAAACGCAAGCAAATAAAAAAGAAAATTATCTTTAGAGAAACTTTTTGTTTTCTGATTAATCGTTCCTCCAAAAAAAAACGTTACAATAATTTTTTATGGCTTTATAGCCGAAAAATAAATAAAAATACAATATTTTTTGTTTCTTGTTTTTTTTCTCTGCTGTGCTTTTGTGCTTTTTTACAGGTATGGAGGAGGATGCTTGTTGGCTGCGGAGGTACGGCGTGTGTAATATCTCGGGTTTAGGGGTTATGCGTTCGTGCATAATTCAAGTGTTAGCATGCTTTAGTGTATGGTGGGATGAGTTTTAGTGGTGTTGTGAACTTTAGGAGAAGGGGAAATGCAGTGGAAAATATTTGGATTTTAAGCTTAGGAAAGGGAGCTAGGTGAAGGAGGTCTTAAGAGAAATTATGGGAAGTTTATGACACAAAAGAACCAGCAGTAAAGTGGCAAGGGACGCCACCGAAGGTACAAGGAAGGTTGCGTCAAAGGGGGCTTCAGGAGGGAGGAGGTTCGAGTGGCAAGGGAAGCAAAAGGGGGTTTCTTTTTGCGTCAAGAGAGGGGGAAGGAGTTGGACGGCATTTTGGACTTCAAAAGGATGAGGATAAGCTTTGGTTTTTTTTTTTTAAATTCGGCTAAAAGAGAAGGATAAGTGTTGACTTATTCAATTATTTTGAATGGGTAGAAAAGAGAGGAAATAGGAGAAGAAAGTGGGATTTGATAAGAGAGGAAGCAATGGCCGAATATAGGACTCTAGGGGCTTGCATTTTTGGCTTTGAAGTGTGTTTAGGTGAATGTGCCGAAAATTCATAGCTGATAGTTTTGTTTTTCTCCTTTTTCTCCAAGTTTCGGTCAAGAGGGCTATAGGTGAGTCGTTTGGATATTTTATGCATTAAGATGTGTTGCCGAATTCCTCTAGTCTTTCCCTTCATCTCTTTTTCTTTCTTTCAAACCCGATTCTACACCTTTTCCTTGTAGCTGAATACCCCTTGTCATTTAGAGCATCAGTCGAATCTCTAGTGAGCCTCATCAACATCTCTTTTTCTCCCCTTCTCAAGAGCCGAACCCTGTGCTCTCTCTCTTTCTCTTGTTTTCTTGAAAGCCGAATCCCCAAGGAAGGCGCTGTCGACTACTTTTGGTCTCTTCAAGCAACTTAGTGTAGTAAGTATTCTTCTTTAAGCATTCGGTTTGCTTCTTTTCATTTAGGATGCCGAAATCAATGTTTAGGCTTTGGTTTAAGGATGACCGAATGTCATAGTGCCATAATATTGTGTTCTTTTGTACGTAGCCATCAATAAGTAGCCTTAAAGGATTCTTTCGGGATTCGAAGTACTCAAGGTAAGTGACATGTACTATTCGGCCAAGGGCCATTTTCCTAGATTTCATGTATTAAGCCGATCCTAACATTTACTAAGTAGGGGAGATCGACAACTTCAGGAGCAAGGGATGGATTCGGGACTTCGATCTAGGTAAGGGTTAGTTTCGGCCAAGGGTTATACCATAAGGTGTTCATGTGTTAAAACTGAAACTAACACTAAGTTTATAGGAATTTCGACAGGAAGGAAGTAAGCAACTATTTCAGGATTTAGATAAGCAGGTAAGTGGTTGTCAACATGCAGCCAAAGGCCATTTTATGGGTTTAAGTGTTGACCGATTGTGATTACGGCTTTTAGGGGCAAATCGACAGGAATAAGGAGTTTCGAGATTCGAGATCATTTTAGTACCAGTGGGTGGCCGATTGCAAGGGGAACTTAGTGTGTGGATTCGGGATTTGGTAGGAGACTAAATCAGCATTAAGGGAGAAGGAAGAACCACGTTTCGAGATCGTGTTAGATTCTAGTAATTCGGGATTTCGCTAATAGTCAGGTGTGTGATTAACCCACCGTTTTTCGGGTTTATGTTATATAGTATTTGTTGTGTAAATGCTAATATGTGCAGTGGCGATTATGAATGGATATTCTTAAGGGGTATATCAGAAATCAGGTCAGTGTTAATTGTTGATAAAAATGTGAATATGTCAATGAGAATATGGTTGTATGCCTACATGCATTATTCAATATGTCACTATTATATGTTACATGTGCATGGGGTGGGATATGAAAATGACTATCAAAGGACAGGGTGTACATATTTATGTACACGGTCTGATGTTAGCCTTGTGCTACATTGGCACTTGATGTTGGCTATGTGCTTCATCAAGAAGGGGTGTTGGCTATGTGCCACATCGTGGGCGGATGATAGCTGTGTGCATCTGTAATATCCTAAAAATATTAGAGTATCATCTTGTTATTTATGTTAGCTCGGATATGATTGTTATTGTATACTTAGTATATTTGTGTGAAAATTTGGAATTATTAGCTAAGCTAGAATAATTTTTAGTATGGTTTATTTAATGAAGGGGATTAGGTGAACTTGACACTTAAGTTAATTTAAGTGTAAATTTCTAACACAAGGGAGTTAGTGGCATGGTGGTTAAGATGCATAAAAGGTGGCATGAGGGAAATGGTTCGAGTAGCATAGAAGGCATTTTGAGGATTGTATTTTTGTACATCCTAGCATTAATGGATGATCAAGTTTTACATATGGAAGGTTGGACTTTCAAATTTTTGGCAAGTTGAATATTGGTTTAGGAAAGTTTATACTTTGGGAAAGGAATCTTAAGGTTATGGAAGGATGGGGGGACATAAGGCTTGGCTTAAGGAAGATGTTTTGGAAACTATTCCAAGGCCTTTAGTGCATGTATGTGGACGGCATGTATGGCTAGGGGGGTGGCCAAATATTGATAGGAGGTTTGGGGGAGGATAGTTAGCCAACTTTAGCATTTGTGCACCTTTTGGCATATTTTTCTCTTCCTCTCCAAACAAATCCCTTTTTGGCCGAATGTACCAAAATCATTTTGTGCAATTTTACTTTTGGTTTTCGCTCTCATTTTGTTTGAACCAAATACTATTTTCTTTCACTCATTTTTCCTTTTGAAACCGAAAACTCATTTTTACATTTTGTGCACTTTTCTTTTCAGTAAACTAGGTGCTTGGCCGAACCTTTTTCTCCCATCTCTCTCTTTCTTCTTTTGATATTTGCTCAACCACATTTCCTTTTCCTTTCATTTGGCCAAACCTCTTTCTTCCCCAAACTCACTTTTCTTTTCTCCCATTGTTGCTAAAATCGAATTCTCTCTCTCTCATTTTTTTATTCTCTTTTCTACTCACATACTTCCTTACTTTTTATACACATATCTTTCTTCTTTCATAACGATATTGCCGAAACTTCCCACTCCCTTTTAGTATTGTTTTGGCCGAATATCATCAAGGGTAGGCATTCATTTTGGTTTTCTTCAATCGGTTTTGTAAGAGGGCTCTTTGGGACTTCGGAAGCAATTGATTTAAGCCTTTCCTTTAGCAATCGAAGTTGGTAAGTCAAGTGGTAAGGATTCAATATTCTTTAAGTTGATTGAGAAAGCCTAAGGCTTTTGGGATTTAGATATGATGTTGACCGAATG
This sequence comes from Gossypium bickii, assembly GCA_025503065.1. Taxonomy (NCBI): domain Eukaryota; kingdom Viridiplantae; phylum Streptophyta; class Magnoliopsida; order Malvales; family Malvaceae; genus Gossypium; species Gossypium bickii. The sequence continues at coordinate 92,502,973 of CP106719.1, read as the reverse complement.
ATGTTGCTTAAAGTTCTGTGATTTGGCCGAATGTAGGACAAGGTGATCTAGTACGGTAGATCGAATCTTTGGATCTTAATACTTTCGTTGGTATAAGGTGTGTACCTTACACACTTTATAACTCGGTTATGTATATGTATTTATAATATTAATTTACTAATCATATTTTCAAAGTGGGAAAACGATGAGATTTTGATATGATACCATGATGGTATGAAAGAGGATTCGGGTAAGTCCGTTTCTATATGTTGCTAATACATGTGGATTGAAATCATGATCTACGATTTATGATATATTTGTTATATTATTCATAATAAAGTATGTTGACATGATTTGTTTATCTATTGCATTGGTATGGGCAATATGAGAGGAGGGGGAGATTGATATTCGTGTCTTCGGACACCAGAGGTTTGGCACCTCCAGTGATTTGGTATCATATTTGTGTCTTTGGGACACTAGAGGTTTGGCACCTCATAGCGACTCGTCCCTGTCGTTTAATACCACCGTGGGTTGGCCCCACTTTTGAGATATGGGATTGTCGCCAGTGATTTGGTATCACAAGTGGGTTGGCCCCACAATTGGATTATTCGTGACTTTGGTCACCAGTGATTTGGTATCACATTTGTGTCTTTGGGATACCAGAGGTTTGGCACCTCATAGCGACTCGTCCCAGTGGTTTCACACCACCGTGGGTTGGCCCCACATTTGATGTATTGGGATCGTCGCCAGTGATTTGGTATCACAAGTGGGTTGGCCCCACAACTTGATTATTTGTGACTTTGGGTCACCAGTGATTTGGTATCACAATATTGAATATCGTGACTTTGGTCACCAGTGGTTTGGCACCACCAGTGGTTTGGTACCACACGGGTAGAAAAAGGAGTTACGGATGGCTAGGTTGGGTGTGTCATATATATATATTGCTTGGTTATAATTTGTGTAAGTACGTGGCAATTACCCGGGAGAGGGATTATGCACTGAGTCTTGGTGACTCACCATCTCCCTTACCTTTTCAGGTGATTCGTAAATTCGCGGATAAGGAGCCGGATGAACTCGAGGAGGCCATGCAATAAAAGTTGGTTTTATATGAACTTCCATTTGGGTATTTTATTTTAATTTGGTTTTCATATTTTATGGATTTGTAATAAGGCCTCTTTAATTATGTTTTTGGATTATTTATATGCTTTGGATTTGTTTTAAATATGGTTATAAATTACATGGTTGATATAATAATTTGAGCACCAAGTTTTCTAAACTACAAAACCGATGGTTTTTAAAACGTTACTATCGGGTAACATAAATCAATAGATAGTATTTAACAACTTAAGTATTTTTGATAACTCATACTATTTTTCCAAAACTCAAGTTTCCAAATTTCTATTAGATATGGTTTTAAAAATAATCGCTTGGGTTTCTTTTAAAGTTTTCTAATATAAGGAATTGTAACTAAGTTTTAAAGTTTTATTTTTGTGATTTCAAAGTAAATTATCAATTTTTAATTTATTATACGCTCGATTTTCTACGAACTTAGAACAATAAAAAGTTTTTTTCGCTAAAATTTAATCGTTAACTCTATTTTCTTTGAAACGTTTTCCTTCGTGGCATGCCAGATTCGGTCATGGCATTTTGACCGGGTTTAGGGTGTTACAAATTGGTATCAGAGCTAAGTTTAAAAGCTCGGCTGTGGGCTCGAGGCCCAAATTGTTTTAAAGTATGGTTTTGAAATGTTTTTGTTGAAAATTTTATGGTTGGAAAGGCATGGCCCCGAGTCTCCGGCATCAATCTGCCCTGGTAAGTACATCAAACTGTTGATTTTGATGATATGATATGATGATGTTGGCATGACTGAATAGTAGTAGGAACTACTCTAGAGACCCAAAACTATAGGTTGGATGTACTCGCGAAACAATCTCTTATTATAATTATTCATAAAACTTTGTTTTAAAGAAAGTGGAATAATGACTAATGCATAAAACTTCTAAATCAGATAAGTCGAGACTTTAGACATGAATACTCGAGGACGAGGTCGTATTACTCGTGGACGCGGTCGTGGTAGGATGGCTGTGTCTGAACCAGTGAGGTCTGGTCAAGGATCCGAAAAGGAGGTACCCCCACCACCAGCGGTTGGAGTTGAGCATCATGATCAAACGGGGGATGATGCAGTGTCTCAGGCGGTGCTGCGAGTCCTTGAAAGGGTAGCTGGATTAGGTGGAGGTGCGAGAGCTCGGAAATCTGTACCCGAACGACTCCGATCCTATGGAGTAGAGGTATTTCGAGGTGTTTCAGGTGTAGCTCCTAGTGCGGCTGAATATTGGCTAGAGGCGACGGAGCGAATCATGGATGACTTGGATCTGAATGCTGAGGACAAGCTGAAAGGGATTGTGTCGCTTCTTTGGGATGAGTCATATCAGTGGTGGCTCACGGTACGGAATAGTGCTGCAGTGGAGGATCTCACTTGGGATTATTTCAAGGCAGCGTATCAGTGGAAATACGTGGGGTCTAATTACATTGATGTGCAGCGTAAGGCATTCTTGAGTTTGGTCCAAGGTAGTAAGTCTGTATCAGAATATGAGGCAAAATTTTTAAGATTGAGTCGGTATGCTGGAGGTATCGTGGCTTCGGAGCACGAGCGATGTGTTCGGTTCAAGGATGATTTAAGGGACGAGCTAAGATTGCTGATTGCTCCACATCAGGAGCGAGAGTTTGCTGCTTTAGTTGAAAAGGCTAAGATAGCCGAAAGAATAAAGGAATCTGGAAGACAGAGTTACGACCGGAATAAGCATAAGAGAGGTTATGGATCATCCGGATCAGCCGGTAATTCTTAGAAGAGGGCTAGGCAAAGTAGGCGAGAATCGGTCAGGGAGGCTCATTATCGCTAATCGAGGGACCAAACCGCGGTAAACCGAGTGTGGGAAATTTCATTGGGGTAAATGCTAGACCCGAGGGAAAGGATGTTTTGAGTGTGGCTCGCTGGATCATCGTATGAGAGACTGTCCACGAAAGCTAGCCAGGAATCAGTCTGAGGGTCAAGGTCGTGCTCAGTTCAGAAGGGAAGGACTGCCACCGCAGAGAGGTCGTGGTAATGGTAGAGGAAGTAATGGTTCTGGTCGAGGTCGAGGAGCATCTGGCAGAGGTGCTGGCAACACTGAGGCAAGACAGCCTGGTTTGGTGTACGCAGCGAGACGTTGAGAGGAGAGAGATGCACTGGACGTCATAACCGGTACGTTCTTAATCTTTGGTGTGCCATATACTGCTTTGATAGGTGTGGGTTCGATGCATTCGTATGTTGCTAGTAGCATTGTAGAGACCATGATTCTAGACTCTGAGACTACTTCTAAGAAGATGACAGTACTTAGCCCTCTAGGTCTCTCTGTAGAAGTAAATAAGTTGTATAGAGATGTACCCCTAGAACTCCAAGGGGTAGTGTTCGTAGCTAATCTGATGGAACTGCTATTTGGGGAGTTTGATCCGATTCTCGGGATGGATTGGTTGGTCAAGTACCAAGCAAGTTTGGATTACGCTGCTAAGCGCATGGTTTTGAAGGCAGCTGATGGCGAAGAAGTGGTTATGATAGGTAATAGAAGAGATTATCTATCCAACGTGGTATCTGCATTGAAAGCGGTAAAGTTAGTTAGAAAGGGCTGTGAGGCATTTGTGGTCCATGTGTGTGCGTTGGAGGCTAAGGAGTTTACTGTAGGGAATGTTCGAACGGTAAAGGAATATGCTGACGTATTTCCGTAAGAAGAACTTCCGGATCGCGCCTCGGATCGTGAAGTTGAATTTGGTATAGATTCATTACCCGAATCGCACTCGTTTCTATTGCTTCGTATAGGATGGCTCCGAAGGAATTAGTGGAATTGAAGGCTCAGATTCAGGAGTTGTTGGATCGAGGTTTTATCCGACCAAGTGTTTCACCATGGGGAGCGCGCGCATTTTTGTCAAGAAGAAGGATGGTACGATGCGGATGTGTATAGACTATCACGCTTGATTGAATAAGCTGACGATTAAAAACAAGTATCCTTTGCCGAGGATAGATGACTTGTTTGATCAGCTTAAAAGGGCAGTGATTTTCTCCAAGATTGATTTAAGGTCTGGATATCATCAGCTAAAGGTGAAAGAGACTGATATCCATAAGACGGCATTTCGCACTCGGTATGGGCATTACGAATTTCTGGTAATACCATTTGGGTTGACTAACGCGCTGGCAGTATTCATGGACATGATGAATCGGGTATTCCAGCAGTTTTTGGATCAGTTTGTTGTGGTATTCATAGACGATATTTTGGTATATTCAAAGTCAGAGGAGGAGCATGATGCGCATTTGCGAGTAGTGTTGCAGATTCTGAGGGAAAAGCAGTTGTATGATAAATTTAGTAAGTGCGAGTTCTGGCTTAAGGAGGTGACTTTCTTGGGTCACGTAGTATCAGCTGAGGAGATTAGAGTGGATCCTCGGAAGATTGAAGCAGTGTTGGATTGGAAGCCACCTAAGTCAGTGGCTGAGATTCGGAGTTTTCTAGGTTTGGCGGGGTATTATCGAAAATTTGTGGAAGGATTTTCTTTGATCGCCGCACCTATGACCAAGTTATTGAGGAAAGAAGTTTCAACCGTTTGGACTGAGAAACAGCAAGGAAGTTTCGACAAGTTGAAAAAGATTCTGACTGAAGCTCCGGTTTTGATTCAACCCGAGGCGTGCAAAGGAATTCACTTTCTCGTGATGCATCACATATTGGTTTGGGATGTGTGCTGATGCAAGAAGGGAAGGTAGTGGCTTATGCATCTCGACAGTTGAGACCACATGAAGTTAATTATCCGACGCATGACTTGGAATTAGCTGCTGTGGTTTTTGCTTTGAAGATTTGGAGACACTATTTGTACGGAGAGAAGTCAATAGTTTACACGGATCACAAGAGTCTTAAGTATCTTTTGACTCAGAAGGATTTGAACTTGAGGCAGCGTAGATGGATTGAGTTGTTGAAGGACTACGACTGTTCGATTGAGTATCATCCGGGCAAGGCTAACGTGGTGGCAGACGCGTTGAGCCGTAAGGTTGTATCTGACTTAAGATCGATGTTTGCTCGTCTTAGCTTATATGAAGATGGGAGTCTTATGGCTGAATTGCAAGTCAAGCCGACTTGGTTAGAGCAAATCAAGGATAAACAGTTAGTGGATGATGGTTTGAATGATCGGAGGTTGCGGGTTCAGAACGGAGGTTTAAAGGATTATAGTTTGTCCAGTGATGCAGTATTGTGTTTTAAAGGGAGAGCTTGTATGTCGAAGGATGTTGAGTTGAGACAAAGGATTCTTCGGGATGCACATAGCAGCCCATACGCTATGCATCTTGGAGGTAGCAAGATGTATCAGGATTTAAGAGAGCAGTTTTGGTGGCCAGGTCTGAAGCGGGAGGTAACTGAGTTTGTGGGCAAATGTCTGACGTGTCAGCAGGTCAAGGCGAACATCGCCATCGTCTCAGGTTACTTCACCGGTGAAGATTCCACAGTGGAAGTGGGAAAGGATCACTATGGACTTTGTCAGTGGATTACCTCTTACGCCTAGTAAGAAGGATTCAGTTTGGGGGATTGTGGATTGTCTGACTAAGTCAGCTCATTTCATTCCGGTAAGGGTGGATTACTCGCTTCAGAGGTTAGCTAAGTTGTATGTAGCGGAGATAGTAAGGTTGCACAGTGTGCCAGTGTCGATCATCTCGGATAGAGATCCAAGATTTACGTCGAGGTTTTAGAGAACATTACACCAGGCTTTAGGTACGTGATTGGATTTCAGTACCGCATTTCATCCACAGTCTGACGGGCAGTCGAAAAGAGTTATACAGATTTTAGAGGATATGTTGAGAGGATGTGTTTTGGACTTCAGAGGCAGCTGGGAAGAGTTTTTGCCATTAGCTGAGTTCGCATACAACAATAGTTATCAGGCAAGAATTAAGATGGCACTATATGAGGCGTTGTATGGTAGGAGGTGTCGCACACCTACTTGCTGGACTGAGTTGGGTGAGCGTCAGATGTTAGGACTAGAGTTGGTTGCAGAGACTGAGGATAAGGTTAAGATGATTCAGGCTCGTCTGAAGGAAGCTTCAGATAGGCAAAAGTCGTATGCCGATCTCAAGCGGAGGGATATAGAGTTTTCCGTAGGTGACAAAGTTTTTCTGAAAGTCTCGCCATGGAAGAAAGTGTTAAGATTTGGGAGAAAAGGCAAGTTAAGTCCAAGGTTTATTGGGCGGATAAGGGTGTTGAAACGAGTGGACCCATTGGTTATCAACTTGGAAGTTCCCAGCAGAATGGAGTCGATTCACGATGTGTTCCATGTCTCCATGCTTAGACGCTATCGTTCTGATCCATCGCATGTTGTGGCAGTAGAGGAAATAGAGGTGAGTCCAGATTTGACGGTGGAAGAGGAACCTGTGGAGATTCTAGATCGAGACGTAAAAGTTTTGCGCAAGAAGTCAGTTCCTTTAGTGAAGGTTTTATGGCGGAATCATGGCGTGGAAGAAGCTACGTGGGAACCGGAGGATATGATGAGGCAGCAGTATCCTCGACTCTTTTGAACAGGTAATTTCGAGGACGAAATTTTCTTAAGGGGTAGAATTGTAATATCCTAAAAATATTAGAGTATCATCTTGTTATTTATGTTAGCTCGGATATGATTGTTATTGTGTACTTAGTATATTTGTGTGAAAATTTGGAATTATTAGCTAAGCTAGAATAATTTTTAGTATGGTTTATTTAATGAAGGGGATTAGGTGAACTTGACATTTAGGTTAATTTAAGTGTAAATTTCTAATACAAGGGAGTTAGTGGCATGGTGGTTAAGATGCATAAAAGGTGGCATGAGGGAAATGGTTCGAGTAGCATGGAAGGCATTTTGAGGATTGTATTTTTGTACATCCTAGCATTAATGGACGGTCAAGTTTTACATATGAAAGGTTGGACTTTCAAATTTTTGGCAAGTTGAATATTGGTTTAGGAAAGTTTATACTTTGGGAAAGGAATCTTAAGGTTATGGAAGGATGGGGGGACATAAGGTTGGCTTAAGGAAGATGTTTTGGAAACTATTCCAAGGCCTTTAGTGCATGTATGTGGACGGCATGTATGGCTAGGGGGGTGGCCGAATATTGATAGGAGGTTTGGGGGAGGATAGTTGGCCAACTTTAGCATTTGTGCAGCTTTTGGCATATTTTTCTCTTCCTCTCCAAACAAATCCCTCTTTGGCCGAATGCACCATAAGCATTTTGTGCAATTTTACTTTTGGTTTTAGCTCTCATTTTGTTTGAACCAAATACTATTTTCTTTCACTCATTTTTCCTTTTGAAACCGAAAACTCATTTTTACATTTTGTGCACTTTTCTTTTCAGCAAACTAGGTGCTTGGCCGAACCTTTTTCTCCCATCTCTCTCTTTTCTTCTTTTGATATTTGCTCAACCACATTTCCTTTTCCTTTCATTTGGCCGAACCTCTTTCTTCCCCAAACTCACTTTTCTTTTCTCCCATTGTTGCTAAAATCGAATTCTCTCTCTCTCATTTTTTTATTCTCTTTTCTACTCACATACTTCCTTACTTTTTATACACATATCTTTCTTCTTTCATAACGATATTGCCGAAACTTCCCACTCCCTTTTAGTATTGTTTTGGCCGAATATCATCAAGGGTAGGCATTCATTTTGGTTCTCTTCAATCGGTTTTGGAAGAGGGCTCTTTGGGACTTCGGAAGCAATTGATTTAAGCCTTTCCTTTAGCAATCGAAGTTGGTAAGTCAAGTGGTAAGGATTCAATATTCTTTAAGTTGATTGAGAAAGCCTAAGGCTTTTGGGATTTAGATATGATGTTGACCGAATGATGTTGCTTAAAGTTCTGTGATTTGGCCGAATGTAGGACAAGGTGATCTAGTACGGTAGATCGGATCTTTGGATCTTAATACTTTCGTTGGTGAAAGGTGTGTACCTTACACACTTTATAACTCGGTTATCTATATGTATTTATAATATTAATTTATTAATCATATTATCAAAGTGGGAAAACAATGAGATTTTGATATGATACTATGATGGTATGAAAGAGGATTCGGGTAAGTCCGTTTCTATATGTCGCTAATACATGTGGATTGAAATCATGATCTACGATTTATGATATATTTGTTATGTGATTCATAATAAAGTATGTTGACATGATTTGTTTATCTGTTGCATTGGTATGGGCAATATGAGAGGAGGGGGAGATTGATATTCGTGTCTTCGGACACTAGAGGTTTGGCACCTCCAGTGATTTGGTATCGCATTTGTGTCTTTGGGACACCAGAGGTTTGGCACCTCATAGCGACTCGTCCCTGTGGTTTAATACCACCGTGGGTTGGCCCCACTTTTGAGATATGGGATTGTCACCAGTGATTTGGTATCACAAGTGGGTTGGCCCCACAATTGGATTATTCATGACTTCAGTCACCAGTGATTTGGTATCACATTTGTGTCTTTGGGACACTAGAGGTTTGGCACCTCATAGCGACTCGTCCCAGTGGTTTCACACCACCGTGGGTTGGCCCCACATTTGATGTATTGGGATTGTCGCTAGTGATTTGGTATCACAAGTGGGTTGGCCCCACAACTTGATTATTTGTGACTTTGGGTCACCAGTGATTTGGTATCACAATATTGAATATCGTGACTTTGGTCACCAGTGGTTTGGCACCACCAGTCGTTTGGTACCACACAGGGTAGAAAAAGGAGTTACGGATGGCTAGGTTGGATGCATCATATATATATTGCTTGGCTATAATTTGTGTAAGTACGTGGCAATTACCCGGGAGAGGGATTATGCACTGAGTCTTGGTGACTCACCTTCTCCCTTACCTTTTCAGGTGATTCGTAAATTCGCGGATAAGGAGCCGGATGAACTCGAGGAGGCCATGCAATAAAAGTTGGTTTTATATGAACTTCCATTTGGGTATTTTATTTTAATTTGGTTTTCATATTTTATGGATTTGTAATAAGGCCTCTTTAATTATGTTTTTAGATTATTTATATGCTTTGGATTTGTTTTAAATATGGTTATAAATTACATGGTTGATATAATAATTTGAGCACCAAGTTTTCTAAACTACAAAACGCGATGGTTTTTAAAACATTACCATCGGGTAACATAAATCAATTGATAGTATTTAACAACTTAAGTATTTTTGATAACTCATACTATTTTTCCAAAACTCAAGTTTCCAAATTTCTATTAGATATGGTTTTAAAAATAATCGCTTGGGTTTCTTTTAAAGTTTTTTAATATAAGGAATTGTAACTAAGTTTTAAAGTTTTATTTTCGTGATTTCAAAGTAAATTATCAATTTTTAATTTGTTATACACTCGATTTTCTACGAACTTAGAACAACAAAAAGTTTTTTTTCGCTAAAATTTAATCGTTAACTCTATTTTCTTTGAAACGTTTTCCTTCGTGGCATGCCAGATTCGGTCATGGCGTTTTGACCAGGTTTGGGGTGTTACAGCATCACCGTGGATAAAGGACGAGCTTGAGTCACCTCGTGGATACAGATATGTGGGGTCACTTAGGTGATCGGTGGCTAAGCCACGGCTTTGAGCAGCATGACTGCCAAAGAGATGTGTAGCGGTTGAAGGGCGATTTAGTAATCCCCTGGTGTGTGCGGTAGGTACGTGGGTGTGTAGCGGATGGACTCTAGGTTGGGTTGGGTGTACTTTGCATAAACATGTCTGAAATGTGGATCGATGTGGAAATGGGTTAAGCCCAATATGTGGAATGTGGTATCGATATGGATATGGGCCCAGTCCAATTGTGGAATATTGAAGTATCATCTGATTTGTATTATCTGTTATATGGTTTAATGTGGTTGTGGGCTAAGCCCACATGTCGGTGGAATTCAGTGGACTAATTACACACTGAGTCTGTATGACTCACCCAAATTTTTATCAAACATTGCAGGTGACACGTGAATCTTGGACCGGGTTGGAGTGGATGCAAGGTGGCCATGCAGAAGTTAATTTTATTTGTACCATGCAGAAGATATTTTATTTATTTCATGTGATTGATAATTCAGTACTTTTGATTAATTATTTATTGTAATAAGGCCACTTAAAGTATTTGAAAACTTTATTTATGACTTTGAGGTTTATATTATTATTTGAAATACTTCTTTTGAATTAATTTATATTATAACAACCTATATTAAAGTTTTAAATCCGGGAATGTGTGACAATAAAGTTTTACTTATAAATTTTAAATATACAATGTTTTACCAAAAACAACAAATCTTTATGTTTTCACCCTTAAGTCAGAATCTTTTAAACGTTTTCCGCAGTGACATACCAGATCCGGTCAAGGCTTTTTGGGCCGGGTTTGGGGGTGTTACAGCGTGCATGGGAGGGATTGCTGATGTGGCGGCGGCGGCGCACCTAGCTAGGGTTTTTTTCTTCTTTTGTTGAAAATTGATTTAGTTTAGGGCTATTTGGGCTTAGGGTTTAGTTGCGTTTGGGCTATAATTGGGTTTTTTAATTGGGTAGTGTGTTTGGGCTGATGTTGATTGGGCTTTGTACTGGACTGTTTTTATATTGGACTTTATTTATTTTTATTTGGGTTTTTTATTGGTTTTGGCACTGGCCCGGGTAAAATTGGGCTTTTACAGCTGCCCATCTTTGCTCATTTTCGTGTAACGAGAATGGAGCAAAGACTTTAAAAAGGACCAATTTTGCTCGGTCTTGCCGAATCTTGCCTTCTTGATCCTTCTTTTCTTCAAGTAGCATCCTTCTATTCTACCGCATCTTCAGGGGTGTAGGAATTAGTGTGATAAACTGTAAAAGCAACATATTTTAAGCCCACATTTAGCATGCTTTTGGATGATTTATCCCTTGATTTATGTAAAAAGGTGCTTTCAATCCTTTCTTTTCATGTCTTATACCCAGGAAAGCATCCGAGGATGAAAAGAATGTAAAACGGGCCCAAAACGGAGTAAATGGGCCATATCACGAAATTGACACGACCTGGCCCAGAGACCACACGGCCGTGCCACACCAATCATCTAGAACACGGCCTCTCCCCCGATTTACACGGCCGTGCCTCATTAAAGAATCCAAACACGGCCTGAAGTCGATCCACAATGGCGTGCGACATGGTCGTGCCTCTGTCGTCAGAATGAGCAATTTCAGTTGGAAAAGGATACTTAGGGAGAAAGAATCGCATTCCAAGGAGCCTATATATATCCCCTAAGTGCCACCTTTGAGGGGGAGGCGAGCTAGGCCAAGGAGCCAAGCCGGAAAGGTCAGAATTGTGGGAATCGCTCAAAGTTAGCCAGTTGATCCATCCCAAGAAGCCGGAATTATACTCAAGACGGCAGAATTCTCCTTCAATTCCTTTAGGGAGTTTTAGGGATTTCTTATGTTTTGTTTTATCTTTTCTATTGAGATGTTTTCTTTCTTAGTTATGAACTAAACCCCTCAGATACCTGAAGGGGATGAAACCTAGATGAATCTTGTTATTTGATTTTTGAATTTTATGATAAATACTTAGTTTGTTCTTAATTATGCATGCTTAATCCAAATCTGATGTGCTTAGGTGGAGGAGGAATAGACCTTGCTTAAGAGTAGATCTAGCGTAATTAAGCGGAGTTGATCGAACGCCTAGAGATAGGGTTACGAGATTTTGCTCGATTAGGGTGAAACCTAATATGGGAATCCATAAATCAATTTACTACTATTCTAGCGGGTTATTATAAGAGAACGAGAGTTCCACTAATTAACCTAGGGTTAGACGTTATTCGCCTCGAGAGAGGGTTTAATATACGTTAGGGAGTCCTACGGATCAAGCTAAGTAAATAAATCATATGATTCAGGGTTAGATAACAAGTGAAGTCTAGGTGGATTCTTCCTGAGGGTATCATCATGATCAATTGAGTTTTTCTTCAAGTTATTTCCCAATTCGTTCTTTTTGTCTTTATCCTTAGCTTAGTCGTCGTTAATTTAGATTAAAACAAACTTCACTTTATTTTTAAGGCTAAATAATAAAAAAAAAGTTAGTATTAGTACTTTTGGTTCTTTTGGGTTCGATATCCGGTCTTGCCTAAGCTATACTACTGTTCGATAGGTACACTTGCCTTTAATTGTTGTCAGAGTTAGTTTTTAGGTTCGATCATTCTTTTTATAAATTTTAAACCTCTGATTTCAGCGATCAAGTTTTTGGTGCTGTTGCCAGGGAGCTAAAATATTAAGAAAAATCTATTTTTATTACTCTAGCCATTATTTTTATTTTTAGCAATTTATTTTATTTTTAATTTTGCTAATTTTTTCTTTCTTTTCTTTCCAGGTACCTCTAGTTTATGACTAGAAGGAACCCGAGAGGACCTTTAGTATACGACAGTGATATTGAAGCCCATCGTCAAGGAATCATCGAGAAATCAAAGTAGCCTTAAACTATACAGAAAGAGAGGAAGAAAACAGATCCAATCTTACTAAAGGGATGGACGAGACTAATCCACCACCACACGATGTGGGGGAACGCAACGCTCCACGTACAATGTTTGATTATGCTAAACCGCATTTAACAGGAGTAGAATCGAGTATTGTTATGCCTGCTATAGCTGCTAATAATTTTGAATTAAAGCCTAACACAATACAAATGATTCAACAGTTTGTTCAATTTGATGGTTTGCAGGACGAAGATCCAAACACTCATATAGCTAATTTCTTAGAGTTTTGTGATACCTTCAAAATAAATGGCGTTTCTGATGATGCCATGTGTCTTCGGTTATTCCCTTTTTCATTAAGAAATAAAGCTAAACAGTGGTTAAACTCATTACAACGAGGGTCAATCACTACATGGGATCAAATGACCAAAAAGTTTTTAATGAAACATTTCCCACCGGCCAAAACAGCCAAATTGCAGAATGATATCTCTTCTTTTGTGCAGATGGATGTAGAAACATTATACGACGCATGGGAGAGATACAAGGATCTCTTGAGGAGATGTCCACACCATGGCTTACCTTTGTGGCTTCAAGTCCAAATATTCTATAACGGTGTAAACCCCTCAACGAGGCAACTAATCGACTCAGCCGCCGGAGAAACCTTAAACAACAAAACTCCTGAGGCAGCGTACGAGTTCATTGAAGAGATGTCACTGAATAATTATCAATGGCAAGCTTCAAGGACGAAACCGAAAAAATCAACAGGAGCTTTCAACATAGACACAGTAACCATGCTATCAACACAAATGGAGATAATGAATAAAAAGCTTGACAGTTTGTGCTCTTCATAGGTACATCCAGTGATGCAGTGTGATGCAAGTGGAACTGTGGTGAATTCTGAGTACCCACCCTACCAACCAGAAGTAGAGAGCGAACAGATGAACTATATAGGTAACAATTTCAGATCCAAAAATAATCTATATAGTAATACTTACAATCCAGGTTGGAGGAACCACCCAAATTTTTCATGGGGAGGCCAAGGAAATCAAGGTAATCAAAGGCAACAACCTCCTCAAAACTTCTAAAACCAGCCCTATCCGCAAGAGAAGAAACCAACTCTCGAAGAGATACTGGAAAGATTTTTGGTAGACCCAGAAAAACATATCCAAGAAACTGAGAGAACAATCAAAAGCAACGAGAGCCGAATCGGGGAAATCACTAAGTCAGTGAAAGAAGTTACTAATGCAGTCGAATGACTCGCAAAGCTCATGTCAGAACGACTGCAAGGACGTCTACCAAGCAACACTGAGATTAATCCAAAGGAGCAAATTCAAGCCATAGCAGCTCAGGAAAATACAGAGATAGACGAACCCATCCCATAATAAGAAACCAAGGAAGAAAAAGGTAAAATAGAGGTAACTCAAGAAAGGTCAAAATCGGTAATTAAGGAGTACCAAACTCACATACCTTACCCCGAAACATTAAAAAGAGATGATTTAGAAGAACAGTTCGGTAAGTTTCTTAAACTTTTGAAGAAATTACATATTAACTTACCTCTTCTTGAAGCTCTTTTTCATATGCCAGACTCGAGGAAATTTTTAAGATAGCTCTTGACAAACAAATGCAAATTAGATGAAGAGCCACACATTGAACTCAACGCAAAGTGCTCAGCAATTCTACAAAATAGACTACCACAGAAATTAAAAGATCCAGGGAGTTTTACAATTCCATGTTTAATTGGTAGTTTAACTATTGATAATACATTAGCTAATTTAGGGGCAAGCATAAATGTCATGCCTTATATATTGTTTAAACGACTAGGTCTAGGGAAGCCCAAACAAAAAACAAACTAGGATGAGTATTCAATTAGCTGATAAAACTGTTAGAATTCCTAGAGGTATTATCGAAGATGTTCTTATAAAAATCGAAAAATTCGTTTTCCCAGTAGATTTTGTTGTCTTAGACACGGATGAGGATAATTTAATCCCCTTAATTTTAGGAAGACCCTTTCTAGCAACTGCCAAGACTAAAATGATGTTGCCACAGGAGAACTCATACTTTGTGTAGGCAAGGAAACAGTCACGCATCAAGCTCTCGATTTAGCCAGGGCGTCGAATGACCAAGGTGAGAAACAAAAATCAATTGATAACCATTCAATTAACCCTTCTTTTCAGAAAGCACCAACAAAGAGCATGCTTGAACCTAAATCCAGTGCCAACAAAAAAATAGATCATGAAGAACAAAGGATTCAACCCGATGAATTAGACGAGTGGAAAACGCACTTCAAGGAAAAATTAGGGAAACAGGAAACAGAACAACTCTACGAGATAGACCAGTCCAAAAGTGAAGATCAGGAATTGTCAGACCTACGACTATCTCCTCCAAACCCTGGCACAAACAAAGAAATCCTTTTTAAGGTAATCGATGTTCTTCCACACGGAACATTCGAGGTAAGCAATCCTATTTTCGGTAATTTTAAAATAAATGCTACTCGACCTAAAGAATACAATAAAAATAAAATTGTAAGCATGAGGGAAGATATTCAAACCTTTAAACCTCCTTGAATTTTTTAAACACAAGGAAAAGTCTAGCTTAAGACTATAAACGAGCGCTTCTCGGGAGGCAACCCGAGCACTAACCTTACTTAGTTTTGAATTTATTTTCATTTTACTTTTCCTTTTTTTTCTCTTTCTAAACTAGCCAGAAGTGCAAATTTCTAGGCTACACGGTCTTACACACGGCCGTGTCCGTGACTGTGTGTACCACCGGAATCTTCATACTGACATAGCAGAGGCTGTGCGACTTAGTCCCAAACACTTTTCTGAGTCACGGATCCAACCACTCCCCCACGGCCACCGACAGAATGACACGGCCGTGCCCCTTAGCCGTGTGAAGCTACTGACTTACATAGCACGATCAAAACACGCCCATGGTGCCCAACCGTGCCTACATACTAACTTATCGAGCACGGGCATGGAGGGCTGAAGCACGAGCATGGAGAGCCAACACGCACAGGCACACGGCCGTGCAAAGCGGTCATGTGAATCGACACACCCTAGGTCCACGGGCGTGGGAGCATGCCAATTTTGAACCCCACAGCCCTTCCCCTTCTCCCCATCTAACTTCATCTTACTTTCTTCTTCCTCCCTCCATATACCAAAGTTCTAGCACTCTTGAGCCACACCAAAACCACGATGAAGAAGCATAAAAGGCCAAACTCCTTAAAGGGGGATGATTTGCATGAGTTCATGCCGGCAGCTTCATTCAACCAACAGGCCAAGGGTCTTTGATACCATTTAGTTTATATTTTTCGTTTCTCTTTCCTTTCATTCTCCTTTTCTTTGACAATCTTATGCTTAATTTAGTTTAATTTAGTTTAGTTTCGTAGTGTCAGGTTCGCCAGGTTGCTTGGGAATCACGCCAACCACCACGATAACCACACCAATTCTGCCACCGCCGGCACCTCCCTAGCCTTAGAGGTCACACCCACCTCGCGAACCATCCAAAAATAAGGACTTTTCGGTCCATTTATCTTTTATTTTCATTTCGTTTACATTTTTGTTTCCTCTTTCTTTATCTTTCTTATTTTTAATTATATATTTAGTTTATTTTAATTAGGTCTTAATACATCTTGGCTATTTCTCAGTGCGCTACCCAATTTCTTCATCTAGTGCAGGTTTGTCATTAAGACCGACCATCACCACCACCAAAGACACTCCTCCGAGAAAACATCCAAAACTCAGGGAGTAATTCTTTTCCCTTGTCTTTTGATCTATCCCTTAAATGTTATTATCTATCTTTGTACATTGAGGGCAATGTACATCTTAAGTGTGGGGGGTGAATAGTTATTCTGAGAAAATGCCTAACTTTCTTCATTATTCTCAAACCCTGAGGATAAAAATGCCTAACTTTCTGCATTGTTCTCAAAAACCCTGAATGATATCTTGTTTGAAAGTAATTTTCTCATATTACTAATCAAGATAGAATTTCTAATGATTTATGATTTTTATTGACATGTTTTTTTTGAATAAGTCATAGTTAATTGTGCATTGATGATTAAATTTGAAGAATATTAGGGAATCAAGCATGATAAGTCTAATTTTCAAAAATTTAAAACTTTAGGTTGTTAACCTGAATTTGAATATTACTTTGAAGTTTGAAATTTACGAGGTTAATGTCAAAAACACCCATAATTTTTGTGAGATATTGAGCCCTATAGAGCATCTATTCTTTTTCATGCTCACTTTATTGATTATGAGTGTGTCAACATGAACTGTTATTCTAGAACTTGCCTTGGTTATACATGTCAAGACCATAGTTATGATTTGATATACCGAGATGATAAAGGCACTTAGTGAAACACCACAAACCCGACCCACGAGCCTTGACCGGATCTGGTATGTTCCTCGATGTAAACTGGTTCAAAATTCTTTTGTTACTTTGGAAAAACTGTGTGTTTTGGAGAAAAGATTGTGTTTTGGATTGGGCTCGAGTTGAAAACAAGTTTATCTTATATTGAAAATCCTTTATTTTAAGTGACAAAACATTTAGAGTTTATTTTAAAATAAATTTACTAAATCTTTAATTGATAAAAATTCGTAACATAATAAATAAAAGTAAAATAAAGTAGTTCAACTATGGCCTTATTACATCAAATAAATCCCAACATTAAATTCAAAGTACTTAAAATAAAAAGTCCAAATAAAATAAATTTCTTGCTGAGCATGGCCCCCAAGCCTCGCCACCTTGGCCCATCACCGATCGTCACCTGAAAAATAATCCCACAACGGGGTGAGTCAACAGACTCAATGTGTAACCACAACACTAAGTCTTAACAAATTTAGGCATATCAAATCATACATGTACATACAACATTTAAGTAATATGATGCAAACCCTAACCCAAACCTAGGTACCATCCGCTACACATCACCCGTACCAACCAGCACACCGTAGGGACTACTAAGTCAACCCTCCATCCGCTACACACCATCGAAGGCAGTCGCTACAGTCGACGTGCTCATCGCCCTTATAAATATTGTGGCATAGCCACCAGATAATATTTCGTGCCAAAAAGCAGCACATTCAGATATTCGTGACCGAAGTCACCACATTCAGATAATGTGACCGAAGTCACCACATTCACTTCCCCTTGCATAATCACCCAAATGCCCATGTCATACATATCATGCACAGATTATGTCCCATTCTTTAATTCACATTCTTATAATTTCACATATGCTATAACGGTTCACGTTGTAATCCTAGTAGGAGTAGGAAAACGTACCTGAGTACTTTGTACCATAGCATGGTACCTTTGGCCACATTCACATTAATATAAACATATATATTTATTAAGTTTATTGCCTTAAATCTAATAAGAGATAGTGTGGGGTACACACCTGATATTCTTATCGATTCACTGATTTCTCGAAAATCTCTATCTACTACTTTAGATCCTCAATCCCTACATTCGGTCAATCATTAAATGTTGAGTAAAAACCTATTCGGCTATAAGATTAAATCCTGAAGGCTTATTGCACCCAAAACCCTTACCTTGATGCCGATTTGATTACTAATCAGATCCCGAAACTTGTAGTCTTTCTTCCTTGAAATCGGCTATACACTTAATCATTGAACTAGTTAGTTTTCGGCTTTTGAATAAAATAAGGAATAGATCTAATCATTGAATAGAGCCTTGGCCGAATGTACATATGTACTTACCTTGCGGATCTCAAATCCTGAAAGATCCTTTTCTGAAGTCG
This sequence comes from Gossypium bickii, assembly GCA_025503065.1. Taxonomy (NCBI): domain Eukaryota; kingdom Viridiplantae; phylum Streptophyta; class Magnoliopsida; order Malvales; family Malvaceae; genus Gossypium; species Gossypium bickii. The sequence goes on along the minus strand of CP106719.1, from coordinate 92,484,789 downwards.
ACAATACCTAAATCCCGAAAAACTTTCTCAAAGTTTCGGCCAAAGACATAAAGGAATTAGTTTCTAGATTTTGACAAGCCTACAAGAAAAAGTATAGAAATCGAATTTGATCTTACCCCTAATGATGTAGTCGACTGCACCCTTACTTAAACCCACAAAGAAATTCGACTATGGCTAGGATGTGGATCAACAATTTCGGCAATGGTGATCAAGTGAAGAATCGGCTCTAATGGAAAAGAGAGAGTGGTATGGTGGTTCAGCCTTTAACAGAATATGGAGATGATGAGTATGATGCTTGAAATTTTAGGCAAGAATGATGAAGAAAAGAACTTTCGGATTCTTGAAGAATTGAAAAGAAAAGAAGAATAGTGGCAGAGAAAATTCGGCAGAGAGAGAAGGAGAAAGAAAGAATGATGAATGGCCTTATTTTTCCTCCTTTTGCCGAAACTACTAAGCTAGAGTCCCCTACTTGGCCATCACTCTCATATCCTTATTTTCCTCTTTATCTCTTTATTTAAAAATAATCCATCATTTATCTCTTGAAAAATAAAAGGATAAAAACTCCTAAAATCTAGCCTTGGTGCCGTCCCCCTATTCCCCTCTCATTGACGTCACATGCAAAAATAAAAGCCTTAAAGTTTTGCTTCCCACGCGACTCAAACACAAGCCCCTCCTCACATGCTGGTGGTGTCATTTCCAGGGCCTTAAGTGGCACCTCCTAGCCACTTTTCCAAGCCCAATTTCATGTCATATTTCCTCTATAAATTTTCTTAAGGCCACCCTACTTTAGTTCCCTCTTTTAAACTTTGAAATCGAGTAATTTCTAAAGTGCTCTCCTACGCACTAAGGTTCACAAAATTCATAATGCACATTCACAACACACACAAGCATGCTTTTTCATATACTTAGTATTAATGCATAAGCTATAGTCCAGGATATTACACTTAGGTTTTAACCCACTTATTCCACTGAAAAGCCTACCTCCATAATTAACCCCTAGTGAACCCCGTTGAGCCTAACAACCCTTTTTATTGATTAACCCACTAATGTTAACCCAAAAATCCTTTGTATTTGTTATCACCCTTCCTTTTGACTACCCTTTAATCGAGATATGTTTTGACTAGTTACCTAAGTTTTTATTATAAGTTGAAATTGTCTTTACTTAGTTTGTTCTTAAAAAAAAATCGAAGTATAGTCATTATTTATATTATGAAGAGTGAGCTTATACAAGTTAAAGTCAAATTATCAAAAGAAAAAGCTCGTATTAGTAGGTTTATTATTATTTTCGATTGATTATTATCTTAGAAAATTTTAGGTAGGTAACTTATCAAATCAATCTCAATTCTAACCCTCTAATTTCAGCCTTTATCCACACCTTTAACCCTAGCCCCGTTACAACCCTAACAAAGACCTTTTAATCTGTTATCGTTTCATTTTACAGTGGTGGAGATTTGATTTCCAGGCAAGCCTATGGGATTAACTTTTCAGGTTCGACTTATGAGTGCTTAATTTTGACCCTTAAACCCTTTTTGAGTGATTTGAGTGAATCTTTTGTGAGGACATCAATCCTTGTCAGTTTTGAATTAAAGGTAATTATTTAGATGAAGGGAAACACATATGTTTTCATGCTAAAAAAATATGACTTATCTTGTTTGAATCTTCAGGACTCTTTGAATTGAATTATCCATGTATAAATTATCTATGAATTAGGATATTACATTGTTGATAGGAATTATGAATCATGGAAAGTTCGTTTTAATTGTAAGTTGAGAATTTTCCTTGAGAACAAGCAAAAGCTTAAGTATGGGGGTATTTGATAAACCATAAAACCAACATATTTTAAGCCCACATTTAGCATGCTTTTGGATGATTTATCCCTTGCTTTATGTAAAAAGGTGCTTTTAATCCTTTCTTTTCATGTCTTATACCTAGGAAAGCACCCGAGGATGAAAAGAATATAAAACAGGCCCAAAATGGAGTAATGGGTCATATCACGGAATTGACACGGCCTGGCCCAGAGACCACACGGCCGTGCCACACCAATCATATAGAATACGACCTCTCCCCTGATTTACATGGTCGTGCCTCATTAAAGAATCCGAACACGGCCTGAAGTCGATCTACATGGGTGTACGACATGGCCGTGCCTCTGTGGTCAGAATGAGCAATTTCAGTCAGAAAAGGATAATTACAGAGAAAGAATCGCATTCCAAGGAGCCTATATATATCCCCTAAGTGCCACCTTTGAGGGGGAGACGAGCTAGGCCAAGGAGCCAAGCCGAAAAGGTCAGAATTGTGGGAATCACTCAAAGTTAGCCAGTAAATCCATCCCAAGAAGCTGGAATTATACTCAAGACGGTGGAATTCTCCTTCAATTCCTTCAGGGAGTTTTAGGGATTTCTTATGTTTTGTTTTATCTTTTATCTTGAGATGTTTTCTTTCTTAGTTATGAACTAAACCCTTCAGATACCTGAAGGGGATGAAACCTAGATGAATCTTGTTATTTGATTTCTGAATTTTATGATAAATACTTAGTTTGTTCTTAATTATGCACGCTTAATCCAAATCTGATGTGCTTAGGTGGAGGAGGAATAGACCTTGCTTAAGAGTAGATCTAGCGTAATTAAGCGGAGTTGATCGAACGCCTAGAGATAAGGTTACGAGATTTTGCTGGATTAGGGTGAAACCTAATATGGGAATCCATAAATCAATTTACTACTATTCTAGCGGGTTATTATAAGAGAGCGAGAGTTCCACTAATTAACCTAGGGTTAGACGTTATTCGCCTCGAGAGAGGGTTTAATATACGTTAGGGAGTCCTACGGATCAAGCTAAGTAAATAAATCATATGATTCAGGGTTAGATAACAAGTGAAGTCTAGGTGGATTCTTCCTGAGGGTATCATCATGATCAATTGAGTTTTTCTTCAAGTTATTTCCCAATTCGTTCTTTTTGTCTTTATCCTTAGCTTAGTCGTCGTTAATTTAGATTAAAACAAACTTCACTTTATTTTTAAGGCTAAATAATAAAAAGAAAGTTAGTATTAGTACTTTTGGTTCTTTTGGGTTTGATAATTGGTCTTGCCTAAGCTATACTACTGTGCGATAGGTACACTTGCCTTTAATCGTTGTCAGAGTTAGTTTTCAGGTTCGATCATTCTTTTTATAAATTTTAAAGCTCTGATTTCAGCGATCATGATGCTTCGATCCGATTGAATGTAATTTCAAGGATAAGAGATTTGTAGCTTTAATCTACTCCGCTGGAACTTCAAAGAGATATGAATTTTTAGTTTCAACCTGCTCCACTGCAACTTCAGGGAGATAAGGTCTAGTGGTTTCAATCTACTCCTCTGCAACTTCAGGGAGATAAGATTCGCTGTTTGTAGCTTTAATCTGTTCCACTGCAACGCTAGGGAAATAAGATTCGCTGTCTTCAATCTGTTCTGCTGCAACTTTAGGGAGATAAGGTTGGTGGCTTCAATCTGCTCCACTGCAACTTCAGGGAAATAAGATCCGCCAATTTGTATCTTCAATCTGTTCCACTGCATCTTCAGGAAAATAAGCTTTGCTGTCTTCAGTCTACTTCATTGCAACTTTATGGAGATAAGGCTGGTGGCTTTAATCTGCTACACTGCAACTTCAGGAAGATAAGATCTGCCATAATTTGTAGCTTTAATCTGTTTCACTGCAACATCAGGGAAATACGATTCGTTGTCTTCAGTCTTCTTTGCTGCAACTTCAGAGAGATAAGGCTAATGGCTTTAATCTGCTCCATTGCAATTTCAGGAAGATAAGATCCGCCATAATTTGTAGCTTTAATCTATTTCACTACAACGTCAGGGAAATACGATTCGTTGTCTTCAGTCTTCTTTGCTACAACTTTAGGAAGATAAGGCTGGTGGCTTCAATCTGCTCCACTGCAACTTTAGGAAGATAAGATTCGCCGTTTTTGATCTACTCCACTACAACTTCAAGGAGATGAAATCTACAACTTCAATCTGCTCCACTGCTATTTCAGGGAGATGAGTTTTGTGGATTCACCGATCTTGCTACACTGTCCTCTAGGGGACATAACTGTAGAATCAATTTCATGGGCCTATGCTTATGCCAAATGATTAGGATGCAATGATCAGAATGAATCAAATGCTCCTAATTAGATATGTATGAATGATATTTGCATGAGCGTAGAATATCATTTTGCGAGAAGGATCCCTTTCTAATGCTTAGGTTGTCATTGCTCGCTGTTCATCAGGGTTGTATTACTGATGCAATATCCTGTCTTCTTGTTCAACTGACATCCTTGACAGAAAATCTTAAGAGATAGTCACAATTTAGACTCTTCTTTCTCAAATATTTCTAACCCTTAGGTTTGGTGAGTTCTAAATAATAGTCCTGTTTCAAGTTATTGTACTTTTTAGAAACTTCCAGAGTAATATGCAAAACTCCTTTTGTAAAAGTATTATTAGTCCATTAATCGTTATTTCAATGCAAAATGCTTGAAAATGATCATAATGATGGACAAAACTGAAATTTATCAAGAGCAAAATATGAAAAGAATGGGTTAATTAAAGAAAGCAAACATTGCTGGAATACAAAATGCCGAAGGGGAAAAATAGGTGCCACAGATATAGCAGCCGGAGCTTCTCTATACGCAGTGTTTAGGAGATCAAGAGTACTTTGTCGATGCCCCAAGATGTAGCATTCAAGCATCGTAAGGCTACCGCATGCCCTCTTTTAATCAAAATTTGAGTTACCTTTTACGGGTTTTTAATTCAAAACCCCTTTGGTCTCAAGGCGTAACATTTCTCATTCTTGTTAATTCGAAGAAAGCGAGACTACCGCATGCCCCATATTTTGATCAAAATTTGGATTTCCATTTCGCGGGTTTTCAATTCAAAACCTCTTTGGTTTCAAAACACCCTTTGCGTGTTTTCGCCTTGTCCTCTCCTTTTTCTTTTCTTTTCTTTCTTTATTTTCCTTTTTTTTAAAGTGAAGTATTTCTTAATTGAATCTGAATTTGCAGGATTAGGGAAGCTCTTGCCATCCATTTCGGTCAACATTGACGCTCCTCCAGAGAAGGCCTTCTTTACCACATAAGTTCTTTCCCAATTTGACATCCACTTTCTTCAGAAGTCCTTTTGCATGGGAAGGATCCTTTTCAAAACTAGGTGTCCTTCATAGAACTCTTTAGGGCAAAGTTTCTTGTTATAGGCCCACATTATTCACTTTTAGTACAATTGACCATGAAGATAGCCCTTAGCCTCTCTTCTTCGATCAAGTTCATCTAATCATATCGGGATTGGATCCATTCTGCCTCATCCAACTTCAACTCTGATAAAACTCAGAGAGAATGAGTCTTGACTTTAATGGCCAAAACCGCCTCCATCCATAAACTAATGAGAAAGGCGTTGCCCCGGTAGAGGTCCTGACAGATGTCCGATAGGTATAGAGGGCGAATGGTAACTTTTCATGCCAATCTTTATGAGTCTCAATCATTTTCCCCATGATCTTCTTTTTTCCTTTTCCTTTTTTTTAGGTTACCTCCACTGCACCGTTCATTTTGGGGCAATGTGATGTTCATCTTGAACAGACTGCAATCTTCTGATATCGTGCTATTGTTCAACTTTAATGCATTGTTAGATATGATCCTTTTTGGCATTCCATACTGACATATGATTTCTCTTTTTTTTCAATAATTTGTTGACTACCGACCTTGTGACATTAGCATATGAAGCTGCTTCCACCTACTTAGTGAAGTAATAGATGGCCATAAAGATGAATTGATACCCACTAGAAGCCATTGGTGAGATTGGCCCACTGACATTCATGCCCCACATAGAGAAAGTCCACAAAGATGTCATACGTGAGGGGATGAAGGAGGCATAGGAATCTTGACTACATAAATTTGGCACTTATGGCATTTCTTGGTATAACTGATGCAATCCCCTTCCATGGTGGACCAGCAGTACCCGAATCTCATGATTTGCCTGGCCATTGTAAAACCATTAGCATGTGTTCTTCAGACACCCTTATGGACCTCTTCTAAGATTTTTTTAGCCTTAATAGCGTCTATACGTCTTAGTAGCCCAGGCATCTTTTGATACGATCATGGGAAAACCTCTTTGAATGACGTCTCGCGTTGTCTCTATGGTGATGCAGGCTCCGATCTTCACCTCTTTCTCTTCTCCTAGGCTAACAATGACTTTTTGTAAGGTAGGATCTATTTTTCATCTTGTTCTACCATCCTTAACAAATCAAGAGATGGGTTACAATCTCTGTCATCTTCAAAGTCCTGAGATCCCTTTAGACACATATCTTGCTCAAAAGTAGATTCTGAGTCAATAGCAGTGTTGCTCATGTCGTTGATATCTAGGGACCTGGTGTAGGTATGAAGGAATATTCAAAGAACAAATGAATCTAAGAATAATTATTTATGTGGTATGAACATGAATGAAATAAAGGAATAAAAGAATATTTTCTCAAAGGGAGACACAAAATTGCATTTTTTATTGAAATAAAGATGTTGGACATGAGCCTATTTCACAAAAGGATTCTTATTGCTTCTAGGCTTAAAGCAACAAGAGTGTTTTAAATATTATCTAAATTAGCTCTAAAAAATACAGGGATCTCTTCCACAGTCCCATTGTTCAAAACACTTCCAAGCTCATAAGGGTGAATGCTTGATAAGTTTTCTCTTCTGATTCCTTCTTCGGATATAGCATTGATGCTCCCATTTCTAAACATTCCATCTGGGCCTTCAGTATATTCATAGAATTCCAGTTCCTTATTATCCATCTGGCCTTGCACCAAGGCTCTGAATTCATTGTACTTTTGAATCACGTGACCCTCTTCATCATGGAACTCACAGTAGTTCCTTGCTTCTCCAGGTTTCTCCCCTAAATCCTGTGTGATTAATCCACTTTTTACCATTTTCTTCCAAACCTCTCTTAGTGGGGTTTTCACTTCTGCTATATTCATCTTGATTCTCTTCCCTATATTCTCGATTATCGCGTTTACCCCTTTGCCAGAATGGTTGGGTAACGGATTTTCTGCATCAAATGGATCATCGAATTTCACAATACCCATTTTGTTGAGTCTTTTGATTATCTTTTTGAAAGTGGTGTAGTTCTCGATCGAGTGTCCTGTGATTCCCGCGTAGTATTCGCATTAGGCGTTCGCATCATACCATTTGGGGAACGGAGGCTGCATAGGTTTTAGGTAGAAAGGGAATACTATATGTGCATCAAACAAACTTTGGTACAACTCCTCATACGTGATTAGGATGGACGTAAACCAGAGTTTTTCTGAGCTCGGCCTTGGATTGGAATCTTGCTTTGGGGGGACATGATGGCTAGTATTTTCCGTCCTTGGCTGGCTTACGATAATCAGCTTTGAATAGCCCTTGTCATACATACTCGCATTATTCATCTCATTTTCCCTCTTCCTTAGGGCCTTTAAAGTATCGATTTGGGAGCTTCTCTCTCGCCTTTTCCGTTTGTAACGATCTTCAAATTGTTTTGGGAGCTTCATTCTCGCCTTTTTTGTTTTCACTAGATCACCAGATGAAGGACAACAAGATTGATTGGATCGTCCCCTAGACTAGAACCTGGACCTGTTGGGAAGTTTACCAGTGTTGAGGTACCGATTTGGTATTGTGGTCTGATGTTAACGGACACCCTTTGTGGATATGCGTTTGGTTGTGCTTGGGTGTTTGTTGGGGTAAAGCCTGAATGATAAGTGGAATCCTCATTATCGACCCCAGAATTAACCATAGGGCTTTCCCCTTTTTCTAACCCTCCAGCTAGCATTTGGGTTAACTGGCTTATCATGTTTCTTTGGAATTCTAGCATCTGATCTTTTATATCTTGTTGAATTTTGGCCAATTGCTCTTGCATCTGTATTTGCATTTGCTCTAATCTCTCCAACCTTTGATCCATTTCTTTAGTTTTTCCTCGTGTATCGATATTCCAGGGTAACTGCCAAGATAGGGTTTTTAGTGAGTTTTATTGTATATGATGCAATGCAATGCTAATGCATGAAATGAATGCAAAAAGAGGCGTTGATTCTGATTCAATTCTATTAGAACAACTTTTCTAGAAAAAAGTATCTTTACATAAAATGGATACATATATGGCCCTGCCCGCATACTCCATGCGAAGATATCAATCCTTTTCTTCATATTCAGATGTTAAGATCAAATCTTGCGAATTTTCAATGGATGCCTCTACTAGCTCCTTTTTACTTGATCCGAGCTGCGACCCAGTACTCACTCATCCCCGTGATGCTTGTTAGCTTCTTTAAGGGAATCGGGACGTTAACGGCTCTCGAATAATCTTTTTCAACTTGAAATTTTTGGCAACAAAGGAAAGTCTCGTACTCCTCCGTCAGGCTATCGCCTTTCTCTCGTGTTTTCTCGGACCATATCCAGACGGCCGTATTGTTTTTCACTTTATCAAGAAATTTATTTTCCATGAAAAGCTCTCTATTTTGTAACTGAACGTGAATCAACACCTCCATTCTATGATGATAATGCAATGCAATCATAACCAAAACAAAATGAAACAAGTTAGTACAAAGTAAAAGCAAGCAAGAAAGAAACAAATAGAGCACCTATTCTGGTGACCACTAGGGTATGGTATGGTTCTACCCGGTGTAAACTCTTAAAGCTCACTATATGTTGTTTGGTTCTAAAGTTGAGGTACCTGAACCAGCAGATTCCTCGATCCTCACCCATTATAGGCTCATACGGATCGAGTTCAGTTCAGCGGAATACATTTCCCTATGGCTGCACGAAGATGAAAACCTCACGAAGACATAGGTACGGATGTATCTCGAAAGTGATCCACTATCCTGCACGAAGGTGAAAACCTCATGAAGGAGTAGCTTCTCACTCCCACTTAAAAGAGGTAAGACCAAACAGTCCTTATGCAATATGATGCGAAAATATTCTACGAGACCCAAACCACAGCAATCATATGAAATAACACAAACAAATGTAATAAAATGATCATAATTTTTCAAACCAGATTTTAAATTTTCGACAACAAGACAGGAAATAGTCAATTTTATGGCTTGACTCTCTTGGTGTTCCCCAGTAGAGTCGCCAAGCTGTCGAAACCGTTTTTTTTTTGAAAAAAAAGATAGGGTCGACTTTAAAAACTAAATGGAATCGCCATCAATCCTTTTTTTGATGTGTGATCGGATCACCTTGAGATTAATCATTAAAATATTTTGATTTATTAAAACGATGATTTTGGCCTACGAAATTTGAGAAAACGGTTTGGGAGTTGGTTATGCACGAGGAAGGATTAGCATCCTCGTAACGCCCAAAATTGGTACCTAATTTATTAATTAATGTCTTAATGCTGAAAATTTGAAAAGATTTTAAAATACGATCCTCTTTAAAAGGAAACTTGAATAAATTAAATCAGATACTAAGACCCTCCTATTTCGAAGAAGTAAAATGTCATGTCCAGTGAGTTAGGATACGACATTTCAAATCCTCGAAACTAGGCTTGTCTTTTGGCTTTTAAAACTCATGAAATTAAGTTCAAGAAGGATATTCGATTATTTGGGTCAAGTGAAAAATTGGAACCCAGTAAGTTAGGGCACAATTTCTCAAAATTCCAAATACAGAATATTGCCTTTATTTTTAGAAATCCTTACCTCGGGATAACAAAATGTCACATCCAGTGAGTTAGGACACAACATTTTTGAATTCTCGAGAGTAAGCTTTTATCTAACTTATATGCTTTGATTTAAAAATAATAATTGGTTCTTTAGACTCGACGGGAAAATTCAAAACCCAGTAAGTTAGGGTACGATTTCTCGAATCTCGAATTACAAAAAAATCCTTAATAAAAAAAATTTATGTATCAGATAAAGATTAATGTAACACAATTTTATAGTAAAATGTAAAAAATAAATTACGGTACTAATATGCATAACGGGCTAAAAATAAATGCATTAATGCATGACAATATAAATGACGAAGATAAAATAACAAGTCAAAATAAACAAAAAATAATAATTAAAGAACTAAAAATTTAGAACTAAAGAATTAATATTAAACAAATAAATAAACAAGTATAATGTAACAGAAATTAAAAAAATCATAATGTTAATAATAACGATGATGGTATTAATAATAATAAAAATTTTGAAGTTTTGAAGCTATATAGAAAAATATAAATAAATAAGTAATAAAATGATAAAATGAATAAATGTATTTAAAAATATTAAGCAAATAAATATTAAGGAAATAATAGTAATAACAACAAATTTAATTAATAGTATAATAATAATAAATAATAATAATAGTAATAGTTAATAATATCAAGGCACAAAAAGTAACAATAATAATAATAGAGGCCAAGAATAAAATAAAGGGAAATAAAATAAACAAGATAAAATAAAACCTCATTGAATATGAAAATAAATTAAAAAATAAAAAGAAGGAAATGATAAATAAAATAAACGAAATACAACAAATATAAAATAAAACCTAGACAAAGCTAAAAAGGATTAAATTGCCATTTGAAATAAAGTTAAGGGTCTAAATTTGAATAAAATAAATTTAAGGGGCTAAAATATAATAAAATAAATGCAAAAGGACTAAATTGAAGTTTAATCGAAAATTTGGCTAAAAATCGGGAATGAAAACAATGTAAAGCACTTAGTTGTAATGCGCGAATAACAAGGAGGGACCAAATGGGAAATATTCCCAATCCAGTTTCAATATGGACTAAAATGAAGCAGACGCAAAAATTATGGGGTAAAAATTAAAAAGAAAAAGAACAAAAAGGACTAAATTAAAACAACCCAATAATGTGGAGGGACCAAAGGCACAAATAGCCCATTTAACAAAAACACGCGGATCCTAGGCGGTTATGGGTCGGGTTCGGGTCGACCTCCCCAAAATGGCGCCGTTTTGGCGTCTGGGGGGCCAGATGAAACTACGTCGTTTTATGCTTACTTTTTAAGCCCAAATTTTTTTTAAAACTTTTATTTCAGCCCTCCTTAAAAAAAACATAAAACTCTCTCAACTCTCTTATCTCTCCCCTCAGTCCGGCTAGGTCCCCGATGGGCCACCGCCGCACCAACTGCCGATCGCCGATGTCGGTGCCACCGCGCGCTGTGGCAGGCGAAGATAAAAAGGTGACTTTTCAATATCTCGACCCTCCGGAGCCCAAATTCGACCTCAAAACGTTCGAAAAACAAATCGGTGAGCCCTTTTCCCTTTCTTTTCTTTGTTCTTATATCGAAAAAAAGAAAATAAAATGAAATAAAAAAAAGAAACCGAAAACGCAAGCAAGTAAAAAAGAAAATCACTTTCAGAGAAACTTTTTGTTTTCTGATTAATCGTTCCTCCAAAAAAAACGTTACAATCATTTTTTATGGCTTTATAACCGAAAAATAAAAAAAATAGAATCTTTTTTGTTTCTTGTTTTTTTTTCTCTGCTGTGTTTTTGTGCTTTTTTGCAGGTACGGAGGAGGACGCTTGCTGGCTGCGAAGGTACAGCGTGTGTGGGGGGGACTGTTGACGTGGCGGTGGCGGCGCACCTAGCTAGGGTTTTTTTCTTCTTTTTGCTGAAAATTGGTTTAGTTTTGGGCTATTTGGGCTTAGGGTTTAGTTGGGTTTGGGCTATAATTGGGTTATTTAATTGGGTAGTGTATTTGGGCTAATGTTGATTGAGCTTTGTACTGGACTGTTTTTATATTGGACTTTATTTATTTTTATTTGGGTTTTTTATTGGTTTTGGCACTGGGCCCGTGTAAAATTGGGCTATTACAACAACTATACCAAAATATTACACGAAAAAATCTCCTTTCGGTCTTATTTGCCCAAGTGTTCTACTAGAGTAATCAATTCTAGTATATTTTGCGATTTGGTATAATTGAATAAAAATAACTAATTGAATATAGGCAAAAACATAATCAAGAAATCACATAATTAATCAAATAATAAAAATAATATTAGCAAATGAACCATTCAAATTCTCATACAGACATTTTATCAAACACTTGATAAGAAACATGTAAAAATAAGAATGAAGAAAGAAATGCTACACACACACGCGCGCGCGCGCTCACGCACACACATAATAGGTGAAGTGTAGAAGTCTGAGCAATCTCCTATGCAAAGTCCAACAAAAAGGTAAAAAGGCAGGCCAAGGAAATAAAACCAAGATCTAACTACTAAGAAAATTGAAAAAGAAAACTCTTTTCTAAGTTTTTCCTAAGAAAGCAAATTTATCATCTACTATCTATTCTACTTTCAAATATATCCATCTCCTCTTAAATGAGAATAAAAATTGGTTTGTATAGAAAACAATTGGTTTGTGAATCTCCTGTGCGAACTTAATATGCCGTCGGTGTAATATCCTGAATTTTTGGGCCTATGCGTTTAATGGGTGGATATGTTTAATGTGTTAATTTAAGTGTTAGGGGTCCAAATTGGGCTCAGGCTTAGGTAGAGGCCTTGATTAAAATTATCTGTTTGGGCATTATAGGGTTTAAAAGGTAGCATCTATGTTTAAAGTACCAAAGTGGGCTTGTGGCCCAATCTTAGGAGGTGACGCCACACAAGGGAGTAAGGGGCCCAAATTTAAGTTTCATGGAGCCCAATTCTTTTAATTTAAGTTAGCTAAATTTTGGGCATTAGGATTAGGTGGAGTGGATGGCAACAAGGCTAAAATTGAGGGTTTTAATGTTTAAAATATGTGGATAATAAGCAGATAAAGGCTATTATATAGGAATTTATTTTATGTGGATAATAAGCAGATAAAGGCTAAAATTTAGGGATTTTAATGATTGAAATATGTGGATAATATGCTGATAAAGGAGGGAGAAGTTAGAGATAATTAAGTCTCTTTTAGATGAGCTAATAGATTAAGATAAAGGAGAAAAGATAGGATTTATCTACAAGGTTAAGTAAGTGCCGAAATTTCTATAAATAGGGGGAATATCTCTTCAATTTCGGCATTTGGGTTTTTCTCTCATTCTTTTCTCTTCTTCTCTGAGTAAAAGCCAAAAACTCCTAAAGTTCCATCTTCTTCTTCATTCTCAGCAAAAGCCAAAATCTTTAAGCCTAATCCCTCATCTTCACTTTGATTCAAAAGCCGAAACTCTTTCCATTCTTTTTCTTCCTAGCCGAAATCTTCAAGTCTCTTCCTTGTTTTCTTTTCTTCTTCTCTTTTCCTGTCAGAAACCGAAACTCTTCACTCAAGTGACATACCAGATCCTGTTGTAGTGTTTGGGCCGGGTTTGGGGTGTTACAAATTGGTATCAGAGCCCGGTTCAAAACTCGGCTTTGGGTTTTTTGGGCTCAAAACATTTTCTAAAGATGGGTTTTACATGTTTATAAATTATACAGGATGGTTTTTCTCAGCATGGCACCTGCGTCTCCGGCCCAAGTCTGCCAGGTAAGTATTCTGAACTCCTTGTGTGTTATATATGTATGTGGGCTTGATGGACTTTGTGGGACTTAGACTATTTAGACTATAACTTGATGGACTTTAGGCTTAGCTGAAATAACTCCTTAAATCTCATAAGGCTTAATTTCACTAAACAAATCCGTGAACGAGTCACAAGACTAGGGTGTGGCAACAGGCATACGCATGTCTAGGATTGGATCCAGAAGAGCCTGGTACTTAAGCAGTCCTAGTGACTCACCTCCTCTTATTTGGAATCCTACAGTGCGTAGGATTTGTTCACCCTAGCCACGAGGATTTGTTGTGGGCCAAAATCTATAATTAAAACCCGAAAGGGACCAGCCACATTATTTTTACAAAATTGCTAAAATACCCTTATTTTGAAAAAAAAAGTACCAAGATACCATGATTTGCAAATATACCCCGATTTACAAAGTCAACAAAATTTCTCCTTAAAAAAAACACATACAACACACGACAACAACCAAAAACCCACAAACACCTGAACACTACTATTATTCTTTTGAAATCAAATTCTCCAAGATACCCTTGTTTTAAAATATATATATACCCCCTTAGTTTTGTAAAAATTTTTGAAAATACCCCTGACTTGTAAAATGACCAAAATACCCCTCCATGATGAATGTAGGTTTGTGGATGTACTTGTATGCTAATGTCTGATGACTGAATTGTGTGCTTCCTAGAATTAGAAGGTAAACTTGAGACTGAAACTATAGATAGGTTCGAATTCGAAAGAACTACTCTTAAAACTACTAATCATAAGACTGTTCGTGGATAATCAATGGAAGAAAACCAATAATTCATAAAAAAAAATTTCAGATAAATGCGAACCGATAGCATGAGTACAAGGGGACGAGGACGCTCTAGATGTGAATACCGGTGCGTACTCTACCATAATGTACTAAGTGTTTAATTTGGGTTTAGAATTGGAGTGCACAGTGAAAGCATGGTAGTGAGACTTAGGTAGTACGATTAATAGTTAGTTGGAAATTTCAAGACGAAATTTCTTTAAGAGAAGTAGAAGCTGTAACATCCACGAATTTTTGGGCCTATGCGTTTAATGGGTGGATATGTTTAATGTGTTAATTTAAGTGTTAGGGGTCCAAATTGGGCTCAGGCTTAGGTAGAGGCCTTGATTAAAATTATCTTTTTGGGCATTATAGGGTTTAAAAAGTAGTATCTATGTTTAAAATACCAAAGTGGGCTTGTGGCCCAATCTTAGGAGGTGACGCCACACAAGGGAGTAAGGGGCCCAAATTTAAGTTTCATGGAGCCCAATTCTTTTAATTTAAGTTAGCTAAATTTTGGGCATTAGGATTAGGTGGAGTGGATGGCAACAAGGCTAAAATTTAGGGTTTTAATGTTTAAAATATGTGGATAATAAGCAGATAAAGGCTATTATTTAGGAATTTATTTTATGTGGATAATAAACAGATAAAGGCTACAATTTAGGGATTTTAATGATTAAAATATGTGGATAATATGCTGATAAATGAGGGAGGAGTTAGAGATAATTTAGTCTCTTTTAGATGAGCTATTAGATTAAGATAAAGGAGAAATGATAGGATTTATCTGCAAGGTTAGGTAAGTGCCGAAATTTCTATAAATAGGGGGAATATCTCTTCAATTTTGGCATTTGGGTTTTTCTCTCATTCTTTTCTCTTCTTCTCTGAGTAAAAGCCGAAAACTCCTAAAGTTCCATCTTCTTCTTCATTCTCTGCAAAAGCCGGAAATCTCTAAGCCTATCCTCATCTTCACTTTGATTCAAAAGCTGAAACTCTTTCCATTCTTTTTCTTCCTAGCCGAAATCTTCAAGTCTCTTCCTTGTTTTCTTTTCTTCTTATCTTTCCTGTCAGAAACCGAAACTCTTCACTCAAGTGACATACCAGATCCGGTTGTAGTGTTTGGGTCAAGTTTGGGGTGTTACAGTCGGTACTCCACAGAACTCCTCTGTCAACCACAAAATCTCAACCCAATGCATATGCAATATGTCATACCATCTCATATATAATCATATCTCAATACTTTTCACATTCATTTGACATACTCAGGATGTCTTCAATAATCACATACTTTCAGTAAATGGAAACAATGTTCCAATCTTTCAAATTACCATTGGGTTTGTATCAATCAATGTCGTTCAATTTCACATACTTTACGAATTTTCATTGTGCGTAAATAGCACTCTTTTTAGTACACAATATAACAAATATCTTATGAATTTAAATCATACATAAGCTTAACATCTCAACACTTTATATCATTCAGTCAAACATTCTCATATCTCATAACTCAAATATGCAATTACAAACTCAATCAAACATACATACCATCAAACTAGCAATTTTGCCATCATGTCAATCTTTTATGGCTCGGAACATACCTGGTTTGGCCACTCACAAAAACAATAATTTGTTTATTAAAAAAATCTAATAAAAAATCTAATTTATCAAATATAACATGATATTTAACATTTTCAAACAATTTTATGAGTTTAGGACCCATACCTTATTTCTCGCTTCCTCGTAGCACATTAGCGAATCTTCCAATTTTCCTTAATAATTCCTTACACGAACCTATACCAAAATTCAGTATAAATTAAATAAATTTACCATTAAACTAGCCCCCAAACACTCACTTATGAGTTCAAACCAATTTTTGAAATTATAACTATTTTATGAATCTAATCTAGTTAGATTCCTTACACTGTATCGATATGAACCGTACGTACAATCGCTCTTCGCCTTTACGGATGATTTGGGGCGTTTGTGTCAACACCCAATTCAATAATATACTGGAAAATCAGTATCTCATTAATTATTAAATTCCTTAATTTAATAAATTCATAACCTTGACCCAACAACTATGTCGAAATAACAAACTAGTTATCCTTAATTGCACTTATGTTTCACGATTTGTAAGATCCAATTGGCTAATTGATCAAGAACGTCTCTCCATAATTAAAATTTGATTGAAGGCTGATTAGGAGGGTTCAAGAACATAGTTTAATACTGGAAAAATATGGGCAAGACCCAAGAAACAAAACAGCCCCCTTTCTGCACAAAGGCGCACGCACCACCACCCATGGTGGCCAAAATTGGGGCTGAACTTTAAAACGGTTTAAGATCTCATTAAAATTTGGAAAAATAACTTTGAAATCATTTAAAATCTCCCAAATTCAAGATATGGAAATTTTGGTTTTTAATTGACAAGATTAATCAAAACTTGAAGAGAAAATAAATTTTACCCAAGCTAGTTGAGAGAAATTGCAATGGCACTTTTGTGGCAATTTTCGGGATTGATCTTGGGGTTCAATATTTCAGATTTGGGGATGATTTAGATGAGGATAAATGGAAAAAATAGAGTAAAGGAGATTGTGCACAATCTTGATGCAAAAGAAGAAGAAAGAGATGGTAAAATGGTAGGTGTAGACGACGACAACAATGGGAGAAAGAAAGAAAATTGAAGAGAAAAGAGGAAAGGAAGAGGGTGAATGGCTAGGGTAGGGAAAATTGAATTAAATTCTGAAAAATACAATAAAAATTTGTATTCATGGTTCAAGGGTATGGATGGCACACACATTAAAAAAATAAGAGATTTTGCAAAATTTAATTATTTTAGAAGGAAAAAGGATTCGAACTTGAGACCTCATTTAATTTCCATGATTTCTCATATTTATTTTAACCATTAGCATTTTTTTCTCATTTTGAAATAATTTTGCAATATTTATTTTAAAAACAAGGCATGTCACATACTAGGGTTTAAGGCAAAATTTGAAAAATAATAAAAATGATGCGAGAGAAGGGATTTGAACTTGGGTTTCGAGAAACATTTCACTGACACTTAACCAACAAACCAATACCTCATTTATTTCCTAAAAATGCATAGATAATCTAAAAAATTAAGGCATGACCACTCTCTTTCAATTCACATACTCGATTCTACTAACCCTCGATTTTTAGGATGTTACACCTGTGAACTCCTCCCGACTTATGCGAGTTGGGTCCACAAGCTTCCCTTGTGAACACACTTTGCGAGCTTCATGTTGTAAGGCTTGAGTATCCATCTAGTGGGCCCTATTTGGGTCGTGGGTAGGCGACTTGGATCTTACCAGGTTTTTGAGTCACTGATCATAAATGCCTAACAATCTAGTCCCCCTTATTAGGCCTAAGGGGGGGCTATAAAGTGGCGCTCTTTAAGGCTATCATTTTGCATTTACATAGCTTGCTGAATCTGCAGCAAACACTAGGACGTGGTGTTATTTTTACCACGTGCATGGGTGGATTATGTCTGTTCGTATTTGACCATTGTGTTCCTCGATCATTTGAATCATCAAAACACAGGGGCGAGAAACTTATTTAAAAATGGGTTTTTGGAAACCCTAAACTTACAATCTCAGTGATGGTCTCAAAACTAGCTATTATTTCGAAAAATGCAAGTGCACCTATCGAACAGTAGTATAGTTGTGATGAGTCTGAAATATCGTATCCTCAAGGACTAAAATTACTAGTAATAACTATCTTTTTATTATCTAGCCTAATAATTAAGGGGATTTATTTTTAATCTAAATTTAACTAATTAATTTAACTAACTAAATTATTATGAACGCGATAGAGAGTGAATTGGGTAAATACTTTTAGACAACTTATATGAGACATGCAATACCTAAGGAAGAATCCACCTAGACTTCACTTATTACTTTTGATTCATATGATTTATTCACTTGACTTAATCCGTAGAAATCCCTGATTTATGTTAATATCTCTTTCAAGACTAAAAACAACTGACTCTAGGTTGATTAATTAAAATCTTTCTCTAATTAAAACCCCTATTGTCACATTAACTCGATCTATGGATCCCCTTATTAGATTTGACTCTAATCCGACAAATTTTCGTCGCCCTATTTCTAGGGTTGCAATCTACTCCGCTTAATTGTGTTGATCTTCTCTTAAACAGGGACTTTTGCTCCATTAAATAAGCACATTTGACTTTGAATCAATAACCTGAATTATCAAAACAAGAATAAGAACTCACAATTAAGAATAAGAACAAGTATTTATCTTATAAATCTAATAATAAGATTCGTCTTAGGTTTCATCCCCTTAGGTATTTAGGGAATTTAGTTTATACTGATAGAGAGAAACATCTTAAAATAGGGAAAACAACAAAACATAAGAAAACCTAAAAACTTCTAAAGAACTTGATGGGAGATCTTCAGTCTTGATGGAGATCCTTCTCCTAAGCTGCTCTCGACAGCTGTCTTGGAGTATTTTCTGCCTTTTATTCGACGTCCTTTTTAGGTTGGCCCCTAAGGTGTTTATATAGGCTTTTGGAATGCCTTTCTTGGCCCACAAATAACCTTTTCCAAATAGAATTAAAATTGAGTCCGGTAGGGTCATGCCAGTGGTCGATAGTCTAGGAAGTGTTCGGTTCTGCTTAGCACACACGGCCGTGTAGATTTGCCCGTGTGCGGTTGTCCAGGCCGTGTAGGCCCATTTTGTCCCTTTTGGGCCCGTTTCTTGTTCTTTTCGACTCCCTAAGCTCTCCTGAGTATAAAACATGAAATTAAAGGATTAGGAGCATTGAATTCATCAAATCTAATGAAAATTCATCCAAAAGTAAGCCAAGCATAGGGTTAAAATATGTGTAAATTATGGTCTATCAAATATCCCTACACTTAAGCCTTTGCTTGTCCTCAAGTAAAATCTTCAACTCACAATTAAAATTAACTCCCTTAATTCATAATCCTCATCAATAATGTTTCATCATAAATCATTGATAATTCATACATTGATAATTTAACTAAAAGAGTCCTAAAGATTCAAACAATCTAAGTCATAAATTTTTATAGCACGAAAATATAGGTGTTTCCCCTTACCTAAATAATTACCTCTGATTCAAAACTGACAAGAATTGGCATCCTCACTAAGGATTCACTCAAATCACTCAACAGTGTTTAAGGTTCAAATTAAGCACTTAAAAATCAAACATGAAAAGTTAATCCCATAAGCTTGCATGAAAATCAAATCTCCACCACTATAAAATGAGATGATACACAAATCAAAATGTCTTTAAAGGGTTGTAATGGGGCTTGGGTTGAAGGTGTGGATATAGGTTGAATTAGAGGGTTAGAATCGAGATCAAATTGACCATTTATCTAACTAGAAAAATAACTAATAATGAATAATTATATTGATTGAAAACTTATCACTAAATAACACGAGCTTCTTCTAAAGATATGAAATTAGCAGTTTAAGCTCACAATCACTTCAACTTTTTTTAAGACCAAGTATTTATAATAATAAGATAAAATTTAACAATTGAAATGCCGAAAATAGTTAAGCAACTGATCAAATCAAATCTCGACATAAAGGGGTCAAAGGAGGGGAAGTAAAATTTTGGTTTTGGGTTAATATTAATGGGTGAGTCAAGAAATGGTTTATTAGGCTAAAACGGGTTCACTAGGGGTTAATTATGAAGGTAGGCTTTTTAAGATAAGTGGGTTAAATCCTAGGTGCCTTTATCATCTTAGTATATCAAATAAAAAATGTGGTCTCGGCATGTATAATCGAAGCAAGTTCTAGAATAACAAATCAATGTTGACACACTCATAATCAATAAAGTGAGCAAGAAGGATATATGTTCTTAAAGGCTCAAAATCTCACTAAAATTATGGTTTTTGATGTCAACCTTGCAAATTTCAAATTTCAAAGTAATATTTAAGATTAGGGAAACAACCTAATAATTTTGTATTACGGAAAATAGACTTATCATGCTTGATTCTCTAATGTCTTAAAGTTTAAACCATCAATGCACAATTACCTATGACTTAATCCGAAACATATCAATGAAAATCATAAATCAATAGAATTTTCATTTTAATAGTAATATGAGAAAATTACTTAGGAACAAGGCATAATTCAGTATTGCTGACACCTTCCCACACTTAAGACGTACATTGTCCTTAATGTACAAATAGATATCGACAATATAGAAGATCATAAGTTAGGGAGAGAAGTGAACTTCCTAAATTTTGGATGGAGTCAAGGAAAAGAAACGGTAAAGTTGGGCATAGATGAACGTGGAGGTGGATACTCCGGTGGAGGTGTGGTCATCCCTTAACAGCCCCTTGAACCTAAATTAAAGAAATCAAAATACAATAATATAAATTAAAGACAAGAAAGATAAAGGGACAAAATTTAAAAATGAAAATAAAAGAAAAAGAAAAAATAAATAGACTCAAAGGTCTTTGTCCTGTCGAGTTAATGAAGAGACCGACATGAACTTATGTAGATTGGTCTTGCACGGGGAGACTGTGCTAGGGTCCTTTCGCTTCTTTGACATGAGGATGGTGATGTAAAGAAAGAACGAGGGAAAGGGGGAAAGGAAAATGAAAGGAGAAAGATAATAGAAAAAGAAAGGGGTGTGGTGGTTAGGGTTTAGAAGAAGAAAATTTTGGGGAGAAAGTGAGAATAAGGGGTTTTAAATAGGAATTAGGGCATATGGTCATGGCCCACGCCCGTGTGCCATGGGCATGTTAGGTCACACGGCCGTATCGCACGGCTTTGTGGTGCCTTGTTCATTTCTCCCAACACCTGTGTAGAGGTTCCCATCCCCATGTTGATTAATCAGTGTTGACCACGGACCACGGCCTATGGACACGGGCTTTTCAGACACTCGTGTTACTTTCTTAGTGTCAACCAAAGCCGTATCGCATGACCGTGGCATTTTATCGCCGCCCGTGGTTTGAGGAATTTTTGTCCTTGGTTCGCACGGTCTCTGCCACGCTGATGTGCCTATTCATGGTGTCCACACGGCCATGGCCACGCCCGTGTGCAAGGCCATGTGGATATAAAACCTGCACTTTATTAATTTTCTTAGTTTTGAGTTAGGTGCTAAAAATTGAAAATATGACATTAGTGAAGTTAGTGCTCGAGTTGCCTCCCGAGAAGCGCTCGTTTAAACTCTTAAGCTAGACTTACCCTTCATTCGCATAATCATGGTGGTTTGAGGAATTGAAAATCCTCTCTCCTGCTATCAGTTCTATTATTAATATTCAGTTTGAGTCGAGTAGTGTTTACCTTAAAAGTGCCGAACTTAGGATTAGTTACCTCGACTGTTCTGTATGGAAAGATATTGAGTACCTTAAAAGGGATCTTGATAAATCGTAAAAGTAACATATTTTAATCCCACATTTAGTATTGTAACATCCTTAAATTGGGGTCTCTGCATTTTTGTGTGTTGCATGCAATAGTATGATTGTTGTGCTAGTTTAGGGTGTTTTGGGGTCCAGGCATGAGCTTGGGGTAGGCCTGAGCCATGGCAAAAATTTTTGTTTTGGGTACTTGGAAGGGAGAGCTGGGTGAGTTAGGTGTTGAGGGAAATTATTGTAGTGCTTTGACACAAGTATCTCAGTGGTAAAGTGGCAAGGGAGGCGCCACTTAGGCACAAGGAGAGTGACGCCACATGCAGAAGGAAGAGCCTTGGTTCGAGCTGCAGGAATTCCTTTCTGCTCATTCTTTTTGACTCTAGGGCAAGGAGGAGGTGTACTCAGGATGGACTCTGATGGATAACTGTTGAAAGAGTCAACAGATTCAAACGGGTGGAG
The DNA here is from genome assembly GCA_025503065.1 of Gossypium bickii. Taxonomy (NCBI): domain Eukaryota; kingdom Viridiplantae; phylum Streptophyta; class Magnoliopsida; order Malvales; family Malvaceae; genus Gossypium; species Gossypium bickii. The sequence continues at coordinate 92,462,728 of CP106719.1, read as the reverse complement.
GAGAGAAATCTGAGGAGTTTGACTCATTAAAATTGGTTTGAATGAGTGGCCAGGAGAGAATTTAGGAGATGGGCATGGGAGCTAGAGTTGGCCGAATTCTAAACTCTACTTAGGGAAGGGGGAATCGGTTTTGTGTTGGTAGGGAGTGAGTGTGCCGAATGGGGTTAAGGTGCAAGTGGTTTCGGTTCTTTTCTTTTCGGCATGTGGAGTGTGCTTAGAACTCTCTCTCAAAACCCCTCTATTTTCTTCTTTGCCAAAAGTGGTCTAGGCAATTGTGGTTCTTCATCTTTCTCCATCTTAGCCGAAACATTACAAGTCCATTAGGGTCACTTTGGTGCATTCTTTTCTTCTTATCTTCAAAAGCCAAAAACACCACACCTATCTCCTTTTCACTTTTGTTTCATTTTCTTCCTTGAAACCATCAATAGCAGAACCTCCTTAAAACCGAACCATACTTCTTTTCTTCTTCCATTCGAAGCTGTCACCCTCCCTCCCAATCGACTACTTTTCTTCTCTCAATCCCTCTCTTGTGCCGAAAGTACATAAATCTTCTTCTCTGTTTTCAAAAGCCGAATCACCCTCTCTTGTCTTGTGATTTCTTATTCGTTCTCTTCCTTTGGATCTATAGTCGAATCTTAACCCTTGGAGTGGTAAGTTCTTGTTATCTCTTCTCTTTTTCCCTTTCTATTTCTTTTTGTTGTGTGGCCGAATCTTCCCTAAGTGTTTATTCTATCTATTCGTTGCTGTTGGGGCAGTGGTTCGTTTTCATCTAGCGGCATAACTTGTTGATCAAATTCTGTTCAATCGTGGTAAGTGTCTCCTTTTGGTTTCGAATCTTCTTTCTCTTCTTTCCAATGCCGAAGGCATTAATCCTGTGTTGGTAGTTTTGGTCGATTGTAGGAGGGGGCTTGTCTTCGTGTTGCTTCGGCTTTTGCTTGGTGATTGAAAGGTGTTAAGGTCAAGAGGGTATCTTCTTGCATTATCTCTCCCTTTCGGGATTTATGTCAAAGCCGAATGGCTATTTGCTTAATAGTGATGTGTTGGCCGAATATAAGAAGGGAGTGACGTAAGCGTTTGGATTCTCGGCATTTGCTCGATTCGTGGTTTGGATCTTGGTCTTCCAGAGTTGGTAATCTAGGTAAGAGATCTATCCATTCGGGTTTGATATCTTCATTCATAGTTACTCTCTATATTAATCCGATTTAGTGCCCAAAGGTTTTATAGACCCTAATGCCAGCCAAGCGGTAGGTGGGGTTAGATCTGAGACCCCAGCCCCTAAGTTCAAAAAGAGGGCAGCGTCGGCTATTCGCGATTGGCCACCAGGGTATGGGCCGGCATCTGAGCAAAATAGTAGGCAGATAGCGGTAGTGTCGATTAACGACAGTACCGACGTAGAGAGCGTCGTATTACGGGTAATCAGGTGTGTAACTCTTACACACTTCATTAGTTAATATGTTTATCACGTGTATTGTCAAAAGCCGGATTTACTGTTGAAATTGTTATGTTACTCGTGTGGGTAGGTGCGAGGACTCTGAGTAAGTCCATTACTGATTGATTATCGATAAATGCCGGTGTAAATCTGCATATGCTGTGCCATGTGATATTTGTATGTTAAACATGATTGTATGCCATGAAAAGTATGTTCATAAAGTTGGGTATGATGAGAGGGGGAGGAAGGCTTGATTCTAGACTCTCACCAGTGGTTTTGACCACATAGTGGGTTGGCCCTGCTTTCTATATTATAATCGTGACTAAGTCTCAGTGGTTTTGACCACCAGTGGTTTTGACCACACATGGATTATTTGTGACTCGTCCCAGTGTTTTGGTACCACAGTGGATTGGCCCTACATGTTGATTCACGGGATTGTCACCAGTGGCCTTGACCACAAGGTGGGTTGGCCCCACCCATATTATTTGTGACTACGGTCACCAGTGGTTTTGACCACACCTATATTATTTGTGACTACGGTCACCAGTGGTTTTGACCACACGGGGTAGATACAGGAGTTCGGATGGTTAGGTTTGGGCTGCATGACTTGCATGTTGGCTTATGAAACTGTGTAAGGGCATTGATATTATCGGGATGGGGATTTATACACTGAGTCTCGGTGACTCACCCCTTCCCTTACATTTTTACAGATGATTCGTAGTTCACGGATGCAGAGCCGGGGCGGACTCGAGGTGGCCATGCGCATTGTTTCTCGGATTTTGTTTTAAAGACTATTTTGGTTTTACTTTACTTTAAATTTGGTTTTCGAGTTATAATAAGGCCACTAACTTTTATTTTTTGGGGGGTTTATTTATCTGCTTTGAATTTACATTATATTTTGCTTAAATTAAACAAAACGGCATGCCTAACAATATAAAAATGAATGTTTTCTAAACTATTTACAAAGTATCGGGTTTTCTAAAAACTTTGCCATTGGGTAACAACAAACAAGTGGTGACAACAAGCTAACTCAATTTCTTTCAAACTAAGTTTCACTTTAAGTCCAAACTTAAAACGACAACTTGTTTTCAATAACGGTTCTTTTCAAAATTAAACCTACAACTTGTTTCTTTAAAATCGTTTTCTCCTGTAACATGCCAGATTTGGTCGTAGCGTGTTGACCGGGTTTAGGGTGTTACAAGTATGCTTTTTGATGATTTATCCCTCGAATTATGTAAAAAGGTGCTTTTAATCCTTTCTTTTCATGTCTTATACCTAGGAAAGCACCTGAGGATAAAAAGAACGAGAAACAGGCCCAAAATGGACAAATTCGGGCCAAGAAAGAAATCGACACGGCCTGGACTTAAGCCCACACGGCCGTGACACGCCAATCATCTAGAACACGACCTTCTCCCGATTTACACGGCCGTGCCTCATTAAAGAAGTCCGAGCACGGCCTGGCCACGATCTACACGGGCGTGTGCCATGGCCGTGTCCCTGTCGCTGGAAAGAGCAATTTCATTCGGGAAAGGATACTTGGAGGCAAAGAAACACATTCCAAAGCCTATTAAAACAACCTAGTAGGAATTCTACTTAAATTAGGATACTTAGGGACCAAGTAAGGCATCTCAAAACCTATATAAACACCCTAGAGGGCAACTTGAAACGGGAGTAGGCAAAAGCCGGAACCCAAGGCGAAAGCTAGGCTAATGAGCCAAGTCGAGAAGGTCAGAGTTAGGGAGTAAAGCAAAGATAGCCAGTTGATTCATCCCAAGAAGCCAGAATTATACTCCAGACGGCGGAATTCTCCTTCAATCCCATTCAGGGAGTTTTAGGATTTTTCTTATGTTTTGTTTTATCTTTTCTCTTGTGATGTTTTCTTTTTACATTATGAACTAAACCCCTCACGATACGAAGGGGATGAAACCTAGACAGATTTTATTATTTGATTTTTAAGTTATATGATAAATTACTTAGTTTTTTCTTAATTATGTTTCTTAATCCAAATCCAATGTGCTTAGGTAGAGGAGGAATAGACCCTGCCTAAGAGTAGATCTAACATAATTAAGCAGAGTTGATCGGGCGCCTAGAGATAAGGTTACGAGATTTTGCCGGATTAGGGTGAAACCTAATATGGGAATCCATTGATCGATTTATTGCTTTCTTAGGGGGTTATTATAAGCGAACGAGAGTTCCACTAATTAACCTAGGATTAGACGTTATTCGCTTCGAGAGAGGGTTTAGCATAGGTTAGGGAGTCTCACGGATCAAGCTAAGTAAAAGAAATCATTTAATCTAAGGTTAGATAACAAGAGAAGTCTAGGTGGACTCTTCCCGAAGGTATCATAAAAATCAACTGAGTCTTTTTCAAGTTATCCCCAAATTTATCTTTTTGTCTTTGTTTCCTTAGTTTAGTTGTCGTCAATTTAGTTTAAAAACAACCTTTATCTTAGTTAGGTTAATTAATAAAAAGAAAATGAGTATTAATACTTTTAGTTCCTTTGGGTTCGATATCCGGTCTTGCCTAAGCTATACTACTGTTCGATAGGTACATTTGCCTTAATATCGTTGTCAGAGTTAGTCTCTAGGTTTGATCATTCTTTTATAAATATTTAAAACTCTAATTTCACAGCGATCAGATCTCTTCGTTTGTATTAAGGTCTGAAGTGTCGATTCGAGGGTCTGTTTTATCCAACAATACTTGATCTCCGATCTTAAATTCGTTTGGCTCATCCTTAGGCTTCTCATGGAGTCGCTTTGGTTCATCGTGTTCTCTTGGTTTCTCCTTGACATGTGTCTTCACTCGTCTAGTTCATCGATCTGAAGCCTTCGCTCCTCATAAATTATTTCTTTGCTGGCACGAGGTCTAGGATCTGGCTTAGTTGTGTAATTTCGTGATGTTTTCTGAAAAGAAGGTTGAACTGAATGGTCATTAATAGAATTTATGTTCTCACCTTGATTACTCGATGTCCTAGCCGTGTTAAGAGCCTGAATAGTGATCGTTCCGTCACCTACACGAAGTGTGAGTTCACCTGTACCAACATCAAATTTAGTTCTAGCAGTTGCTAAAAAGGGTCTTCCTAAAATTAAAGGAACATTATTGTCCTCATCCATGTCTAAAACAACGAAGTCTACTGGAATATGAATTTATCAACTTTTACTAGTACATCTTCGATTATACCCCTAGGAACTTTAATAGTTTTATCAGCCAATTGAATGCTCATCCTAGTTTGTTTGGGTTTCCCAAGACCTAGCTGTATAAACATTTTATAAGGCATAACATTTATGCCTGCCCCTAAATCTGCTAAAGCATTATCAACAGATAAACCACCAATTAAGCAAGGAGTAGTAAAAGTCCCTGGATCTTTTAACTTTCATGGTAGTCTATTTTGCAAGATTGCTGAGCACACTGCATTTAGCTCCACATGCGACGCCTCGTCTAACTTCCATTTGTTTGTGAAAAGCTTTTTTAAATTATTTTTTGAATTGGGCATTTGCAAAAGAGCTTCAATAAACGGTAAGTTAATATGTAATTTTTTTAAGAGTTTAAGAAATTTACCGAATTGTTCATCTGTGCGGTCTATCTTTGTCGCATTGGGATATGGCACACGAGGTTGGTATTCTGTACTTACCACTTTTGGTTTATCATGGCTTACCTCAACCTTGCCTTCCTCTACCACATTCTCTTGCCTCAATTTTGGTTCATCTAACCCTTCACTATCGTGAACAGTAATGGCATGAATTTGCTCCTTTGGGTTAGTTTCAGTATTGCTTGGCAAGCTACCTTGTGGTCGTTTAGGTATGAGCTTAGCAAGTTGTCCCAATTAGTTCTCGAGCCCTTGAATCGATACTTGCTGATTTTTTAGTGTTGTTTTGGTGTTTTGGAAATGGGTTTCTGACACTGCGATAAATTTTGTTAGCATCTCCTCAAGATTCGGCTTTTTCTCCCGTGGGTAGGGTTGCTATTGAAAGCCTGGAGGGGGTTGTTGTCTATGATTTCCTTGGCCACCCTATGAAAAGTTTGGGTGGTTCCTCCAACCTGATTGTAAGTGTTACTATAAGGGTTATTTTGAGGTCTAGAATTGTTACCCATATAGTTCATCTATTTGTTTTCCATGCCAGGTTTGTAGGGTGGATATTCTGTATTGCTCGTCCCTCCTCTATTTGTATCGCACTGCATCACTGGATGTACCTGCGAAGAACCACACAAACCATCAATCTTTTTATTTAATAGTTCTATCTGGTTTGATAGCATGGTCACTGCGTCGAGGTTGAAAACACTAGCGACTTTTGTTGGCTTTGTCCTCATAACTTGCCAATGATAGTTATTTAATGCCATCTCCTCTATAAATTCATATGCCGCTTCAGGGGTCTTGTTATTTAGGGCTCCACCGGTGGCTGAATCAATCAACTACCTAGTTGAGGGGTTCACACCATTGTAAAAGGTTTGAACCTGTAGCTATAGAGGTAACCCATGGTGAGGGCATCTCCTTAGTAGATCTTTATATCTCTTCCATGCATCGTAGAGTGTTTCTAGGTTCATCTGCACAAAAGAAGAAATATCATTCCTCAACTTAGCTGTATTAGCCAGTGGAAAATATTTTAACAAAAATTTTTCGGTCATTTGATCCCATGTAGTGATTGATCCTCATGGTAATAAGTTCAACCACTATTAGCTTTGTTCCTTAACGAGAATGGAAACAACCGAAGGCGAATGGCATCATCAGAAACGCCATTAATTTTGAACGTATCGCATAATTCCAGAAAATTTGCCAAGTGATTGTTTGGATTCTCATCCTGCAAACCATCAAATTGAACAAACTGCTGAATCATCTGAATAGTGTTAGGTTTCAGTTCAAAATTATTTGTAGCAATAGTAGGTCTAACAATACTTGATTCGGTTCCTGTTATAGTAGGTTTAGCATAATCATACATAGTGCGAGGAACAGGATTTTGATTCACTGGATTTGTGGCAACCACAGGAAGTAGCGAATTATTGTCGGCCATCTCCTCGGTAGTATTAGTATCGTCCTCTTGCTCTTCTTCTATGTTTTGTAGGCTTCGCCTTATTTCTCGTCGATTTCTGTGAATGGTACCCTCTATATCACTGTCAAAAAGTAATGGTCCTAACAGGTTCCTTTTAGTCATAAACTAAAATTACCTGCCAGAAGCAAATAAAAGAAAAATTAGCAAAGTTAAAAATAAAATAAAATAAATATAAATTGTAAATAACTAAAATGACTAAAGTAATAAAAATTTAGTTTTCCTAATATTTTAGTCCCTAATAACGGTGCCAAAAATTTGATAGTCTCGAAACTAACTATTATTTCGACAAAGGCAAGCATCGAACAGTAGTATAGTTGTGATGAGTCTGGAACATCGTATCTTCAAAGACTAAAATTACTAGTAATAACTATCTTTTTATTATCTAGACTAATAATTAAGGGGATTTATTTTTAATCCAAATTTAACTAACTAAATTATTATGAACACAACAGAGAGTGAATTGGGAAAATATTTTTAGACAACTTATATGAGACATGCAATACCTAAGGAAGAATCCACCTAGACTTCACTTATTACTTTTGATTCATATGATTTATTCACTTGACTTAATCTGTAGAAATCCCTGATTTATGTTAACATCTCTTTTAAGACTAAAAACAACTGACTCAAGGTTGATTAATTGAAATCTCTTTCTAATTAAAACCCCTATTGTTGCATTAACTCGATCTATGGATCCCCTTATTAGATTTGACTCTAATCCGGCAGATTTTTATCGCCTTATTTCTAGGGTTGCAATCAACTCTGCTTAATTGTGTTGATCTTCTCTTAAACAAGGACTTTTGCTCCACTGAATAAGCACATTTGACTTTGACTCAATAACCTGAATTATCAAAACAAGAATAAGAACTCACAATTAAGAATAAGAACAAGTATTTATCTTATAAATCAAATAATAATAAGATTCGTTTAGGTTTCATCCCCTTAGGTATTTAGGGAATTTAGTTCATACTTATAAAGGGAAACATCTTAAAATAGAGAAAACAAAAAAACATAAGAAAACCCAAAAACTTCTAAAGAACTTGATGGAAGATCTTCAGTCTTGATGGAGATCCTTCTCCTAAGCTGCTCTTGATGGCTGTCTTAGAGTATTTTCTGCCTTCTACACGGCGTCTACTCGATGTCCCTTTTAGGTTGCCCTCTAGGGTGTTTATATAGGCTTTTAGAACGCTTTTCTTAGCCCACAAGTAACCTTTTTCGAATAGAATTAAAATCAGGTCTGGCAGGGACACGCCCATATGGCACGTCGGTGGTCAATAGTCCAGGTCATGTTCGGTTATGCTTAGCACACACGGCCGTGTGGATTTACACGTGTGCGATGGTCCAGGCCATGTAGGCCCATTTTGTCCCTTTTTGGCCCGTTTCTTGTTCTTTTCGACTCCCTAAGCTCTCCTGAGTATAAAACATGAAATTAAAGGATTAGGAGCATCAAATTCATCAAATCTAATGAAAATTCATCCAAAAGTAAGCCAAGCATGGGTTTAAAATATGTGTAAATTATGGTTATCACTCAGTGTTTTCTACTAGCAGCTTGACTGAGAGTTTCTTTAAGGTAACATCTTCTATCCTTTTCTTTTTTTCTTTTCCATCAAAAATATGCCGAGAAGGTGAAGCACCGGTGGTTGGCAAATTCCCCGTTGTCCACTGCAAGAGTGTGCTTCGAAGGCCCTTGTTGAAGCCAATTTCTTTATTTTTAATACAAAAGAAGAAGAGATGAGGCAAGTTTTACGTGCACGTAAGATTCAAATCCCAAAATTTACTTACGAGTTTTCCGTTCTTGAGGGGCCGCACAGGCTTAGTGATACTAGTGATGGTAGCTTCTTGCTGCCTCTTCATGCTTTGGAACCTCGGTTCCATTTACCCTTACACACGTTTTTCTACCATCTTCTTCAAGAATACCAGATTAGCCCTGGTCAACTTTGTGGGTTCTCCTGGTGGACCGCGGTGGCCTACTTCGATTGTTGCTGACGTGACAAAGCACCACAGCTTGCGGTGTTCCGAAGCTTATATTTATTAAAGGCTCAAAATTAGGGGAACTCACTGGGCTTTTGCTATTTTCCCCCGTAATAAAGGTGAAACTATAATTGTGAACTGATGTGTTAATCTTTGGCTGAATTGGGGAAAATACACTAGGGTGAAATGCAAGTTCATGGATGGATTTGGCTTTCCTACGGAGTGGTCTGCACCAAGCAAGGATATGTGCACATTAAGGCGAACTGTTAGGATGAATGTTGGTGAGGAGACTTCGTGTTTGCAGCTCCCTAGTTATTGAAGATCTTATAACTGTGAAGAACGTATTTCAACACCTTTTGAAGGGCTATAGCTCCAATAGATACCGGAAGGGTGACTGTAGAGAAGTTGCTGAAGCACTAGATGCAGTCTCTAAGAGACGATCATGGCCCCATGTAGCCTATGGTGCTGACGATGACTTGGGCCTAATTCTGACTGGACTTAAAGAGGAACCTAAGAATTTATTTTATAGTTACTGTAGGATGAAGCCTTGTCCCTAGATTTTGGCAGTCACATCACCGGTAGAAAGTGATGCCAGTCTTAACTTGATAATTGCCCTTACTAATACTAGGATTGTTGGTGGTACAGACACATCTTGTAGTTCAGGAAGCGACTTTGAGGAAACTACCAGCACTTCATGAGAAATTAATGAAGCTATGGACCTGTGAGCTGCTCTGAGGGATATGCACAAGAAGCACAGAACTGATATGGGGGTTGTTAATATGGTTATCAGCAGTGAGGAAGAGGTAGACAGTGGCAGGTTAGTGTCTCGTCGCAAAAGGAGGGCAGATCATGCTAGGCCTTCTACTATTATTGCTCGCGGTGGTTCTCCTCCTTCTTGCATCTCTCCTCTCCCTCTACCTTTTGCTAAGGAGCCATCTACTGAAGATGATGGTGAGCTAGCTCCAGGTCATGAGAATTTAAGCATGAAGGACTTGCAAGGTATTGTTGAAAACTGGAAAGCCTTTATACCAGAAGCTGGAAAAAGGAAGGTCTATGCCGACAAATCACTTGGGAGTGCACAAAAGTCTACGTTATTAAAACTTAGTTCTTCTCTACAAGCTCTCCTGATTGAGGCCTCCGTGATCAAATTGGGCTTTGACGAAAATGTTATTGCGGTAGAGGCTAACCAGAGATAGCTTGAAGCAAATCTTAAAAGCACTTGCGAGCAATATCAACAAATGATGAATGAAAATGAAGTGTTATATAAACAAAAGAAAGAGCTTGTTGAGAGATCAAGGGTTACACAGATAAGAAATGAAAAATTATCTGGTGAGGTTGCAGCTGAAAGAGAAAGAACTGAGGCCCTGGATGCTAAGTTGAAAAGAGCTATTGAAGAGCATAAGATAATTATGAGATGAATCATTGTAGAGCATAAGATTGCAATGGCAAGCTTAAATCAGAAATAGGAAGAAACGTTTGAAAATTTTAAGAATGAGACTCTAAAAATGCTAGGTGGTCTCACTGCTGAGCTCAAGTCTAATATTCTTCTATATGCTCAAGTTATTGTTGGGTCATTCGACGCTCTCTACGAGGTAGATATGATTCAAATTGGTTTTGATGTTCACTTCCCTCTGGGAGATACTTGGGATGAGTTTGCATCCAAGTGGAAGAACTCAGAGGATTTTTACCTTGATGGAGGTTACGGTATTAAACCTGCTACCCTAAGATACTCAACTGGGAGCATAGGCTCGTGCTAACTATTTTGAAGGTTGCGATACTAAACCTGCTAGCCTTAAGATATTCAATTAGAAGCATAGGCTCGTGCTAACTATTTTGGAGGCTACCGTGTTAAACCTGTGAGCCTTAAGATATTCAGTTGGGAGCGTAGGCTTGCGGTAACTATTTTAGAGGCTACGGTATTGAACCTGCAACCTTGTAGATAATGCTAAGTACAAATGTTTATACGGAAAGTACTTTTATTCAAAGAGTAAAAATTTACACATAGTACTTTTTGAGTGGCGAGCATTCCATGTTCGTGGTAGAACCGTGCCTTCCATCCTTGCTAGCTTGTAGGCTCCATAGAAAATCTTTTCTGTGACCTTGTATGGCCCTTCCTAATTCAGAGACAATTTTCCTTATTGCAAAGCTAGAAAAATAGTCTCAGTATTTTTTAAGACAAGATCGCCTACTCAGAACTACTTGCTTTTTACCTTAAAATTGTAGTAGCGAGCTACTTCCTGAGTATGCGTTGCATTTTTTTTCTACTACTTCTCTAAAGTCATCAACCAAATCAAGGGTTTTGTACGATATCATGCCAATTTCAGTAGGGACTATAGCCTCTATGCCATAAATATTGAAAAACTATTTCTCCTATTGCAGTGTGGGGAGTAGTTCATAGATCCCACAAAATTCCCGATAGCTCTTCTAACAAAGCACCTTTGCCCTCACCAATTCTCTTTTTTAGGGCTGTTAAAATTTTCTTATTCATCACTTCTACTTGCCTATTCGCTTGTGCTGTTTTAACTGAACTCTGAGCCAAAGCTATCTAGAGGTCAGTAGAAAAGTTTTTGAATTTTCCCTAAAACTGTGTGCCATTTTTTGTAATGATCAAGCAAGGCACCCCAAATTTGCAAAAAATTGACTTCCAGAAGGAAGACTCTATCTGCTTCTTCATGATGGTTGCTAAGGCTTCAGCCTCAATCCACTTGGTGAAATAATCTACAGCCACCACTATAAACTTTTTATCTGTTGTGACAATTGGAAACGGACCAATGATATCTATTACCCAGGTCGCGAATGGCCAAGGGCTTGACATAACTTGGAGAGGCTACGCTGGTTGTCGTTGTACCTTGGCATATTTTTGGCAAGAGTCACACCTACGAACCAACTAGTGTGCATCCTTTTAGATTGTAGGCCAATAATATACTTGTTTGAAGATTTTCTAGGCTAGTAGCCTTCCTCCCAAATGATCACCGTAGATACCTTCATGAATTTCTCGCATCACATACTAGCCTTGGGTGGTAACTGACATCGTAGCAGCGGATGCAAAAACCTCTTTCTATATAGTATACCCTCTAAAAAGGTATACCTAGCAATTGTAGGACAAAATAAATTGTTTTAATTTATCAAGTAATTGAAAGATTAAAAATCATCTATATAGTGCTCAGATATCTAATTCACATTTTATGAATTTTTCAGATATTTTTAGTTTTGCAATAATATACCTCGTAGCTTTGTGATGTAGTTTTGCGAGCTCCTTTTTATCCAGATTATCTTGTGTGCCCTAGAGTCTACAAACTATGGGAGTCATCCACTTCTCCTCTGGATCTATGCATAGCACTTGTGGCACATCATAGCTCAAGGTATCCCTAGGCTCAAGCAAGATTTTCCCTTTTTGCTCAATGACAACAGAGGATGTTAACTTGGATAGAGTATCTCCACGCGTGTTGACGCTTCTTGGGAGCTACTTAATTTGGACCTTATCAAATCCTGCGAGCAATTGGGCTACCACTGCATGATATTTTTTCAGCACTACCTCCTTTACATCATACTTACCATTCATTTTCTTGGCCACTAATTGTGAATTTGTGTGAATGATCAAATCCTTCACCCTTAGTTGGCGTGTTAGCTACAATCTTAAAATTGAATCTTTATATCCTGTAATGTTGTTAGATGCTTGAAACCCAAAAGATAGTCTATACTGCCATTCATTACCACTAGGATCAATTAAGAGTACACTTGCTCTTGATCCTGTTTTAGCTGCGAAACGATCAACATAAACTAGCTAGCTTTTTGAACTATCAGTTGCATGTGTAGCCTCTTGAGGTGGGTTAACTACTAGGTTGTGCTCAACAAGTAAAAAAGAAATATTAGTACAAAGAAAAAACTCCATCATGTGTCATCATAGGACAATAGATTAAATTTCTGGTGTTTACCGAATTTCACATGAAGTTGTAAATATCATATATTTTTAACTTTATAAAATATTCATTATCCAATATTTCAAGTTACAAATTATATTATCTATTGTGCCAATAGTTTTCTCAAAAGAGCACTCCACCATAAAGTCAGCCAACACTTGCCCTTTTATTGTTGTTCGCAGGGCAAACTTTACTTTGAAGTCAACCAATTTGATACTCAATTTTGTTACCCTCCCTAAGGTATCAGCTCTAGATAATACTTCCTTCATATGTTGATTAATCAAGACAAAAATCAGATGAGCCTAGAAGTACGGACGCAACTTGTGAGCTGTAATAATCAAAGCAAATATACACTTTTACCTTAGTTCACCGTTCTGGAGTACCTTACTGATGTAATACACTGGAAATTGGAAAACATCCTTTGCTATGACTAATACTGCTGCCACTGTCTCTTCCAAGGTAGCTAGATAAAGATTGAGGGTTTCCTCCACTCGTGGCGACTTCAAAAGTGGAGGAGAGGTAAGGTACAACTTTAGTTCTTTAGTTCTTGTCTTTGCTCAAGAACTCAGCCGCTGCCTCCACTAGAAGTGCATCTTGTTAATCTACACAGATTTGTCCAAAAATTACTACACAATCACCCAAAAAAGTTAGCATTTGAAAAGAACAAAAAGAACCAACTACTTTGGAGAGAGTGTGAAGCGAGACACTGAATATCTTTTATCATTTTTGGAGAAGGCATTTTCAAGATCGCATAGATTTTATCCGGGTTCACCTCTATTCCCCTCTCTAAAATCATGAAACTTAAGAATTTGCCAGCTCGCACACTGAAAGCACACTTTTCAAGATTCAGCTTTATTATGAGCCCTTGGAGCTATAAATGCTTCGGATAAATTTCGCACATGCTCCTCCGTAGACCCACTTTTTACCAACATGTCATCCACATATACCTTAATCTCGCGACCTATCTAGTTCCTAAAAATTCTGTTCACTAATCTCTGGTAAGTTTCTCCCGTATTCTTGAGACCAAAAGGCATAGCCCAAAAATAGAAAAGTCCTTCTTCGATGATAATATTGTCTTTTCCTTGTCATCCTGATCCAATGATTTTTGGTTATTCCCCAAAAAAGTGTCCATAAAGCTCATGAACTTGTGACCTGTAGAGGCATCAACCAAACGATCAATCGAAGGTAGAGGGAAATTGTCCTTTGGGCATGCCTTATTAAGGTTAGTGAAATAAATACACATTCTCCATTTGCCATTTGCTTTCGTCACCACAACTATGTTTGAGACCCTTTCTGGATACTCAACCTCCTTGATAAAACCCGTGTTAACAATTTAGCTACCTCTTGTCTTATTGCCTCTACCACTTGCGGATTGAACATCCTCTTCTTTTACTTAATCAATTTTGCCTTTGGGAGCACATTCAGCTTGTGAACGATAACATGAGGGTCTACACTTGGCATGTTATTACTGACCAAGTAAAAACATTTGAGTTCTGTTTCAGAAACTGAATAAGCATGCTCTTGTCTTCTGTCACAAACGCTGATGAAATCTTCATAATTCTTTCCACGTTGTCACAGAATAGTTGTAATGTAACAGCCTGATTTTAGTCAAATCGGAACAGTGGTTTTGGGACCACAAATCCAAAGTCAAAATAATTATTTTATTATTATTATTTTAATGTCTACATCATGATAATATGTTTGTGTGAAAATTTCGTTAAGAAATTTTATCGTTTGATTGGTCAATTTGATAAAAAGGACTAAATCGCGTAAAGTGTAAAAGTGGAGTTCCATTAGCTAAAGGTATCTAATAGCTATGGAATCTTAATTTAGAGGTCCTTATGTTGTAATTAGACTATTTGAAATATAAGTGGACATATATGGACATCATTTGGATGTTATTAATGAATTATCATTAAGGTTAATATGGTAAATTAAAATGATAATTAAATAAAACCAAAACAAAATTTCATTCTTTATTTCTTTTCTCCATCGATTGTAGAAGGAAACCTAGCCATTTTTGTGCTAAAATTTTGACAATCTAATTTCCTTCAATTAGGTATGAATTTTTAACCCGTTTTTAATGATTTTTATGTTTTTGAGATCGTTGCAACTAGGTCTAGCTAGCCCAAGGACTATTTTGCAAAACTGTTAAAGATTTGGAAAGTTTCCATTGATGAATAAGCATGTATTTTGATGATTTATGAAAGATTTTGAAAGTTTGATGATAGCTATACAAGTTTCGTTAAGTGATTTTTAGTGAAATGCAAAATAGGGATTAAATTGTGAAATGTGGAAACTTTGTGGTTAAAATGTGAAATAAATGAAAAATATGGGATGATATCTGTACTAGAGAAATTTGGCTAGCATGGGTTAGTCTTAAATTGCATTAATTTGTGTTTTTATGAAATAAGGACTAAAGTGTAAAAGTTGTGAAATACTTGGGGCAAAAGTGTAAATGTGCTTTAATAAGTGTTTTAGACTGAATTGAATAGTGGGATAATTAAATAAGTTAATTTTGATTGCATATAGATCAAAAAAAGCGAAACTCGAATCTAGATCGGGGGAAAAATAAAGTTATTGACTAATCAACCTGTTTCGTTGTTTTTACATCCGAGGTAAGTTCGTATGTAATAATCATTGTTATAATTATGCTTTAAATGCTTTGATATTGCATAAATTATGCATACGATACTATAGTCGTGTTTGATGATGATTCAGCTAATTATGTGTACTTAGTGTGCAAAATCGAGATAGCTTCGGATATATATTTGCACTTAGTGTGCGAGATCGAGATAGCTTCAGCTATATAAATATATATTGGCACTTAGTGTGCGAGATTGATATAGCTTCGGCTATTTATTTGGCACTAAGTGTGCGAGTTTCTTGAGTACCCAAAAATATTTCGAATGGTTTAACAGATATGTCAAATATGTGAATGAGTATGGGTTAAATACAGGAAGGTACAGGTATATGTACGTGAACAGAATAAGCTTAAATCGAAGAAGTTGTGAAGTTCATATATATAAGATTATGATTGAAAATGTGAAAGGTTGTTAGTTAAATGAATTACATGTTGATATGTTCAAATTGATAAATTATATATTCATGTCAAGATTGAGTTTATTTCGTACGAGCTTACTAAGCTATAAAGCTTACTTTGTTTATTTTTCCATGTTTTATAGTGACTACAAAGCTAGCTCGGATTCGGGGATCGTCGGAGACTTCATCACACTATCCTACTATCACTTTGGTACTTTTTGTGTTTATGTTTTGAGTATATGGCATGTATAGGGACTTTGGTCATTTGGTTTATAATTTGATGATGAATGTAGCCATTTGAATTGCCTTGTAAATGTTCTAAGTTTGGTTTTGTATATTGCTATATAAGTTGGCTTAATTTGGGTGATTGAATCATGTACATATATATGTGTGTGTGTGTGTGTGTGTGTGTGTGTGTGTGTGTGTGTGTGTGTGTGTGTGTGTGTGTATGTGTATGTGTATGGCTTGTGTGATTTTTTGAATGTTGAATATGTGAAGCTTGTGGATAATTAGTGTTATGGACAGCAAATGGTTGAATTATGGATATTGGTATGCTATTGAACCTAGGCATTAATGCACATTTGAGTTTGGTAAAAATTTAGATGGCATATTGTGGTATTGATATGTTTTGTATTGGTTGGTGTTGGAAATGGTATGAAATATGCTTAAGAAAAGTTGATTGAATGCCTATTATATGCTATGTTTTTTGCCATTTGAATTTGGTGTAGGTGTGTATACGTTTGGGTGGAAAACTGGCTTAGCAAATAGCCTCTTTTTGTCCACACGGGGCGTGTGTCTCAGCCATATGTGACACACTGTTATATTACACGGTCATGTGTCCCATGGTGCTGAATTTAAAATCAAGTTAGTATGCTCCACACGGCCTCACACAGGGCGTGTGACTTGGCCGTGTGGCATAAGTCAGTATACCCTACAGGTTTGAAATGGCCTAGCACACGGCTTGGTACACGGGCATTTATGGCCATTTTTAGGGCACACGAACTAGCCGTACGAGCGTGTGTGTTGGCTGTGTGACCCAAGTTAGAGAGTTGCACAGGGCTGGACACAGGCTAGGACACGGCCATGTGTTCCCATTTCGAATGTCTACATGGCCTGTGACACGGGTGTGTCTATTAGCCGTGTGAGGGACACGGTCGGGCCACATAGGCGTGTGTCCCATGTTTTTGAGAAAATTTTCTAAGTGTTCAAAAAGTTTCCAAAGTTATTTAGAGCATCATAAGCTCGTATTAGGGATAAAATGTTTGGTTGTGAATGGGATATATATGTTTTGATTAATTGTATGTGAAATAATGTTTAAAATGTTGTATAAGTCTGGTAATACTTCGTAACCCTATTTCAACGTTGAATACTGGTGAGAGGTGTTATATTTATTAGTATCAGAGTTACGGTTTAGTCGATTCTCAGACTAACATAGCGTGTGTGAGAGTCTAACTATACATGCCATATATATAATGTGATAGTGTGATGACTCCTGACATTTTAAACTATGTTTACGTATAGTAAATGGATCCCGATCGAGCAGTAGCTGACGATGTTGAGAGTAATGCACCAGCTCCCGCTCAAGGGGCAGCGCCGTCTAAATCTAGAGATGTATTGAGTAGTCACGGAGGAGAGGCTAAAGAAGCCTTTTTTTTTCAAAATGATGAACGAATGGTTCATGCAATATGTCCGGACAAATCCAGTTGCTCAACAATCTCCACCCCCATCTAATTCCCAACTGATTCCCATAGCCCCTAAAGTTGTGGAACTTCAACGACTGAATAAGTCGCCAGTAGATAAAATCTAAAAATACAGGACCGAAGAGTTCAGAGCTACCGTTGATGATGATCCTGAGAAAGCTGAATTTTGGCTTGAAAACACTATTCGGGTATTTGATGAACTATTGTGTATGCCAGCTGAGTGTTTGAAATATGCTATTTCATTATTGAGGGATACTGCTAATCAATGGTGGAATACCCTAGTATCAGTGGTACCGAGAGAAAGAGTGACCTGGGAATTCTTTCAGATTGAGTTCCGGAAGAAATATATAAGTCAGCGGTTTCTTGATCAAAAGCACAAAGAGTTTCTAAAATTTAAACAGGGCCAAATGACTGTGACTGAGTACAAAAGAGAATTTGTACGATTGAGCAAGTATGCTCGGGAGTATGTTTCCACTAAAGAAATCATGTGCAAGCGGTTCGTTGATGGGTTGAACAAGGATATTAAACTTTTAGTTGGAATTCTAGAATTGAAAGAATTTTTTATTTTGGTTGATAAAGCTTGCAAAGAAAAGAGAAAAACTGATTTAGAGGCTAAAGACTCGAGAAAAAGTTCACTGAATAAGCCATATAAATCTTCATCAAAGCAATTCAGAGATTCGTTCACTCGTCCAAATGTTTCAATTGGGTATTTGAGCAAAGATCGTGGAAAACAATTCTCAAGTCCTAAAGCTCAAGCTACATCGGTATTGATTGTTGGCAGTGTGAGAAATTATAGACCTGAATGTCAGCAATGTGGAAGATGACATCTTGGTGAATGTAGAATGAACAACCGGGCTTGTTTTAAATGTGGTTCACAAGATCATTTAATACGGGGTTGCCCAGAACTAGTAGAGAAAGATAATATTCAAAATGCAAGACCAAGTAACACAACTACTAGAGGGAGGCCACCAAGAAATGCGGGAAATGCTAGTGGTAATCGTGGTACTACAAAAGATTCTACAGTGAGATCTGAGGCCATAGCGCCTGCTAGAGCTTACGCTATTCACACTCGCGAGGAGGTGTCATCACCTGATGTTATCACTGGTACATTTTCTCTTTACGACACTAATGTTATTGCATTGATTGATTCTGGATCGACTCATTCATATGTTTGTGAGAATTTAGTGTCTAGTAACAGTTTGCTTGTTGAGTCTACTGAGTTTGTGATTAAAGTATCGAACCACTTAGGTAAGTATGTGCTAGTTGGTAAGGTTTGCAAGAACTATCCTTTAATGACTCGAGGTTACTGTTTTCCTGTGGATTTGATGCTTTTTCCATTTGATGAATTTGATATAATTCTGGGTATGGATTGGTTGACTATGTATGATACTTTATGAGTTGTAGATGAAATATTATTGAATTGAAATGTCAGAATAGTGAAATTATTCGAATTGAATCAGTTAAATCGAATGAATTGCCTGTTGTGATTTCATCTATGTCAGCTCAGAGATGTGTGAGAAAAGGTTGCGAAGCTTATCTTGTTTATGTTTTAGATACAAAAGTGTCTGAATCAAAGATTGAATCAGTGCTTGTAGTCTGTGAATATCCGGATGTATTTCCAGAAGAATTACCGGGGTTACCACCGATAAGAGAGGTTGAATTTGCTATTGAGTTAGTACTTGGAACTTCTTCGATATCAATAGCTCCGTACAAAATGGCTCTGACAGAATTGAAACAGTTGAAATCTCAGTTGCAAGAGTTAATAGATAGGATTTGCACGACCTAGTTTATTGTAACACCCCTAACCTGAGACCGTCATCGGGATAGGGTTAGGAGGCATTACCGATCAATCAGAACATTTAACATCTAGAAATTACGACACAAAGTCAATCATCTTCAATCATATTCAATTACAATCATGTTGTCCCTTATCAAGGTCTACAAGACCTAATTCACATGCTAAAGAGGGGTCAGGACTAAACCGAAACACATACAAAATTTCATGAAAATTTAAACCTTTTCTAAAATTCAGGGGAGACACGGCCATGGTAGGAGACCGTGTTCCCTCCACGGCTGCTGGACACCCCGTGTGTCCTCCCCGTGGTCATATACTGACTACATTAACACGGTCCCTAGGCACGCCTGTGTGCCATGGCTGTGTGCTATTAGGCCATATGCTGACTTCCCCACCACGGCCACAAGGCAAGCCCGTGTGCCATGGCCGTGTACTATTAGCTAGCTACTGACTTGTACACCATGGCTAGCTGACACCCTCATGTCGAGGCCGCGTGCTATTAAGCTGCATTCTGCCAATTCACCCACGGTCTTTAGGCACACCTGTGCACCTAAACCGTGTGACATTATAGGCCATTTTGCAAGGCCAAAATGCCACCCACCTAGGGTCAAACCTACAAGCCATATTTACCAAGTCATTTCATGCACATATAACCACCAAAAACATACCAAAAGATGCATCACATATACCAAAACCATTCTAGTTAAAACTAGCTCATATCTAGCCACATCTCATAGCTACTTACAAAATATCAAACATGATTCAAGTGACCAGCCTATACATGCCATATTTAACTATGTACATCTTTCCAAAATACCCCAAAATAGATTGCCGATAGTGTGTGGTGAGATCTTGACGATTCCCGATCCGAGCTAGCTTTCATCGACACTTTGCAGCAGCAGAGAAACAAATCACACAGTAAGCTTTATAAAGCTTAGTAAGTTCATAACATAATACATAATATCAACATGTCATCACATAGATTAATTATACTATCACAAATATAATACCATCCACAACCAATATGTTCAATTAACTCATCCACAACCATATTCATAGTTTCACCAACCACATAGATTCCGAACGTACCTTAGCCAACACTTAGTTGTCAAATACTTTTGCTAATCAATAATCACAATTCATTTCAGTCCACATTCTTTTCTTCCTCGATCCGTTTGCCCACTTAGTGCATGAATAGTTAGCCGAAGCTTAATTAGCATCGTACACTTAGTACATCCATCTCAAACTGATCTTAAATCGGCATCGCACACACAGTGCCAACCACAAAGCCGAAGCTTATATTATTCCGCACACACAGTGCTGTTTATCCGATCATGTTTTCGAATACGCATGCTTAGTGCCATTTAACTCAATCTTCCACATAGCATTCACTTTGTAATAATATCATACCATTTATTTCATAGCATTAAACATAGCTAAATACAGGTATTATGTCCGAACTTACCTCGGACGTTGAACTATCGATACAGTCGATTAATCAAGCACTTTATCTTCGCCTTGATCTCGATTCAAATTTCTTCTTTCTTGGTCTATACACATTCAAATTAAATTCATTCAATCACCAAATCATTCAATTTAATCCACATACACAAATTTAGGGCATTTTGCATAGTATCCCTCATATTTTCACATTTCGACACTTTAGTCCCTAATTCACAAAATCATCAAATTCACCAAATTTCACCTAGCACAAGCTTAGCCAAATTTTACTAATATCCATACAAACCCACACATTTCATTTATTTCACATTTTAGTCCCTCAATTTCTCATTTTCTAAATTAAGCCCAAAATACTCAATTTCATCAAAAATCCCAATACAAACTATATTAACTCAACACCAAGTTTTCATATTCCATTATCAACTAGCACTTAGCTCAAACATTCATCAATGACTCATCACAAAAACATCATCAATTCATAAAATTACAACATGGGTTAGCTAGAGCACTAAGCAACGATTACGAAAATGTAGAAATTAAGCCAAAACATACCTTAATCAAGGAAGACAATAGCTGAATGCCCTAACTAGTTTTATCGTTTCTTTCTTTGCTAGTTTCGGTCAAATGGGAGGAATAAAAGATGAACACTTATCTTTTTGTTTCTTTAATCTAATATTAATAATTAAATTACCAAAATGGCCTTCATTAATATAATTACAACAATTATACAATATGGACATTTAAGACTTTTATCCATCCACTATATATAAGTTGGTATAATAGCAACATAAGGCCTCCACCTTTAAAAGCCATCAACATTCAAGTACTTATAAATCAGCACATAGCATTTTTCACTTATGCGATTAAGTCCTTTCTCTTAATTCGACACATAAACGATTAAATTATCACACAGAATTTTCACACAGTCTATATCACATACTATTCACATAGAAAATAATATTAAAATATTTTTATGACCTCGGATTTGTGGTCTCGAACCACTGTTCCAACTAAGGTCTAAACCGGAATGTTACAACTCTCCCCCCTCAGGGATTTTCATCCCCGAAAATCTTACCAATGAATAGGTGTGGATATTGCTCTCTCATAACATTCTCAGATTCCCACATAGCCTTCAATCCCTTTTTTGTGCCATAACACTTTCACTAAGGAAATTCTTTTGTTTCTTAACTTTTTGGTCTTTCGTGCCAAAATTCGGATCGGTTCTTCATTATACGACAAGTCTGACTGAATCTCAACCTCAGTAGGAGTAATCACATGAGACGGGTCTGATCTGTACCGTCGAAGCATTGACACTTGAAACATGTTATGAATCTTTTCTAACTCAAATGGCAATTTCAATCTATAAGCAACCGACCCAACTCGTTCAATAACCTCATACAGTCTGACCTCGGACTTAGCTTGCCCTTTCGGCCAAACCAAAGTATTTTCTTCCATGGAGACACTTTCAAAAACACTTTATCACCAACCTCAAATTCAATATTTTTTCTTTTCAAATCTGCATAAGACTTCTAACTATCTGAAGCTGCTTTTAAACTGTCACAAATTATCTTCACTTTCTGTTCAGTCTCTTTTATCAAATCAACCCCGTGAATATTATTCTCACTGAGCTTAGTCCAATACAATGGAGTTCGACACTTTTGACCGTAGAGAGCCTCATATGGTGCCATTTTAATACTAGATTGGAAACTGTTGTTATACACAAACTCAATCAAGGATAAGTGCTTTTCCCCCGTATTGTCAAATCCAAGTATGCAACATCTCAGCATATCTTCAAGAATCTAAATGATTCGCTCTGATTGATCATCCATTTGCGGATGAAAAGTAGTACTGAAATGCAGCCTAAAGCATCATGCAATTTCTTCCAAAATCGCGAGGTAAATCTCAGATCTCTGTTAGACACTATAGATGATGGTACTCCATGCAATCTCACGATCTCATCAATATACAGTTCAGCTAACTTATCTAAAGAATAATCGATTCTCACCGAAACAAAATGAACTAATTTCGTTAATCTATCCACTATCACCCAGATTGCATCTTTCTTTTTGTTAATCTATCCACTATCACCCAGATTGCATCTTTCTTTCTCAGAGATAAGGGCAAACCTGACACAAAGTCCATCGTAATTCTTTCCCATTTCCACTCGGGAATCATAATCGGTTGTAACAAACTAGCCGAAACTTGAGGTTCAGCTTTGACTTGCTGACAAACTAAGCATTTCGACACAAAGTCAGAAATATCTCTTTTTATGCCATGCCACCAATAGAACTGTTTCTGATCATTATACATCTTTGTACTCCCCGGATGTGCAGTCAAATGACCATTGTGAACTTCAGTCAAAAATCTTCGAAATCAACCCTAAATTTCTCGGAACACAAATTCGATCTCTGAATCTCAAACAATCATCACTATCAACTCGAAATTTCGATACAGCATCTGAATCACACTGAATTCTTTTTACTAACAACTCATTATCAGTCTTATGAGCCTCACAAATCTGTTGTAAGAACAATGGTTTTACTTTCAATTCAGCTACCACCGCATTATCATCACACAGATCTATCTGATTACTCAAAGCTCGCAAAGCATATAACAATTTACGACTCAAGTCATCAGCCACAATGTTAGCTTTACCTTGATGGTAATCTATCACAAGTTCGTAATCTTTCAACAATTCTAACCATCTTCTCTGTCGCAAGTTCAAATCTTTCTGAGTCATCAAATACTTTAAACTCTTATGATCAGTATAAATATGAAATTTCTCACCAAATAAATAATGACGCCATATTTTTAATGCAAAAATAATCGCAGCTAACTCAAGGTCATGTGTCGGATAATTCTTTTCGTGCGGCTTTAACTGTCTCGAAGCATTAGCAATAACTTTCCCTTCTTGCATCAGCACACACCCCAAACCATTCAACGATGCATCAATATAAACTATGAACTCTTTGCCCGATTCGGGTTGAATCAACACTGGTGCTTCATTAAAGACTTTCAATCGCTCAAAACTCTCTGTTGCACTCGCATTCGACCACTCGAATCTAACATCTTTCTGTAAAAATTTTGTCAATGAAGTCGCAATCATTGAGAAGCCTTTTACAAATTGTCTATAATATCCTGCTAGTCCCAGAAAACTACGAACTTCAGACACATTTCTTAGAGGCTTCCACTCCAAAATAGCAGAGATTTTACTCGGATCAACTCTTATTCCAGCAGCTAATACAATATGTCCCAAAAACCCAACCTCTCGCAACCAAAATTCGCATTTGCTAAACTTTGCATACAACGGTTTCTCACGTAGTATTTGTAGCACGATTCTAAAATGTTTGGCAAGCTGCGTCTCATCACACGAATAAATCAAAATATCATCAATGAACACCACCACAAAGCAATATAAATAGGGTCTGAAAATCCGATTCATCAAATCCATAAACACTGCAGGAGCATTTGTTAATCTGAAAGGCATCACTAAGAATTCATAATGTCCATACCTCGTTCTGAAAGCAGTTTTTGGCACATCAGCTTCCTTAACCCTAAACTGATAGTAACCAGACCTCAAGTCTATCTTAGAAAACACTGTAGCTCCTCTCAACTGATTAAACAAATCATCGATACGAGGCAACGAATATTTTTTCTTTATCGTTACTTTGTTCAACTGTCAGTAATCAATACACATTCTCATAGTTCCATCTTTCTTTTTCACAAATAACACAGGAGCTCCCCAGGGTGAGAAACTCGATCGTGCAAATCCTCTGTCAGTCAACTCTTGCAACTGCGACTTTAGCTCTTTCAATTCTATTGGTGCCATTCTATATGGAACTATAGAAATGGGAGTAGTCCCCTGCACTAGTTCAATACCAAATTCCACTTCTCGAAATGGAGGTAATCCCGGCAGCTCTTCAGGAAACACATCTAGAAACTGACATACCACAGGCACAGATTCAACTTTCTTTTCCAACACTTTTGTATCTATAACATATGCCAAATAAGCTTCACAACCCTTTCTCACATAGTTCATACTTTTATCGCAGATACAACAGCTGGTAGTCCTTTCATGTCACTGGACTCAATTCGAACTATCTCACCATTCTGACTTTTTAACTCAATACTCTTTCTTTTACAATTCACGATGGCATTGTGTAGAGTAAGCCAATCTATACCTAGAATTATGTCAAACTCATTGAATGCTAACAACGTCAAATTAGCCGGAAAACAAGCATCTCGATACATCAATGGACAATTCTTGCACACCTTATCCACCAAGACACACTTGCCTAAAGGATTCGACACTCTAACCACAAATTCAATAGACTCAACAGGTAGAGTTTTGCTCGATACTAGATTCACACACACATAGGAATGAGTTGACCCTGGATCTATCAATGCAATAACATCAATATCAAATAAAGTGAAAGTACCTGTGATGACGTCTGGAGATGATGCTTGCTCTCGTGCACGTATAGCATAGGCTCGAGCAGGTGCTCTCGCTTCTGACCTCACAGCTGTGTCATTTGCCCCTCTCTGACTTTCGCTCACATTTCAGGTGCTTCTGGGTGGTCTACCACTGGTCGTCACATTACTCGGTCTTTCATTCTAAACATTTTCCTCTTCGACTATTTTCAGGCAATCTCGAATAAAATGATCTCGGGATCAACACTTATAATAGACTCTATTGTTGTACTTGCCCCAGCACTCTCCCACATGTCGTCTTCCACACTTTCTGCACTCAGGCTTGTTACTCTTAACACTGCCAACACTTGATTCATCCGGAGCTTGAATTCGTAAACCATACTTTGTCTCGAACAATCCCTACTTGGATGTCCAAACGAGGCATTTGAACGATTGCTTGCATCTCTAAATCTCTTCGTTAAAGGTTGAGAAAACTTATTCATCGATCTCTTTCTTTCATCACGAGCTTCAAAATCAGCTTTCTTCTGTTCTTTACTGAGCTCTTCAACTTTGCACGCTCTTTCGAGTAATACAACAAATTCATTAATATCAAGTATCCCAACCAACAACTTAATGTCTTCATTTAGTCCTTCTATAAAATGTTTGCACATAGTAGCTTCGGTTGAAACACATTCTCTCGTGTATTGACTCAAGCTTACGAATTCTCGCTCGTATTCTGCAACAGACAAATGACCCTGTTTCAATTCTAAAAACTCTTTACGTTTTTGATCAATGAAGCGTTGACTGATATACTTCTTTCTGAACTCAGCTTGAAAGAAATCCCAGGTGATTCTCCCTCTTAGAACCACAGATATTAACATTTTCCACCAGTTGTAAGCCGTGTCTCACAACAAGGAAACTGCACACTTAATGCACTCATCAGGGTTCAACGACATCTCATCGAATACTCTGATTGTATTCTCAAGCCAAAACTCGGCTCACTCAGCATCGTCATCTGATGTGGCCCTAAACTTTTCGGCCCCATAATTTTGAATCTTGTCTACAGGTGGTTTATTCAATCTGTTCGGATCTACAACTTGAGGCACAACAAGTACTTGCAGGGGTAGAGGTTGTGGAGCAGTCGGATTCGTTCGAATGAACTCCGTAAACCACTCACTCATTATTCGGAAGAAGGCTTGCTTAGCCTCTCCTCCCTCACCACTATCATTCGGCCTAGATGTGGCCGGCATTGTCCCTTGAGCGAGAGAAGGTGCATTACTTTCTACATCGTCAGCAAGTGCTTGACCGGGATCTATTACTATATAAAAACATATTTTTAGCTGTCAGAATTTATCACACTATCGTAATTCCAAATATGGCATGTATAGCTAGACTCACACTCGTTACGTTAGTACGAGAATCGACTAAACCGTAGCTTTGATACCAATAAAATGTAACATCCCTAACCCGAGACCGTCACTGGGATAAGGTTAGGAGGCATTACCGATCAATCAGAATATTTAACAGCTAGAATTTATGACATAAAGTCAACCACATTCAATTACAATCATGTTGTCCTTTATCAAGGTCTACGAAACCTAATTCACATGCTAA
The DNA here is from genome assembly GCA_025503065.1 of Gossypium bickii. Lineage (NCBI taxonomy): Eukaryota > Viridiplantae > Streptophyta > Magnoliopsida > Malvales > Malvaceae > Gossypium > Gossypium bickii. The sequence goes on along the minus strand of CP106719.1, from coordinate 92,436,340 downwards.
AGAGGGGCCGGGACTAAACCGAAACACATACAAAATTTCATGAAAATTTAAAACTTTTCTAAAATTCAGGGGAGACACGGCTGTGGTAGGAGACCGTGTTCCCTCCACGGCTGCTGGACACCCCCGTGTGTCCTCCCCGTGGTCATATACTAACTATATTAACACGCTCCCTAGGCATGCCCGTGTGCCATGGCTGTGTGCTACTAGGCCATATACTGACTTCCCCACCACGGCCACTAAGCACGCCCATGTGCCATGGCCGTGTACTATTAGTTAGCTACTGACTTGTACACCACGGCTAGCTGACACCCCCGTGCTGAGGCCGTGTGCGCCTAGACCGTGTGACATTATAGGCCATTTTGCAAGGCCAAAATGCCACCCACTTAGGGTCAAACCTACAAGCCATATTTACCAAGTCATTTCATGCACATATAACCACCAAAAACATACCAAAAGATGCATCGCATATACCAAAACCATTCTTGCTAAAACTAGCTCATATCTAGCCACATCTCATAGCTACTTACAAAATATCAAACATGATTAAAGTGACCAGCCTATACATGTCATATTTAAATATGTACATCTTTCCAAAATACCCCAAAATAGATTGCCGATAGTGTGGTGAGATCTTTGTGATTCCCGATCCGAGCTAGCTTTCACGACACTTTGCAGCGAGAGAAACAAATCACACAGTAAGCTTTATAAAGCTTAGTAAGTTTATAACATAATACATAATATCAACATGTCATCACATAGATTAATTATACTATCACAAATATAATACCATCCACAACCAATATGTTCAATTAACTCATCCACAACCATATTCATAGTTTCACCAACCACATAGATTCCGAGCGTACCTTAGCCAATACTTAGTTGTCAAATACTTTTGCTAATCAATAATCACGAATCATTTCAATTCACATTCGTTTCTTCCTCGATTCATTTGCACACTTAGTGCATAAATAGTTAGTCGAAGCTTAATTAGCATCGTACACTTAGTCCATCCATCTCAAATCGATCTTAAATCGGCATCGCACACACAGTGCCAACCACAATGCTGAAGCTTAAATTATTCCGCACACACAGTGCTGTTTATCCAATCATGTTTTTGAATACGCACGCTTAGTGCCATTTAACCCAATCTATCACATAGCATTCATTTTGTAATAATATCATACCATTTATTTCATAGCATTAAACATAGCTAAATACAGGTATTATGCCCGAACTTACCTTGGACGTTGAACTATCGGTACAATCGATTAATCAAGCACTTTATCTTTGCCTCGATCTCGATCCGAATTTCTTCTTTCTTGGTCTATACACATTCAAATTAAATCCATTCAATCACCAAATCATTCAATTTAATCCACATACACAAATTTAGGGCATTTTACATAGTAGCCCTCATATTTTCACATTTCAACACTTTAGTCCCTAATTCACAAAATCATCAAATTCACCAAATTCCACCTAGCACAAGCTTAGCCAAATTTTACTAATATCCATACAAACCCACACATTTCATTTATTTCACATTTTAGTCCCTCAATTTCTCATTTTCTCAATTAAGCCCAAAATACTCAATTTCATCAAAAATCCCAATACAAACTATATGAACTCAATATCAAGTTTTCATATTCCATTATCAACTAGCACTTAGCTCAAACATTCATCAATGACTCATCACAAAAACATCATCAATTCATAAAATTACAACATGGGTTAGCTAGAGCACTAAGCAACGATTACGAATACGTAGAAATTATCAAAAACCAAAGCCAAAACATACCTTAATTAAGGAAGACAATAGCCGAATGCCCTAACTAGTTTTCTCATTTCTTTCTTTGCTAGTTTCGGTCAAATGGGAGGAATAAAAGATGAACACTCATTTTTTTGTTTCTTTAATCTAATATTAATAATTAAATTACCAAAATGGCCTTCATTAATATAATTACAACAATTACACAATATAGACATTTAAGACTTTTATCCATCTACTATATATAAGTTGCTATAATAGCAACATAGGGCCTCCACCTTTAAAAGCCATCAACATTCAAGTACTTATAAATCAGCACACAGCATTTTTCACTTATGCGATTAAGTCCTTTCTCTTAATTCGACACATAAATGATTAAATTATCACACAAAATTTTCACACAGTCTATATCACATACTATTCACATAGAAAATAATATTAAAATATTTTTACGACCTCAAATTTATGGTCTCGAACCACTGTACCGACTAGGGTCTAAACCGGGATGTTACATTTTTCACCCTAGGGTGCGCCAGTATTGTTTGTAAAGAAGAAAAATCGGTCAATAAGAATGTGAATTGACTATTGACAGCTCAACAAGGTTCCAATAAAGAATAAGTATCCTTTGCCGAGAACAGCTGACTTGTTTGATCGATTAAAAAGAGGCGATGAGTGTTTTGAAGATCGATTTAAGATCCGCTATTATCGATTATGCGCGAAAGATTCGGATGTGCTAAAAGCGCATTCGTAATAAGGTACGAACATTATGAATTTCTTGTTATGCCTTTCGAATTGGCTAATGCTCCTGCAGTCTTTAGGATTTGATGAACTGGATTTTTAGATCGTATTTAGACAGATTTGTTATTGTGTTCATTGACTACATTCTGATTTGTTCACGAGATGAGTTCGAGCATGCCGAGCATTTGAGAATTGTGCTACAAACCTTGAGAGATAAGTAACTATTCGCTAAGTTTAGCAAGTATGAGTTTTGGCTCTAAGAGGTTAGATTTTTGGGACACATTGTTTCAGCAGAACGTATAAGAGTTTATCCAAGTAAGATTTTTGCAGTTGTTGACTGCAAACCACCAAGAAATGTACCTAAGGTTAGAAGCTTTCTGGAGCTAGTTGGTTATTATAGACGTTTTGTAAAAGGATTCTCGATGATTGCTACACTAATGACCAGATTGCTAAAGAAAGATGTGAAGTTTGTGTGGTTTGAGAAATGTCAATAGAGTTTTGATCAGTTGAAGGCATTGTTAACTGAAGCACCAGTTTTGGTTCAACCTGAGTTGGATAAAGAATTTTTGATTTACAACGACGCATCATTGAATTCCTTGGGTTGCATTTTGATGTAAGAAGGAAAAGTTATAGCTTATGCCTATAGACAATTGAAACCGTATGAAAAGAACTATTTAACACACGATTTAGAGTTGGCCGCTATTGTTTTAGCATTGAAAATTTGGCGACATCATTTATATGGCGAGAAGTGTCATATATTTACTGATCATAAAAGCTTGAAGTATATAATAACTCAGAAAGATTTGAATTTGCGACAACGGAGATGGCTCGAACTATTGAAAGATTACGAGTTAGTAATTGATTACTATCCGGGGAAAGCTAATGTAGTCGCAGATGCTTTGAGTAGAAAATCTCTATTTGCTTTGAGAGCAATGAATACAAGACTGACTTTGTCTTATGATGGTTCAATTTTAGCTGAGTTAAAAGCTAAACTGGTGTTTCTTCAACAAATTTGTGAAGCTCAAAAGTGTGATACCGAATTACAAGCTAAAAGAATGCAATGTGAGTCGATTAGTGATTCTGACTATCAAATCGAATTCAATGATTGTTTAATGTTCTGAGATAGAATTTGCGTACCAAAGAATCCTGAGCTTATTCAGAAAATTTTACACGAAGCACATAGTGGTTGTCTATTTGTTCACCCAGGGAGTACCAAAATGTACAATGATTTGAAACAACTGTATTGGTGGTCGGGAATGAAACGAGATATTTTAGAATTTGTATCGAGATGTTTAGTGTGTCAGCAAGTTAAAGCTGAGCATCAAGTGCCTTCGGGATTGATAAAACCAGTGATAGAGTTACAATAGATTTTGTATCGGGTTTGCCTCTGTCTCCGAAGAAGAAAGATACTATCTAGGTTGTTGTAGATCGACTAACAAAGTTCGCACATTTCATTCCAGTACATACTGACTATTCGCTTGATAAATTAGCTGAATTGTGCATATCTGAGATCGTTAGATTGCACGGGGTGCCAGTTTCGATTATTTCGGATAGAGATCCGAGGTTTACATCGTGATTTTGGAAGAAATTGTAAGAAGCTTTGGGTATGAGGTTGAATTTTAGTACAACATTACATCCACAAACTGACGGTTAGTCTGGTAGAATAATTCAGATTCTCGAAATATGCTTCGTTGTTGTGTGATAGAATTCGAAGGTAATTGGGAGAAATATTTGCCGTTGGTTTAATTTGCGTATAATAATAGTTTTCAATCGAGCATAAAGATGGTACCGTACGAAGCTTTGTATGGTCGCAAATGTCAAACTCCATTGTATTAGACCGAGCTGAGTTAGAAAAAGATTCACAGAGTTGACTTGATCAGAGAAACTGAAGATAAAGTGAAAGTAATTCGTGGCAGTTTGAAAGCAGCTTCTGATCAACAGAAATCGTATGCGGATTTGAATTGAAAAGACATTGAATTTCAGATCGGCGACAAAGTATTTCTGAAAGTATCACCGTGGAAGAAATTATTCAATTTGGTCGCAAAGGCAAATTGAGTCCACCTTTCATCGGGCCGTATGATATTATCAAAAGAATAGGGTCGGTGGCATATTGGCTAGCTTTATAGTCTGAATTAGAGAAAATCCATAATGTGTTTCATGTGTTGATGTTACGAAGATATACATCGGATCCTTCACACGTAATTTCTCCGGCAAATATTGAGATTTAAAACGAAGAACTGATCCAAATTTTAGCTTAAGAGATTAAATAGTTGAGAAACAAAAGCATTTCTCTTGTAAAAGTACTTTGGAAATGACACGGTGTTGAAGAGGCTACGTGGGAACCCGAAGAAGCTATGAGAAAATAGTACCCTAATGAAACACCCCCAAACCCGGCCCACGAGCCATGACTGGATCTGGTATGTTCCTTGAGTAAAACATTTCAAAAACTTGTTTGTTACTTTGGAAAATTTGGGTGGTTTTGAAGAAGAATTTACTTGTGTTGGGTTCAGACTGGAAACAGTGTTATTATTGAAGGCTGGAATTCGTTAAAATAATGTTTTTATTTGTACTTGAAATCATTAAGTTAAAAGTTTTGCCGAGTTTTTAGAGTTTAATATTAAATTGAAAATCGTTTGTGTTTAGGTGTCGAAACATTTAAAAAATTTATTTTTACGAAAAATTATGTAAACCTTGATTTGATAAAAATCGTATCATACTAAAACAAATAAAATGCATGTGTAAACAATTTAATAGTAATGGCCTTATTACATCAAGCAAAACCCGAAATAAATCCAAAATACTGAAGTATAAAAATTTAAAATAAAATAGATGCTGAGCTGAGCATGGCCACCACTAAGCTCCTGCCGACCCGGTCCATTTACTGAGTGTCACCTGAAAAGATATCCCACAACGGGGTGAGTCAAACAGACTCAGTGTGTAACAGCCAACACAAAGTCCCAAACGATTTAGGCATATCAAACCAAATCTCATATATTTAACAGATATAGATAATGATGCAATCCCGAACCCAAACCTAAATATCCATCCTCTACACATCACGTGCACCGCCATCACACCGTGGGATTACTAAATCGACCCTCCATCCGCTACACATCATCGAAGGCAGTCGCTGCAGACGACTTGCACATCGCCCTTATAAATTGTGGCATAGCCACCAGATAATTATATGTGACATAAGTCACCACATTCAGATTTTTGTGACATGAGTCACCAGATATTATGGTAAAAACCACCAGATCACTTCCCCTTTTCATATTCACCCATATGCCCCATGTGTCATACAAATCATGCAAATATCATGCCTTATGCCTTATTTCATATTCATAACCAATTCTCATATATGCCACATTTAAGGTTCATAATACTATTAACAGAGTTTTAGAGAATAACGTACCTGAATATGCCGTACCATTGAATGGTACCTTTAGCCATATCTTTCACATTCTTATTAACACACGTATTAATTAATACCGTAAATCTATTAAGAATTAGTGTGGAGTTACACACCTGGTTACTAACGTTTCCACTGAATCCCGAAAATTCTATCGAAACAGATTGTACTCCTCCCTGAAGATCAAAGTTAGAATCGGCTAGGCACTAATACTTAAATATGGCCTTGGCCGAATGCTAATACTCCCTTACCTTGTGGATGTAAATCCTGAAATTGATCCTTGCTCCTGGTGATGTCGAAATTCCTATAGAAACATGTTAGATCCGATTTTTAACTCTTAATGAACACCACAGATGGCCTTTAGCCTAAGATCACCCTTGCTTACCTTAGATCTAGAAATCCCGAAGATCTCCTCTTGAATTCGGCTACAATAGAAATCCCGAAATTCCCCTTCAAATATTCGGCCAAGGAACATTAACGGATTAGAGTCTTGACTTTGGCTAAAAGATAAGAAATAAAACGACGACAATTGAATCCTTACCTTTACTGCTGAAGTCGACTGCACCTTTGCTTGCACTCTCAAAGATATTCGGCTATGGCTAGATGTTGATCAATTGATTTCGGCTTTTGGGACTTGCGACAAAGAAAAGAGAGTAAGGGCCCTTTGAGATTCGGCTATGGCTTCAAATGGTGATGCAATATTCGGCTATCAAAGGAACAAGTATGGAGTTGAAGTTATAAGAAAGAAAAGGAGAATGGAAGAGGCTTAGGAGAATTCGGCAATGGCTATCAAATGGGAAAGAGAGGCGTTTTTGGTGCGATTTGTGTATGGAAAAGAAAAGGTGAGAATTCAGAGGAGAACAAAGCTAAATTTCGGCTAAAGAAAATGGCCAAAGAGACACTTTGATGGCTTTAAGATTTCAGCACCAAGCCTTCCTCCAACCGAATGTTTCCTAACTCCTTACTCCTCTCATACATTCGGCCAACACAGAAACTCTAGCTCCTCCTTGCTTTTCTCCTATTTTATCTCTTCTTCATCTATTCAAAATAATTAAAATAATTCAACATTTATCCTCTATCTTAGCCGAATTTTATAAGGACTTTAATCACATCTTAAACTCATCCCCTCAGTCTCCCTATGCCGTCCCCTTCTGCTCATCCCTGCTGTAAAATAAAACTCCTATTTGCGTCCCTTGCTGCTCGAACCTAGGCCCTTTTACCCTACTTGTGGCGTCACTTGCTAAGGCCCTAAGTGGCGCCTCCTTGCCACTTTAACAAGCCCTTTTTTATGTCTAATTTCCCCTACAATTTCTCTTAAGACCTATCAGGCTTAGCTCCCCTTTAAACTTAAAATCTGATAATTTTTAAGGCATTTTTCTACACTCTAAAGTTCTCAAGATTCATAAAACACATTCACAACACACATAGGCATGCTACTTCACACAATTAAGCAATAGTGCACAAGCCCAAAATCCCGAATATTACAGTTCTACCCTCCTTAAAATAATTTCGACCTCAAAATTACCTGGCTAAAATAGGTGAGGGTATTGCTGTCGCATTGCTTCTTCCGATTCCCACGAAGCTTCTTCCGATCCATGACTACGCCATAACACTTTAACTAGGGGAATTGATTTCCTCCGTAGCACTTTCACATCTCGCTCCAAAATCTGAATCGGCTCTTCCTCGTAGGACAAATCTGGTTTCAGCTCCACCTCCTCAACTAGCGCTACATGAGATGGATCCAATCGGTAATGACGTAGCATAGAAACATGGAATACATCGTGCATTTGCTTCAACTCCGTAGGCAACTCCAACTGGTATGCTACTGGTCCAACTCGCCTCAATACCCGATAGCATCCTATAAACTGGGGACTTAGCTTCCCTTTGCGACCAAATCTCATCACCTTTTTCCAAGGCGATACTTTAAAAAACACCTGATCTCCCACAGCAAACTCTATTTCTTTGCGCTTAAGATCTGCGTACGACTTCGGCCTATCAGATGCCTCCTTTAACCATGCCTGAATTACTTCAACCTTCTCCTCAGATTCTGTCACAATCTCTGGACCCAAAACTCGACGTTCCCCTAATTCTGTCCAACACGTAGGAGTGCGACACTTCTGTCCATATAGCATTTCATACGGTGCCATTCGAATACTGGATTGATAGCTGTTATTATATGCAAATTCTGCTAAAGGCAAATATTCTTCCCAACTTCCTCTGAAGTCTATCACACAACCCCTTAACATATCTTCTAACACTTGGATCACTCGTTCAGACTGGCCGTCCGACTGTGGATGAAATGCCGTAGTGAGATCCAATCTGGTGCCTAAGGCTTGATGTAGAGCTTTCCAAAACGGAGACGTAAACCTTGGATCCCTATCTGAAATAATTGATACCGGAACTCCATGCAACCTTACAATTTCTGCCACATACAATTTTGCTAACTTCTGCAAAGAATAGTCAACCCGCACTGGAGTGAAATGCGCAGACTTTGTCAATCGGTCCACTATCACCCATACCGAGTCCTTCTTAGTAGGCGTAAGGGGAAGCCCACTAACAAAGTCCATGGTGATTCTCTCCCACTTCCACTGCGAAATCTTTATTGGCTGAAGCAATCCTGACAGAACTTGGTGTTCAGCTTTGACTTGTTGACACGTTAAGCACTTCCCTACAAATTCTGTAACTTCCCGCTTAAGACCAGGCCACCAAAACTGTTCCCTTAGATCTTTGTACAATTTACTATCTCTAGGATGCATAGCATAAGGGCTACTATGCGATTCCCAAAGAATCCTTTGCTTTAACTCCTCGTTCTTCGGCATACAGACTTTACCCTTGAAACATAGTACTCCCTTGTCATTAATACCAAAATCTTCCAACTCCCCACTCTGCATTTGCCGTAACTTAGCACTTAAATCTTCATCCATTAACTGTCCCTCTTTCACCTCATTCAACCACGTCGGCTTAACTTGCAACTCTGCCAACAAACTTCCATCGTCATACAAGCTAAGGTGTGCAAACATCACCCTCAGATCCGACACAACTTTCCGACTTAGGGCATCTGCCACCACATTCGCTTTGCCTGGGTAATACTCTATAGAACAATCGTAGTCCTTCAATAACTCCACCCACCTTGTTTGTCTCGGGTTCACTCTTTTCTCGAGTCACAGATACTTAAGGCTTTTGTGATCTGTGTAGATCACTGACTTCTCTCCATATAGATAGTGCCTCCATACCTTAAGAGCAAAGACCACTGCCGCCAACTCCAAATCATGCGTTAGGTAGTTAACCTCATGAGGCCTTAATTATCGAGACGCATAAGCGACTACTTTCCCGTCTTGCATCAATACGCATCCCAATCCTATGTGAGAAGCGTCACAATACACCACAAAATCCTTTCCTGCCTCCAGCTGAATCAAAACTGGAGCTTCAGTCAAAACCCTCTTAAGCTTCTCAAAGCTCTCTTGTTGCTTATCCGTCCATACGAAAGGTACTTCTTTTCTCAACAACTTCGTCAAAGGTACGGCTATTGAGGAGAATCCTTCTACAAACCTTCTATAGTAGCCTGCCAATCCCAAGAAACTATGAACCTCAGCCACATTCTTAGGTGGTTTCCAATCCAGCACTGCCTCAATCTTCCTAGGATCCACCCTTATCCCTTCTGCAAACACCACATGCCCTAAAAACGCAACTTCCTTAAGCCAAAATTCACACTTGCTGAATTTGACATATAGCTTCTTCTCTCTCAACGCTTGCAGCACTATCCGGAGATGCTCATCATGTTCTTCCTCAGACATGGAATACACTAGGATGTCGTCTATGAACACAACGACGAACCTATCCAAGTAAGGTTGAAAAACCCGGTTCATCATATCCATGAACGCGGCTGGGGCGTTCGTCAATCCGAACGACATTACTAAGAACTCATAATGCTCGTATATTGTTCGGAAGGCTGTCTTATGGATATCCACTTCCTTCACCTTGAGCTGATGATATCTAGACCGTAAATCTATCTTTGAAAACACCGCGGCCCCCTTAAGCTGATCGAACAAGTCGTCTATCCTTAGCAACGGGTACTTGTTCTTGATGGTCAGCTTGTTCAACTGACGATAATATATGCACAAACGCATAGTTTCGTCCTTTTTCTTCACAAATAAGACCGGTGCTCCCAATGGAGACACACTAGGTCATATAAACCCACGATCAACCAACTCCTGGATTTGAGCCTTGAGCTCAACCAACTCCTTTGGTGCCATTCTATACGGGGCAATTGACACAGGAGCTGTACCCGGTAACAAGTCAATTCTGAACTCCATCTCCCTGTCCGGGGGTATTCCAGGTAACTCCTCCGGAAAGACATCCACAAATTCCCTTACTGTTCTAACCCCACTAACTCCCCCTTCTTTTGCATCCAACGCACTACGAAGGCTAAAAATGCCTTGCACCCTTTCCGAACCATCTTATCAGCCTTTAGAGCGGAGATCACATTAGACAAATAATTTCTTCTTTCTCCTATCATAATTATCACCTCATCCTCCGGGGTCCTTAACTCCATCCGTTTAGCTGCACAATCCAATATAGCCCGATGTTCCACTAGCCAGTCCATGACAAGAATAAGATCAAATTCTCCGAAGGGTAGTTCCATCAAGTCGGCAGGGAATATCACTCCCTGAATCTCTAGAGGTACACTCCGAAATGTCTTATTCACCACTACAGTTTGACCTAATGGGCTTACTACAGTCATCTCCCTATCAGACAGTTTAGAGGCTATACCTAGTGTTTCAACTACACTACATGCAACATAAGAATGGGTCGAGCCAACATCAATTAAAGCAAAGTAAGGCTTGCCAGCTATAAGGAACGTACCGGTTATGACGTCCGGTGCGTCTCCATCCTCCCTCTGGCATACTGCATACACCAGACCCGGCTGCCTTGCCTCTGTGTTACCCACACCTGGGCCCGGTGTTCCACGTCCTCTTCCGGAACCATTACCTCTGCCAATCGAACCACGACCCCGCTGAGGCTGCTGTCCACCTCGTCCAGCCTGATTAAAACCCTGACCTATTGGTCGGCTCCCGTCTATCTTTATCGGACAGTACTTAATCATGTGGTCCTTGGACCCACACTTGAAACATCCTCCTGTCTTCTTCCAACACTCTCCTTGGTGCATCTTCCCACACTGAGCACAAGTACGGTACTGCCCTCCTGTCACAGCCTACTGACCTCACGGCCCATCAACTCTATGCCTCTTTTGAACATTTTTGGATGACCCTGATGTTTCAAAACCTCTCTTTTTCCTATTTCGATCTGTATTCTTTCTCACAGAGTACATAATCCCTTCGGCTACCTTCGCCTTTTCCACCAACACGGCAAACTCCCGCTCCTGCTGTGGAGCTATCAACAACCTCAGGTCATCCCTCAGTCCATCCTCAAACCGGACACATCGTTCATGCTCCGTAGCCACGATCCCTCGAGCATACCAGCTCAACCTTAAGAATTTCGCCTCGTACTCCGCTACGGACTTATTCCCTTGAACTAGCCCCAGAAATGCCTTCCTCTGCGAATCGATATAGCTAGTCCCAATATACTTTTTCTGATACGCCGCCTTAACATACTCCCAAGTGAGATCCTCAGCTGTAGCACCATCCTGAACTGTGAGCCACCATTGATATGACTCATCACGGAGAAGCGACACCATTCCTTTCAGTTTCTCCTCAGTAGTTAGATCCAGCTCATCAATAATTTGCTCGGTCACCTCCAACCAATACTCAGCCGTACTGGGTGCCACACCAGATACGCCACGGAACACCTCAGCTCCATTGGCTCGGAGTCGCTCGGGTACAGATTTTCGAGCTCCCATACCTCCACCTACTCCAGCCACCATCTCAAGAACCCGCAGCACTGCCTGCGATACTGCATCATCCCCCGTCTGATCCTGATGCTCAACTCCAATAGCTGCTGATGGTGGTGGTGGTGGTACCTCATTCTCGGACCCTTGACCAGACCTAACAGGTTCCTATACGGTCATCCTGCCTCTACCACGCCCTCGCACATTACGACCACGTCCCCTAGAACTTATTTCTACGATCGCGCTTTAATCTGGTTTACGAAATTTTATGCATTAGTATTTTGTTCCACTGATTATCCGCGAACAATTTTATGAAAAGGAGCTTAGTAGTAGTTCTTTCAATCATTTCAGGGTTTTCGTTTCCAGTCTTCTACCCTAATTCAGAGAAATGCATTCATTCCATAGTATCTACTACACACATTCACTACTCGAATATTTTCGTCTGTTCCTACCCTCGGGGTATTTTCGTAATTTGTCCTATAGGGGTATTTTGGTAATTTTCCAAGTCAGGGTATTTTGGTATTTCAAAAAAATAGGGATTTTTGGTATTTTGTAAAGTAAGCAAATCTTAATAAAATTTGAGGGTAGCAGGGTAATTTTATAAACCAAGGGCATTTTAGTAATTTTACAATCAGGGGTATTTGGGTAATTTGTAAATCGGGAATATTTCGAAAAAAATTTTATAAAATAGTTTTTACAAATCAAAGGGGTAATTTGATAATTTTAAAACTAAGATTTTTATAAAAAGTATGGCTAGTCCCTTTCGGGTTTTAATTAATGAATTTAGCCTATGAATAGGTCCTTTTGGTTGGGGTGAACCGTCACTACGCACCAGGTAGGATTCGAGCGAAGAGGAGGTGAGTCACTAGGACTGCTTAAATACCAGGCTCTTCCTGAATCCAATCTTAGACATGCGCACAATGGTTGCCACACCCCAACTCGGCGACTTAGTCATAGATTGGTTTTAATTAGGTATTAAAGTTTTATGTAACTCTGTGTTGGGGTAAGCTAATCCTAGGGTTCAACAACTTAATATACTAATCTACGTTCCCGTTATACCCTTATACAAATCATAAATCATACAACAGTTAGGGGTACTTACCTGGTGGACTTCGGGTCGGAGACTTAGGTGCCATGCTAGAAAACCTGCTCATTTCACAAAAATTTCCACAAAACTTATTTGGGCTTAATTTTGAAAACGTTATGGGCTTTAATCCCAAGGCTGAGAGTTTAAAACTGAGCTCTGATACCAAACTGAAACACCCCCAAACCCGGCCCACGAGCCATTACTGGATCTGGTATGTTCCTTGAGTAAAACATTTCAAAAACATGTTTGTTACTTTGGAAAATTCGGGTGGTTTTGAAGAAGAATTTACTTGTGTTGGGTTCAAACTGGAAACAGTTTATTATTGAAGGCTGGAATTCTTTAAAACAATGTTTTTATTTGTACTTGAAATCATTGAGTTAAAAGTTTTACGGATTTTTTAGAGTTTAATATTAAATTGAAAATCGTTTGTGTTTAGGTGTCGAAACATTTAAAAAATTTATTTTCACAAAAAATTATGTAAACCTTGATTTGATAAAAATCGTATCATACTAAAACAAATAAAATGCATGTGTAAACAATTTAATAGTAATGGCCTTATTACATCAAGCAAAACCCGAAATAAATCCAAAATACTTAAATATAAAAATTTAAAATAAAATAGATGCTGAGCTGAGCATGGCCACCACTAAGCTCCTGCCGACCCGGTCCATTTACTGAGTGTCACCTGAAAAGATATCCCACAACGGGGTGAGTCAAACAGACTCAGTGTGTAACAGCCAACACAAAGTCCCAAACGATTTAGGCATATCAAACCAAATCTCATATATTTAACAGATATAGATAATGATGCAATCCCGAACCCAAACCTAAATATCCATCCTCTACACATCACCCGTACCTGCCATCACACCGTGGGGATTACTAAATCGACCCTCCATCCGCTACACATCATCGGAAGCGATTGCTGAACGACTTGCACATCGCCCTTATAAATTGTGGCATAGCCACCAGATAATTATATGTGACATAAGTCACCACATTCAGATTTTTGTGACATGAGTCACCAGATATTATGGTAAAAACCACCAGATCACTTCCCTTTTTCATATTCACCCATATGCCCCATGTGTCATACAAATCATGCAAATATCATGCCTTATGCCTTATTTCATATTCGTAACCAATTCTCATATATGCCACATTCAAGGTTCATAATACTATTAACGAGTTTTGGAGAATAACGTTACCTGAATATGCCGTACCATTGAATGGTACCTTTAGCCATATCTTTCACATTCTTATTAACACATGTATTAATTTAATACCGTAAATCTATTAAGAATTAGTGTGGAGTTACACACCTGGTTACTAACGTTTTCATTGAATCCAGAAAGTCTGTCGAAACAGATCGTACTCCTCCCTAAAGATCAAAGTTAGAATCGGCTAGGCATTAATACTTAAATATGGCCTTGGTCGAATGCTAATACTCCCTTACCTTGTGGATCTAAATCCTGAAATTGATCCTTGCTCCTGGTGATGTCGAAATTCCTATAGACACATGTTAGATCTGATTTTTAACTCTTAATGAACACCATAGATGGCCTTCGGCCTAAGATCACCCTTGCTTACCTTAGATCTAGAAATCCCGAAGATCTCCTTTTAAATTCGGCTACAATAGAAATCCTGAAATTCCCCTTCAAATATTCGGCCAAGGAACATTAACGGATTAGAGTCTTGGCTTCAGCTAAAAGATAAGAAATAAAACGACGACAATTGAATCCTTACCCTTACTGTTGAAGTCGACTGCACCTTTGCTTGCACTCTCAAAGATATTCGGCTATGGCTAGATGTTGATCAATTGATTTCGGCTTTTGGGACTTGCGACAAAGAAAAGAGAGTAAGGCCCCTTTGAGATTCGGCTATGGCTTCAAATGGTGATGCAATATTCGGCTATCAAAAGAACAGGTATGGAGTTGAAGTTATAAGAAAGAAAAGGAGAATGGAAGAGGCTTAAGAGAATTCGGCAATGGCTATCAAATGGGAAAGAGAGGTGTTTTTGGTGTGATTTGTGTATGGAAAAGAAAAGGTGAGAATTCAGATGAGAACAGAGCTAAATTTCGGCTAAAGAAAATGGCCAAAGAGACACTTTGATGGCTTTAAGATTTCGGCACCAAGCCTTCCTCCAACCGAATGTTTCCTAACTCCTTACTCCTCTCATACATTCGGCCAACACAGAAACTCTAGCTCCTCCTTGCTTTTCTCCTATTTTATCTCTTCTTCATCTATTCAAAATAATTAAAATAATTCAACATTTATCCTCTATCTTAGCCGAATTTTAAAAGGACTTTAATCACATCTTAAACTTACCCCCTCACTCTCCCTATGCCGTCCCCCTCTGCTCATCCCTGCTGCAAAATAAAACTCCTATTTGTGTCCCTTGCTGCTCGAACCTAGGCCCTTTTACCCTGCTTGTGGCGTCACTTGCTAAGGCCCTAAGTGGCGCCTCCTTGCCACTTTAACAAGCCCATTTTTATGTCTAATTTCCGCTACAATTTCTCTTAAGACCTATCAGGCTTAGCTCCCCTTTAAACTTAAAATCTGATAATTTCTAAGGCATTTTTCTACACTTTAAAGTTCACAAGATTCATAAAACACATTCACAACACACATAGGCATGCTACTTCACACAATTAAGCAATAGTGCACAAGCCCAAAATCCCGGATATTACACCTAACCTATTCATTGGTAAGATTTTCGGGGACGAAAATCCCTTAGGGGGGAGAGTTGTAACAGCCCGTTTTTAGTCAAATCAGAAGGGTGGTTTTGGGACCACAAATCCAAAGTCAAAATAATTATTTTATTATTATTTTAATGTCTACAGCATGATAATATGTTTGTGTGAAAAATTTTGTTAAGAAATTTTATCGTTTGATTGGTCAATTTGATAAAATGGACTAAATCATTGAAAGTGTAAAATTGGAGTTCCATTAGCTAAAGGTACCTAATAGCTATGGAATCTTAATTTAGAGGTCCTTATATTATAATTAGACCATTTGAAATATAAGTGGACATAGATGGACATCATTTGGATGTTATTAATGAATTATCATTAAGGTTAATATGGTAAATGATAATTAAAATGATAATTAAATAAAACCATAACAAAATTTCATTCTTTATTTCTTTTCTCCACCAATTGTAGAAGGAAACCTAGCCATTTTTGTGCTAAAATTTTGGCATTAGGTATGAATTTTTAACCTATTTTTAGTGATTTCTATGTTTTTGAGATCGTTGCAACTAGGTCTAGCTAGCCAAAGGAATATTTTGCAAAACTGTTAAAGATTTAGAAAGTTTCCATTGATGAATAAGCACGTATTTTGATGATTTATTGTAACACCCCGAATTTGGGCCAGGAAGAATTGGGCCTATTGGGCTTTGGGCTTTAGATCTCAGAAAATTTTTAAGTGAGCAAGAAAAAGACAATTGGCATGTGGGCTTTGAGGGTCAATGAATTTGGAGTGTCTAGGGGTGTTGGAGATGTCCTGGGATCAAGTAAAGGCATATGAAAAATTTTGGTTTTAGCCCAAGGGAACTGTGACTTCAGTTAGTAGGCCTTTTAAATAAATGAAGAAGAAATAGGACACAGATGGGCCTGTGGTCCAGTGGCAAGGTGGCGTCACTAGGGGAGCTACAAGGTGGTGTGAAGAGGTCCAAGTTTCTAGTAGTGGTAACGTGTTTTTGGAGTGTTTATTTTGCATAGTGGACGGTCAAAGTTGTGTGGAATCTGGACTCTCTCATTGAAGTGTTTGAATTGGTATTGTGAGCTAATAAATAAGGGAATTTCGGATGAGGTAAGGGAGATATCATGGAGAAAAATTAAGAGATGAGGAATAGGAAGATTTTGTGCCAAATTGGACTGTGGGAGAAGGTAGGATTTGGCTATTGGCTATAAAAGGAGGTGCCGAATTCCTTTGAGAGGTCCCTTGGGTTCCATTACTTTTTTTCTCCCCCTTAGCCGAATTCTTCCATTTGCCAAAAAAAAAACCCCATCATTCCTTTGCCGAAATTTTTGGTTTTCTCTCTAGCCGAATTCCCCATACTTTCTCTTATTAAATTCCTTCACTTGTTCACCTTTAGTTCTAGCCGATCACTTCTCCTCTTCTTCTCCCTATTGGTGCCGACTTGTCTCTGTCACCATACTAATCTCAAAAGCCAAATTTAGGCCGTAGGATCAAAAGTAGATTTGGTAAGTGTACGGTTAAACCTCTCGTACGATTTGTTAAAGCCGAAAGGCTATCTAACTGACTGTCGTTAACTCTGTGGTAACAAGGATAAGGTTCAAATATCACAAGCGTGGTAGGATTGTTAGCAAGGGTAAGTGTACTCAACTCGATGGTGGATTAAGTGAATGGCCGAATATGTGTGTGATCTATAGGGGGTGACTTGTGTGGATTATGAGTCACTTGGATTTTAATGGTGTATGTGTGAGTGCAGATCTAGGGGATACTCTTGATTAGTAGCTAAGGAAGGGCTATTAGAACCCGGTGGCACACGGTAAGGTTACGGTAAGGCTCCGGCTTTTGAGTAAATATTTTGATTAAGTATGAGTTGTTGATTGAAGGTTGGTTGGTTGTAAGTTCAAGGCTAAGGATAGAATAGCACGTTGCGGTAACCAAGTGTGTACAAACACTACACACACGATATCGGCAATGTCGGAAAGTCGAAAGTGGATAAATGGGCCCAGTGGGCCCTGAGGCTAAGTTTGATGAAATTGATTGATTTGATTATATGAACTGAGTTACGCATGCATGTTACGTGATCTAGAATTGTTTTGGGCCTAGTAGGCCATATGAATGAGATTTGGGCCTAATGGGCCATAAAGATGTGAATTGGGCATAATGGGTTATATGATCGTGAAATTGGCTTAAGGGGCTGTATGAGCATGAAAGTGCTTAATGGGCTATATGATATGAAATGGGCTTAATGGGACTTATGATATTTTTACCAATATATGTTAGGGTTTAATGGACTCTAGGCCTAGTTTGACAAACTCTTGAATAACATAAAACTCTTGCAATAATCAATCATGTCGGTGGACAAGTCGCTAGGTTAAAGTGTGGCAACGAACATATGCATGTCTAGGATTGGATCTAGGGAGAGCTTGGTACTTAAGTGGTCCTAGTGACCCACCTCCTCTTCTCTGGAATCCTACCTGGTGCATAGTGTATGTTCATTTTAAGCGCAAGGACTTGTTAATGAGCCATAGTTCATAACTAAAACTCGAGAGGGACCAAATACCCCTAGATTTGTAAAATTACTAAAATACCCCTGATTTGAAAATAACCAAAATACCCTTAGTTTGAAAATTACCAAAACATCCTTAGATTTATAAAATCTCTAAAATAGCCCCAAATTGTGAAATTACTAGAATACCCTTGGTTTGCAGAATTACCAAAATATCCCTGATTTATAAAATTTATAAAGTACCTTTGTTTTGCAAAATTACCTAAATACCCTGTAGAGTAGATTTACGAAAATACCCTTGGTATGTGAAATGACGAAAATACCCCTATGTGATGAGTATGAGTTTTGTGGATGTTACTCATGTGCATGTTGCATTCATATGATATTCTGATTAGGATGCATATGGGTGGGAATTATGGTACGGAGGAAGATTTGATGCATATGGGTGGGAATTATGGTACGAAGGAAGATTTGAGGATCACATAGCCGCTCGACGACCATGGATCCACCGGTGGCTTTAAGCCCATTATGTGATTAGCAGCTTTGCTGCAACAATGGGTAGTGCCGCTGTGAGTGCTACCTGTGGTGTGTAGAGGATGCGTGGGTCGATTTAGAAATCCCCACAGGTGTGTAGGGTTGGAAGGGAAATGGTATGTAGCGGATGGATTTTTGGGGAGGGTTTTGCATTACCTTGCTTTGCATATGATATGATATGATATAAGGTCATTATGGGCCAAGTTCCAAGACCACCGATTTTGATAGGGCTCAGGCCAATGTGATAATTATATATTGAATTGAATGCCAAGGGTTGTACACACTAAGTTTCGAAACTCACACCCTTTATTTAATGTTTCAGGTGATCCTCAGTAAATGGCTCGACGTGGGAGAGGACTCGGAGATGGCCACATTACAAAATGTTTAAACTTTTATTTAATTGTTTCAAAAGACGTAGTTTTAATTCCTTATTTTCGTTGGATGTAATAAGGCATTGTACTCTGACTTGACTTTAGATTTTGGGTTTTGTTGTTTCAACTGTTTACTTAGTTATTAAACCTGAGTAAATTTCTTATGTTTAAACTTGGTTTCTGAAATACTTAAAATTATAAAATGAGTTTTTTTTATTACTTAAAAAGACTCAAGGATTTTGGGCTTTTGGGCCTTAAATTTTTAATTAGCAAAATCGTTTGAATTATGCCTTTGATGTGACATTCCCAGATTCGGCCATAACGTCTAGTCCGAGTTTGGGGGTGTTACATTTATGATAGATTTTGAATGTTTGATGATAGTTATACAAGTTTTGTTAAGTGATTTTTAGTGAAAATGTAAAATAGGGATTAAATTGAGAAATGTGGAAACTTTGTGGTTAAAATGTGAATTAAATGATAAATATGGGCTGATATGTGTATTAGAGAAATTCAGCTAGCATGGGTTTGTCTTAAATTACATTAATTTGTGTTTTTATGAAATAAGGACTAAATTGTAAAAGTTGTGAAACACTTGGGGCAAAAGTGTAAATGTGCTTTAATAAGTGTTTTGAACTGAATTGAATAGTGAGATAATTAAATAAGTTAATTTTGATTACATATAGATCAAGAAAAGCGAAACTCAAATCTAGATCGGGGGGAAATAAAGTTATTGACTAATCGACCAGTCTCGCCGTTTTTACATTTGAGGTAAGTTCATATGTAATAATCATTGTTATAATTATGCTTTAAATGCTTTGATATTGCATAAATTGCGTATATAAGACTATAGTCGTGTTTGATGATGATTCGGCTAATTATGTACACTTAGTGTGCAAAATTGAGATAGCTTCGGATATATATTTGCACTTAGTGTGCGAGATCGAGATAGCTTCAACTATATAAATATCTATTGGCACTTAGTGTGCGAGATTGATACAACTTCATCTATTTATTTGGCACTAAGTGTACGAGTTTCTTGAGTATCCAAAAATATTCCGAATGATTTAACATATATGTCAAAGGGAAGGTACAAGTACGTACGTGAACAATATAAGCTTAAATCGAAGAAGTTGTGAATTTCATATATATAAGATTATGATTGAAAATGTGAAATGTTTTTTAGTTAAATGAATTACATGTTGATATGTTCAAATTGATGAATTATATTAAAACAGCCCGTTTTTAGGTCAAATCAGAACAGCGGTTTTGGGACCAAAAATTTGAGGCCAAAATATTTATTTTTTTATTTTATTGAAGTTTATAGCATGACAGTATTATGGTTTAGAAGTTTCGTAAAGAAATTTTACTGTTTGAATGCTTAATTCGGTAAAAAGGACTAAATCGCGTAAAGCGTAAAACTTGTATTCTATTAGCTAAAAGTGTCCAATAGCTATAGAACCTTAAAGTTAAGGTCCTTATATTGAAATTAGACCATTAACATGATAGTGTATGATAGTGGCTTGGTAAATTTGAAACTTTTTATGTTCATTAAGGCTAAATTAGTAATTTGGTTAATAAGGTTAATTAAATAAAACAAAAACAATTTTTGCTTCATTATCATCATCTTCTTGCCGAAAGTTAGGGCTTAGAAAAGCCATGAGAATAGCTTTAAGCATTCGACACATTGCTATCTCATTAAGGTATGGTTTTAGCTCGGTTTTTGATGATTTCTATGTTTTTGAGATCGATGCTTTGTATTCTAACTAGCTTGTACCTTAGATTTTGAAATTGTTAACGATTTTTCATGTTGCCATTGTTGAATGTTTGAGTGACTGGATGGTTGATGATGGATTTTGATTAATTTTTAATAGTTAAACTAGTTTTGTAAAGTGATTTTTGACAAAAATGCAAAATAAGGATTAAATTGTGAAAATGTAAAACGTGGTGGTTACAAGTATGAAATAATGAAAGATATGGGCTGCTACGAGTCCCTATGAAGTTCATCTAGGCATGGGTTGGTACTAAATTGCATGAATTTGCAATTTTATGTGATAAGGACTAAATTGTAAATAATGTGAAAGTATAAGGGAAAATGTGTAAATTTTCCAAAATATGAATTTTGGACTAAATTGAATGCTGAATGTATTGAATTTGATAATATATAGATCAATAAAAGCCGAGATTGAGTTTCGATCGGGGAAAAGGGAAGATTGACAAATAGTTGATAGTTTTTATCAGAGCAATACGAGGTAAGTTCATATAATTAGAATCGAACTTTAAATACCTGTATTTATTTGAGATGTATATAATTGAGTATTTGATATACTTGGAATAAAAATGCTTAACTGATAAAGATTGATTATTACCGAGCCCAGTTTGAACCGTATGAATTCGTAAGATACGAGTGACATGTCACTAGGGTTACTGTTTTGGTCGAGCTCTTGTATGTGTTGCGGACTCAGCACAGCTCGTATGAGCTTACCTATATATCAGCTCACAAGAGCTTACTGTTTTCAGCTCCTCAGAGCTTACCATTTCAGTTCAATAGAGCTTACTACCCATTAGGTCAGGAGGAGCTTACTGATCATAGATTGAAAGAGCGGAAAATGATAAAGAATTGATGGATAATAGATGATTTCATGTATTTATGTGACTAATTTGTTGATGAATGCTTTTGTTAGGCATTTGGAATTTGATTTGAGTTTACCTTATTTATTGTTTTGATTATGTACCATTGGTAAGTTAATTCTGAATTATTCGTACTTACTAAGCTATAATGCTTACTCTGTTTCTTTTCCATGTATTATAGAGGCTCGATAGCTCGATTGTTTCGGACAAGTCGGAGTTACACATCACACTATCCAGTTGTTGATTGGTACTTTTGAACTTATGGATAATTGTAAATATGGCATGTATAGGCTAGTTTTAAATTTGATAAATATAGTTACTTGAGATCATGGTTTTGGTACATTTTGTGTAAGGTTAAGCCATGTGATTTGGCTAAACTTGATAGTATGTTTTGGTATGTTTTGTCAAATGTTGATGGAATGGAAATTATGCAAATGATTTCTTGTTATTTTAAAGGTATATGAATGGAAAATGTATGATATTAGTTAAGCAGTTGAATGGTAGGAAGAAATGGTATCTGATCGTGTGTCAAAGTCTTAAAAATTTATAAAAAGAATGATCGAGCCTAGAAACTAACTGTGACAACGATTGAGGAAAGTGCACCTATCGAACAGTAGTATAGTTTAGTGGCAAGACCGAATTGTCGAACCCAAAGGAACCAAAAGTACTAATACTAACTTTCTTTTTATTATTTAGCCTAAGAATTAAGGGAATTGTTATTTAATCTAAAATTAACTAACAACTAAGCTAAAGATGCAAAGACAAAGAGAATGAATTGGGGAAAATACCTGTGGGAAAAACCAGTTGATTGAGACAATACCCGAGGAAGAATCCACCTAGACTTCACTTGTTATTTAACTCTGAACTAGATGATTTATTCACTTGACTTGATCCGTGGATTCCCTAATTTATATTAATACCTCTCTCGAGGCTACTAACGTCTAACCCTAGGTTGATTAATTGAAATCTCTTTCTAATTAAAACCCTTAGAATTGCATTAACTCGATCTATGGACTCCCATATTAGGTTTGACTCTAATCCGATAGATTTTCGTCATCCTATCTCTAGGGTTGCGATCAACTCTGCTAAATTATGCTAGATCTACTATTAGACATGGTCTATTCCTCCTCTTCCTAAGCACATCAATACTTGAATTAATATCCTGAAATATTAAAGCAAGAATTAAGAACACATAATTAAGAACAAATCAAGTATTTATCATATAGTTCAGAAAACAATAACAAGATCCGTCTTAGGTTTCATCCCCCTCAGGTATTTGAAGGTTTAGTTCATAATAATAAAAGAATACATCTCAGAAGAACATATAAAACAAAACATAAAAAAAACCTTAAAACCCCCTGAAGGAAATTGAAAAGAAGATCCTCTGTCTTGAGTATAACTCCGGCTTCTTGAGATAAATCAACTGGCTTTCTTCGAGTAAATTCCACAATTCTGGCCTCTCTGGCTTGGCTCTTTAGACTAACTGGACGCCCCCTGAAGGTTGACCTCTAGGGTATTTATATAGGCTTTTGGAATGGCTTTCTTTGCCTCTAAGTACCCTAATCCGAGTAAAATTCTTCTTTGTCATGGCAGGGACACGCCCATGGCACACGCCCGTGTGAATCATGGCCAAGCCATGTTCGGGTCTGTTAAGGTGGCACGGCCGTGTGGGCTTGGGCCCAGGCAGTGTCGATTTCGTAAGTTGGCCCATTTACTCCGTTTTAGGCCCGTTTCTCATTCTTTTCATCTTTCGGTGCTCTCCTAAGTATAGAACATGAAAACAAAGGATTAAGAGCACCAAATTCCACAATTCAAGGCTTAAATCATCCAAAAGTATGCTAAATGTGGGATTAAAATATGTTCATATTATCGTTTATCAAATACCCCCACACTTAAGCATTTGCTTGTCCTCAAGCAAAATTCTTAACCCACAATTAAAATGAACTTCCTAAATTCGTAATATTCATCAATAATTTTCCTTCATAATTCAAAGATAATTCATACATTGATTATTTAAGTAAAAGGTCTTAAAGATTCAAACAATCAAAGTCATGGTTTTTGTAGCACGAAAACTTAGGTGTTTTCCCTTTACCTAAATAATTACCTTTAATTCAAAATCGAAAAGAGTTGACATCCTCACTAAAGATTCACTCAAATCACTCAAAGTGTTTAAGGTTCAAAATTAAGCACTCAAAAGTCGAGCATGAAAAGTTAATCCATAGGCTTGCCTGAAAATCAAATCTCCACCACTGTAAACTAAAATGATACACAAATCAAAATGTCTTTAAAAAGGGTTGTAATGGGGCTCGGGTTAAAGGTATGAATAAAGGCTGAATTAAGAGGTTAAAATCGAGATTGAATTGACAATTTACCTAACTAGAAAAAATAAACTACTACTTGAATAATTACATCAATTATAACTTCACTAATAATACGAGCTTCTTCTCAATATGTGGAATTTTAAACGTATAAGCTCACTTGATCATAGAACTAATAGTGAATATATTTCAATTTTTTTTAAGAGCAAATCAAGTATAGGAAAGAACTTTTACAACTGAAACATAGAACATAGTTAGGTAATTGCTCAAAATCAGATCTCGACAAAAAGGGAGTCAAGGGTTGTTAGGATCAAAGGGGTTCACTAGGGGTTAATTGTGAGGGTAAGATTTTTAGTGGAGTAAGTGGGTTAAATCCTAAGTGCCTTTATTATCTCTGTATATCAAATCAATGATGTGGTCTCAACATGTATAATCGAAGCAAGTTCTAGAATAACAAATCAATGTTGACACACTCATAATAAAAAAAAGTAAGCACGAAAGAATGTATGCTCTAAAAGGCTCAAAATCTCACAAAAATTAAGGGTTTTTGATATCAACCTTGTAAATTTCAAACTTCAAGGTAATAATTAGATTCAGATAGACAACCTAACAAAATTTTAATTTTTGAAAATGGACTTATCATGCTTGATTCTCTAGTTTCCTAAAGTTTAAATCATCACTGCACAATTATCAATGACTTAATCCAAAACATATCAATAAAAATCATAAATCAAATGAAATTCATTCTAATCATAATATGAGAAAATTACTTAATAACAAGGCATAATTCAAGGCATAGTTCAGGGATTTGAGAATAATGCAGAAAGTTAGGCACTTTCTCGAAATAAATATTCACCCCCCACACTTAAGATGTACATTACCCTCAATGTACAAAGATATATATGAAATTTAAGAGATAGGGAGAGGTGAAACTTCCTGAATTTGGATGGCTTCCTTGAGTTGGGAGTGTCGTGGTGTGGTGCCCGCCGATAATCTCTGCATTAGATGAAGAAATTGGGAAGCTCGTGAAGAATTAGCCAAGAAATACTAATAAAATTCAAAATTTACTAAACATATATTTAAAGACAAGAAAGATAAAGAGAAAGAAAATAGAAAGTAGAATAAAATTAAAAGAAAAGATTAATGGACTGAAGAGTCCTTATCGTTAGATGGTTAGCGGGGTGAGTGCGATTTCTAAGGCTGTGGTGTCGTGGCCATGGTCGTGTGGTGATTCCCAAGCAGCCTTTAGAACCTAAATTAAAGAAAATGAAAAAAAATAGATTAAACTCAGTAAAAGAAAACTAAAGAAAAGGAAACTAAAGGAGAAGGGAAAATAAAAAGAAAAGTTAGATGGACTCAAAAGTCCTTTTCCTGTCGAGTTAATTAAGCAGACGGCATGAACTTATGTAGATCGGTCTCACAAAGGGAAACTATGCTAGGATCCTTTCGTTTCTTCGACATGGATATGGTTAGATCTAGAGTTAAGGGGAATGAAGAAGAATGAGAAAGAAAAAGAATGGAGGTGTAAAGGAAGAAGAAGAGTGGGGAGTAGGTAAGAAGGGGAGAGGGGGAGAGGGGTGGTTTAAATAGAAATTTCAGGTCTGGTATGTCCCCACGCCCGTGTACCGTGGACGTGTAGAGTTACACGACCGTGTCACATGGTCGTGTTATGCTTCGTTCGTTTCTCCCACGCCCATGTGCAGGTCGCCATGCCCGTGTTGCTAAAACAGTGTCGGCCACGGCCGCATCGCACGGCCATGGTGTTCAGTTGAGGGCCGTGGCTTGAAGATATTTTTTGTTCTATTTCATACTATCTCTGCCATGTCAATATGTACATCCGTAGCATCCACACGGTCACGGTCACGGCCACGGCCGTGTGGTATGGAAATTTGTACTTGGTTAGTTTATAGTTAGGTGCTAAAAAGGAAAAATTAAAGAAACAATAAAAATGTAAAAATTAATAGGGTTAGTGCTCGGGTTGCCTCCCGAGAAGTGCTCGTTTATAGTTTTAAGCTAGACTTACCTCTCATTTGCACATTCATGGTGGTTTCAGGAGTTGAAAGTCCTTCCTCATGCTATTAGTCTTTTTATCAGTATATAGCTCAAGTCGAGTAGCGTTTACTTTAAAAGTGCCGAATATAGGATTACTTACCTCGACTGTTTCGTATGGGAAAACCTTAAGCACCCTAAAAGAGATTTATTTGTTTGTATTAGGGTCAGGAGGAGGTATTCGAGGGTCTGCCTT
Source organism: Gossypium bickii (assembly GCA_025503065.1). NCBI lineage: Eukaryota > Viridiplantae > Streptophyta > Magnoliopsida > Malvales > Malvaceae > Gossypium > Gossypium bickii. The sequence continues at coordinate 92,410,185 of CP106719.1, read as the reverse complement.
ATCTAACAATACCTGATCTCTGATCTTAAATTCGTTTGTCCCATAGAATAGTGTTGGTTCTGCTTTGTGTATTCCTTATTTCTCCTTGAAGTGTGTCTTCCACTCGTCTAGCTAATTGATCTGAAGCCTTCGTTCCTCATGAGTTATTTCCTTGTTGGCATGAGGTCTAGGATCTGGCTCAGTTGTGTAGTTCCGTGGTGCTTCCTGCAAAGAAGGTTTAACCGAATGGTTGTTAATAGAATTTATATTCTCACCTTAACTACTCGATGTCCTAGCTGAGTTAAGAGCCTAGAGAGAGATTGATTCGTCACCTACGCAAAGTATGATTTCACCTGCATTGACATCAATTTTAGTCCTAGCAGATGCTAAAAAGGGTCTTCCTAAAATTAAGGGGATACTATTGTCCTCATCCATGTCTAAAACGAAAAAGTCTACTGGGAATACGAATTTATCAATTTTCACAAGAACATCTTCAATTATACCCCTGGGAATTCTAACAGTTTTATCAGCTAATGAATGCTCATCCTAGTTTGTTTGGGTTTCCCTAGACCTAGTTGTTTAAACATTTTATAAGGCATAACGTTTATGCTTGCCTTTAAATCAGCTAAAGCATTATCAATAGATAAACTATCGATTAAGCATGGAATTGTAAAACTCCCTGGATCTTTTAATTTTCATGGTAGTTTGTTTTGCAACATTACTGAGCACACTGCGTTTAGCTCCTCATGCGATTCTTCATCTAACTTCCGTTTGTTTGTTAAAAGATCTTTTAAAAATTTCCTTGAATCTGGCATCTGCGAAAAAGCTTCAAGAAATGGTAAGTTAATATGTAATTTCTTTAAAAGTTTAAGAAATTTACCGAATTGTTCGTCTGTGTTGTCCTTTTTCATCGCATCGAGGTACGGTATACGAGGTTGGTACTCTTTAATTACCGGTTTTGGCTTATCATGACTTACCTCGTTCTTACCGTCCTCTACCACGTTCTCTTGTCTTATCGTAGGCTCATCTAACCCTACACTATCCTGAGCTGTTATGGCTTGAAGTTGCTCTTTTAGGTTAGTTTCAGTGTTGCTTGGCAAGCTGCCTTGTGGTCGTTTAGAGATCAACTTAGTGAGTTGCCCTAATTGGTTCTCGATCCCTTGAATTGATGCTTGTTGATTTTTAAGTGTTGTTTCGGTGTTTTGCAATCGTGTTTCTGACACCGCTATGAATTTTATCAGCGTCTCCTTAAGGTTCGGCTTCTTTTCCTGTGGGCAGGGTTGTTGTTGGAAGTTTGGAGGGGGATGTTGTCTCTGATTTCCTTGACCACCCCACGAAAAATTAGGATGGTTCCTCCAACCTGGATTATAAGTATTACTATTAGGGTTATTTTGAGATTTAAAATTGTTACCCATATAGTGAACTTGCTCGTTCTCAGCGCTCGGGTTGTAAGGTGGATAGTCTATGTTGTTCATCCCTCCTCTATTCGTATCGCACTACATGACTGGATGTACCTGTAAAGAATCACATACGCCATCATTTTTTTCATTTATCAGTTCTACCTGGTTTGATAGCATGGTTACTGCGTTGAGGTTGAAAACACTGGCTGCTTTTGTTGGCTTGGTCCTTGTGACTTGCCACTGATAGCTGTTCAGTGACATCTCTTCAACGAATTCGTAGGCAGCCTCAGGTGTTTTGTTGTTCAATGTTCCGCCAGCGGCTGAATCGATTACTGCCTAGTTGAGGGGTTCACACCGCTGTAAAAAGTTTGGACCTGTAGCGACAAGGGTAATCTATGGTGTGGCACCTTCTCAATAGATCTTTGTATCTCTCCCATGCATCGTAAAGTGTTTCTTAATCCCATGCATCTCTGTCATGACCGTTTTAGCCGGCGGAAAATATTTTAATAAAACTTTTTTGGTCATTTGTTCCCATGTAGTGATTGATCCTCGTGGAAGAGAATGCAACCACTGTTTGGCTTTATTCCTCAAAGAAAAGGGAAATAACTGAAGACGGATGGCATCATCAAAAATGCCATTTATTTTGAAAGTATCACAAAATTCTAGGAAATTCGCCAGGTGATTGTTTGGATCTTCATCCTACAAATCGTCAAACTTAAAAAATTGTTGTATCATCTGAATTGTGTTAGGTTTCAGTTCAAAATTAGTTGCAGCAATAGCAGGTCTAATAATACTTGACTCAGTTCCTGTTAAATTAGGTTTAGCATAACCATACATAGTTCGAGGAGCATGATGTTCGGCCACCTCTGGAGGTAGAGGATTATTCTCAGCCATCTCTTTGGTGGTATTGGTGTCGACTTCTTGCCTTTCTTCTATGTAGTTTAAGCTTCGCCTTATTTCTCTAAGATTTCTGCAAACAGTACCTTCGATATCACTGTCGTAAATTAGGGGACCTGTCGGGTTCCTTCTAATCATAAACTAGATGTACCTACTTAAGAATAAATAAAAGAAGGAAAATTAGCAAAGTAAAAAGCAAAATAAAAAATAAAAGTAAATTGTAAAAAATAAAAATGGCTAAAGTAATAAAAATTGAGCGTTCTTAATATTTTAGTTCCCCGGCAACTGCGCCAAAAACTTGATCGTTATGTCAGAGTCTTAAAAATTTATAAAAAGAATAATCGAGCCTAGAAACTAACTATGACAACGATTGAGGCAAGCGCACCTATTGAAAAATAGTATAGTTTAGTGGCAAGACCGAAATGTCGAACCCAAAGGAACCAAAAGTACTAATACTAACTTTCTTTTTATTATTTAGCCTAAGAATTAAGGGAATTGTTATTTAATCTAAAATTAACTAACAACTAAGCTAAAGATGCAAAGACAAAGAGAATGAATTGGGGAAAATACTTATGGGAAAAACCAATTGATTGATACAATACCCGAGGAAGAATCCACCTAGACTTCACTTGTTATTTAACTCTGAACCAGATGATTTATTCACTTGACTTGGTCCGTAGGATTCCCTAATTTATATTAATACCTCTTTCGAGGCTACTAACGTCTATCCCTAGGTTGATTAATTGAAATCTCTTTCTAATTAAAACCCTTAGAATTGCATTAACTCGATCTATGGACTCCCATATTTGGTTTGACCCTAATCCGGCAGATTTTTGTCATCCTATCTCTAGGGTTACGATCAACTCTGCTTAATTATGTTAGATCTACTATTAGACAGGGTCTATTCCTCCTCTGCCTAAGCACATCAATACTTGAATTAATATCCTGAAATATTAAAGCAAGAATTAAGAACACATAATTAAGAACAAATCAAGTATTTATCATATAGTTCAGAAAACAATAACAAGATTCGTCTTAGGTTTCATCCCCCTCAGGTATTTGAGGGTTTAGTTCATAATAATAAAAGAATACATCTCAGAAGAAAATATAAAACAAAACATAAGAAAAACCCTGAAACCCCCTGAAGGAAATTGAAGAGAAGATCCTATGTCTTGAGTATAACTCTGGCTTCTTGAGATGAATCAACTGGCTTTCTTCGAGTAAATTCCATAATTCTGGCCTCTCTAGCTTGGCTCTTCAGCCTAACTGGACGCCCCCTGAAGGTTGGCCTCTAGGGTGTTTATATAGGCTTTTGGAATGGCTTTCTTTGCCTCTAAATACCCTAATCCGAGTAAAATTCCTCTTTGTCACAGTAGGGACACGCCCATGGCACACGCCTGTGTGAATCGTGGCCAGGTCGTGTTCGGGTCTGTTAAGGTGGCACGGCCGTATGGTCTTGGACCCAGGCTGTTTCGATTTCGTAAGTTTGCCCATTTACTCCGTTTTAGGCCCGTTTCTCGTTCTTTTCATCTTCTGGTGCTCTCCTAAGCATAGAACATGAAAACAAAAGATTAAGAGCACCAAATTCTACAATTCAAGGCTTAAATCTTCCAAAAGTATGCTAAATGTTGGATTAAAACATGTTCATATTACGGTTTATCAATATCATATGTGTATGAATTGTTATGGAATGGCTGCAAATTTGGTTATAAAATATTGTCATTTATGCTTGTGTATGCATGTCAATAATATGGTGGCAAAACGGCAAAAAAAGTGGCCTATTTTTGTCCACACGGGCGTGTGTCTCGACCGTGTGCCACAAACGGTTATGTTGCACGGTCGTGTGTCCCCTAATGTTGGAATCGAATTGAAGTCAGTATGCTCCATACGGTCTCACACACGATCGTTTGACTGGCCGTGTGACACAAGTCAGTATACCCCCAAAATAGCACATGGCCTAGCACATGGGCGTGTGATTGGCCGTGTTGCATAAGTCAGTATACCCTAAAGTTTTGACACGGCCTGATACATTGTCATGTGTTGCCATTTCGAAGGGCACACGGGCTAGACACACGGACGTGTGGTTGGCTGTGTGACCCAAGTCAGTATACTCTCCAGTTTTCATACGGCCTGGCATACGGGCGTGTCCTTGGTCGTGTGATGCAAGTCAGTATGTTTGCCCTGTTTTCACACGGTCTGAGACAAGGGTGTGTTTGGGGCCGTGTGAGGCACATGGTCTGTTCACACGGGCGTTTGACCCCTGAAAATTTGATATTTTTCTAAGTTTCCAAAATTTCCATATGTCATCAGTTTAGCCTCGAACCACTTCTAAAGCATGTTTAAGGCCTCGTATGGCCGTTATAAGGGACAATATGATTGTATTGAACGGTATTTGTATATGAATGCGTAAATTTTTGAGTTATGTATGTTAAATGATGTGTATTTATCGATAATATCTCGTAACCCTATTTCGATGATGGATACGAGTTAGGCTGTTACATTTATTGGTATCAGAGCTACGATTTAATTGATTCTGGAACTAACGTAGTGCATGTGAGTTTAGCTATACATGCCATATATATAAACTGTGATAGTGTGATGATTCTTGACATTTTAAAATGTGTTTTATATAGTAAATGGATCCTAATCGAACCGTAGTTGATGAAGCCGAGAGCAACGCGCTTGCTCGCACTCAAGGGATAGCGCCATCTGACTTTAGACCCGTAACGGGTAGCCAGGAAGGAGAGGTTAAAGAAGCCTTCTTCCAAATGATGAATGAATGGTTCACACAATACATTTGTATGAATCCGACTGTTCAACAATCTCCACCCCCACCTATTCCCCAACTGATCCCTGTAGTTCCTCAAGGTATGGATCCTTTGTGAATGAATAAGCCACCTATTGATAAGATATGGAAACATGGAGTTGAAGACTTCAGAGCTACTGTTAGTGACAATCCTAAGAGATTCGAGTTTTGGCTTGAGAACACGAATCGAGTATTTGACAAACTTCCATGCACGCTTGAAGAATGTTTAAAATGTGTTGCATCATTGTTGAGAGACACCGCGTATCAGTGGTGGAATACTTTGATATCCGTAATTCCTCGAGAGAGAGTTACTTGGGAATTTGAATTTAGAAAGAAATACATCCGCGAAAGGTTCATTGATCAGAAAAGAAAGGAATTTCTTGAATTGAAATAGGGCCGTATGTTGGTAACGAAATACGAAAGAGAGTTTGTACGACTCAACAAATATGCTCATGAATATGTTTCTTCTGAGGCTATAATGTGTAAAATATTTGAAGATGGGTTAAATGAAGAAATCAAACTATTAGTGGGGATTCTTGAGTTGAAAGAGTTCGTTGTTTTATTTGACAGAGCCTGCAAAGACGAAGAGTTTGGCAAAGAGAAAAGAAAAGCTGATTCTGAGGCTAGAGACTTTAGGAAAAGATTTGCGGGCAAATCACATCAGTCAGCATCAAAGAAATCTAAAGAATATCATCCTTGTTCTACTACTTCTGCGAGGATTCCAATCAGAGAAAGAGAAATTTCAGCTCTATACCTCAAACGACATCTGTTGCTAGTGCGGGTAGTGTTAGAAATGTTGTGCTTGAATGTAAGCATTGCAACAAAGGGTATTACAGTGAATGCAAAATAGTGAGTGGAGCTTGTTTTAGATGCGGATCTCTTGATCATTATCTCCGAGATTGTCCAGAAAAGTCTATAGCTGAAAGAGATCAACCAGCGAAAGTAAGTAATACGACTACTAGAGGGAAACCACCCCGAAACACTATGAGATTCTGCTATGAGATCTGAGGCACGAGAACCTACCCGATCTTATGCTATCCATGCACAGGAGGAGGCATCATTGCCAGACATTATTACCGGTACTTTTTCTCTTTTTAATACTTATATATTTGCGTTGATAGATCCTGGATCAACCTATTCATATATTTGTAACAATTTAGTATTTTAAAAGAGTTTATATGTCGAGTCTACAGAGTTTGTAATTAAAGTATCGAACCCATTAGGCAAATGTGTTAGTTGATAAAATTTGTAAGAATTGTCCTTTGATGACTCGGGGTTACTGTTTTTGGGCTGACTTGATGCTTATACCGTTTGATGAGTTTGATGAGATTTTGGGTATGGATTGGCTGACCATGCATGATGCAGTTGTGAATTATAGACGAAAGACTATCGAATTGAAATGTCAAAAAGATGAAATTTTTCGGATTGAGTCTGAATTCGAGTGAATTATCTACTATGATATCGGCTATATTAGCTCAGAAATGTATGAAAAAGGGTTGTGATGCATATCTTGCATATGTATTAGATACTAAGGTATCCGAATCAAAGATTGAACCTATACCTATTGTTTGTGAGTTTTCGAATGTATTTCCATAGGAATTACCAGAGTTGCTACCGATCAGAGAGGTTGAATTTGGTATTGAATTTGTACCGGGAACAACACCGATATCGATAGCTCCGTACAGAATGGCTCCAACAGAATTAAAAGAGTTGAAAGCTCAGCTACAAGAATTGACTGACAAAGGTTTTGCACGACCGAGTTATTTGCCCTAGGGTGCACCGGTATTATTCGTGAAAAAGAAAGATGGCACGATGAGAATGTGTATCGATTACAGACAACTAAATAAAGTGACTATAAAGAAAAAAAAATACCTTCTACCATAGATTGATGATTTATTTGATCAGTTGAAAGGGGCTACAGTATTTTCAAAGATTGATTTGAGATCGATTATTATCAGTTGCGAGTTAAAGAATTGGATGTGCCGAAAACTGCATTCAGAACAAGGTATGGACATTATGAATTCCTCATTATGCCTTTTAGATTAACTAACGCTCCTGCATTTGATGAACCGAATATTCAGAATGTATTTAGATAGATTTGTTGTTGTATTCATTGATGACATTCTGATCTATTCGCGATATGAATCTGAACATACCGAGCACTTGAGAGTTGTGTTACAAACTTTACGTGACAAGCAATTATTTGCAAAGTTCAGTAGATGAGAGTTTTGGCTTCGAGAGGTTGGATTTCTGGGGCATATTGTTTCAGCTGATGGTATTAGAGTTGATACGAGTAAGATTTCTGCTATTTTTGATTGGAAACCTCCGAGGAATGCGTCTTAAGTTTGTAGTTTTCTGGGTTTAGTAGGCTATTAATGAAGATTCGTGAAAGGATTCTCAATGATTATGACACTTATGACACAACTGCTTCAAAAAGATGTGAAGTTTGAATGGTCGGAAAGATGTCAGCAGAGTTTTGAACAGTTGAAAGTACTGCTAACTGAAGCACCAGTATTGGTTCAACTAGAATTGGGGAAGGAATTTGTGATTTATAGCGACGCATTATTAAATGGTCTGGGATGTTTTTTGATGCAAGAAGGAAAAGTTATAGCGTATGCTTCTCGTCAATTGAATCTACATGAAAAGAATTATCCGACGCACGACCTTGAGTTGGCTGTAATTGTGTTTGCATTGAAAATTTGGCAACATTACTTAGACGATGAAAAATGGCACATTTATACAGATCACAAAAGCTTACAGTACTTGATGTCAGAGAAAGATTTAAATTTGCGACAACGAAGATGGCTTGACTTATTGAAAGATTATGAATTTGTGATTAACTATCACCTGGGAAAAGCTAATGTTGTTGATGATGCCTTAAGCCGAAAATCTTTGTTTGCATTACGAGCAAAGAATACCCAGTTGATGATTTGTGATGATGGGTCTATTCTAGCTGAATTAAAAGCTAAACCGGTATTTCTTCAACAAATCTGTGAAGCCTAGAAAAATGACCGTGAATTGCAAGTTAAATGGATTCAGTGTGAGAACATCCCTGATTCAGAATTTCAGATTGGGATCGATGATTGTTTAAGGTTCCGAAATAGAATTTGCATACCAAGAAATCTAGAACTCATTCAGAAGATTTTGCACGAAGCACACCATAGTTGCTTATTTGTTCATCCGGGAAGTACCAAAATGTATAATGATTTGAAACAGTTTTACTGGTGGCAAGGCATGAAACAAGATATCTCAGTTTCTAAATGTTTGATTTGTCAACAAGTCAAAGCTAAACATCAAGTACCATCTGGTTTACTGCAGCCTGTGATGATTCCCGAGTGGAAGTGGGATAGTGTTACAATGGATTTTTTGTCAGGATTGCCCCTAACTCCAAAAAAGAAAGATGCTATCTAGGTTGTCGTTGATCGACTAACGAAATCTGCTCATTTCATACTAGCACGTACAGATTACTCACTTGACAGATTAGCTAAATTGTACATCACTGAGATTGTTCGATTGCATGGAATGCCACTATCTATTATTTCTGATAGAGATCTGAGATTTACGTCGCGATTTTGGAAGAAACTGCAAGAAGCTTTAGGTACGAAGTTGAATTTGATCTGATGTTTTTCATCCTCGGGTGATGGTCGATGAAAGAGTTATTCAGATTCTTGAAGACATGTTGAGATGTTGCATTTTAGAGTTTGAAGGCAGATGGAACTGTACGAAGCTTTATATGGTCATAAATGTTGAACTCCACTATACTGGACTGAACTAAGTGAGAAAAAGATTCACAGGGTTGAATTGATCAGAGAAACTCAAGAAAAAGTGAAAACGATTCATGACAGTTTAAAAACAGCATCAGATCGATAGAAATCCTACGCGGATTTGAAACATAGAGAGATTGAGTTTCAAATCAAAGATCGAGTGTCCCTAAAAGTGTCACCGTGGAAAAAAGGTTCTTCGATTCGGTCGTAAAGGGAAGTTGAGTCCATGCTTCATCGGGCCGTATGAGATTATTGAACAAATAGGGCCAGTGCCATATCGACTAGCTTTACCACTAGAACTTGAAAAGATTTATAATGTATTTCATTTTTCTATTTTATGTCGATATAGATCCGATCCGTCACATGTGATTTCCTATGTGGATGTTGAGATACAGGCTGGTTTAACGTATAGCAAAGAACCGATTAGAATTTTAGCTCGTGAAATTAAAGATTTGAGAAATAAGCATATAGCTTTAATAAAGGTTCTCTGGCATAAACACGGGATCGAGGAAGCTACGTGGGAACCTGAGAAAGCTATGCAAAAATAGTACCCTAACCTATTCACTGGTAAGATTTTCGGGGACGAAAATCCCTAAGGGGGAGAGTTGTAACAGCCCGTTTTTAGGTTAAATCGGAACAGTGGTTTCGAGACCACAAATATGAGGCCAAAATATTTATTTTTATTTTATTTTATTGAAGTTTATAGCATGATAGTATTATGGTTTGGAAGTTTCATAAAGAAATTTTACTTTTTGAAATCTTAATTCAGTAAAAAGGACTAAATCGTGTAAAGTGTAAAACTTGTGATCTATTAGGTAAAAGTGTCTAATAGCTATAGAACCTTAAAGTTAAGGTCCTTATGTTGAAATTAGACCATTACCATGATAGTGGATGATAGTGGCTTGGTAGATTTGAAATTTTTAATGTTCATTAAGGCTAAATTAGTAATTTGGTTAATAAGGTTAATTAAATAAAAAAAACAATTTTTGCTTCATTATCATCATCTTCTTGCCAAAAGTTAGGGCCTAGAAAAGTCATGAGAATAGCTTGAAGCATTCGGCACATTCTTAGCTCATTAAGGTATGGTTTTAGCTCGGTTTTTGATGATTTCTATGTTTTTGAGATCGTTGCTTCGTATTCTAACTAGCCTGTACCTTAGATTTTGAAATTGTTAAAGATTTTTCATGTTTCCATTATTGAATTTTTGAGTAATTGGATGGTTGATGATTGATTTTGATTAATTTTTAATAGTTAAACTAGTTTTGTAAAGTGATTTTTGACAAAAATGTAAAATGGGGATTAAATTGTGAAAATGTAAAATTTGGTGGTTAGAAGTGTGAAATAATGAAAGATATGGGCTGCTAGGAGTCCCTATGAAATTCGGATAGGCATGGGTTGGTACTAAATTGCATGAATTTGCAATTTTATGTGATAAAAACTAAATTGTAAATAATGTGAAAGTATAGGGGCAAATGTGTAAATTTTCCAAAATATGAATTTTGGACTAAATTGAATGTTGAATGTATTGAATTTGATAATATATAGATCAATAAAAGCCGAGATCAAGTTTAGATCAGGGAAAAGGAAAGATTGACGAATAGCCGATAGTTTTCATCCAAGCAATATGAGGTAAGTTCGTATAATTAGAATCGAACTTTAAATACTAGTATTTATTTGAGTTGTATGTATATAATTGAGGATTTGATATACTTGGAATACAAATGCTTAATTGATAAAGATTGATTATTACTGAGCCCTGTTTGAACCGTATAAATTCGTAGGATAAGAGTAACATTTCACTAGGGTTACCGTTTTGGTCGAGCTCCTGCATTTGTTGTGGACTCACCCCAGCTCGTATGAGCTTACCGATATATTAGCTCGTAAGAGCTTACTATTTTCAGCTCGTCAGAACTTACCATTTCAGCTCAATAGAGCTTAATGTCCATCAGGTCAGGGGAAGCTTACTGATAATAGCTCGAAAGAGCGGAAAATGATAAAGAATTGACGGATTACTGATTTATATGTACTGTATATCACCCGAGTATCCCTCGAGATTCTAATAGGTTCAATGGGCATAAATTCGTGATATGTAAAGTATTGTTGATACAAACGAATTACTATTTATATGATTGAAAGTAAAATGTTATAAATGATGTACATGATATATGTGAATTTGATATGATACAATGTATTGAGTATTTACATTGGGATAATAGATGATTTCATGTATTTATGTGACTAATTTGTTTATGAATGCTATTGTTAGGCATTTGGAATTTGATTTGAGTTTACCTTATTTATTGTTTTGATTATGTACAATTGGTAAGTTTAATTCTGAATTATTTGTACTTACTAAGCTATAATGCTTACTCTGTTTCTTTTCCATGTATTATAGAGGCTCAGTAGCTCGATTGTTTCGGACAAGTCGGAGTTACATATCACACTATCCAGTTGCTGATTGGTACTTTTGAACTTGTGGATAATTGTAAATATGGCATGTATAGGCTAGTTTTAAAGTTGATAAATATGGTTACTTGAGATCATGGTTTTGGTACATTTTTTGTAAGGCTAAGCCATGTGTTTTGGCTAAACTTGATAGTATGTTTTGGTATGTTTTGTCAAATGTTGATGGAATGGAAATTATGCAAATGGTGCCTTGTTATTTGAAAGGTATATGAATGGAAAATGTATGATATTAGTTAAGCATTTGAATGGTAGGAAGAAATGGTATCATATGTGTATGAATTGTTATGGAATGGTTGCCAATTGGGTTATGAAATGTTGTCATTTATGCTTGTGTATGCATGCCAGTAATAGGGTGGCAAAATGGCTAAACAAATGGCCTATTTTTGTCCACACGGGTGTGTGTCTCAGCCATGTGCGACACACGGTTATGTTGCACGGCCGTATGTCCCTTGGTGTTGGAACTAAATTGAAGTTATTATGCTCCATACGGTCTCAAACACGGGCGTGTGACTAGCCGTTTGGTACAAGTCAGTATACCCCCTAAATGGGACACGGCCTAGCACACAGGCGTGTGACTTGGCCGTGTTGCAAAAGTCAGTATACCCTACAGTTTTGACACGGCCTGATACACGGTCGTGTATGGCCATTTCGAAGGGCACACGGGCTAGACACACGAGTGTGTGGTTGGCCGTATGACCCAAGTCAGTATACTCTCCATTTTTCACACGGCCTGGCACATGGGCGTGTCCTTGGCCATGTGATGTAAGTCAGTATGTATGCCCTATTTTCACACGGTCTGAGACACGGGCGTGTCTAGAGCCGCGTGAGGAACACGGTCTGCTCACCCGTGCGTGTGACCCCTGAAATTTTGAAATATTTCTAAGTTTTCAAAATTTCTATATGTTATCGGTTTAGTCCCGAACCACTTCTAAAGCATGTTTAATACCTCATATGGCCCTTATACGGGACAATAAGATTGTATTGAATGGTATTTGTATATGAATGCATAAATGTTTGAGTTATATCTGGTAACTCTATTTCGGTGATAGATACGGGTTAGGGGTGTTACATATATATTCATGTTAAGATTGAGTTTATTCCATACGATCTTACTAAGCTATAAAGCTTACATTGTTTATTTTTCCATGTTCTATAGTGACTATAAAGCTAGCTCAGATTCGGGGATCATCGGAGACTTTGTCACACTATCCTATTATCACTTTGGTACTTTTTGAGTTTATGTTTTGAGTATATGGCATATATAAGGACTTTGGTCATTTGGTTTATAATTTGATGATGAATATATCCATTTTTGAATTGGCTTGTAAATTTTCTAAGTTTGGTTTTGTATATTACCATATAAGTTGGCTTAATTTGGGTGATTGAATAATGTACATATATATAGGTGTATATGACTTGTGTGACGTTTTGAATGTTGAATATGTGAAGCTTGTGGATAATTAGTCTTATTGTAATACCCCTAACCCGTATCTGTCGACGGATTAAGGTTACGAGGCATTACTTATCAAGACACAACTTTCGAACAATTACATATGCACACATGTCATATTCGTATAATTAAAACATATGTCTGATTAAACATTAAACATACATTATAAATCATGATACAAATACAATCCATACCTCAAAATTTAACCAGATCCATATCGTGCATATAATCATAATTACACTATTCGAATCTTATATACACTTCATTCAAAGCATTCAAATTATCAAAGTAATAAGATAACCCACATTATAAATACCATGCGCATACATTATGACATTCAAGCATATGTCTTATCATTCTATACGTCAAATATATTGCTTCATACCTCTTCACAGATGCATATTAACTAAATGATCCATATAACATGACTTATAGTCAATTAACATATGCAGCATTATCATTTTTCACAAAATAGTAAACAATAGATTTTAACCATTACTCCATTATACGCATATCACCATAGTAAAATGAACCATTTGTTTAATACATTAAATATGAATTATAGTATACTCATTTTACATATTCAATAACCATTTCAACCTATCAAATTCGTAGGCTATACAACAAGTTTCATATGCTCATTCATACAACTATCAAAATGGTCTATGATTTGCTCATTCTTTCTTAATAAACTTTAAAATCTAACTTACCTAATTCTCATATAACCATCGTGTTAAAACTTTGTATAATTCACTATTCAAATGGTCATAATCCAAATGCATTAACTGAATTTAATCATACCAAATTCTTATGTTATAAAACATGTCAAATTTCATATCATTAATCTCTATATTCAGTCATCTAATCTACTTCCATACCAAATACATTAAATCCATTCTATAAATTCAACCAAGAGCGCTCGGCATTACATACACACCATATACCATATTGCGTTCTTATTAATATAAATTCAATGCCATAGCTGAATATGTTCATACACAACTGTTCACCATTTCTAAACCAAATACCCATGTAAGCTTACCATTTCAAACCGAAACCATTAACCATTTTTACAACCAATATATGTATCCATTCATTTACTTCATTATTAGACCGAATCATAAGATCACTCATATATGCACATCAAACTTATATCAAGTACACCACATGTATATATAACATGCTAATTACTTTCCAAACAAACTTACACCACAATCAAACATAACTGAACTCAAACATAGAAATCAAACACATCAAGCATTTAACCAAGAACATATAAAACCAAGCTTAAACATAATGATCAAGCATTTTTCGCATAGCTTTATTTATACAACTTCAAAACTAACCAAAAACATAAGCTAGCCTATATATGCCATAGGTTCAAAGTTCAACTTTTAACAAAATACCGAAATAGAGATAGATAGTGTGACGGATTTCTCTAACGATCCCCGAGCTCGTAACTAGCTTCCAAAATCTATAAACAATGAACAAACACATACACAGTAAGCTTGAATAGCTTAGTAAGTCATAAGCTATTAATTTATTAAACGAACATTAGTATTAAAATCAACTAGCCAAACCAAACAAAACTTAACTAAATGTACATTTATTATACTTGCAATCTCAAACACTATTACATATACAATAGCATTATGACATCAATGGCCATATGCACATATACTCATAAGCACATATTGTAACAGACCGAATTTGACCCTAATCGAAACGGTAGTTTCGGGACCACGAATCCGAGTTCGAGAAATATTTTTAATATTATATTTTGTGTTTTTATATGTGAATTAATGTGTGTGAAAGTCTCGTAGAAAAATTCTATCGTTTGTGTGTTTAATTTAGAAAAATTACTTAATCGCGAAAAAGGTAAAAGTTTCAAACTATAGTGAAAAGTGATAAATTGATTATGGCTTTTTAATATGAGGTATTAAAAGGGTAAATAAACCATTTTTGAGTTAGTGGGTGTCTTATGCCAAGAATAACCTTGAATTTTATATTATGGAATTTTATATTATAAGGTTATATTAGTAATTATTTTAAATGCATGATATTTGTTAAAATAACATAAAATAATAAACCATCATCTTTATGCTCTCATGGTCGAATGTAGCTAAGAAAAAGGGGTTGAAGAAGCCTTGAATTTTCGGCAATTACTTGGTTCAATTAGGTAAGAATTTTAGCTCGATTTTAGTTAATTTATACGTTATTGAGATCGTTGTTTCGAACTGTAGCTGACCCATATTAAAATTTTTAAGAATAATCATGTATGATGTTCGGCCTTTGCTATGTTCTTGTGATTTTGGTGTTTTATGATTTTATGTAAATGATATGTTAAAGATTAAAATATATTGATTGGAAATTTTAGTAAATTTGAGTATTTTGGGCTAATTTGTAAAAATAAAATTTTTGAGGGACTTTTTTGCAAAATAAATGAAATGTATGCCTTGGTATGAAGGTATAGAAGATTCGGCCCTAGAGTATTATGTGCAAATTATGTGTATTTTGTGTGTTATGCAAATAGGACTAAATTGTAAAAATGTGAAACATTAGGGGTAAAATAGTAATTTGCCCACTTATGTGTTTTGGGACTAAATTGAAATGGAACGTGCTTGAATGAGATTATTTTTGATATGTTTAGATCAAGAACAAAGAAAAACGAATTTGGATCGGGGGAAGTTGAAAGTTATCGAATAGTCGGTATACGCGGTTCGTCGGTAGTCGAGATAAGTTCTTAAGTTAAAGTTCATTAAATGAATAATTACGAAAATGTGAAATGAAATTATTTGATTAAATTGAGTAAGATATAGGTGTTAGCCGAATGTGTATATTCTATTTTGGGATGATTATGTTTTTTTCAAGACAATATGAATTAGTATATTTGGCTTGACAAGTGAATTGGTTTTGTGAATATGAATTGATAGTGATGTATATGTTAAGAAATGTAAGTTAATGAATTGATTTGATAAACATATTCGGGTTTATTGCCTAGCAGGCCTCGTGTCGGTGACATATTCGGGCTTATTGTCTAGCAGGCCTCGTGTCGGTGACATATTCAGGCTTAATTGCCTAGCAGGCCTCGTGCCGGTGACATATTCGGGCTTAATCGCCTAGCAGGCCTCGTGCCGGTGACATATTTGGGCTTATTGCCTAGCAGGCTTAATGCCGGTGTTTTAAGTTTCGGACTTGAGTTTCGTAGGCCTAGGGCCAATATGTGAAGTTCAGCTAAGGCTTAGTAGGTAATATACCGGTGAGTGTTAAACTTTGAATTTCATGTATAAAGTAATGAGATCATGAAATGAATCTAGTAAATTTGGTGCTTGAAAGGGAAAATTTTAATTCGGAAATGAGGTATGAAATTCATGAATGTGTACTTTGATAGTGAGCAAATGAATTAATGGAAGGTAAATATTTCATGTACTTGGTTGTGACATTGTTATGTATATGCAAAGTAATTTGCCATATGGATGCTTATAAATGCGAAAGCTTGTGTAAGGTTAAGATTGGGTTCTTGCAAGTATATTCATTCAATGATTTTATGTAATCATCTATGTATGTAATCGGCAATTGATATCCTAGGTATAGAAGTTAAAGTTACAAGTAATTTAAGCATGAGAAATTGTCATATTGAGTTTATGTGTAAGACATGAATGCTTTCAGTTGTATTAAATCATTGCTTAAGACTTACTAAGCTAACAAGCTTACATTGAGTGTGTTTGATGTTCTATTTTTTTTTAGATTTTGGATCAAGCTACTAGCTCGGGGGAAATAATCCGTCAGCAAGTCTACCACACTATCAACCTTTTGGTACAACAATAGCTTGGTTTTATTTTGATAAAGGCATGTATAGGGTGTTTAATGTCTTTGTTTGAGTTGAATACTTGGACAATATATGTATTATATCCATACGAATATGGCTTATATTCCTTGTCAATATGGTATTAATGTATGCTTGGTTAATGACCGATTGGAGTGTATTTATATGTCGTTTTTGGATGCAATTGGTGGTATTGATATTAGGTTAGTTTATACTCGGCTATAGTACTTATACTTATGATAGGTATATTGTAGTTTTGTGGTCTAAGATAATGATTTGAGAAAGTATAAACCAAGTTTAGTGTTTCTGGTGGTTTAAAGTTTAGTTGAGTATTTATATAGCAAGACTTGTAAATAGAAAATGTTTATTTGCGATTCGGTGATGTATGCGACATGTTATGCATGAAATTGTGAAGTATTTATTTGAGATCCGAGTATGTGTGAAGTATTTATGGTATGCATGCATTTCAATATATATATATATAGTAGTTCATATATTCGGTGAATTAAGGATGATCCTTGTGACCGTAGATATTCAATGTAGTTGGTTAAATGAGTGTAAGAAAAAGAAAAAGGTTTTGCATGGTATATCATACGTATGTATATGTATTCAGCCCTTATGCTTTGTGTAATTATAGAAGGTATAAATTTGTGTGGGTGTCTACGGTATCATTGAGTAGTATAGTTGCTAGGTTAATCCATATTGATTATTGTATTTAGGTTGGGTAAGAAATATTGAATCAGGCAAGGAATGCGATTTTTGCTAGCTTGTCACGTTTGATGTAACATCCTAAAAAAAAAATAGAGTATCATCTTGTTATTTGTGTTGGCTCGGGTATGAATTTTGTGTGTTTAGCATAGTCTTGTGAAGGCTTGATTTTATTTATGAAGCTAGAATAAATTTTTAGTATTAAGAATTTAGTGAAGTGGATTAGGTGAACTTGACACTTAAGTTAATTTAAGTGTTAAATTTAGCACATGAGGAGTTAGTGGCAAGGTGGTTAAGGCGCATGAAAGGTTGCTTGAGGGAAGTGGTTCGAGTAGCATGGATTGCATTTGGAAGACTTTATTTTTATGCATCCTAACATTAAGTGTCGGCCAAGCTCTAATTATGGAAGGTTGGACTTTCAATTTTATGGCAAGTTGAATATTAGTTTAGGAAAGCTTGAACTTTGGGAAAGGAATCTTAAGATTTATGGAAGGATGGGGGACAAAAGGCTTGGCTTAAGGAAGATGTTTTGGAAACTCTCCTATGGCCATTAGTCCATGTATGTGGACGGTATGGGTGTCTAGGGGTGGCCGAATGTTGATAGGAAGTTTGGGGGATTGGTTGGCCAATTTTAGCACTTTATGCACCTTTTGCATTTTCTCTTCCTCTCCAAAAACTTCCTCCTTAGCCGATTGTGTCTTGGGCATTAGGTACAATTTTGTGTTAGTTTTGGTACTTGTTTTCTTGTTTTGTGTCAAAGTTAGAAAAGACCATTGTGGTTTACCAAATTTTCTCTTTGGCATTTGGACGAATATTCATTTGAGTATCTCTCATATTTTATTTTCTTTGTAGCCTAAAACCAACCCTTTTTCCCTTCATCTCTTTCTTCATCTTTAGTGATTGACCGAATCTTCCTTCTCCTCATTTCTCTTTTTCTTTCTTCCACTTTTGCTCAAACCAGAAAACATCCCTCTCCCATTGCAATTTCTTTCTTTTCTTCCTTTTCCTTTCTCTTTCTCCACTCTAGCCGAATCCTTTTGTTATTACAAATCAACCATAGCGAAATTCCCTTCACCATTAAAACATATTGCAGAAACTTCCCATTCTCTTTTTGATTTGTCTTGTGAGAAAATCAACAAGGGTAAGATTTCATTTGGTTTTCTTTAATCGCTTTTTAGAAGATAGGTATGTGTTCATGGCCGTATTTCCTTTATTTCTTCTTTCTTTTCTATGATGTTTTCTTGAGGGCAAAGGCCAAATTTTTGGGCATTTGTTAGCAAGGTTCTAACTATTCTTTGGAACCGATTTTCTTCTAGACTCTTCGGGACTTTGGAAGCAATCGATCTAAGCCTTATTTCTCTAGCAATCAAAGTTGGCAAGTCAAGTGGTAAGGATTCATGTCGATTCATCATTCTTTTAGTGGTTGAAAAGCCAAAGGCTATTGGGATTAAGGTGTGATGTTGGCCGAATGGTTTTGCTTATAGTTTTGTGGTTTGGCCGAATGTAGGACAAGGTGATTTAGTGTGGTAGATCGGATCTTCGGATTTTAAGTACTTTCATTATTATCAGGTGTGTATCTTACACACTGTATGATTCGGTAATATATATATTTATTAAGATACTAAACATCTTATTAAAGTTGGAAACTGTGAGATCTTGAAATGGCACCGTAAGGGTATGAACAATGAATCGGGTAAGTCTGTTTCGATATGACTTTTGCAATATGATGCTTGATGATATGAATTATGATATATTTGTTAAGTGAATTCTAATAAAGTATTATGGCATGATTTGTTAAATGTTACATTGGTTTGGGCAATATGAGTGGAGGGAGAAGGATTTGATATCTGGGTCTTTAGGACACCAGAGGTTTGGCACCTCCAGTGGTTTGGTACCACATATTATTTTGTGTCTTTGGGACACTAGAGGTTTGGCACCTCATAGCGACTCGTCCCAGTGGCTTAGTACCACAGTGGGTTGGCCCCACAGTTGATATTACGGGATCGTCGCCAGTGATTTGGTATCACACGTGGGTTGGGCCCAACAACTATATTATTCGTGACTTTGGGTCACCAGTGGTTTGGTACCACATATTTCGTGTCTTTGGGACACCAGAGGTTTGGCACCTCATAGCGACTTTTCCCAGTGGCTTCGTACCACAGTGGGTTGGCCCCACATTGATATTGCGGGATCGCCGCCAGTGATTTGGTATCACACGTGGGTTGGCCCCACAACTTTATTATATCGTGACTTTGGGTCACCAGTGGTTTGGCACCACCAGTGGTTTGGTACCACACGGGGTAGAAAAGGAGTTATGGATGGCTAGGTTTGGGTGCATTATATATATTGCTTGATTATAAATTGTGTAAGTATGTTGTATCAATCGGGGGAAGGATTTATGCACTGAGCTTGGTGACTCACCTTCTCCCTTATCTTTTCAGGTGATCGCGGATGAGGAGCCGGATAATCTCGAGGTGGCCATGCAATAAAACTTGGTTTTACATGAACTTCGATTTGGGTACTTTATTTTATTTTAATTTGGTTTTGTCTTTATTTGAATTTGTAATAAGGCCTCTTTAATTATGGTTTTTGAATTATTTATATGCTTTGGGATTTATTCTAAACACGATTAAGTATATCACTTGATTAATTTAACAATTTGAGCGCAAGGTTTTCTAAAATACAAGTCGTTATGGTTTTCCAACATTACCATCGGGTAATACAAATCTCTCGTTAATAAATGACAACTTAAGGTGTTTTCAATTACTCATACTATTTTACAAAACTCAAGTTTCCAAATTTCTATTAGAAACGGTTTTCAAACTAATCACTTTGGATTCTTTTAATATTATAAAAAGGTTTTCTAATCTATGGATTTGTAACTAAGTTTTAAGGATCTATTTACGGGATTTCAAAGTAAATTGTTAGTTTTAAACTTATTATACACCTGATTTCTACAAACATAGAACAATAAAGAGTTTTTCACTAAAATTTAATCGTTAACTCGATTTTCTTCAAAACGTTTTCCTTCGTGGCATGCCAGATTCGGTCGTGGCGTATTGACCGGGTTTGGGGTGTTACATTTGAGCATGGTCACATTAATTACATTTGATATTTGGTGATATGTGACTATAATTATCTAAGTTAGTCTCAGAATGCACAGTAACCCTAATCTGACGTCAGATACGGGTTAGGGTGTTACATTTGATTGGTATCAGAGCTTATGGTTTAGTCAATTCTAGGACTACCGTAGCACGTGAGGATCTAGCTATACATGCCTTTATTGTATATTTGATAGTGTGGTGACTTCTGACATTCTAAACTGTGTTTTATATAGTAAATGGACACTACTCCTGAAAGAGCTGTAGCGGATGATGTAAAGAGTGTAGCGCCTGACCATGCACGCGGATCAGTGCCGGTAGACTTTCGACCAGTTTCGGGTAGCCACGAGGGAGAGGCTAAACAAGCCTTCTATCAGATGATGAACGAGTGGTTTACCCAGTTTATTCAGACTAACCCAGCTGTACACCAACCTCTACCCCCGAATAATCCAACTCCAATACCTTCAGCACCCCCGATGATAGATCCGATGAGATCTAGTAAGCCTCTAGTTAATAAAATCAGAAAATTTGGGGCCGAAGAATTCAGGGCCAATGATGATGATGACGCAGAGCGAGCCGAAATGTGGCTTGATAACATTATTCGGGTACTTGATGAGCTATCTTGTACTCCAGACGAATGCCTGAAGTGTGCTATATCTTTACTTCGGGACACTGCATATCACTGGTGGAATACACTAGTATCAGTGGTTCCGAAAGAAAAAGTGACGTAGGATTTCTTCCAGAATGAATTCCGCAAGAAATATATCAGCCAGAGGTTCATCGACCAGAAACGTAAAGAATTTCTTGAACTAAAACAGGGGCAAATGGCCGTGACTGAATATGAGCGAAAATTTGTCAGATTGAGCCGATATGCCTGAGAGTGTATATCAACTGAAGCCATTATGTGCAAAAGGTTCGAAGACGGTTTAAATGAAGATATAAAGTTGCTTGTTGGCATTCTTGAAATCAAAGAGTTTGTGACTCTAGTCGAGCGAGCTTGCAAAGCTGAAGAGCTCGGAAAGGAGAAAAGAAAGGCTGAGACAGAAGCTAGTGACACTCGTAAGAGATAGTCGGGTAAGACTTTCCATTCCACATCTAAGAAGTTCAGAGATGACTTCAGCCGACATAAAGCTACTTCAAATTTACCTAGACGTGATCGACCTCCAGTGGGCTCCCGGGCTACCTCGATGGCCAGTGTTGGTAACGCTCCACAGAATCGAGTTGAATGCAAGCACTGTAGGAAATGGCATTACGGGAGTTGTAGATGCCATGATCGGTCTTGCTTTAAATGTGGATCATCAGATCATTTTATTAGGGAATGTCCGATGTTAGTTGAGCAGAATACAGTTCAGAACATTAAGTCGAGCAACACGTCAGCGCGAGGCAGGCCACCCAGACATTCAGGCAATGTAGGTGGTAGTCAGAGAGGAACGAAGAACACTGCAGTTCAATCTGAGGCTAGAGCACCAACTAGAGCTTATGCTGTACAGGCTAGAGAGAATGCTTCGTCCCCAGATGTTATTACTGGTACTTTCACACTTTATGATACTACTGTGATTGCATTGATTGATCCTAGTTCGACTCATTCATATGTGTGTGAAACTTTAGTATCCAGTAAGACTCTACCTGTTGAGTCTACTAAGTTTGTGATCCGTGTGTCCAACCCTTTGGGTCGTTGTATACTTGTTGATAAAGTGTGTAAAAGTTGCCCGTTGATGATTCGAGATTCTTGTTTCCCAGCTGAGTTAATGTTGTTGCCCTTTGACGAGTTTGATATAATTCTCGGAATAGATTGGCTAACTTTGTATGATGCAGTGGTGAATTGTAAAAGAAAGATCATTGATTTGAGATGCCAAAACGGTGAGATCATCCGGGTTGAATCCAATAATTTGGATGGGTTGCCAACAGTAATATCCTTGATGTTAGCCCGAAATTATGTGAGAAAAGGATGTGAAGCTTATTTGGCCTATGTATTGGATAATAAAGTGTCTGAAAAACAAATTGAATCTGTATCGGTTGTGTGTGAATACCCAGATGTGTTTCCTAAAGAATTACCGGGTTTACCACCAGTGCGAGAGATTGAGTTTGGTATTGAACTAGTACCGGGGATGACTCCGATTTCGATAGCTCCGTATCGGATGGCACCTACCGAGTTGAAAGAGTTGAAAGCACAGTTGCAAGAGTTGACAGATAGGGGCTTTGCACGACCAAGTTTCTCTCCTTGGGGTGCACCGATTTTATTTGTGAAAAAGAAAGATGGGACTATGCGAATGTGTATCGATTATCGGTAACTAAATAAGGTAACTATAAAGAATAAGTACCCGTTACCTTGGATTGATGACTTGTTTGATCAGTTGAAAGGGGCCTCAGTATTTTTTAAGATAGATTTGAGATCGGGTTATTATCAGTTGCGAGTCAGAGATACAGATGTACCAAAGACTGCATTCCGGACGAGGTACGGACATTTTGAATTTCTGGTTATGCCTTTTGGACTCACTAATGCACCTGCTGTATTTATGGATCTAATGAATCGGGTCTTCAGACAGTTTTTGGATCGGTTTGTAGTAGTGTTTATTGATGATATACTGATCTACTCCAAAGATGAAACTGACCATGCCGAGCATTTGAGATTAGTGCTACATACTTTGCGAGATCAACAGCTGTATGCAAAGTTTAGTAAATGTGAGTTCCGGATGAATGAAGTCAGTTTCTTGGGCCATGTTGTATCAGCATCAGGTATTCGGGTGGATCCAAACAAAATAGCGGCTATACTCGATTGGAAACCTCCAAAGAATATTTTCGAGGTTTGAAGCTTCCTTGGCCTTGCGGGATACTACAGACGGTTTGTAAAAGGCTTTTCTGTGATAGCTACACCTTTGACAAAGCTACTACAGAAAGATGTCAAGTTTGAGTGGTCGGAAAGGTGCCAGAAAAGTTTTGAGCAGCTGAAAGCCCTTTTGACCGAAGCTCCAGTGTTATCTCAGCCTGAATTCGGTAAAGAATTTGTTGTTTTTAGTGATGCTTCTTTGAATGGGTTGGGTTGTGTTTTGATGCAGGAAGGCAAAGTTATAGCCTACGCTTCGAGACAATTGAAGCCGCACGAAAGAAATTATCCGACCCACGATCTGGAATTAGCAGCCATTGTTTTCGCATTAAAAATTTGGCGTCATTACTTATTCCGCGAGAAATGTCACGTTTTTATGGATCATAAAAGTCTAAAGTATTTGATGACTCAGAAAGATCTAAACTTGAGACAACATAGGTGGTTAGAACTGTTGAAAGATTACGAATTGGTAATTGACTATCACCCGGGAAAAGCTAACGTTGTTGCAGATGCACTAAGTAGAAAATCATTGTTTGCTCTTTGTGTGTTGAACGCACATATAGTTATGGCTGGTAATGGTTCGGTCATAGCTGAGATGAAGGCTAGACCGTTGTTTATTCAAAGCAAATTAGTGATGCATGAGAAAGTTGACAAAGATATGACTTCTAGAGACGAGCACGGTGTGAAAATGATACTGAGTCGTAATTTGAATTGATAAAAATGGCATTTGAACTATAAAGGCCGATTGTGTGTACCGAGAAATGCTGACTTGATTCAGATGGTTTTGAATGAAGCTCATAATAGTCAAATGTCGATACATCTGGGTAGCACAAAGATGTATAATGATTTGAAAAACGATTCTATTGGTGGTCGGGCATGAAACGGGATATATCTAAATTTGTTTTTGAAATGCTTAGTTTGTCGCCAAGTAAAAGTGAGCATCAAGTGCCATTCGGACTACTTGACCAATCATGATACCGAATGGAAATGGGATAGAATTACAATGGATTTTGTATCCGGTCTCCTATGAAACCAAGTAAGAAAGATGCCAATGCAGGTTATAGTTGATAGATCGACTAAATCACTCATTTTGTGCCGATTCATGCGGACTATTCACTCGATAAACTTCTTTGAATTGTACGTATCACGATTGAGATTGCATGGTGTACCAAGTTCCATTGTTTTGCATGAGACCCGAGATTCACATTGCGGTTTTGGAAGAAGTTGCAAGATGCTTTAGGTACTAAACTTCATTTTAGTCTGACCTTTCATCCGCATGACAGGCGGTCGATCGAGCGAACTATTCAGATACTTGAGGACATGTTTAGATGTTGCGTTCTCGAGTTTGAAGATACGTGGGAACGATACCTACCTTTGATTGAATTTGCTTACAATAATAGTTTTCAATCTAGTATCAAAATGGCGCCCTATGAAGCTTTGTACGGTCGTAAATGTCGAACACCGTTGTATTGGACTGAGCTCAGTGAAAACAAAATACACGGGGTTGATTTGATCAAAGAAACTGAACAAAAAGTGTGTAACATCCTGGAAAGGGCCTATGCATTTTCGGTTTAATTGTATGAAATGACAAGTTTTAAGCATTATGAATAAATTTTTGATATTTTTGGAAACTCAGAAATGTATGAAAATGAATGGAAATGGAAATGAACATTTTTGGAAACCTGAACATTTTTGGAAACCTGAACATTTTTGGAAACCTGGAAATGCATTAGGACATGAACATTTTAGGAAACCCAGAAATGTAAGGAAATGGTTCAAAAATGGAAAGTACACATTTTTGGAAACTAAGAAATGAAAATGGAAATGGTTCAAAATGGAAAGTATACATTTTAGGAAACTTGAAATGTAAGAAAATGGCAAGTAATGTGAGCCGATCGAAAATTTTAGGAAACTTAGAAATGATGCAGAAATGTCAAATTTTAAAGTTTAAAATAGGAAATAAGGGCAAGATGGCCCTAAAAGAAAAAGTTGGTAAAGTTTGACACACAAACAGGCTTGGAAAAGTGGCCTGAAGATGCCACTTAGGACCTATGGAAATGGCGCCATGTGCAGAAGGCATGGGCCTGGGTTCGAGTCACAAGGGAAGCAAATAAATGAAGTTTTATTTTTGCTTCCCAGGCTAGAGAGTGGACGGCACATGCTTCTAGAATTAGAGGTGTTTTAATTCCATAAATATGTGAATAATAAGTGATAAATAAAGGATTTTCTTTAATTGAATTATTTGAGGAGATAAATGATGGATTAAACACTTTGATTTTTAATAAATGAGATAATATTATCACAAGAGGAGTGGTGGCCAAGTCAAGGACTCTTGGCCTAGTAATTTCGGCTAAAGGAGGAGAATTTGGGCTATTCACTCATCTTTTCCTAAGTGTGCCGAAAATTCCCTAGTCCCTCTTTCTCTCTGCCGAAATTTTTCCTAAGCAAAACTCCATCTTTTCTTCTCCTCTCCTTTGCTATTGTCGAACCAAAAACCTTTTCTTTTGATCTCTGATTAATAGTCCATAGCCGAATCTCTGTGGCTCTAGGCAAGGAAGCAATCATTCAAAGCATTAAAGGTAAGGTTAAGCATTATTCAAGTTCTTTTCTTTTCTATTTGCCGAAAGAGAATGGCCTAATCCCTATTCTTGTTCATGGCGAATCTATAAGGAGCCTCTGGGTTTCTACAATTACCAAATATAAGGATCAAGGATCTAAGGTAAGATCTATGAATATTCAGTTAAGGGTTACGATTTATGTTTTCAAAGTTAGATTAAATCTAACGTGAAGTTTTAGGGATTTCGACAGATATATATAAGGCAAGGAATTCTTTTGATTTGGAAATTGTAAGGTAAGTACATAGATCCAATCGGCCTAAGGTGATTTTGGTATTATTTTCCATTTATTCAAAAGTTAGAAGCGACATAATTACCTGATTTGGTGGTTAGCCGATTTCAAGGGAGGAGAACACAAATCTTTGGGATTTGATTTACAATCTTTCAATTCGGCAACAAGGTAAGTAATACAAATCCTACTAGGATTTGGGTTTTAAGCCAAATAGGTTTGTTAATATGTTTTAATGGTTGGCCGAATATAGGAATTAAAGATCTAGATCGGTAGATCGTTCTTGGGATTTCAAGGAATCTATTAAGCAAATCGGTGTGTACCCATACTAACCTTCAATACGATATATGGAAAATATTAACTATATGATTATACATAAGAATGTGAATATGGCTAAGTACCCTAATGTGGTACAAAAGTACTGCACGTTTCCTACTCCCGATAGGATTATGAATATTATATATTTTGAACATGTGCATAGTAACATGAATGAGAAAATAAATATGTTATATATGTTATAAAATATTTGGGGCATTCGGGATCTTGTGAAGGGGAAGTGAAGGTGGCGACTTCGGTCTCACTATTCGAATATGGTGACTACGGTCACATTATCCGAATATGGTAACCGGTTACATTATCTCGAATTTGGTAACCGGTTACATTATTTGAATATGGTGTCTAATGACACAAAATTAAATGGGCGATGAGCACGTCCGTATGTGACGCGACTGCCTTCGATGGTGTGTAGCGGAAGGAGGGTTGACTTAGTAGTCCCCACGGTATGACTGGCAGGTACGGGTGGTGTGTAGCGGATGGACCATTATAGGCTTGGGTTTGGGTTGCATCATCATTTTATCTGAATATGAATTTGATATGAACATGTATGCTTGATCTGTTGAATGTTAGTATTGTGTGCACATTGGGTCTGTTGACTCACCCCGTTGTGGGAACTATTTTCAGGTGACGAACAGTGACGGACCGGGACGGTAGACCTTGAGGTGGCCATGTTTCATTTGAAGATTCTATTTAATTTGGACTTTATTTCTTTTAGTACCTTAAATTTTGTTTTTGGGTTTTACTTGATGTAATAAGGCCATAAGGCCCAGTGGATTTTTCTTATTTTTGCTTTACTTTGAACTATTATGTTACAAATTATTGATGACTAAAATTTAAGTGAAATATAATTTTTTTTATATATATAAACCTAAAAAAAATTATTTTGTCACCTTAATAAAAATTTGGATTTTCAAATCAATTAAATGGGTTCCCATCTAGGCCCAATCCACCACAACACTTTTCTAAAAATTTTACAAATTTTCTCTAAGTAACAAGAATTTGCAAACCGGTTTACTTAAGGAACGTACCAGATCCGGTTCAAGCTCGTGGGCCGGGTGTGGGATGTTTCAAAGTGGCTGTAATCAGTACTTTGAAGGCTGCCTCAGACCGACAAAAGTCTTATGCCGATTTAAAACGTAAAGATGTTAAATTTCAAGTCGGAGATCGAGTGTTCTTGAAAGTTTCTCCGTGGAAGAAAGTACTCCGATTTGGTCGGAAGGGCAAGCTTAGTCCGAGATTCATCGGACCTTATGAAATCACTGAACGTATTGGGCCTGTTGCTTATAGATTGAAGTTGCCCTCTGAGTTAGAAAGGATACATGACGTATTTCACGCTTCGATGCTTCATAAGTCTGATCGATCATCTCATGTGATCACACCGTCTGAGATTGAAATCCGATCTGATTTGACATATGATGAAGAACCGATCCGTATCATAGCTCGGGAAATGAAAAAGTTAAGAAACAAGAGAATACCATTAGTGAAAGTATTATGGAATCGGCACGGAGTTGAAGAGGCTACGTGGGAGCCTGAATATTCAATGAGGCAACAATATCCGACGTTGTTTAACGGTAAGATTTTTGGGGACGAAAATCCTTAGGGGGGAGAGTTGTAACAGACCGAATTTGACCCTAATCGGAACGGTGGTTTTGGGACCACGAATCTGAGTCCGAGAAATATATTTAATATTATATTTTGTGTTTTTATATGTGAATTAATGTGTGTGAAAGTCTCGTAGAAAAATTCTATCGTTTGTATGTTTAATTTAGAAAAAGGACTTAATCGCGAAAAAGGTAAAAGTTTCAAACTATAGTGAAAAGTGCTAAATTGATTATGGCTTTTTAATATGAGGTATTAAAAGGGTAAATAAACCATTTTTGAGTTAGTGGGTGGCTTATGCCAAGAATAACCTTGAATTTTATATTATGGAATTTTATATTATAAGATTATATTAGTAATTATTTTAAATGCATGATATTTGTTAAAATAACATAAAATAATAAACCATCATCTTTATGCTCTCATGGCCGAATGTAGCTAAGAAAAAGGGGTTGAAGAAGCCTTGAATTTTCGGCAATTACTTGGTTCAATTAGGTAAGAATTTTAGCTCGGTTTTAGTTAATTTATACGTTATTGAGATCATTGTTTCAAACTGTAGCTGACCCATATTAAAATTTTTAAGAATAATCATGTATGATGTTCGGCCTTTGCTATGTTCTTGTGATTGGAAATTTTAGTAAATTTGAGTATTTTGGGCTAATTTGTAAAAATAAAATTTTTGAGGGACTTTTTTGCAAAATAAATGAAATGTATGCCTTGGTATGAAGGTATAGAAGATTCGGCCCTAGAGTATTATGTGCAAATTATGTGTATTTTATGTGTTATGCAAATAGGACTAAATTGTAAAAATGTGAAATATTAGGGGTAAAATAGTAATTTGCCCATTTATGTGTTTTGGGACTAAATTGAAATGGAATGTGCTTGAATGAGATTATTTTTGATATGTTTAGATCAAGAACAAAGAAAAACGAATTTGAATCGGGGGAAGTCGAAAGTTATCGAATAGTCGGTATACGCGGTTCGTCGGTAGTCGAGGTAAGTTCTTAAGTTAAAGTTCATTAAATGAATAATTACGAAAATGTGAAATGAAATTATTTGATTAAATTGAGTAAGATATAGGTGTTAGCCGAATGTGTATATTCTATTTTGGGATGATTATGTTTTTTTCAAGACAATATGAATTAGTATATTTGGCTTGACAAGTGAATTGGTTTTTTGAATATGAATTGATAGTGATGTATATGTTAAGAAATGTAAGTTAATGAATTGATTTGATAAACATATTCGGGCTTATTGCCTAGCAGGCCTCGTGCCAGTGACATATTCGGGCTTATTTCCTAGCAGGCCTCGTGCCGGTGACATATTCGGGCTTAATTGCCTAGCAGGCCTCGTGCCGGTGACATATTCGGGCTTAATCGCCTAGCAGGCCTCATGCCGGTGACATATTCGGGCTTATTGCCTAGTAGGCTTAATGCCAGCGTTTTAAGTTTCGGACTTGAGTTTCGTAGGCCTAGGGCCAGTATGTGAAGTTCAGCTAAGGCTTAGTAGGTAATATACCGGTGAGTGTTAAACTTTGAATTTCATGTATAAAGTAATGAGATCATGAAATGAATCTAGTAAATTTGGTGCTTGAAAGGGAAAATTTTAATTCGAAAATGAGGTATGAAATTCATGAATGTGTACTTTGATAGTGAGCAAATGAATTAATGGAAGGTAAATATTTCATGTACTTGGTTGTGACATTGTTATGTATATGCAAAGTAATTTGCCATATGGATGCTTATAAATGCGAAAGCTTGTGTAAGGTTAAGATTGGGTTCTTGCAAGTATATTCATTCAATGATTTTATGTAATCATCTATGTATGTAATCGGCAATTGATATCCTAGGTATAGAAGTTAAAGTTACAAGTAATTTAAGCATGAGAAATTGTCATATTGAGTTTATGTGTAAGACATAAATGCTTTCAGTTGTATTAAATCATTGCTTAAGACTTACTAAGCTAACAAGCTTACATTGAGTGTGTTTGATGTTCTATTTTTTTTTAGATTTTGGATCAAGCTACTAGCTCGGGGGAAATAATCCGTCAGCAAGTCTACCGCACTATCAACCTTTTGGTACAACAATAGCTTGGTTTTATTTTGATAAAGGCATGTATAGGGTGTTTAATGTCTTTGTTTGAGTTGAATACTTGGACAATATATGTATTATAGCCATACGAATATGGCTTATATTCCTTGTCAATATGGTATTAATGTATGCTTGGTTAATGACCGATTGGAGTGTATTTATATGTCGTTTTTGGATGCAATTGGTGGTATTGATATTAGGTTAGTTTATACTCGGCTATAGTACTTATACTTATGATAGGTATATTGTAGTTTTGTGGTCTAAGATAATGATTTGAGAAAGTATAAACCAAGTTAAGTGTTTCTGGTGGTTTAAAGTTTAGTTGAGTATTTATATAGCAAGACTTGTAAATAGAAAATGTTTATTTGCGATTCGGTGATGTATGCGACATGTTATGCATGAAAGTGTGAAGTATTTATTTGAGATCCGAGTATGTGTGAAGTGTTTATGGTATGCATGCATTTCAATATATATATAGTAGTTCATATATTCGGTGAATTAAGGATGATCCTTGTGACCGTAGATATTCAATGTAGTTGGTTAAATGAGTGTAAGAAAAAGAAAAAGGTTTTGCATGGTATATCATACGCATGTATATGTATTCAGCCCTTATGCTTTGTGTAATTATAGAAGGTATAAATTTGTGTGGGTGTCTACGGCATCATTGAGTAGTATAGTTGCTAGATTAATGCATATTGATTATTGTATTTAGGTTGGGTAAGAAATATTGAATCATGCAAGGAATGCGATTTTTGCTAGCTTGTCAGGTTTGAGCTTGGTCACATTAATTACATTTGATATTTGGTGATATGTGACTATAATTATCTAAGTTGGGTCTGTAATGCCTGTAACCCTAATCTGACGTCGGATACGGGTTAGGGTGTTACACATATAAATTTCATTTTTACCATATCTAATTCATATATTCATTTCAAACATATAATTACCTTACTTTCATATTCATATAACATAGCACATACTGAACCTTTTAATTCATTTTCACATTCAATCTTAACTCGATAATCCCCGTTGAACCATTCGGAATCAATAAGGATACTCGAATAGTCGGAAAATCTCGTACAATGCCAACGTCCCAGACACGGTCCTACATGTAATCACATATCGATGCCACTATCCCACACAGGGTCTTACACGAATCAAATACGATGCCAATGTCCCAGACATGGTCTTACACGTAAACATAAGTCGATACCAACGTCCCAGATGTGGTATTACACGAAAACACATATCGGAATCCTATGTCATGACATATGTATCCTAACTATTCCTAAGGTTCGTACGGGGCTTTCGGGCATAGTAACTCGATCAATTCAAGCTCGTAGACAATTCTTCCACACTTTTACCAATTCGGCATTCACTTATATATACAAATAGTAATTCAATTCGATATAAATAAAATATATATACAATCGAATTTGTCGACATTTATTTACTTATGAACTTACCTCGGTAAAGACGGACGAACTGGGACGACTATTCGACAACTTTAGTTTTCCCCTGATCCAAATCTGATTTCCTCTTTTCTTGATCTAATTCAATGTAAAATTGACTTATTTAATCAAATATTCAGTCAAATTCATCCAAAAACACAAAAACGGGCTGATTACACTTTTGCCCCTGACATTTCACATTTTTCACAAATTTGTCCCTATTTCACAAAATACAAAATATTCAAAATTTGACCACATTATAGCTTGGCCGAATGTTCACTAAGCTCATATAAGTCCACACATTTCATTTATTTCACATTTTAGTCCCTCAATTTATTATTTTCATAATTTAACCCAAATTACTCAAATTCATCAAAAATTCAAATACAAAACATATTAATCTAACAACATATATTTATTTTCTATCATCAAACACAAGATTCATCAAGCTTTCAACAATGAAAATTCATGAATACATCATCAAATTCAAAAATTCAAGCATGGGCTAGCTAGTATTCAAAGCAACGATCTAAAAAACGTAAAAATTATCAAAAACCAAGCTAAACACATGCCTAATTTTGAAGAACACAAGGGCCAAAACTTTAAAACTCTTTTCTTTCTCTTTTCTTTTCTATTTTCAGTCATGCAAAAGATGAACGACTTGTTTTATTTGTTTTATGTTTTATTATATTAACATTAATTACCATTTTAGCCATTTTACTTTCATTTAAAATCCACTAACCATTGGTTTTTATGTCCATCCAATATTTCAATGGTATAATATCAACATAAGGACCCCACACTAAAAAGAACATAGCACTTTAACAAATAATTAGCCACTTTTACATTTTACGCATTTAAGTTCTTTATTAAATCGAGCTTACAAACGATAAAATTTTCACACGAAATTTTCACACATATAAATTCACATACTGTAGACACCAAAAAAAATTTTAAAATATTTTTTTGACTCAGATTTATGGTCCCGAAACCACTGTTTTGGTTAGGGTCTAAATCGGACTGTTACAGTTATGGATAGCAAACGGTTGAATTATGAATATTGGTATGCTATTGAACCTAGGCATTAATGCACATTTGAGTTTGGTATGAATTTTGATGGCATATTGTGGTATTGATATGTTTTGTATTGGTTGATGTTGGAAATGGTATGAAATATGCTTAAGAAAGGTTGATTGAATGTCTATTATTTGTTATGTTTTGTGCCATTTGAATTTGGTGTAGGTGTGTATAAGTTTGGGTGGAAAATTGGCTTGGTAAATAGCCTATTTTTGTCCACACGGGCAGAGACACGGGCGTGTGTCTTAGCCGTGTATGACACACGGTTATGTTAGACGGCCATGTGTCCCCTGGTGCTGAATTTAAAATCAAGTCAGTATACTCCACACGGCCTCACACACGGGCGTGCGACTTAGCCATGTGGCATAAGTCAGTATACCCTACAGGTTTGACACGGCCTAGCACACGGCTTGGCACACGGGCGTATATTGCCATTTTTAGGGCACACTGGCTAGCCACACAAGCGTGTGTGTTGGCCGTGTGACCCAAGTCAAATAGTTGCAAGGGGTCGGACACGGGCTGGGACACGTCCATGTGCTCCCATTTCGAATATCCACACGGGCGTGTCTGTTGGCCGTGCTAAAGACACGGTCGGGCCACAGGGGCTTGTGTCCCCTGTTTTTGAGAAAATTTTCTAAGTGTTCAAAAAGTTTCCAAAGTTATCGGTTTAGTCCCAAAGTTTCCAAAGTTCAATGCATATTTAGATCCTTATAACCTCATATTAGGGATAAAATGTTTGGTTGTGAATGGAATATATATGTTTTGATTTATTCTATGTGAAATGTATGTTTAAAATGTGGTATAAGTTCGGTAATGCTCTATAACCCTATTCCAGAGTTGAATACGGGTGAGGGGTGTTTCATGTAAAGTCTCAGTATGCTCTACTACTTCGGGCTTCCTACTTCTTTCTTCATCCCTCACATCCAAGCTATCCTACAAACTTGACTTGCTACTTCTTCCTACTTTGGACTTGACTTGCTAACTTTGTCTCCTACAAACTTTGTTCTCCAGCTACTAGCTATTGCATTTGCTTAACTAACAACACATGGCATTGCTCATAGTTCACTAAACTGATCACAAGAACCCAGCCCTCGTCCTTGTTGGGAACTTAATATTCATTCAGAACATTGCAACAACCAATTTTCCATCCTCATTATTGGCCGCCTAAAGATAGCATTGTATTTTATCCTCTAGCTACTGGCTCTTGCATTTGCTTAACCGAGAACATATAGAATGGCCTCACAGTTCACTGATCTTGTAACACCTTTAACCCATCTTCATCATCGGATTAGGGTTACGGAGTATTACAATACAATTCATAACATTTGATTTTAGATAGAACATTTATTCAATTGAAATTATAACAATCATTTACACATTCCATTTATAGCATACAATACACTTACGGCCTTGAACCGATCCTATAGGGTCTTAAAAACAATTTAGGAACATTCCGATATCAATTTGAAACAAAAAAGAAAATTTTGGAAACAAGGGTCATAGGGTTGTGTGGCCAGGCCGTGTGACATAGCCTAGACCATGTGGACATTCGAAGTCTGGACACACGACCGTGTCATATCTGTGTGCTAGATCGTGTTACATACTGACTTGAAACCCACGGCCATGTCGCAGACCATGTGAAACCTACACCTAAGACACACAGTCGTGTGAGGTGGTATGATAGCCCATGTCCCAGGCTGTATGCTTCTCAAAATAACCCTAAAACAAGCCAAAGCGTTAACCTTTTCTTGGACAACAAACCATACCATTTCCAAAAAAAAAATCACATATTAAAAAACACACTTAATACACCTAAATATACTAAATTCATACACTTATGTACCTAACCAATGTGCCCTCATTGACACCATAATTATACATATAAAATAAGTAAATCATCCAATATATCACCTTTATATACATATTATTCAATCATCAACAATGTTTCCAACTACCCAAACGAAAACTACATACTAAGCCAAATCGTACATGTTCACTTTCATAAATTACCTACCAAATTGGCTTAAGAAGCTTAGTAAGTCCATAGCTAAAGATTTAAATCAACTCACCTCATTCCATAAATGAATAGACAATCGTTTCCAAAATGAAATAATGTCAGTACCAAAACTTTCAATTAAGCAATTCATAAACAACAGTAGTTCAAATCAAAACAAATCATTCCTTGATATTTAAATTCAAAAATCTGTCACCAATAATATCACATTTACAAAACGTGCGCTTTATACATATATTTATAAACTTTCCCTACATTTCAATATTGTTGCAAACAAAATTTAAATACATAACCATTAATTATTCAATTCCATCACTTAACATCTCCATATTCATCTAAGCATATCATCTCCAAATCATTCTAATTCAATATCAATCGTGCATTTAAACAATTCATCGTGTTAACAAATCAGAGGCAGTTCTACAATATCTATACATATATCATATATTTATTTCATCCATTCCGAGACAATATCAATCATATTTCACGACCATTTCTCGATTTCCAAATAGTACACTTTTACTTAATACTTAATTATAAACAATTTATAATTAACTTTCATTACTAAATATTCAATCACAACTCAACTTAAACAAACAGAAAACAACATAATTTATAAACATATAACCTTATTCAATAGTGCTATGAACTTACCTAGAATATGCTAACGGCTGACTTGTAGGGACTGATCCGTAATTTTCCCCTTTTTCCTTAATTAACCTCCGTGCGATTCAATTCTTGATCTATAATGATTTTAAATATATTAAATTCAAAAACATATTTAGACTCAATATTATGCATGTGACCCTTAATTTTTTATTTTTTACACATTTTCCCTAAACTTTTACATTTCTTTCAATTTCATCCTTAAAGCCTAAACTATTTAAATTTACAAATTTCATTTCTAATACTTAGAATCGAGCGTCCAGCCCCTAAATAATCAAAATTTTACAATTCAATTGGCCAAATTTTACAAATTTTCATATTAGTCCCTGGTTCAAGACTAATAAAACTTCCTTTACAAAATAGTTCTAAACAAACAAAGATTATAAATCTTTCATTTAACATAAAAAAACGACTAAAATTCATTAATGGAAAAATCCAAAATCTTTAACAGTTTTGAAAACAGAGATATAGGTTAGCTGGACCTAGTTGCAACAATATTAAAAACATAAAAGTTACAAGATACCGACTCAAAATAAACTTATATGCAAGGGGTAACAATGGTCAAACCTCCAAGCTTTAACAATAGAGTTTTAAGGTTTTTCTTTCGGTTGAAAACCATAAGAGAGATGATATGTTTTTATTTATTTATTCATGTAACACCCCAAACCCAGCCAAGAAGTTAGGCCCGAATCTGGCGTGTCACATTGAAGTGATCTTCGAAAACCATGTTTTCATTGAAAACCCTCCTTAATATTTAAAAACTAAAGTCTCAGTTTGTGTTCGTTTAGTTTCAAAAAGGGGTTCATTGAAAAGTTAATCACTTTTAAAAACGTTATTAACTTCGATGAAAATCTCTTTTAGTTGCGAAAGCTAATTTAAGGTAAAGAAGTTTAAAACGTATGTTTTAAAAATAGTAATTGGGTTGAAAACTCGTCCACGTCTAGCAGATATAAAACATAACAGAACCCCAAATTTAGAATTAAATCCACAGAGGCCTTATTACAGAAATTAAAACCCAAAATAGAATTTAAAACATATATAAAGTCCAACGCATAATAGCCTCAGTCGTGTGGTCACCTCCGAGTCCCTCGCAGCACCGATCCTCCTAAAGCTGGGGATTACTTGCACAGTTAAAAACGGGGTGAGTTTATGAAAACTCAGTGTGTAATCCCCTTACTAGAGTAACAGTCAGTATACAAAAATAGAAACCAAAAGCGATGCTGGGGCTAAAGCCCCTTTAACAATAAAGAATGATGCACCCGATTCAGAGCATACGTGGGCCAAAGCCCACAATAATATCATTTGGGTCACAGCCCATACCAGAATCAATTAGGCCCAGCCCAAACAAATACAGAACAAGTGGCCCTAAGCCCAGTACAATGACAAATCTCATAAATAGATATGCAATAGTATTAGGATGCATCCCACCCCGATCCAGCCAACACACCACCCGTACCAACCCTACACTCCTGTGGGGATAAAATCGACGCACCCAGCCAACACACCAAGCTTAGCACCAGTTGCGGCACTAAGTCAACAAAATGGCTCGGCACCATGGACAAAAAGGCTAAAAGCCATAAATATCGCAG
The DNA here is from genome assembly GCA_025503065.1 of Gossypium bickii. Taxonomy (NCBI): domain Eukaryota; kingdom Viridiplantae; phylum Streptophyta; class Magnoliopsida; order Malvales; family Malvaceae; genus Gossypium; species Gossypium bickii. Next base: position 92,373,298 of record CP106719.1, on the reverse strand, counting down.
CAACGCTGCCAGTTAATAGAACGACTAAAAGCCATAAACAGAATGGTTATATACCATAATCAGAATGGCACAAAGCCATAATCAGGATGGCACAAAGCTATTAGTAACTGTAATAAGCTTGGAACATAACCATCAGCGACGGTAATATAATCGGCACACAACCATAGATAATTATGATCGACACAGAGTCATCAATATATGTTAGGCACATAGCCACGGGTAAATACGATTAGCACAAAGCCATAATCAAGATGGCACAGAGCCATATTTAGGTTGGCATAGAGCCATAATCAGATTACGCTGCTTTAAGCCGTCCGTCGGTCCACAGTCATCTCATACGACCCGTGCGACCTTAACAGATCAATACTGGATCCACAGCCGTCTCATGTGACCCGTGCGACCCTATCAGAACTTTCTCCATATCAATGTCACAACCCCATGCAATATGTCGTGTATGTCATGCTCAATCATTACATGTGTATGCAAAATGGCCATGCTTAGTAATAGTCATTTACACACATATTAAAAGCATATCAGTCACACGACTACAGTCAAGTCAGTTAAAACGTAATCATACGATCACAGTTAAATCAGTCAAATTCATAGTCTAAGTCAGTCATTTACCCACAAGGGCAAAATAATCACTTTACCCTATAAGGGTATTTTGGTCATTGTACACTATGGGGGTATTTCAGTAATTTTGTAAATTGGAGGTATTTTGGTAATTCTACCCTATAAGGGTATTTCGGTAATTCTTGAAACACCCCACACCCGGCCCACGAGCCTGAACCGGATCTGGTATGTTCCTTAAGAAAAACGGTTTTGAAGTTCTTTATTACCTAGAGATAATTTGTGTATTTTTCGAAAGATATTGGTTTTGGGTTGGGCTTAGGTTGGAAACCCGTTTACTTAATTTTAAAAGAACAATTATTTAAAGTGACAAAGAAAAACAATCTAGGGTTTATTTAAGAAATATGTTTTTAAATAATCTTTAATTTTAAAGTAATTCGTAACATAATAATAAAAATTTAAACAGAAATGAAGCAATCAAACTTGGGCCCTATGGCCTTATTACATCAAATAATTTCCAAAATTAAAATAAAAAGTACTTAGCAAAAATAGAGTCCAAATCGTTTATTTTTCTCCTGCATGGCCACCTTCAGCTCCTGCCGACCCGGTCCATTACTGCTCATCACCTGGAAAAAATGGTCCCACAAGGGGTAAGTCTACAGACTCAATGTGTACACAAAACTAACAATCAACAGATCAGGCATACATATTCATATCAAGTACATATTCGAATCAAATGATGCAACCCAAACCCAAGCCTATTTGTCCATCCGCTACACACCACCTACTACACCGCGGTCACACACCGTGGGACTACTAAGTCGACCCTCCATCCGCTACACACCACCGAAGGGCGATCACATGCGATCGGCGTGCTCATCGCCCACATAATTTGTGTCATTAGACACCATATTCAGATAATGTAACCGAAGTTACCAAATTCAGATAATGTAATCGAAGTTACCATATTCAAATTATGTGACCGTAGTCACCATATTCCGTTGGTGAGACCGAAGTCAACACCTTCTTCCCCTTTTCACATATAACCCAAAATGCCCCAAATATTATTATATCATGCATAAAATACTTATTTCTCATTCATGTTACTATTCACATGTTCAAAATATATCATATTCGTAATCCTATTAGAAGTAGGAAACGTACCTGGGTACTCTTTACCACATTTGTGGTACTTAGCCACATTCTCATTCTTATGCATATTAAAATAATTATTGCCATAATATATTGAAAGTTAGTGTGAGTACACACCTGATTCGCTTAATAGATTCCTTGAAATCCCGAAGAGAATCGATCACAGTTTAGATCTCAAATCCTACATAAGTTAATCACTTTAAAAGACCATTCGGCCACTTTTCCAAATACAACTAGAATTTGTATTACTTACCTTGTAACTGAATTGATTTTAAGAATCAAGTGCCGGATCTTTGCATTCCTCCCTTGTGAATTCGGCTAAACACTATATTACTCCATAGGTTAGTTTTCGGCTAAATAATAAATCCAAACATGTAACATAAGCCTTAGCCGAATTTCTTAGCACTTACCTTGTGATTCTAAATCTCGAAAAGTAACCCTTGGCTTATGGAGATGTTGAAATCCCTTAGATCTGAAATCCCAAAATTCCTCCTTTGTTAATCGGCCAAGAGACACAAAAGGGATTATTTCTAGATCTTGATTAAAAGAATTAGAAGAACAAAAATTCATTGTTCTTACCTTAGATCCTTGACCCTTGTATTCAACAATTGTAGAAACCTGAGAGATCCCTTGTATATTCGGCCAAAATTGCTAATAGAATTAGTACCCTGATTTTCAATAAAAAGAGAAGGAATACAAATCGATTGACCACAGATCTTACCCCTTTTGATGCTGTAGTTGATTACTTCCTTGCTTAGAGTCACAAAGATTCGGCTATGGAGTTTAATCAGGTATCAAAAGAAAAGACTTTTGGCTTGAAAGATGAAGAAAAGAGAAGAAGAGAAGAGGAGAAGAAAATTCGGCAGAGAGAGGGTTTGCTTAGGGAAATTTCGGCCACACTTGGAAAAGATGAGAGAAAATCTTTTAATTCTCCTTCTTTAGCCGAAATTACTAGGCCAAGAGTCCTTGACTTGGCCACCACTCTTCCTTGTGATAATATTATCACCTTATTTAAAAATAAATAAAGAAAAATCCTTTTTATCTCTTCTAAATAATCCAAATTAAAAAGCTTTTATTTATCATTTTATTATGCAATATTAATGGAAGGAAAACACCTCTCTTTTTAAACACATGTGCCGTCCACCCCTTAGCCTGGGAAGCAAAAATAAAACTTCATTTATTTGCTTCCCTTGTGACTCGAACCCAGGCCCATGCCTTTTGCACATGGCGCCATTTCCATAGGCCCTAAGTGACATCTTCAGGCCACTTTTCCAAGCCTGTTTGTGTGTCAAATTTTACCAACTTTTTCTTTTAAGGCCCTATTGCCTTAATCTCCCATTTTAAACTTTAAAACTCATAATTTTAGGGTCATTTCCAAGTTTCCTAAAATTTTCGATCGGCTCTGTTTACTTGCCATTTTCTTACATTTCCAAGTTTCCTAAAATGTATACTTTCCATTTTTGGATCATTTCCATTTTCGTTTCTTAGTTTCCAAAAATGTGTACTTTCCATTTTTGAACCATTTCCTTACATTTCTAGGTTTCCTAAAATGTTCATGTCCTAATGCATTTCCAGGTTTCCAAAAATGTTTAGGTTTCCAAAAATGTTCATTTCCATTTCCATGCATTTTCATACATTTCTGAGTTTCCAAAAATATCAAAAATTTATTCATAATGCTTAAGACTTGTCATTTCATACAATTAAACCGAAAATGCATAGGCCCTTTCCAAGATGTTACAATTCTACTACTTTTGGTGTCTCGACACTGATAACGACCCTTCTGAGGTCTACAGTCGTCTCGAACGACTCAGATAACCTATATGGCCAAAATAGTGTAATTGGGCCCAAAGCCAATTACTCAGCCCAAGTGGGCCCACACACTCTTCTGGCCCGTTCGGCCCACATTCTATCACGGCTATGCGAACTTCGCAGCCCAATCCATTATTAGCCACTTACCGTGGATTTCGTCCATGCGGGGGCCATGAGCCCATTGGGCCTACATGGCCCATTTTAGCCCAACGAGGCCCGTTACGACCAAAGCCCACGAGAACGTTTGTGGTGGCCTCTACAGTCTGTCGTCAATGATTGTGGCTCGATTTATCCTTACGAGCGTTCGCACGCTCGTGAGCCCTCAGGTGCCGAAGTTTCGGCTTTTCAGCTTTTACCGATTCACAGTAGCACTAGGGTGTGTATACACCATTGTCCAGTGTTTAACAGTACAATATTGGGTGTATGATTACACACCTTTTAGCGACCTTTTATAAAAATCCAACAGCCTCAACCTTGGTAAACAGGAGTATAGCCTTTAACCTTAAAATCGCTTGGCTAGACTCCCACAATTGATGATTTACCACACACTGCATAACCACAAATTTCGTTAGAGGGTTGAATAAGGATACAGTCTACACCCACCACATAAACTTGAGCAAAACAGGGAACACTTACCGAATCCCTCAGAACCGAAAGCTGCCTTAAAGGAGTGGCACACGCGGATGGAGTATTGCGTTCAATCTAAGAGTGAGTAAACCGAAAAAAGATTATTAAATAGTAATAACAATAATCCTAAAAGAGAAACCAGCAAAGTAACAAGAGACAATCCACTTGCTTACCCCAATATTCAGCTTTGGTAACAAGGAGAAAAAGTAATATTAGACATGCAACAAAATGAACGTTTGAGAAGGTCTAGGCAGTGATCAGCTTATCAGAGTTTTAGAAGGAGTGAGGAGAAGGTAAGGTATTCGACTATTCACAAGAAGAGAGGAACGGAAGAACTTACTTCGATTTAGCGAAAAAAAGAAGAAGTAGTAGAATGCCAATCGACAGAGAGAAGATGTGCAAAAGAAAAGAAAGGTTTCAAGGGGAGAATTCGGCACTTGTATTGGTGTTTGGCAAAAGTGAATAATAGTTGGGAGAAAGAAAAAGTCGAAGAGAGAAAGACCCAAATGGTCAAATATGTTGCACAAGATGCCACAAAGAGAGGTAAACCCAAAACAAAAAAGAGAAAATCTCGAAATTGTAGAGAAAGATTCGGCTTCTACACTCTCACCAACCGCTGAAATGCACCAAATGACATATACCCTTAGCCGAAATCCCCCTACTCAAGGTCTCCCAAATTCAGTTATGACTCCTTCACATCCCAACTCCTTCAACCTCTCCACCGGTTTCTCCTTGATTTGCTCCCAGCCTCCCATTCAAATCTATTCAAATTTGATGACCAAGTCCCCAACCACCTCTGCAGAGTTTGAATCCAACTCTACCTCTCTCGCCACAGACACATAAAATAAAACCCCCTTTTGCATGCCATGGGATTCGAACCCACTCCCACGCATATCCCCAACATGCCACTTGCCACTAGGCCACAAGCTCTCTTGTGTCAGATTTTAACTTCAATTAACTAAAAGGTCTAAAGGCCAAAGTCCAGGTTCCTTTAAAAGAAAAACCAAAATAAATTGCAAGAGCCAAGACTCGAACCCAGGCTCCCTTGCAACCCTAATGACGCCACAACCACTAGACCATATGCTTCCTTATGTCATTTTTTTAACACAATAATTTAAAAGGCCTACATCCAAGCATCCAGGGTTTTATCCACTTAAAACCAAATTTTTTGCTAAAGCCCAGGTTTGAACCCAGGACTTCTCCAACACTTTTTCAGGGCCCTTAACCACTGAAGCAGACATTTAATTGTGTCATTTCCTTGCACAATTAAATACTTATATACAGCTTCTTTATTGATCCATGCACAAGGCCCAATACTTCCAGGCCCAAAATTCGGGGTGTTACAATTCATTTCTTATGCTTTTTTTTTCTTAATTATTATTATTTTAACTTTAAAACAAAATTAATGTAAAGAAAATGTTTAAAATAAACTCACTAATCGTCCACTCAAATAAAAATGGTTCACTTGCCATATAAATCCTTCCTCATTCGCTAACTAGGCCATTTAATCAATAAAATTCAATAGCGATTAAATTTTATACCTTTTACAATTTAGTCCTTTTTCTTTAATTAACTAATCCAACAATAAAATTTTCGAATGAGTCTTCACATCCTAATATAATAGCTCCATAAATATTTAATGAACATATTTACAAGCTCGATTTTCAGACACATGATCTCGATTGACTGCCTCTGGATGTACTAGTGTCCAGAATGTGAATACTACAGTAAAAGATATATAAATGAGGCGGTATCCGCAAGTATACGGGTCCATTTTTAATATAGTTACAATGGAGTAGGTGAGTACTTCGAGGATCGTATCCAATGGAAGCTAGTGCTAGATTAATTTTAACATAAACACCAAAAGATCTAATTAGTACTCAATATATGTTATATTACACAAATATAAATAAAAGGGATTTTTGGGATTTTTATAATAATAAAATATAGCAAATAAATAAATATCAAGAAATTGAAAGGTGGAACTAATCACCGATACCTCAATTCTCGATACCACTTGAATTAAGGGATAACCACTTATACTTACCTATTTATTCAATTAACTAAAATTCACCAAATCAAAACTCAATATCAAGTTATAATTTATTCATAAAAATTATATAATAATTAATACGAGCTTACTCGACAGATTTATGGTCCCGTAACCATTGTTTCAGATATCACTGAAAAATAGGTTGTTACAACTCTCCCCCTTAGAAAATTTCATCCTTGAAATATCTTACCTGAAAATAGGTTTGGATATTGCGATTTCATAAATTCTTCCGTTTCCCCACATAGCACTTCTCAACTCTGTATCAATGCCATTATACTTTAACCAACCATATATGTTATTCTATAATTTTATCACTTCTCGAGCTAAAATTTTTAACTGGTTATTCATAATAAGCCAAAACGGCTACTATTCAATCTCATTCATAGAAAGTACATGTGATGAATTAGAACAAAAACAACGAAGCATCAAGGCATGAAAACATTATGGAAACTATCAAGTTCTGGTTCTTTCCAAGATTTCATATGGTCCAATATAACACTTTTCTCTAGGGTGAAAAGACTTTCTCACAATAGAGAACTCATATCTTTACGTTTTAGATCCATTTAAGATTTTGGCAATCAAATGTAGCTTTTAAAGTATTACGAATAACTCTGACTTTATTCCCAGTTTCTCGAACCAAATCAACTCCAACTAACTTTCTTTCATTCATTTCTGTTCAGCACAACATATTTCTCCATTTACACTCATATAAAGTCTCGTACTGTGCTATTTTTATACTCGACCAATAACTGTTATTATAAGCAAACCCAGCCAACGGTAATTATTTTTCATGACCATTTTTTAAAACTCGGATCATGGTCAAAAATTATGAATAACATCACATTGCGCAATCTAACAATATTAGAAATTATATAACTTGGCTAACTTCCCAATTGAATACACTATTCGGACCATAATAAACTGAACGGATTTCATTAACCTGTTAACTATAATCTAGATCAAATATTTTCTTTTTAGAGTCAACGATAATCCTAAAACAAAATCCATAGTGACACGCTCTCATTTCTACTCAGGGATCAACACAGGTTGCAAAAAATGTGATGAAACCTCATATTTGGCTTTCACCTGCTGACATAACAAACATCTGGATACAAACTCTGACATTTCTCATTTCATATCAATAGTTTTGAAAACACAGATTCCTATAATTATCCCAACTGAACACTGAAATTTGATAATTTTCAACAAGTTTCTATTTAGTTAACCATTTCAGATCATATTTTCACAATTCTTGAATTCCCTGGTTGATAATCGGTGCTCAAATAACAAACTTCCAATAACTCTAGACATCTGTACCATCTCATATTCAATTCTAAAATATTTGTTGATATAACTTTTGTTTGTTCAAAACTCTGCTGGTATTTATTCAATCCAACAAAACTGATATTTTAACAATTTCATCAATGACAGAGCTATCATCAAAAAGTCTAAACAATAAATTTGTCTTATAACTCTGATCTCACAACCATCTAGTCGAAAATCAATACTTAAATATACAATAGTCCCCTTTTTCCTAAATAATTAATTCATCTCTATAAAATGGCAAGCACTGGTTCATCATGGTGTCTCTGGTCTACTATCTGAAATCATTATACAATTCTCATAATCACAATATTATCTTTTTAAATTAAACCTCTAGTCATACAAAACCTCTATCAACTAACTATTGTCACTGTGTTTTTAAATTCTTCAATTCACTAGAAGCCATTTTATATGGAGAAATAGATATCAGAGTAGTTTTGGGCATTATCTCAATAGTAAATTCAACTTCTTGTTTTTATGATAGTTTGGTTAATTTTTCAGGAAACATATCAGTGAATTCTCTGTCTGTCGATAACTAATCAATCTTAAACTTTGATGCCCGTGAATGTAGAATGTAAACTAATAATGCTTTACATCCTTTATAGACCATTCTCTAAGTAAAAATCACAAATATAACATGTATAACATAATCAGTTCTGGCTAGCTCAAGAGTAATTAACTCGTTAAATATGATATCTCAAATCGATTCATTTTAGACTACAATTTACTTCATCATCATGCAGAGTCAACCAACCCAAGCTTAGTATTACCGATTAATATATCTGGGACAAAAGTCTCTTCTCTGCCTCGAATGTCGTAAGTTCTAGTATTACTAATTTGCCCTAGTCATCTACATATTTCAGAGACTATATCTGTGAAGCAACTTAATTTAAAAAAATGTTTGATTTCTTTGATCAACCCTTCATAAAATATTCGGTAGATACACATCGACAACAGGCTCTAGTCATAACTCGATGCACATCCCTGTAGAACTTTCCACAATGTTCACAAAAAATTTATCAACATTACAGACAATATCAATACTGACTATCAGTGTCTACTAGAATCTTGAATCATTCTGTCTCGACTTATTTCTTCTGGTGAATCCAAACAATATGACATTGCGGGCAAGAGTACCTCGGTTTCTTCAGGAGTGGAGCTGAAGACAATTTAGATATATTGGTTTTACTAGAGTCACAAAATTTCATTTCAATATTTTTATTACTGTCACAGATCTCTTCTATTTACTATGTTCGATCAGAAAAAATAAAAAATTCCCCATATTTCCATTGCTTCAACCAAAATTTTAGTTTATATCAGTCAATCCATGTTCACAACAAGCACATATCTCATTATTCAGTCGGTACTATCTCGCAAATATACTAGCTAAATTGTACAAACTCTTGTTCATATTTTGATATAGACTTGTTTTCCTATTTCAACTCGAGAAACTCTTTCTTTTCTATTCCAAGTATCATTTACTGTCATATTACTTTTTAAATTCAGTTCAGAAAAGATTCCAATTAACTTTCTCTTTTGATACAATAGCTAATAACATACTACCACGATACACTTCGTCTACAATAATAATATTGCACATATTCAGTAATCATCAAGTGAACATGCCTATTCATCATATATTCTCCAAACATTTTCCAACCAAAATACAACCCTAACTAGATCATCATATGTTTTACCTTTAAACTCATCGACTCCATATTTATCAATCTTATCCATGGGAAATCTAAATACACATACAGGAGGGGAACTTTGACGACTACAAGGTGCCAGGGTAGGCACAGTAAAAGGATGGAGGTTGTGAAGCCACAAGCTTAATTCATAACAATTTCATTAATACAATGACCTATTAAGCCAAAAGAACATTCTTTACCTTATTTTCAGATATTTGCGAAATTAGCACGCTAAATACTCGCTCCTTGCTCGGGAGCCAGGACATTACTTTTGATTTTAACAGTAACTGCACGATTAAAATTGGCCAACATCTTTTAAATCAAAAGAAAACAGGGTAAGATTGAATCAAAAGCATCACACTATCACTGGTATTTGTGGCATGTATATGCTAGACTTAATATGCGCTATGTAGTTCAAGAATCGACTAAACCGTAGCTCTAATACCACTAAATGTAACACCCCTAACTCGTCTCTATCGTCGGATTAGGGTTACAGAGTATTACAGTACAATTTAGAACATTTGATTTCAAACAGAACATTTATTCAATCCAAATTATAACAATCATTTACACATTCCATTTATAGATACAGTACACTTACAACCTTAAACCGATCCTACGAGGCCCTAAAAACAGTCTAGGAGCATCCCAGGATCAATTTGAAATAAATCATAAACTTTTGGAAACAAGTGTCACACGACCGTGTGGCTAGGCTGTATGACACAGCCCAGACCGTGTGGACATTTGAAGTCTGGACACATATTCGTGTCATATCCGTGTGCCAGACTGTGTTACATACTGACTTGAAACACACGGCCATGTCGCAAACTGTAACACCCCAAACCTGGTCTATGCGTTAAGACCAAATTTGGTATTCCACACAAATCGAATATACATCTAGACATCTAAGGGTTTAAAGAAAACTGATCTTCAAAACTATTTTGGAGATGGAGTTTGTCAAATACCGAGGTAAATTTGTAATTTATGATTTTAAAACATAAGAGTTTATAAAATTAATCTCTGAAAAATAATTGGTTAACTTTTTAAAGAAATTTAAAAAAGTTCAAAAGGAATTTGAAAACGAAATTTATAAAAGAGTTTTCATGAGAAATTTTCTGAGATAGTGATATTTAAGAAAACCCCTTTTTATACGTAAATTAAAGAAAACATTTATAAACTTAAAATAGTCCACTTTAAGTATCTAAAACATATTAAAATCCATCCACGAAATAAAATCCATAAAAACAATACTAGAGGCCTTATTACATCGCTAAAATAGTAATAAAGTAAAAATACTAAAGAGTAGTTTAAAGTTCATAAAAAAACCATCATTTGATGTATGGCCTCCACGAAGTCATCCTCGGCCCAAGCCTCCATTACTGATCGTTACCTGAGAAGGGTAAAGGAAACGGGGTAAGTTACTTAGAACTCAGTGTGTAACCCACTTACCGTGTCCACTGGGCCAAAACCATATAAGCATTTAATTGGGCTTGAGCCCATATACAAATATAACAATATAGCAATCATAAAATGCACGTGATATGCAATTCCCAACCAAGCCTAAATTTCCATCCGCTACACACCACCCGTACCAACTAGCACACCTGTGGGGATCAAGTTAACCCACCCCGCCAAACACACCAATCGCAGGCATTAAGCCACTTAATACGCAGGCACGAAGCCATTTAATAACATGGCACGAAGCCTTTTAATAACATGGCACGAAGCCTTCTTCTCTTCGTCAAATATCCCAACCCATGCAATCATGTATATACAATGCATAACAAATTTATTCATATGATAATTCCAACATAAGTCCCATAATATAATTTGGCCCATTAAGCAATCTAGCAATTCGGCCCATATAGCAATCTAGCAATTCGGCCCAAATATTAGCTTTATCATATTAGCCCATTAAGGGCGATTCCAAATTTCCACGATTTTAATACCAATTTCATGCACTTACACAAAAAGTGTTAATAAACCATATTTTTTCGATTTTACCTACTTTACGATTTTTATTCAAATACTTAATAACGGTATAACCATCTAACCCGTGAGATAAATGTGAAATTACACACTTGATTACGATGAGAACTATACTTTCCCGCTCGTTGATACCTAAATACATGTCACATTTGATTAGAACACTAATACTTATTATAAATCTATACTAAAGATAAGCGATCTAGATATTTACCCTCGAAATCTCGAACCACAACTATTTGTCGGTTCTCCCCGGTTGACAGTTCACAACCCGATGGGAAATCCCGAACAGCTAATGGCTCCGAACTACGAACAACTTCGAATAATCGATTCTCTTCGGATAAGGGTCCACAACCCGATGGAAAATCTCGTATTGTCGAAACAGCCCTTCGCTTGAATCTAGAGGGAATAGCGAAACCACCCCTCTTCCATACACTATTCACCACTCTTTTTGACCTTATCTTGTTTGCCTCCATTGACAAAAGATTATTAGTCCTAACAATATATCAGAATTTAAGACTATTAGTTTAAAAGGGCGAATTCGGCTTACCTTAAAAGTCTGAGTGATTCCAAAAGAATCCCTTGAAAGTTATGATCCAAATTTGAATGACTTCAAGATGACTTTGAAGAGATGATGATTCGGCTCTCCACAATTTCACTAAAAAATAATGAAAGAAATCGTCTAAGAGAATGAATGATTATTCGATTTAAAAGACTCTTCCAAGCCAACCTATAGATTCGACCAAGGTGACCAATTAGCAAAAATAAAACAAAGAAGATGATTCTTACCGATGGTCCAAAGTTTGAATAGAAGAAATGGTTGAGAATAAAATCTATGAGGAAGGGAAGATTCTGCTATGATATATATATAAAAGAAAGAAAAAAGATTCGGCTATGGAGATCGTCTCTAACATTCGGCCATGGAAGAAATATGAAGGAAGAAATGTGTTTAAAGGATGAGAATAATGAAGAAAGAAAGAGAATAATGATGAGAGGTTTCTGATTCGGTTTTCAAAGGTAAGAGAAGAGCAAGGAAAAAGGGTTTGGGACAATGGTGCATTCGGCAATGGGGAAGAAGGAAGAAAAAGAAATGGCTTTTGTGTTTGATATTTTTGGCACTAGGAGAGAAGCACAAAATGAAGCACTTGAGAGGTTGGCAAAATATGACCAAATGGTCAAAAGGAGAAGACAAAAAGAAGAAAAACAAAGATGTTTACCCAAAGCATCAAGCACATTCAGCTATGAGAGAAAAAGATGAAAGGAAAAGGTGTTTTGGGAGAACAAAAATGACCAAATGGGATTACACACTAACTACACATTCTTACCAAAGTCTACCACAAAAATCCGGCCACCCCCCTAGTCCACAAAATCGTCCAAGTTCATGGACAAGCTTGGCCATTCCAACTTTCCAAAACACATCCCTTAAGAAGTGCCTTGTGTTCCCCCTACATTCCATAAGTTTAGGATTTCTTTCCCCAAGTTCCATGCTTACCTTAACCATTAGCCACCTTGCCATAAAAAAAATAGTCCAACCTTACCGAAAATAAGGCTTGACCGACACATGCTAGAAGGGTGTAAAAATAAAAGTCACAAAATTGCATTCCATGGGATTCGAACCTCTTCCCTCAAGCAACACCTATGGCGCCAACTCCACTTTACTACTAGCTCATTTTGTGCTAGCTTTTGACACTTAATTTCCTTAAACATCAAGATCATTTGTTCCTCTTTAGTAAAGTACTCATTACAAAAATAAAATTTATTCTAATTCCGAATAATCTCGAGCCTTCTCAAAACTATAAATTAAACACACAAATTAAAAACACTCACTAGCTAAGCACCAAAATTATGCAACATGTCGATACTAATTTTTTTTTTAGGATGTTACACAAACCGTGTGAAACCTGCACCTAAAACAATAATGACCCACAGTCGTGTGGGGTGGTATGACAGCCCTTGTCCTAGGTCGTATGCTTTTCAAAATAACCCTAAAACAAGCCAAAGAATTAACCTTTTCTTGCACAACAAACCATACCATTTCCAAACAAAATCACCTATTCAAAAACACACTTAACACACCTAAAATATACTAAAGTCATACACTTATGTGCCTAACCAATGTGCTCTCATTGACATCATAATTATACATATACAATAAGTAAATCATCCAAAATATTACCTTTATATACATGTTATTCAATCATCAACAGTGTTTCCAAATACCTAAACCAAAACTAATACTAAAGGCAAACGTACATGTTACTTTCATAAATTACCTACCAAATTGGCAATGCCATATTCAATCACCATAAAAGATACTAAATCAATAATGCCTAAAACAAATGTACAAAATATTACCATACAAAATGAGATCAACATGAAACATAACTTATATCTTCATTACCATATATGCTTAATTATAAACTTCAACTAAGACTCTAACTTTGATAACATCAAACCTTATATATACATGCCACAAATTATAACAACTTATAATAGTAGCTACCGAAGAGTTGGGATAGTGTGAGCTCCGAAGTTGGTATGCACGACCAGTTCCGCAAAACGTTAACTACAGAAACAAAAACGAAAAAAGGTAAGCTTAAAAAGCTTACTAAACCCATAGCTAAATATTTAAATCAACTTACCTCATTCCATAAATGAATACTAAAAGAGCATTAAATTTCTAAACTTGACAATCGTTTCCAAAATCACATAATGTCAGTACCACAACTTTCAATTTAGCGATTCGTAAACCACAACAATTCAAACCAAAAAAAATCATTCCTTGATATTTAAATTCATAAATCTATCACTAATATCACATTTACAAAATGTGAGTTTCATACATATAACTATAAACTTTCTATTCATTTCAATATTATTACAAACAACTTTTAAACACATAATCATTAATTATTCAATTCCATCACTTAACATCTCCATATTCATCTAAGCATATCATCTCCAAATAATTCATGAATTAAATATGAACTTACCTTAAACAAATTAGATAATCAAGAGGATGAATTTCTAATTCTTGATAACCAAATGCAAGATCACACCGCATTAGTATATAAACATAAATAACATACATGATACTTTTCCAAAGAACTAACTAAATTGTATCAATCACCATATCTCAATGTACTTATCAACATTTATACACAAGCATTTCATAGTGCTATTTATCATATAGTAACAATTTAAACATTCCATAGAATTGAGTAAGTAAATAAATTTTAAGTCAATTAATACATAGCCGGATAAGTTATAGTAATTTGACTCAGATACTCAGGTAACTACACCACACTAGAGGCATCTAAGATGCATAACAGAGGCACTGAAGTGCAAACAAAGAAAAAAATGTGTGATCAAAGACACCAAAGCGCAAACAGAGGCACTGAAGTTGTCATGCCCTAGATTTTATTTATTTATGTGCGCTAGTTTATGTTACAAAGGAATTAATAGTCTAGTCGTTAAGTGTGTTAGTTGTTTCCTTAATGTCCTAAGTTTAAGCCCCCACAAGCACATCTTTTAATTTAAATTTTTGACAATTTTGAGCTAGTGTGAACACTCTTGTTGTCCAACACATATTTCCATACAAGAGAAGATTATTTCCTTGATTACAAGGTCAACCTTCCCAAAGTTCTCCCCTTTTTCACTCCCATGATCCAATTTTGGTGCCATTGTCCCCTCAACTTTCCAAAACCTTTCTCTTACCTTACCTTAGCCAACCATTGAACCTAGACACTCCCCATTTCCCCATTTCATTTTTATTTTCTCCACCACTTTGCTCCTCTATTTTTCTCTCATTTTCTTCCTTTTTACCACCTTAGAAGTCCATTTTTCCTCATTTCTCTTTCGCTCCACCACCACACCACCACGTCTCCTCCGCCATCGCCATCACTGTCGCACTACTGCACTGTTGTTGTCATCGGCCACTACCAAAATTCTCTATTTTTCTTATTTTCTTCTCCTCTTTTTGAATCTCATCTCTATAATCCTTCAATTCTAATTTTTATTTATTAAAATATCACTTCTTATCTTATCTTTCTAACTCGTTATTTTGTGCATTTTATTGTCAAATCATTTTTTTAGTCAGCTTTTCAGGAAATATTGTCAAGCCTTTTTTCCTTCGTTATTACGTAAGTATGGAAGATCCTTTAATTCATGAATTTCTTTCGTACTATTATTTCAATTAGGATGTTACTAACACTTTGTTTATCATACCTTCATAAAGTGCCATTCAAAATCCCAGAATCGTATCCCATTTGTAAAAGTGTGCGATTTGACAATCATTTGCATAAGTCTCACCGAATCACAATCATTTTTAATCATGGGTTGTTTGTTTATTTATTAAATCTATACTAACACGAGTGTTCGGCCGAAACCGTAGCGACTCAAGAATCGAGCTCTCCCCTTTCGAAGTGGAATATAGATTTTTGCAATCAGATTTACAAGGTGTGGGGATTTACTTTTAATAATGATGGTTAATGATAATATTGATAAAAAATAATTTAATAAGTAATAAAATATTATTGTTAATATTATTCTTTGAATAATGAAATATTGGTTGAACACAAAAGTGTTCTTAAAGATTGATTTAAGATTCGACAAAAGAGGATACCAAGTAAGTCCCCAAAACTTCAGATCTGTGATAATGATTGTGATTTGGCAATTTCTGTAAAATATGTAATTATATGATTTCTGTTACTAATGACACGTGATTTATTGCTATTGGATTATGTATATGTGCAAATGATGTGAAAATATGATTATCGATGTTCTGGTTCACATGAAAAATATGTTACTATTCTGATATTCTAATTTGCATGTTAAGCATGTCGTATTTCGATATTCTGATTCGTATGTAAAGCATGGCTACTGAAAATATGTTCTATATGTCATATCACATGAATGGGGTTGGGAAAACATGTATGGAGGAAGTATCTGTAATAAATTTGCATTATCTGGTGGCTTGTCTTCAATATTCTGTATTTGGTAGTAAATTGCAATATCTAGTGGTTCGAAAACATTATTCTATTTCTGGCAGCTCAACTGCACTATTTGATGGCTAGTCCATATTATCGGTGTGTTATTGGATGGATGAGTTTTGAGGAACTCTTTATGGTGTGTATCGGAGTTGGGTAGGATCTATTTTCTAAAAATTTGCACTGTTTTTTAAAAGTGTTGTATTGACAGTGTCATTGTGCATTCTGCCATGTCTGATTCTATGAATGAAGATTTGACATGTTATGATGTTGTTATGAGTTAAATCCTATTATTGTTATTATTTGTAACCTATCCTGGGCTTTTTAAGCTCACCCCTTTAAATTCTGATTTTTCAGATAATCGAGGTTAGGATGGGCTTAGTTACGGAGGCGCTCTTGGTCATTTTTCAAAACTCATTTTTTTTATCTATAATGATTAAATTAAAGCTATCAAATTCAAATACATATTCAAACTCATTACTATGCATGTGATAAGTTTTTATTTTTTGACACATTTCCCCTAAACTTTTATTTTTCTTTCAATTTAGTCCTTAAAGCCTAAACTATTTAAATTTACACATTTCATTTCTAATACTTAGAATCCAATGGCCCAACCCCTAAAGTAATTAGAATTTTACAATTCAATAGGCTGAATTTTAAAAAATTTCATATTAGTTCCTAGGTTCAAACCTAACAAAAATTCATTTACAAAATAGTTTTAAACAACAACCAATATTATAAATATTTCATTTAACATAAAAAAAATAAAATGAAATTCATTAATGGGAAAATCCAAAATCTTTAATAGTTTTGAAAACAGAGATATGAGTTAGCTGGACCTAGTTGCAACGATCTCAAAAACATAAAAATTACAAGAACTTGACTCAAAATGGACTTACATGCAAGGGTAACAATGGCCGAACCTCCAAGCTTTAACAATAGAGTTTTAAGGTTTTTCTTTCAGTGGAAAACCATGAGAAAGATGATATTTATTTATTTATTTATTCATTTCTTATGTTTTTTTCTTAATTATTATTCTAACTTTAAAACAAAATTTATGTAATGAAATGTTTAAAATAGACCCATTAACCGTCCACTCAAATAAAAATGATTTATTTTTCATATAAATCCTTCCTCATTCACTAATTAGGCCGTATAATCAATAAAATTCAATAGTGATTAAATTTTACACATTTTACAATTTAGTCCTTTTTCTTTAATTAACTAATCCAACAATAAAATTTTCGAACCGAATCTACACATGTTAATATAATAGCTCTGTAAATATTTACAAACTCAATTTTTAGAAACGAGGTCTCGATACCTCAATTCCTAAAGTAACTTGACTTTTGGGACAACCACTTATACTAAATTATTCATTCAATTAACTAAAATTCACCACATCAAAACTCAATATCAAGTTATAATTGATTCACAAAAATTATATAATAATTAATACAGAACTACTCGATAGATTTGTGGTCTCGAAACTACTATTTCTAATATCACTGAAAAATAAGCTGTTACAGGTCCAATCGCAAGAACCTAAACCTCGTCCTTGTTGGGAACTTAATCTTCATGCAGAACATTGCAACAACCATTTTTTTCATCCTCATTATTGGTCACCCAAATATAGCATTGTACGCCATAGGATGGTCTACAACAAAGAACTAGACATACTCTATAGTTGTGTGCTCGCCATCCCCCAAGGTGATCGAGCCTTTCACCTTAACAAGATGGTTCGCAAAACCATACAGTAGGCTAGCGTTGGACAATGCTTGCTCTTTCAACCTCATTTTTTGATACGCTTCCCAAAAAAAATCCTCCACACTACTATTGTCTACAAGTATCCTTTTAACCTCAAAACCTGCGATTGTCGTAGACCCAACCATCGAATCATTACACTCTTCGTCGCAGACCAGATCCTCATCATCATTACCAAATTCAACGCTCCATCTTTCCTGCTGATATGATCTTTTAGGGGTACTAACAGACATTACGCTTCTCATATGCACTTCCTCTTTACACTAGAACCTACCCACTCTTCATCTGTTCTATGATTACATGGATGGTACATTTAACCTTCTATTTACGCTTGGCTTTACCACGCGAAATTTGACCCTACTGGGAAACACCTTGATCAACAAACTCAGCAAGCTTCCCGTTTCTCACTGCCTCTTCAATTGCATCCTTTAGAGTGAAACAATCTTTAGTTTTGTGTCCAACATCATCGTAGAAGGCACATTTATCTCTCGAGTTGGACCTCATTGTACTATGCCCCATTGGAGAAGGCTTAGACAGGATACCAAGACTCTTTACCTAGTTCAAAATGTAAGTATGGGTAACATTCAAAGAAGTGTAAACTTCAAACCTGCCCTGGGGAATGTACTTCCTAGTATGCTCTGGTTGAGACCTCTGGGGAGCCCTAGGAGAATCACCTTGCGTTTAGGTTCTCCACTGGCTGTCAACTCTTATTTGCAACAACTGGCTAGGAGGGCTCTGCCTATTACGAAATCCCTCTCGATTTCTAAACTGCATGTCTTCCCTCTGAACGGTGCTACGGGACACCCTTTTAATATCTTCTACCTCTGCAAACTTGTGGGCTCGCTCATATAGATCTGCCAAACTTTGTGGCGTGTTATCGATAAAGGAGCATTGTATATGATTATTTTGTACCCCCTAATGAAAGTACCAATAGCCCACTGATCCTCCAAGTTCTTCGTGTTCAAATTAGCCGTATGAAATCACTTTACATAATCTTGGAGAGACTCTCATTCCCTCTGTTTCACTAACATCAATCCTATAAGCGTGCTCATGATAGCCTTATGGGCCTTGAATCTTTCCAAGAACATCTGTCCCAATTGAGAAAAACTCTTACCTGAGCCTTAAGGAAGGGACAAGTACCAGTCCTTCGCACTCCCTTTAAGTGTCGTGGAAAAAGCTTTGTACTTTGCCAAATTTGATGCTCCCAACACGTTCATATAATAATTGTATTGTGTCAAATGGGCTCGCAGGTCCCTTTTCCCCTCAAACATGTCTTTTGGAACTTTAAAATCAAGTGGCAAGTTTACAACCTCAAGGACCAACAGATTGTTAGAAAAAAAAGCCAATCCATGTCTTAAAACTTGAGGTGCAATGCTCTCATGTCCCATCGCAACTCATCCATCTCGTTTTTCCATTTCCTTGCATGCATGCTCGTAACTTTGTCTTATGCATTCACATTGTCATGAAAATTAGAAGTGTTAGAGTTTACCTTCCTTCTTAACTCCTCATTCTGCTTCAACTCTTGCTGAAAAGTTTGCCACTACTCGAACCGTGCCTCTTGCGTAGCCATTTGATCTTTCATCAACCTCATCTACTTCTGGAGAGAAAGGAACTACTGTGACGATGCTTCCTGATTGGGAGGGAGTGGCAACCCACGAGTAGTGCATATGTTCAAGTCCAATGGATCAGAAACTCCCTAATAGGCCGTATTGCCGAAATTCTCCAATCGATCGGCAAACCAACTGGCAAACAAATTTGCTTCATTAGGTTGACTGTCAGAACCCAAGGCTCCAGCTTGTCTAGACAAAGATTGAAGGGGAAATTCTTATTTGTGTGAGCCATTTTCACTACTGGTATTTTTTCTCCAACTTGAAAGAAATCTGTCGGTCGAAAGTTTGTCCACACTCACTACACTAATTATTGAGTGATTTTTCGTTATGTCTCATTAGAGGAGACAATCGAATATTTATATACATAGCTACTGTTTATATAATTTATATTCTTAATAGACTCTATGCATGTTGGACACGTATATTGCTCTGGGCTACCTACAAGCCAAGACCCGCGAGCTCCTCTTGCGAACTCCTCTTGACCTGTACGAGCTGGGTCCATGAGCTTCCCTTGTGAACACCCTTTGCGAGCTTCATGTCATAAGGCTTGAGTATCTGTCTAGTGGGCCATATCTGGGTCGTGGGTAGGTGTCCCGGACCTTACCTACTTTTTTGGGTCGTTGATCATAAATGCCTAACAAAGAGTTGTCTTCTTCATTCATTTCTTCTCCTCCGAAACTGAATGTGATAAAGAAAAAAGGCTTAAAACCTCCTTCCATGGCCGACCACATTACAAGGTGGTAAACAAGCTCTTTCTTTGAATTTTTTATAGATTTTTCATGTAGGAACCTTACTCTAACCAACCCATTGATTAATTTTATCTATTGTGTAATTTAATTCAAGATGCCATGGTAAAGAACATATAGGGTTTGAGGTTGAAATAGTGATGGTTATTTGCTAAAGTTTGATATATGTTGGTTAAATGTGAGAAATGTAATGGACGATATTGAATTAAGCTTAAACCTTGTCGCCATTAATTTGTTGTTAGGGACTTTTGTGTACAGTATAAGAACTTTTGGGTTCAAGGTTTTAAAATGATAGTTTGAAGTTCCTAGTGAATAAATATGAAGTCAGATTTTGATTTGATAACGAGAATTGAAAGATACAATGATTTCAAATATTAGAATTAAAGGGACTAAAGTGAACAGAGTATAAAATATGTTTTACTTATAAGTTATATGTTTATTGATGTGAAATTGATATTATTGTTATATCAAAATTGACAAACGTAACTAAAGACAAAATTGAAACATCGAGAGAGTAAAGCGATAGCGGATGACGAGTAGCACAATCGATTTGTGCTAGCATAATTTGTCTTCTTGATATTTATCTACTAAGTAGCTAATTTTATAGTAATCTTAGTGATAAATGATAGCATGAAGTTGATAGATATGTTTTGAGAACATGAAAGAATTGGGTTATAACAGTTAAAAAGATGATAGTTTTAATAATGATCAGTGTGCTATTTTTATGTAATAAACCTTAATGAAATTATTAAATAAGTAGTAATATTGTTGAAATATAAAAATGAAAAAAAATAACTAATAACACCGTAAAAACGAACTTCATCATAATAATATGATTTGAATCATAATAATATAGTAAAATGGAATAAGTGGTGCCATGCTAAGTTTAGTTGACCTTAATAGCATTGTTGTAAATACATATACTGATATACTTAAGATGTAGCTGAGATTGAGATAGTGTGTATATGTTATATACAAAATTGAATTTCCATTAAGAATTTTAGTAATAGTTACATATATCCGTCGTTATTATAAAAAAATGTTACACAAATAGATACGTTGTTATATATTTAGATATTTTGTTATATATATTATATAAATAGGTTTTGATATTAATGACATGGCATGTTTACCCCAAACGTTAATCGGCATTGACTTGCCAACACCCAGTATCAAGAAGTCACGTCTTCAACTTCAAAATCTATTTATATAATAAATAACTACCAAAATCTATAATACATAACAACATATTTATTTATATAGAAAATCTATAAGATATACCAACATATCTAACATCTAATAGAAATTTTAGTATTTGCTAGAAATTCTAAAAGTTTATGGAAATAACCAGTTAAAAATCATCTTTTATGAAAGCTCACGAAAAGTTCATATTAAAAAGCTCAACCAAGATTTCTTGACAAGAATCTCCGCAGCACATTCTATATGATAAAAGAACAAAACAAAAGCATGCCTGACATGAACCCACAACTATGCCAGAGCCATTACAAAACATAAAATCTAAGGGGAAAATAGTCTATATCTTTATGCATCACCGCCTTACATGTAATGCATGATACATTGTTTTGACTATATCCCAAAATCTGATTTTACATGTCACCCAGATACCAAAAAATGAACCCTAAAAAGAGTAACTAAAAGCTCAAGCCTTAACACAAATTCCCTTGTGATCTCTTAACTCTAAATATATTGATCTCCAAAAGAAAAATAAAAGCACTCCAGTTAGCTTTAAATAACCTTATTTTAGCAGAAACGTATTAATGAGGGAAATGTGCAGAATTCACAGATCATTTGCTTCACAAGTTACCTTCAGCTATACTTTTTTGTGATAAATCAAAATAATATCCTAGGTAGCGATTCCTGAACAAAAGAAAATAAAAACTTGTAAGTATGCACATAACAATAAGCCTATATATACTGAGTCCATGAATTTTTTCTAGTGAAATAGCAGATTATTGCGAAATTAATGCAATCACATGCTCTGTTACCATGCTTGCCTTAGGCCATGGGATCCTTTTAGCATTCTTAAAAAAATACTTTGCTCTTCAAAGGGAATCCAATTCTAAATGCACAATCACTGTGTGCCATGTCAAAGATTTTAGGAGTAGTATCTAAACAATATGTCTATATATAGAAGAATCACATATGTATATAAATCAAATAAAGAAGTTTATCTAGCATGGAACTTCCACTTGGAAAATATTTAAAAAGTATGTCAAGTAATTCAATCTTAGCATGTCTAGTGAAGAAATTTCTTAAAAACATTCAACATAAAATTTCTCTAGTTGAAAATCGTTTACATAGAGAACTCAGGATGCTAAGAAGCATTACCTCTACTTGCTTGTCTCTTATTAACTTTATGACTACTAAAATAGCCGGGAGAACTTTTGCCTGAAACATCAGAAGTGGCACTACCAAGTCCATAGCCAAAGGAACCAGAACCATCTCGCTTAAATGTTGATGATCGCCAAGTTATATCCCCATAAGCTGAAGCACCACCATAAAGGTCTGTAAAGGCTACATCATAACCAAAAATTTGATGTTGCATATGATGATGTTGGCGCCACATTGGTCCCATTATTTCTCCCATACCCTACTATCCCTAACCTAAAGCTGTCATCAGCACTTCCATAAGCGAAATGCATACTATTGTTAGAAACATTACTCCCCTCGTCTTGATTGGCAATTGCAGAACTCCAATTAGTTCCACTATTTCCGAAGGCGCTTCCTCCTATACTAACACTTCCAGATCCTATACATGCATTGGAACTAGAAGCATTTGTGTTATAATTGAGTCCCCCATTTCACCAAAGGTTTCGAGTCACTGAGCTAAAAAAGGAAGTATTACCTCCAGTACTTCCATCATACCCAATAGGGCTACCAAATCTATTTACATTACCAATATAGTAAGGATTCAATCCCCGTCCATAGTTCATATTACTACTAAAATTTGCACTATTTCCAAAACTTGGGTTTAACCCAGGCTCAAAGTTCATGCCCATTCCATAACCAGAACCAAAAGGAGGAAAACCACTTCGACCGCTAGGAACTGTACTAAATCTACCATCCCTCCTAAGTCCAAAGCCTCTAATATTGCTTGGAGTATATCCCTGACTGCAGCCACTAAGAAAGTTGTTGACCCTATTCAGACCATAGTTACATCCACCGAGGGGACTACGACAAGGGCCAGGCGATAATTCTTTAGGTACTGCTCGTTTAACCTCGACCATTTTACCATTAAGTTCATGGAAACTTTTTAGCAACACTTTGTCCACTGCCTCTTCTGAATCATAAGCAATGAATCCGAAACCCCTAGGCCTTTGAGCGTTGTGATCATACATCACTACAACATCTGTGATATTCCCAAACTGATCAAAATACTTCTTAAAGTCACTCTCTGTGACTGTTGATGCTAAACCTCCAACAAAAATCTTTCTTATGCGGCATAGACTAGGTGAACCTTGGATGCTAGTAGTGCTTCTACTCATAATGTTCTGGTCATCCCTAGGAACTACCTTTTTTGCCTCAACCTGAGCAAGAGGAAGCATGAAATGATTACTCCTAGCCTAATTTTGAAATTTAGTTAGACAAACGAGAATTATACAAATTCATGCAATTACAATATCGATCTGTTACTCTGATAAGCAATCAAAATTTCATCTCTTTCTTCCACAAGCTACTTGCATCAAGGAACAAATAGTACATTAGATAACGTCACTCTAAAAGGGTTTGCTGAAAGGTCAACAACTTACCATTCTACCATCAATATTATGTTTCTCCTTGATGACTTTCTCAGCATCTGCTAGGTCAGAGAAAACAATGAAACCGAAACCTCGAGCACGTCCTGTGGTCCAATCCTTCATGATCATCGCCTCTACCACTTCATCAAAAGTACTGAAATACTCCTTAAGACTCTCTTCATTGGTTTCCCAAGATATCCCACCAATAAATAGCTTACCATTCTCAGACATCTATTTCTACATTTCAAAAAAGCCAATTCCATCACTACAAAGTACAAATCCATAAAATGGCCAAATTAATTAATGGATCTAATGCAAGATAAACATTTCATTGCAATAGCAACATAAACAAAACAATAAAAAAAAACCAAATACCAAAATATTCATTCTTGATGAACCAAATTAACAATAGAAGATAAAAAGTTGTATCTTTTATAGATACATCAATCTAATCACAGTAATGTAGATACAATTCAATACCTTTTATTTTAACAACAAAATTGTAACTGGTACAAAATAAAAATTTTCTCTCTAATTCAAAAATAGAAACAAACAGATCCTTGGACGATCAATCAATTGACTAACACCGAATTTAACTTCAGCTAGAATTTAAGAATGAAAAAGTAAAAGAAATAACAAAACTTATATCACTTAGATATACAAAGGTGAGGTTAATTGGAAATTTAAGAAAAATATGGAATACCCAAATCCATTTACAACAAAAAAAACACATAAATCAAAGGAAACCCAAGCGCCCAATCTCACAAAAAACTAAGATCTCAGAGTAGGCACAACAAGAATAGAGGAGGTTAATTTAATCCTCTTGGTTCTCTTCTATTTTCGTTGCCCCTTCCAAATAATATTTCCTTTGCTCAATTGTGTCGGGTCCTATCTCATAATAAAAATCTTAAATATTTTTAACATCCAAATATAAATTCTTCAAGGAAAATCAACATTTATGCAAATTTTTATTATCTATTAAATAAATAAATGTTTGTTATTGTTATACCACCTAAGTAGGCAAAAATCCAAAGAGAAGGATTGTATCACTCTAAAAAAAAATACTAATGGATAAAAACTCTGATTTATCATTTTCTATTAGAAAGGACTAAAAATGACGTGCAATCATAATTTCATACAATCATTTTTTAAATTCAAGATAATAAAAAAAGGATTGTATGAAATAGTAATACGTCATTTATATTACTTTTTTTAATAATTTAATGCCACATTAGCATTTTATCCTGAATTTAAATATTTCCATATTAGAAAACATCAAATCCAAATAAAAATCTTAAAATTTATAATTAAGTTATTAA
This sequence comes from Gossypium bickii, assembly GCA_025503065.1. NCBI lineage: Eukaryota > Viridiplantae > Streptophyta > Magnoliopsida > Malvales > Malvaceae > Gossypium > Gossypium bickii. The sequence continues at coordinate 92,347,902 of CP106719.1, read as the reverse complement.
TGTGATATTAAACTATTAAAAATAAATAATATCTCTATTTCATATGTTCTAATGTCTAAAACCTTAACAAATGCAAATGTACAAGACAATTAAAGCAATGTGGTATGGACATAGGACAAGAAATATGCATTTGTGGTAATAGTAAAGGATTAAGATACGCTCATGTGCAACAATTGGTTCTCACTAAGACTTAAAACACAACTCCAATGTAAAGGGTGAAAAAGGATCCCCGGGCTAAATTAAGACTCATATTTCTCTGTTCTCTTTGTCTTCCTTACTATCAAGAAAAGTTTATCGAACCATCCACTAACTTAAGCATCGGAGTACAAAATCTACCACCTCCCAGTTCACTTTTCATTTTGCAAGTTACGCCATCTTTAGCCCATTTTTCCGTCAGCCCAACACCATCCTAGTACGACTGAAACAATTGGCACTGTCTGTCAAAATCCTACAACGGAAAGCCATGTAAAACACGATTTTCCAAAGCATGAATGTACCAATTTCACCCTTGCTCAATATCAAAACCTCCTGTACACCCTCCAAATACTTGTCGCAATGTTTTATGGTGTGGCGATGACATCCTATGAGAAATTTTACCGATGTGAAACCTAACATGTGTCAATTGACTTTGAAGTACACTCCATCCCCTTTCATACTGCAATGTAACCAAGGCCAAACTTTTAGTCACCCTACAATCTGTTGGAAATTTAGTTACGAAAAATGATTTTAAGCATAATGGAATTTCAAAATTTTTTGTAAAACTTTGAACCTCTATTGTGTTATCCATGGGATCTAGTTTCTTTAGTGTAGATTTTGGTCGTAATGTACATGTAATTTTTAAAAAGATTGGTTTAATAAATTTCCATTATTCACATTAATTGTTGGAAAAATTGTTTGCATAGGAACATTGAGGCATATTCTCAATAGATAAAGAAGGAGAGTTGAATCATAAAATTATGGTTTCATATTCTACTCCATGAGACTTTTACAAAGATATATCATATGCTCAAAATGGTTGAGTGGTGAATGAGAAATTAATGCTCAAAGTAAACTACTTGGAAATATTATTAAGGAAGAGTAAAGGCTTAGATCCCACATTGGTTAGATACCAAGTGTGAGATGTGTTTATATATGTGAACTTTCTTAAAAAATGATTGAATGACTAATGTCGAAATCATTTTTTTTGTTTGGAAAACTGGCCGACTTTAGAAAGAAAAATGGACTCGCCACCAATCCTTTTCTGAAGTGTGATTGGGTCACTTTATAAAACATTTGGTCTACGAATTTTAAGAAAATGGGTCCGGGAGTTGGTTACGCACGAGAAAGGATTAGCACCCTCGCAACGTCCAAAATTGGTATCTTATTGATTGATTAATGTTCTAATATCGAAAACTGGAAAAGATTTTAAAATACGAATCTTTTAGAAAATGTTTGGACAATCCAAATTGGATATCGAAATTCTCCTGTTCCAAAAGAATGAAATATCATATCCAGCACGTTAGGATACGATATTTCAAACCCTAGACACCAAGATCATTTCATGATTTCCAAAACTCATGCGTTGCAATTTTAAAAAGGGTATTCCGTTATTTGGCCAAACAAAAAGAAAAACAAAACCCAGCACGTTAGGGAACGATTCCTCGAATTTCCAAACATGAAATATTGCCTTATTTTTGAAGTTGAGAAAACAGGTAAAAACCTTAAAAGGATATTCAGTCCTTTGGACGAACAGAAAATCGAAACCCAGCACATTAGGGTACAATTTTCTGAACTTCTAAGCACAAAATATTACCTTGTTTTTAATTTTTAAAAAAACATGGACACAGTCCTAAAGGATATTTAGTGATTTGGTCAAACGAAAAACTGAAGCCCAGACGTTAAGGCACGATTCCTTGAATTTCCAAACACAAAATATTGTCTTTATTTGAACAGCATTATGTATTGAGTAAAATTAATGTAACACAATTCTGTGAAGATAAATCGCAACATTGATATGCGTAATGGAAATAAAATGAACAAAAACATAAATAACAATACTAAGAGCAAAATAATCAAAGATAAATAAATAAAAGAAAGTTAATAAAAAAATAAGTAAACAAATGAGAATTAACATAAAAAAGAAGAAAAGTTAAAAACAAAGGAAATGAAAGAAAAATATTGAATAAAATAGAAGAAATAAAAATACAAAAAAAAGGTAATAATAATGATGAAGTAAAAAATAGTAATAATGCATTAATAAAAATAATTATAATATATTAACAATAATAATAATAGAAAATAATAAAAATAAAAATAGTAATAATGGTAGGAATAATGAAAATAATGATACTACTAATAATTGTAAATATAATAGTAGTAATAATAACAGTAAATGCAATAATAATAATAATAGTGATAGCAAAAATTAAAATAGCATTAATAATAAAATAATAGTAACAATACTAAAATAATAGTAATAATGAAAAATAGTAGTAGTAAAAATAAAAGTATATTGATAATAATAAAATAATAGTAGTATTAATAATAATAATAATAAGGATTTAAAAAAATAATAATGAAATTGATAATGAAAATAATAATAAACACAAGAAATAAAAAAGGACAAAATTGAACTAAAAATAAAACTTTGAGGCGAATTTTAAAGAAAATAAAAGAATTAGGGCCCCCTAGCAAAACACACAGAAAGGGAAGAACCAAATGGGAAATATTCCCGCCCTCCTAAACGGTGCCGTGTGTCATGGGATTCAATTGAAATGGGCAGAAAATCATAGGGTCAAATTAGAAAATTAAAAAGACTTAATTATAAATTAATAAAAAAAGGAAGGACCTGGACTGCAAATAGCCCCTTTGATGAAAACGCGCGGACCCTCCCTGCGGGTCGGGTCGCGCGCACGGGCTATGGTTTAAGCAGCGCCGTTTTGGTGATTATAAGCCTGGCACCAAACGGCACCGTTTTAGGGCCTTATTTAAGCCATTTTTTTCCACAAAAAAATCCCTCATTTCTTTCCATTTTCTCAAAACACCCAAAAAAAACTTTTAAAAATTCTCTCGCTTCTATCCGTCCGCCACAGTCCGGTGAAACCTCCGACGGCATTGCGCATTGTTTTCTATCATCATGGTGTGGTGGAATTTAAAAACGTAAGTTTTTTTCTCCCATTTTTAATATTTAAAACCTCTGTATTTAAAAAACTAAAACAAAAGAAATAAATAAAGAAAAAAGAATAGATTTGGAAATGGAAAAAAAGTTAAAAAGAAACCTTTTCTGGATTCTTTTGATTCTGTATCTGTAGAAAAAGAAATGTATTGCCCTTTGATCTAAAAAAACCGTATCGCTCTCGTATCTCTTTTTTCTGTGAAAAAAACCGTATATTCTCTCCCTTTTTTTAACTAAAAACAAAACCCCCCATTTACATCGTATTTCTTTCAGCTTTATAGCCTATTTTACAACTGTTTGGTGCTTGTTTGCAGGTGCGTGATCGAGCATGTCTCTGATGTGGCGTGGTGTAGTGGCGCACCTCGCGGGGTGTGACGTCCGGCGAGCGAGGGTGGGGCTGCTGGCAGTTGCGGCGCATGTGGGGCTAGGGTTTTGGTCAAAAGTTTAGGTTGTGGGCTAGGTTAAGTCTAGGGTTTTAGGGTTTGGTTTAAGTGTTTGGGCCGAAATTTTAGGCCATGGACTGTTTTTAATTAAATTTGGACTTTTGTTTTGTTTATTTTGGGTTCAAAAATGGTTAATGGGCCCAGGCAAAATTTGGGCCCTACAGCTAAGTTTGTAATTTTGCCTCGCGTGCAAGGGGAGTGCAAGCCCAACCTAATGGGGTGAGGTGCACCTGCACGACGTGGGCAACGCAAAATGTATGGACTTGCAAATAATTTTTTTTAATTAATTTAATGGCAGATTTTGTGGATATTTTTCAAAAATTCCAGCATTCTCCATGCCTATAAAAAGCCATTATTTCTGAAGGGTTTTACAAAAAAAAAAAAAATACTCTCTGATAATTTCTCTTGCAGAAACTCTGTTGTTCTCAAAACTCTTCATTTTCCTCCTTCATATTTTCAAACATTCCGGTGATAGAAAAGGAATTTTTCATTCGTTGATCGTTGCACAGGTGCTGCTACTTTGATCATTGTTGTTGTTGTATCCTGGGAGACATTCGATCAACATTACTCCAAGTACTGTAGGTGCGGCCGAATCTGTCTTAAGGAAACTGTGTTTCACAGGCCTCACCATTTCATAAAATCTCGATTCTCCTTTATTTCAACTGTTTATTATGGTTTTATTTGATTCTTGTATTTGATAAATTATTTATAAATCATTTTATTTATATTTTATTTCATATGTATTTATTTATAATTTATTTATTTTGTTCGCTAACGTGTTTTGTGTAACATTAATATCGTTTGTATTTGTTATCAATGATTTTTGCTTGCAAAGAAAAATGAACAAAATATTGGTTCACTGATTACCTAATATTAACTAATAATAAGTTGCATTATGTGGTCTAATCATAATGCGATAAAACAACTTATATTAGTAGGTAATCTAAATGGCCCATAGTCTAACCAAAATTAAGAAAATCGATTGAAAGACTAAGATGTCGTCTACCGAGTCCAAATGGGAGATACCTTATCTTAAATATTGGAATGGATGACTCTCAAAGAATAGAGACATAGATGTGATTATTTGGACTGACAATACATTTAATAGGTTCCAAGTAGAATAAATCCTATATTTTTTTATCGATTTATTCACTTGTGGCATTCATAGTGTGGCTTACCTCATTTTTGAGTAAGTGACATACTATTTGTGCATGTCTCATAGACTTTGATACATTGAAAGCCTGAGTTCAATTACTAATAGACCTAGCTTCACTTACAAAAGTGAAATTCATAGCCCAACAAAAGGGTAAATAATACCCTCATTGGCATTACAAGATAGATGGAAAAGTAACGTGGCCACAAGCCATTTGTTTAAGATGGATGATTTAATTATTATGTGTTAGGAATTGACATTTTCATGAAGAAAAATGTAATGGTTACCATGAGATAGAATAGGATCATGTTTAAGATTCAAGATATCTTATGAGTGTAACACACATATGATAAGGTCATTAGACGAGCACTTGATAAATAGTTTTCGAAATGGTATATAATAGGGAGAACTCAATCATGGTACTTTAGTGGAATTACTCCATGACTAAATAATGTTGTAACTAATAAATGAAAAGTTGAAACTTGATTAAAAATTATTTGAGTCCTAATTATATATGTCCAATTGGTCTCTCCGCTAGCTTAGTACAACATTAACAGTCTGCAATTTAATCAATGAGATAAAAATATGGAAAAAAAAAATGAATTAGAGAAATAGATAGCACGTATTAATATCAGCTGTGAATGCGTTTTCTAGCAATAAACAAGTGATGACTTAGATATTAAATTAATTTCTTAAAATTATCATTTAACTATTTGTAATTAAATAATTGAAATTCTAAGTTGAAATTAAATTAGTTAGTCATCGAACTATTATTGAACAAGATAATTAAATGTATTTACTTATAGATTCTAGTAAAGTAAATTTGTCATGACCGTAACAAAATTAGAATTGGTTTGAAAAAATAATTTAATTAGAAAATTAATAAAATTTATTTTAAATAAATAAAATTTTGGGAAATATAAAATTGTTTATTGGATTGGATAATTTATGAGTTAGTTAAAAGTTCAAATAACATATAATTGTACCCAATACATGAGATAGACACAGTGGCTCATCTAACATAGCATGGGTGGCAACCTTAGCTCGAAAGTAGAGGGTGTCACCGGCCATAGCCTATCTCATAAGGGATAGGTGTATTTTCTATTAAAATATTATCATTTTGCTTTTCCTTGTTCAAGTAAGACTCTTGTTATTGTTAAATATATTCTTACTTTAAGATAGTTTATTTTTCGATTTCTAGCCTATAGAGAGATATTGATATTCCCTACTGGAAAATTAATAGAAAGCTTTCATTGTGTTCATTGATTCGTGAATTAGAGCTCACACCCTAAGTAAGCTGAGGTTTAAGAATAGCAGAGAAGATCATTGACCGCCTCTCGACGTGCGAATGTCGAGAGTGTAAATACTGCAACTAAATAAATAAATTAGGTGGTATCCACAAGTATACAGATCAGGCTGTAATATAAATTGTTACAACATAAGACGAAAGTGTTTCGAGGATCATACCCAAGGGAGGCTTGATTAAACTACCCAAGGGAGGCTTGATTAAACTAGTAATTAACTTCTACACTAACAAGACTAAATAGTACTAAAGTGAAATCATAGTACGAAGCATCAAAGCTAGAAATATATGGGAAAATAACATGCGAACTAATAAAACAGAAGAAACAATCGAAAATCACTCAATTATGCAACCTGAAGACTAAGTCATCTCAGTGTTCATGATTAACTACCGATTTAGGATTTTAATTAATTAGCTAGTAATTAACCAAGTTATTACCTTTCGACCTCTAACTAAATTAACTAGTTGGCAGGAACTACTTATCTTTCAACCTCATAGTTCAAACCGGGACAAGCTGAGAGATGCACGGTAGACTTATCCTTCCAGCCTATCTACCTAATTGACTTCCTAAGGTCTTCAATCCTAGGGTTTAATTTCACTCAACCCAATCCAACTAATTCTAAGAGAAACCCTAAAATGTTTGTTAACCAGTCCCACATCCACTAGTTAATATTCCCAGGGTTTTAGTTACCCATGGATCTAAATGCAAAAATCCTTAATTTGACTTCAGACATTCACATAAACATCAAAGCACAAAAGAGGAAAGAGAGAATTTTGGACATGAAGATGTTAATTATGAGTAAAAACATAAAATCCCATGACAGATGTTGAGCGATTGACGATTGGATGCAAGAAACACAAACAATTGAATAATAAACTGAAACTAAAACTAAAATTGAAAATAATTTAAGTTTGAAAGTAAGAACCCTAAAAATAAAACCTTGATCTAAACACTAAACTAAAAATTAAGGAAAGAGGTCCCTCATCAGGTCCTGAGCAATAATATTTATAACAGTCTTGTTAGAAGACCTATTTAAACCTAATACAAGTGATTGATCATAATTGATTGAAGTTGTATGGGCAAAAACAACTTTGATAATTTAAGTTGCCTCGTCGCAGTGGTGTCGCAACATCCTCAAGTCAATGTCACAACATCGAAGGTACTATACTCTTTTTGTGTGTTTAGGTTGGGTGTCGCACATTGTGTGGTTAGTGTCACGACATCAAAGGTAGAATGGTCCTTTGAGTCGAGTAGAGTGGGTGTTGCGACATCCAGACTTGGTGTTGCAACATCAAAAGCAGTCCACTGACTTTTCGGCCTGAAGTGATGTCCTGCACACATAATCAGCATGTTAGTCTTCCCTTAAGTTCAGATTGGCCTAAAAGGTCATAAAACACTCAAAATTGCTCGTTTTATTAACTTTAACTAAAACCATACTAAAACGAAAAATGAACTAAAACTATGCTAAAGTGCATAGAAACAAGCTCATTTAGTGTTAAAAAGAACCTAATTTGCCACACCGAATTGGGCAGATGAAACTCTCCCACACTTAACTCGTTGATTGTCATCAAGCAAGCAAAACATACGCATACAAAATCACAAACAAAGACAATAAAAAAACGAACCTTGTGTATGTATCATACAAGCAGTTAATTCAAAATGAACCCTCACTCGAAAGACGTGAGCTTAAGGATAATGGAGAAGACTACTCGGTTGAAACATTCATCCTAGACAAATCGAAAAGGTACAATTTTGATTAAGTGTTTATTACTTTAGATAACACAACCAAATTCTTACTTTTAGAAAAAAATTTAAAACTCTGATTTTTCCCTTAAACTTATTTTCCTTTGCTTTTCCAAACACGATTTTCCAACAGTCATTACACAAATATTTATCAATCACAATACTATAGTGGAATGACTTTATGACTAGATGAGTTTATAATTAATAGGCGAAAAGCTGAAACTTAATTATAAGTCATATGAACCCTAATTATATACGTCCAATCGATCCCTCTATTAGCTCATTGAAACAAAAAAATGAATTGTATAAAGAATCAAAAGAACAGAAATGAATGGAAATATAAAATTAGATAAGTGGGTCACATTAAAAAATGAATGTGTTTGCCCACTAAGTATAGAAATGACTTGAAAATTAATTTAAGTTTTTTGAATTATTATTTAATTAGATAATTGAAGTTTGGAAATAGAATTAAATTAATAAATCATTGGGAATTCGTTCAATATGTAAACTAAATATATTTTTTCATAGATTCTTTTACAGCAAAGTTGTCATGACTTTAGTTGTAATAGAATTGGGTTGATAAAATTGTTTAATTGGAAATTTAACTTATATGATTAAATTAATTTATAAATAATATTTATTTGGGGAATTCAAAAAGCATGTATTGAGTTAAATTAAGTTATAAATTGTTGGCTTAAAAATCTAGAAAGTACATATAATTAGACCCAATACAGGAGAGACTCAAACTCCCCTCATATGTAATATAAGGGGCAGCATCCCTATTGTATTTAACTAGGGAGTGCTACCCCCCTCTTCTAGTTAAACTACAATACTAGTTTTTCTATTAAATAAATATTTTTTGTGTTATAATAATTCAACTAAGATTCTCTTATCTCTCCCTATAAATATATGGGGCACTAGTAGAGCTACTAACAATAGTTCGTAAAAGTTTTCAAAATTTTTATTCTGTTAGAAAATAGTGAGAATTTATTTTTTAAGTATAAATTCTATTTTCTTGGAAGAACTATTTTGTCAATTTCTATTAAGAGGGAATTACTTTCCTACTGAAAGTAATAAATCGTTTCATGTTCAGTGTTTGGTTCATGATTGTTTGAACCCACACTCAAAGCAATTTATGACAAGGTCATTGGATGAGCACTTATCTGGTGGCTTTCTTAATTTTATGTAATCAGGGAGAGTTCAGTAATGATGCTATAGTTGAATAATAGGTAAAAAACTAGAATTTAATTATAAATCATTTAAGTCATAATTATATATGTCAAATTGATCCTTTTGCTAGCTTGTTGAAACCAGAAATGAATTGCATGCATAACCAAATGAATAGAAATGAATGAAAATGATGCAGTTGGAGAAATGAGTCGCATTCACAAATGAATGCGTTTTCTCACTAAGTATAAAATGACTTGAGAATAAATTTAAGGATTTCAAAATATTATTTAATTAATTATAATTAGATAATTGAAGTTTGAAAATGAAATTAAATTAATTAATCATTATGAATCCATTAAATAAGAAATTTAAATATATTTCCTAATGGATTATTTTACGGTAAAGTTGTTATGACTTTAACTATAGCCTCCCCAATCTGGCCTAGACGGTAGACCCAAGCCAAAGAGATCACATTAACCACCTAAGTGGCTCGATCATTTTCAAATCAAAATTTTGATTCTGAACCTATTTTATTCAAGTGAGTCTTTTAACAAGATTATCAATAATGTAGCAGTAACAATTTATTAACATACCCTCAAAATAAATAAACATGCTTCATATTAGGCATATGTATAAATAATATTATACTGAAGTTCATCTATAAAACCCGAATAATATTTATAAACAATAGTCTATCTAATTATAAGATTTCCTAATAACCCATAATATGTATCCTAAATGAACAACTTTGTAAAACCTATATCCCAAATCATGGAATCCATAAATAATAACGACAATAATTATAAGGATGGAAATAATAATAATAATAATAATAATAATAATAATAATAATAATAATAATAATAATAATAGCATTCTTTAGGTAAGTCCACAACAAGCTGAGACCCTCTGTGCGTCAAGTCTGCGTCCTAGTCTGTTGGATTATCTAAAAAGATAAAAATAAAGGAGTGAGCTTAACAGGCTCAGTGGGAAACCCTTTACAATAAATCAAATCAATATTCGAACATGCATGTCAATCATAATGATTATATTTACATAAAAATCCTAACAATACGGTAATTCAGTGTACATTACTCTAAATCAGCAGAATAACCAATATTCAAACGAACTCAATAAAGTAACACAATTATTAAGTCATAGTATTATTCACGTTGCACACTTATTAGTTCGGACGGTTCGTCATGTATTTATCCAAGGAGAATGCATAGTATATTCATGCAACAATTGTATAACGTATCACATGGCATTCGTAAGTCCTACCCTCGACCACTAGAACACAAATTAGGGAGTTCCCCAGAACCCCTTCTACCTTTTCACACCACTTGTACATATAGGTGCAGACAAGCTGATATATGGTTAAGGTTCCCCAACCCCTCGCAGATAAAAGTTATCAAAGGAAGTCGAGGTTACTCTGTACAGAAAGTCGTTGTTGGAATCTACTAATTTGTGAATACACAACGGACAAACATATATGTAGTATAAACTATCGTATCTTCCATCTTTCATAATTTCCCCCATGCATATGCAAAATAATCAGGTCTTATAGTTCAATCATTCAATGATCGTTCAATATTTCATCTTATAGCAGAAACATATTGATGAGCGAAACTTTTACTTTGCATATATATCATTTAGTATATACATATAAAGTCATTCACAAAATTAAATGGTTATTCTTAAGTAATCATATCCCATTGATAATAATGATATCATTCACGAATTTATATCATTAATCATAAACATATAAATCATAAAGTCATTCATCCATATATTTATCCATTCTATCCTAACTAGGGACCTAATTGCATAATCTAGTTCTCTAAATGCCATTAAAAACCTAACCAGGGACTGAATTGCATAAAATAAGTAAAGATTAGGCAAAACTATAAATTTTAGGTTTCAGGGGCCATACGGCCGTGTGTCCAGCCCATGTGCATGGAATCAGACCATGCGTGAAGTGAAGAGGTGCAGGTGTAGGAGCCACACGGCCATGTGTCTAGGCCGTGTGTGAGCCTTTAGGCCATGTATGATGAATCCACACAAACGTGTGTTCAACAGTGTGCGAAGCATGAATGCAAGGGGAAAAATAGGGGACACGACTGTGTGTACCTGGGCAGTTTCAAATTTTGACTTGATTTTTCATAAAGTCACCCACATTACTTTCCTGGGACCTCAAGCGACCACTCTACGTTCAAGCTCGATCCAAACACCTACAGGGGTCTTTCAATTGACCAAACGCGACGATTATTGATGGGTTTTCAAGATTTAAGGAGGTTCAACAAAAGAAATAAAGATTCAATAACAGGTTGATTAATCTGTTATAGCTCATTGTTACCTAAAATTGAAAAGTGCTAATTGGCAAGAAACGAAATACTTACTGATTTTGATAGGAATTTTGATGAGCTAGCGGCGGAAGATCCAAAGATTTTGATGAAGACAATGGATTAGGGCTTGGTTGTAAAGATTCAAGAATTCAAATAAATTCCCAGTAGCAAGGTTTTGAGAATAAGATTGTAACAAAGTATTTTCTTGATATTGTGTAAAGATGAGGATAGAGGTAGGGTTTTTATTTGCTAAAATAACAAATAGGAATTCTAATTGAATTAGGAAAAGACATTAAAAGAATTGGGTTGAGTAGAAAAGTTTGGGGTCAAATGACAATTAGCCCATTTGTAAAGAAATGCATAAATGTAATATGACTAACGTGGGTTGGGTCTTTTGGAAGAGTAGGTGGAAAAAATAAAAATTTAAAAGCTATCCATAAGGCTTGGTCCTTCGTTTAATTTGAAATTGATTTAGTTGACTAAATTAATAGTATAAATAATATTTATTTTAGGAAATAGAAAAAAAATGTTGAGTTAGATTAAATTATAAAGTGTTGGGTTAAAAGTTTAGAAATTATATATAATTAGACCCATTGCAGAAAAGACTCAAATCTCCTAATATAAGATGAGAGGGATGACAATCTTAGTAGTTTTTACTAGGGTGTGTCGTTCACCCCTACTTTAGTTGGACTAAGAGTGTGTTTTCTATTAAATAAGTATTGGGTATGATTAAATTATAAATTGTTGAGTTAAAAGTTTAAAAAATACATATAATTAAACCCAATGCAAAAAAGACCCAAATCCCCTCGTACAAGATGAGAGGGGCAACAACCCTACTTTAGTTGGAGTAAGAGTGTGTTTTCTATTAAATAAATATTATTTTTGTAAGTCTTTTCAATCAAGATTCTCCTTATAAATGAATGATATTGGTAGAACTATTAACACAAGTTTCATATATTGTTATTCTATTAGAAAGTAGTTGAAATTTTTTTTTTTTGGGAATTACGATTTTTATCGGTTTCTATTGAGAAAATTACTTTCCTATTAAAAACAAAAAATTTATTTCTTATTTTGTGTTTGGCTCATATTTTTTGAACCACATAATGTTGTTCGGGTACGAGGATAGTGAAGAAGATTGTTTGATTGAAAGTTAAGAACAACTTACGGTTATGAAAATTTTAAAACTTCTGTTATTACAATAAATCATTTTTTTAACTGGATTTTTCCAAAACAATGCACAGGTTTTACCAATACATTGGACAACTATTTCTAGTATTGTTGGTTATATACTCCTTCACAATTCCTTGAGACAGAAAAATTGAGTCTAACCTGTGAGCCTGATTATGATATCAGTCCCGAAGAATCAGAGCGTTCACACACCGTTGATAAGCAAAAGGCTATATTAGCTAAAAAGGAGGGCCAAGAGACTAGCCAAGCAGAAAAGATTGAAGACTCCAGGAGATTGTTTTCTTTGCAAAGAATGTACAAAATGGAGCCCACGGAAATAAATAAAAGGCAATGGGCCTTGAAGAAGAGGCCTACTCTCGGCTTTTATGATGTTAGGATCAAGCCTCCTTCGAAGAATGGAAGGGAAAAAGAATAGTTGAGAAAACGGAGAGGAGGAAATCGAAACTAATTTTACCAAAACCTACTGGACATGGCAGTGATGTTCGTGCACGGAATGAGGAACTGGCTTCTCTTGCATATTATTCCGAGACACCTCAGCAAGGAAGGACACCCGTATGGATTGGACTGGTAGTCTTCCACAGCCGAAGAACAAGTACCATATAATAACCACTCCCAGAAGAGAGTGAAGAACAAGATGAGGAGACTGAAAGAGTTGTCGAATAGGACTGCTAGAGAAAGGGCTGAGGAAGAAACTCGATAGCAACCAAAAGAGTTGCAGAGGGAGCTTCCAAGACCTACCAGTGCCTCCTTGGAACTAATCAAAGATTCTCTGATGAGGACTGATATACTGATAAGCATAGAACTTCCTTCGTTGCCAGAAGATGAAAATGCCAGGTATCCGCTTGATGAAAAAGCTAGCAAGAGAAAAGTGCCAAATGCTTCATCCCCACAATAAAAGTCTTTGAAAGAGATGAAATAATAGCGGTTTGTCATGCTTTCACTTGTTATCCTGCCTTTCGTTCCTTCATTTTGGTGTTTGCTATAGAATTGAGTAAACATTGACTGTCTCAGATTCATTAAACCACTTAAAATTACATCCAATAAGTTGTAAAGAGGTTTTTGTTAGCTTCCACCTCATAAATGTTTTGGTGCTTACAAATTTTACAATCTACATCTATCTTGTTTCACGGCACGGAGGGTCCTATACTCTAAATTCCACTGAACCCCACAGACTATGAACTTGTAAATTCAGGTCCCTGTCAACCAGATACTGAGATTGTTTTTTTTAAAGGGGGTTTTTCATAATTCATCACTTTTATATCAGAGATGATGTTTGAGCATAACTGTTGATGTGGCTTTTGGAAGTTGGGAACTGACCTTAATCTTATTGGTAGGTTGATTCCTTGATGAAGCAAGAAGCTGAATTACATCGGGCAGCAATAGGGCATGAAAGAGAATCTTTTGATGATCTTGTGGAAGCACATAATACTTGCCTAAATGATCTCATGTACTTCCCTACTCCTAATGTTTATGGTCTATCAAGTGCTGCTGACAATACAGAGAAAATTGCAGCCTTGGAGACTGTGTTAGAACTTTGGCCTGCATTGCAACAGAAAACCAGCAGCAAACCAAGCCTTGATCAAGCTGCAACAGTGTTTTGAAGTGAAGAAATGGAGCTGGTCCTTTTGCAGCAGCATATTCTGTGTATTTTGTTCCTATGCAACTTAGTCTAGTTCTTTTGTAATGTGATAGCTAAGTTTGTAGGATATGATTTGTATTGTTGAAATAGCTTCGTAGGATAAGTTGGTTGATTTATATTGATTTAATAGCTAGTATATCAGCTAGCTTCTTTGTATATTTTAATCTAAGTTTAGTCAATGTACTACGGGGAGCAGTTAACTTTTTGTAACCGTCAAAGTAGTTTGCTTGTGTAATTGACATATTATCAAAAGTTTGAATAAAAATGATAGCTGATGAGATTCATTATTTTTTTCATCTTTGCACAGTTCTCTTGTTCTGCTTTTCTTTGTTTTTTCTTTGATACAAAACTCCAACAGACTGAATTTCAGAATTTGAAAAAGAATATTGACAATGATCTGAAGGCATGGAGAAGAAGTTCAATCTTCTCGCACAAGGTTATCAGGTTTGTGCATTACTTACAATACTTTAGTTATGGAACTTGTTGAAATTCAATTCCTTTTGGTACTGAAAAACAAATTTTGGATGATCAGAGAAATGCTGCAACTCTTTCGGTCAAGATAGAATCAATGTTTAAGCTGACTGATATTGCAGGAAGAAAACTACAGTGTTTACAAGAATTAAAAAAACAGGAGCAAGAGTTTGTCAACTGGCACGTAACTGTCTGTCTCAAATGACACGAAACTAGGGTTTTTAGGTTAGGCAAAAACCAAAAGTGGGTGGCGGCAACCTCTGTAGCAGCCCCTCAATCAAGAATCAAATTAACAAAAGCGACGCAGAAATCAACAAAACCTGCAAAATGGAAAGAGATTTTGCTGATCTAACAATAGAAGATGAAGAAGAAGCGATGACTTCAATTCCAAGTCGAGACAAATGCAAGGTAAGAGCGAGAACTTTACCTTGGTGGGTTGCTTTTTAACAGCAAGCATCATTAACTTCCCAGCAATGAGGGCTACTTTGGCAAACTTATGGCACCCGGTAAGAGGAATCCATATTAGAGATATTGGGGAAAAACGCTTTCTGTTTCAATTTTATCATATCATGGATATGAATCCTGTTCTCAAAGGGGCACCATGGACTTTTAACAATCATCTTTTGATTCTCCAAAAGATAAAAAAGGGGGAAGATCCTTTAAAGATCCCCCTAATATCTACACCTTTATGGGTTCAGATTCACAACATTCCAGTGGGGTTTCTCTCAGAAAATCTGGCAAGAAAAATAGGGGAGTTTTTGGGGGAAATAATTGAATACGATACTTCTGACCAGGGGAAGGGGTGGAGGAATTTTTTGATAATCAGAGTCAAACTTGATGTAAGGAAACCTTTGAAAAGGAAAAAGCAGGTGTCGTTTGCAGGAACAGTTTCTTACATCACATTTAAGTATGAACGCTTGACCCTCTTTTGTTTCTACTGTGGTCGTCTTGGCCATAGTGATTCTTACTGTGAAGAAAAAATGTTACTGGGTGTGGAAGTGGATAACATGGGCTGGGATCTATCTATAAAAGCACAATCAAACAGAGCAATGGCTATGAGCAGCATCTGGTTACGTGAAGGAGCCAATGAACAGATTACAATTGGAAAAAATGGCCAACTCGCAGAGAAAAGGATGTGGGAAGCAAGACACAAGTCAAAAGCAGAAGTCTCCATTGACCCAATTCTAGGATTAAACTTGGAAGGAAGTTGCCACACGTCATCCTCACAAGGGAAAAATTCTTTAGATGAACATGCTTTTGAAGAAATGGAGCAGGATCTAGAAGAAAGTATCCTTTTTGGAGAAGAAGGAAAAAAAAGGCAACGAGGAGAAAGTGCTGTACAGCCAACCACACACAGGAGTCTAGTAAGAAATGATCATCTTTCATCGAAGGCCGCCAAAAGGCAGGCCGACCGGTCGCAATGAAAATATTAAGTTGGAATGTCCGAGGTCTGGGGAACCTACGACTACTTGAAGGCTTCGGCATACGCTGAAGACTCACAACCCCCAACTGGTCTTCTTTATGGAGACAAAAATAAATAAAAAACAAATGGAACGAGTACGTAGAAGCTCCGGTTTTCTAAACGGCTTGGAAGTGGATCCTGAAGGTTCAAAAGGTGGGCTATGCCTGGCTTGGAAAGAAAATGTTTCCATATCTGTTCAGAGTTACTCGAGAAGACATATTGATGCTCTAGTTGGAGACCAGAACACAGACCAAAAGTGGAGACTTACGGGTTTTTATGGCTCTCCCTACGCACAAGAAAGACAGGAATCATGGCAAATACTAAAAAGCTTGCATTGTGACGATAAACAACCCTGGTTTGTTTGCGGAGATTTTAACGAAATTATGTATGGATTTGAAAAACAAGGTGGGCTACCTAGGGAGGAGAAAAGAATGGAAGAATTCCGTAATACGCTTCAGCACTGTCAATTATTTGATATAGGCTACTCAGAAAGTTGGTTCACATGGGAAAGAGGAAACCTGCCAGCAACAAATATTCGAGAACGCCTTGATAGAGGAGTGGCTAATACAAACTGGATATCCATGTTTCCAGATGCAAATATCACACACTTGGTGCATTCAACATCCGATCATTGTCCTCTTTTAATTTCTACAACTAAAGAGAAATGCATAAAGAGATGTGAGACTTTTAAATTTGAAGCATGGTGGATCATAGAAGAATCCTTTGAAGCAGAAGTCAAGTGTATTTGGGAGAAGAATCCAGGTGATTTAATGGAAAAATTCGAACATCTGAAACAGGGTCTGAAACGATGGGGTACAAGGATTGGGATGATTAGAAATCGACAAAAGAAGGCATTGACTTCAAAATTAGCTAATCTACTAGAAGCAGAAAGATCTGAAGACAATCTAGCAGAATTGATTGACACAAAAGTACAACTAAACCTCGAAATAGACAAAGACGAGAGCTACTGGGAGCAAAGAGCTAGAGTAAACTGGTTAAAACTGGGGGACAGAAACACAGCCTTCTTCCATAGTATGGCAACACAGAGGCGAAGGAAGAACATCATCCAGAAGCTACAAATCAATGACGGTAGAGAAACTGGGGATCAACAAGAAATGGCAGAATATGCAAGGGCATACTTTCAAGAACTATTTAAGGCTGAAAGAAGTGACGATTCTGAACATCTTCTAAATGGAGTCGAGAAAAGTATTTCAGAAGAGGACAACAGATATCTAATGAAGCCATTCACACAGGAGGAGATCTCGAACACTTTGACAAGCATGGGAGCTACAAAAGCACCAGGAGAAGATGGTTTCCCGGCAATTTTCTTTCAAAAACTTTGTCATATAGTGGGAGAAGAAGTCTCAACTTATTGTCTCGAACAACTCAATGGAGATATGGAGGTTAGTCACATCAATACCACTCACATAGTTCTTATTCCAAAAAAAAAAACCCAACCAACCTTTCCCACTTCCGTCCAATAAGCCTTTGTAATGTGATTTATAAAATTATGGCAAAGGCAATTGCGGATCGTTTCAAAGGGGTTCTGGGAAAATGCATTGATAAAGCACAAAGTGCTTTTGTGCCTGGAAGATTAATCTCAGATAATGTGTTGGTAGCTTATGAAATCCTTCACACCTTGAAAACGAAAAGGTGGGGAAAAAAGGGACTGATGGCTGTTAAACTGGATATGAGTAAAGCATATGACAGGGTCGAATGGCCTTTTTTAGAGAAAATGATGAGGAAAATGGGATTTGATCCTAAATGGATTCGACTGATCATGAAATGCATATCAACAGTTTCCTATTCAGTGGTGTTGGATAATCAAGCGGGAAGTTTTTTCGCCCCAACGAGAGGCCTACGACAAGGTGACCCGCTGAGTCCATTTCTTTTTCTTATTTGTGGAGAGGGTTTATCTAGTCTAATAAGATTGGCACAGCAAGAAGAAAACCTCAAAGGAGTCAAAGCAAGCAGAAGGGGTCCTCAAATTTCACACTTACTATTTGCAAATGATTGTATTACCTTTGGAGAAGCGACAGAAAGGGGAGCTGACCTTTTAAAAAGTATATTACAGGAGTACAGAAGATGTTCAGGGCAGATAGTCAATTTTGAAAAATCAACTGTTTTCTTTAGCTCTAATACGGGTTTCGAGGAAAAGAGAAGGGTTTCCCAACTGTTAGGCGTACGAAGCTCAAACGACCCGGAAAGTTATTTGGGATTACCAAACATGGTGGGTAGGAGGAAAAAAGAGGCGTTTCAAAACCTGAAGGATAGATTTAAACAGAAAATTGACAATTGGAGCACACGATATCTATCACAAAGGGAAAGGAAGTTTTCATTAAATCCGTTCTTCAAGCTATCCCTACTTATTCAATGGCCTGTTTTTTACTTCCAAAATCTTTATGTTCTGACCTTGAAAAAATAATTGCAAAATTTTGGTGGCAAAAAAGTCACGGCAAAAGTGGTATTCATTGGTGCATGTGGAATAAGCTTTGTATTTCAAAAGAACGAGGAGGAATGGGTTTTCGTAGGCTCGATCATTTCAACATAGCTTTGTTAGCCAAACAGGGTTGGCGAATCATTAATTACCCAAATTCATTATTAACCCAAGTTTTAAAAGCGAAATATTTCCCCAATTCAGATTTTACCGATGCAAGGATGGGAAACTCACCTTCTCTTACCTGGAGGAGTGTTTGGGCCGCAAAAGGGCTATTGGAAAATAGATTATGCTGGCGGGTTGGTAAAGGAACCAGATCTCTATTTGGGAAGACAGATGGATCCCAGGTGGTGAATTTATCAACAGTAGCAATGATGGGGAAAACACAGAAATCAAGTTAGTTGCAGATCTAATCGAAGCATCAACACGAAGATGGAAAAGAGAGCTAATCGTGAATATCTTCCCAGAACACATCGCCCAAAAGATATTGCAAATTCCGCTGGCAGAGGAAGCTCACGAAGATTTCAAGGTCTAGCGTGGAGAGCACACTGGGGAATTTACAGTAAGAAGTGCCTATCAACTATTACAGGAAACTACTCTAACCCTAGTGAATTATTATTACAGGCCAAAACAAAAAATTTCTACAGGAAATTATGGAACTTAAAACTTCCATCAAAAATCCTAATTACTATATGGCGCATCTCTTGGAACTTCATCCCAAACTTCAAGAACTCCGCGATGCGACGAGTAAGTAGTCGGCGACTTACGCCTAGGTGTCAAAACGCGAAAAAAAATTTGTAATCACGTTTTCAGACAGTGTCCTGCGACAACAGAAACATGGCGAATTCTTAATCTTTCGTGGATTATTAACCCAAACATCATTGATCTATGGGACTGGCTTACCTGGGTATTTGACAATGGGAACATCATGCAATGCCGAGTCTTTTGCTGCGCCATATGGTTCATGTGGTACTCCAGAAATCAGTTCATACATGAGAGGAAGACAATAACAGGAAGGGAATTGTCAACAAAGATCCAGAATTATATAGCAGAAATTGACAGAGCGTGGGACAAGAAAAATACCTATGATATAAATGATAATCAGAGGCAACAGATGCAAGGGACAGAGGCGACCATTTTCTTCGACGCAGCCTATGACTGCAAAAATGCAACTTCAGCTTCGGGTTTGGTAGTGAAGGGGGCAAATAACGAGTGGATCGCTTCGAAGTCAATCATCCACACCGAAATAGCATCACCGTTCATAGCAGAAGCACATGCAGGGTTACAAGCAGTAAAATTAGGGATCTCTTTGGGATTTCAGACCATATCCATCCTAGGAGACTCTAAAACGACCATCAATAAGTGCAACTCAACAGGAAGAGACAAATCGGTTATGGGGGCAGTTATCAAAGACATTCAAAACCACAAAAGATCTTTTCGAGAAAGTCTCTTTCGTTTCATAAGCAGACGAAACAACAGTGAAGCTCACACAATTGCAACAAAGACACTAAGAACCGGTGAAGAAATTTACCTGGAAAACAAATCTTTCTCCAGTCGCCATCGCAGAAGAAAGGTGAATGGCGATCGCAATCCAGACTAAAGAAATGCGCAGAAGCTTGGAGAGGAAGAGATAGCCAAATTTCAAAAATATCTTGGTAAATGGCTATCAATTGTTTTTAGCAGACATTGGAAAGAAGAAACGTCAGACACTTATGGGAAAACTGCTAATTACCATCGATTGGAGAGAAAGTCTTGATGGGACGGTGTATTTATCTTTTACTTTTCTTGAACTTTTCACCCTTTTACTGGTTTCTGTTTTCTTTTCGGTTTGAGAGGTCTCCACAGGGCCTCGGAATGTCGGGTTAAGACTTGGGCCTAGTCCAGGAAGACCCAACCGTCTGGTAAGCTGCTTCAATTGTTTTAATTTGAAATAAAATCCAATCGGTTTCAATTCAAAAAAAAAAAAAAAAAAAAACAGGAGCAATTGGCTGCGCCACAGAGAGCAATTAGAACGAACCTTGCCAAGTCGTTACGAGAAACTCTCGACTGAGCTAGAAAGGATATAGAATCTCGTGAAGATAAACAGTACACAAGCAGAAAAGCAGGTGGAGGCTGCTGTAACAGATCCTGCACCTTCCTCTAGCTCAAAAGTTGATATGAATGCTGCTATGGATATGGAAACGGATGGAAACACTTGCCATGTACACAATAAACAACATCCAACTAAATTTGCAGCATAAATAGTGAACAATTGCAGCTTTAGCAGCGTCTGTAAACAACATTTGTAAAAATAAAATTAATAGAATAACAAGAATACTCCCAACACAACTTGCAGCATAAATAAATTGTTGGGATTTATTTTAAGAAAAGAAAACAACTGCCAGCCACGTATGCTTATCCGTTCAATACTTACGAGTTCTAAAAAGCAAACCAAGAAGGCTGCGTTTTTTTGCAGGTGGTGGTTCTCTCATGTTTTTTGCAGGCGTGATTGGTATTAGAGTGATCTGATTCTCTATTATTATTTTGTTGAGATTTTCTGGATTTTAGTAGTTGAGATTTTTACTATAAACTGAAGTTCATCAATTAATAAAGTCATAGCCATTTATTCATCATATTCAAAACTTCTTTATAATATCAAGTGTTTTGTTTTTTCTCTAATAGAGTAAACGATCCAATTTTTTTCTTCCCCCAATCCTTCATGGCTCAAACTTAAAGAAATATCGATGTTACTGCTGTGACTAACAATAGTATTATTCAGTTCAATCCTGCTTCTCAACTACCCATTAAACTCAATGATAGTGCCAACTTTCAAATCTGGAAAGAGCGAATGACCATGTTACGTGATGGCCATGGTCTAATGGGTCATCTAACAGGTGCTACACCCCCTCCTCCAACGACAATTTTAACAAATGATGATAATCAAGAGAGCCTTACTTATGTAAAATGGTTTCACCAAGATCGCCTTCTTTAGCAAGCAATTCTTCGTTTATGTAGAAAACACTGTTGCTTCCACTGTTGTCTCTGCCGATTCTTCAAAACAAGCATGGATACTTTTGCATACTCTTCACGCCAACAAAAGCCACACACGGATTTACAGTC
Organism: Gossypium bickii; assembly: GCA_025503065.1. Lineage (NCBI taxonomy): Eukaryota > Viridiplantae > Streptophyta > Magnoliopsida > Malvales > Malvaceae > Gossypium > Gossypium bickii. Next base: position 92,326,295 of record CP106719.1, on the reverse strand, counting down.
TCAAAGATCAACTAACTCGTGTTATAAAAGGATTAAAAGGAGTTTTTCAATATTTACTTGAGATAAAAATGATCTCTGATGAACTTGCTATTGTGGCCTGTGGGTGCTCCCATTTCATACGAAGAGTTAACGGTTAATATTCTCAGTGGTCTCAATTCTGATTTCAAGGAAGTCTCAGCTTCTATTCGCACATGCGACACCCCGGTTGAGTATGAGGTGTTATTTCAAAAGCTTCTTGACCATGAATCGTTTCTCCAACATGAAGATAAAAGCCACACATACTCTATTACAGGAGCTGTGGCTACAAAAACTACATTAGAAAATCCTCATCAAAACATTCGTTGTGGTCTTCCAAATACATCACAATCACCCTCCAACTAGTGGCGCACTCCCATGGTATAATGACGTCCTCAAAACAACCAATGGTGGCCTTCTAATACTACATGGCGTTCTCCAAATAATTAATGTAGACCATCTTTTCCCTTGCAGTAAGTTTTTCCAACCATTCAATGGAGAGGCGATTCTAGGGGGTGGCATGGGGCGGCTCCCCTAAAATAAAAAATTGTTATTTAAGTCTTTTAAAATTTTTTAAAATTTTAAATTAGTAAACGTAAAATTTCACTTTGACCCCTTTAAAATTATAAAAATTCGATTTAATCTTCTAAAAATTATAAAGATATAGACTATAAAAAATTAAAATTTCATTCGACCCCCTTAAAAAATTGTTCTGAAGCCCCTGATTCAATGTCAACTTTGTGATGGATTTGGTCTATAGATCGAAATTGTAGCTCTAAATCTCACTCCCATTAGGAAGCTATTGGTAGCTATGCCTTTCAAGCCTATTGTGTTATTTATAATAATAAATCTAAAGCAAGATGCACCTATGTTTTGTGCGAGGCGGACTAAAATTGATCCTAGTTTTCAACTAAACAGCCTTCTTTACTATTATCAAACCACTAATTGTCTTAAGTATGGGCTTGAGCAACATGAACCAATCATTAAATGAAAAGTGATTTATTTACTTGCAGTAAGAAAATAAATTCTCTCTATAAATTGAACATTTTCTAATATTACTCAAAAATTGAATTCATTTTTTATAAATAAATTATCACCATTTTTTTTTGCCGAATAATGACATATGAAATATGTGTAAATATCTAAATCGATGGTCTCTATTTATAAAGAAAAGTACAAGAGTTCTGCTTCAATAAATCCTAAATAAATAACATTATTTTAATAGAAAACACAATCCTACTCTAATTAGAGTAGAAGGGGGCTGACCACATACATGCGCAGAAAACAAAAAATTTATAAAATAATTTTAAAATCGGTTTTTAACTATAAGCGTACAATGTCAAATTGTAATATAGAAATTTACAAAGAGATATGAGAGTATTTTGATGATCGAACCCAAGAGATTGTTAAAAATCGATAAATGTTGTTATTAAATCAATAATTTGAAAGCAAATATTAATCTAATTGAATCACAAATTGGCAATGTAAGCAAAAATCGAATTGAGAGAAAACTAATCCTAAATTTAATAACTATAGGGAATTAAAGAATTTCCTATTTCTTATTTAAACAATGTAATTTCATTAATCCAAAATCAATTAATTAATTAACTAATGTTAAGCTAATACCATATCCCAATTGATTTTTTTACTACTCTTACTTAGGAATACCTTCTCGGTCTCTTTCTACTTAATATTTATCACCTAAGCTATTATTTGGTCTCACTTAGGAATACAATTTTCCCCTCGATCTCATTGCTCGACACATTCACCAGAACAATATACGATAAATTCTCCTATCTTTCTCCTTTGTCTAGATATTTTACTAGGGGCATCAATTCTATCATTTTTAGTTGTTTGACAAAATTAAATAAAATATCTAATCGAATAGAAATTAACACTCAATTAAATAGTTGATTAATCAATTAATATATACAATATATTCATAAAAGCACATAATTCAAATTCACATTGTGGTACATACATTCTATCAAATATATGATGAATGAAATATTAAAAAAGAAAAAGAAAAAAAGTGGAGAAATTTTCATTGACAAATTCGGGTAATTGCACCACTCTTGAGTAATCTTCAATCGCAAAATTTAATTGTCGAAATAAGAATTCATCACATCAAATAAAAATAAAAATAAAAATAAAATTGAAAACTTAATCTACGAAAATTTCCTAAGAGAAAACTCCATTCTAATCTCTATTGACTATCCATCTTTAACTCCTTAACTCTGAAATAAAATGTTGTTTATAAAGGAAACAACTCAAAGACTAAAGTGCCCATTGTGTTACTACCATACTTAGGGCTTAACATTAATAAATGACCTTGAAATGCCCTTAAAACGCAAGTAAACTATCACAGGAATTGCCGCGATGTCAGTCATCTCCACGTCGCGATGAGCTTTATTTTTGTCTCTCATTGCGTTTGTCTCCGATGTCGTGACTTCATTGACTTGTGGTCGTGACCTCGGCTGCAGTTTCATCCCTGAAGTGCATCTTCAGCTCCCAATTAGTCCTATATAACCACACAAACTTATTTAGTTATAAAGTAACATAAAATAGCATAAAATTTACTAAAAATCACACTTTTATTACTTACAAACTCAAAAACACAAATTAACACTAGAATGACTCGATTTTACTTAAAAATATGTTGAAATATGTGCAATGGAATAACAAATATACACATTAAATTGTGACGGATCATATTCCCTCACACCTACATTTTTATTTGTCCTAAAGCAAAACTGAGTTTAAACACACCAAACATGCAAAAGACGACCCTTGGACTATATTAAACACTAAGAAACATTGAAATTGAATATTGAATTTGTATCAAACTTATCTCACACACAACTTAAGATTAGTATTTTGATAATTTAAATACTCCTAAAGCAAATCTATTTAGTTCACTAAGTTAAAGAACTAACAAACCTAAAGACAACTCAAGTCCTTTTATTTAATTCTACATTCCTTGCACTTATTAGATATCTATTAGATATATAGACTCGCTTAGATATACTTAGTATTTAAACATAATTAGTATAATACACGAATTATAATATAATCGTTATAAGATATATTTATAACTAAACAATATAACAATAACAGGTACAAATATTAAATTGACGTACCCATTTTAAGACAACTTTCAGCAATTTTCCCTCTATTTTTGTGCCTTTAGTGGGCCTAATATTTCCAGCAATTGCAATGGCTTCTTTATGTTTGTATGTTCAAAAAACTAAGATTTTTTAGATTCGATGGGGCCAAGACCAAATCTTATCTATTTGAATGAACAAATATTCAATTATGTTATCCATCAACATAAATCATATAGATAAATAGTAGACACAAAAATGTGAATAAAGAACATTCAGTAAGCTAATTATAAGCAAGTTAAGAAGATCATATAAAGGAAATGCTTAGGTCACATAAGTCTTCTAAGCTTGTAACGTTCTGAGGCTTAGGATTGTTTGAATTTGAAGAAAATATAGCTCAAAATGGTTCAAGCAATAGAAATAATAAGGCACCTGAAATTTTTCCCTATTCACCCACAATTTTATCCATTAAGCTTACCTCCTTATTTCTCCTTCCTTATCTTTCCAAAGACGTGGAAGATATGGTTCAATATTGGTGAGCATACAAAGCTCAGCAAGTATTAGTGCATTATAGAAGTGAATTTTTTTCTTTTAAACTCGAAAAATAGTTTTTCGTTGAAGCGCATTCTAAAAATTTCACTCTTTTCTCTTGCAATGCTTTTGACACTATCCATGTTTTTATCCACTCACTTTGCTTTTAACTCTCACCATGCTTTTATTCCCTCAAAGATTTTTCATTAAGCCACATTTTAGCAAGAGTTTTATACGCACCATATTGCACCATCTCTTCAATTTTCACACAAGTTCATTTTGGAACTACCAATATGTCTCTACCTAACCTTCAATATCCATGGCCTAGTGTCCATTCCTTAGTGCAATTAAAGAACAATGATAGAGAAGGGTTTGAGTTTCAACTCAATTCAAGCTCAAGGTTTCAATAATTAGAGGTTCATCAAGAAAGAGTAAAAGAGGCTCAAACATGGGAAACTAGGAATACATATCATAATGATAAGTTCATTTAAGAACTGACTATTCAAACAATGTCTTAGATCATCCCTAAACATTTCGCAAAACGCCATTTCTTTCATGCTTATAATTACACAAATAAATGATAATTAATTCAAGCACTATTTGTCTACAAACATCTATATAACTTATCTATCATAAGTCACAAAATTAAACATATTTACAAAAGTAATTACCTCTAGTTTATTATGCAATTTAACAAAGTGAACTAACTAATTTACCTTAAAAAGAACCAAATTATCTAACATCAATTAGAATTTTCATGCTTGAAAGTGAACGATACATCATTTATTATTCACAACCAATAATCTCAGTGCCATCACAATCCAAGCACCATGCAATTCAAAGACAAACTTTTTTAAGTATATATATAATATAAAAGATACACAAGCAAAACAAAGAAAATTATAAATCTAGGTCCCCCCCCCAAAACACTTAGAATATATATTCTCCTCAATGTAAAAGAAATAAAGAAGCTCCCTTGAAAAGACCAAATACTTGCTATCACACTGGCGACGAGGTCAACGTGTGCTCCAAACGAACGGAAAAGTACCTAAAGAAAAATAAAAGAGTAAAACAAAATAACATAAAACAAAAATAATGTAAAAGTAAAAATAAAACAACAAAATAAAAAACAAACATTATTCAAGTTCAAAAATAATAAAATAAAGAAAAATTCATCAAATGTCATTAAAATAATCATCATTGAACTCATCCGTGTTGTCATCGTTCTCTTCATTTGAGATGATCATTTTCTCATTCCCTTTGCTCGATGAGGAATGTACTTGTTTTGCGGTTCATGGAGTGTCGGATGGGTCACGAATGGTGATCCCTTTCTCTTTTGGCGTTGTACGTGCACCACCACTCGATGCTGAAGTGGACTGCTGTGGTGGAATTGTAGGATCAACACCAATAGGAGCATGCCATGATGGACATGGTTGAGGCCTCAGGGACATCTCTAAACCATATCTCTAAGCGTAGTGAGTCACTACCGACCCAAGAGTTACCATGTATTGCGTCAGATACTCGATGTACGCTTGTATGTTGGGGTCCCCACTCAATGGAGCTGTCAGAGATACTTTCTTCTGCTGCACCCTTGGTGACACAGGTCTCGGCTCCTCCATGGATTCTAAGAGTCCATGATCTCGAGTGTACACCTTATGTGCAACCACATTCTAATTTTGCTCCTTAACTTGAATGTTTATTGCAAAACTGTTCGTAGATGGCATCATTGATGATGCCTTTTGGAGGGCAAGTCAACTCATCTAGGTCTATCTCCACACCTGCTCGTCTGCACATTTCCGTAATCAAGTGTGGATACGAATTTTCACTTGTCTGACCATTGTGCATCGCCTCATGTTGTACTAAATCTGGTCACCCACATTTATCCTTTCCTATTGCAAAATGGCATACAAAAGCTGTTGTGCGGAAGCGTGTAAAAGAGTATAATTATTGTACTGAAAAATCACACTGAGTTCAATTCCCAGGAAAGAGAGGTGGATCACGAGGATCGCTTAAGTACCAGATCTTTCCTAGCCAGAATATCCCTCTATCGTAATTTAATAGCACAATAAATAACTACAATCACACTCACAAGATATGAAAAATAAATAATAAAGAACACCAGAATTTTAACGAGGTTCGGCAAATTTCACCTACGTCCTCGGGCACTACCAAATATATTTCACTCCAAAATTACAAGTGAAAAATATACAAATAGGGAGAGAGAACAATGCCTTAAGTAGAGAATGGCAAATTGTGGGATGAAGAAAATGAGCAATGGTTAGGCCTATTTATAGTTGAGGTTCAGGGATCAACTTGCAAAGTACCTATAAAAATAGGGACCAAAATTGCAATTATCCCATGCCAATTGTCACCCATTAATTTTGGTGCGCCAACTATTGCCAACCAATGCCATTTGCTTCCAATGTGCTACAGCCCTCCATCTTTGACTTTTCAAAGAATGGGTTGTAGCCAATAATCTCCACCTTGAAGATTTGATTAGGATAATCTTATCTTCACACAATTCTTTCTGCCTTTGCCAACAATATTTGATAGTGCCTTCTTCAACTGTTAAACTTGCAGGATATTGATCAAGTTCAAACAATGTTCGAACTTGGTTGCTGTTACCACCTTGGTCATCATATCTGCGGGATTATCTGCAGTCTTAATCTTACAAGGCGAATCTTCCCTTCATCAATAATTTCCGCACAAAATGGAATCGATGCGTCGATGTGTTTTGTATGCGTGCATGATAGACTTGATTCTTTGCTAAATGAATAGCACTTTGACTATCACAATACACGTTAATATGCTCTCGAGCCAATCCCAAGGTTTTAACCATACCTTGTAACCAAATAGCTTCCTTTTTGACCTCTCATTACGACCATGTATTCGAAACACGTGGTTGACAACGCAATCAGATCGTAGAGTAGACTTCCAACCGATTGGTCCTCCAAAGCAAGTGTAAACACATAACCGGTGGTTGATCTTCATTTATCCAAATCACCAAAGATAATCGTAATCAACGTAATAATAACACCTTCACCAAGTGTATTATCTCGCTCAAACAAGAATCCAACATCCGGTCTTTTGAATATACCGTAGAATCCATTTCATCGCTTGCCAATGTCCTTTTCCAGGATTATGCATATACCTGCTCACTATACTAACTGCCTGTGAAATGTCGGGTCTTGTACACACCATTGCATACATCAAGCTACCCACTGCATTGGAGTACGGAACTTGCAACATGTATTCTCGTTCCGTATTCGCCGAAGGAGATAGCCGTGTGCGAAAGCTTGAAATGAGAAGCCAACGGGTACTTACGAGTTTTGTCTGCGCTCGTTCATGCCAAATTGCTGTAGTACCTTCTTCAAATACTGCTTCTGAGACAAGCTAACTCTGCCATGGGCTCTATCTCTACATATTTCCATGCCAAGAATCTTCTTAGCTTCACCAAGATCTTTCATTTCAAACTCGAGATTGAGTTGAGTCTTCAATCTCTCAATCTCAACTGTGCTCTTAGATGCTATTAGCATATCATCAACATATAAGAGCAAGTATATGAAAGTTCCTTCTTGTAGCTTCGGAAATACACGCAATGGTCAAATTTACTTCTTGTGTACCTTTGCCCTTTCATGAACTGATCAAATCGCTTGTACCACTGCCTCGGGGATTGTTTCAATCCATAAAGCGACTTTGTCGGTTTGCAAACCCAATTCTCTTTACCAGCAACCTCGAATCCATCTGGCTGAGTCATATAGATTTCCTCTTCCAAATCACCGTGTAAAAATGCGGTCTTCACATCAAAAGTGAACTAGTTCAAGATCATATTGTGCAACCAACGCTAGCAAAATCCGAATAGACGAATGCTTCACAACTGGAGAAAACACTTCATTGTAGTCTATTCCTTCCTTCTGAGCATAACCCTTTGCTACCAATCTAGCCTTGTACCGAATTTCATTTTTACCAGGAAATCCTTCCTTCTTTGCATATACTCATTTGCATCCAATTGCTTTCTTTCCCTTGGGTAGTGTCATCAACTCCCAAGTCTTATTTTGATGAAGAGACTGCATTTCTTCATTCATGGCTTGCTTCCACTTTACACCATCAGGGTTACTTATTGCTTCTGTGTAAGTAGAAGGAGCATCATCATCTGCAATTGGAAGTGCATAGGCCACTATATCATCAAAGCGAGCAGGCTTACGAATCTCTCTTCTTGGCCTCCTATATGCAATTGAATCTTGTTGCTGTAGAAGTTCTTGGGTTGGAACTTCTTCATCATTTGTTGTTCCAATATCAATTTGGATCATTATTAACCTTTTCAAGCTCCACTGTTTGCAAAGTACTCTCTGGTTTTGTCATCCTTTTGTGAATCCTTTAACATGGTTGATTCATCAAAAGTCACATCTCTGCTAAAGACAATCTTCCTTGTATCAGGACACCAGAGATGATATCCTTTTACTCCACTAGTTATACCCAAGAATAATGCTTTCTTTGCTCTTGGGTCTAACGATTCTTTACATGATAATATACACGATGGAACCAAAAACATGTAAAGAATCATAGTCGTGAGTGATTTGCAGTCCACATCTCCATAGGAGTTTTGCCATTTATTGCGATTGATGGCAAAGCGGTTAATTAGATGGCACGCATATGTAACTGACCTCACCCAAAATTCCTTGCCCAATCCAAAGATTGGACAACATACATCGAACTTTCTCGGTATAGTTCGATTCATGCTCTGCCACCCCATTCTCATTGTGGTGTATCCCGAACGGTGAAGTGTCGCATGATGCCCTCATCTTGACATACTTGAAGAAATGGATCGTTTTTGTACTCAAGACCATTATCCGATCGAAGTCGTTTGACCTTTCGACCGATCCCGAGTTTCCACCATCTTCTTCCATTTTAAATGCATCCAATACTTCACTTTTTCTTTTCATTAGATACACCCATACTTTTCTTGAATAATCATCAACAAAAGTAACAAAATAGTGCATACCTCCCAAAGAAGCCACTTTGGTAGGTCCCACACATCAACGTGAACGTAGTCCGTAATTCCTTTCAGATTGTGAATTGCCGAACCAAACTTTACCCTCATCCGCTTGCCTGAACACAATGTTCACAGAATTCCAATTTGCAAGAATTTGCACCTTTCAACAAGCCTTGCTTCGCCAAAGTCTGTAAAGCTTTTTCACCAAAGATGTCCCAAACGCATATGCCATAACACTGGTAGCCTCGAATCTACATCTTTCGCAGAAACTATTGATGTTGATCCAATAAGCTGTACTTCCATTTAAAAGTACAAGTTATTTCTTCTTGTGCCTTTCATCACCGTCAAATTCCCATTTGCTACCTTTAGTAATCCATCTCTCAAAGTGATTTTGAGCCCTTTAGATTCTAAGGCCCCTAATGAGATGAGATTTTTCTTCAAGTTGGGTACGTAGCGCACATCAGTCAAGACTTGGATTGAGCCTTCGTGATTCTTCAATTGGATTGTACCTACTCCCATTGTCTTACAAGCACCGTCATTGCCCATAAGAACAACTCCACCTTCTAGTTACGTAAGACTAGAAAACCATCCTTATTAGGACACATATGGTAAGTACATCCCGAATCCAAAATCCACTCATCAAGTATGACATGCCATTGCCATGCCAACCAAGCTAAAAGTCGACTCCTCATCATGTTTTGCTATACATGCATTAGAAATAGCCTTGCCCTTTTGTAACTTAGGACAATTCTTTTTCCAATGCCCTTTTTCACGACAAAAGGCACACTCATCTTTGGCGGGTCTTCCTTTGGACTTTCCCCTTCTACCGAGCTTGCTGCACGCTTGAACGACCTCTTCTTTGTTAAGACTTCTACGGTTGTATCTACGTGATCTCTTTTATCTTTCTTTCGAGTCTCGAGATCTATACAACGACCGCAGATCGCATCAAATGTGATTGTATCCTTCCCATGAAGCAATGTGGTGGTAAGATGATCATATTCATCGGAAGGGAATTCAACAACAATAATGCCTTGTCTTCGTCTTCAAATTTCTCATCCAAATTTAGCAAGTCTGCTAAAATTTTATTGAATGAGTTCATATGGTCATTCATCGACATACCGGGTGCATACGTGAATCGAAAAAGTTTCTTTTTCATATAAAGCCTATTCTCAAGGCTTTTCATTAGAAACTTTTCTTCCAATGTATTCCACAATTTCCTCGCTGATGTCTCCCTCATGACAGAGTACTTCTGCTCTTTGGCCAAACATAGACGAATTGTACTACAAGCTTGTCTATTAATCTTGGCCCACTCCTTGTCATCCATATTCTCAGGTTTTACTTCAAGGGCTATATCCAGCTCTTGCTGACATAAGACATCCAGGATCTCACATTGCCACATACCAAAATTATTGGTACCATCAAATTTCTCTACTTCAAATTTTGCATTGGTCACCGTAGTCCTTGCTGATGACGATGCCTGTGCCATTTTTCTCCTCAATCCCAACTACTGTATACGTGAATAGTGCCGCAAACGATCGTACTCCCCAAGTATGAATCTAGCTCTGGTACCAATTGTTGTGCGGAAGCGTGTAAAAGAGTATAATTATTGTACTGAAAAATCACACTGAGTTCAATTCCCAGGAAAGAGAGGTGGATCACGAGGATCGCTTAAGTACCAGATCTTTCCTAGCGAATATCCTCATCGTAATTTAATAGCACAATAAATAACTACAATCACACTCACAAGATATGAAAAATAAATAATAAAGAACACCAGAATTTTAACGAGGTTCGGCAAATTTCACCTACGTCCTCGGGCACTACCAAATATATTTCACTCCAAAATTACAAGTGAAAAATATACAAATAGGGAGAGAGAACAATGCCTTAAGTAGAGAATGGCAAATTGTGGGATGAAGAAAATGAGCAATGGTTAGGCCTATTTATAGTTGAGGTTCAGGGATCAACTTGCAAAGTACCTATAAAAATAGGGACCAAAATTGCAATTATCCCATGCCAATTGTCACCCATTAATTTTGGTGCGCCAACTATTGCCAACCAAGGCCATTTGCTTCCAATGTGCTACAGCCCTCCATCTTTGACTTTTCAAAGAATGGGTTGTAGCCAATAAAAGCAAAGCACGATCACGAGTAACTTTCGTGACGTGTTGAGTAAGGAATAATTTAGTGCAGATAAAGTACATCCATATTTTGGAAATCAGGAACATTATTGATTGTTTAAAACAGATGGGTTCTCTAGTAACTGACTTTTGAACCCAACTACCTCGACCATCAATTAAGAATTCTATAATCTCATCATAATCCATCTCATCTTCATTCAAAGTATCATAAAAATTGGATTCATAGTGAGGTGTTTTATGAAAAGTCTTAATTGCAGCAGGAGAAACGTCCATGAGAATATCCCTCATAGAGACTTTTTGTTACTTTGCTTTAGAAAAATTCGCATAGAATTCCTGAACAATTGAGATAACAGCGGGTTGAGCGGATTGTTAACAAAATGTTGTCCACCTTAATTTTTTAACCGCTGAGATGATCGAGATGTAAAACAGTTGTGTGGGAAAATCGAATCCATGCTCCTCTATTAGTGGCTTGTCCAATTTGTTGAAACGCTCGGCAGCTTTTTGAAAGACGAATCGTCTCTTCAATGGAGTCGAAGCATCGCGCTTGACTAGCTTTCAAGCCACCATCCGCTTTCGAGAAGTCATAATTACCAAATATCCAACAATAATAAACAACCAATTTACGCAATATATGTTCAAGGCAACTAACTACTCAAGTTCTTTATATGCTAGTAAAAGTGTAAACAATTATTTAACCATTAGATTTTAGAGATAGATTAATATTACCGTGATTTTATTTCAGTTGATGGTTGCGTGAGAATGTCCTCTGATCAGCAATAGGTGCCCACAAGGAGAAGAATATTGTTGCACTTAGATAACTATGAGAAACTAGAGGAAGAAAAACTATAGAGTTAACAAGAAAACTAGAAAATAGCAGAGTCAAAATGAATATTTCAAGATTAAAATAAAGAAAAATGAGAGTTGTTGATGTTTGGAGAGGAAAAACGGCAAGTGGAAGAAGTTAGAAGACTTTAGAGGTTGTTTAAATGCGGACGTCAAGATGATAAGGTTTTAAATTTGTAGCCTCGTGACGTCGAAGCCCTACTCGTTGTGATGTCAAGTCCAGAATTTAAGTCCTAAGGACGCTACGTCAGAGCTCGTTGTGATCTCAATTAGTGTCATCACGACCTCAAGGTAGCACGTCGCAACGTCAAGACTTACCTCGTCGCGACGTAACTTACTAACTTGGATCTCTTCGTTTTCTCTTTGTTGCTCTCGTCGTGACATCATATCCCATAGCCGCAACTTCGCAACCCCACATCGCGACCTAAATTCTTACCACGTCGCAACGTGACTTATTGACTTGGAGACCTTAGTTTTGTCTCTATTACTCTCATCATGACATAGTATCACATAGTCACAACTTCAGGTCTCCACGTCGCGACTATATTGTTTCCCACGTCACACGGTGACGCGAAAGTATCGGCTTCAACAAAAACTTGGTGATATCATTTCCTTTTCTAGACTTTACATATATTTGAGTTGAATTTCGAACAGTAGATTAGAGAACCTAAATTTTTGGAACCGATTCGATTTGTCTGATTGATTGTTGGAATTATATAATTGGTTAGTATGGCCCATCGTAAACGACCAGCATCCTAGGGAATCGACGAACGCAATGCTCCTGTTGAGCCGAGGCGACTTTGTCTCCAATGACGTCGCAACCCAAGCCAGTAATTTTGTGTACAAACCACAAATTCCCGAGCGTGGATTTGATTTTTCCATGCAATTATTTCACGACCCGATCATAACCAGGGCCAACCGCTTAAGGTGGTCCCAATTTTGCAGACAACCTCTAAAATCAGCTGTTCTATCGATAGTGCAAGAAATCTACGCGAATTTCTTGGAGACAAGAAAATAAAGTATTCGTAAGAGGCATTTTCGTAGATGCCTCTTATGCCCAAATCGAGGCGATCCATAGGACACCTCACCATACCCCGGACTTTTACGAGTGTGAGGTGAATTACAATGAAAGCATACATTTTACCTGGGTTCAAAGGGTAGTGACCAAATAACCTTTACGGTTCCGGCAATCAAATATGACCCCTGAAGCCAAAATGTGGATGTACTTCATTAGTGTCAAACATTTTCTTGCTCAGCATGTCACGAAAGTTACTCGTGATCATGCTCTTTTCTTATACGCTTTTTTGCAAGGTTGGCAAATAAATGTTGGAGACCAAATCCTCTGCAACATGCGGCAATGTGCCGAAGGGCACACACAAGGACTTCTATACCCATATTTGATCATAGAGATGTGTAGGAGGGCTGGTGTTGCGATCGATCCCGAGGAATCGACTTGCCCACCAAAGGGTGTTTTAAACAACATTATTTTTGAGTGGTTCTGTAATCAACACGCAAATTTGGTGGAAAGGAAGAACTAGCAGGTGGCAGCACATCGAGAGTACTCCAAAAACCACGGGCTCCCGAAACCAATGGAAAAGCCTCAATCTGTACCACCAAGGGTACAACGATCATAGGCGATTCGGCAGACCTGACAAATAAGGAAAAACTCATGTGCATGCTTAAGCATGTCGAGGCCCAATCAAGGTGGATCGTTCTGTTGGGCTATCAGGCATAAGCACCTTCCAGTGGCCCTTATTTTGGACCTCTCCATAGTTGCTGATCACTCGATTCCACCATAGAGTGGTGGTGTACGATTTAGACCCGAAGGGGGGATCTCCATCTGTGACCCACCGGACACCATCCAGCCCACACAAGCAGGTCCGTCCACATCAAAAGGGAATGAGACGAAGGTTGTCTAAGACGAGAATGGTGGTAGCACGGACGAATTGGATGACAACCTTTTTGGTGACTTATAAGGGAGTTTTTCCTTTACCGACTTAATTTCCTTTTAAAAAATAAAAAAATAATAATAATAAGGATTATTATTTTTTTGCTTTTAGTTTGATAAATAATTTTTTTTTATGTGTAGGAACCTCATATTTTGGATGGCACAAAACTTTTCGGAGCTAAATAAGAGAGGACGTTACTACCTAGCATCATATTCAAACTGAAATATAAAATATTCCAACTACAGGAACATAAAAATAAAATTGAATGAAAATAAAGTAAATAAAATTGTTTGTCTAGGTCTAGCCTCCTTCTCTAGTGACTCTAAGGCGACTTATATAGTTGAATTTGTGTTGCTTGGTGCCCACACTACCCTAGGTACACTTTAAATTATAATTAATTCAAGATACTACTAAATGATACGGGTTTAATTAAGAAAACAAACCCTAATTTTCCATCCAAGAAATAGTCACATCTTTCTATATTTTTGTCGCATCATCGTGACGTGGAAAAATCTCTCGTCATGACGTGGAGTGATTTTCAACCCTGGCAACTTTGAAGTTCTATTTCGCAACACGGGCCTCCCTGTGTTGCAACATGGCTGTCGTCCCTTGTATTCTTTGGTCTGAATTGACACCTTACACACTCAAATAGCTTATTAGTCGTTCTTGAGACCTGAGTTGGTCTTATGAGTTATCAAAACACTAAAAAGTGCATAAAAATGCTTATTTTGTAATAATTTAACTCTAAGCTAATAAAACTGAAAATGCAATTAAAGAAGATAAAATGCCTAGAAATCAAGCTCGTTAAGTGCCGAAAAGTACTTACATTGCCACTACGATTTGTGGTAGGTTAGTCACTCACTAACTTGGACTCCTTGAACTTTACATTTTCCACATCGCAATGTTAGCCTTAAAGACACCTTCACTCAATATCAGTTTAAACTTTATTTCAGTATCTAACTCCACACCTACTCTCACTCCTACTCCTACTCCTACTCCCACTCCCACTCCTACTTTTACGTCAAATGGGCTAAAGACACTTTCTTCCACATTAAGTCTTCATTATGGTGTCTAACCAGCATCGCGCATGTGCGCATAAAATAATGATTTTAGTAGACAATTTTTAAAGCACGATTTTACTACAAGCGTACAGGTCAGTTGTAATATTTATAGTGTTACAATGGAACATCGGAGTATTTAAAGGATCGAACCCAAAGGAGTCGGTGATTTAATGATTTCTGTTAAAAAATACATGCAAGAAAGGAGTCCATCTAGCTACTCACTAATTGATATAGTACGACAAAGCATAAATAGAGATTTTTAACACTGATTTCTAAATTAACTATCCAAAAGACTAAATTGCAAATAGTATAAAACAACGAAATTATCCAATAAATAATTAATGGTGGTTGGTTGATATTGATGTGGTTCAACGATCTCAAACAAGGAACTTAAATTGCTAAAATTACTAAGTGACTCTATTTTATCTTTCGATCTCAATTTTATCTACTTAGACGAATTAATTTCGATTTATCTTCCGATCTCACCTGTTAATCTGTGACTAATGAAAGGGTGCGCAACAAGATTACCTTCGGGTCTCACTTGTTTAGATATTCCCTTAGGGGCGTCACTTCCTAAGTTTTTAGATATCCATCAACCAAGCACCTAAGTTTAGTTACCTATTACCATATTAAAGTTAACAAACATGAAAGAAACAACTATAGAAGGTATTAACATAAACTTGAACAAAAAGAAGAAAGCTTTGATTATTTTAACTTAATAAACTTAAATGAAAAGCAACTAACACAAAGATAGAAACAAGAACACTAAAGATGAGAGCTTCAACAGATGAAAAGAAAGAAAAATCAAATAGCATTAACTCAAAGATTAAAGAGTGATTACAACTAAGTTTAAAGTCTTTAACATGTAAATCAAAATAAGCTACAGTAAAAACTAACTTAACTAACAACTACGAAACTAAGTAAAACCAGAAAGAAACATAAACTAAACCCTAAAAATACAAAGAAGAAAACTACCCTACTCTTAAGCTAAAAGATGAAGAAACCCTAAAACTAATAAGCTTTTTAACCTAAAACTAAAAGCCTCCTCTTTTCCTTAGCCAAGAGTGGCTTTTAATAGCTAATTTCTAACCCAAAAATGTTGCCTAAAGTGCCCTTGAACACTAGCATTTGATTGGTGCTGTAGGTGGACAAACTCTACCCCTTGATTTATTTTTTTTATCCGCACAAAACAGTGATATCATGACACCCAAGGTAGGATATCGCGATATCGTCGATAATGTAACAGCCTGATTTAGGGGCTAGTCGGAACAGTGGTCTCGAGATCACTAATCCGGGGTCAGAGAAAATAATTTTAATGTTATTTTATGAGTTATAACATGATTATAAAGGTGCATGAAAATTTTAGTGCTTTAATTTTAGCGGTTTCATGTAAATCGCGAAAAAGGACTAAATTACATAAAGTACGAAAGTTCTAATTTACAAGCTAAGGGTGCCAAATAGCTATAGAATTTTAATTGGAGACCTTTAATGTGTAATTAGACCTTTCTAAAGGTCATGGCCAGCCATAGGGGGACAAAGATGTCAAAATTGGTTAAAGTGGGTGTAGTAGGTGGATTAAATTGATGAATAAAATAAAACAAAGAAAGAAAAGATATCATCTTTTCTCTCCATCTTCTCCAATAAAAAATTAAAGAAAAATAGGGGTTTGAAAGCTTAAAAATTTCATCAAACTCTTCTCCTTGCAAGTAAGTGTTTTAGTGATCATTTCTTGATAATATTTGTACTTTTGGAACCCCTAAAGCTTAAGCTTTCTAAAGAGGGGACTATCTTGCAAAATGGTTGAAAGTTTAGAGTTTTGACATGTAAGCTTTTAAGTTTTTTGTTGCATGTTTATGGAAGAAAATGGGTCTTAGTTGTTAGATAAACAACTTTTGTGAAATGTGTTATCATGAAAACACCAAAAAGGACCCTTTTGTAAAAGTTGTAAAATATGTGGTAAATGTATGAAATAATGAGTATTGAGGGTTTCCATAAGAGTAATAAATGTTCACCTAGGATCGTTAAAGAAAGGAATTTTATTAGAATTGATTTCCGAGCCTAGGGGTAAAATGGTATTTTTGTAAAAGTCTAAAGGCAAAATGGTAATTTTGCCAAAGTATGATTATTGAGATGTGTTGATTAGTGTGGTTATTAAATGAGCTAATTTGCTAATATATAGATTAAGAAGAACGATGGATTAACCTCGACCAAGGAAAAGATAAAGTATCGGACTAGATCGACAATCTAGACTATTTTGAAATCGAGGTAAGTTTGTATGTGATAAATTCAACATCATGCTAGTGTGTTTGAGAATGTTTGATATTATAATGATGCAAAACATTTCTATGAAATTGAGTAATGGTGTTGAATGAGAATACTATTATCGAGACATGAGATGGATAAGGTCCCGTGTAAGACCATGTCTGGGACATGGCCTCGGCACCGAATTGAGATTCCGTATAAGACCATATCTGGGATATGGCATCGGTATTGAATATGAAAATTGTATAAGACCATATTCGGGATATGGCATTGATAATTGATGTGAGATCCCGTATAATACCATATTTGGGATATGGTATCGGTACTCAGAGGTGACCTCATGTAAGACCACATCTGAGATGTGGCATTGACTTCGTAATTGTGTGAATGACGATAAACATGTATCTTTGAGTATCCCAAGTGATTTAGTGGGATAAATAGTTGAGCTTGAGATAGAAATGAGATTAGTGCTAAAGCTATGTGATTGAGTGAAGTGCAGGTACCCGTGAGTAATTTACGAGAAATTGTTTACGATACATGACATGGTATGTATGTAATAAGGACAAGCAAGAGTAAGCTATGGCAAAGTACTTAAGACTTTGCATTTTATCCAATGCCATGATTGCATGATATCATGAGCTTATGTTGTTATTTATTTTTCATGCAAACTTACTAAGCTTTATGCTTACCCCTCTCATTTCCCTTTTCCTTGTAGTTTTGCCAAGTTAGCTTGAGAATTCGTGGAACGTCGGAGTTTGGAAATCACACTATTGAGTACTCTTGGTATATCGAAGTTAGATTCATTTTGAGTATGGCATGTATAAGATTTGGTCTCTTTTGTTATGTCATATTTGAAAGCCAAAGTGTTGGCTATTAATGTTATACACTCATTTTGTAATTGGCCATTGGGGATTGGCCAATATTTGTCAAGTTTCATACATTTAATGATGATGAGTTTTATAAGGTGAAAATTCATGCAATTGATGGAGTAAAATGTGAAGTGTATGAATAATGTTTTAGTGATTTTTCATAGTGTATTATTGCCATGTTATGTGTTGCTTGTGTTGATATATGTGTGTTTATGTTTTGGGGTGGCAATTGGCTTGGAAAATAGCCTTCTAATTGTCCACATGGGTAGACACACGGTCAACCCCATGGGTGTGTTGATAAACCATGTGTCCCCTACATCAAATTTGCGAGAATTCAATTCGTCACACGGGCTAGCACACGGGCGGGTGCCTAGGCCGTGTACCCTTAAGAGGATGCTAACGTCATAAATAGAATACCCAAGTCTTTGACACACGGGTGAGGACACGGGCGTGTTTCGGCTGTGTGAGGGACACGGGCCAAGGACACGGGCGTGTGTCCAGCCGTGTGAAAACCCCTATAGGTTCGAACTAAAAAATAAATCCCACACGGGCTAGGAACATGGGCGTGTGTGACCACACGGCCTGCCCACACGAGCGTGTGGCCCTGTTTAGGCAAAAATTTTCTAAGAGCGCAAAAGTTTTCGGTTTAGTTCCGAAACCTTCCGTATGTATGTTTAGGGCCTCGTAGGCCCATTATAAGGATGTTATGCATATGAATGGAAAGTTTTAAGTTGAAATGAGATTTTATAGCCCAATGTTGTATGTTTAAGTAAGGTAAGTCCGGTAATGCCTCGTACCCAGTTCCGACGTTGAATACGGGTAAGGGGTGTTACAGACAATCTAAAAAATGGGGTGCGTCAGGTGGATGTCGCGATACCTAGGGTTGGGTATCGCGATATCACTGTAGATGGTCCATTTTCTTCTTCAATTTGGGCCTGTCGGAGGTGTTGTGACTTCCATGCTTTAATATTGCGATACCCCCTTCTAGGCGATGTTTTTACTCATGTTCAGGCATTTGATGGCTCCTTACAACACTCAATCAACCGTTAGGGTCCCCCATGGCACAATTAGCCATTTTGGATCGAAAAATGAGGAAAAAGAGGGGATTTCACAAATTTATTTGTAAAAACTAAAATTGCATAAAACTACTAAAAAGACACTAAAAACATTTGAAAACAAGCTTGTTAAGTGAAAAATGGGGTCCAATTTGACTCATCAATTTGTGTTAGATCAATCTCTAATTCCAAACTACTGTGAACGTCCTTATTCAACTCATCATGATCAACACTAGTAGAATGGCCCTCATCTTTAGAGTTAGGAACATCATGTTCTACCTCTTCCAATGGAGTGTGCACTTCGAATCATCATCGAACAGCTTCCAACAACTGCTCCATCGTGTTGGACATGGAAGACAATGTAGATTTGCACAAAGATACACTATCCTCCAACGCACTAACATGAGCAACAAGTGAAGGGTCCTCCTCATATTCGTTATGATCTTCACCCCAATCTAGATAGTAACACTGAGGAAGTGGATCATAAGTCAGATAATTAGTGGACCATCCTTGATTGCAACTATTCATCTCAGTTGTATATCCATCCGAATCATAAGAATGTTCGTATAAATACTTGTGCCCTCCAAACTCGCCAACATAAATCCATTGGTTCATCGAACTTTCATTCACCCAACTCAACCTTTCATCATATCCGTATTGATCACCTTGCCGCCTATATCCATCGTTGTACATAATGAAGTTAAATCTTCAAGAAGGTAAATAAACACGATAATAAAAACAAAAAACTAAAATTAAAATAACTATACAAGGAAATTAAAGCACTATCTAACTCGTTTATCTTTCGACTAATATTTCTTTGCTAAGAACAACTAACTTAATAACACATTTACACCGTTACAATCACTGGCAATGTCGCCAACAACTTGACCGCATGCACATGTGCACAAAAACAAACAATTAAAAATAATTTTTAACTGCAAGCGTGTAGTGTCAAATTGTAATATAGAAATTTACAATGAAATATAAGAGTATTCTAAGGATCGAACTCAAGGGATTGCTAAAAATCGGTAAATGTTGTTATTAAATCAATTATTTGAAAGCAAATATTAATCTAATTGAGTAAAAAATTAATAGTGCAAGCAAAAATTGAATTGAGAGAAAACACATCCTAAATTAAATATATAATAGGAAATAAGGAATTTCCTATTTCTTATTTAAACAATGCAATTTCATTAGTCCAACATCAATTAATTAATTGACTAATATTTAAGCTAATACCTTATCTCGATTAAGTTATTTACTATTCTTACTTAGGAATACCCTTTGGGTCTCTTCCTACTTAAGAATTACCACCTAATCTATCCTTTCGGTCTCACTTAGGAATGCGACTTTTCTCTCTGTCTCATCGCTCGACACACATTTACCAGAACAATACACGACAAATTCTCCTATCAGTCTCTCTTGTCTAGATATTTTACTAGAGGTGTCAATTCTAATATTCTTAATAGTTTGGTAAAATTAAATAAAATACCCAATCGAATAGAAATTAACACTCAATTATATAATCAATTAATCAATTAATCTGTACAATATATTCATAAAAGCATATAATTCAAATTCTCATTGTCATACAAACATTCTATCAAATGTATGATGAACGGAATATAAAATAAGGAAAAAGTGGAAAAATTCTCAATGATAAATTCGGGTAATTGCACGACTCTTGAGTAGTCTCCAATCACAAATTAATTGTCGAAATAAGATTTCCACACATGAAATAAAAAAAAGATAAAAATAAAAATAAAAATAAATACTTAATCTAAGAAAATTTCATAACAGAAAACTCTAATATAATCTCTACTAACTATCCATCTCTAACTCCTTGACTCTGAAATAAAATATTGTTTATAAAGAAAAGAAATCAAAGACTAAAGTGCCTCTATTGTTACTACAGTACTTAGGGCTTAACATTAGAAAACGACCTTGAAATTTCCTTAAAACGGGAATTAACTCTCGTATGATTCGCCGTGATAAGCTATCTATTTTGGTCCCCCATTGCATTTGTCTTCAATGTCGCAACATCATTGACATGTGGTCGCGACCTCAGCTGTAGTATCATCCCTGAAGTGCATTTTTAGCTCCCAATTAGTCCTATATAACCACACAATCTTATTTAGATATAAAATAATACAAAATAGCATGTACTTTACTAAAAATCACAATTTTATTACTTACACACCTAAAAATACAAATTAATACCAAAATGACTCTATTATACTTAAAAACATGTTGAAATATGTGTAAAGGAATAACAAATAAACACGTTAAATTGTGGCAAATCAGTGGCATCCCCTTGTATATTACTAGGGTTGTCGCCCCTCACATGTTACATAGGGCCTAGTTTGGGTCTCTCATGTATTGGGTCTAATTATATGTGTTTCTTGGATTTTTTTCTCCAACGCTTATAATTTATACAAACCAATATTTATTTTATATTACCCAATAAATATTATTTAATCAATAAATTAAATTAACTAAATTAATTTACCAATTAAATAATTTTCTCAACTCAATTCTAATGATGTTAAAGTCATAGCAACTTTATCGTAATAACATCCATGATGAAATATATTTAATTTTCTTATTCAACAAATTCATAATGACTAATTAATTTAATTTCATCTTTGAAATTCAATTATTTAATTATAAATAATTAAATAAAAATTCAAAAACATTAAATTAATTCCTAAGTAATATTTGTACTTAGTGAGAAAATACATTCATGTAAATAGTGATGCATGTGATCTATTTCTCTTACTTCATCATTTTCATTCATTTCATTTTTGTTGGTTCTTACATGCAATTCATTTCTAGTTATTTCGAGTTGGTGGAGGGACTGATTGGGCACATATGGTTAGGGCTCAAATAATTTTTAATTAAGTTCCAGCTTTACGCCTACTAATTACAACATTATTGAATCACAAAGTCATTCAACTCAAGTATCGTGACTGAGCTCTCCATTATCATATACCATTACAAAAGCTACTCAATAAGTGCTCATCCAATGACCTTATCATAAATGTGTTACCCTCATAGGATGGATAAATTTGTTATCCCAATATGATTTTATTTTATCTCATGCTAACCATTACATCTTCCTTCAAGAGAAGTCAATTACTACCAAATAGTAATTAACTCATTTATCACAAATACAAATGACTCAGGACCATGTTTTACTTTTAATTTATCATGTAATGTTGATGAATGAATATCATTTACCCTTTAGTTGGGCTATGAATTTCACTATTGTGGAATGATGCTACATACTGCAGAAGTCGTATACTCAACGTACTAACTTTCAGTTCCTTATTTTATTTGAACTCAGGCTTTCATTTACATCATAGTATACGGTTCATGAATACATAGTCTATCATCCATTCAAGATTATTGTATGCCACACTATGAATATCACAAGTTAATAAATCCATAAACAAATCTAAGATCTATTTGAGTCATGTCTGATGTACTGTCAGTCCAGTTAGTTACACCTATGTCTCTATCTTTTGGGAGTCATCTGCTCCGATACACAGGACAAAAGATCTCCCTAATTGGACTTGATAGACGACATATTAGTCTTTCAATCGGTTTGCTTGATTTTGATTAGACTAGGAACATGTTTAGATCATCTACTAATACAAGTTGTCTTTTTGTATTATAATCCGACTACATAATACAACTTAGTATTAGTTAAATTTTAGATCATCATTGAGCCAATATTTGTTTTCATTTTGCTTTTCATGAAAAAACCATTGAGCACAATATACAAAGGATATTAATGTAACTGATGGATATTTTATTAAACTATTTTGTTCCCAAAATACAAGTATATATAGACGAAAATACTACACCAAGGGAACTAGATCCCAACAATCTTACACTTGCCCTTGTGAAGTAGATGGAGTCATATTTTGCATTACCATATCCTTTACATGTTTCTCAGAACTCCTAACCACTAGAGTCTTGGTGAATGAATTTGCAAGATTGTCCTCTAATGTGACTTTGATTGCATCCACTATTCTGTCTACCACTACCTCCTTTATGATGTGATACTTTCTATCAATGTGTTTTCTTTTCCTTTTGTGGCTTATGGTTTCCTTAGTGTTAGCTATTGCCATACTGTTATCACAATATAGTGTGTGAGTTTTTTCCATACCAAGAACGACTTCGAGATCTATAAGGAACTTCCAAAGTCATATTACTTCTTTTTTTGCCTTAGAAGCAACCATATATTCAACCTCTATAGTTGAGTCAGCAGTGCAACCTTGCTTGACATTTCTCCACACTATGGACCTACTACCTAAGATAAAGCCACAATCTAATGTAGATTTCCTCGGATCCTGACACGTTTGGAAGTCAAAATCTATGTAACTAATTGAAGTAATATCTCTTCGAAAATACACAAGTGTATAATGCCTCGTTCTTCATAAATACTTGATTATATGCTTAATTGCTTGCCAGTGTCTTGGATCAAGATTTGCCTGATATCTACTCACCAACCTTACCACAAAACAAATATTTGGACGTGTGCTTAACATAGCATAGATGAGACTTCCTACTACCAAAGCATAAGTAATCTTTCTCATGTATTCTCTTTATTTCGATGTCTTAGGACAATATTCAAAAGAAAGATGAAAGTCTGATACATAGGGTTGAGATCTTTTCTTTAAATTAGTCATTGCAAAACATTTCAATATTTGTCTATGTATGAAGCTTGTGACAAAGGTATCACTTTGTTCTCAATCCCTTAATATTCGAATACCTAAACATAGTTAGTTTCTTCCAAGTATTTCATACTAAACTGTTGGGTTAACCATAGTTTAACTAATGACAATCTCCCTACATCATTTCCAATTAGTAGAATGTCATGAACATATAGAATGAGTAAAACCATCTTTCAATCCTTAATATGTTTATAAACACATGGTTTATCAACATTTTTCTCAAATCCAAAAGTTCTGATCACTTGGTCAAATCTTTGGTTCCATGAGTGGGATGCTTGCTTAAGTCCATATATGGATCTAAGAAGTTTGCAAACTTTATGCTCATTTCCTTTAGTCATATATCTGGTGGGTTGAATCATATAAATGCTCTCTTCAATATAGTCGTTCAAGAAAACTGTCTCGACATCCATTTGCTAGATCTCACAACCGAGAGTCGTCCCAAATGGATAATAGTATGCGGATCGACTTGAGCATGGCAACCGGAAAAAAGGTTTCCTCATGATTGATACCTTTTTCTACAAATCTGGCCTTATAAGTTTCAACTTTTTCTTTCATGTTTCTTTTCTTCTCATAGATCCACTTACATCCTATGGGTTTTATCCCTTCTAGCACGTCTGCAAGTTCTCAAATTGAGTTGCACTTCTTAGAATTCATCTCTACTTTCATAACTATTTCTCAAAGCTTAGAATTAGCACTCTGCATAGCTTCGTCAAATGTGAGTGGGTCATCATATTCCTCTTTAGTAGACTCAATGTTAAGTAACACTACTACCAGATTGGAAAAACTTGGGCCAATGAGAGACCCTCTTACTAGGATGAAGCTTCCTATGCTACTGATCGTTTGTTGGTCTATTATTAGGAGTTGGATCCGAAATCAATTCTAGAGGGCTTTGCGTATTTCCCAAAAGTTCCTTGAGTACCTATTTACTTCAAGGTTAAATTCATTCACGTAACTCTCCTCAAGGAAGGTAGCGTGAGTTAACACTATAATTGTTTGCTCTTTCGTGTTATACAACTTACCACCCTTCGTTCCTTTAGATATCCTACAAACAGGTATAATTTTGTCCATGAATCCAACTTTCTCACATTTTTTTTCCAATACGTGGGTCAGGCATCCCCAAATCTTAAAATGCTTTAGGCTTGGCTTGTATAATCCTAGGGTTGTCACCCCTCACATGTTCATGGGGCCTAGTTTGGGCCTTTCATGTATTAGGTCCAATTATATGTGTTTCCTAGACTTTTGATCCAACATTTATAATTTCTTCAACCCAATATTTGTTTCATATTACCAATAAATATTATTTAATTTAATTAATTAAATTAACTAAATTAATTTCTTAGTTAAATAATTTTCTCAACCCAATTCTAATTTCGTTAAAGTCATGTCAACTTTACCGTAATAGAATCTATGAAGAAATATATTTAATTTCCTTATTCAACAAATTCATAATGAGTAATTAATTCAATTTCATCTTTGAACTTCAATTATTTAATTATAAAGAATTAAATAATAATTCAAAAACATTAAATTAATTCCTAAGTCATTTTTGTACTTAGCTAGAAAATACATTCATGCAGATAGTGATACGTGCAATTTATTTCTCTTACTTCATCGTTTTCATTCATTTCATATTTGTTGGTTCTTACATGCAATTCATTTCTAGTTATTTCAAGCTAGTGGCCGGATTGATTAGGCATATATAATTGAGGCCCAAATAATTTTTAATTAAGTTTCGGCTTTACACCTATTAATTACAACATTATTTAATCACAGTCATTCAAATAAACTTTCGTGATTGAGCTCTCCTTTATTATATACCATTACGGTAGCTACTCAATAAGTGTTTGTCCAATGACCTTGTCATAAATGTGTTACCCTCATAGGATATTCTTAATCTCTTTGGGATAAATTCATTCTCCCAATATGATTATATTTTATCTTATGGTAACCATTACATCTTCTTTCATGAAAACTCAATTACTATCAAATAGTAATTAAATCATTTATCACAAACACAAATGACCTATGGTCATGTTTTACTTTTCATCTATCATGAAATGTCGATTAGAGGATATCATTTACCCATTAGTAAGGCTATGAATTCCACTATTGTGGAATGATGCTACATATTGCAGAAGTCGTATACCCAACGTACCAACTTTTGGTTCCTTATACATTTAAACTCAGGTTTTCATTTACGTCAAATTATACAAGTCACGCATACATATAGCATCATTCACTCAAGATTAAGGTATGTCACACTATGAACGTCACAAGTGAATAAATCCATAGACGGATTTAGGATCCATTCTGCTTGGATCATGTTCGATGTACTATCAGTCTAGTCGCATGTATGTCTTTATATTCTAGGAGTCATCCGCTTCGATATCCAAGACAAGGTATCGCCTTAATTGGACTTGATAGATGACATACTAGTCTTTCAATCGGTTTGCTCAATTCCAATTAGATTCAGGACATGTTTAGATTATCTACTAATATAAGTTTTCTTTCTATACGATTTGACCGCGTAATATGCTTAGTATTAGTTAAATGTTAGATAATCATTGAACTAATATTTGCTTTCATTTTACTTTGCATGCAGAAACATTTGATGAAAGTATGCAAAGGATATTAATTTGACTGATGGATATTTTATTAAACCAATTTGTTCGAAAAATACAAGTACATATAAACAAAAATACTACACTATGGGCACTAGATCCCAACAAAATCCGCTTCAGCTTGAGATCTACAATCACCCTCTCGGCAACTAATGTAACACCCCTCACCTATCTCGGCGTACGATACAACTGAGAGATGTCACCAGAGTACACACGGAGCAAAAATATCATAGGTTTTTAAGGTTTCAAACCTTAAACCATTTTTATAATCATAAAATTAATTTTGATGTACATAGAATCTATCTACCGATACCTGCGCTAAGGTTCTGATACATAGATCATATGTATTGGTACTAGGGCAAAAAACTATAGCTTTTTAGCTACTAACATGCCATGTTCCAATACTTATAGTTTAAGTACTGAACCTTGGTCCTAAAGTTAAAAACTCGCCCAAAAACACTTAAAAACATGTTCAAACACATCCATATCATTTCCATAAGTTCCAAGACATTATAAAAAGAATTTGCATTCCATTTTAAGCTTCAAATACAAAACATATAAATGTTTAAACTAAATGGTGAAATCAAAATTTAATTGATAACATAAAAGGCGGTTCAAAAATACAACTCAAATGTACATTTTTACATATCCAAATTAAGTCTTGATATACATGCCAAGTTTCTTATAAAAATAAAAATTAATATCAATGCAATATAACCTTAAAACCTCAAATAATGATACGATGCTTTCAATTCAAAGTCCAAGCTCTCGACAAGTTAATCTATGCATTTTAAACAACTAACATGTGAAATCGATGAGCTCAGTAAGTACTCAAGGAAAAACCTATTTGTCCTAATTCTTATTTGCATCAACCCCTTAGAATTGATGCCACAAAGTTCACTCATGTCACTATTTAGTGCTTCAATCAAATCCTTTTCTTATTACTGAATAATAAGGGCTCAACTTCCCATTAATGGTTTATTAGCCAATCATATTAAGAATTTCATATTCGAGACTATTATTGAGAGTTCATTTGCCAATTAATCCAATGTTTACTCCCTTTAGCCATAGTTTTTTAACATGTTCACCTTATTGTCATTTAACCCTTGTGCAAGCTATATGTTTCATTTCAAGTTCCTTCTTAACGCATACAAAGTCAAAAGTTTTAATCTCAAGAATTCATCCATAGTTCCGAACATAACCATTAAGCTTATCTACTTACATAGTATATCCATTTATTTGACACAATATCTTAGCCTCAACTATGACATGGTATATTATGTATTAGCATACACGTTTACTCAAATTCCTTGTACTTATAAAGCTTTTAGACGTTAACACATATTACATTAGTTCACATATAAAGATTTATATTCATAAGCAAATTTCATAATAAAAAATTTAATTCATTTTTCCCTTTGTAAACTCTAGTAAAATAAATCAGATACACATGAATCATCTAGATCACACTATAGAGCACAAAAGTGCTTTGCCCTAAGGCTATTAAAAAAATCGGTTTAGAAAACAATGCTTTTAAACACTGTGGAAGTTTAATTTTTTTTTTTTTTGAGTTGAGTCTTGTGATATTTATAACAATAAATCTTTAAACAAAATTATACTTATGCTTTGTACAGGTTATCTAAGTCATTTCCTGACTTTCTACCAAGTAACCTTCTCTACTATCTTCAAACCCCAAACTGCTTTGAGTGTGGGTTCAAACAAAAACAAACCAAGTGCACCTAATGAAAAACATTTCCTAACTTTAAATGGGAAAGTTGTTAATTTTCAAGTGATGATATAAATAAATCTCAAAATATTGTATCATCAAATTTTAATGGAATTCAAGTTCATGTATCAAAATAGACTTAGTTACTAAGTTTAGATACCAAAATAGATAAATATATATACAAAAGTGAACCTAATTAATAAGTTGAGAAACTAAAAATTATTAACCCATATATATATATACACAACTCTTACATGTGGTCTACGTTTAAACTAGTTAAAGTATCGTTCCCTCCAAGGGTTTAAAGTATTAGTTGAGGTGACTTTGAAACGAATACAGTCCATGCTTTAAGAAAAGATATCAGCAAAATCAATCTATATATCTATAAATGAATGAAGCTATGATTGGTTTGCCAACAAAACTGGATGCGATCCATTGAGAATTGAAGGAATAATCTGAAACCAACCAATATTTCTAATATAATTAGTCGTAGCTAATTAAGGACAGCACTCAACACCACTCAATACAATCCTATTATCATCTTTCATCATTCATTCATCTATATGTGTCAAACATGGTGTAGGAGCAGTTGACTTTTTCCTTCTTTCGTGTCCCACTTTTTATACATATATAACCAACCGGCAACCACATCTTTTGTTGTTAGAGTTTTCTTTTTTTCTTGAGAATACTCTTTCCTCATTTGCACACTTATGCATATCAATTACACCCTTCTCATGATTACCACAATATTAATTAATATTTTTATTCTTTAAAGGAAAAATGTGATTCATTGATTTGTGCTATATATTCATTATTCAGATATATATATATATATATATATATAATCATGGATGATCATCATAAGTTAAAGATTTAAGTCCCTCCAATTCCATAAAATATCACATCGATTTCATATCATATCTTTCATTTCGAATATTTCAAGTTATAAATCTTTGCATATCCCTTAAGAATAACATTTCAGTGCTCTAAAACTAAAGCTAATTAAAAATTAATGGTCCTAATGAAAGTAACAAAAAGAAAAAAAAATTTTAAAAAGATTATTTGTGTTCCTAATTTTTCTATTTTTAAATCAGTCCCATCGACATCATATTTAAAATTTGAATACAAATTTTGCACACTCTTTTGTACGAAAATAAATAAATAAATAAATAAATAAATAAATAAATAAATAAA
Source organism: Gossypium bickii (assembly GCA_025503065.1). Lineage (NCBI taxonomy): Eukaryota > Viridiplantae > Streptophyta > Magnoliopsida > Malvales > Malvaceae > Gossypium > Gossypium bickii. The sequence continues at coordinate 92,297,190 of CP106719.1, read as the reverse complement.
TAAAATTAATTAGTATACCCGAGCATCACTAATTGAAAACATCAAAGTCATTAATTTAATTCCATTTAAATTCAACTTTTAAGTTCAAATATTTCTTCAGGAATCAATGACGTGGTAAGAGTTAATTGGTGTCTGGGAAAGTAGAGGCTGTAGAATTGATTCGATATAAGCTGGATTGAGCATCCCAGCTTTAACTTTTTTGCTAATGCCAAAACAAGGTTAAATATCTTTCATTATATACAAAGGGAAGCCAGAATTGTTTGTTAAGGGTCCAAATGAAATAAATTTTTTTTTGAAGGGATCAAAACATGATTTTTACATTAAAAACCTTTAAATTGAAGTATAAAATGTTTAAAAAATTAATATTGCAGTTAACTCCTTTGAATCAAGGGGCCAACCCTCCCCTATCCTCTTGGATTAATCCCTTATTATATTTATTCTATTAATTTTATTATAAAACAAAAAAATTGAAAAGTTTAAAAATAAATATAAATAATTTTATTATAAAAGATAAATATTAATTAAAACTATTAAACATAAATAAATATAAAACATTAAATCTGGGAATTAGAACCTAAACCCAAAATCTAAAATAAAAATTCAAAACCTAAAACTCCAAACCCAAATGACAAATAAAATAATTATAATTAATATTGAAGTATATTTAAATAAATTTAAAAATATTTATTTTTAAGTCCTTCAATATTTTTATTTTATTTTAGTGATTATGTAACATCTTATTATTAACTGATGGTACATGAGACCATGCAACGACATGCATAAAATATTAAGCCCTAATAAATTTGTATATAAACTATATTTTTCTAACACTATAGAAATTTTTAAAACTGGTTATGGCAAATATTTTATTAAATATTAGTAATTATAATATAACCAAAACAATTTTATTAAATAAAACATATTAGTAATTAAAAATAAATTAATATATGAAAATAAATACTAAACAATATTGATGGACTAAAATGGATATTAATAGTAAACAAATTCTTAATATTAGCAATTTTAGCTCAAAAGAAATACTAAATTGAAAAAGAAAAGAAAAAATATATTATATGTGTGAATAACCCAAAACAGGTGATTTGATTTAATATACAAGGTAAATATCCAAAATTTTCTAAGCTTCCTTCCCAACTTTTCCATCAGATTTCTTACAAAAATTTTCAAAAAAAGAACTCATGCTTTCAAGTTCTATCTATAATCTTTTTTCAAATTGATGGAAAGAATGTAAAAAGGTTTCCATTTGATGGTTTTGAAAACTGAAACCCATGAAAATCCTTTTTTTTTTTTTTTACTTTTCTTTTTCAATCCTAAAAGTTTTGACTTCTTTGGCTATAAAGGTGTTAAAACTCAATGAAAACTTACCATTTTTTCTGATAATCAAAATGTATACATGCATAAGATGTATATAAATATATATACTGAGTTTTAATCTGACTAATTTGAGATTTTTGAATTTTGCTGGTTCGTGAGTATTAAAACCTGATGAAACATTGAAGTTCTGAAAGCAAAATTTTAAAAGGTTGATAATTTGATATGTTCAAAATACACAAAATAGATGGTAAATGGACAGTCCCAGACTCGGTCATCTAGAGGTGCAGCTGCTTAAGATCCAAGGCTGAAAGTGGTCTAAAATATTATTTTCCAATTTTAGTGGCTTAATTTTTTTTAATTTTTAAAGGTAAAAAAAATTACCAACTTTTGAGGGGCCTAAAATTTTTTTTCTCTAACTTTTAAAGAAACTAAAACCCCATTTTATTATTTTACCTAGAACCATGTCAAGAATGGGCCTGTAAATGGAAAACAAAAACTTTTAAGTGAATATCGTTTAATATTTTCAATATTTTTTTATATTTTATATTTTTAAAGTTTAAAAACTTTTTATAACTTAAGCCTATTTTTTCAATCTTCCCCATCAAAGTTTTTGGTATATTATAGTAAGTCTTTTAAATTTGCTAATATTCAATAATTTAACATTCAATTTTACATAATAAGCCATTGTAAATTTTAAAATCGTTTAAAAAGGTCTTTTAAGGTTATCATTATTTTTACAAACTAAATGCACTATTAAAGTTGAAATAGATATTTAAAATTAAAAATAATGTTACAATAAATTATCTAGTGGTGCAATATTTAAATTTAATTAACCATTTATATTCACTGTAACACCCCACTCCCAACCATGAAGGCAATAGTGTGATGTTGTGACTTCATTTGGGGTAAGTAGCGTCTATGAAGGCAAGAACTTGACATTGCGAGTTCAACAGGGGAATGTTACGAGATTAAGGTCGCGACCTTGAAGACAGAGGGCTTAATGTTGCATCATCTTTCCTCAAACCTGCCAAGCATCAAATACCAAATGGTCAAAATGACCCAAAAGCTCAACTCAACATATTATAAGTATTACCAAAAATGTCAAATTAACATTCTTGGCATATCAAACATCTACTGATACATGATTACAAGTATACATATATATATATATATTCATTTACTTGACATGCATGAAATAACTCAATCATAAGCATGATATGGCCAAATGGGCAAGCAAACCATTAAATTACTAAATTAATACATATACATGTCACCAACATAAATGGTGATATACAAAATATAATCATTTTCTACCATATGGACCAAAATATCCAAAATGGACCTAAAGATCAATTCAAGATCTTAGGTACATGTCGCTTGCTATAAACAAAACAAAATATATACAAAGTTTGTCGAGTCGAGAGTTGAATTCTGAATGTTGACACACTTCTCGAATCCCCAGTATCTAACAATACTTACGTACAAAAATAAACAAAATCGTATGCTAAGTAAATAGGACTTAGTGGTGCTAACATGATTTAAAACAATAATCAAATAGAAGCAAGATATCAAATGCAATCAATATGTCCAACTATCAACTAAGTCAAGTTTCCATTTCATGTCTCAAGGGCATATCTTCATACTATATGTCATTTAACATTTCACACATGAACATGTAATCCCTTTTACCATCATATCTCAATTACGTATAAGTCATAGCATATCACAAAATTCATTTCATTTTTTCATTACTATCTTGAATCCATTGATTTATTTTACAATCGAATCAGCCTTTATGGCTTGTAATAAACAAATCACATGATCTTTCACATAACATATATTTTTTTTTCTTTAACATTAGCATGCATGATACACAATTCACCTTTACATTCTATATCAAATGTCAATGAACAAGATACATGTTTCATAATCCCTCTTAACTAGACACAGACTAAAGATGGATACACAGATCATCCAACCATCACACCAATATATCCAACATCCAGTGCTTCATTGATACGTTCGAAGTGTAACATGTGCTTCATACATCATCGGTATAAAATGAAGCATATAAATGTGCATAGCACCTTTTTGGTACGTTTGAAGTATAATATATGCTTTACGCCTCATTAGTATACATTAATCCTATATCATGCCAACTATACCTGTAACGCCCCGAATTTTGGGCCTAGAAGTATTGGGCCTTGTGTATGGATCAGTAAGGAGGCTGTACATAAGTATTTAATTGTGCAACAAAATGACAATATTAAATGTCTGCTTCAGTGGTTAAGGGTCCTGAGAAGTGTTGAAGAAGTCCTGGGTTGTAACAGCCCGATTTAGAGGCTAGTCGGAACAGTGATCTCTCGAGATCACTAAACCGAGATTAGATAAATTATTTTCATGATATTTCATGAGTTATTATATGATTTTATAAGTACATGAAAATTTTGTTACTTTAATTTTAGCTATTTCATGTTTAATCGAGAAAAAGGACTAAATCGCATTAAGTGCGAAAGTTCCGTTCTATAGACTAAAGGTACCAAATAGCCATAGATTAATAAGTGGAGGTCTTTAAAAGGAAATTAGACCCCCAAGATTAGTATAGCCGGCCATAAGCTATTATGAGAGACAAGGATGGACAAAAATTTGGTCAAAGTTAGTGATAGTTGGTGACCAATTTGACTAGTTTAATATTAGAATAAAGAAAGAGAAGATATCATCTTTCTCTCCATCTTTCTCCACTAAAATTAGCAAGCAAAATAGAGGTTTGAAAGCTCAAAATTTTCAGCAAGCTCTCCTCCATCCTAGTAAGTGTTCGAGTGATCTTTTCTTGAAAATAGTTGTACTTTTGAGACCCCTAAAGCTTAAGCTTTCAAATGAGGGGACTATTGTGCAATATGGTGAAAAGTTTAGAGTTTTTCCATGAGAGCTATCATAGTTATTTGCTGCATTTTTATGGAAGAAACTGAGTCTTAGTTGTTAGATGAACAACTTTTGTGAAAGGTGTTGTCTTAAAAACACCTAATTGGACCTTGATGAAAAGGTTACAAATTTGTAGTAATTATGTGAAATGTTGAGTTTTGATGATAGCTATAAGAGTATTAAATGTTCACCTAGGCTTGTTGAAGGTAGAAATGTGATTAGAATTAATTTCCGAGCCTATGGGGCAAAATGGTCATTTTGCCAAAGTCTAGTGGCAAAATAGTAATTTTGCCTAAGCATCATTATTAAAATGCTTTTATTAATGAGGTGATTAAAATGAGCTAAATTGTTATTATAGAGGAAGAAGAACCGACAAGTTGAATTTGCCTCGATCGGGAAAAGAATAAAGTCTCGGACTAGATCGACGAGTTGGCTCATTTTGAAAATGAGGTAAGTTTGTATGTGATTAATGTAACATTTATGTTAGCATAATTGAGAATGCTTGTATCATATTGATGCATGATGCTCTACTAAATTGAGTGGTTAATGTTGGATGAGATGTTGATGTCCTAGTGGACTATAATGAATATGAAAATGTTATCATCGAGATGAGAAATGAGTAAGGTCCCGTATAAGACCATGTCCGGGGCATAGCCTCGGCACTGACTTGAGATCCTATATAAGACCATATTTGGGAATGGCTTCAGTAATGAATATGAAAATCGTATAAGACCATATCAGGGATATGGCATTGATACTTGATGTGAAAGTCCATATAAGACTATATTCGGGATATGGCATTGGCATTTAGAAGTGACTCCATATAAGACCATATTCGGGATATGACATTGGCATTTAGAAGTGACTCCATATAAAACCATCTCGGGGATGTGGCGTTGGCTTCATACCTACATGAATGACAATTAATATGCGTCTTTGACTATCCCTAGTGATTAATGGGATAAGTAGATGAGTTTAAAAGTAGAAATGACAATTTTACTAAAGCCATGTGAGTGAGTAAATACAGGTACTCGTGAATGAGTCATGAAAAAACTATTACGATGTGTAGCACGGTATGTGCTAAATAAGGGCAATTGTAAGTAAGTATGACAATAAGCCTATGACTTGTGTATGGTTAGTTAATGCCTTAGATGAATTATATATCAAGCTTATTGTTGCTATTTATTTCCATGCAAACTTACTAAGCTTTATGCTTACCCCTTTCATTGCCCTTTCTCCTTGTAGTTTTGCCAAGATAACTCGAGGAACGTGGACGTAGGAGTTCAGAAATCACACTATCGACATCACTTTGGTATAACAATTTAGACTTATTTTGAGTATGGCATGTATAGGACTTGGCTATTTTGTTAAGTTGTAATTGTTAGTCAAAGTGTTGGCTATGTATGCTACTAAAGTCATTTTGTAAATGGTCTTAAGTTCGGCCAATACTTGGTAAATTCTTATGCTTGAATGAAAATGAAATTCTTGAAGTATATGCCTTGTGTTGGATGTGCCTTTGGGTTATAAGTTGTGTTGATTTGAATTGGAGTATGTTTGCGTGCAATGTAGGGTGGCAAAAGGCTCGGTAAATAGCCATCTAATTGTCCACACGGGTAGACACACGAGCGAGTGTGACACACGGTCAGCCTTATGGGTGTGTGGATTGACCGTGTGTCCCCTTGCATGCTAGAATTGTAAGTCAGTAAGCCTTGTAGTAACCACATAGGCAGAGACACGACCGTGTGTCTCACCCGTGTGGGAGGCACGGCCTAAGGCATGGGCGTGTGCCCTGACCGTGTGAAGTTTGCACCTTAAATATGGAATTAAATTCGACACAGGGGCTAAGGACACGGGCGTGTGCCTTGGCCATGTGACCATAGTGAGTTGATGACGTCATAGTCAGAATGCTAAGGTTTTGGCACACTGGCTAAGACATGGGCGTGTCAAAGCCGTGTGAGGGACACGGGCGTATGTCGGGCCGTGTGAAATTGGTCAGGATCGACCATGGGTGGAAGACACGGGCATGTCTTAAGGGTACATGGGCGTGTCCCTAGACCAACACGGGCGTGTGGCCCCTATTTTAAAGAAAATTTTCTAGGCTCGTAAAAGTTCGCGGATAGATTCCGAAACCTCTCAGAGGTATGTTGAGGGCCTCGTAGGCCAAGAATGAACTAGTGATGGGTTTAAAGGAAATTTTATAGCCCTATTTGAGACGTTTAAGCGAGATAAGTTAGTTAATACCTTAGACCCGGTTCCGGCTTTGGACTCTGGTAAGGGGTGTTATATGGGTTCAAACTTGGGCTTTAGCAAAAATTTTAGTTTTCCTCTTAAGTAAACCTTGGCTCTAGACTGTAGGCCTTTTAAATAAATGTGGTAAATTTATGTTACAAAAGAACTTGCAGTCCAGTGGTAAGTGGCGTGTTTAAGGCTGCAATGGAGCTCGAGTTCGAATCCTATGGAATGCAAAAGGATATTTATTTTATTTCTTTATGGTGGAGAGGTGGAGTTTGACTGAAAATCTGTTGGATGAGGTTTGAATTGCTGAACAAGGAGAGAATTAGGGGATGTGGTTGGTAGTTGGGTGATTTGGTGGAGAATTAGGTGGAGGAAATCAAGGAATTCAAAACTTGGATAGTTGTAGCTGATTGGGGAAGCTTGTTTATGCAAATTCGGCTAGGGGTCTCCTTTGTATGCATTTCGGAAATTTGAGAGCATTTTGGGATATTATTGTTGTGCTAGTTTTGAGTTTTGGGTGTTGTGACAACTAGTCTTGGTTTTCCTGAGTGCCGAATTTTCCTGTTTTCTCCTCTTTTGCGATTTCGTGCTCTACCTTAGTGATCAAATTGCTTTTGGGCATTTTCTTTGCTTATTTCTTTAAGCCGAACCTTGTCTCTCTACTCTCGATCTTAATCCTTCATTTGGCCGAACCCTTGTCCCTCTTCTCTCACAATCAAAGTTGACTACACTATTATTCTTTCCCTCTTTATTCACCTTTCTTCTCCTCTCAATATCTCTTGGTATTGGCCAAACTTAACATCTCTCTTGTTCGTTGAACTCATTTTCCCCTCTTAAATACTAAGCCGACTACTCCTTGGTATTTTGGTTTCGATTTTACAAGACTTTAGAGAAATCAGTTGGCATTTGTATGTTCCTTCTCTAGTTGGCTATTATTCTAGGTATTACCGAGGGGTGAAAGGTGCAAGTGTTCTCGAGTTGTCGGAACCCTGTCTTTTGATTAAGGTATTTTTGACACCTTGTTTTTGGGTATAGGCCAATTACTCATACTTTCTGGAAGTGTTATGTATAAGGTTTTGGGCTACTTTTTAATTGGTTTTATCTATCTATCTGTCGTGTGTGCAGTTAAGTGCCAGGATACGTGTGGTTGATTCTAGCCATGATCTAAGTATATTTGGCAATACTCCATTCGGTCAAGGTAAGCAGGAGTATTGTTTGGGGATTAGATGACTATGAGCACTGTTAAGTAGAGACTAACTGAAAGTTCGAATCAATGTAGGTTGGTGCCAAGACGAGTTTCATTAGCTCTCGTGAAAAGGGTGTGTAATCACACTATCGTTTTTGTGAGTCGGCAAAAGCTGAAAAATCGAAAAGCTGAAACTACGGCATTCAAAGCCTCACGAGCGTGCGATCGCTCGTGTGGTAAATCGAGCCCACAAATCATGGGCGATAGATTGTAGAGGCCACTACGAGGGTTCTCGTGATCTTGGGCCTCGTTTGGCTAAAATGGGTCGTGTAGGCCCAATGGGCTCATGGGCCCCACATGGATAAAATCCACGTTAAGTGGCAAATACTGGACTGGGCTATGTAGTTCGCATAGCCGTGACTGAATTTGGCTCGTGTGGCCCACTTGGGCTGAATATTGGGCTTTGGGCCCAATTATACCGTTTTGATCATAAATATTATGTGTCGCTCGAGGCAACTGTAGACCTTTGGGAAGGTTGTTAAATGACCAAAATACCCCTGTAGGGTAAAATAACCGTAATACCCCTGTAGGGTAAAATGACGGTAATACCCCTGTAGGATAAAATGACCGTAATACCCCCGTAGGGTAAAATAACGTAATACCCCTGTAGGGTAAAATGACCGTAATACCCCTGTAGGATAAAATGACCATAATGCCCTCGTAGGGTAAAATGACCGTAATGCCCCTGTAAGGTAAAATGACCGTAATACCCCTATAGGGTAAAATGACCGTAATACCCCTGTAGGGTAAAATGACCGTAATACCCTCGTAGGGTAAAATGATTGTAAATGCCCCTATAGGGTAAAATGACCATGATGCCCCTGTTGGTAAAATGACTATAATACCTTTGTTAGGTGAATTGACTGATATACCGTCAAAGGGTAAAATAATTATTTTGCCCCTCGAGGGTTGATGATTGATTTGTCTGCGATGTAAATGATTAATTTTTTTGTGACGTAAATGACTGATCTGTTTGTGATTTAAATGACTGAATTGTCTGTGATTTGTATGACTGATTATAAGCATGGCATTTTGCATACACGACACACTGGATGGGGTTGGGATACTATTATGGAGAAAGTGATTGATATGTGAGGGTCGCACGGGTCGCGTGAGATGACTGTGGACCCACCGATGGCTTTATGTTATTGGCAGCTCTGCTGCAATATTGGTTAGTGCCGCAACCGGTGCTACACAAGGAGTGTAGGGATGGGTGGGTCAATTTAATCCCCACATGAGTGTAGGGTTGGACAGGAGACAGAGTGCAGGGTTGGTTTGGGTATTTATGCATTGCATATACTGATTGTGATATTAAGATAGGCTTAGGCCCAGATATATGTGATATGTTCCTTTTGATATGGGCTAAGGCCCAACAGAGGCTGATGGGGGCTGTAACATCCCGAATTAGAGCCTAGTCAGAATAGTGGTTTGAGACCATGAATCTAAAGTAGAAATAATTATTTTATGACTATTATGGGGTTTATGATATGTTCGTATGCATGTGTAAAAATTTCATGAAGAAATTTTAGGCATAAAGTGTCCAATTTAACTTTTGGACTAAATTGAATAAGTTGCAAAATATGAGGTCTTAGAAGATTTAAGTATGAAATAGCTTGGATTATCAATTTGAGGTTTACAATGTGATTAAATTGTTGTGTGAAAATTTTGTTGAGAAATTTTATCGAAAAAGTGTTTAATTTGATTAGTAGGATTAAATTGTTATAAGTGCGAAGTGTGTGTTTCAGATGATAAAGGGTGTAATTGTGATGGGTTTTTAAAGTGAAGGTCCTTATGAAGAAATTAGTCCACTTATAAGTTGATGGAAGATAATTTTTTTGGTATTTTTGAAGTTAGTTGAAAAGAAAAAGGGCAAATTTGGAAGTTAAGTTAAATGGTATAATAAGACAAAAATAGTAAAAGAATAATAAAAAAATAAAACACCCTTCTTCTCTTCTTCTCCAGCCGAATGTGAGAAGAAAAAATGGCAGCCATGGAGAAAGCATATATTCGCCAAGCTAAGGAGCTTGATAGGTGAGTGGTTTTGTCCCGTTTTTAATGATTTATACGTTTTTGAGTCGTGGTAACTCGATTTAGCTATCCCGAATCTTTATTTTCAAAATTGTTGAAGTTTGTGAATTTTGCCATGGTTGATTAAGTGTGTATTTTGATGATTAACGGTGGATTATGCACGTCCATGAGTAGATGAACAATTTTTACTAAGTGATTTTCGATGAAAACGAGTTAATCGGTAAAAGTTGTTATTGTTCATAAGTATGTGTTATAGTAGGAATTTGAAGTTTCTATAGAAGGGAAAAATGTTCAGCATGTCATAAAACATAAGAAAAAGGAATAAAGTTTAATTTTCGAGCCTAGGGGCAAAATTGTAATTATGCAAAAGTTTAGGGGTAAAATTGTAATTTTTTCAAAGTTTGAGTTAGGGACTGTTTTGAGTAGTGCATTAATTAAATAAGTAAAATGTGATGTTTTAGACCCCGAAAGATGAGATTTGGACCTAGAACTGGAGGAAAATTGAAAATTGGGAAAGTTGGTAAAATGGTCGTTTCAATATTCGAGGTAAGTTCATATGTTTAATAAGTATTTAATTATGCATATTTGGATGATAAATCGATATTTTGGACATAAATACTTTAGTATTGAGTTTCAGATATAATGATTAATGTCGATAATAATTCGATATTGGAAAGAGAACTTGTATAATTTATATGTTAGACCATATTTTGTATTATGGCTTTGTATGATAATAAGAAAGTATTGACTAGCATAGTTTGAGGAGAATAAGTTAAGTTGATGACATGATGAGATTTAGAATGTAAGTATGTAAGTTGAGTAGTATTTTATTTTTATGCAATTATTGTTTTTAGCAATGCTATTGCTGAGTTATGTGACTAACCTTGAGAATTTGAGCAAGTATGTTTCAGCTATGACTTAACAAGGAATTGATATCTCAAAGTCCATGGCTATACCATGGCAAGTAAGGCAAGGATACCATGTAAGACCATGTCAAGACATGGCATTGGTAAGGCAAGCATACCATGTAAGACCATGTCAAGACATGGCATTGGTAAGGCAAAGATCCCGTGTAAGACCATGTCAAGACATGGCATCGAGATTGATTAAGGACTCCATGTAAGACCACATCAAGATGTGGCGTTGGCACTAAGACAAGGATACCATGTAAGACCATGTTTGGATAATGGCATTTGGTAAGACAAGGATACCATGTAAGACCATGCCAAAGCATGGCATTGATAAGTTCTATAAGGCAAGGAAATCATGTAAGACCATGTCAAGACATGGCATTGATGAGTTACTATAAGGCAAAGGTCCCATGTAAGACCATGCCAAGGCATGGCATTGGTGAGTTCATAAGGCAAGGATACCACGTAAGACCATGTCAAGACATGGCAATGGTAAGTTCAAAACGAAAAAGGGTCACGAGTAGTCCAAAGAGCAAGTCAAAGAAATGACAAGGTGAGAACATGAAGAAAGAGTACAGGTATGCATTTAAGGCTTATTTAATATTGAGATTGTAAGTAATTGAGATTATCAAGTATTAAGTAAGTGATGAGTTTTCAATTATGCTTGTAACACTTTATGACATGATTGGCAATATGCCTATATTATGAAAGAGTGCTCATGTGTTAAGTGAGAATCTTGCAGGTATATAAGCAAGCTATTAAGTAAGGTCCCCTTTGTATTCTGAGCCTTTGGTAAGGTTACCGATGAGTTCATCGGGAAAATCGATTAAGTGAAATTATGTCTGGCTTGTAGTGATAAGTGTAGGTATATGCATGTGTAACGTATGAGCAATATGCTAAGTGAAATTATGTGTGGCTTGTAGTGATAAGTGTAGGTATATGCATGTGCAACGTAAGAGCAATATGCTCGATATGTAATCGGAAATTGGAAAGACTGGTATAAGCAAGTGATGAACACAGTTAAAGTGAAAGAGAGCAAAGATTTACAATAGAACTGCTCTGGACAGTAGCAGTGACGTGAATTTGAAAAATTAGCAAAAATAGTAAAAATTGAATTATAAGTTGGATGAGATATTGATTTAAAGCTTATTGGGTCTATTTTAATATAAAAGAAACAAAACAAACAAAGGATTTTTATATTTTGAGATATTTAAATTCTTAAGAGATTGGTTCAGAATGATTACGTGATCCCCTGTTCTGCCTTGGAAAAATCATTAAAAATTGGAAAAAAAATAATTATTGGATATAAGTTATATTCTTGAAATCCTTAATGAGTCTAGTTTCAAATGAAACAAATTATAACATCATTTGAATTCTGTACAAGGAGAAAATTGATTCGTAGTGAAAAGTGGTCAGAATTGTTGAACAGTGCAATAGGGGAAACTTTAATGAATAAACTGTACTAATTGGCTAAGCCAAAAATTCTAAAAATTTTATGGTATGAAGATATGTGAGTCTAGTTTCAGGAAAAATTAGCAGTTTGAAATTTGGAGCTCTGTAGCTCAAGAAATAAATAATTTAGTGACAGCAACTCAAGTAGACAGATTAACGTGAACATGAGTAAAAAGGTATAAGCATGTGATTTAATGATTGTATCAATTTGAGAACTTGTTGTGAGGATTTTTCATGTTGAGGCTTTGATAAGGTTACAAATAAGTTGGGAAAGTAAGAACTTAGCATTATTTATGCAAGTTATGACAGCTTAGTAGTAAGCTAAATTCATTGCTAATGCTTATTATTATTTTTCATGTGAACTTACTAAGCTTTATAAGCTTACCCCTTTTTCTTTCCCATCTTATAGAGTCCTACTAAACAAGCTCGGGTTGGAGGTCGTCGGAGATCGCTTCACACTATCAAGCTATCTATGGGTATCTTTATTTATAAATGATTAAAGTTATGGCATGTATAGGGGCTTGACTAAGTCATTTTGTATTTGTGTTAATTAATTTGACCAAATGTATTGTTAAGTCTGGTAATGTCTCGGACTCGGTTTCGGTATAGGATACATGTAAGGGATGTTACAGGGGCTAAGGCTCAATTGCCACTGTTACTGTGATGGGCTAAGACCAATTGATTTTGTTATGGGCTGTGACCCAAATGACATTGTTTTGGGCTTTGGCCCATATATACTCTGAACCGAAGCTGCATCATATTCTTGTTAAAGGGCTCGAGCCTAGGACCGATTCCGTTTCAGATCTTGATCGCTTTTCTTAATAAGGGGATTACACACTGAGTTTTCATAAACTCACCCTGTCTTTAACCTTTTAGGTAATCCCCAACGTTAGACGATTTGGAGCTGCGAGGGACTCGGAGGTGGCCACACGTTTGCTAATATTTTATTTTAGACCTAGTTATTTGAAATTTTATATTGGGTTGATATTTATGTAATGAGGCCTCTGGTGATTTTAATTTCTTTTAATTGGGTTTAATTTCTTATTTTGAAACTGCTAAACCGATACAAACAAGTTTTCAAAAATAATAACTATTTTAAAAGATAAACACACATTTGGAAACTTCAAAATGACATTCATTAGAGTAGCTTCCGCAGGTTTTTAACCAACTAAGAAACCAACAGTAACAAACATGACAATCGTCTAAAAATAGTTTTCTCTCAACAAACATGGTTTTTGAAAAACACTTCGATGTGACACGCCAAATTCGGCCATAACGTCTAGGCCGGGTTTGGGGTGTTACAATACCCGACTCTTCCCGAGACCGTTGATAGGGTATTCAATGATTTCAAACATATAGACATGATTCACATGTCATAGTTTAATACATAACTAGTTCACATATACTTAGTCAATTTCACACCTTTGCATATTATCATGTGCATACTATCTCATTTTTCACAAGTTAATAACTATTTCATAATTACCTATTCATGAGACAAGTGAGATCATTATGTTAAACAAGTTAACTGTATGTTATAAAAATTTATAAAATTTAATAAAAACCAATGAAAGTTATAAAAATTATTAAAATTTAATAAAAAATATATAAAGCATATAAAATTTACTAAAAATTATAAATATATATATAAAAATTGTAAAATTTTACAGAAATCATAAAAAAAATTATAAAATGCACCAAAAAGGTCCTTTAACTGTTGACCGTTAAAGTTAAAGATCCCCAATTTTTTTCAGTTAAAGCCATCACGTGTCGCAACACAGCGAGACACGTGGCAAAAAAATGATTAAAAAAATAAAAATCAATAAAAATTATAGAAAAATTATAAAACGCTTCTTTTGGTATGATAATTTTTATAATTCTTTAACGAATTTTATATTTCTTTACATTTTTTATCATTTTCTTACGACTTTATAAAATTTTATATAATTTTTCTATATTTCTATATATTTTATATTTTTTTATGATTTTTATTATATTTTTCTATTTTTAATAAAAATAATCATTTCTTATATTTTTAATTAAAATTTAATAATCTTTTATAACGTTTATTGATTTTTATTTTTTATCATTTTTTTGCCATATGTCATGCCGTGGTTGTGACATATGGTGACTTTAACTGAAAAAACTTAGGGGCGGTTAGCTTTAACGATCAACTGTTAAATTTAACGGTCAAAGGGCTTTTTTGATGCATTTTGGCAATTGAGTGAAAAAAAAGTAGGTGCTTAATTGTTTTTTTTTTTTTTTTTGAAAAAGTTTGAAGGCCTTTTTGATGCATTTTGGCTAGTTTAAGTATCCAATTGAGTGGAAAAAAAAAGTAGGGGATTAATTACTTTTTTTGAAAAGTTTGAGGGCTTTTTACACCCTTAAGTGGTTAGATAATAATTAAGTACCTTGCTTAATTGCTATTCAAGTTCCCCATGTATTTTCTAAATTAAAATTCAATAGCAATTGTATTTTTACAATTTAATCCTTAAACTATAATTAATGATTTTCTAGATTTAATTACTTAATCGTCCTCTAATATATTTTTATACTAAATGCGCAAATCCTTCTATTTTGGCATGTATGAGAACTTGGTTATTTTTGGTGATATGTCATATTGGTTAGCCAATGTGTGGCTATTAATGTTATTCAATTCATTTTGTAAATGGTAATTGGAAATTGCCAATACTTGATAAGTTATATATATTTAATGCTGAAGAAGTTCATGAAGTACATGCTTGTGTGTTTGGGATGATAATTGAGTAAAGAATATGCATGATGAATGTAGTGTAAACCTATGTATGGATGTCTTGATTTAGGCATTAGGAGTGCCTTAGGATCATGTAGAGTGTTAAAATGAAATGGTATAAGGGTGGCACTTGGCTTGGTAGATAGCCTTACAATTGTCCACACGGGTAGACACACGGGCGTGTGTCTAGGCCGTGTGTGACACATGATCAGCCCCATGGGCGTGTTGGTAGGCCGTGTGTACTCCTGCATGCTAAGTTGGTAAGTCAGTATGCCTAGTAGTAAATACATGGGCTGAGACAAGGTCATGTGTCGTCTCAGCCTTGTGGGAGACACGGCCTAAGACACGGGCATGTGCCCGGGCCGTGTGAAGTCTACACCTAAATTTAGGAATTTAATTCGCCACACGGACTAAGGACACGGGCATGTGCCTTGGCCGTATGACCTAAATGGGATGATGATGTCATTAACAGAATGTCAAGGTTTTCACACACGGGTGAAGACACGAGCGTGTGTCTGGCCGTGTGAAAACCCCTGTAGGTTTGAAATGAAAAATGAAATCCACACGGACTAGGGACATGGGCATGTGGGACCATACGGCTTGCCCACACGGGCGTGTCCCTCATCACACGGGCGTGTGGCCCTGTTTTGTGTAAAAATTTTCTAACTGTTCAAAAGTTTCTGATTTAGTCCCGAACTATTCCATACGTATGTTTAGGGCCTAGTAGACCTATAAGAGGGACGTTATAGTTTCGAATGAGAAGTTTTAAGTAGGAATGAGATTGTATGTTTGAGTAAGTTAAGTATGGTAATACCTTGTACCCGGTTCTGATGTTGGATACGGGTAAGGGGTGTTACAAGTATTCCACCAATGATATGCAGAGTCTCTCAGAAGAGAAATAGCGTACTTTAAACACTCAGCTGACGTACATGAAAGTTCATCAAACACTCGGATAGTATTTTCAAGCCAGAGCTCAACTCTCTCAGGGTCATCATCAATATTTTCCCTGAACTGTTTAGCCCCGTGTTTATGGATCTTATCAATTGGAGGCTTATTCAATCTTAAAAGCTCGATTCCTTGAGGAGCTACAAGTACAGTTTGAGGAATAGGAGGGAGTGGAGGTTGTTAAGTAGTCGGATTTGTCCGGACATATTGAGTGAACCACTCGTTCATCATTTGGAAAACAACTTTTTTAGCCTTACCTCCGTGACTACTAGAAATGGGTCTAGATTCAGAAGGCACTGTCCCTTGAGCAGGAGCGGGCATATTATTCTCTACATCATCAGCTATCGCTCGTTCGAGATCCATTACAATATGAAAACATAGTTTATAATGTCAGGATTCATCACACTATCATAGGTTATTTATGGCATGTATAGCTAGACTCTCACACATGCTACGTTAGTCCTAGAATCGACTAAACCGTAACTCTGATACCAATAAAATGTAACACTCCTAACCCGTATCAGTCGTCGGAGTAGGGTGACGAGGTGTTACTGATCAATACAAATCATTTAACAAACATAACTCATACATTTATGCATTCATACTCAAATATCATTTTATCACAAACACATTATCTCTTATAAGGGCCTACGATGCCTTAAACAAGCTTTAGAAGTGGTTTGGGACTAAACTGATAACTCGAGAAATTTTTTGGAAACTTAGAAAAGCTTTACAACCATCCAGAGGTCACACACTCGTATGAACAGGCCTTGTGCCTCACACGGCTCCAGACACGTCCGTGTCTCAGGCCATGTGGAAACAGGGCATACATACTGACTTCGATCACACGGCCAACCACACTCCCGTGAGTCCAGCCTGTGTGCCCTTCGAAGTGGTCACACACACCCGTATGCCAGGCCGTGTGCTAGGACGTGCCAAACCTATAGGGTATACTAACTTATGCAACACAGCCAAGTCACACGCCCGTGCGCTAGGTTGTGTGCCATTTAGGGGGGTATACTAACTTGTACCACACGACCAATCACACGCCCGTGTGTGAGACCGTGTGGACCATACTGACTTGAATTCACTTTCAATACTAGGGGATAGACGGCCGTGTAACATGACCGTGTGTCAGACATAGCTGAGCCACACGCCCGTGTCTCTGTCCGTGTGGACAAAAATAGGCCATTTGCAAGGTCAATTTGCCACCCCATTTTGCACATACCTACACAAGTACAAATGGTACCATTTCAAGGCACTAATATGCAGCCAAAAGTCATTAACCAATACATAAATTTTGTTATATCTATCTCCAATCATGCAAGTCACAAACATGTCACAACTTGCTATTTAATTACATACCTAATTCATATCTACAACTCAATTTACTAATTCATTTCAAGCATGCATTATCAAGCATTAATTCACAAACACATAACTTCCAAATTATCAACTTCAATCACCTAACATAAGTCAATTTACCAAACTCAAAATAGAACCATTTGCACATTTATAACACCATCATGTTCATCATTTTATGCCAACCCAAATGGCCAAAATACGTATCCATCAAACATACCAAAATGACACAAGCCTATACATGCCATATACCATATAGACACAACTCAAAAATACCAAAATAGATGTCTGATAATGCGATGAAGTTCCTGACGATCCCGGGTTTCGAGTTAGCTTTGATTTACTATAAAACATAGAAGGAAATAAACAAAGTAAGCTATAAAGCTTAGTAAGTTCGTATGTATATATGAAATAATCAACATCGTTCATGAACAATTCCAAGTAGATACATAATTTGCAATTAAAACCTCAATCAATGAGATAACATAAAGTTCAACTATAAAACAACTCATAAATTCTTATCATCTTATAATTCATCATTCAAATAGATTTTTGTACATACCTGTACTAATACATATTTATTCTTGCCATTTTGCTTATCGACTCACTTCGAGTTTATAAATGCTTACGATATAAGTACGTCGATTTTTCGATGCCATAGTCCAACTATGGTCTTACACATACATTGCCAAGGCGTTGCCGTGGTCTTTCATTCACATGCCATAACCCGGTTATGGTCTTACTATTCGATTTTGCCATAGCCCAGCTATGGTCTTGTTCAGCAACTCGTTTACTTAAGCCGTGCATTTAATCTAATATCTTCACATTTATATAATAGAATAAATACTATCTCAATTTCATCCATCAAATAAATAGATACACATTTAAGTTCAGTTATACGAACTTACCTTATATACAGAAATGATGGATCGGGTCAGCTACTCGATAACCTTGCTTTTCCCCCTGGAATGGTGGAAATGTGCAAGTGTACACAATCGCAACATGTAACACCCCAAACCCGGCCCACGAGCCTTGACCGGATCTGGTATGTCACGGAGCAAAAACACTTTGAAAGATTTGGGTTAACAGTGGAAATCTAAAAATATTGTTGAAGTTATAAAACGGTGTTTGCTAAAACTCAGATGGGTTGATTGATAAACACGGTTGAGTTGAAACCTTTTTCCTTTGACACCATTTGATCGTTTAAAATTTTAGAACCCTCAGAGTTATTGTTAACTTGGTAAGTTTTGTTACCCGATGGTAACATCTTTGAAAACGCGTACGAGTAAAATTTTGAAAACGTTACTTTTAACCGATTTGCTTAACAGTTCATATGTTCATTAGTCATATAATAAAGTAAAACAACTACTTAAACATCCAAAATAATAAGCGGCCATATTACAACCTAATCGAAATTTAGTAAGTAATAAACTTAAAATGGGGCTAAATAAAGTTTCAAGTCCACGGAACAAGCATGGCCGCCTCGAGTCCTCCCCGGCTCCATCTCCGCGATCTACTCACCTGCAAAATGATATGGGAAGGGGTGAGTCACCAAGACTCAGTGTGTATAAATCCCCAACCCGAAATTTGCACCTCATACACAAGATATTAGTAAGACATGCAATTATGCAACCCAAGCTAGCCATCCGTACTCCTTTTTCTACCCCGTGTGGTACCAAACCACTGGTGACCGAAGCCACAAGTATCAATTGATGGGGCCAACCCATCGTGTGGTGCCAAACCACTGATGACCATAGGTCACAATATCAACATGTGGTACCAAACCGCTGGTGGTGCCAAACCACTGGTGACCGAAGTCACAAATATCAATATGTGGTGCCAAACCATTAGTGGTGCCAAACCACTGGGACTTACTCACAAATATCAATATGTGGTGCCAAACCACTGGTGACCGAAGTCACGAATATCAAATGATGGGGCCAACCCATCGTGTGGTACCAAACTACTGGTGACAGTCCATAGAGATCATCTCCCTCCTCTCATCAATCCCACCATCATCATGCTCACATAACAAGTATCATGATCCCATATAACATGCATTCATATGTAGCATAGCATTTAACAGCATATGATGGCGTACACAACATACAACATAGATCAAGTAATAGGGGACTTACCCGAAATCCAAGCTTATGCCCATAAGGCAAAGTTACTACATGAGAGGTTATACATACATATATATTTCATCATAGTAACAGTTTATTCTAATAAAGTGTGTAAGATTTTACACACTTGATTAAACGTAAGTCTAAGCGAATCCCGAACTACTCAACAACGAAAATTCGAAGAATCGGTCTACCGCACTAGGTTTCTTTGCCCTATATTCGGCCAACACCAAAGTTAATACATAGGCTATCCGGCCACATCATTATATCCCGAAGGATTGAGATAACGTATGGCACTTAAATCTTACCCTCCGCCTTACGAATGCTAATCATAAAACGTGATAAGTGAGACCAATCTTCCCCTAAGCCGATTTGGTTTCCAACCAATTCCCGAAGCCACACAAAGATCTCCTTTGCAATCGGCCACTCACTGTTGCACCAACACTTAGCCTTTGGCTTTCAAGCATAATTTCTTTGATAAAATGGCCCTTGGCCGAACTGCCTTACTTACCAAGATGAGTCGAAATCCCGGAAAGCCACTCCTTCAACGCACCCTTAACGTTACTACACACAAGAAAGCAAAACTCTTAACATCTCAAGATCACATTCGGCCAACCTTACTAAGGTTTAGCCTCAAGCTTTTGACATACCCAAGGAGAGTGAGTCAAAACCGAAAGTTAAGGGAGAGTCCACTTATTAGGAGATTCGGTTAGGTCCTTCAAATAACGGTGGAGAACAATGGCAACAAAGTTTTGGCCACCCCACACGAAATAGAAGGGAGAAAGAAGAAGCAAATTTCGGCACCCAAAAGAATACACCTCTAAGCCGAAAACCACCCTAACCTCCTTCCAAAACCGAACCTCAAGCCTTTGCTCTCACTCTCTTTTTCGGCTAAGAACAATGTGGGAACAAAGCATGCATTCGGCACCTTCTTGCTCTACTCAAAATCGGCCAAGCAAGCTCCCAAAGAAAGCTTCATTCGACCATGCACCAAAAGCAAAGAAGAACATTCGGCCATGCTTCTCTTTTCCCCATTTCATGATAACTCCAACACCATGAAAAAAAAAATAAAACAATATCTAATAATAGCTCCCATCACTTCCCATCCTTCAATAATATAAAAAAATAAAATAAAACAAAATTATCCCATACCTTAATACCTTCCTTCAATAAATAAAAAATAAAATAAAATAAATAACAATAAAACCCCATCACTTAATCCATCTTCCCATAATAAACAAATAAATAGAAAAAAAATAAGGGTGTAACCCATACTTTCCAGCACACATAAAAACAACAAAGCAGCATGCCTTCATGCGCTTTAAATGCCCATGCAGCCTCTGATTCACGCCAAAAAAAAAAAAAGAAAAGAAAGAAAAAGATCATGCCTTGTTGCCCCCAGGTCTCGAACTCGAGACCTGGAGAAACACTCCCCACGCCCCAGCCACTCGGCCACAGTTCCTTTCATGACAATATCACGTCATAATTTCTTTTAAACACTCCTTAGGTAGCATCCCCTTGCTTTAACGCCAGAAGCCAAAAATAAATCCTCCTTCCCTACTGCCCACGCTACTCGAACATGTGACCTGAGGGAGCAGCTGCACTAACGCACGCAACCACTTTGCCAAAGCGTTCATTTGTTACACAACTCGCCACAATTTCCTTTTAGGCACTCCCTTGTTTCGACGCCAAAATAAAAACTCACCTTGCGCTTCTTTGGTGACTCGAACCTGGGTCCAACGCCCCCAGGCCCTTAAGTGGCGCTCCCAAGCCACTTTGCCAGGCCGACTTTCGTAACCTTAATCTCACCATTAAATCTTTAAACCTTCCTCGCCCGAACCCCTTTTTAATGCAAAAATTAAAACACTCCTATGCTATTACCCAGACTCGAACCCCTTACCTCCTGAACCCTTTTGCACCATAGCGCTTCAAGCCACTCTACCAGGTGCTTCCTTGTGGCATGATTCGCACCGAAATTTTATTTAAAGCTTTCTTACTAAGCTTTTTCCTCGTAGGCATCAAAAGAAAATTTCAGCCCTAATTCGATCTTAGCGGGTTTCTGACGACGACTGCACCTAAGAATATGTCAAACAACCAATACCTAAGCATTTTATCAGCAAACACATGAAAATAATAAAATTGGAAAAGACCCTAATTAAAGATGTTACAGCTTCTACCCTCTTAAAAATAATTTTCGTCCTCGAAATTCTTTGGATCGTAAAAGTTGGGGTATTGCTGCAATATCACGTCCTCAGGTTCCCACGTGGCCTTTTCCGTACCATGGTTTCGCCATAACACCTTTACCAAAGGTACCGACTTCCTCCTCAGGACTTTGATATCTCGATCCAAAATCTGCACTGGCTCCTCCTCAAAAGACAAGTCCGCGTTTACCTCAATATCCGCAATCGGTACAATGTGTGATGGATCTGATCAATAGCGCCTAAGTATTGACACATGGAAGACGTCATGAATCTGACTTAATTCGCGCAAGCAACTCGGTGGTAAGCTCATCGGTCCCACATGTCTCAACACTGTGTACGGCCCGATGAACCTAGGGCTTAGCTTGCCCTTCCGACCAAACCTCAGTACCTTCTTCCAAGGTGATACCTTCAAGAAGACCTTATCACCCACAGCATACTCCACATCCCGGCGCTTAAGATCAGCGTATGATTTCTGCCTGTCCGATGCCTCCTTCAGACGAGCCCGAATTACCCTAACCTTATCTTCCGTCTCTGCCACCAACTCTGGTCCCAACATCTAACGCTCACCCAGTTCTGTCCAACAGGTAGGAGTACGGCATTTTCGACCATACAGCGCCTCATATGGTGCCATCTGAATACTCGCTTGATAACTGTTATTATAAGCGAATTCTGCTAAGGGTAGGTACTCCTCCCAACTACCATGGAAGTCCAAAACACAGCCTCTTAACATATCTTCCAAAACCTGGATTACTCTCTCAGATTGTCCATCAGACTGTGGATGAAAAGCCGTACTGAAATTCAACTTCGTGCCCAACGCCTGATGTAAGGCCTTCCAAAATCTCAACGTGAACCGGGGATCTCTATTTGAGATAATGGACACAGGTACGCCATGCAACCGTACTATCTCAGCTATATACAGCTTGGCTAACCTTAGAAGCGAGTAGTCAGCCCTTACCGGTATGAAATGGGCCGATTTAGTTACCCGATCAACAATCACCCATATTGAATCTCTCTTACTGGGCGTAAGGGGAAGCCCACTTACGAAATCCATCACAATCCCCTCACACTTCCACTGTGGGATCTTTACCGGCTGTAACAGCCCTGACGGCAACTGATGCTCAGCCTTAACTTGCTGGCATGTCAGACACTTGCCCACTAACTCGGTTATTCCCCCCTTAAGACCTGGCCACCAAAACTGCTCCCTTAAATCTCGATACATCTTGCTGCCTCCAGGATGCATAGCGTACGGGCTGCTATGTGCTTCTTTAAGGATTCGCTGCCTCAAATCATCATCCTTAGGCATACACATTCTCCCCTGAAAACACAACACTCCATCATTACTCAAACTGAAACCCTCGGCCTCACTACTCTGTACTTGCAGCCCCCGAGTACTCAAAACTTCGTCGGTCAACTGCCTCTCCTTAACTTCATTGATCCAAGACGGTTTTACCCGCAATTTCGCCAGGAGACTACTATCCTCATAGAGACTTAGGTGAGCGAACATTGCTCGCAATTCTGCCACCACTTTACGACTCAAAGCATCAGCGACTACGTTAGCCTTGCCCGGATGGTACTCGATAGAGCAATCGTAGTCCTTCAGCAACTCAATCCACCTCCGCTGCCTTAGATTTAAATCTTTTTGGGTCAAGAGGTACTTTAGACTCTTGTGATCCGAGTACACCATCGACTTCTCCCCATACAGATAGTGCCTCCAAATCTTCAAAGCAAAAACCACAGCAGCTAGTTCCAAATCATGTGTCGGATAGTTACCTTCGTGAGGCCTCAACTGCCGTGACACATAAGCGACCACCTTCCCTTCTTGCATCAACACACACCCTAAACCAGTATGTGATGCATCACAATACACAGTGAACTCCTTCCCGACTCGAAATTTGAATTAAGACTGGTGCTTACATCAAAAACTTCTTGAGTTTGTCGAAACTCTCTTCGCTTCTCGGACCACACAAACGGAACTCCTTTTCTCAACAACTTTGTCAAGCGGGTTGCGACAGGAGAAATTCTCCACGAATCTTCTATAATATCCTCGCTAACCCTGAAAACTTGGATTACAGAATCGACTTTGGTGGTTTCCACTCCAACACTGCCTCAATCTTACTAGGATCCACCCTGATTCCCTCAGCTGAAATAACATGTCCTAGGAAAGTTACCTCCTTAAGCTAGAACTCGCACTTGCTGAATTTGGTGTACAACTGTTTCTCCCTTAGCACTTGCAGAACCACATGAAGGTGTGCGTCATGCTCCTCTTCAGACTTCGAGCATACCAAAATGTCGTCTATAAACACTACGATGAACCGATCCAGATAGGGTTGGAAAACTTGGTTCATCAGGTCCATAAATGCGGCTGGTGCATTCGTCAAACCAAAAGGCATTACCAAAAACTCGTAGTGCCTATACCGAGTACGGAATGCCGTCTTATGGATATCAGCTTCCTTCACCTTCAGCTGATGATACCCCGACCTAAGGTCGATCTTAGAGAAAACTGATGCACCCTTGAGCTAATCGAACAAATCATCAATCCTGGGTAAGGGATACCGGTTCTTTATTGTCAACTTGTTCAACTGTCGGTAGTCTATACACATCCGCATTGTTCCATCCTTCTTCTTAACAAAAAGCACTGGAGCTCCCCAAGGCGATACACTCGGTCGGATGAACCCTCTATCCAACAACTCCTGGATCTGAGCCTTCAACTCCACTAATTCCTTCGGTGCCATCCGATACGGAGCTATAGATACTGGCGCGGTTCCGGGCAACAAATCTATACCAAATTCAACCTCACGATCAGGAGGTAGACCCGGGAGTTCTTCTGGAAACACATCAACATACTCCCTTACAGTCCGCACATCCCCAATAGTTGTATCCTTAGCTTCCAAAACACAAACATGCACTACATAAGCTTCACAACCCTTCCTAACCATCTTTTCCGCCTTTAAAGCAGAAACCAGATTAGATAGGTAATTTCTCCTCTTACCTATCATCACCACCTCATCTCCATTCACGGTCTTTAACACCACGCGCTTAGCTGCGCAATCCAGGCTAGCTTGATTCTTTACTAGCCAATCCATCCCGAGAATCAGATCGAACTCCCTAAACGGCAGTTCCATCAAGTCAGCCAAGAACACGACCCCTTGGAGTTCTAGGGGTACGTCCCTATGGAGTTTACTTACTTCTACAGAGTGACCCAGAGGGCTTAATACGGTCATCTTCTTAGAAGTAAGCTCAAAGTCTAAGTTCAGAGTTTCCACTACGCTACTAGCAATGTATGAGTGAGTCGAGCCAACATCAATCAAGGTGCTATAGGGTACTCCAAAGATCAAAAACATGCCGGTTATGACGTCTGGTGCGTCGGCCTCCTCTTGACGCCTCGCAGCATAAACCAAGCCAGGTTGCCTAGCCTCAGTACCACCGGTACCTCCACTCGATGTCCCACGACCTCTGCCAGCACCATTTCCTCCCCTTCTTGCACCACGACCTCTCGGCGGCTGCTGATTATCCCTCCTATTCAGTGGACGTTCCAGACCCTCAGACCTTAGCCTAGCTACCTTTTTCGGATAGTCCCTAACTCGATGTGTCATAGATCCACATTCGAAGCATCCCCGATTACCTTTCCAACACTCCCCCGCATGAGACTTTCCACACCGAGCACACTGTGGCGGCCATTGAGTATTGGTAGCAGCAGCAGCAGGCCTAGCAGCTTGATCTGACCCACTATACCTTGTCCTCTTCTGCTGACTCCCAAAAAACCTCGAAGATCCGGAGTTCCTCTTGTTCTAGCTCCTATCTTGATTCCGTCTAAAAGACTGTCTTACCCCTTCAGCAACTTTAGCCTTTTCTACCAGAACCGCGAACTCCCGTTCTTGTTGTGGAGCTATCATCATCCCCAGCTCATCCCGTAGCCCATCCTCGAATCTGACACAGCGTTCATACTCGGTACTCACGATACCCCGAGCATACCTACTCAATCGGAGAAATTTCGCTTCATACTCTGCCACCGTCTTATTACCCTGAACCAGGTTCAAGAAAGCCGTCCGTTACGCATCCACGTAGCTAGCTCCTATATATTTTCTTTGGTAGGCTGCCCTAAAGAATTCCCATGTGAGATCCTCCGCCATTGCTTCGTCCCTTACGGTGAGCTACCACTGGTATGACTCATCTCGAAGTAGAGAGATTATACCTTTTAGTTTTTCCTCAGCTGTAAAATCCAAGTCATCCATGATCCTCTCAGTCGATTCCAGCCAATATTCGACCGTACTGGGTGCTACACCTGATACACCCCGAAATATCTCCGCCCCATTCGCTCGGAGTCACTCTGGAACAGATTTCCGAGCTCCTGTACCTCTACCTGCCTCAGCCATCATCCCTAGAACTCACAAAGATAGCTGTGATCTTCGACTCACCCCGTCGATCTCGTCGTCGCCCAACACCAAAAGTTGGGGGTGATGGTGGAGGTGGTATCTCATTATCAGATCCCTGGCCCGACCTAACGGGTTCTGACACAGCCATCCGGCCTCTACCGCGTCCCCGACAGCCGCGACCTCTAGAACTCATATCTTATCACGCGATCTGATTAAAAAGTTTTATGAGTTAGCCATTGTTCCACTGATTATTAGCGAAGAAATTTTATGAATGGAGTTTAAAAGTTGTTCTTTCGATCAAACAAGTTTCAAGTCTTCTATCCTAATTCAAAGATACACATTCACTTATTCCATCACCTTTTTGTCCAATTCCTATCCCGGGGTATTTTCGTCATTTGCCCTACAGGGGTATTTTGGTAATAAACCAGGGTAAATTTGTAAATCTTGACAAATCAAGGGAAAAAAAATATTTGCAAAACTTGGGGGTTCTTTTTGAGAAATTATTTTCCAAATTGGCAGTGTTGCAAAAACTTTGAAAATCAGGGTCATTTTGGTAATTTTTTGCAAGTTAGGGGCAATTTTGTAATTTTCCAAAATCGTGGCATTTTTTATGTTTGCAAATTAAGGTTCTCGGGTACGTTTGTAAAATAAGGGAATTTTGTTGAATTTGGGGGTAGCTTAGTAATTTAGAAACCAGGGGCAATTTTTTTGTAATTTTACAACTAGAGGTATTTTTGTAATTTCCATAAATCAAAAATTTTTTGAATTTTTTTTTTTTTTGTAAAATAATGCTCATAAGTTTAAGGGAAATTTTTAAAAGTTTTAAAACTGGAGTTTTTATAAAAATACGGCTAGTTCCCTTTCGGGTTTTAGTAATTGGGTTTAGCCTATGAACAAGTCCTCATGGTTAGGGTGAACCGAAGCTACGCACCAGGTAGGATTCCTGCGAAGAGGAGGTGAGTCGCTAGGACCGCTTAAATACCAAGCTCTTTCGGATCCAATACTAGACATGCGCACAAGGGTTACCACATCCTAACTTGGCGACTTAGTCATAGGTTTGTTTAATTAGGCAATTAAAAATCTTATGCGATTGTTGGAGTAAACTAGTCCTAGGGTTCACGTACCTTTCATACTATCTACGTTCCATTCCTACCCCTTTACAGATAATAATTCACACAAAGCTTAGAAATACTTACCCGAGCGGATTGGTGCCGGAGACTCGATGCCATGTTGTTCAAACAAAACCATTTTCATAATATTTCGCAGAAGCCCATCAAGAAAACATTTTTAGACCTGGGGCCCCAGTGGTAGAGTTTTGAACGGCTCGATATGCAAATTTGTAACACCCCAAACCCGGCCCACGAGCCTTGACCAGGATCCGGTATGTCACGAGCAAAAACATTTTGAAAGATTTGGGTTAACAGTGGAAATCTGAAAATATTGTTGAAGTTATAAAACGGTGTTTGCTAAAACTCAGATGGGTTGATTGATAAACACGGTTGAGTTGAAACCTTTTTCCTTTGACACCATTTGATCGTTTAAAATTTTAGAACCCTCAGAGTTATTGTTAACTTGGTAAGTTTTGTTACCCGATGGTAACATCTTTGAAAACGCGTACGAGTAAAATTTTGAAAACGTTACTTTTAACCGATTTGCTTAACAGTTCATAAGGTCATCAGTCATATGATAAAGTAAAACAACTACTTAAACATCCAAAATAATAAGCGGCCATATTACAACCCAATCGAAATTTAGTAAGTAATAAACTTAAAACGGGGCAAAATAAAGTTTCAAGTCCACGGAACAAGCATTGCCGCCTCGAGTCCTCCCCGGCTCCATCTCCGCGATCTATTCACCTGCAAAATGATATGGGAAGGGATGAGTCACCAAGACTCAGTGTGTATAAATCCCCAACCCGAAATTTGCACCTCATACACAAGATATTAGTAAGACATGCAATTATACAACCCAAGCTAGCCATCCGTACTCCTTTTTCTACCCCGTGTGGTACCAAACCACTGGTGGTGCCAAACCACTGGTGACCGAAGTCACAAATATCAATTGATGGGGACAACCCACCATGTGGTGCCAAACCACTGATGACCATAGGTCACAATATCAACATGTGGTACTAAACCACTGGTGGTGCCAAACCACTGGTGATCGAAGTCACAAATATCAATATGTGGTGCCAAACCATTGGTGGT
Organism: Gossypium bickii; assembly: GCA_025503065.1. Taxonomy (NCBI): domain Eukaryota; kingdom Viridiplantae; phylum Streptophyta; class Magnoliopsida; order Malvales; family Malvaceae; genus Gossypium; species Gossypium bickii. Next base: position 92,269,098 of record CP106719.1, on the reverse strand, counting down.
GCCAAACCACTGGGACTTAGTCACAAATATCAATATGTGGTGTCAAACCACTGGTGACCGAAGTCACGAATATCAAATGATGGGGCCAACCAATCGTGTGGTACCAAACCCTTTGGTGATGATCCATAGAGATCATCTCCTCCTCTCATCAATCCCACCATCATCATGCTCACATAACAAGTATCATGATCCCATATAACATGCATTCATATGTAGCATAGCATTTAACAGCATATGATGGCGTACACAACATACAACATAGATCAAGTAATAGGGGACTTACCGAAATCCAAGCTTATGCCCATAAGGCAAAGTTACTACATGAGAGGTTATACATACATATATATTTCATCATAGTAATGATTTATTCTAATAAAGTGTGTAAGATTTTACACACTGATTAAACGTAAGTCTAAGCGAATCCCGAACTACTCAACAACGAAAATCCGAAGAATCGGTCTACCGCACTAGGTTTCTTTGCCCTATATTCGGCCAACACCAAAGTTAATACATAGGCTATCCGGCCACATCATTATATCTCGAAGGATTGAGATAGCGTATGGCACTTAAATCTTACCCTCCGCCTTACGAATGCTAATCATAAAACGTGATAAGTGAGACCAATCTTCCCCTAAGCCGATTTGGTTTCCAACCAAATCTCGAAGCCACACAAAGATCTCCTTTGCAATCGGCCACTCACTGTTGCACCAACACTTAGCCTTTGGCTTTCAAGCATAATTTCTTTGATAAAATGGCCCTTGGCCGAACTGCCTTACTTACCAAGATGAGTCGAAATCCCGGAAAGCCACTCCTTCAATGCACCCTTAACGTTACTACACACAAGAAAGCAAAATTCTTAACATCTCAAGATCACATTCGGCCAACCTTACTAAGGTTTAGCCTCAAGCTTTCGACATACCCAAGGAGAGTGAGTCAAAACCGAAAGTTAAGGGAGAGTCCACTTACTAGGAGATTCGGTTAGGTCCTTCAAATAACGGTGGAGAACAATGGCAACAAGGTTTTGGCTACCCCACACGAAATAGAAGGGAGAAAAAAGAAACAAATTTCGGCACCCAAAAGAATACACCTCTAAGTCGAAAATACCACCCTAACCTCCTTCCAAAACCGAACCTCAAGCCTTTGCTATCACTCTCTTTTTCGGCTAAGAACAATGTGGGAACAAAGCATGCATTCGGCACCTTCTTGCTCTACTCAAAATCGGCCAAGCAAGCTCCCAAAGAAAGCTTCATTCGGCCATGCACCAAAAGCAAAGAAGAACATTCGGCCATGCTTCTCTCTTTTCCCCATTTCATGATAACTCCAACACCATGAAAAAAAAAAAAAACAATATCTAATAATAGCTCCCATCACTTCCCATCCTTCAATAATATAAAAAAATAAAAAAAAACAAAACTATCCCATACCTTAATACTTTCCTTCAATAAATAAAAAATAAAATAAAATAAATAACAATAAAACCCCATCACTTAATCCATCTTCCCATAATAAACAAATAAATAGAAAAAAAATAAGGGTGTAACCCATACTTTCCAGCACACATAAAAACAACAAAGCAGCATGCCTTCATGCGCTTTAAATGCCCATGCAGCCTCTGACTCACGCCAAAAAAAAAAAGAAAAGAAAGAAAAAGATCATGCCTTGTTGCCCCCAGGTCTCGAACTCGAGACCTGGAGAAACACTCCCCACGCCTCAGCCACTCGGCCACAGTTCATTTCATGACAATATCCCGTCATAATTTCTTTTAAACACTCCTTAGGTAGCTTCCCCTTGCTTTAACGCCAGAAGCCAAAAATAAATCCTCCTTCCCTACTACCCACGCTGCTCGAACATGTGACCTGAGGGAGCAGCTGCACTAACGCACGCAGCCACTTTGCCAAAGCGTTCATTTGTGACACAACTCGCCACAATTTCCTTTTAGGCACTCCCTTGTTTCGACGCCAAAATAAAAACTCACCTTGCGCTTCTTTGGTGACTCGAACCTGGGTCCAACGCCCCCAGGCCCTTAAGTGGCGCTCCCAAGCCACTTTGCCAGGCCGACTTTCGTAACCTTAATCTCACCATTAAATCTTTAAACCTTCCTCGCCCGAACCCTTTTTTAATGCAAAAATTTAAACACTCCCATGCTATCACCCAGACTCGAACCCCTTACCTCCTGAACCCCTTTGCACCATAGCGCCTCAAGCCACTCTACCAGGTGCTTCCTTGTGGCATGATTCGCACCGAAATTTTATTTAAAGCTTCCTTACTAAGCTTTTTCCTCTTAGGCATCAAAAGAAAATTTCAGCCCTAGTTCAGTCTTAGCCCGGGTTTACGACCAGACCCAAGAATATGTCAAACAACCAATACCTAAGCATTTTATCAGGCAAACACATGAAAATAACAAAATTGGAAAAGACCCCTAATTAAAGATGTTACACAACAAGTAATAAAGTGACAAGTAAATGTCGAGTATCGTACCCACAGGAACTGTAAAAGAATTATTTATGAAAGTAAGTTTAAACACTTTGGTGAAGGAAAAATATTTGGATTTGCGAAGTGATTAAAATCTAGAAAACAAAGTAAAATAAAATAAAATAAAATAAAGTTCTAATGCACGATTTCAAAAGCTGATTTTAATCAGGATGATATAATTGTGTTGGATTAATTACATTTCTTAACTTAGATTTATTAAACTTATGCTTATACTTGTTACGAATAAATCACGGCAACTCTGTAATTTGCTGACTTATGAACATATTTACAAATAAAAAATCCATTCATCTCTTGTACATATTCCTATGTCAATTTGACCAATTAAACAGATTTATAAAGGTAAACATGTTATTGCACATACATACTTATTAAATTAAACAATCTCTATCATATTCCTCTGTCGATTCAAACGATTAATTCAACCTAATAAGCATATAAAAGACTATGTGAGGTAACAAAGTATCCTTACCTTGAAACAATTTAATCACAAAAATCTTGCAAGCTATGCAAGGCATATGTATTGCCAAATACAATGCTAATCTAATCTTCAGCTACCTTAGAAGAATTAAACCTGCACTGATTAAGTACTGTGTCCATTAACTACAATTTCAATGCGTTTAAATAATTAATTCTTTAGTTATCTAAACAATTATAATGCCAGAATAACTTAGGCATGATTTACTTAATCAAGCATTTTACCGAGGCCTATAACAGCATAAACACAATTTTAATAATTTAAAAGGAAGAAATGCAATCAACCCAACACAAATTAAATTCAAGCTAAGCTGATTAAATTAATCATTCCAATAGCATAAATATTCATAAACATATTTGTCAAAACAACAACGAAATTTAAAGAGATAAGGAACAAGAAGCAAATTCGGTGTTTCTCCGTGGCTTGACAGATTGCTCTGTTCTTCGTCCCGTCCTCAGCTATCAAGGTGGCTTATGAACACTCTAATTGCTGGTCAATTATGGCTGAAGAAGACCCCTTTCCCAAGGGGAGAAATCGGCACAAGTGCAAGGAAATAGGAAAATGAAAAGTTGAGAGAAAGTGAGAGAGGAGAAGAGAGAATGAGAGAGTGAATGAGAAATGAGGGATGAGGGATGCTTTGAATGATCAGCCAAGGGGGTATTTATAGCTGAATGTGGCAGCTAACATTTGCTAAAAATAGCAGCCAAAGAGCCACACCTTGGTTGCCCACCTATGTGGCATAGTTGATGGCTTCAACTTTGCTAAATATGGCATGGGGCAAATCTACAAAGCCACTAATTGTGGAGGGATTTGAATGCAACTTTGACAAGTCTTCAAGGGCTTCTTTGCAAGCTTAATTAATAAGCTGATTTGGGCCATCATATGGATGGTTTGGACTGCCTAATTGGTGGCTGGTTTGGTTCACTGAATTCGGTTCAACCAGTGCGGTTTAACTGGACCCTTTTTCCATAATTAACTAATAATAATTTATTTAGCCCAAATTTAATTGGGAATAAATTAAAACTTATTATATTATGATTTAATATTCATAATCGGGCCGTCTTGGGCTGGAAATAAATTTGCCTCAATACTTCAAATTGTTTCTCGGGTTTATTCTTCGAGTAGTGTCTGCCGAGCCGATTTTCGCCCTTTGTGCGAATCTGTCGAAAATAGTCAAAATTAAATATGAAATTAATTAAATTTCATCATATTCATATTTTTAGCACAATTTAATTATTTTATAATATTTAATTATTTTTTGACTAGAATTTAACTGAAATAGCATGATTTTAAGTTAAAAAGGCCATGTAAAAACACATAAATTTTCGTGTTTCCATACCCCCAAACTTAATTCATTGCTCTTCCCGAGTAATGCACAAATTTCGGAAAGAATTTCTCGAAAACACTTTTCAAAAACTCCTTCAGCACAACTTTCTTCTCAAAATTATGAATTTAATATACTTAGGCTCAAAAATAAGAAATTTGATAATTATGCTACTTAAGTATACATATCATTCAAATTACATCCAACAACTATTATACTAGCAAAATTAGACTAAATGTTTCTAAATAAAGACATGTTACTCCCTACCAATTTGATTTTAATCCCCTATTCAAAATTAAACTGCAATCATCAAGCTTAACTGATGTCTTCATATGTTGAACAGAGCAATTTCTCTCCACTAATGTAGGTAACATTGGAACTTTTAATCAATAGGTCTTTAATAAGGTTGTAATGAGGCTGGGCTTAGGGGTAGGTAAAAGATAGATAAATTTTTGGCTTAAAAACCCTAGACTCAGTGTAAATCGAACCTTCGGGGTTTTTTTTTTTTTTGATACACCAACTTATTATACTTTCGCATGCTTTTTTGTACATCTATTTTCTTTCGAGTATTTTTTTTTAAATTCAAATTCGAGCACTTGCTTCATGTACTACAATTTTCAAGCAATTGATACTTCTTTTCAACTCCCCCAAACTTATTTTCAAAAGATATTCTGAATAGTACCGAGTCTAGTGTTTGGGACAATTTTAGAGATAATGAAGAGAAAAGTGATGGCTAAATGTTGCAAAGGTCCAAATAAAACTAGGCCATATAGTCTCAAAGTTGGGTTTCAAAGGATAATTTTATCAGGGTCGGCTTGAAAGGCTCAAACGGTCCAAACAATAGTTGCCTAAATCATTTTCAATATTCCATGCTTCCTAGGATTTTGCCTCAAGAAATTACTAAGTTAATTCTAAAGACTTAAACTTTCATGCATGCCTAATTTTTTCGTAAGGAACTAAAAATTTTATGGTACGAATTTGCATGCTTTATTAAAAATGCATTCATATCATTATTAAGCTAACATAATAACTTATTGAAATAATAGAACTTTATTAATACTGAAGTTTAGCATACTTAACAAAATTTCAAATTATTGAACAAGATATATCCTAATCATAATTAAAAGAAAATTTTATTCTGAGTGAAATTAATTCAAATTTTCGGTCCCCCTACTTAAAGTGAACAATGTCCTCATTGTTTAAAGTGAATAGATACTATACACCAGGTAGGATTTTTAGAGAAGAGGAGGTAAGTCAAATTGACTGCTTAAGTACCAAGCTCTCTCTAAAATCCAATCTTAGACATGTATATATCTATTGCCACACTTTAGCCTTTGTGACTTGTTCAAATTTTATTCATGATTCCTATCTTCTGTTTTATTGTGCAAGAATAAAAATTCCTAATTAACCTAATCCTAAAATAACTTAAGAATAAAAATAAACTAAAGTTGAAGTCCTCCCTTTTTTATTTGTTCGCCGATCCTTCCGAATTCGACTCATCTTTTGCTCCATCAGTATTGCCTTTGCATGAATCGCCTTACTCCCTCTTCGATAATGAAATCCGTGGTTCAAATATGAAATCTGGAAACTCAGGCACAAAAATAAATGGGTCATTATAAATTTACTTAAGGGCACTCCTCATCAAGTCATCCCTTATTTTTGAGTATCTCCAGTAGGCTTGTTGTTGCCATTGCATGTGTTGCATTAAGTCCATCAGCTTTAACAGCTCATTACGAAAATCTGGGCTAGGCAGTGGAGCTCCAAACATTGAGGTTTCGATATCAGGTTCAGCTTCCGATTCCATTGATTCTACCTCATTAGGGACTTCAGTTGACTGCTCTGGCAGGATCTCTGTGGGCTTATCTTCTGCTTCTTCGGGATCCTCACTCTCTTCAATTCATTGCTGTAGAACAGAATCTCCAGCTACTCGGTAGAGGTCCCAATCGGTGATTGTGCCTTGACTATACCCTGTCTTTTTTACTTCCGCAAGGATTTTTGCTTTTAAGCACAAAATTGTTATTATAAAGGGGAAATAGGTTGTGCCAGAACGTCTAATGGCACAATTTTGCATATCTCTTAGGATGATTTTGCCCACATCAATGGTCTTTCCAGTTAGAATTGAGTATAATAGGACCATTTGCTCTAATTAGATTGTAGTCCCATGTGAACTAGGCATAAGGCTGAAACAAATGAAATAGAACCATACCTTCGCAAGTGGTGTCAAATACTCTCTTCGACACGTGTGGATTCCTTGCTTTGACACAGTCCACTTAGAACCTGGAACTATAAGTTCCTCGAGAATTTCTTGCAAATTTTCATGCTTAATGTTGCTCAACAGAGAAGAATATTCATCGTTGTCGAAATCAGGTAATTCAAAGAATTCATTAATAGCATTTGAATTTATTGGTACCTTGATTTCGAGGACTGGAACGTCGGTCAATTTGCTTGAGGTTAAGTTCGCGTAGAATTCACGAACTAGTTCCTCATCCACACTTGGTCTCTTTTCACAAAACAATTCCCAATTGAGGGCTTCAGCAACTTGACGAATACGTGCCATAAAGTCTCTGTAGTTGCTTTCCTTCAATGTGAAGCCTTTCTCTGGATGCATCTGTTGATTTTTGAAGATACTTTCGTATCTTGCTCTGGCTTCTTCACAGTGGATATTATTTTGAGTTTCATCGATTTGAGCGGAAGCACGAGTTCTCTTGCGAGGCATGATTGACCTGAACATAAGATGGGAAAAATTATTTTCTCAAAAATTTATTTAACAAAAATTATTAATAATTCAATGAATTAAAAAAATTAAATAATTAAATAAATTGAAAGAAAAATAGGTCTTACCACCTCTTTTGTAAAAATAAAAGAACTCTAAAAAAATAATGGAGAAATAGATAGCAAAATGGAAGGAGGGTTGGAGGGTTTTGGCTTAGGTTGGGTGAAGGAGGAGTGCCGCATAAGCGCACAAGGCAGCAAGGCACACGGCTGATAGAGCTAGAGCGAGTAGCAATGTGCGAGGGAGCTACAAGCAGGTAGCGCGTAGGTCCTTGTTGACCATGCCTGGTGTGCGCTCGGTGCAAGCGCGTGAGTCTTTGAGATAAGGCACGGGCGCTAGGGCTAGCGACAAACGCACAAGGCTGTGTGCGATGTGGGCGTGCGGCGTGTGCTGAAGCTAGCTGCTAGTCGAATGGCTGTTGTGGCTAGGGACTTGCGGCACTTTGATGAGTTGGTGATTTTGGGGTTGAATGATGCATGAATGGGAGGAAAAGAGTTACTGGTATTTATAATAGGAGTAATGGGACTTAGAATAGAACTCTTAGTATAATTTAATGATTAAAAATAAGAGTCCAATTCTAATTTTACTCAAGATTAACAGCAATTAATAATTGAATATATGCATATGAAATTATCAATTGCTATTAAATTATTAAAAAATATAATTAAATAAAATTAATCCTAATCCTAAGCTAAGTTGATAAAAATTAATATATAAATTATAATGGATATAATTATGTATTAAAGTTTATCAATAATTTATAAATATATAATATTAAGTAAAAATATTTATTCTAGTTTCCTTTTGAAAATATTTACAAAAAGGGGCACCTAGTTTTATTATTTACAAAAATAGCAACTAAATTTTAAAAATAATTCAATTAAGTCCCTAGACTTAATGAAAATTTGAAATTGAGTTGCAATTTAAAGCTTAGGTCAGAATTGACCTTTTTATTTGAAAAACCAAAAATTTATTTTGTCATTTAGGGAATAATTTCTCAGAAAATTATGTAAAAATCAATTCCCAGGAAAGATTGGAGGAGTCACAAGTGGTCCTGCTTAAGTTCCAATCTCCTAGACAAAATTTATTTAAACATAATAAACCCGGAAATTTACCCTAAATAATTTATTAAAAACAAGAAAATTTAAATATCTGATAAACTGAACAAGATTTGATCCCGTTCAGATTTTTCTCCGTAGTAATGTTTCAAACGCTGAGCGTTGACTTGAAAATTACCTCCCTTACCTTGGAGTTCAACAACTCCATATAGATAGACGCAATGAATCGTAAATGGACCAGACCAACATGATTTTAACTTATCTGGGAAGAACTTCAATCTGGAATTAAATAACAAGACTTGCTGACCTGCTTCAAATTCTCTAACTCGAATGTGCTTGTCATGCCATTTCTCGAGTCTTTCTTTGAGTAATTTGGCATTTTCGTATGAGAACATTCAGAATTCCTCTAGCTCGTTAAGTTGGAGCATCTGTTTCTCTCTAGCAAGCTTAAGATCCAAGTTGAGTCGTCGAAGAGCCCAGTAAGCTTTGTGCTCTAACTCCAGAGTTAGATGACAGGCTTTCCTAAAGACCAACCTATAGGGTGACATTCCTAAAGGTGTCTTGCATGCTGTCCTGTAAGCCCATAAAGCATCATCTAGTCTCTTGGACCAATCTCGTCGGTTCGGGCAAACTACCTTCTCAAGTATGCCTTTGATCTCCTTATTCGCTAGCTCAGCTTTTCCATTTGTCTACGGATGGTAAGCTGTAGCAACCTTGTATTTCACTCCATGTTTATCTAACAACCATTTTAACCACTTGTTCACAAAATGGGTCCCTTCATCGCTGATAATAGTTCTTGGGGTTTCAAACCTTATGAATACGTGTTTCTGCAAAAACTTCATCACAACCTTAGCATCGTTTGTCAGATAAGCTTCAGCCACGACCCATTTGGACACATAATCTACTGCTACCAATATGTACTTGTGACCAAAAGACGGAGGGAAAGGACCAAGAAAGTCAATACCCCAAACATCAAACAATTCTACCTCAATGATATTTGTTCGAGGCATCTCATTTCTGTTGGTGACATTTCCAACCCTCTGACATCGATCACAACTCTTCACGTAAGTGTATGCATCCTTGAATAGTGCTGGCCAAAAGAATCCGGCTTGCAATACTTCGGCCGATGTACGTGTACCTCCGAAGTGTCCCCCACGTGGAGCTAAGTGACAGTGATATAAAATCTTTGGTATTTCATCTTCTGCCACACATCTCCTGATCATCTGATCTGCACACTTTTTAAACAAATATGGCTCTTTCCAGAAATAGTACTTCGCATTGTGAAGAAACTTTTCCCTTTGTTGATACATTTTATCAATCGGCATCAAACCACAAGCTAAATAGTTTGCAATATCAGCAAACCAAGGAATATTATGGACATGATTTACCTTCAGTATGTGTTCATCTGGAAATGTTTCCTAAATCGGTACAAGTGAAGAATTTCCCTCTTGTGGCTCCAATCTAGACAAGTGATCTGCTACTTGGTTCTCTACTCCCTTTCGATCTTGAATTTCTAGATCGAACTCTTGAAGAAGTAGTACCCACCGGATCAATCTCGGCTTAGCGTCTTTCTTGACCAGTAAATATTTAATTATCGAGTGGTCCGTATAAACTATCACTTTGGTACCTACAAGATAAGATCGAAACTTGTCGAAAGCAAATACAATAGCAAGTAACTCTTTTTCCGTTACTGTATAATTCAGTTAAGCTCTGGTTAGAGTTCGACTTACGTAGTAGATGGGATTAAAAACTTTGTTCCTTCGCTGGCCCAAGACAGCTCCAATTGCGAAATCACTTGTGTCACACATAAATACGAATGACAAATCCCAGTCTAGTGTGACGATTCTGGGTGCCGTGACTAATCGACTCTTCAAATCGTTGAAGGCTTTTAAGCATTCCTCGTCAAACATGAATATCGAGTCCTTCTCCAATAATTTGCATAAGGGTTTAGCAACTTTGGAGAAGTCTTTGATAAATCTTCGATAAAAACTGGCATGGCCCAAAAAGCTCCTAACACCTTTTACAAATGTTGGAGGTGGGAGTTTCTCAATAACATCTACCTTCGCTTTGTCTACCTCTATCCCATGTCTCGTTATCCGACGCCCTAGAGCAATTCTTTCTCGTACCATAAAATGGCACTTTTCCCAGTTAAGTACAAGATTCATTTCTTCGCATCGCCTTAGTACCTTAGCTAGATTGGCTAAGCAATCATCATAAGTATCTCCGAATACTAAAAAATCGTCCATAAAAACTTCCAAGTACTTCTCAACCATGTCAGTAAAAATAGACATCATACATCTTTGAAATGTAGCAGGAGCATTACATAAACCAAATGGCATGCGTCTAAATGCAAACGTACCATATGGGCAGGTGAATGTCATTTTGTGTTGATCTTTCAGTGCTACTGTAATCTAATTATACCCTAAATATCCATCGAGAAAGCAGTAGTAATCTCATCCTGCGAGTCTATCCAGCATCTGGTCCAAGAATGGCAAAGGAAAGTGATCTTTCCTAGTCGCCTTGTTCAGCTTCTGGTAATCGATGCAGATTCTCCATCCCCTAACCGTTCTAGTTGGTATCAACTCGTTGTTCTCATTTTCTACAACCGTGATACCTCCTTTTTTTGGCACGTACTGGACCGAACTTACCCATGAAGCGTCTGAGATGGGATAGATAATACCCGTATCTAACCACTTGATGATCTCTTTTTTTACTACGTCATTCATGATGGGGTTCAGTCTCCGTTGTCCATCGATCGTCCCTTTTTCGCCATCTTCCAGGACAATATTGTGCATGCATACAGACGGACTAATACCTCAAATATCGGCTATGGTCCATCCAATGGCCTTCTTGAATTGTTTTAAAACTAAGATAAGTTTCTCTTATTGCTTAGTGGTTAATTCTGCTGAAACAATCACAGGCAGAGTAGAAGCTTTACCTAAATAAATGTATTTTAAATGAGAAGGTAATACCTTGAGTTTTAATTTAGGTGGCTCCTCGATCGACACTTTTGGCTGGGTGTAATCCCTCTTTTCTAACTCCAAAGATTCAAAACGGGATTGCGGATTAAATCCCTTTTGATTAGCTCCTAGCAGAGCTAAGTATTCATCCTCCTCTTCATCATTTGGAGGGTTTGATGTCAGAACTTGTTCCAACGGATCCTCAACAAAGTTGAGTTCCTTCTCCACTATTAAATCCTCTAAATCGGATACTGCAGAACAATCATCAATTCCGTCAGGAAATCACATTGACTTAAAAACATTAAATGTTACATGATCATCCTGAACACGCATAGTCAACTCGCCCTTCTGCACATCAATAAGGGTCCTTCTAGTTTCTAGGAATGGCCTTCCTAGGATGATTGGTACTTCTTTGTCTACTTCAAAATCTAGAATTACAAAGTCAGTAGGAAAGATAAACTTATCTACACATACCAATACGTCCTTGATTTTTCCTTCTGGATGTGCTAAGGATCGAACTGCTAGTTGAAGCGTAACTGTAGTTGGTCTAACTTCTCCTATCCCCAACTTCCTAAATATTGACATAGGCATCAAGTTGATACTTGCACCTAAGTCACATAATGCCTTACAACAATAGTTGCTCCAATGTTGCACAGCATGGTAAAACATCCAGGATCCTTCAATTTTGGGGGTTGTTTGTCTTGAAGATATACACTACATTCCTTCGTCAGAGCTATCGTCTCAAATTCTCCAAGTCTTCGTTTCTTAGACAAGATATCTTTCATGAACTTGACATAATTCGGCATTTGCTCAAGTGCTTCAACCAACGGGATGTTGATGTGAAGTTGCTTGAGTACATTAAGGAAATTCTTGAATTGAATCTCCTGCTTCTACTTCTGAAGTCTTTGAGGGTAAGGTGGTGATGGTTTCATTACTGGAACTGCTTCTGGTTGATTCGCCTTGGCGGTAATTCTGCATCTAACGGAGTTGTTAGTTGATCAGAATTAGCTGGTCTTGAGGCTACTTTGTTGGGTTTTGCAGATTCTGGTTCTGGTGAAACTGGGATTTCAACACTTGGTTGAACTTCTTCTGAATTTTGAGCATCAGCTTGCTCCTTTTCAACTTCAATGGTATTGGGCTCTATCGTCTTTCCACTCCTCAGTGTTAGCGCTTTGCAATGCTCCTTTCCCGAATTTCTTGGATTTTCCGTATCACTGGGTAAAGTACCCTGTGGTCGGTTCCTAAGTTCAGTTGCAAGCTGACCCACTTGATTCTCCAAATTCTTCAACGTAGCTACTTGGCTCTGGATTAAGGCATCATTCTTTGCCATGTATACCTTTAGCCTCCAAGCTATTGGATGCTTCAGCTTGAACTTGTTTCTGAACTTGTTGCGAGAAATTAGGCGGCTGGGTTGGGCTGGGTTGGGTGTAAGTGGTACTGGTTCCAGCCCCTTGGTTACTCCAGGAGAAATTCGGGTGGTTTATCCACGATGGGTTATAAAAATTTTATTCCAGCCCTTGCCTTCCTCGGTTTTGGTTCTGATTACCTATGTAGTATACAGATTCTGGGTTTGACGGGCATTCTTCAAACAAATGTCCCTCCCTACAATAGACACAGGCTATATTCCCAAATTGATTAGGCGGCTGTGCTGCAAAACTATTAGACCCATTAGTAGTAAGATTTTTAAGCATTGAGGATATTGATGATACTTGATATGCGAGTAAAGTAAGAGTGTATACTTCATGTATTCCAGCGACTCGTCTTCCTGCCACTACTTGACTAGTTGGCCATTGATAATTGTTGCTAGCAATCCTCTCAATAATTTCATAAGCCTCTTTATAAGACTTAGAAATGAGAGCACCATTAGCAGAGGCGTCCACTACCATCCTTGTGTGAGCGTTGAGACCATTATAGAATGTCTCAAGTTGAATGCAATGTGGGATTCCATGATGAGGGCACTTTTGTAGTAACTCTTTAAATCTTTCTCATGCCTCATACAACGACTCATCATCCATTTGGTGGAAGGCAGTGATTTTTTTATACTTCATGAGGAATCTCTCGGCTAATTCTTGCCATGTAGAAATGGAGTTTGGTGGCAATGAGTTCAACCAGGCACAAGCTCTATCTTTTAACGAATATGGGAACAACTTCAATCGTAGGGCATCTTCGAGAACTCCGGCTAACTTGAAAGAATCGTTCACTTCCATAAATATTCTTAAGTGAAGATGAGGATCTTCAGTAGGCATTCCATTGAATTGGCCCACAGTCTGAAGCATCTGGAACATGACTGGCTTCAACTTGAATTGTTGTGCCTCGATACTAGCTTCAGCTCGAATTATTGTGCCTCGATTTAGGGTCTTCTAATACCCGGATTAAGATCATTGAACACTGGTACGACATATTGTCTTAAGGCTTTATCCCTATCATCAACAATAAGGATAGGAATCTGAGCAGGGTTTGCTCCGTTTCCTTGGTTCATATTCTCGAAGTTCATCTCTTCGGTCCTTCTCTGGTTCACTTGTCTTCTTCACTGTCGAAAGGTTCGTTCTATTTCAGGGTCCACAGGGAGTAAGTCAATAATCTGGTCAATATTTATAAACACCTGAAATATTCATAGAAAAATTAACTAAGTTAAAAATTAAACTAGAAATTAAACCAAAATGTAAGACTAACAAATTCACAAATAATGGCTTTTGAAAAATAGTCCCCCAGCAGCGGCACCAAAAACTTGGAACGGTGGAAATGTGCAAGTGTACACAATCGCAACAAGTAATAAAGTGACAAGTAAATGTCGAGTATCGTACCCACAGGGACTGGTAAAGAATTATTCATGAAAGTAAGTTTAAACACTTTGGTGAAGGAAAAATATTTGGATTTGGGAAGTGATTAAAAACTAGAAAACAAAGTAAAATAAAATAAAGTTCTAATGCACGATTTCAAAAGCTGATTTTAATCAAGATGATATAATTGTGTTGGATTAATTACATTTCTTAACTTAGAATTATTAGCCTTTTGCTTATACTTGTTACGAATAAATCACGGCAACCCGGTAATTTGCTAACTTATGAACATATTTACAAATAAAAGATCCATTCAACTCTTGTACATATTCCTATGTCAATTCGATCGATTAAACAGATTTATAAAGGTAAACATGTTATTGCACATACATACTTATTAAATTAAACAATCTCTCGCATATTCCCATGTCAATTCAAATGATTAATTCAACCTAATAAGCATATAAAAGACTATGTGAGGTAAGAAAGTAGCATTACCTTGAAACAGTTTAATCACAAAAATCTTGCAAGTTATGCAAGACATATGTATCGCCAAATACAATGTTAATCTAATCTTTAACTACCTTAGAAGAATTAAACATGCACTGATTAAGTACTGTGTCCATTAATTACAATTTCAATGCGTTTAAATAATTAATTCTTTAGTTATCTAAACAATTATAATGTCAGAATAACTTAGGCATGATTTTACTTAATCAAGCATTTTACTGAGGCCTATAACAGCATAAACACAATTTTAATAATTTAAAAGGACGAAATGCAATCAACCAACACGAATTAAATTCAAGCTAAGCTGATTAAATTAACCATTCCAATAGCATAAATATTCAAAAACATGTTTGTCAAAACAACAACGAAATTTAAAGAGATAGGGAACAAGAAGCAAATCTGGTGTTTCTCCGTAGCTTGACTGATTGCTCCTTTCTTCGTCCTCTGTTGTCCTCGACTATCAAGGTGGCTTATGAACACTATAATTGCTGCTCAATGATGGCTGAATAAGACCTCTTTCCCAAGGGGAGAAAACGGCACAAGAGCAAGGAAATAGGAAAATGAAAAGTTGAGAGAAAGTAAGAGAGGAGAAGAGAGAATGAGAGAGTGAATGAGAAATGAGGGATGCTTTGAATGATCAGTCAAGGGGGTATTTATAGCTGAATGTGGCAGCTAACATTTGCTAAAAATAGCAGCCAAAAAGCCACACCTTGGCCGGCCACCTATGTGGCAAAGTTGATGGCTTCAACTTTGCTAAATATGGCATGGGGCAAATCTACAAAGCCACTAATTGTGGAGGGAGTTGAATGCAACTTTGACAAGTCTTCAAGGGCTTCTTTGCAAGATTAATTAATAAGCTGATTTGGGCCAGCATATGGACGGTTTGGGCTACCTAATTGGTGGCTGGTTCGGTTCACTGAATTCGGTTCAACCAGTGCGGTTTAACTGGACCTTTTTTCCAAAATTAATTAATAATAATTTATTTAGCCCAAATTAAATTGGAAATAAATTAAAATTAATTATATTATTATTTAATATTCATAATTGGACCGTCTTGGGCTGGAAATAAATTTTCCTCGATACTTCAAATTGCTTCTCGGGTTTATTCTTCGAGTAGTGTCTGCTGAACCAATTTTCGCCCTTTGTGCGAATCTGTCGAAAATAGTCAAAATTAAATATAAAATTAATTAAAATTCATCATGTTCATATTTTTAGCACAATTTAATTATTTTATAATATTTAATTATTTTTTGACAAGAATTTAACCGAAATAGCATGATTTTAAGTTAAAAAGGCCATGAAAAAACACATAAATTTTCGTGTTTCCACCCCCGATCTAAATCTGAATTCTTTCTTTCTTGATCTATATGAATGCAAAATTAACTTATTCAATCACATATTCTATCAATTTAGTCCATTTCACAATTTAAAGCACTTTTACACTTTTGCCCTAAGTATTTCATAACCTTTACAATTTAGTCCTTATTACACAATATCACAAATTGATGCAATTTCATCCAATCATATGCTAGCCGAATTTCCCTAATACACATATCAACCCATATTTTTCATTTACTCTCATATTTAACCACATAATTTGCATATTTCACAATTTAATCCCTATTATGCATTTTCATCAAAAATCACTTAACAAAACATGTAAAACTATCATCAAGCTTTCATATTTAAACATTAAACATCAAAGAACTCATAGATTCAACAATGGCAACTCTCAAAATCTTTAACAATTTTGAAATTAAAGGTTTGACCATCAATCTTTAAGCATGTAAGTCCATTTTTGCTCGATTTTAATGATTTTTACGTTTTGATATCGTTGCATATAAGTCTTGTTTTTCTTTAATTTAATTCATCACTTAATACCAACTTACATTAATAACCTTATTATAAACCATTTAAACACTTAATAATATATCCATATAAGTCCACTCATACTAATAATGGTCTAATTACAACATAAGGACCTTTAATTTAAGGTTATATAGCTATTAGATACCTTTAGCTATTAGAACTCAAGTTTTACGCTTTACGCGATTTAGTCCTTTTTTCTCGAATTAACAATTCAAATAGTAAAATTTCTTTACGAAACTTTCACACAATAATTCTATCATGCTGTAAACACATAAAATAATATTAAAATAATTTTTTCGACATCAAATTTGTGGTTCCGAAACCATTGTTCTGATTTGGCTAAAATCAGGCTGTTACACATGGGGTTCGCTTTGCTTAAATAAGACTTGAAACGTGACATCCATTTATTTATGTCTATACGTGAAATAAGGTATGAGAAAAATACATGTACGATTTGTGTTCTATTAATTCTAAAAGTATGATTACATATGAAAAGCATATGTGACATCTGTTTATGGAATATATGTGTTAGTTTATTTATGCATGTGTGTCGGGGTGGGTTTGATATGTGATGGAGGAAGTGTATTCTAGCAGTATTACTGCAATTTTGGCAGTTAAATCGCAATATTTTTCTGGAAGCTTAGCTGCACCTTAGGAGTGGCATACCACCACAACCGATGTGATCGGATGCATAGAATCTTATAGTTCTAATTGGTGTGATTAGTTCGACGGAGTTGATGTAGCGGATGGGGGTAGAATCTGTGACTGCATGTGTGTCTGCACTTGTATCTAAATTTTGATATGCATCTATATCTGATTATGAAAATACATCTGATTATGTATATGAGAATATGTTTGAATATGGATATAAAAACGTATTTGTTTATTTATGTGTACTTGATTTGTTGCTTGGGGTGTGTTACACACTGGCCTTGTAAACCTCAATCTTTGTTTGTTTTCCTCTCAGTTAACCAGCAAGTTTAGGACCGGACGTCATGCAAGAGCTCGGATTGGTTTCCCACATAAGATGGTTTGAATTATTTTTAATTAAGATTTTTGAACTTTTTATTTTTGGGTTAAGATTTCAGCTTTGGTTTTGTTTTTGGGTTTTTGATCTATTCGTTGGTTTTTGGGGGTTTTTAAACGGAAAATTGCAAAATCATACAATTTTGACAAATTGGAATTTAGTTTTCAAAACTTAAAAACTTCGAAAATATCTGCTACAAAATTAAGTATCAAACTAAATGTTTTTCCGTAAAATGAATAAGTTATGCGCATAAGTTTTTCTAAATAACAATGTAAGAGTTTTGCCAAAAATTACTAGCTTCAAATCAAGTGATTACTAAAGTTAGATTGCGATTTTTGAAATATTTTGTCGTTTATATGAATAAATGTTTAAGAGATCATGCTATGAAATAGGTGTTTTCAAATTTGAGATTTCCTAAAACTCGTATGAGCATAGATAAAATAAGATTTCAGATCACACGATTTCTAAGCTGTATTTTTAATTAGTTTTTTAAACGAGTCGATGTAACTTCTCCATATTCGATCATAACGTCAAGGCTGAGTTTGGAGTGTTACAATAACGGCTTCAAAACAACCTGGCACCTATGAGTCCAAATGTCCTCCAAATCGCACCGTTTCACTTAAACGGTTACTATCCATCAAAAAGAATTGTTTTATATCGACCCATTCTAAACAAACACACATCATATTCTTATAATGAAAAGACTGAAAACGGAATGTTTTTACAACAATTAAAGTAACTAAAAATAATAGAATTATAAAGACACTTGTAATGCTCAGCTGGTGCTCGATTGCTACTAGATTTTTCTTCCATAACACGATCTTGGCTCGTTAGAACGGAAATTGACGTTGTTTTGCTAAATTGATACGAAGAACGAATTGAACGGGGTTGAATTCGGGTTCGAGATTTCAACAATAGATTTCCAACAAAAGAATATGAAAATTTATTTAAAAGAAAAATGAAAAAGAAAAGAAAAATTTGTATTTAAAGAAGAGAGAAAAGAAATTCTAAATAGGGTTGAAAAAGATAATCAAAATTCTATTAGGAATAGGAAAAGGACCAAATGGAAAATTAGGCAAACTTCAGAGTTAAATGGAAGGAAATTGATGTGAATAGAACTTAGGATAGCAATGAGAATGGAGTGATGCTTGACCACTAGGGTGCTAATCATTTCTTATTTATTTTCTACCACATTTATTTATTATACCACTTAGCTCTCATCCTTTGTTGCTGAAAAATAAAGGCGAAAAAATGCAAAGAGTGGAGCTTGAATCTTGGTTTTCTGGGGATTTTACTAAGTTCTTAACCAATAATACTAAGGCTCAATTCATAATAATTTTATAAATTCTAACCCCTTAATTTTTGGAGTGTTACAATGCTCACATTATAATTTTTTACACATTTTAATCTCTATTTCAAACAGTTATATTTTAAATCTTAATTTTACTAGAAAACACTTTCATAGCTCATACTTACACTATAAATAAATATCAATTTCTTCACTAATTGTATAAGCTATTTAAAGCTTCCCCATTTAAAGAAATTCATTAGAGATGACTTTTAGTTTAAAGTTATTTATATTTTATTTATATATCATATATATTACAAGGTTTTGGTTAAATAAGGAAATAAATATTATGTTCATATTACAATTTTCTGACATGTGTTTGTCTCAATTTCAAACACTTATACTATAAATCTCTAGACAATATTCATATAGCTCACACTTACACTATAGATAACTGTCAATTCCTTCACTATCTACATAGACTCTATAAAATTTCTTTAAAAAATAAATTTATAAGAGAAGGCTATAATTTAAAATTATTTATAACTTTTTTATATAATAATATTTATTATATTACAAAGGTGCATATGTAACACCCCAAAACCCGACCTAGAAGTTTAGACCGAATCTTGGAGGTTACATTGGCCACCAAAAGTGGCAGAAACAAAAACTTTAATTTAAACCAAGAAAACCTTTTTGTTCATTATATTTGAAACGATATTAAACCGGTGTCAACCATATCTGTCTGAGACCTCCGGTATGCCGAGTCCAACTCCAAAACATGAAAAGTACCTGAAAGGAAAGACACTAGAGAGATGAGCTACGTGAGCTCAGTGTGAGTCTGAAACATGAACAGACGGCAACAGACGGAGTGACCCAATAAATACTTCAGACAAGCATGTGCATAAAAATATCACTTACGGAAATCTCAATCAGCATGTTAAATACATTATCGAACCACAGAAATGATGATCCAGTCATACGCAATAATCAGAACATATCGCATGACATTAACTATATTGTCCATAACCAAAAGGTCACACAAACAGACAGAATGTTCTGACAAACAGACGTAAATTTAGATGCGAATGGATACAAAAATCAAAATCCCACCCCACCAACCAAACACCACTTTTTCCATCCAACACACCACATAAGGGCTATGGTAGGCCCGTCCACCATGCACACCACAGAACCATAATAGGTTCATCCACCCAACACACCACAACGTGGAACTATGCCACTTGAGTAATCAGATATAGCCGGCTGTGATATCGTATAGGATAAAAGCGATGTAAACCGCATGATAAAAGTATCACAATTAAAACTGCTAAGTCAGTCTTCCTTCTTTTCATAACCAGATCCCAAAATTTTCATGCTATGCAACAATGCACAGATTACGCCAACAATATACAGAAACAGACCTTAACATTTCCAGTTGAACAGATTCAGATTTGATTACACTTGTATTCATTTATGAAAAATATAATAAACTCATACTTATTCATCACATAAACGAGCAATAAAATTAAAGCCCATAAACGCACACATATACACGAACCAACCTAAATCGAGTCCCAAACACACTTACTGAGGCTTGAATGAGGGTCGAATTACACAAAAACATAAAATAGACATTTTATGACTCAAAACAAAAGTTCTACAAAATAGGGCCACAAGGCCGTATGCCCCAGCCGTGTGGAAGTGCCCAGGCCGTGTGGAGGCCTACACACCCATGTGAAGGCCACACACGCCCGTGTGAGCAGCCCGTGTAACTCACTACCCAAAAATGCCAAAAATAAATAGCAGAGGCGATACGACCGTGTGGAAATATCACACACCCGTGTGGGTACACAAGCCCGTGTGGCCAGGCCGTGTGGCACCAAAATTCACCCAAAAACCCTAATTCACAATTTCACATAGTCGTTTGAGCCACCCATATGGGGCACATGCCCTTGCGGCCACCCATGTGGTCACAAAACCACACCGAAACAGCCTGAAATTCATGCTTTTGATGTCGAAACAATCCCCAACCCTTGGTAACCCAAAATTATGCCAAAACATACAGAATTTCATGCAATTTAGAAACAATATTATACTTCAAATAACCAATATCATGAACACACAAGACATTATCGAATTTCACCGCAATTCGATACTGAAGTTAAATCGTTTCAAAACACATACCTTAAAACGCGATATCAAGCAGCGCCTCTGATAAAACGAAACGCACAAGGACGATCTCCTTTGACATAACGATAAATAAATTGCGTAAAACAGAAGAAGCAAAAACAAACGCAATTAAAATTGGAAAGAACAGAAAAAAAAAGAACAATGGGAAAGAAAAATAAAAAATAACAGATGAAGAACGTAAAATTTATTTTTCTCTTTAAAAATAACTTCCTCTTTTTAAAGTAAAATAAAATGACGTAAAAACAAATAAATATCAAAAACACTCATAGAGATTCGAACACAAGACCCAAAGACAAACTAACACACAACTAACCACCAAATGAGCAGGCTCATTCCAACATTAAATCGCGAAATTGAACCAAAAGGTTCAACCCACTCACTGACCTTAACTACAAACCTCAAAACTTCTAACCCTAGATTCCGGGATGTTACAACATAAGCTAATGAGACAACAATCCTTGATGTACAAATTATTTTTGTGACATTTGACACTCTCTAATGTTGATACGTATGCTTAATATATTAAGTTAATTGAGTGAACTTTCCATTGAAAATATCCTCAAATCCTAACAATTCTGTCAAACTTTGACTTAATCTTTGAATTTTGAGCAATAAGGATTCATTTTTAAAACCCAAATTTCAGGAAAATCGTTATTGTAATTGTTGTGATGTTGTCAATAAAATTTGTATTGATTTTCTTTTTATTGTGGTTATGAAAATTGTCTTTGTTTTTTTTTAATGATAGTTAGTTTAATCACTTTTTCAATAATTTTAGTAAAACCATTTATTTAAAGAAAATTTGTATTGTAACCAATAAGAATGTGTATGTATCACTTTTTCTATAATTAAAAGAGACCAAATATAATCCTAATTTAAGCAAATCTTGATTGATTTACCTAGTCGATTTTAAAATTGACTTACTGAATTTTTTTTTTCAATTTCAATTTTTATTTTAAAAGTAATTGACTACAAATATAAAGGAAACATGGACTCAATGCATGCTAATACAAAAAACAAATAAGCTCGAAAATAATAGAGCATAAAAATTAGAGTAAATTATATAAATATTCACCTAATAATAATAATAATAATTTATTTTAGGCACCCAAAATAAAAATGTGTACTTTAAGCACCTATGATACATAGTTCAATCATTTTGGTCACTTCCGCTAAAATTATAAACGACAAGCTAACGTGACAGTTAAAAAGAGTGATATAATAATAAATTTAGCCATTCGCTTTTATATATTATATTGATTTAATTATAATTTTAAAAAATTAACCCTCAAAATTATAAATATTCTCAATTTATCTAATTTTTAAAAAAATTAAAGAAATATACAAAAATACAAAGATATTTTTAAATATATATAATAATTAATATTAAATAAAATAAGAATCCTCCATCCCTCTACCTGTCTCCCTCCCCACCTTCCCTCTCCCTTGCTAGTTAAGGGAGGTAAAAATTTTAATATAGAGCTAAAATAACTTTTTATGTAAAGTTGGTGAGCTTAATAAATTATTATGCTAATTCAACTTTATTTGAATATCAAAAAAGAAATTATGTTATATCTATACCATTTATTAAGTATTTTACTGAGTTGGTGTCACCCTTAATTGGGTCATCATTTTGATTAGGAAATTACGAAAATGTTCTTTCATGATTAAAATAAGTTATACTATTTGATGGTATTTTAGTCTTTTCATTTTAATGAAAATCAATTAAAATATGTATGATAAAATTTGAACTCATACTAGTTGGATTAATAATCACTTAAATTTACCACACAACTAAAGTTTCATTTGGTGTATTTATACATTTTTATTTTAATATGCACAAGTTATTATCTCTATTAATTGTTTATCTATAATATTTATTAAGTGTTTTATTGAGTTTGTTCACCCTCAATTGGGTCACCAATTCGGTTAGGAAATTACAAAAATGTCTTTTCGTAAGTAAAATAAGTTATATTATTTGATGGTATTTTAATCTTTTCATTTTAACAAAAAACAATTAAAATATGCATATAATAAGATTTGAGCTTGTGCTAATTGGAATAGTAATATCTTAAATTTACCACTTAATCAAAGCTTCATATTGAAATATTTAATACATTTTTATTTTAATATGCATAATTTATTATCTCCATTAGTTGTATATTTATATGCACTACTTATTAAGTGTTTTACTGTGAGTCTTCCTCAACCGGGTCACCAACTATGTTAGAAAGTTATGGAAATGCCCTTCCATAATTAAAATAAGTTATATTGTTTGAGGGTATTTTAGCATTTTCATTTTAACAAAAACCAATTAAAATATGCATATAATGGGATTTGAATCCACACCAATTGGATTAGTAAAACCTTAAATTTGTCACTCAACTAAAGCTTTATTTTAATGTATTTTATACATTTTTATTTTAATATGCACAAGTTATTATCTCCATTAATTGTTTATATTAATAATGTTGTTATATGAGTTGGTGTCACAAGTCAACTCAATACTAACTCACAATTGTTGACAAAATCATGATAAATAATTGTACTACATTTAGTATTGTTTATCTTATGTATTTATGTGTTTAAATTTTGTTTTACTCACAATTTAATATATTTTTTATTTTAATATCATACATATTTCATGTATTATTATGATTAATTAATTTCAAATCATACGTTTCATTATTTATTGTATGTCATTTTAAAACACACATGTGTTCTAAATACATAGTTTCTGCACTCGTACGCTTGTGATAAGATTTAGAATATTAATAATGTTGTTAATTGAGTTAGTGTCACAAGTCAAGTCGACACTAACTCACAATTGTTGAAAAATTATGATAAATAATTATAGTACATTTAATATTATTTATCTGATGTATTTATGTGCTTAAATTGTGTTTTACTCACAATTTAAGCTATTTTTTTTAATTTTAGATCGTACATCTTTCATGTGTTATTATGGTTAATTAGTTTCAAATTATACATTTCATTAATTATTTTATTTTATTTTTAAACTCACATGTGTACTAAATATGTGGTTTCCACATGCATATGTATGTGATATGATTGCTAGTATATTTTAATGTAGGCTTATATGTCAAAAATGCCCTTTAGAAAATGTAAAAAATCAATTAAGTCATTGTATTAAATTGACATCTAATTAAACCTTGTTGTTAACGAAAATAATCAATTAAGCCTATTCGTTAACGATTTTCGTCATTGAGGGCATGTTGACCATTAAAATAAATTGAAAGATCAATTAGACAGTAACGTGTGACAGCTTCTGGTTTAATCTAATATTTTCCCATAAAAATGATTAAAAATCATCAAAATTAGAAAATTTTATAAAAAATAAAAAATCAGAAAAATTATAAAAATATAAAAATGTTAAATATTAAAAGAATATAAAAATTGATAAGAACTTGTAAAAAATATAAAAATAATAAAAATATTAGAAAAATATAAAAAAATTTAATAAATTCTAATAATTTATAAATGAATCTATAAAATTAATGAAACATATTTAAAATTTTATAAAAACATATTAAAATTCTATAAAAATCATAAAAATTATAAGAAGTATTAAAATTGATATAAAGCTATAAAAATTATTTAAAAAATCATAAAAACTTGAACTGGATTGGATCAGTCGGTTGGACTGATTAAATCAAAATCGACAAGGGTATCCGTTCGAAGAAAGGCATTATATCAGTTGACTTGGGATGGTTGAACTGATTTTTTTTTATTTTTAATGTTTTATTGACTTGAATTGGATGGATCAATTGAACTGGCAAATCGGTGGCTTGATCGGTTCAACCACCGATCCAGTTTTGAAAATCTTGGTTAGAATATTTCATTCTGACTTATGCTAATAGTTGGATAATGAAATTTTGGTTTGATAAAAATATTAAAAAAATAAAAAAATCAGTTCAACCATCTAGTTCTCGAATCAACCAGTCTAATAGCTTTCCCCGGGCCAATTCCCTTATTGATTTCGAGTTAACTAGTCTAGTTCAAGTTTTTATGACTCTTTTTTTTTTTGTAATTTTTATAAGTTTATATCAATTTTAATATTTTTAATAGTTTTTTTTTATAATTTTTACAATGTTTTATTATTTCTTAAAAATTCTAATATATTTTTTAATTTTAAATATTTTAAATAATTTTCCAATTTTTTTATAATTTTAATAAGTTTATATCAATATTAATTTCATATCCATTTAAGTCTCTATTGTTAATTAAAATAAATTTCCCTTATTGACCATGTTGACCGTTAAAATAAGAACCAATTAAATGGTGACACATGATAGTTTCTAATTTAATCTAATATTTTTTCCACAAAATGATAAAAAAAAATAAGAAAAAAATTTATAAATTTAAATAGATATTAAAAATATTAAAATTGATTGATTGATTTTTTTTTTTAATTTTTAAGAGCTTTTTTTATATAAAATCCTATAATCAATTTATGTTTTGTAATAATGTATAAAATTAACATCTATAACTATATATTAAAACAACATACATAGAACACTGGAGAAGATTCGCTTCCAAAAATTGACGTTTCCATGGTTTACATTTGCAAGGTTATTTTCCGTTTGAGTGGGGAAAAAAGAGAAAAGTGTCTACATCAATCCCTGTACTTTTGCAAGGTTATTTTCCGTCCAAAAATGGTTTTTTTTTCTCCCTACATCAATCCCTGTACTTTTTTTAATTTTGAAATTTAGTATATTTGTGTTTATGGTTATTTGTTTAAAATATAGATTTATATAAAGAGAAAGTTATTATTTTATTGTTAAATAATGCATTTAAAATTATTAGTTTGGATATTAACTCATAAATTGATTTAAGATTGATAAATGATAAAATAATTAAATAAAAAAATTTATATCAAGTATTAAAATTTAATATACTTAATAAATTCTAAATTCTTATTGTAATTAAATTTAATTTTTAAAAAAATTTTAAAATTTATTAATAATATCATTATCATTAAAATAATTAAGTAAATAGTTAATTAATGAATTTTGCAACTTAAATTTAATTACTATTTAATCAAATAAATTATAGAAGATATTATAAATCCTCTGCGTGAGCGGGGAGCTAAGGCTAGTGATCGTAGCTAATTTATAGACTTTTTAAAATTAATTTAAAGAGATGCTATTCTCATTGAAAATTAACTTGGAATTAGTATATTTCTTATTTTTATGGATTTGATTTCTTATTTTATTAAGAAGTGACAATAATTTATAAATAAAAAATATAAGCACCCCAATTAAATTAATCTCCCAACTCTCTTATTTGTAAAAGATTACATTTTTTTTCACCCCCAAAAAAGTTAAAATTTCATATTTAATTATAAAATCTTTTAAGATGCAAAATGATTTGATAAAAACAAATGATACTTGTTTCATACCTTATCCTTTTTTAATAAAAGAATATTAAAAATATATAATTAATTTAAAGTAAATAAACAATGTTCTCATTTATGGGAAAAAATGCTTCCAACTTATCTTTTTCTCCTTTTTTTTTTTTATTAATTAAGTACATGTAGCATTGATACCCGGCAGTGGCAAAAGCATCAGATTAGGGTTTTTGGGAGATTTTTGTATCTCATTTCAGCATAATAAAATTATAATTTAGATTGATTTGATTTATAGTTTGAAGGAAGAGATTAAGAAATCTTGAAAACCAGAGTAAATAAATATATCAAGCAAACACCCAGTACAAAGACAAACTCATGATTTTGTTCCCTATGATTAAAACCTGAAATTTACAGCTATTGTAATATGTATTTCTTCATATATATATATATATATATATATATATTTAGCATTCATACAAATACCATATAAAAGACTGATGTTTAAAAAAAAAAATAAAAAATAAAAATCCCAAGAGATCTAAAAAGAAAGAAAGAAAACAATTCTATAATTTAGTACTTCAAATCTTGTTCTCTTTTACATCAAGATTGCATAACGCATGCTGTCACTTACCATCAAATGATTCATCTCTGAAATTTGAGCAAACTCATGACTCGATACCCACACACCATCAGTTCCGTTAACATGGGGTTGAGACAAGCAAGAAACTAAGGAAAGAGGAGCTCTAACAACGCTGCAAATCACAGAAAAACCATTCCACGATCCATGAGATCTCCTTCTGTTAATGAAAGTCGGCATCTCGCCTCCGTTATTATTGTTATTCACCATGTTCTCATCGGCTACCCGGTGAGTTTTCTTGATGTTTTGAAGATTCCGTCGCAACACCACCAGCATACGCCACATTTTTTTCTCGGTGTTTCCGGCAATGGGTAAAGAGGTAAGTACTGAGAGATTTGTTTAATAAGAGGAATTCGTGTTGAGCGTGAGAGCTTGAAATGGAATGAAGGGGCCAACCACCTTTTGTAGATGGGTTTTTGATAATGACAAGTTGGTGGAAGTGTTGTTAGTGCTAATGTTTATCACAAAGCTTCATTGGGTTCCTTTTTTAAGGCCATTTTTTCACCTACGTTTTCTTTATTGCTTTTCTTTTTTTCTATGATTGTGGGGTATGGTTAAGGCCAACATGCCGACAAAGTTGCCTGCTTAAATACAAAGCTTTTTAATGGAGGAATTTTTTCTCTTCTTTTTTTCTTAATTTTCCCTTTTGCTTTTGAAAATGATGGAAAATAATCTAATTGTAGCAAATACAATGAAGATTTTCTTCTTTTTTGTTTTTCTTCAAGGTTCCTTCACAGTTGATTGGAGTACGTACGAACTCAGAGAACGAGAGCTACCAAATTTAAAGCTTTAGAGACAAAAAGTTGAGTCGAAGAAGATCCTACATTCAATATTCGAGGTTGAGGTGTCCCAATTATTGGACTAAATATATCTGATCAATAGAATCATAACCCTTTGAGAGTTTGGATCGAATCCTATTTCTCTTAGATACATTTTATGTTTTTCTATTAAAAAAATACCAATAATATTGAAATTTAAACTCAAAATTTACATTTACCAATATAGTTTCAAGAAGACAACGATAATGTTCAAGGGAAATTTTTGAGGCTCACGAGGAATTTTTGTAAAATGTTAGCCTATATATCAACCACCCAATCAACTCTAAAATCATGTGGTTAATTTAGATTAAGTTGTTTATTTTAATGTAAATTAAATTATATTCTTTGAGTATTTGAGAAACATATTAGATTAAGAGTTTATCATCACTCTATTTATTAGGATTACACATACGAAAATTAATAGAAAATTATAGCATCCATCGCTTAGAATTTATGTAACAAAAGGGAAAAGATTTATAAAAATCATTTTATTCTAAAGATTGTGGAATTGTTGTTCTTGTAAAATTAGATTTTCATTTGCGTAATATTAAGCATGTGGTATTAGAAACAAGATAAAGAATATATAATTTTCATATGATCTATTATGATAATTGATTGTTTGATATTTTATTTATTTTCGCCAAAAAATTGTTTAATGAAATTTGATTATTAGATAAATGTTTTGTTTTAAATTTTTGAACATTAGATTGATATTGGATTATTAATGAAGTCTCGTAATTTTGTTTCAATTGTTTTGCACAAGTTTTTGGGATTTAGTGATTACCTTTTATATGAATTGCTCAATTTTGTTTTCATAATGTTTATATGTTATATGATTATGATTCAAATTAACGGGACACATTGTGTTTTATTGTTTATTAAGTTTTACAAGATTAATTAATATAAAGTGTATTTTTAATGTAGTATCTTTTTATAGTGATGAAAATTGTGGATGTATTAGATTATAAGTTCTTTTAAGTATTTTTTTTTTTATGCTACTAATGTGCTCCTGCAGCAATAATACTATGAAAAAGGTTTTAAAAGGTATTTTGAATTGATTTTATGTCTTTTGGTGGCTGAACAAAATAATGTTGATGAAAAATTATGGAATTCGTCCCATTAGTTTTGCACCATTCCCTAAAGTGAATGTAGCAGTACAGAATAACTATGAAAATGGAAAATATAGAGGTCGCGGTCACAGCTGTGGTCGTGGACGTAGTGGGGGACATGGTCGAGGACGTACTAGTAATCGTTATCATGGTGGTCATAACAATGATCCTTCTAACCACCAAAAAAAGAATAACAATGAAAGACAAGAAAGAGGTGGTCAAAATAATCCTTCAAAGATTGTTGAGAATATATACTATCGATGTGGTATGAAGGGGCATTGGTCACGTACTTGCCGTACGTTTGAGCATTTAGTGAAACTTTATCAAGCATCTATTAAAAAGAAGGAAAAAAATATGGAGACAAATTTTATATCCCAAAATGATGAAATGGAGGCAAAAGATGAAGATATTCACTATGATACTAAAACTGACAATGCTTGCAAGGGTGATAAGTTTCATAACCTTAATAATATAATTCACCTAGATGTGGCAGATTTCTTTGAAAATAATTAGAAAAGTTGATGTTATTTTGACATTTTTATGTTGTTTTAAGTATGATTTATTTTCTTGCATAAAGAATAATTTATACATTTAATAAATATTTGCAACGTTTCTCATATTATATTTTGTTTGTTTTTATGAAGAATATGAATATTCAACAAAATTTCGTTGGACCCAAAATCAATGGAGACGTGTCTTGCAGATAGTGCTACAACACATATGTTACTCAAAAATAAAAAATATTTTTCTCATTTGACAATAAGTGATACCCATGTAAAACAATATAGGGTAGTTAAAAACTTATTGAAAGCTCCGGAAGAGCTATTATATTATTACCTAAATGTACAAAATTTGTCATTGATGATACTTTATATTTCATTAAGTCTCAAAGAAATTAAGTTTTAAAGATATTCGTAGTAATAGATATCATATTGAGACCATGAATGAGAAAAATATTGAATATCTATATATTACAAATGTTGAATGTGGAAAGAAATATGTTTTGGAAAGGCTACTTGCTTTTTTATCATGTTTATATTATATACATATTAGTGTAATTGAGACACATGTTACTACAAACTTGAAGTTTGTAGAACCACATACTTTTACTATTTGGCATGACCTATTAAGGCATCCAGGATCTATTATGATGCGAAGAATATTCGAGAATTCAATTAGACACCCACTAAAAAACTAGAAGATTCTTGAATTCAAAGATTTATCTTGTGTTGTTCTCAAGGAAAATTGATTATAAGACCATCACCAGCTAAAGTTGGGATTGAATCTCCCACATTTTTGGAACGTATTTAAGGTGATATATGGGGGCCCATTCATCCACTATGTAGACCATTAAGATATTTTATGGTATTGATAAATGCATCTAATAGGTGGTCACATGTGTAACACCTTTAACTCATATCCGTTGCCAAATTAGGGTCACGAAGTATTACTAAACAATCAAAAACATTCGAACATTTAATCAATAAATATAATAATCATATCAAGTCCTCAAGACTCTAAAAATAACCTAGAAATAATTTAGGACCAATTTGAAATAGTTTGGAAAGTTTAGTAAAAATATGCAAAACAGGGGTCACATGGCCGTGTGGCTAGGTCGTCTACCTCACACGACTAAGACACACGCCTGTATCTCAGTCCGTATAACAATCAAACTAGGGACAAATGGTCGTGTCTCAACCCCTATCCTCACCCGTATAACTCTCTGAGTAGGGTCACACGACCGTGTCACACGCTAATGTGCCAGGCAGGCCGTGTAACTCTCTCAGCTGCCTGACACGCCTGTGTGCCAAGTTGTAATGACCTGATAAATTTATTTTTGTTTTTGTAGCATAATTGTGTATCTGCTTCAGTGGTTAAGTGTTTTGGGTGTGTGTGTGAGAGGTATTGGGTTCAATTTCCCCTTTACTTTGTTATTTTAGGCACAGGCCTTACCCTTGATGAGTGGGCTTATATAAAATTGTTTGTTAATTCGTATCAGAATGAGCCTGCTGGTTCGAGTGGTAAGGGAGTTGGTGTGTTGGAGGTCCTGTGTTCGAATCCCTGTGCTGGCGTAGGTTTTATTTTACTCGGTTCTGTGATAGAGTTTCGATGGAATTAGAATTATGAAACAATTAGGTGGTTGTGGATTTAGTGGGATTGTACCAGTTAAACTAAATCTTTTATTTTTATTCTGCTTTTTCTCTCTCTCTAAAGTTTTTTGACATTTTTTTCTGTGGCTGGCAAAAAATTTCCTTCTTTTTTTTCTTTGCTTCTGAATCCTATCGAAATCCTATCAATCAACCTTGATTTTTTTTCGGTTCTCTACTTTCGTACGTTTGGTAAGTGGCGATGCTAGGACTGTGCAAGTTAGGGAAGTTCTTTTCATGTCATATTTAGTGTTGTTGTTTGTTTTGTTAGTTGATTTTTTTTGGGTTTTTGGCAGTAGCAAATTGCGAAGAACAGAACTCTCCTCTCGCGAAATCGTAGTTGGAATCGCTCAGGGTAGTGGGGTAAGTGTTGAGCACTCGAT
Source organism: Gossypium bickii (assembly GCA_025503065.1). NCBI lineage: Eukaryota > Viridiplantae > Streptophyta > Magnoliopsida > Malvales > Malvaceae > Gossypium > Gossypium bickii. The sequence continues at coordinate 92,237,886 of CP106719.1, read as the reverse complement.
TTGAACCATTTTGTTTTGGTAAAATTGAGGTTTAGAATTTATTTTTGGGGTTTATTATGTCGATTTTAGGTGCTGTGTGGCTCAAGAGTATTCTTGCATCAAAACCGGAATAGGTGTGTTCCCCAAAACGCGAAAATAGAGCATCGGTAAAAGCCAAAACTGCTCACTATCGATGCCACACCGGCGTATGGCCGTCCGTGTGGGTGGCCATATACATGACACGACCGTGTGATCAATGAAGGCATGGCCATGCACAAGACAGGACCATGTGATGATGTGGGTGTAGCCGTGTGGGCTACACAAGCTAGGCCAAATTGGGCGTGTAGGCCCACATGAGCATGCCACATGGGCATGTGGTTTCTGTGCCATGCCGTGTGGGCCATATGGGTAAGGCCAATTTGGGAGTGTAGGGCACACGAGCATGTGGGCCCATATTTTTAAAATTTTCCTTAGGGTCGAACAAGTCGTTCTAATCATCTGTGGGCCTACCGTAGGGTCGATAAGGCTAATTAAACCCTAGATTATGTGATCTATTATTCTGATAGTATGCTCTGAGTAGGACATTGTTTTGCATGTCTGATTATTCTGCTATATGTATATATGATATCTGTACACAAACATGATAATCATGTTATATCTATACTTGTATCTGTATTCTGTATCTGTTTTGGGGCGAGAATTACATATGTGGAGGAAGTGTTCTGTATGGCATTCACCGCTTATATTTTAGTAGCTTGGCTGCACTTTATCTGATATATGTCATAATGGCATGATACAGTGTGTAGGGCTAGGTAGGTGTTTTTAACCCCACATAGTGTGATGGGATGATTGGAGTTGGTGTCTAGAGGATGGAGATAGGATTCTGTTTATCTGAGTTGTATATATGTATCTGTTATCTGTATCTAAAATGGACATGAGTTTGAATCTGTATCTGGCTGTTTATATTGATTTCTGTATAAATTGTATGTCTATTTCTGTTAGGTTACACACTGAGTTTACGAAAACTCACATCTGTTTGTTTGTTCTGTCCAAGTAATCCACAGACTTAGGCGGATCGATGTGACGGAGCCTCTTGGTGACCACGAGTTTATAAATGGTTAATTGTTACGGTTTTATATTGATTTTAAGGGTTATTTCTGGAGTTTTGTAATTTATGGACTCTCCGGACTGCTTAATTTTATTTTGGGATTCGGTTTTGACTTGACTATTTATTTTCAATGGTTTTTACTAAAACAACGATTTTCTGAAAATACGAACAAGATTACCAAATTAAATGTTTTATAACTTCCGTTGTACTTACGTTTAGACAAATAGGTAAATTAAATAAACACTTTCGAAAATATATATAAATAAATATGAGTTTTGAAACTAGAATGATTTGACGAAATGACTTTATTTTCAAAAACCCTACCTTGTGACATCATCGGTTTCGGCCATAACGTCTAGGTCGAGTTTAGGGTGTTACATTTAGTGGTATCAGAGCCAGGTTACAAAATTCGGCTGTAAATTTTGGGTTCAAAATTGTATTTCAAAAAGAATTGGTTTTACAAATAATTTGAAAAAGTATGTGGTACACCGAGTCTCCGGCGCCGACCCTGTAAGTATTCTGAACTTAGATAGAAAACTTTGAAAACACTGTAGTTAGTACTTTCTGAAACTGTACTGAAATCGTTAAAGACTAAAACTTCTGAAAAACATTTCTAAACTTCTGATAAATTATGCATAAAATATCTGCTAATAAATACTGGAACTGATGTATAAAATTTTATAATGTAGATAAAATTTGAATTATATAATGAGCACTCATAGAACTCGCGAACGTGGTATTCGTGGCCGTGATAAAGGCCATAGGGGGGCTCGAGTTGAGTCTTCTTCTCTGGGCAGTATGTCAAATTTAGACATGAGTGAGACACTGGTTTCGCCTGCTATTGAGATTGGGTCTCAAAGTAGTTTGGCTGGGGATGATGCATTGTCCCAAACCATGTTAAAGATATTGGAGAGGGTCGCTGGACCCCATTCTAGATCTGGGGGCCGTGGGTCGGTAACTGAATGACTCTGGTCCAATGGTGCTGAGCTGTTTAGGGGTGTCACTAGAGTCTCCCCTACTATAGCTGAGTATTGGTTAGAGGCCATTGAGAGGATCATGAATGATTTAGATTGTACTCCTGAACAAAAGCTAAAGGGTGCAGTCTCTTTGCTTCGTGACGAGACATATTAGTGGTGGTTAACAATTGAGGAGGATACTCAGCTTGATCGTCTGAATTAGGATTTCTTTAAGACCATCTTCCAAGGTAAATACATGGGAGCGAGCTATGTAGATACTCGTAGGCGTGAGTTCATGAACCGCACATAAGGTGATAGATCAGTGGCCGAGTATGAGGTCGAGTTTCTGAGGTTGAGCCACTACGCGCGAGGCATGGTAGCATCTGAGTATGAGAAGTATGTCCATTTTGAGGATGATTTGAGGGACAGTTTAAGTGTTCTGATTGCTCCACAAAGGGAGTGAGGGTTCGCGGTTCTGGTTGATAAGGCGAAGATCGCCGAAGAGGTTAAGCGCGTGGAGCGTCAGAATAGGGACCGTAAGAAAGGTAAGAATAAGAAGGAGTCAGTGCCTTTTAGTTCTGTTTAGAGGCCTAAGAAAAAGGCCAGACCTGATGTGTCGGTTAGAGTGAGGGTTCCTGTTGCTCCTATTGGGATCCAGTCGTGTGGAGATTATGGTAGGCACCATTCGGGTGAGTGTTGGAGGAGGTTAGGGGCCTACCTTAGTGTGGGTTGTTAGAGCATCGGATTCGAGAGCGTCCATAGATGGCCGATCAGATGCAAACTTTGAGACTAGGTTCTGTACAGCCCTAGAGTGTAGTTAAACAGCCACCTAGAGGCCGTGGATCAGCTAGGGGTGGTAATGGTATGGGCCGAGGGTAGAAAGCACATGGTAGAGGTGCTAGTCAGACAGAGGCAATGCAGCTTACACTGGTTTATGCTACTCGACGCTGATAGGATATAGATGCTATTGATGCTATTACCGGTGCATTCTTTATTTTTGATGTACCTTATACTGCTCTGATAGACATAGGTTCTACACACTCCTATGTAGTTAGTTCTATTTCTAAAAATTTAGGGGTTTTTGTTGAGAGCACTTTTAGTAAGGTTACTGTACTGAGTCTATTGGGGTAGACTGTTAGAGTTAATAAACTCTATAAGAGTGTTCTGTTAATGATGCAGGGGACTATTTTTCTGGCAAATCTGATGGAGCTTCCGTTTGAGGAGTTCGACTTGATTTTGGGTATGGATTGGTTGGTTGAGCATCGAGTTAGTTTGGATTGCGCGTTTAAGAGGGTCGTTCTGAGGATGATAAGGAGGTGGTTGTGATTGGTGAGCATCGAGATTATCTATCCAATGTGATCTCCGCTCTTGTGGTGGAAAAACTGGTTTAGAAAGGATGTGAGGCATATCTGGCTTACGTTAGTGTTTCTGCTTCTGGGGACTCTTCTATCCGGGGTATCAGAATAGTGATTTTCCAAATGTCTTTCTTGAGAAATTACCAGCTTTACCTCTGAGTCGAGAAGTTGAGTTCGACATTGAGCTTCTACCAGATACAGCTCCGGTGTCTATCGCTCCCTACAGAATGGCACCGAAAGAGCTTACAGAGCTTAAGGCTCAACTTCAAGAACTTCTGGATCGTGGTTTCATTCACCCTAGTGTGTCTCTGTGAGGGGCACTAGTTCTGTTTGTAAAGAAGAAGAATGGGACTATGAGGATGTGTATTGATTATCGACAACATAATAAACTGACGGTGAAGAATAAGTATCCACTTTCGAGGATTGACGATCTGTTTGATCAGTCTTGAGGCGCTTCACTTTTCTCAAAAATTGATCTTCGTTCTGGGTATCATCAGCTTAAAGTTAAGGAAGTTGATGTTCATAAGACTACATTTATGACTCATTATGGACACTACGATTTCCTAATTATGCCTTTTGGTCTGGCGAATGCTCCAGTTGTATTCATGGATTTGATGAATCGAATGTTTTAGTCGTATCAGGATTAGTTCATCGTGGTCTTCATCGACGATATTTTGGTGTACTCTAAAACTGAGGACAAACATGAGGAGCATATTAGAATAGTGCTTTAGATACTTTGAGAGAAGTAGCTCTACGCTAAGTTGAGTAAGTGTGAGTTCTGGTTACGAGAGGTAACTTTTTTAGGGCACGTGGTTTCTGCTGAGAGGATCCATGTTGATCCAAGAAAGATCGAGGCTGTGCTTGATTGGAAACAACCTAAGAACCTATCTGAAATCGGTAGTTTTCTGGGTCTTGCGGATTATTATCTGCGGTTTGTCGAGGGGTTCTCTCTGATTGTAGCTCATTTGACTAAGCTTCTGCGTTAGTGAGTTTCTTTTGTCTGGACTGATGCGCAGCAATCGAGCTTCGATAAGCTCAAGTCTATTCTGACTCAGGCTCTGTTCTGATACAAGCTGAATCTGGTAAAGAATTTGTGGTCTATAGTGATGCATCACATGTCAGTTTGGGATGTGTATTGATGCAAGATGGAAAAGTTGTGGCTTATGCGTCCCTTCAGCTTAAGACACATGAAGGGAATTATCCAATACATGATCTCGAGTTGGCTGCAGTGGTTTTTGCTTTGAAAGTCTGGAGGCACTATCTGTATGGTGAAAGGTGTATTATCTACAGTAATCACAAGAGCCTCAAGTATCTCCTTACCCAGAATGAGTTGAAGCTTAGGTAGCGTCGATGGATTGAGCTGCTCAAAGATTATGACTGCACGATAGAGTATCATCCTGGTAAGGCCAATGTGGTGGTTGATGCTCTAAGTCGTAGAGCGATGACTGATTTGAGAGTGATGTTCGCTCAACTTAGTCTGTTTGATGATGGGAGTCTGTTAGCTAAGTTTTAAGTTAAGCCAATTTAGATTTATCAAATTCGGGCTAAGTAGTTAGGGGATGAGTCTCTGGGTTTGCGGTTTTGTCAGATTGGGAGTGGCAGTACTTCGGATTTTGGGCTGAATAATGATGGTGTTCTATATTTCTGAGGTTGGATTTGTGTATCGAATTATTCTGATTTGAGGTAGTTGATTCTAAAGGAGGCGTATAGTAGCCCTTACGCTATGCATCCTGGTGGTAATAAGATGTATTACGATCTCCGTGAACTATATAGTTGGTCGGGTTTGAAGCATGAGGTTATTGATTTTGTGACTTGATGTCTGACGTGCTAGCAAGTTAAGGCTGAGCACCAATTGCCTTCGAGTTTGTTACAACCTGTTAAGATTCCCTTATAGAAATAGGAATGAGTAATGATGAATTTCGTTAGTGGGTTGCCCTTGACACCCACTAAAAAGGATTCTATTTGGGTCATCGTGGATTAATTGACCAAGTTCACTCATTTTATTCCAATTCGGACGGACTACTCTCTACAGAAGCTAGCGAAGCTCTATATCTTCGAGATTGTAAGACTCCATAGGGTTTTTGTTTTGATTATTTCTAATAGAGATCCTCGTTTCACTTCTCGGTTTTAGAAGAAATTACATGAGGCTCTGGGTTCTAGATTGGATTTCAGTACTGCGTTTCATCCTTAGACCGATGGTCAATCTGAGAAGGTGATTTAGATTTTGGAAGATATGCTTCAGAGTTGTGTGATTGATTTCTGAGGTAGTTGGGAGGATTATCTGTCGCTAGCTGAGTTCGCCTACAATAACAGTTTCTAGACTAGTATCTAGATGGCACCTTACGAGGCTTTGTATGGTCGTAAGTGTCGTACTCCGCTATGTTGGACTAAGTTGGGTAAGTGTCAGGTTTTGGGTCTTGAGTTGGTTTCTGAGGCCAAAGATAAGGTTAGATTGATTCGGGATCGTCTGAAGGTAGCTTCTGATAGACAGAATTCCTATGCAGATCTGAAGATGAGAGATATTCAGTACTCTATGGGTGATTTTATGTTTCTCAAGGTTTCTCCGTAGAAGAAAGTTCTGAGATTCATCGTAATGAAAAGTTGAGCCCTAGGTTTATTAGGCCGTGTCAAATTCTTAAGCGTGTGGGACTAGTCGCTTATTAGTTGGAGTTACCTCTAAAGTTAAACTGTATCCACGATATATTTCACGTCTCAATGTTGAGGCGGTATCGGTCTGATCCATCTCATGTTGTTTCTGTTGAGGAGATCGAGATTAGACCAGATTTAACTTTTAAGGATGAGGCGATTCATATTCTGGATCGAGATGTTAATGTTTTAAGGGGGATGTCCATTCCATTAGTAAAGGTTCTATGGCAAAATCATGGCACTGAGGAAGCCACTTGGGAACCTGAGGACTCGATGTGTCAACAGTATCCTCATCTATTTTGATCAGGTAAATTTTGGGGTCGAAATTTCTTTTAGGGGGTAGAGTTGTAACGTTCTGATAAATTTATTTTTGTTTCTATAGATATCTAACATAATTGTGTATCTGCTTTAGTGGTTAACTGTTCCAGGCGTGTGTGTGAGGTTTTAGGTTCAATTCCCCCTTTTGGCGAAACTTTGTTATTTAAGGTACAAGCCTTACCCTTGATGAATGGGCTTATATAAAATTGTCTGTTAATTCGTATCAGAATCAGCCTGCTGGTTCGATTGGTAAGAGAGTTAGTGTGTTAGAGGTCTTATGTTCAAATCCTTGCGCGGGCATAGGTTTTATTTTGCTCAGTTTTGTGTTAGAATTTTGAGGCGGTTAGGAGGCTGTGGATGTAGTGGGATTGTGACGGTTAAACTAAATCTTTTATTTTTATTTTGCTTTTTCTCTCTCACCAAAGTTTTTTGACATTTTTTTTTGTGGCTTGCAAAAAATTCCTTCTTTTTTTTCTTTGTTTCTGAATCCTATCGAAATCCTGTCAATCAACCTTGATTTTTTTCGGTTCTCTACTTTCATACATTTGGTAAGTAGCGGTGCTAGGGCTTTACAAATTAGGGAAGTTCTTTTCATGTCGTATTTAGTGTTGTTGTCTGTTTTGTTAGTTGATTTCTTTTGGGGTTTTGGTAGTAGCAAATTACGAAGAACAAAACTCTCCTCTCGCGGAATCGTAGTTGGAATCGCTCAGGGTAGTGGGTAAGTGTTGAGCAATCGATTTGAACCATTGTGTTTTGGTAAAATTGAGGTTTAGAATTTATTTTGGGGGTTTATTATGTCGATTTTAGGTGCTATGTGGCTCAGGAGTATTCTTGCATCAAAACTGAAATAGGTGTGTTCCCCAAAATACGAAAACGGAGAATCGGTGAAAGCCGAAACTGCTTACTGTAGACGCCATGCGAGCGTGTGGCCAACTGTGTGGGTGGTCGTGAACGAGACACGGCCGTGTGATCGCCGAAGGCATGGCCGTGCTTAAGACACAACCGTGTGACGATATGGGTGTGGCCGTGTAGGCCACACGGGCTAGGCCAAATTGGGCGTGTGGGCCCACATGAGCATGCCACATCGGCATATAGTTTCTGGGCCAAGCTGTGTGGGCCACACGGGTAAGGACAATATGGGCGTATGGGCCAGATGGGCATGTGAGCCCACACGGGCATGTGGCCCCATATTTCTGAAATTTTCCCTATGGTCACATGGGTCATTCCGATCGAATGTGGGCCTATCGTAGGGTCGGTAAGGGCTAACTAAACCTTAGATTATGTGATCTGTTATTCTGATAGTATACCCTGAGTAGGACATTGTTATGCATGTCTGATTATTCTGTTATATGTATATCTGATATCTGTACACAAACATGATAAACATGTTATATCTGTACCTGTGTCTGTTTTGGGGTAGGAATTATATATGTAGAGAAAGTGTTCTATATGGTGTTCACCGCCTATATTTTGGCAGCTTTGCTGCACTTTATCTGATATGTGTCATAATGGCACGATACGGTGTGTAGGGCTGGGTAGGTGTTTTTAACCCAACATGGTGTGATGGGATTGTCGGAGTTGGTGTGTAGAGGATGGGGGTAGGATTCTGTTTATCTGAGTTGCATATTTGTATCTATTATCCGTATCTGAAATGGACATGAGCCAGAATCTGTATCTGACTGTTTATATTGATTTCTATATAAATTGTCTGTCTATTTTTTTGGGGTTACACGATAAGTTTACGAAAACTCACATCTGTTTGTATGTTCTGTTCAGGTAATCCATAGACTTAGGCGGATCAGTGCGACGGAGCCTCTTGGTGACCATGAGTTTATAAACGGTTAATGATTATGGTTTTATATTGATTTTAAGGGTTATTTCTGGAGTTTTGTAATTTATGGAATCTTCGAACTGTTTGATTTTATTTTGGGATTCGGTTTTGAGTTGACTATTTATTTGCGATGGTTTTTACTAAAACAACGGTTTTCTGAAAATACGAACGAGATTACCAAATTAAACGTTTTATGACTTCCGTTGTACTTATGTTTGGACAAATAAATAAATTAAACAAACACCTTCGAAAATAGATATAAATAAATATGAGTTTTGATACTGGATTGATTTGACGAAACGACTCCGTTTTCAAAAACCCTACCTTGTGACATCACCGAATTTGGTCATAACGTCTAGGTCGGGTTTAGGGTGTTACACAGGTCGTGTGTTAGGCCATGTAACTCACTGATTTGCACCTTAAAGAACTCATCAGATGATAGGCGACCGTGTCGCCAGGCCGTGCGTGCCTCACACGGCTGAGTCACACGCCCATGTCTCAGGCCGTGTGAACCCAAAATGTACCTTAAACAACAAGTTTACCATTTCAAGCTTACTTGGACTTTAAGTAATCCATTTACCAGCCAAAAGACCTATTCAAAGTGACATTAAACTAGGTAAAAACATGCTAAATCAACAATTCTATAAACCGAACCAATGTATCCTCTTTGAGACCAAAAGTATATACAATTTTACAAAAAAAAAAAAAAAACTATCATTCAAAGTATGTTAAATCACACCATCAAACATTCAACCAATATGCCAAACCTAGGCACCGCAATCACAACATTCCATTAACACATACCATATATTTGCACTAAAACATCTTCCTTAGTTCACATATCATATTAGGTTAATTACTTGCACTTACAATCATACTTTAACATTTTAACATATCAAAACAATAATAATGACATACATGCCTATTACATGTCATATAATTCGAAATGAACGTTCTAAAAAATACCTAAAAATAGTGGATAGTGTGACTTGAGAGCCGATTAGACCGTCCAACCTTCAAAGTATCTACAAGAATAAAATATAACACAAGTAAGCACATTGAAACTTAGTAAGTTCGACACACTAAAACGATAATTATTACCGAAGTAAGTACAACAAATCAAATAATATCAATACAACCATATGTGTTCCCTGTCATTCACAATCTCAATTGGTGAATTGTAAGATTCAATTCAAAACTCAAATACATGAAAAAACCATCAAAATAACTAAACAAGTTACCTTACTCAAATTTACAATTTGATAAATGACTTACAAATATGAGTATAACGATATTTCATCCGAAACACACCAAATGCTCATAAAAGTTAATCCATCCAAAACACACCAGATTAGGGAGTATAACATGAGAATTCGTGACCAATGATGAACCTCGGCCTACTCGAGAAACATATATACATATCATTCCACAATAATCTGCACTCCAATCCCACAAAACAGACCATATCTCGATTGTACTCTATTCCGCATTCAATCCAATCCAAATATTGAAATTCAATAACATTTCTCAAATAACCTTACATCATCTATAATAAATTATATATAGATGCTGAATTTTAAACTGTACGAACTTACTCGGACTGAATTGTAGCTGTTGTAGAAGTTTAAGGACTATTCTGCAATTTTTCCTTTTTCACGAGTTCAACTGAGTCTTGATCTAAAATGTAAAATTTCTCAATTATTAGCTTACATTTCATGCTCCAATTCATTTTACATTTTATACCCTTTTTATTTTTTGAATTTACATAATTACCCCTAACTTTTACAACTTTTGCAATTTAGTCTTTTAACCCAAAAATCATCAAATTAACCATTTTTCTCAAGTCAACATTTTAGCCGAATATACTAGGCCCTTAAAAAATCCCTACTAAACATCAAATTAACTATCAAACCTTGGAATTTTGACATTTTCACAATTTAATCCTTAAATCAAAATCTAACAAAAATCACTTCACAAAATTACCAAACAACACAATCAAAGCTTCAAATACATAGTTATCATAAAAAAAAAATTCAAGATTCATCAATGAAAACTTATAAAATTTTTAACAGATTCAAAAATGAAGGTACGGGCTAGTTGGACCTAGTTGCAACGATATCAAAACATAAAAATTACAATAAATGGGCACAAAAATCACTTACATGCAAAGGAATTAAGCAAACCAAAACTCTTATTCTCCCTAGCTATGGCTTTTGATCAGTTGAAGAAGAAATGAAAGTAAAAAAATTTTTATTTATTTTTTTAATTTTGATTTAATTTTGTTTAAATTACAAAATTACCATTGATCATATTGTTTGTTTAAGCAATTTCAACCAAGTTGTCGTCCCACCATAATGGCTAGGGTATAATTCCTACTTAAATCCTTCCTCATTTATTAATTAGGCTATTAAATCATCTAAATGCAATAATTGCTAAGTTTTGCACATTTTTCAATTTAGTCTTTTTTTCTTTAATTAACTATCAAAACGTTAAAATTTCTTGACCAAATTTTAATAAAACACTAATGACTCCACAAATATTCTATAAATAATATTTATGAGTCAACACGATGGAAATTTTTGGTCTTGAAGCCACTGTTTCGCCACCACTAAAAATTGGGCTGGTACAACATGTGTGTTTATTATCGACTCATAACTTGGCGTTTGTGAGACCACTTGCTCAAATAAATCGATTAAGAGAACAATTTCCAGATTATGCAATCAAAACTATTCATTTTGATAATGTTGGTGAGTTTACGTCCCAAGCTTTTAATGATTATTGTATGTCAATTGGGATAAAAGTTGAACATCTTGTATCTCATGTTCCACACAAAATAGTTTAGCTAAATCGCTTATCAAACTCATCCAACTAACAACTAGGCCATTTCTTATGAGAATAGAACTCCCTGTTACAGCTTGGGGATATGCTATTCTGCATACAGCAGTACTTGTGCGCCTCAAACCAATAAGTTATAATAAATACTCCCCATTGCAATTGACTTTTCATTAAGAGCCAAATATTTCCCATCTTAGAATTTTTGGATGTGCAGTATATGTTCCAATTGCTCCACTACAACGCATAAAGATGGGTCCTCAAATGAGGTTGGGAATATATGTTACTTATGAATATCCTTTTATAATTAACTATTCTGAACCATTAAATGGAGATTTATTTACTGCACGATTTATTGATTGTCAATTTGATGAAACAACATTCCCAGCATTAGGGGGAGAGAAAATATAATTGGTAAAATCAATTACATGGAATGGATCATTATCATCTCAATTAGATCCTCGTACAAGTCAATCTAAACAAGAAGTTCAAAGGATCGTACATTTGCAAAACATCGCCAATCAACTGCCAGGTTCATTTACTGACTTAAAGAGAATTACAAAATCTCACATAATAGTTGAAAATGCTCCAATACGAATTTATGTCCCAATAGGGAAAATTGTTAGTGCAAAAGAAAGTAATCCACGCCTAGAGCGTGGAAGACCAGTCGGTTCCAAAGATAAAAATCTCCGTAAAATGAAAAGAACAAATATTAAAGATGGTTGTATTGTGGAGGGCAAGTGCCCAAGAAGAGACCAAAGATATAAGTAATAAAAAAAAACCCTAGAAGAGGTTCAAGTATCTAAAAATGGTGATTAGATCTCAATAAATCATGTTATTTCAGGAAAAATGTGGAATTGGAAAAATATAGTTGTCGACAACAATTTTGCTTATAATGTTGCTATTGAAACAACAAAAGAAAATGAGGATCCTAAGCCTAAATCTATTGAGGAATCTAGAAATAGAAAAGATTGGTCAAAATGGAAAGACGCAATTTAAGCAAAATTAAATTCACTTTCTAAATGTTAGGTTTATGGACCTATAGTCCAAACACCTAAATATGTAAAGCCGGTAGGATATAAGTGGATATTTGTGCAAAAATGAAATGAGAAAAATGAAGATATAACATATACAGCATGACTTGTAACACAAGGATTTTCGCAAAGGCCCGACATTGATTACAAAGAGACATATTCTCCTGTGGTGGATGCAATCACGTTTAGATACCCTTACTAGTCTGGCAGTACGTGAAAAACTTAAAATGTGTCTATTGGATTTTGTTGCAACCTATTTGTATGGTACACTTGATAGTGAAATTTATATGAAAATCCCTAAAGGATTTAAAATCCCTAAAGGATATCGAGTTTCTCAGGAAAATTACTCAGTTAGATTAAATAAAAGTTTATATGGATTAAAACAATATGGATGTATGTGGTACAATCATCTTAGTGAATATTTGTTAAAAGAAGGTTATAAAAACGATCCATTTTGTCCATGTGTTTTTATAAAAATGTCAGAATCAGACTTTGTGATAACTTGCTATTTATGTTGATGATCTAAATATTATTAGAACTTCTAAAGAGCTTCAAAATGCAATAAATTATTTAAAGAAAGAATTTGAGATGAAAGATCTTGGAAAAAAAAGTTTTGTCTTGACTTGCAGATCGAGCATTTAAAAGATGGAATTCATGTCCATCAGTCATCTTATACAAAAAATATCTTAAAGAAATTTTACATTGATAAAGCACATCCATTGAATACCCCGATGGTTGTATGATCCTTAGATGTGAATAAAGATCAATTTCTTCCTTGTGAGAATGATGAAGAGTTTCTCGGTCCTAAAGTACCATATCTAAGTGTCATAAGGGTATTGACGTATCTTGCAAACAACACAAGACTTGATATAGCTTTCACTGTAAACTTATTAGCAAGGTTTAGTTCTTCCCCAACACGTAGACATTGGAATGGAATTAAAAATGTATTTAGATATCTCAGAGGGACAATTGATAGGGGGTTATTTTATTCAAATGATTCAAAATCTCTATTAGTTGGCTATGCTGATGCTAAATATTTATTGAATCCACATAAAGGTCGATCTCAAACGGGGTACTTATTTATATGTGGAGGTACTGTCATATAATGACATTCAATAAAGCAGACATTAGTTGCTACCTCTTCAAATCATGCTAAAATAATTGCAATGCATGAGGCAAGTTGAGAGTGTGTTTCGTTAAGGTTATTAACCCAACATATCCAGAAGCTATGTAATTTATCTTTATAAGAAAAGGTGCCAACTATCTTATACGAAGATAATGCAACATGTATAGCTCAATTGAAGGGTGATTACATCAAAGGTGATAGAATGAAACATATTTCACCAAAATTATTCTTCATTCATGATCTTGAGAAGAAAGGTGACATAGAAGTTCAACAAATTCATTCTAGTGATAATTTAACAGATTTTTTTACCAAGGCATTGCCAACTTCAACGTCTGAAAGACTACTACACAAGATTAAAATGCGTCAATCGAAAGATGTAATGTGATATTACTATTAGGGGGAGTCAAAAACACGTTGCACTCTTTTCCTTTAACCAAGGTTTTGTCCCACTGGATTTTTCTGGTAAAGGATTTTAACAAGGCAACTTGTACCAGAAGATTGTGTACTCTTTTTCCTTTATTAGGTTTTTATCCCACGGGGTTTTTTCTAATAAAGTTTTTAATGATGTATAGTTTTCTCTAATGGACATCCAAGGGGGAGTATTACAAATATATAAATATGAATGTCCATATTCCAACCCCCTCATTTATGAGGTAAAACCTCTCATTCATTATGCTAGTTGTTTAATATGTGTTTGAAGCACGTAAGTAAGATTCATTTATTGTATTGCATTGAATGTCAATTACTTATAAAAGAAATCTTACATGAGTGAAAATAAGATGTTATAAATATATAGAAAAAGTAATGTTTCCTCTCTGTGAAAACGAGAATTCTGAAACTATTCTTGGGGAAGATTTGATCCTAAAAAAGGTTCGATTTAGGGACAAGGATGAGAATATGCAAAGTGATATGGTGGTCGATCAGACAATGAATCCAACAATCTTTTGGCGGAATAAGCTTGTAGGTAATTTCTCCAAGTCTGGTTCCTTAGAATCGGATGAAAAGGAGGATTTTGACATTTTAGAAGGAGAAATCCTGAAATCCTTTGAGAATGGAGTGCCTTCTATCTCCTTCTCGAAAAAAATCCATCAAATCCTAATCCAAGGTATGGATAATACAGTAGTTTTAAAACTTTTGGGTCGTAATATTGGTTTTTCTATTTTGCAGAATAAAATACACAGCTTGTGGAAGCCCTCGGCACCTATACACATGATGGATATATAGAATGGATATTTTATTGTTAAATTTCAGAATAAGTCAGATTGTGAGAAGGCCCTCTCTGAAGGTCCTTGGACAATTTTTGGTTAATACTTAACTATGCAACCCTGGACGATGGAATTTGATCCTTCCCAAGCTTACCTGGATATAGTTATGGCATGGATCAGATTTCCTAGGCTGCCTAGCTATTTGTATAAGCACAAAATCTTGGCCGAAATAGGAGAAATGGTTGGAAAGGTTGTCAAGATGGATATGAACACGGACAGCAGAGTAAGAGGCAGGTTTGCTCGTATGGCTGTCTACATTAATTTGGAGAAGCCATTGGTATCCCAAATTTTAATCAATAGGTGTCCACAAAGGGTGGAGTATGATTCTCTGCCGACCATTTTCTTTCACCGTGGAAGGTATGGCCACGTGAAAGATAATTGCCCTTCAAGAAATTCTGATATCACCATGGCGAAAAAAGAAGTTTTGTCGGAAAAGTCACTGGAAAATCATGAAATGATCGAGAATGAGCAGGTGAAGGAAGGCGAAAATTACGGGGCATAGATGTTAGTTGAAAGGAGACCAAGGTGAAAAGTTAGGGAGAATAAGCAACAAGATTATGGAAATCCCAAGAAGGAGAAGAAAAGTTCCCGGTTTAAGGTACTAAATAATAGAGATTTAAATCAAGAAATTAGTAATAGCGATTTAACAGTTCATAGGCACAATAAAGGGAAGGATATGATTGTTGACAACCAAAAAAAAAAAAATAGAGGAAACGTTTATTCGGTTAACGGTCAGCAGTTTGTGGACTCAAAAAACAAAAAAAATCCAATGTGTTGGGCTCGAGCACTAAAATAAATGCTAATGATGGACCGAATGTGGGATCTAGCTTGGGCATTAAAAGTTTGGGCCTTAGTATTTCTTCTTTTGAACAGACCCAATCCTCAGTGGACTTCTTAGGCCAATACGAGATGGCTTAAAAAAGGACAACTGGTGCTTTCAGCAGCGCAGGAAAGCTGGGGGCGACAGAAGGCCTGCGTGGTTGGAAAATTAGGGTTTCAATATCTGGGAAAAATAATCTGTCGGTGATACATGCAGCCCTTGAAATAAATATGGAAGGGCTTCCGATGTTTGAAGAAGTTGTGGAGGTGGGCAGCTTCGACACCAACAAACACACAGCAATAGTTTTCATGGAAGATAAGAAAGACATAAAATCTGCCCAGACCTTAAAGAATAATCTGGTCTTGAAACGGGTAGCGGTGCCGGTTGTGGGAGCAGCATGAAGGCTAAAGGCAGGAATTTCACAAAGAAATTAAACAAAATGTATTCAAGTAGCAGTAGCCGATTCAAAAATAATTGCAGCCAAAGAGTTTTGTTAAAGGGCTCGATGAACCAGTTGGCTGATAATATTTCAATGTTAATAAAGGACTTACTTGGTTCGAATGGGGCTCCCAGAGATAAAGAGAGGTAGAATGAAGATGAACTCCCTGAACAGTAAGATAATTTTCTTTTGTTCGAATATTATGACTGTGGTGGCTATTAGGTGTCTGATTTATCTTATTATTATTTTTTTATTATAAGTTTTATTATAAATTTTCTTCTATAAATAATTATAATGATTTCAAATTTGAAGATATTTTCCTGGAATTGTCAAGGATGTGCAAGAAAGAATTTTATCTGAGCTTTTCGTGAGTATAATGTGGAGTATCATCCCGATATTGTTTGCTTATTAAAGCCGAGAGTGTGTGGTAAAAAAGCAAATTACATTATTGAACAATTGGGTTTTAATTTTTCTCACCGAGTTGAGGCTGTTGGATTTTCAGGAGGTATCTAGGTAGGATGGAAAGATTCTGTGCAAATTCAAATCCTCCAAAATCACCTTTAATTTATTCTCCTCCATGTAAATCATTATGTCCCTAATAACTCATTTTTTATTACCTTTGTTTATGGCAGTCCAGACAGGTCTAAATGGAAAATCCTTTGGGATGGGTTAAAATTTGCAATGCCTCCTCAATCGACACCTTGGATTTTAATAGGTGATTTCAATGCCGTCCTAGCTCCTGAGGACAAGAGAAGTACTTGTAACATGGGTAAGAGATGTAGTTTATTTGGTAACTTTGTTGACTCTTGTGAATTATAGGATTTGGGATTCAGAGGTCCTATGTTCACTTGGCAAAGAGGTGGTATCTCTGTCAAACTTGATCGTGCTCTAGTAAATGATGCAGGGATGACATCTTTTCCTCAATGCTTAGTGTCGAATCTTTCACGTACTAAATCAGATTATCGGCCTATTCTTTTGTCTACAAGAATGAATATGGATTTGGCACAAGGAAGACCTTTCAGGTTTTTAGCTGGTTGGGCCAAGCATAATAACTTTTCTACCTTTGTCAAAGAAAAGTGGAACTATGGGGGAAATATGGCTGATTCTCTGAATAATTTTACCTCACATGTCAAAGATTGGAACAAGAAAGTCTATGGTTTTTTGGGTTCTCGTAAGCGACAACTCTTGAGATCGCTCAACAATATTCAAAAGGCTCTTGACCACACTGACTTTAGTTTTTTAGCTAAACAAGATATAGAAGTTCAGGATGAGTTAGAAAACGTTCTTAATCATGAAGAGCTGCTTTGGCGTCAAAAGGCTCGGTGTGACTGGCTTCACCTGGGGGATAGAAACACTAAATTTTTTCATAGTCGTACAATCAAGAGAAGGAAATTCAATCGTATTACAGACTTACGTATCAGTAATGGAGAGTGGTGTTTTAATCAGGATATTTTATGAGCTAAAGCAGTGAGGTTTTTTTAGAATCTTTATGGTGAAGTACCTCAGGATTTGGGAGAGTTACCCAATGTTAGGTTCCCTAGCTCGAAGCCCTCAGATATCACATTTTTGGAGAAGGAAATCACTTATGATGAGATTAAAAAGGGCTTTGTTTGATATGGCGCCACTAAAAGCGCCAGGAAGTGATGGCTTTCATGCTCATTTTTTTCAAAGCCAATGGGATATTCTTGGAAATGATATTTGCAAATGGGTGAAAGGAGTTTTCACTGGGCAACCGATTGAGCAGGACTTGAACAATATGTTGATAGTCTTAATTCCTAAAAAGAAATGCTCAGAAGACTTTAGTCAGTTTCGACCTATAAGTTTGTGTTTCGTTATGTATAAATTAATTATGAAAGTGATTGCTAACCGATTTAAGTTGGTTTCCCCTAATATTATTTCACAAGAACAGGTTGGGTTCATAACTAGTCGAAACATATTTGACAATATCATCCTTGCCCAAAAAGTCATTCATTCTATGCGTTGCAAGAGGAATGGAAAAAATTGGATGGCTATCAAATTGGACTTGGAGAAAGCGTATGGCAGAGTTAGTTGGGACTTTATAAGTGCATCCTTGGAGGCTGTTGGGGTGCCTGAATTCCTACGGAAAGTGATTATGTCGGTGATTTCCTCCTCTTCTATGCAAATTCTTTGGAATGACGTGCCGACCCATAAATTTAAGCCAGCCAGAGGAATCTGTCAGGGGTGTCCCCTTTTGCCTTACATGTTTGTGCTATGCATGGATTGGTTGGGACATCTTATAAGGGCTGATATTGATATTGGTAGGTGGAAACATATTCAGCTTTCAAGATTGGGTCCAGCAATCTCCCATCTTTTCTTCACCGATAATTTGGTGATTTTTTGCAAAGCTCATTTTGATCAAGCGTGTTTATTGAAGAAGATTCTAAATTAGTTTTGTGAAGTTTCGGGTCACAAAATTAGTACCTAGGAAAAGTAATATTTACTTTTCTAAAGGTATAGATAATAGTGATCGTGATCAAATTGTTAATTTGTTCGGCTTTCAGGAAGTTCAGAACCTTGGCTTTTATTTAGGCGTCCCTCTCCTGCATAGTAGGGTTACTAAAAGTATATTCAGTTTTGTGGTGGAGAAGATAAGCTTAACAGTTGGGACGCGATGAAACTATCCATAGCGAGGAGAGTCACTTTGGCCCAGCCTGTTCTTCTTTCCATCCCAAACTATTTTTTGCAGTCGATGTTGATACCTAAAGGAGTTTGTGCAGAAATTGAAAGATTGGTCAGATAGTTTATTTGGGGTTGTGTTGATGGTCATCTAAAAATGTCTTTAGTGGGGTGAGACTCTATTTGTCAACCATGGTCTCGAGGTGGGCTTGGTTCTCGGCAATTGAATGATCAGAATATGTCTTTTCTTATGAAGATTGGATTCGGTTTAGCTTCGAAGAATAGTGCTTTATGGGTTCGTGTCCTTAGGGCTAAGTGTGGTTGAAAGGTGCAGATCCCAGATTCAATTAATAGGAGTCAATGCTCGCATTTATGGAGGTCTCTTGCTAAGATATGGCCACTTCTTTGTGAAAACTTGATTTGGGCAGTTGGAGATGGTGCAAGCGTTCGATGTTGGAAGGACCCTTGGATTCCAGGTATAGGTCCTCTTATTTCGAAAATTCCTTCTTTCTCTAACATTGATTTGGACTGTGTTGTTAGGGATTTCGTTAACTCTGATGGAGGCTGGAATTTGGAGTTGCTTCGTGTCTGGTTGCCTAAATACGTGATTAATAAGATCATCAGCATCCCTCCTTCTCATCCTGACGCAGGATCGGACAAGGTGATATGGGCTCAATCCACAATAGGAGCGTTTTCGATCCGTAGTGCTTTTTGGACCTTAAAAGAAGACACTTGGAGTTCTAGGGATGACAATTGGAAGAATATCTAGAGATATCAGGGCCCACAGAGAGTGATGTTTTTTTCTATGGCTTGCCTTTAAACAAAAACTTCTTACAAATTCAGAGCGTATGAGGAGGGGTATCGACCAGAGCAATTCATGCGCTTTATGTGGTCATGAGATCGAGGATATGGTTCATGTTCTTCGAGATTGCCCAACAACAAAGGATGTGTGGATGCACGTGATCCCAAGTCAACTTATGCAAAGGTTCTTTTCTGACTCTTTCCAGGTTTGGTTTTCATCTAATCTTAGTTGTCATAAGAGATTGCAGGATAGTGGAGTCACTTGGTCGAGCCTCTTTGGATTAATTGCTTGGCGTATCTGGAAGAATATGAATCTTTTCATTTTTCAGTATATCTCGTGGTCGACAATTGAAGTGGTGAAAGTTTCTATTAGTTGGGCTCGCCAATTTGAATTATACCTTGGTGGGTATAAGAGTAATACTTCCTACACGAACCATGCTAATATTCCCGAGAGCACACGGGTACTTCTATCCACTGATGGTGTAGTGGCGAGAGATACTGGTCATGCAGCTATAGGAGGCGTGATACGAGACAAGGATGGAAATTGGATTATGGGTTTTGGTCGCTTTTTAGGTGTTTGCTCACCATTTGAGGCCGAAGTTTGGAGTATCCTGGATGGGATCCTGTTGTTACTTAATAAAGGGTATAGACGGACCATAATTCAGACCGATAATCTCGAAGTAGTCCAAGCTCTGTTTGCTATGGACATGGAGGAGTCAGGAATTACAGTGCTTAGAAGGACCAAACGCATTATGAATTCGGAAGGCCAATAGGGAATCCTTCATATACCGAGGACTGGAACTCGGTGGCGGACCGGCTTGCTAAACTTAGTTTGAATTAGAAATCAACCTTACAGGTCTTTGAGGACGCTCCTAAGGAAATTTTAGATTTGTTACATAAATATAAAATCAATAGTACTTTTATGTAATTGATGTAAATCATCTTTTCTTTTCACAAAAAAAAAAGATATTATAAAATTTTTTGTTAATTTGATCTATTGTTTACTTTGTAGTGTTCTTTTATTTGATTATTTTATAAAAAATAGATATATAACACAAATAGATATTAAATTCGTATTTAATTAGTAATATATTTTGTATATTTATATAAAAAACGAAGTCAGTAAATTAATTTATTGAATGACATCATTTTGTCATCATATTTTTTTGTCATTTTCGTGGCGTCACCAGGTTTTTGACTACAGTTTCTCCCATATAGTTGAATTAAATAAAAAAAAAAGAAAGAGACTACAGGGTGACTTTTTATTCCTTGTAATGTATTTTACTTTTCCTTTTAGTACATGGGGAATATATAATATGGGAAAGTGATTGACCTAAAAGCAATTTGATTTTTTTTTTCTTTTATTCTTTTAACTTATTAATTTCTTTTTTCCTTTTTGTCATTCAACGATCTTCGCTATTTGATTTATGGAAAGAAAAAAAACCCCATTTAATAATTTATAAGAAAACTCTTAATATACGATAAATATGAAGCACAAACTGCTACCACACATCTAAAGGAAACTTAGATGGAATTCTAATAACGAATGATTGTGATAAATATGGAAAACAATTTAACAAATGAGTGCTTGCATTCTAGAAACTTTTCGTTTTACCATAATATTCTAGAAATTAATATTGAGGATATTGTTGAATGATTGCTAAAGCCCACTATTTTGGATGATTTGATAATGGATAAAAATATCTTTCTCCAGCTCTATTATCGACTTATAATGGATGAGATGGGTTAAGTAGGTTATCGAAATTTTATTTGTTCAAAAGTGATCATCTTGTACTACATTAAAATATCAATTTTCATGGAGAAATATCTATTGATAAGATAGAAAATGTTAAAACACTTTAACTGATATATTTTTTTTCTTTATGAAAAAAGATTAAAATTAGGGACTAAGGGAGACAAAGTCTCTGCCTTGCGATAAAATCCACTATTCAAATCAATAATACGACCATCTACAAGAACTCAGGGCAATCTAAAATGTTCAATGATTTTTGCACTCTCGATGTGTACACCTTCGAACAAGATCATTTTACCTACCACATACCTTCCTCCTAAAGCTATAATACTCCTCTCTCTTAAAGTGCCAACTAATCTTCAAAACGCATCAATAATTATATATCAATCTTTAGCCTAATAAGGAAAGATTATCTTTAAGCAGTTTATATAATCTAGTTTCCAAAAGAGCTTAAGATAATTCATATATTTCTCTTACAGATAAGCTACCAAAAATTATCAACTAATACAATTAAAAAAGTCACACATGATGTCACTTGTAATTTTTCACATTTACCATGCCACTTGCAGTGTTGTACAAATTCGTCCTTCGGCATTTTTGACAAAGTCACTATAAGAAATGATTGTAAAGGAAACTAGATAATACAACCAACAACCATACGTCCAAATAAACCACAATTCGATAAAACTCATTACATCATTGAAACCAACACACCAAAGCAACACCAATTTAGAATAGTCGAAAGAAAAAAGTCTAGTGTAGACACTTGACTGGAAATAAGAATGATTGAGCTTTGGTTCGCTAAAACTGACTTAATCCTATGACTATGTTAAATTTTGACTTAGTTTTGGGGTTTAAATGAAAATTTCATGCTTAATTTGAAGGACCAAATTGAATTTTAATCAAATTTTCACATTGGGGGTTAAATAGTCTGGCTTAAATAAAAGTTTATTTTTACTCGGATCTCAGTTAATTTTAGATTTGATTTTTAAAACAATTCTAAATTTAACTACATACTTTTGGGGAATAGGTCTTCAGCCTAAAAAAGAAAGAACATAATTAGAAATTGATTTTTAAAATAAAATTGTAATTTGGTTTTGTTATAAATTTATTTTTAATTATTATTTATTTTGGCCCAATTAGTAAGCCCATCCACAGTCAATACAAGTCCAAATTTAGCCCGTGAAAGTCCAAATACAGGTCCAAGGATAGTATGATATATCGGATCTCAGTCTAGTCCAACAAAAGCAATTTTGGGCCATTTCAAAGCCCAATCGGGGCCTTATGTTAGAGGCCAATTTTAGGCCCGATCATTGACAAGTTAGGTTTTCATAGTTTTCTTTTATCAAGGGTTGGAAGCAGTTTTTACACATTTATTAAAATCAAATTAGGATTCATATCATATTAGGATAGTTATCAATACTAAAAATTTTGTGACTAAAAATTATGTATTTAGAACATATTTATATTTTTGGAAATAACATATAATGATTACTAAAATGTAAAATTTAAACAGAAAAATAATAGATGCAATATGTACAAAATTAAAATAAAAAAATTAGTTTAAATTGTGAGGAAAATAAAATTTAAAAATTTATCATTTTAAAAATATTAAATGCATCCCAATTTTTTTATCATAGTATTATTAGTTTTCTTGAGATGGCATTGAGTTGACTTGTGACACCAACTCAATCAACAACATTATCAATAGAAAATTTTATCACATTCGTACTCGTGTAGAAACTACGTATTTAGAACACATGGTGAGCTAAAAAATGCCATACAATAAATAATAAAGTTTACAATTGTTTATCATATTGTTGTCATCTATTTTAAGTTGAAGTCAAGTTAACTTGTGACATCAACTCAATCAATAATATTATTAATACCATAAATTGTCACATGTATATGCATGTGACTACGTATTTAGAACACACTAGAAATTATGTCATATGTGTATGTGTAGAAACCACATATTTAGAACACATGTGAGTCAAAAAAGTACATACAAAAATAATGAAATGTAAATTTGAAAATAATAATAACACACATGCAATATGTACGAAATTTAAAAAATATTTAGTTTAAATTGTGAGTAAAATAATACTTAAAAAGGTAAATATATCATATTAAAAATATTAAATGCACTCTAATTGTTTATTATAGTATTGTTAGTTTTCTTGAGTTGGCATCTAATTGACTTGTGACATTAACTCAATCAATAAGAAATTCTATCACACAAATACGCGTGTAGAAACTATATGTGACACCCCAAACTCGACTCGATTGTCGAATCCAGAACAACTCAGACTAGCTCAATCTCATTTAACAAGTAACGTGACTTTCAAGCAAATAAATGACATTTCATTTTAGTTAATCACAAAAATACATTCAATGACTGTTAATTGAACTCATTTAAAACAATTAAGGATTATACAGGGTTTAAAATGAAGTTAGGATTCGAATTCAAACTCACTTATCCAAATTCAAATAGGGGTTTCGAGACATGGCTTTCATGTCTTGAGACGTGGTGAATTTTATTTTTGATTTGATGTTCGAAGGTCTTGAGACATAAGGATACATGTCTAAAGACTTGGACCATAATGTCTCAGGACAGGTCTCGAGACACAAGTCCCCTTTTGCAACCCTTTAGCCTTGATGTTTTGTTGTCTTAAGACATAGGTCACTATGTCTCGAGACTTGAATCATGATGTCTCGAGACTTCCTTGGGAAGCCTTGAGACTTATACCTAGAAATGTACAAGTTGATCAATTTTTTTCATGATGTCTCAAGATGCGTTCATGCCATCTCAAGACGCTAGCGTAGAAATGCTTAAAACATACATTTTAATGCATGCAATTTGCAACCAATCTCATACCTAACTTATATCAACTTATAAACAAATTCATATGCATCAATTTAACATAATAATCATGACCATACATTCCTATAATTTTAGGATTCAATCACTACAGCAAAACAGACTTTTAGCGGCGTTTTTTTTGACATTTAGCGGCGTTTATAAGCGCCACTAAAAGTGTTTTGCGGCGCTTTTGTAGCGCCACAAAACGCGCCGCTAATACGCGCGCAAAAGTTTGCGGCGTTTATGGTGGTGAAAAAACGCCGCTAAAGAACATGGTCTTTAGCGGCGTTTTTTCAAGCGCCGCTAAAGACCATGTTCTTTAGCGGCGTTTTTTTTCAAGCGCCCGCTAAACGCCGCTAAAGAACATGGTCTTTAGCGGCGTTTTTCGACAAGCGCCGCTAATTTTTACAGATTTCTGCAAACCCATTTTTTCAATATTATACCCCTCCCGCATTAAAACCAACCAATAACGAAGAATACTGACATATAATTCCATCGCAAAATAGCAAATTTAGCATAAAAATCGCACTCAAATACATTAATTCTAAATAATACTTGAAATTTAATAAATTAAAATGATAACTAAAAATATTGTAACAATAATGTTAAATGTAATAATGTCAAAACATTCTTACAACGAGAAACTAAATGTGTCTAAGATGGCGGTTTCGCGATCGCTCAAACATCTCGCATCATACTACCAAGCCATTCTTTGGAGCTCTTCGTACTTCATTTCGCTCGCTAGCATCGATGATGCCTCTGCTGCCTCCTCGCACCGCCACGCTTGCTCTCTCGCTCACCGCGCCGCTGCCTCGCTCGATGCCGCCCAGATCTGCTCTAAGTCATTCTTTGGAGTTCTTCATATTTTCTTTGAACATCGCAATTTGTTGGCTCTGCTCAAGCGTGCTCTCTTTCATCTCGAGCTATTTGGTCTTGTAGCCTCGAACTTCAAAGACGAGATTGACCGGAAGGCATGTGCTCTGGGGAGCGGATCAAAATATTGAGTCGGGGTAACACGGATCCTTTAGATCGAACCCACCATACCTTTCAAGTCCAAAAACATCAATGATAATTCTATTAAAAATATACTAAAGATTAACAGAACTATCGATCGAAGCGATCGTACCTTCGGGACCCAAAACATACGTAATAATTACATTATCAATCTCGTCAAGATTAACAGAACTATCACTCGACGCAACCGCTTCATACTCGCCTTTTTCTCCTTTAGTTTATCCTAATAAATCAATAAAACGATTAGAAACGAAATATATAAATAAGAAAGAATGCAACATAATTTAACATTATAAATTTAAAACTATAAACGATGAATTAAACTATTATAATTAAACATTATAAATATTTATAAAATATAAAATTTTATTAAGTAAATATACCAAAATTTCTGCGACTTGGGTGTCATCGGAGATCCATCCTTCTTTTTCTATGCGTAATGTCAAAAAAGTGAACGCGTCCAACTTTTTGACCGATCGAAGTTTCTGCATTTTAGCGAGAAAAATATAATTTAATAGTATAAAGTAATTAATATTTGTGAATTAATAAATTATAATACCTCGGCCTCGCCTACACAAGCAAAACTTCTAGAACCTGCTGTGTGCGTGAATTTACATTCTTTGTCACGCTTATTCCAACTCGCTCACGGTCCTACATAATGCAATTTGAATTATATATATAGTAAATACTATAAACCAAATAATTTCTAAGATTTTAGAAATGCGTAATACCTCTCCTTTTTTGAATTCCAAAATCTAATCGCATCTTCCCATTGGTACCTCAACATTCCGGTGGAACATTTCTTAATTTTTAAATCGAGGCTTATGTCTTTCTTAAAATATTGTTTTTTGAGCGTGCTTTTATTGTCTCTCCATTTTTTACCCAATGTCTTCTTAACATAGTCATCAGAGACATCTAAATTAAATCTAGCCTGAAGAAAAAAAAGTATAAAAAGTTAATATAAATGAAAATTAAATTAAAGTATTATAAATTACATTCACGTTTTGGTACCTTAATATTTTTGAGAGCCTGATTTTTGTTGGCATCAGGCATGTGATGCCATGATTCGTAGTTAATGGGTAACATATTGGCATTTCGTGAAATAATGCCCAAATAGCTTCCTAACAGTCGAGCTTCGGATCCAACAGGCTGGCCATGATTGTTTCTCCTTACTTTAACACGATTGGGAGGCTCTAGGTCGTATAAATCTTTAAGTAGCGTACGTCCCCGAGCTCTGCGCGTCCCACCACCTTCAGCTGAAAAATGATATATTATTATCTTAAAATTGAAAAATGAATCAATAATAAAATTCAACATGCATGTAAAATAAACTTAACATTACTTTCAAATTCTCCAGGCTCATCATCGATGTCCGGCAAAGTAGAAGATCCAACAATTGTTTCTTTGTTCACTATTTTCTTCTTCTGGATTTGGAGTATCGTGAACAATATTGAAATCTCGTATTAATCGTCTTCTAGGCATTTTTCCTGCAATACACGTAAAATGGTTCAAAATTTTAGTAACAAATAACAACAATAATAGGACATTTAAAATAGTTAAATTATATAACATGCTCAACATTAAAATTATAATATTACATATAAATTATAAATCGTAAAATCTTACTAAATCATATTTCGTAAATATCTTCGTCCACATCTTGACGAACCCATTGAAATTGTTGACTAGTACTAGGGATATTTTCGTTTAAGTTTTGTTTCGAAAAGGCAATGTTTCTGATCTTTCGACTATGTCATCTCTACTTCCACTGCCAATGTCGAAAAAGTCTCTAGGGGTGTTTCGAAGTACGACGTACCAACCCTCATCAATTGGATCTTTCGAGTAAAAAACTTGTTTAACTTGAGAAGAAAACACATACGGCTCGTCCATCGGCTTGTTCTCGGTGTGAATCAATCGAGAGAAATTCACCATTGTAAAGCCATCTTGATCGACTTTAATTCCACGAGCCGTATTCACATCAGCCCAATCACCTCGAAATAAGACAACTTTGCATTTGCCGTAATAATCCAACTCAATGATGTCGATGTAATAAGTCCGTAGTACTCGATTCCCTCAACCGGATTATCGTCCCTAGCACTAGCATAACTTGTAATCGAAGAATTAACAACAATTCCGCAATTTGGGTTCTCCTCAATCTCTCGCGATACTTTGTATGAAATCAGTATCCGTTGATAAGGAAGCCACTATATCTTTTAACTAATCTGTTTGGACCTTGTGAAAGCCATTTAACGTCGTCATTTACTTCATTCCGACTCCAAACCTATCAAGTCGAAAGTAAATCGAGTAATTATTATGAGAAAACCTTATTACTTGTTAATGAAAACTTAAATTGCATACCATTTGGCTTAACCATTCATGGAATGATTCTGCGAACAACTTATTAATATCTCGTCGATTTAATCTTCGAGATCGCACGAGCTCTCAATAATTGTTTGTACTCACTACGGTAAAAAGGTTTCACTTTGTTAGAAGACAAACAAATCATAATTGAAGAGTATTTATCAAATTGTAGAACTTACTTCGAAATGGTTCCATTGAATCGTGATGAAAAAGAACGATCGATGCGCTTGGACCCACGATCTATATCGTCTAATTCGTAATTTTGACTTTACCGATCGGTTCTCGAAACTTTGAAATAAATAAGTTTCAGCCAAATTATGATCTGTGAGCCCAGATTTCTACTTGGTCTGTTTCATTCTTGTTTCAACATTTTCCAAATACCTCGAGCGAGAAAGTCATACATTCCTCTCGCCAAGTAGCCCCTCGCAATTGATCCTTCAGGATAACGCTTATTGCGGCGGTATGACTTCAATTTGGAAAGGAACCTAAACACGATATACAACATTATCAAAAGTTGTAACTAAAGGCATGAAAAGAGTGAATGAAGGAATATTTTGCAAATAAAGTAAGACCTTTCAATGGGATACATCCATCGATAGAAAACGGGTCCACCAAGAAGTGCTTCACGTGGGAGATGAATTAACAAGTGCACCATAATAGTGAAGAAGGAAGGCGGGAATATCTTCTCCAGATTGCATAAAGTCAATGCGGCTCGATCTTGTAGTCTCTCAAGTTCTTGAACATTCAAAACTTTACCACAAATGCCTTTCATTATATTTGATAGTTCAATTACAGGAGCCGTCACCTTTTTCGACATACAACACCGCATAGCAACTGGCAGTAAGTCTTGCATCAATATGTGATAGTCATGCGATTTTAAGCCATATAATCTTCGATCCTTAAGACTCACACATCGCGATATATTTGATGCATACGCATCCGGGACCTTTATATCCTTCAACACCGTACAGAACACTTCTTTCTCCGTCTTCGACATTGAAAAAATTGCAAAGTGGTAAAGCGATATTTCATATTCGGAAGTGCTCGAGGATGAAGCTCACGCCGAATTCCCATGTGTACTAAATCAAGTCGACTCAAGATTATCTTTTGATTTTCCATCAACATTCAAAATAGTCCCAATGATGTTCTCGCAGACATTTTTCTCTATGTGCATGACATCAAGATTATGGCGTAAAAATCGATGCTCCCAATAAGGCAACTCGAAAAAATACTTCTTTTTTCCACAAGTCCGCCTCATTAGGATCATCCTCTTCATCGATTCATCATCGATTCATCCCTAGATCTTCTATTTCTATGCGGGTTTTTGGGTTGATTCATCTTGCCATAAATGAAATTCATATCTTTCAACATTAAGAATATTTCGATCCACCGGTGCGAAGGAGCTGGTGCGAACTCTTGGTACCATCAACCGAGCACTCTCGAAATCTAAATGTATGATTTTAGGTAACCACCGACGATGCCCCATATAAGAGAACTTCTTCCCATTATATAACTATTGCGAACACATATGCATGCAAAGACAACACGGACAAGCATAACGTCCCCTGGTACTCCAACCAGATAAATTAGCATAAGCCGGGAAGTCGTTAATAGTCCACATTAAAGCCGCACGTAAATTAAAGTTCTCTTTTCTCATTGCATCGTATGTCTGAACACCAGCCCATAGTTGTTTTAACTCGTCAGCAAGTGGCTGCAAATAGACGTCAATATCATTCCTCGGCCCTTTCTCTCCAGGTATAATCATAGACAAGATAAAAGAAGATTGTTTCATGCAAACCCATGGAGGCAAATTGTAGGGAACAAGTACCACGAGCCAAGTCAAGCATCAGACGTTGTGCTCATGAGTTTGTAAGGGTTAAATCCATCGGATGCTAACCCAAGCCTCACACTTCGAGGATCGCTTGCAAAGCTTGGAAATTTGGAGTCAAATGATTTCCAAGCTAAAGAATCTGCAGGATGTCTTAACAACCCATCATCTGTTCGTCCATCACGATGCCACGTCATTGATTCAGCTGTCTTCGACGACATGAAAAGCCGTTGAAGCCTTGGTATTAGCGGAAAATACCGCAAAATCTTAATTGGCTGCTTCCTTGACTGTGTATCGTGTTCATCCTCGTTACCATTCTCTGTATTTCTATTAATCCAACGAGATTGACCGCATACA
The DNA here is from genome assembly GCA_025503065.1 of Gossypium bickii. Taxonomy (NCBI): domain Eukaryota; kingdom Viridiplantae; phylum Streptophyta; class Magnoliopsida; order Malvales; family Malvaceae; genus Gossypium; species Gossypium bickii. The sequence continues at coordinate 92,208,563 of CP106719.1, read as the reverse complement.
TGACAAACCTTCGTTGGTTTATCCGGTCGCCCAGAGACAACATGCGATCATTTGGGCAACTATGGATTTTGTTGTAGCTAAGGCCCAAATCCTTTATCGTTTCTTCATGTCTTTCAAGATTGAGGATTTTCGCAAGCGGAAACATTTCTTGCAAAAACTCTAACAACATTGTCAACGAGTTTCGGTCCATCCTCCCAAACATTTCAAAGTGAAAAAGACGAATACAGAAAGACAGTTTGGAAAATTTTGACCCCTCATATAGTTCTTCATTCATTTCACCAAGTAACGTGTAGAACCTCGCCGCTTCTTCATTTGGTACGCTCATCAGTACACTTCTTCCTTCTTCGGTGAAAGTATTTCCACCAAAATTATAAGCATCAGTTGCACCCAAGTCAGGTGGAAACGACCCGAAACCATCACTGCGCATATTAAAAGCATCTCGCAACATGCCTTCCATATTATCATCTCTAACATTCGATTGTAAGCGGTATGAGGATAACCCATATTCATCGATGAAGATGCTCCACTAGATGTACACTCTCCATGGAAAATCCATTTTTTGTACCCCCGGACAAAACCATCAACAACTAGATGTTCGTAGACAACTTCACAATAATACCAATTGATATTACAACACTTCTTACACGGGCAAAGAATCATATTCTCTTGGCTTGCATTTTGAAATGCGAAATTCAGAAAAGTTTCTACTCCATTTCGATAGCTGTTGCTTATCCTTGACAATTTCATCCAACTCCTATCCATTTCGTAGTTGTTGAAGTCTAAAGTTGGCAATAAATTACACGGCTAAATTGTTAATTTATAATTTATGTAAGTAATGATATGATCATATATATAATTGAATACTATGTAAATTATGTAAATTATGTAAGTTATGAAGTTATGTATTCTTTAAGATTCATCATACGTGGCTTTGTTACACCTGGGGAGGATCCGTTATATCTTCCAGTGAGATATAAGGTAACCCGTCAGGTTTCCAGCCTATATACTTTGAATCTTTTTTTTTATCTATACAAGTATTATATAAGTTATTGAATATGTAAGTTATGTAAGTTATGTATTATGTAAGTTAAATAATTTGATGAAAGCTATGTAAGTTATGTATTATGTAAGTTAAATAATTTTATGTAAGTTATGTATCATGTATTATGTAAGTTAATTTAAAATTTCAAATCGAGAATCAGTTGATGTGTGAACATATATGGCATGCATTACATTGTAGTTTTTTTTTTAAAATATTAATTGGTTTTAGTTTTTCGTTTGAGGTAGGCTGGAAAATGTTATTATATGTTTTTTTTATAATCGAAATTTGGTGTGATGTTAAATTTAAAAAGTTTTAAAATTACTTCTTTTAAAAAAAAATTATTTTTATAATAAAACATATTTAAATAATTACCAATATTATTATTATATTGATAACAAAATATTATTACCATTTTGGAAAACATTGAAAATATTAAATATTAAAATCAAACATTAATATATTTAAATAATGAAAAAACCATTTTAATAATTTTATGTTGGGGGTTTGACTAAAACAAAACCGATTTTTAAAATAAAAAATAATTTTAGCATATTCGAATATTTAAGATGTTGGTATCAAATTATAAACCAATGTTGTTTTCATAAAATATCGGAAGCTTAATCACTACCAAAAATCATCATGCTATAATAAACAAACAATATAATAAATAAAGTATATATACCAACCAAGCGAGGATAGTAAAAAAAGCAATTTGGATAGCAATTTGGACCGACATTTTTGAAGATTCATCATACGTGGCATTGTTAAACCTAGGGAGGATCCATTATATCTTTCAATGAGATATAAGGCAACCCGTTAGGTTTCCAGCCTATATACTTTGAATCTTTTTTTTTTTGGACAGCAGTATAACAAACAGCATATATACCAACCAAGCAGGATAATAAACAGCACATGAATTACCAACAAATCCAATCCAACAACATATATACCTGTTAAGTTATTACCAACAAATCAAATCCAACAGTTGCAGGAGCAGTAGGCAGCAGTAACTGAAATACAAACAACATATGAATGAACAAGTGATAATGATTAATAATGCTATTTACTAAAAACTAATACTCACATTATTTGACTGAAAGAAAAATAGTCAATTCAGTAGTCGAAGTAAGTCCTCTTCAATTCTACTCACTTGCAAAGTACAGAAACCTTTCTCAATACAAATCTGTAACAAATACGTATGAAATTTATTAAAACAAAAGTCTATTCACATACATTATTAAACACTAATATCAAATTTTATACAAATATATGTATATGTATTACACATATATTCAAATTAATATTCTTATTTTATATCACTTTTTTTTAATACCTATTACTTTGATTATACATACTGTTCATGTCCTTTACAATAATCTATATATAGTCCAACTATTAATAAACACATAAATTTAGAATGCTGATTGCTAACTAATTTGCTGCGTATAAATTTTCTAAACTAAAAATTGTAATGTTAATTTAGGAGGAAAGTATAATTGTATTACCTACTTAGACTAATTTTCAAGTTTCATAAAATATAATTACCAAATTCAATCAATTTTCGTAGAACAATCAAATACATCTCATGCATTTCTGCGCTTATGTTTATCAAAGTCGGCAAATGGATAAAACTTAACATTGTTTAAACAGAATTATTTCATACAAAAGTGAAACATTGTATTTTGTTCTTAAATTTATCAATTTTGCAAAAAAAGGGATATATATACAACATGATCTACTTAACAAGCTCCAGCAATGCCAATAAGGTTTTACTATTGTTATAAACGTAGAGATTTTAATTATTTGAGTATTTAAGTTTGAGTTTTATTATAGGCAATTATAACATGTAAATTTCTAATTACGTAATGTGGAAATATTATGTATAGAATTTATTCAATTATTTTTAGTTCTTCGATTTTTGTCTTTTATACTAATTTTAACAAGTATTAACGATTACTTAATTAACTAGGTTAGATTTGACATCTCTATTTTTTATTTTCATATGTGAATTCTTTCAACTAGAACTAAAGCCTAAGAAGAAAAAACTAAGTATAGAGCAGAAATCTCTTTCAAGAATGTTTCACTATATCCATGTCTTTCAAGAATTAAAAAAGCAAGCAACATAGATAGCAAACAACCAATAATGTAGTCTAAACACACAATGCTCACATTATCAAGATTTCAACAAGCACTACAAAGCCCTTGTTTGAAGGATTAAATCCAAAGAATTAGTAGTTCAAAGATTGAAATTTAACTTCACTTGATAAACTAATAATCCAATGTCAAAAATCTCACTAGATAATCTAACAATCCAATCTTTGGTATACAATGTAATAGACATAACCATAATGATAATCACTAGTCTCATCTTCTGAGAAAGCCAACAAAGAACATCATTTCTATCAATAAATCAAACCCAATACTAAATGCTGCTTACTAATCATCATCAAGTTGTCGAACTAAGTCCTCTTAATATAATATATATATATATACATGCAAGTATAATTGAATTACATATAATAACATATTCATATGCAAATATAAATATAAAATTATTAATTATTATTTAAACTTAATAACTTAATTATACGAGCTACTACGGACAGATTGAGGTTGATATTGACCAAATCAATCCGAAACACACTAATGTTTTCACCAAAACAACTTGATACCGGTTTAAGGCTGAAATGGAACATACCCATCAATAGATTATTGACAACCATGATTAAAAATAAAAACAATTATATTAAAATCAATGGGTACAAAACGAGGGTTTTTTTTCAATGAATCAAAACCCAGAAATAAGAAAGTAAATTCAGTTCATTCAAACCCGGAATAAGCAATTTTTCATAGTAATACCAAAAAGAAACAAACTGCCTTAAATTTTTGAAGTATTCTTTCATGAATGAACAAAAATTTAAGCACCAAAAATGGATCATAATTTCAAGAATCCATCATTACCAAAACAAAACAGAGCACTTAAACAAACAAAACTTAAGGAAGCAGATCAATAGCCAATGAATAAAGAAGAAAAAAGCGATTATTACCCTTACAACTGCGGTGATATCTCTAAACCGATTCTCGGATTCCCAAAACGGCCACCTCGTCGGAGCCCTACACCACGGCGTTTCAGTTACCCAAATATTGTAGACGGAATAGAACTATGAGCGAAGGTTCTGTCAGTTTTATCCAGCAGCAACTCAATCTTCAATTTAGGGATTTGAGAAGAAGGGAAATGACTTTCGTAAGAAGGGAAATTGAGTCAATCGGGTTAAAGGGTTGGGGAAATGGACGAGAGTAAAACGGCAACGTTGTCCGTAAAAACATTCACGCATTGTGGCGTTTAACATAAAAACGCCACTAAAAAATACAAAACTACGTCGTTTTAATTAAAATACACGAACATATTTGCGGCGTTTTTTACGAAAACGCCACTATTCTCAATTTTAATTTAAATTTTGATACTAATATATATTTAAAGATTTAATTTAATTTTTTTATTTATTTTAAGGTTTAATTAATCCAATTTTTTATTTATTTTAAGGTTTAAGTAATATTTAAAAGAATTGAATAAATGTTAAAATCTTTAAAATTTATTTAACATTATTTAAAATTTTGAAATCTTTAAAATTTTTAAAATTTAAAATAATAGTATTTTAATTTTTTTATTTTTAACATATACTTTTAATGTTATTAGTTCTAAATTTTTTGTACATGTCATTAATTTTTTGAATATTTAAAAATTAAATTACAAATAAATTTTATTTTAATTAATTAATATAAAAATTTAGTTAAATAATAATAGATCGAAGACAATTTTATATTGTTATTATTACATAATTCATATCAATTTTAAATAAATAATTTTGGAAATTGTGACTAATATTTAAAAGAATTAGATACATGACATAATTTTTTTATAAAATTTTTATGTAAGAATATTTATATACAAAAATTTCAAAATATGATATAAAAAGGTTTAAAATACTATAATATCGCTTTACGATTATATAATAATTTATTTAATATATAAATTTAAATACTTAATTAACCACAAATCACACAATACATAACCCCAACTTCAAACTTTTAAACCCTAATCTCTAACATATTACCCCAAACCCCAAAGTACATAACCCCAAACCCCAAATCCCAAACCCCAAAGTACATAACCCCAAACCCCAAACCCCAAAGACCTGAGCCTATTTTACATAAATAAACACTCGGATAAACCTTAAACCATAAATTCTTGACCATCGGCCCTAAATCACTAACCTCTAAATATTAAAACCCTAAACTTTAGAATCACAAGACTTAAAACTATAAACCCTAACCTTTATCCTCTTAACCCTTAAACCCATAACACCTAAACCCATAAACCTTAAAAATGTATCCTTTAAACCCTAATCCCCAATGAATAACCCCTAAACCCTAAATCATGGACTACTATAAACCCTAAAACCTTAAATCATGAACTGTAAACACTAAACTCATAACCTTATAAACTTATAAACCCTAAATATTAGACAATTGAACCACTAAATTATAAACACTAAATTATAGACAATTGATACCAAAATGGCACCGTTCTATTTAGAAATCAAAATAGTTTTTTGCATTGCTATACATTTACTGGCGTTTTTTAACAAAAACGCCACTAATGTTGATTAATTTTTTTTTTTCAATTTTTATATTAAACAGAAACGACGACGTTTTATTTTTAATCGAAATAGTTTTAATAGATTTTAGCGGCGTTTTTACAAAAAGCGCGCTATGATAATGACTTTTTGGCGTTTTCGAAAAAGCGCCGCTTCTGGGCGACTTTTAGCGGCACTTTTCCATAAGCGCCATCTGGGTGACTTTTAGCGGCGTTTTCTGAAGCGCGCTAAGGACCGACTTTTAGCGGCGTTTTCGAAGCGCGCGCACTGAAGCGACTTTTAGCGGCGTTTTTCGAAAGCGCGCTTCGAAAACCGACTTTAGCGGCGTTTTTCGAAGCGCGCGCACGGGCCGACATTTAGCGGCGTTTTCCGAAAGCGCGCTACGGGGCTGACTTTTAGCGGCGTTTTTCCAGAAGCGCCGCTAAGGGGCCGACTTTTAGCGGCGTTTTTCCAGAAGCGCCGCTACGGGGCTGACTTGTAGCGGCGTTTTTCCAGAAGCGCCGCTACGGGGCTGACTTTTAGCGGCGTTTTTCCATATAAACGCCGGTATATATCATTTTTCGCGGCGTTTTTGAGATAAACGTCGCTATTATTCATTTTTTAGCGGCGGTTTCCTTCAAACGCCACTAATGTATGATATTTGCGTCGTTTTTTCCTAAAACGCCACTAAAAACGCCGCTAAAAGTCTGTTTTGCTGTAGTGAATGCATCACCAACTAACCAAGTTAAATAAATAAAAAAAAAATGCTTATAAGTATGCAATCTTCTTCACTTACCAAGCATTGAAATTTATCAAATAGGCATTGCAAGTCAAACTACCAAAATATATCATAACCATCAAAAATTGGCATTAAGCCGCAAAACTCAATATACAAGCCATTACCTATAAACATACATACAAAGGCAACAAACTTGACCCGAGCTAAGCTAAGCTATTACCCTTGGATGCTTTATGATTCTGATCTACTAAAAACCTATCTAAGACCTACTCACAGAAAATAAATATAACCGTACACTAAGTATTGTATACTTAGTAGTGCTAACATAATTTGAAATCAATATATAAATAAACTGAAACTAAATTAACAACATAAATAGAAACCATTAGATCACATATTAACAAGCCTCATTTTAATAATACAAGCCACATAATATTCCAAAGTTATGCAACTCTTAAAACACCCTTGAGGTATTTGTTATACACTTTTAATTATCAATAACATCGATTCACCCTTAAGGAATTAGTGTCTTCCTTATAACACCATTGATGTCTATAATATAATAATTTATCATTTATAGATCACATTCGTTTTATCATTACAAACCTTATTAACTTACTCGAATTTGAGGAGGGAAACGTAGATCAACCCACCAACACATCAGTATAAACACCAAAGTGCTAATAGGGCATAAATACACTGATCCCACTAATCACACCCGAATACGCTCATACGCTCGAGGAATTGGCTGGCGATGCATTATTGACCCTAAGGGAATTAGAGAACTATTGTAATATAACATGCGATAAGCACTAGATTAAATGTAACACACATAAAACTTTGAATCTCCCACCTATCAAACGAACCCTATGGCATGTTAACTATACCTATGACTCTATCTGATAATGATAATAAGGCATTAATTATTACCAATGATCACTGAAACATATTATAACAAGAAACATAACATTATCATAATATGGTTTTCTAATCATCAATGTATACACATTCTGACATATTTCAATCGAAACGATGTAGTCAAGTATCTATGTACCTTAAGTTTACATGATTCTTTTATCAAATACAATTAAATTGCATTTACAAAGAAAATTAATATCTCAATCATATAATATTATAATATTTACCTATAATCATTTCATTTAGTTATGACATTTAAATTGTACTAAAATTAATAATGTCTAGTAACATTCAAAGTTGAATACAATTATAGCACATATCATTTATAATTTTTATCATATATACTCAATCAAATCACACCATTATTACTTTAATATCCCGTGCATACTGTCATATTAATTAGACCTAAGCATAATTCTCAGGATCACTAACACGATTATAAATTCATCTAATTCATGTACACATACTTGGTAACTTACCATTCATGTTCAACTAAGTAAGATTCATCTTATAGTAATCAATATCGAATCCTCAGACATGTAACACCGCAATATCTAAAATATACACATACAAATTTTCAACGTTGTCCAATAGACTCAAATGATCTGGTTTATACATACCTCGAATCATGTGTGACATTAATGTTATTTGATTATATTAGACTATCTAAAAAAGCACAAATTAAAGTCAAGTTATGAAAGCACAAGCTAAAACCATTATTCATTTTCCATTTCGCCTTTGTCCCTCAACATTCCAACCTTGTCTCAACTACGTTTGATAATTCGTTTACAAAAATTGTATTAGTTCACATTTAACAAAGCATAGTCAACAACCAAGCATAATTGCATTTTTTTCGCAATTAAATACATTTTTAGCTTTAATATCTGAAATGCGTGTATCTCGTTATTTACCCGATTGAATCAAAATTTGACTTTATATTTATTCTCTAATAACTCAAATTTGATTTTAAAGCTTTAAGCTTAATCTAACTATATCCAAGCTAAGCCACTTTATTTTTTTGTCAAGACTCTACATAGCTAAGCTTAAATTATCAAGTATTTCATGATTTCTAGCTCAACTACCTTATGATTCCTTTAATGGTAATTTGTACTAACATTATCAATAATAAAATCCAACTAATGGGTTAGCTTCACCATGTTTTCTACTTGACAAATTTATAAGAAATTTAAAGAAAAAGCTTGTTAATTACTTTGCAACATGATCGACAATGGATGAACATCAAGTTTTTCTTTCAACATAAGTGCTATCAGTTAACCGACCAATTCTTATTTCACATCTCAATTTAATACATTGGTTTCCAGTTTCTACTTCCTATTATGCTTTGTACAATACCATCGGTAGACTTGTTCTAAGACTATTTTTGTACACGAATTTTGCCAATGGTGGCACTTTCTTTTAATCTAGATACTGTCCATGATCCCATGTAATAATTCAATGTTGAAACTAATTTCTTCTTTTGAGTCCATTATGTCTAACATCATTTAAAGTTTTAATATTTAGTGAATTGTTAAATGTATGATGACTCTTATTTCAATTCAACTTGTTTTTTTAATATTTCTTTCAATTTCATAAATGAATTGATTTACTAACTTTCTTTTCATAATTCAACTCTATATAATCAAATTCTTTTCCCCGGTCATGGTTTAAACACTTAATTCAAAGTCTTAAGAAAAGTTATTACCTCTCTTTTTTTTTTTTTCAATTAATGACAACACTTGAAATTTCAATGATACCTTTATAATTGTTGCCAACTCCATACACTTAATTTGGTACGTCAGTATTCTCCTCGGTGATGCTGGTACCTCCAAACCTAAACTCAATTCAATAATTCATCAATTTAATAGTTATCTTGTATAAATCTCTAAATCCTTTACTTATAAACATATATGTTAGTGCCCATTTAAAATTACGGTTTGTTTCAGATTTCTTATAATGCCCCAATTTTCTTAAGATAGGAATGTTAAAGTATATTAAGTAATTTAATTTGGTTCAATGGTGGAGGGTTGTGATTGTGTGTGTGAGGGTTTGGGTTTAAATTATTTCTTTGAAAATTTTGTTAACTTTTGGCTCTATCCCTATCTCTGATGTTTGACTTAAATCTTATTTTCGTGGGTTTTGTGTTTGAATCCTTGTATATGCAAAATGGGGGTTCTTTTTATTTCTTGCCATGTGTTAAAAGTTGAGTTACATTCAAATTTTAAATAAATCTGATAGGATTTGAGCAAAATATTTTATTTTATTTTTGAATTATCAAAAAAAATCCCTAAGTTTGCTCCCACTTTCAACCGTCTAATCCCCATTCCCTTCACGTTTCTTATTTTTTCTTTTGTTTTTTTCTCTATTCTCTTCTTTTCTCTTTTCTTTCTCTTCTTTGAATTTCTTTCTTTTTCTTTTGATGTTTATTGTTACTGTAATCCATTCTTCTTTTGGTGATCGTTCGGGATACTTGCTTTTGGATTGTGTTTGTATGTAGTGTAAGTTCATCAAATTACTTTTTATGAATTCCTTAGTGTAGCCAAATTTTCTGAATTTTTTTAGACTTTTTTTTCTATTTATTTAAATTTTTCTTTTTTATAATTTTTTGAATTTATTTCAAAAATAACAAGAATTTTTTTTAATGTGGTTAACAGTCAGATGAACTGCATCATGGTTTGAAATTTTAGGTACTAAACTGATATAAAAAGTTCTTTTAAGTATCAAAGTGATAATTGGGTGCAACTTTGAGAAAAGTTGTAATGCCCCAAAAATCTAATCTCTGACTTGATAAAATTCATCTTAACTAAGTATTTGTTTTAGTGGTTAAGTATTTTGGGTATGTATTTGAGGTATTGCGTTCAAATCTCACTTTTAGATTTTTTGTTATTTTTCGCCCTTAATCCTGTCTTGGTTTTTTTGACTTAAAAATTATTTTTGTTCAATTTATATTAGAATGAGCCTACTAATCCGATAATTCAGTGTTAGTTTATTTTTTTGTCTTGTGTTCGAATCCCTATAGAAACAAAATAGAATTATATTTTTCATGCCAGTTTCATTGTTTGTTTTCGTGGACGAGTCCTAAAAATCTGTTTAGTTGAAAGTGGGATAAGATTTGAATTTTTTTTAAAATTTAATTTATTAATTTATTTTTATCTCTTTCCAGCCTCCTGTCGCGTTTTCACTTTTATTATTATTATTATTTTCATTTTATTTTTAATTTTTCAAATAAATTTGCCCCCATTTTCTTTCTTTCCCCACATTTTCCCCCCCATTTCCCATTTTCACGCCACCATGCTTTGCAACCGGTTCTGTTTTGTTCCTTTCTATTCTTCTTTTGATTCTTGATTTTTTATGTTTTTTTCTTTATTTCATTTTGGCTGCCATTCTGCTCTTAAATTGATTCTCTATTCACGACTTTGCTTCCCGTTCTCTTGTTGTTCGCTTGATTTTTGGTGTTGTGGTTTGTCGTAGTTGTTTCGTCAGGTAACATCTTGATTTTGTTTTAGTAGTTCGGGTTTAGGAGTATTACTGAATCTTGATGGGGAGTCGAGTGTTACTAACGATTATAATTATTTTCTTTTGCGTATTGTCAGTAAAGGATTGTGAGGCTATTGGTTTTGCTCCAGCCACTTAAACGTTAGGTGTTCGTTGTTTCGTAGCGTAAGTTTCTAGCGGTTCTTGGAAGCCGATTGTAGGTGTTTTTTTTTTTTTTTTTTGGATAATTTGATTTAGTTTTCGTATAGTCATTATTGATTGAGAATGTTAAATGACATTTTTAGGTTTTGGAAGTCTGTGGTTCCATTTGCATCTAAATCGAATTAGGAGTGTAATGAAAAACCCAAAAAATAGTGAATGACGAAAGCCAAAAAAGTGGATTTTGGACGCCACACAACCATGTGGTAGGCCGTGTGTGACACACAGCCGTGTGATGGGCCATGTGCTGGACTATGTGAGACACATGATCTAGGTCATTTTGGCCGTGTGGACCACACGGGCTGGCCATTTAGGCCGTGTGGGTCACACAAGCGTGTGTGCTTAAAATTATTAAATTTTCCCTAAGGCCGTAAACATTATTTGGATCGATAGTAGGCCTTCCGTAGGGTCGGTATGTTACAAATTAAGCTATAAAACACGAATTCTAGCCATCTGTTAGCGTAAAATTAGATATAAATACGCACGTTGAAATGATATAAGTAAAATTTGTAATATGCTATGTATGAACTAAAAAATGTTATGTCCTGATATCTGATAAGCATGACTTGAGTTTGAAGTGTGGCATCTAATATTTGTGTATGTGCATTTGGGATGAGATTTGTGTATTTGGAGGAAGTGTGGGCAGTCTAATAACTTGCCATATTTGGTGGCTCAACCACACATAATTCTACAAACAGCGATAAATCGTCGAATGATCTTGTAGCTAAACTGCAAATATTCTAAAAAGTGTCATACTGACACTAAGCGGTGTATAGGGTTGGATGAGTGTTTAATACCCTATATGGTGTGTAGGGATGGGGGCTGGATTGTAAATTTGCATCTGATTCTGTTTCAGTATGTGATATATGTTTTGTATATGCTCTGTTATGAGTTATGTCTGAAATTTAATCTGTGATACTGATTTAATAAGTTACACACTGAGTTTCGAAAACTCACTCTCTGTTTGTCTGTCACTTTCAGGTAACCCTTAGACTTAGGCGGACCGGTGCGACGGGAGCTCAGTTATAATATTTTGGTACATTTGAATTATTTAAAATTGAAATTAAGGTGTTTTGTAAATTTTGGACTGTTTGGACACTTGAGACTAGAGGTGTTCATGGGTCGGGCCAGGCCGGGTTCGGGCCGGGCTCAACTAAAAATTTAGGCCCATTCATTGGGCTCGGGCTGGGCTAGGCCCAAAAAATAGGCCTAAAATAGTAGCAACATAATAGTAACATGGTAGCAAAATAGGGAGAAAACAACAAGAAAATAACATTCAAAAATAAAAAAATAGTAGACTTTTTTTGTCATTTAGTAAATTCGGGCCGGGCCGAGCCCAGGCCAAAAACACCTTACCCGAGGCCCGGCCCATTGTTGAAACCATTTTTTGTTTGGGAAAACGGGCCGACTTTAAAAAAGGAAAACGGAGTCGCCACCAATCATTTTTGAAGTGCGATTGGGTCACTTTAGAAAATATTTTGGTTCATGAATTTTAAGAAAACAGGCTCGGGAGTCGGTTACGCACGAGGAAGGATTAGCACCTCGCAATGCCCAAAATTGGTACCGTATTGATTGATTAATGTCCTTAATATCAAAAATAAAAAAAAATATTTTAAAATATGAATCTTTAAAAAATGTTTGGATAACTCGAATTGGATATCGAAATTCTCTTGTCCCGAAAAGGTGAAATACCACATCTAGCACGATAGGACACGATGTTTCAAACCCTCGATACTAAGATCATTTCATGATTTCCAAAATTCATGTATTGCGATTTGAAAAGGGTATTTCACTATTTAGCCAAACTAAAAACCAAAACCCAGCACGATTGGGCACGGTTCCTTGAATTTCCAATCATGAAATATTGCCTTTATTTAAGAAATGCGATCAAAGAATCTTTGAAGGATATTTAGTTGTTTGGACGAACAGAAAATCGAAACCCAGCACGATTGGGCATGAATTTCTTGAATTTCTCAACACGAAACATTGCCTTATTTTCAAAAACATTAAAGGATATTTAGTGATCCAGATGAACGAAAAATCGAAGCCCAGCACGATTGGGCACGATTTTTCGGACTTCCAAACACGAAATATTATCTTTGTGAAAACCCTTTTTTTATGAATTTTTAAAAACATAAAGATAAAAATATTGAAATGTAAACACGGTGATAATATTAACATTAATAAGAAATAGTAGTAAAAGAAATAAAGGTATACTGATAATAATAAAAATAGTAGATATAAAAAAACAATATATAATAATATACGATAAAACAATTAAAGTAAACCATAGCATATAAATAGATATAATAGTATAAAAATAAAGAAAAATATTAGTAATAAAATAATATAATGATAAATATAATAAGTGCAGTATAGTAGTAATAACATATATATGTAAAATAATAATGAAGCAAAAGATATAATCATAATATATAAAAACAAGCAAACAAGTATATATATAACAATAAGTATAATAGAAATATTAGTAGGTATGTATATCGTAGGAAAAAAAAGTAAACCATAGTATTAATAATAACGAGACAATAATAATAAGATTAGCAAAAAAATAATGGTAGTAGTGATAATAAAATAATAGTGATACTAGCAAGAAATATAATAGTAATAAATATAATAACAATAGTATGCATAATATAAAGATTCAAAGTAAAAATATTAAGAATAATAGCAATAATAAATTAAGAATAACAATAATAATACACGCATAGCATGTGATAAATGTAATAACGAAAGTAGAAATAATGATAAAAAATATTAAAACAGTAAGTACCATTTAAAAAATAACCAATTTGTGAACAAATTAAAAGCAGGATCAAATTAAATCAAAGCGAAACTTTGGGGCGAATTTAAAACAAGAAAATGATAGAAGGGCTTAATCGTGATGCGCACGTAACTTGGAAGGTCCAAAACGAAAATTAATCCCTCCCCTGAAACAGTGCGTTCGACGAGGACTAAAGTGGAATGAAAAATTAATTTTAGGGTAAAATTTAAAAAAATAGAAAAACTGATTTAAAAAAGAGTGCAAGTAGAGAGGGCTGAACGCGCAATTTACCCATTTAGGGTAAATGCTCATGGATTCCCCTCTCCAAAGGTAAAACGGCGCCGCATGCAATGCTTTAAAATCTGGAAAAAAAAATTTTTCCCTTCCACTTTACCCTCTGTTTCAAATAAAACAAAACCAGAAACCCCTAGCCCCATTTCCTTATTTTCTTTTTTAGGGTTTCAATCTCTCCCTCGCCGCTCGTCACCATCGGTCAGGCAACCGTCTACGCGTAAGAACGACGGCTCGGTAAGTTTCTTACCCCTTTTCTTTGTTTTCAGATTTTTCTAAAAAAGTAAAAGACTATATAGAACAAATAAGTCTTGCGAAAATCACCTATATTCCCAAAAGTCTGTTTGATTCAACTGATATAGTATCTTGGTATCTCCGAAATATTGTGGGTATATTGCTTCTATTTTTATATCTGAATCGTTGTCAAAAAAAAAAAAACCCCTTTTACATGATGTATTTCGGCTTTTATAGCCTAAAAAAAACCTCTAAAAATAGAACAAAACCAAATCCCGAATCCCCACTACCATCCTACTATTTTACTGCTTCCTGTTTTGTAGGTACACCACCGGAGGCGTGAAGGCGCTGGACTCGGGGACACAAGACGTGCAGCCTTGGAATACTGCTGACGGCACAAAGAAAATTGCTAGGGTTCCTGTTTTTTTATTTTGGGCTTTTCGGGCTTAGATTCGTATTGGGCCAATTGATTTTGTTTATTCCCTATTTGCCGGTCACTTTTGGTATTGGGCCTCGGGCATAAATTTGGGCCCTACACCCATTTTTTAAATGGGCCTTATTTTTGTCCAAGCCCATTTTTCGGGCTTATATTTTTGCCCAAACCCTCCCAAATTTCGGCCGGGCCTTCAAGCCGGGCCGGGCCACTCGACCAATGAACACCTTTACTTGAGACTGTTTTGGTTTTGGACTTTAATATCATTTTTTCACTCAAAATTGATTCACTATTTTTATTGACGACGCTCGATTTTCCTACAAAACAGTGGAGTTTACAACAAAACATGATGTTTTCCAAAATTTAACGCATTAAAAATTTTCGCTGCAAAATTATACGTTTTAGAAAATGTAAACAAACAACCGTTTCACAAATCAATTAAGAAAGATATGTTATCGAATAAATCAGATTTTCACATAACAAAAACTAACGATGCCTTTTCAAAACCAACGGATTTTGGGTTTTCGAATGAACTTGCAATAACATCTCCAGATATGGCCATAACGTTTAGGCCGAGTTTGGGGTGTTACATTTTGTGGTACCAGAGTCAGGTTGCAAAACTTGAGCTGTGAAATTTTGGGTTTAAAGTTTTGTGAAAACTATTTTCCGAACAAGACCTATATCTGTTTTAATCTTAAAAAAATAAGTTTATGGAAAACCAAGTCTCTGATGCCGATCATGTAAGTACTTCCAACTTAGTTAAACTTATAGTTTAGAAAATTCTGAAACCATTAGAACTACTCCGCAATAGTTAGAATGTAGGAAACTTCCTAAATTCTTCTAATAACTTTCTGAGCATAAAATATGTAACAGCCCAATTTTGGCCCTAATCGGAACGGTGGTTTCGGGACCACGAATCTGAGTTAGAAATTTTTTTATAATATATTTGATGTCTATGATATATATTTGAGCATGTATTAAAATATCGTGGGTTGGTTTGTTTGTTAGTGTGTTCATTTTAAGAAAGAGGACTAAATTGCAAAAGTGGTAAAAGTAGCCTTTATTTAAATTGGGTGGTTAAATTGACTTGTCTTATTTATTACGTGGATTTAGGTTGCAAATTAGCCATTTGGCATGTTAGTGGAGGGCACAATGCTTCCACTATGTATTTATTTATTAGTTTTATATGTTAAATGATAATAATAATACATAAAATATATTATAAACATATTATAATGAAAACATAAAAGAAAAAGTGGCATGTTCATATTTTATTTTTTCTTTTTATCACCGAAACTAAAGAAGAAAAGAAAGAACTCAAGCTCTCAAATATTCGGTCCTTTGCAAGCTTGATTAGGTACGTGATTGAGTTCGGTTTTTGTTAATTTTTACGTTTTTGAGATCGTTGCTTCGAATACTATCCGACCCATGTTAGAATTGTTTTTGATTTTTATGTATGTGTGATGTTCGGCCATGGATGGAAATTTTTGTTTGTGATGGTTGATGACTTTAAATAAAATATATGTGTTAGATTATTAAATTTTGTATTAGAAATTTTGATTAAATTGAGTACTTAGGACTAAATTTCAAAAATAGTAAATTGAGGGGCTAGATTGTGAAATTTATGAAATATGGAGACTTGTATAATCCTAGTGAACATTCGGCCCTAGCTTAATATATGCAAATTTAGCATATTTTGTGTTTTGTGAAAATTGGATTAATTTGTAAAAGTGCAAAATGTTAGGGATAAAATTGGTAAATTGTTCAATTAGTGTTTTGGGCTAAAATGAGTGAAATTCTATTTGAATGAACTCATTTTGAAATGATTAGATTAAGAACAAAAAGAAACGGGATTGGATCGGGGAAAAGCTAAGTTCAACGAATAGCCGAAAAACCTAAACCGTCAATTTCCGAGGTAAGTTTTTAAGCAATTGGGTTGAATTGATTTCTAGTCTATATTATGTGCATATGTTAAATGGTGGGAAGTATTTTAAGTTATAAAGTGCCGAATGTGTTATTGAAATTAGTATGAATCGGTCGAATGTAAGGTTTGGTATGTGTATAAATAAACTTTGACTAATTGAGTTGTTTGATTTTATATGCATGAATTTAAGAGATAGTTAAATGTGAAAATGAAATGAGAGAGATGATTGATTTGAATAGGTGAATATATAATTATATGTGTATTGAGTGTGCCGAATGTAATGGTATGTGATAGGGGAATTGAGTTGTTGTTGAACGTTTAAATATATATGTAAATATGAATGAAAATGGAATTATAAATGTTCTTATGAACAAAGGAAGGATCAGATAAGGGGCACTATGTGTGTGAGCTTAAATACCGAGCACTGTATGTGCGAAATCGGTCGAATGGCACTATGTGTGCGGAAAAATAAGTAATGGCACTAAGTGTGCGATACATTACTAGTAAATGGCACTATGTGTGCTCTTTCTCAAGTAACGGCACTAACTGTGCGATACGTTACATGAATTGCACTGTGTGTGCGGTTTTACAGATCTTACAAAGACATAAACCAATGAATGGAGATATCCGAGAAGTGATACTTAGGTAAGTGATGCATGATAATCGAGTAACTTAGTACTAAAGAGGTAAGTTGTTCTTGTATATGAAATTATAGTTTTGAGATGTGATCATTAATCTTTGAGCTTGTTCGAAAGGGATAAATGGTATGTTAGTATTCGGTTTTGAGATCTATTGAATATGGTAATTGTTAAATGGTAACATGCTATATGTATTTGCATTTATGAGTTCATTGATGATCAAGTTGGATTGATTAAAATTTGTATAAAGATTAGTTGTATATTTCACCTTTGCTTATAAATTACTAAGCTATGTTAGCTTACTGTACGTGTTTGTTTGACTATTTTATAGATCTTGAAGTCTAAGCTCGAGCTCGAGGATCATCGTCAAAGTCAATCACACTATCAACTATCTTTGGTATTTTATTATAGTTGAACTTTTGGAGTTATGGCATGTATAGACTATGTCTCTTTTGGTTTGTTTTTGAATGGTGTGTAAATGTGTATAAATGCCATCCGAAAATGGCTATACTTTTATGCTTAAGTATGGTTTAGTCATGTTTGATTATGGTATTATTATTTGTGTATGTTCAGACATATTATAAGTTTATCTTGGAAGTTTATTTCATATCATGTTAGGTGTGATATTTGAGTATATGAACTTGGTTTGAGTAGGATTTATAATGCATTTTGGTTGATGGATATCCTTATGCTTATTATATATGTGTATTTACAAGACAGGTTATGAGAGAACCATGTCATACATTTTATATGTAATTATTGAATGTAAATTATTATTGATCAAATTGTAGAATATTCTAGTAAATAATCGGCCATGACATTGACTTAATTAGAATCTTTAAATTTTTCATTGGATGTTCAAGTGTATTCGGCCATGAGGATTGAATGGCTAAATTATTGATGTCAACATGTAGTTAAGGTGTGCATGTGGGGGAATAAATATAGTAGTATGAGTAAGTTTATATGAGGGATTTAATCTTTTATGTTTTAGACCATATATGAGATTGGTTTTGAATAAAATGATCATGTCGTTTATAAGGAATTGACCTATAATGTAAATGAGTGATACTCGTAATTGGCAAAGCTTTTGCATATATATATATATATATATATATATATAGAACCATATGCATATTCAGCCCTTGCTTCTAAAATGACCAAATGAATAGTATTTTTACTATTGGAATGAAAATTTGCTCGTATATAATATTAATGATATTGTTTGTGATATGATATGTTTGTTAACGTCTTGTTATTAAAGTGGAAATACATGTTTAATCATGATATTTTTATAACAATGTTTATAAAATTGTAATGACTTGTGGTTAGATGAGTAATGCCTCGTAACCCTAATCTGGTGACGGATACGGGTTAAGAGTGTTACAAAATATATGTTAATAAATATTAGAACTGATACATAAAACTATGTAATATAGATAAACATACAATGAGTGCACATGGAACTCGTGGGCGTGGTTCCCGTGGACGCGGTGGGGACTAAAGAGGAGCTCGAGCTGAGCCGTCCTTGATGGAAAATATGCCTAATTTAGATACAAGTGAAATGCTGGGTACACCTACTATTAAGACTGGCTCTCAGACTCAAACGATTGGGGATGACACATTGTCCCAATCCATGTTGAGGGTTTTGGAGAGTGTTGTTGAGCCCCATTCTAGATTTGGGAGCCGTGGGTCAGTAACTAAACGACTCCGGTCTAGTGGTGCTGAATTGTTTAGGGGTGTCAATAAAGTCACCCCGACTGTGGTCAAATATTGGTTGGAGGCCATAGAAAAAATTATGAATGATATTGACTACACCTCCTGAGCAAAAATTGAATGGCATAGTGTCTTTGCTTTGCGACGAGACATACCAATAGTGGTTGATGTTTAAGAGGGTACTCAACTTGATCAGATTTCTTGGAAGTCTTTTAAGAATAACTTCTAAAGCAAGTATGTGGGGGTGAGTTATGTGAAAGCTCATAGACACGAGTTTATAGGCCTTGCTCAGAGAGATAGGGTCATGGTCGAGTATGAGGCAGAATTTATGAGAATGAGTAGATATGTTCGTAGGCTTGTGTCGACTAATTATGACAAGTGTATCCGTTTGGAGGAAAGGTTGAAGTATGACCTTAAGCTTCTGATAGCTTCACAGAGAGAGCGAGTTTTTGTCGTCTCGATGGACAAGGTAAAAATTGCTGAGGAAGTTAAGTGCACTGAGTGCGAAAATAGGGATCGGGAGAGAGGTAGGACTAAGAGGGATTCAGAGCCCTTCAGTTCTGTTCAGAAGCCTAAGAAACGAACCAAATTTGATGGGCCTCCAAAGGTTGAGGCTCCTGTTGCTCATACTGTGGTTTAGACATGTGAAGGTTATGGTAGACACCATATGGGCGAATGTTGGAGGAGGTTAGGAGTTTGTCTAAGATGAGGGTCGATGGAGCACGACATCAGGAATTATCCACAGCGCTTTGATCAGGCACAAACTCCAGCTCCAGGTTTGGTTCAGCTTTAGAGGGTAGTACAACAACCACCTAGGGGCTGTAGTCTAGCTAGAAGTGGTAACAATATGGGTAGATGTCAGAGAGCACTGGGTAGAGGTTCTAATCAGACTGAGATTAGGCAGCCTACATTAGTTTTTGCGGCTAGGCACTGCAAGGACAAAGACATCGTAGATGTTATTGCTGATACGTTTTTCATTTATTCTGTACTATATTTTGCATTGATAGATATAGGTTCAACACACTCCTATATAGCTAGCTTCGTTTCTATGAACTTGGGTATTTCTGTTGAGAACACTTTTGGTGAGGTTACTGAGATCAGTCTATCGAGTCAGTCAATTCGGGTTTATAGGATTTATAGGAGAGTACAGTTAGAGATACAAGGTGCAGTGTTTTCAATTAATCTGATGGAATTGTCGTTCAAGGAATTTTGTCTAATGCTGGGAATGGACTAGCTTGTGGAGCATCGAGTCATAGTGGATTATACTACTAAAAGGGTGATCTTCAGATCTAATGATGGTTTGGAGGTTGTTATGATCAGCGAGCGTTGAGATTACCTCTCTAATGTGATCTCCGCTCTTGTGGTTGAAAATTTAGTTTGAAAACGATGTGAGGCATTTTTGACCTTTGTCTAGGATTCAACTTCTATGGGTTTATCTATTGGGGATATTCAGACTGTAAAGGAATTTTCAGATGTCTTTCCTAAGGAATTACTAAGGTTGTCTCCGGATAGAGACGTCGAATTTGGTATCGAGATTCTACCAGGTACAACTTCGGTGTCCATCGTTCCCTACCGCATGGCATCGAAGGAGCTTATGGAATTGAAGTTTCAACTTCAAAAACTTTTCAATCAAGGGTTCATTCAGCCTAGTGTGTCCCCATGGCGAGCACCAATTTTGTTTGTAAAGAATAAGAATGATAAAATAAAGATGTGTATGGATTATCGTCAGCTAAATAAGTTGACGGTAATGAATAAGTACTCAGTTCTGAGGATCGATGACTTGTTCGATCAGTTTCGTGAGGCCTTTGTGTTTTCTAAGATCAATTTCCGCTTTGGGTACCATCAACTTAAGGTTAAGGGGACTTATGTTCATAAAACTACTTTAAAGACTCGTTATGAGCACTACGACTTTTTAGTCATGCCCTTCGGTTTGACGAATGCTCTGACTGCATCCATGGACCTTAAGAATTGGGTTTTTCTATCGTATTTGGATTAGTTCATCGTGGTCTTCATTGATGACATTCTGGTATACTCTAAGACTAAGGATGACCATGATGAGCATATTAGAGTAGTTCTTTCAATACTCTGTGAGAAAAAGCTCTACGCTAAGTTGAGAAAATACGAGTTCTGGTTAAAGGAGAAACGTTTCTAGGGCATGTGGTGTCTGCTGAGGGGATTTGAGTTGATCCTAAGAAAATCGAGGCTGTGCTCGAGTGGAAGCAGCCTAGGAATGTGTCTGAAATCCGCAGCTTCCTTAGTTTAGCAGGTTATTATCAAAGGTTTGTTGAGGGGTTCTCACTTTTTGCAGCTCCTTTAACTAAATTGTTGCATAAGAACACACCATTTGTCTTGACTGATGAGTAGCAATCGAGCTTTGAAAAGCTCAATTCTGTTTTGACTCAGGCTCCTGTTCTAATACAGCCTGAATCTGGCAAAGATTTTTGTGGTTTTTAGTGATGCATCGCATGTTGGATTGGGTTGTATTCTGATGCAAGATCGTAAGGTACTGGCTTATACATCCTGATAGCTTAAGTTACACGAAGGCAATTATCCCACGCACGATCTTGAGTTGGATGTGGTTGTCTTTGCATTAAAAATTTAAAGGCATTATTTGTGTGGTGAGAGGTGTATTATTTGCACTGATCAAAAGAGCTTCAAATATCTCCTAACTCAGAAAGAGTTGAACCTTACGCAACGTAGATAGATTGCGTTGCCTAAGGACTAGGACTGTATGATTGAGTATAACCACGGTAAGGCCAATGTGATGGTCGATGCTTTTAGTATTAGAGCAATGTCTAATTTGAGGGTGATGTTTGCTCGTCTAAGTCTGTTTGATAATGGGGGTCTATTAGTCGAGTTACAAGTTAAGCCAACTTGGATTGATCAGATTTGGGTTAAACAGTTGGGGATGACTCTTTGATTCGGGTCAACCCATTAACGAAATCCATGGTCATCGTGGATCATTTGACCAAATCTGCCCATTTTCTTCCTATTAGGACGGGCTATTCTCTTAAGAAATTGGCTAAACTGTATATTTTCGAGATCATTAGACTTCATGGGGTCCCAGTTTCAATTATTTCTGACAGGGATTCTCACTTCACTTCTTGATTTTAGGAGAAACTTCATGAGGCTCTGGGTACTCGATTGGACTTCAATATTGTGTTCCATCCTCGGACAAATGGACAATCTAATAGGGCGATTCAAATACTGGAGGATATATTACGGAGTAGTGTAATCGACTTCCGAGGTAATTGAGAGGAGTTTTTACCACTGGCTGAGTTTGCGTATAATAATAGCTTCCAGTCTAGTATTCAGATGGCACCTTACGAGACTCTGTATGGTCATAAGTGTCGTACCCCGTTGTGCTTGACTAAGTTGGGTGAGAGATGAGTTTTAGGTCCTAAATTGGTTTAAGAGACTGAGGGCAAGGTTAAACTAATTCAAGATCGTCTTAAGGCTGCTTCTGATAAACAAAAGTCTTATTCGGATCTGAAGAGGAAAGATATCAAGTATTATGTGGGGGATCAAGTCTTTTTGAAGGTATCTTCGTGGAAGAAAGTTCTATGATTCAGACGTAAAAGCAAGTTGAGCCCTAGGTTTATTGGACCTTATCAAATTCTGAAACGTGTGGGACTGGTCATCTATCAATTAGAGCTACCTCTAGAATTGAACTGTATTCATGATGTGGTCCACGTCTCTATGTTGAGGCGATATCCATCTGACCCATCTCATATTGTATCTATTGAGGAGATTAAGGTAAGACCAGATTTGACCTTTGAGGATGAGAAAGTTCAGATTCTAGATCAAGATGTTAAGGTCTTGAAGAGGAATACCATCGCATTGGTAAAGGTTTTGTGGAGGAATCACGGCATTAAGGAAGCCACTTGGGAACTTGAGGATTCGATTCGACTGTAATATCCACATCTTTTTGAATCAGGTAAATTTCAAGGTTGAAATTTCTTTTAGGGGGAGAGTTGTAACGCCCCAAAAATTTAATCTTTGATTTGATAAAATTTTTCATAACTAAGTATCTGTTTTAGTGGCTAAGTGCTTTGGGTATGAGTTTGAAGTCTTGGGTTCGAATCTCGCTTTTAGAAAGTTTGTTATTTTTGGTCCCTACTCCTGTCTTGGTCTTTGTGACTTAAATATTATTTTTGTTCAATCTGTGTCAAAATGAGCCTGCTAGTTTTATGGTAAGGTGTTAGTTTACCCTTTGGTTTTGTGTTCGAATTGTTGGGAAATATGCCCATATTATAGTACATATGTAACTATTTTCCATTTATTTGAACGATGAATAAATAAAAAAAAGTTAATTTCACATTTCACTATTATATCTTTTATATTTATGTCTTTTATATTTTGCATGCATAGTGAAATTGTGACAAGCAAATATTAGCTCATTGATTGTCTAAAGTTCAAATTGAAGATAATTGACATTGTAAAGAACGTTTACATTGCGAGAAAGACAACTTAGTTCAGTAGATAATCTAAGTCTCCGTTTGTTTGGCAGTAAAATATTTTCCGGAAAATAATTTACTTTTCTGGAAAATGATTTACAGAAAATATTTTCTGGTGTTTGGATAAATCTGTGTAAAATATTTTCTGCTGGTTGGCAATTTTCCTGAAAATATTTTCCGTAAAAGCTGTTTTTACATATATTAATAAATTTTATATACATATTAATAAATTTTTATATTTTGAATTGTTTTTACATATATTACAATGATTTATTTATAAATAAATAAATTAAATTAAATATATAATAATACTCAATTATTAAGCTACATTATTAACCGTCATAAAATGAAAAGTCAAGTTTTGTAATTGTGTTAAAAAAAATAAAAAAACAAGGATTAAATAATTATAAATAAACTTCCAAACCACAATTAATACTAAAAATTAATAATATTATCCAAATACATAATTAGTAGTACACTCGTAATAACAACAACATTGTCTAAGTGCATAACTAATATTACACTACATAAAAGTATCAATATCTTCAACCTTGAGAAAATTTGATTGTTCATGCTTCAGCTCCTCCATAAAATGATCAATGTTCCGAGACTTCCCCTTCTCTTTTTCCTTTGGCCTCTCCTCCTCCTCCTAGAAACAGCATTGTCAAAGTTTAAAACAAAATGTACATATCACACATTGAAAAACTCAGTTGGGAATGAATTAAATTTAAACATATGCCATAATTTCACTATGAGAATTCACCTTCTTCTCGATTCCTTTTCCTTGGCAACCAAAGGAGGTGGTATGAAAGATGGAACATACTGCATACATACAATGAAAGATAAACTTCCATTTTACAGAAAGATTTCTTTTCACAGTTCCATTCTTAACCAAAATTCATCACTTTTCCTCATCAATGAACCTTAAAAGAGACTTTCTAGGGGAACCATCATTAAAACATTTTATGTCACAATAAGACATACAAAGCTGTTCCTAGATTTCATTGGTAAATTCATTTTTAGCCAAAAGTTGTGCAGTTGGTGTGCAAGCATGCTGGAACATCCTCCTATAAAAACCAATTAAAAGCATTTTAAAGAATCAGGTAGCAAAGAGATAAAATTTTCATTTTTTTTTATTTTAAAGGGAGAGATGGAAATTAGGTTATCCGAATTAGATCACACCATAAAGTAGAAGGGAAAAAAAGATCTTTCTTCAATGAATAATTATTCATCATAACTTCATATGTGCTTATATGCACTCTTAATTGCACAAAATGGAATCACCACAAAATCCTAAAAGATGTAGTATCCCAAATGTCATTAACAAAAGAAAATGCTATAAAGAAATTTGCAAACTTAAATGAAACAGAATGGCTAACTGACATGCTAGAATCGTTCAAAAGTCAAATTAAATGTGATTATCTAACCAGCTTATAAATTCCTTGAGTAAAGAAAACCATTCAGGCAACTAATACCAACTAGTTTGTTATAGACCTTAATTAAGCTGAGGGACCTCCTAATCTAAAGTTAAGGAAACAACATTCATTTATTTTCCATCTACCAGAATGACTACTCTGACTGTAAATTTTATCTAAATTTCTATACATTGTACCTATTCAAGCAATAAATAAGAGTGTAAAGAGAGTTCTATGATCGCATGACATGAAGGGATAAAATAATATAATGTCAACTAAAAATGATATAATAGCCAAAATTCCAGGATAAACTTCCTAGCCAACTATAATTAGTACATTGCCTTTTGTCAACTGAAAGTAAAACACTTAAAGTTTCTTCTTCACTATGCCAGAGATGGCCAAAATCAACATATTAACTTCCCGAACAGTTTCATTTTGAAATGCAGATTAGGACTTATAAATAAACAGTTTCAAATTTAGTGATATCAAAGTGCAACAAGGTGCTATACGAAAATTTTCATGATATTATAGAAGCTTTTAAAAATACAAGGCTGGAGCGAGAATAACACTAAGTCACCATGTAACTTTTCAAATTATGATACCAAGCCAAAAGAACATTAATATTGCAGCATGGTTAATCAAAAGCAATTATTTACCTACTTCCCTTCTTTGGAACAGACACCCCATCTTTGGACTTTTCACCTGCCATCCGTAAATGAATAAACAAGGCCAATATTTTTATTAATGTGTTCTCATGATATGATACGGAAATCATTCTACTTGCTCAAAATCGCTGACACTTAAAAACAGAAACAAATATATTAAAATTTCTGCCGAAACAAATATTGAGTGAGTTCTTGAATCAGACTTGTTAGGATCGTCCCGCTTAAGCAACGAACAAGAAAAAATAGTAGAAGAAATTGAGAAATTGAATACACAAATTTAACGTGGAAAAACTCCTCCAAAGAGGATAAAAAACCACGGGCAAAGATAATTTTACTATAATGGCAACAGAATGAAGAGTACAAAAGATGGAGATAAAAACTAAACCCCGAAAACCCAAAAATAAAGAACCCTCAAAACGTAAACACAAAATTCTCTAAATGTGTTATGAGTTCTAATCTCTAATGGGTGTTTTTTCTAAGGTTGTAAAAGAGCCTATTTATAGGCTAAATCCATAGGTCAAATAATAATAAAATAATCTAAACTAATTAGTGTTTGACTGAAACAAATAAACACAGTTTAACTAGGAGATTACTTCTTGAATTTGACTAAAATAGGAGTCATAATTAACAAGACTGACATTCAGAATCAGGCTTGAATTTCTCATTGGGATTGATTGTTCCACCTCGAACAAATGCCTTCGACCCAGGTGCATTGTTGCCTTGAAAAGAAGCCACGAACTCCTCGTATAACCGAGCAGTTTCATCCTCTTCCATCTGACAAACGCGCGGAGGGGAATAATTATTTTAGCTCAAAGAAGCAAACAAAACTGACACTACACCAAAACAGACTTTTAGCGGCGTTTTTAGCGGCGTTTTAAAAAAAAGCGCCGCAAACATTATACATTAGCGGCGTTTGAAGGAAAACGCCACAAAAAAATGAGCAATAGCGGCGTTTCTTTCTAAAACGCCGCTAAAACTATATATATAGTGGCGCTTTTGTATAAAACGCCGCTAAAGGTCTGAGCATTAGCGGCGCTTCTAGAAAAACGCCGCGAAAGGTCTGACCATTAGCGGCGCTTTTGTAAAAACGCCGCGAAAAGTCTGATCTTTAGCGGCGCTTTTAAAAAAACGCCGCTAAAGACGGTTATTCAGTAAAATTATTTAGTAAATTAAAAATGTTATTTAAATTTCCTGAAATATTGAAAATATATATATTATTCAAAATTTATCTAAATAATTAAGGGTTTAGTGGTTTGGATGGGCAGATTAGGGTTTTAAGTTCAGCATTTCAAGATTTAGTAGACTTTATCAGTTTATGATTTACAGTTAGTATTAGGATTAGGGTTATGGCTAGAGTTTATGAATTTATGGGTTTATGGGTGTATGATTTAAGGTTCACGGGTTTAGGTTTTAGGGTTTATATAATCGTAAAAGAGATATATGAATTTTAAAATACTAAATTGATTATCATTATATATAGTTTAGAGTTTATGGTTTAGCATATATAATTTAGGGTGTAAGGTTTAGGAGTTACTATTTTGATGCTTAGGAATTATGATTTATGGTTTGCGGTTTAAGGTTTAAGGGGGATGTGTTAGGGTTTCATGGGTTAAGAGTTAGGGTTAATGGGTAAGGGTTAGGGGTTAATAGGTTAAGGGTTAGTGGTTAATAGGTTAAGGGTTAGGGGGTTAGGGATTTATGTTCTATGATTTAGGGTTTATGGGATAGATGATAGGGGTTTAAGGTTTAGATTAATTAGTGTCTTTTAATTTATATATTAAATAATTTCTTATATGATTGTAAAAGAGATAATTTTAATTTTAATATATTAAAATTATGATTATAATTTAAATTATTCAAGAAATAATAGATAAACTTTATATATATTAAATGGTTTAGGATTTAATGTTTACTTGAGGTTTGTTAAATGATGAAATTTTATACAATGGATTAAATACTTTTATATTTAAAAATATTTAATCTAAACCATTTGATATATTTAAATATTAGATTGAAAAAAAAATTGATAAAAAAAAGTACAACAAAATGATATGGGTAGATAATTATCTATTTTGGATATAGAACCAAATTATAACAAATAAAAATAAAATACAAAAACTAAAATCATTTCACATCGAACATCTAGCAAAATAGTTATATTTTAGTTAGGAAGAAATATCTCTAATAAAATAGAGATTATATCAAAAAAGAATAATATAAGTTAAAAATAAAAAAATTAAAAATATAT
Organism: Gossypium bickii; assembly: GCA_025503065.1. Classification (NCBI taxonomy): domain Eukaryota; kingdom Viridiplantae; phylum Streptophyta; class Magnoliopsida; order Malvales; family Malvaceae; genus Gossypium; species Gossypium bickii. Next base: position 92,180,737 of record CP106719.1, on the reverse strand, counting down.
AATAGTGGCGTTTTTCAAAAAAACGCCACAAAAAATAGAACTATAGTGGCGTTTTATTAGGAAACGCCGTAAAATATGTTAAAAAACATGTTTAAAATTTCCCAAAATTTTCCCCACCCTAAAATTTCCCCCCAATTCCTAAATTTTTCCCGAATTTAGCATGCGGTTCTCTTTCAATTATCTCTATCTCCCTCAAAACCCTAAAAGCAGTTCTCTTTCAATCCCCCCCCATAGCTATGGCAATTCTTCTCGCCAGATCCAGACGCAGATCCCTCGCCAACCCTTCAAAAATTACTTTAATTTTATGATTTTTGTTGCTCTATGGTTCTTTATATTTTTCAGTCGGGCTCTCTCAGTTGAAAAAATAAATAACCCAAGAAAAGAAGTCTGAGATTTGCCCAGATTCAAAAGCTATTTAATTGATCTTTTTTTTTCATCATTTTCTTAAAAAAGTTTCAGTTTTTGTTCATTTTTGTTTTTGTTTCATTGATGAGTTGCTAGATTTTGTTTTCATTATAATCCAAACCCAAATCCTCAAAACTCTTAAAGTTTCAATTTTTATTTGTTTTTTTTTTCTTTATTGGGATGGCATCTTCATCATCACTGGTAAGTCCACTATGTAATCGATCCACGTCTCCATTGCTCCATTGGGTTGGTGATAGAATGAAAGCTTTTATTTCTCCTCCATGCAACGGCGGCTTAGCCACCAGCAAAGATGGTGGTGCTTTTGAGCCATGTAATGAGTATTATTCCTCCAAAAATGGCAGCTTTTCTTCTTTCTTTGGGTCCAAAAATGTTTCCTTCAATGTTAATCACAGCACCCAAGGCTCAATCGAGGTGTTGCCCGATCCGTACAATATTTTTACGACTTTTTCCAACTGGTTTTTTTTTTTTGGTTCTTTTTAGCTGTTTTTATTTGTTTAATATCTGACATGTTTAATTTTCTTTATACATACATACATAGCTGATTAGTTTTACGATGATATGAATATGTTATGTAGCCATCATGTTATTTGGAAGGTGATGTTCTAAGCTGTTGTTTCAAGTGTACCCTATATACATACATACATGCGCAGACACACACACACACACATGTATATATATAGCTGATTAGTTTTATGATGATATGAATATGTATCCACCCATGTTCAATATGTTGGTAAAAATATCATGGAGGTACTTGTATCGGGAGTCAATTCCATTTTGCCTCCCTTTACTCAAAAAATGTGTAATAAATTAAATCTATAGGTTAGATTAAAGAAAAAAAATTAATCCTTTCGGCTATTTTGGTAGCCTAGAATGATTATTAAGAATGATTATAACCAACAAATGGCAGGTGTGTTCTGTTTCTAAAGCGACAACCAAATGCCAATCTTACTTTTTCCAGGTAAATTTTGGTCATCGCCATTTCTACAACTACAGAAACATGATAAACCAATAATACCCAAGTTGCATTCCTTTTTCCTTCTATTTTTTAGAAATGAGAGGGTCAATGATTATTGCAGAACCACCCATATTCTCCTAGTTGACACATATATATATGTATATATATATTATAACGTAATTACAATGTCTTTGGCAAATTCAAATTATCAGATGTTTTCAAAAGTATTATATTATTATGTTAATCATTATTATAATTTAAACTCTAAACAAGAAGTCACTGTTTGGTGGGTGGGATCTGAGAGAGTAAATTGAAGTAGTTGTGATTAATGTCTTTGGGTTTCTTTATTGGTCTTGGACTTGTGATTAAGTTTTGTTTAGATGGAACATTTTGTAGGCATTGCTACTCTAATTTTCTATATATTATAAAATTCGAAAATCTACTTTAGTATAGTTGCTTTTATGGTCATGTTGTCGAGACATCTGGCTTTTGGTTGTTGTGTTTCTGATTTTGCTACTTATGGGTTTCTAGGTGGCTACTATGATACGTAATCGGTCTGTGGAAATGGTTGAAGCTCTTTACACTATGAACAAGGTAAGCATTATTTTAGTATCATAATACATATAATAACTTTTTTCTTTATTTGGTGGAACTTCTATGCTTTATGCCTGTACCCTTTTCAACAATATGAATTTCTTTCTTTCCCTTTTTAGCTCTCAAGTATGAGAAATTTGAGTTGCATAAGTTTTTCCATGTTGCCTTCTAGCCATCATCAATAAGCTTTCTCATGTGACATAAATACTGTAGTTATATATCATATTTGACACCTTTTTTCTTAAATATATCTTAATCATATTATTATCATTTGCTAATGAAGGGATAGTATTTTCACCATAATCATGTGTATTGACAATATCAAGAAGGTTCTTGGATGTTTTTAAGTTAAACTCAAGAATAGAGAATGTTACCATGTTAGAGAGGTTATTTAAGTTTACATCTCATAAAAAATGTTCTACATATCAAATTTCATATTATCTCCATTAATTTTATTTTATTGGATGTTCTACAATGGAAATAAGCTTTGATGACTCGATTTAATTTTATTGGATTCCCTGTGTCCTTCTGCAGATTATGTTCTTTGTGGGCAAAATAAACTTGGTGTGGTTACATTTATTTTAATCGTCATTCATTGAGGATCTTCTAATGCGGTTCTTGGCGTAATTTATCATCATCCTCTCGCTACATGATGCTTCTCCGAGGTATTAAGCTAATTTGTAGCTTGTATTCTCTGTGTGCATAGTATCACATGCTATTATTAGAATCTGTTGTAACATGCATTGCATGTGAATATCTGCTATTTTATTTATTTTTGAATAAGTTGAGCATTCTGCAAATAAATAAACAAAGTGTAAATTTGCCTTAGCATATGGACTAATCATGTGACTAATTGCTAGCCTCATGCTTGGAGGTTGGGGAAAGAAAAATATGATTAAAAGGAGCTTGCATACTATGATTTGTGGTTTGTCTGCCTTACAAATTTGATAAGCACGTTTTTAGAGTAAATGTTCATTGATCTGTTGTCCTTATTATTTTGTGCTCATTGTTCTTATTGCTATTTCCATCTTGCATTTTATGTATAGGAAGTCATCATTTTCTTTTCGACCCACCAACACTTGTCCACAAATGCCTCTGTAATTAATGGTATTTCAAAGTGGTCTATGTCCTGTGATAAGGCTAGCTTGAATTGTCGGTTTGTCACAAATAACAACTAATTAGATAAGCCTTTATTTTTATTATTGTTATTATTTCTTTTGTAATTTTTTTATGTTTGTATTAGCATGTCTTAAATAATATACTGAGAATGCTCTTATTTTATTGCATACTTTTTGATGCTCTTTGTTAGCCCTCACTTCTTGCAATTGTCACATTTATATCTTAGCAAAGAACTATTTACTCGCTCGCCTTTCGCTTTCCCTCAATCCTCGCTTAAATGTCCCTAGAGAAATGGAGTGATTTATCTTAAACTTCCTTGTCCCATGAAAAATGCTTAGTCTTTTTTCAGTTTGTGAATTTAGGATTCTATAGTGCATCTTGCTTTTCATTGGTTATTTAGATAATTTAGGGCTAAATTTTTATTATATGGTATTGGCTTTGGATTTCTTTCATATTTTTGGTTTCCATTTCAAAGCATAGCTATCTAACTCATTCAGAGTTCGGATCATTATAAACCCGGTTTGTACTCTGTTCGGTTCTTATGTAATACTGACTTATGTTGCTTTTTGTTTGAAAGTACTTTGTAATAAATTGGTGACAAGATGGTTTAACATCTTGTAGGTCATACTTGGTTTGAAGATGTAAATAGGAGATAATTTCTAGCATATTTCTTTGATCTTTTGAAAATTATTATTTCTGGCATCCACTTGTTGGTCTAGATGTTATGGGAGGTTTTACCATGTTAATGTTTTGTTTAAAATTAATGTTAGTATCTTATACACTTGACACTAAGCGACTTTAGTTATGTGCGGGATGTTTGAGGTAATATATGGCGAAGATGCATCTTGGAACTAAACCATGGGTCTAAGACATGCACGATGTTGCTCTCCATTGTCGACTCTATTATATTACCAGTTATTAAGAAAGACTCATTGTCATTGTTTTAACTCATAGTGGCAAGATATATATATATATGAACCCCATTGTTCATTTGCTAATGATTCACTAGAAATTGTCTGTCTATTGTCTACTATATTTCTTTGAATTATCTTTTTCTCGCACCCATCTAGGTTGATGAACAAGCGGTTCTCAAGCATTTTGATTAACTTTGAAGGAAAGGTGATGCATTTTGATTGGCATTTTTATAATATTTTAATTTTTTATTTTTTCATAACATTTAGCGGCGTTTCTAGGACAAATGCCACTAAAAGTATAATATTTTATTTTTTTATTTTTATGATATTTAGCGGCGTTTTTACTAAAAGCGTCGCTAAAAGTCATGCTTTTTAGCGGCGTTTGTGGAAAAAACGCCGCTAAAAGTCGCCACCTTTAGCGGCGTTTGCAGAAAAAGCGCCGCTAAAAGTCGCCACCTTTAGCGGCGTTTGCAAAAAAAGCGCCGCTAAAAGTCGCCACCTTTAGCGGCGTTTGTGAGAAGAGCGCCGCTAAAAGTCATATTTTTAGCGGCGTTTGTCGAAAAAGCGCCGCTAAAAGTCATGGTTTGTAGCGGCGTTTTTCTCACAAAAACGCCGCTAAATTTTGCGGCGCCTCATTTAGCGGTGTTTTTTGTGGCGTTTTTCAAAGTGCCGCAAGCTCTATTAGCGGCGCTTAAAAACGCCGCTAAAAGTCTGTTTTGCTGTAGTGTGAATCGAAAGGCACGAAACCAAATTAATTAGAGCTGTGAACTTTGTAGCTAAAACAAATCGCAGTACCTTCTTCTTGGCTTCCTCCTCTTCTCTGTGCTTCTGGAAAGGAGTTTTCTTGCGTGTGATCGAAAATGAACTCATCTTCAAATGATTGAATCAAAGACTCAAGACCCTTATCCTTTAAACACATACCTGGAATTTTCCAAAGATTTCAAGCCGAAAGGAGAGATTCCAAGAAATAGAGAGAAGGAAGGAGAAGGAAGCCGAAAAAGTCTGAGAAAGAGAGAAATAGATTTGTTGGCTGAGAAAGAAAGAAGAAGAGAAGGAATGAAGAAGGGAAGAATGGAGGAAGAAAACGTACCTGGATGAAGGGGAAAGCTTGGAAAATGTCTTACTGAAAAAAATTTGGTAAGACGTTTTACAGGAACAAAGAAGACATTTTACCCGTGTTTGTAAAATGTCTTCCTTGAGGAAAACATTTTCCATCAACCAAACATCGAAAAATCAGGAAAATGGTTTCCAGAAAATATTTTCCACTAAACAAACAGAGCCTAAATAAGTCTTTAATCCCGTAGAATAATCAAAGTGAGCATTTGATTCAAATACTGAGAAGGATTATTATGTCGTCTACAATTCCAATTGGGGAGATGGCTAGTCTTGGCTATCGGAGTAGTTGACTCCACGAGTAGAGATATAAATGTATTCGTTGGTAGAATGATACATTAGACTAGACCCAAGATGAATTAATTTTGAATTCGTTTGTGAATTAATTCACTTGTGACGTTCATGGTGTGATTTACCTAAATCCTGAGTTAGTCATTGACAATGCGTACTTATGTGCTTTGATATAAGTAAAGGCTTATGCTCTAAAGATGATTGAGCCTATAGCTGGTATGTTGAGTACATGACTTGTGTATGGCATGGCTTTACTAACAACAGTGGAATTCATAGCTCAATTAAAGAGTTAATGATATTCTCTCATTGGCATTGTGTGGATTGATAAATATGGAATGTGGCCACAGGTTGCTTGTTCTCAAACGAGCAATTTATCACAATCATTTGTTGACAGTAATCATATTAATCATTAAGAAGATACAATGGTGACAATGGGATAAAATAGGATTGTATTGAGTGAACGGATTTAACTCAAAAGAATTAATGATATCATATAGGGTAACATACACATGACAAGGTCATTGGACAAAAAAGTTGGATGAATTGCTTTTGTAAATAGTATACAATAAGGAGTTTTCAATCATGGTACTTCTTGTGGACTGACTCCATGATTAAGTAATTGCGAATTATCGGAACGATGCTTCTGGACATAATTGTAATCACTAGAGCCTAACTGTATATGTCCAATTGGTCCCTCCACTAGCTCAACAAAAGCTCAATCAGAGATAATAATAAGGAGAGCCCAAATAGACTTGTCCGCATGAGATTAATGGATAGCATCTCACCTTGTAAGGCGGTGGCTGGTGACCAACCTCGCCAAGAACCATGAAGCTCATTTGTTGGAATTGACGAGGGCTTGGAAACCCCGCGAAGCAACTACTTGTTGTGAATAACCATGATCTTGTATTTCCCTGTGAAACGAAGTTGAAAACGGTTAACCTATCTCGCATTCAAAACATTTGCAAGATGAATGGAGGCTTGCTGCTAGTGCTGAAGGACAGAGTGGTGGTCTTACGTTACTTTGGAAAGAGGACTTGGATGTCTCTATACAAACTTATTCCAAACACCATATTGACTCCTTGGTTCGTATGGAGAACAATAGCAACATGAGATTCACCAGCTTTTATTGACATGCGAATCCAAATAAGAGAAACAACTCATGGGAGATGCTAAGGAGAGTGGGTAACTCACTTCAAGAAGATTGGGTGGTGGGAGGAGATTTCAACGCCATTCTTAATGATGCCGATAAGGAGGGTGGCCGTAGGAAAGCTCAGGCTGACATGCAAGACTTCAAAGACGTGATGGTTAAGTTGGCTCTTGTCGATATAAAAACAAATAGAGGGTGGTTTACATGGGTAAATAATAAGGAGGGGGAAAACTTTGTCAAAGAAAGACTTAATAGATACATGGTATTGACAAATGCCATCAAGAATTTCCCTTTTATGGAAACCAATGTTGTTAGATAGTCCAAGTTTGATCATGATGCTATTCTTATAGATTTTGGGGGTCATAAGCCAATGGAGAACTTTATAGAACATAGGCTTCTGTTCAAGTATGATAATTCTTGGGCGAACGAAGTTGAGGCCAAAAATATTATTAAGGCAGCTTGGAGCTGTAACGATACGAATATCATAGAGAAGTTTGATAGGGTGCGGACGAACCTTGGTGAATGGCAAAGAAACCGTTACAGTAGAATGAAGAAACAAATCAATAAGCTTGAAACTAAGATTAATAAAATCATTGATGGGACCATGCAGAGCTACAATGCGAATTATTTTAAGGAAGCCAGGTCAAAGCTCAGTCACATGTACGAAAGAGAGGAGTGTTATTGGGCACAGAGATCGAGAATTAAATGGCTTAGAAAAGGAGATAGAAACACTAGGTACTTCCATGTAAGAGCTACGGGTAGACAAAAGAAAAATAAAATTGAGAAGCTCAAAAACTCAAGTGGGAATTGGGTGTATAAGGTCGATGACTTTTGTAAAGTGGCTGTAGATTATTTCCAGATTTGTTTAAGTTCGATGCCCCAACAAATGGTGACTTTAATATGAACCACATTCAACATTGCATCACTCAGGAGATCAGCAATAGCCTTACAAGGGATTTTACTAAGGGTGAGATTCTTGAAGCTCTTAAACAAATGGATCCTAAAAATGCACCCGGGATTGATGGCCTATCGGGCAGCTTCTTCAGAAACAATTGGGATGTTGTTGGCAAAGAGGTTGTATTGTTTTGTTTTGAGTTTTAAAAGGGAATAAGGATGTCAAATGTAACGACCCGATAGTTAGGGGTGTTGAAAAGTGTATTCTCGAAACTCCGTAATCATAAATCAGACCCATAAATATTTTTATTAAATATTTACGAGGATAGCTTAGTAGGTAATTAATATTCAGAATAGTAAATTTTGTGAAATTAGGACTTTTTAAGGTACAAAGACTAAATCGCGTAAGGGTTAAAAGTTTAATTATAAATTGAAATAAACTTAAGGGCTAAAGTAGCAATTATGCCACTTAATTAATGTTTGTAAATAGGTGGCCGGCCATGAGCTAAGGAAAATGCATGTATATATATTATATTTATGTGTTAACATTAATGTATATATATTATAATAATTAAAATTAAAGTTATAATAAAAGAAAAGAAAGTGGAGACATATAAATTAAACAAAAGAAAGAAAGAAAAAGGACAAGAAAACTCACGTTACTAGGGTTTGGAAGTTCAAGCTCAAATTGGTTAGTGCAATTTAGTTCTTACACTTGTAAGTTTTACGTTTTTGGAATCCCGATACTTAGGGCTACCCGACTCATGTTGTAATTTTTAGTATTGTTCAAGATTTTAGATGTTGACATTGTTGAATAGTTTAAGTATTATGGATTAAATAGATAGATTTTTAAGTTAGAAATAGAAAAGGACTAAATTGTGGAATTAATTGTTGATTTTGAGCAATAGGGACTAAATTGTGAAAATTTTGAAATTAAGGGGTTGAATTGGAAAAGAGGAAGCTAAATGTGGTCTAGATTGAAAATAGTATTAAAATATGAAGTTAAATGTGATGATTAAAATTAGTCTCGATTTAGGGACTAAATTGAGGAATAAGCAAAATATAGTGCAAAAATTGAAATTTAATGTGAAATTGAAATGTGTAATATTAATGTGATGTAATTGTTTTATTCCATAGCTAATGTCGTACCGGAATGCTCAAGTAAAAAGGGGAAGGATAAAAATCGACGTCGAATAGCTCGGAAATCATGGTTTGTGTCTCTATAATCTGAATTAAATAATAGATTATTGCATATATAATTATTTGCATATGGTAAGCATTTGAGGTGAGTACTTTGGGATTGAATTAAATTCATAATTGAAATGAAATGGATTGATTTTGTATACTATGAAATATATTGATTATGTATATATGTGTATTGAGAAAAATGTGATCATTATCAAATTGAATATATGTTTATATGTGATGATATACATTCATGAAATTGAGACATTGGTTGTATTGAAAAGTGAAATGATTCCCTATTAACTGTATCGGGCTGATTCGAATATAGATGGCATGCCATAGGATAGGAAGAGTTCAGGGATTACTTCGACCTCGAGTCGATGAGGTACTGGGTGCCAATTTGCTTCGGTTTAACCAATGAGGCACTGGCTGCCAGTTTGCTTCGGTTTAACCAATGGGACACTAGGTGTCAATTTATATAGCACTAGGCGCAGTTATTTGGAACGACGGAAATGTGCAAGTGTACACAATCGTAACAAGTAATAAAGTGACAAGTAAACGTCGAGTTATCGTACCCACATAGACTTTGAAAAGAATTATTTATGAATGCAATTTAAAACACTTTGGTGAAGAAAAATATTTTGATTTGAGGAGGTTATTAAAAACTAGGATTTTAACTAAGTAAAACAAATAAAATAAAACAAAGTTCTAATGCATGATTTTAATCAAGATGATATACTTGTGTTAGGTTAAATACATTTCTTAACTTAGAATTATTAAACTCATGTTTATATTGTTACGAATAAATTCACAGCAACTCGGTAATTTGTTAACTTATGAACATACTCACCTACCAAAATCCATTCATCTCTTGACTATATTTCTATGTCAATTCAACCGATTAAACAAATTTTAATAGGCAAATGTGTTAATGCACATACATACTTATGAAATTAAAATAATCTCTTGTACACATCTCTATGCCTATTCAAACAATTAATTCAATCTCATAAGCACATAAAAGATTATGTGAGGTAACACTGTATTTCTACCTTGAAACAGTTTAACCGCAATAATCTTTCAAGTTATGCAAGGCTAATGTATCGCTAGATACTATTGCTAATTTAACCCTCAGCTACCTTAGATGATTAAACATGCACTGATTAAGTATCGTGTCAATTAATTACAATTTCAATCTGTTTAAATAATTAATTCATTAGTTACCTTACAATTGTAATGCAAGAATAACATAGTCATAGTTTTACTTAATCAAATAGTTTTACTTAATCAAACATCTTATAGAGGCCTATAACAACACAAACACAATTTTAATAAATTAAGTAGACGAAATACAATCAACCTAACACGAATTAAATTTAAGCCATATCAATTAAATTAAACATTTCAACATCGTAAATATTCATAGACATGTTCATCATAACAATAACAAAAATTAAAAGGATAAGGAACAAGAATCAAATCCAGTGTTTCTCCGTGGCTTGACTGGTTTGCTCCACTCTTCCTTCTCCGCTTGTTCTTGTCGAATCGAGGCTTCTACGAACACTTTAATGCTACTCCAAATGGTGGATGAATGACTCATTTTCAAGAGGTGAAATCGGCAAGAGAATAAAGAAAAATGGATGGGAAATGGAGAGAGAAGAGAATAAATGAGAAAGTTGAGGTGTGTTTCAAATGAGCAGCCAATGGGGGTTTTTATAGGTTGAGAAGGATGCTAAAAATAGCTAAAATCAGCAGCCAAAGAGCCCTCCCTTGGCCAGCCACACATGTGGCAAGTTTGAAGTTTTCAAACTTGCTATATTAAGTTAAGGGCAAATCTAGAAAGGCACAAATAGTGGAAGGGTTTGTTTGCAATTTGAAAAAGTCTGCAAGGGTCATTTTGCAAGCTAAATAGCCAAGCAAGCTGATTGGGTTAGCATGTGGGATGGTTTTGGGCTGCCCAGTACTCGGTCGGTTCGATTTTTCTCGGTTCAGCTCAACTGGGCCACTTTTTATAATTAATTAATAATAATTTATTTAACCCAAATTAAATTGGATATAAATTAAAATTAATTATATTATGAATTAATACACATAATTTGGACCGTCTTAGGCTGAAAAATTAATTCGCCTTGATGCTTCAAAATTGTTTCTCGATTTTGCGCTTCTAGTAGTGTCTGTCGAGCCGTTTTTTGCCCTTTGTACAAATTTGTCGAAAATAATCAAAATTAATTAAAATTAATTATGTTAATAATTTAAGTACAAAATATTTATTTTATAATAATTATATATTTTTCGACAAGAATTTTACCGAACTTGCAAGAATTTGAGTTAAAAAGGGCATGAAAAAGCGTGTATATTTTTGTGTTTCCATTATTACTTCGAATTTATCCGATGAGGCACTGGGTGCCAAACTGGTGTGTTGGTTGGATCCGTATATCTATTCGAGTCCGTGCCGTGTTAATAGGGGAAAGTAAAATAATAATTTATGTGATTGATATTGAAATGGAAAAGATGATAAATGAATATGAGATGAGAAAATATTGAAATGAAAAATATGGTAAATGATTATGAGATGAGTAATGAAATATGAATTGATGAATTGATATATGAAACTTAAATGAATTCAAGTATTGATCAAAGATATGAATCATGCCATTGCATGAGATGATGTATTCAAATGTTAAATGAAATGCCATTGATATATACTTATATAATTGAATATGTGAAAATCTTAGTAGATGTGAATAAGGAATGAGCAAAGAATTATACTATTGAATTGAAACACATGTCCATAGCTTACTTGTTGCATTTTGCATTTTAAATACTTATATCAAGTTTAAGTTATTCAAATTATAGAAATACCACTGAGTTTTACTTAGCGTGTGGTTTTGTTTTCCGTGTGCAGGTTAGGTACTGTTCGAATTATTGCCGATGCAGCATCAAATCAGAAATCCCGAGCTCAAGTGTGGTGATATTTCATTTTGTAATGGCATGTACCTAGGGAGTCTTTTGTTGATATTGTTTATAAAATGTTGTTAACTTAGTTGCTAGTAAAATGATGGTTAAATGTGTATATAGTTATGGTTAAGGCTATGTTGGTATGTTAGCCTAGTTTATATTTTGGTATGTGATAGTTTAAAGTTTGGTAGCTTAGCATAATGTTTGGTATGTGCTTAGCTTCATATTTGGTAACTTTAGAAGTTGAAAGTTAGTTCAAATATGGTATATGTGATATAATGAAAGTCTTGAATGTTCAATGTGTTTGTTGATGTATTTGAACATATAAAATGTGGTACCATTGAGGGTATATTGGTTAGGAATATTAGGTGATGAATTTGGTGTATTGTGGACATGTTTAGTCGTGTTTTGAATAGGTTAAATGATTGGTAATTGAGTTGCTTAGTGCCCAAGTAAGTAGGAAATGGTAAACTTGAGTTTTGAGGTACTTTTGGGTGCACATGGCCCAGCCACATAGGCGTGTGTCATACACAGGCAAGATACATGCGTGTGTGACCCAAGTTAAAGAGTTACACGGCCTGGCCACATGGGCGTGTGTCTCAGCCTTGTGAGGCACAGGGCCTAGCCACACGGGTGTGTGACCCCTGAAATCAAAATTTTTGTAATTATTTCCTAAACTTCCAAAATTGTTTCAAATTAGTCCCTGTCTGTTTTTAAACTATTTTTAGGGTCCCGTAGACTCAAAATAGGGGCTTTAAGAGTAATTTTTACTCTGTATTGCGGTGAATTAGCAAACTAAATTAAGTACATTCCACTAACATCATCGAAGATAAATTAAAAATATAATCGTAGACGGAATATGGACCAATACTCTGATGCTAATAATTGGAATAGTCTTGTATGTATCCGAATTCTAACATTCAAGAAGGGATAAATAGTGATAAGAGTGTAGACAGTGGAAGACCAAGTTTAGCATTGCATAGCATGAATCAATATTCGATTGTATAATATTCTAGTATGATATGATCTGATTGTTTGTGACATGCCCCTATATATTATATTGTTAATGGCTAGTATATATATGTGTAATTATGATTGATTAATTGTATGACATGTTAGTAATGCCCGTGACTCTAATCCTATGATGGAGAGGGGTTAGGTGTGTTACATCAAATGTCTTAATGAGACGATGATCATCCTTATTCCAAAAATTAAGGAAGCCATTGATATTTCTAATTTTTGTCCTATCAGTTTATGAAGGTTGTTTACAAAATTATTTCAAAAACCATTGCCAATCGTCTCAAGATAGCTCTTCCCAGTTGCATCAGTCAAAACCAAAGTGCGTTCGTTCCGGGTAGGATGATTCATAATAATATTTTTATTGCCCATGAATTAATGCACTACCTCCAGAGATCAAAGAATGGCCCGAATAAGGGCCTTGTTATAAAGCTCGATATGATCAAGGCGTACAACCGGATCGATTGGGATTTCATTGAGAATGTTATGAAGAAGATGGACTTTGTGGACAATTGGGTAAACAAAATCATGAGTTGTGTCCGATCGGTGAGATACGTGGTTAAGTGTAATTCTAGACTCTCGAAGATTATCACTCCCGAGAGGGATCTCCGACAAGGGGATACCCTATCTCCTTGTTTTTATTTTGCATGGAGGCATTATCGAGAATGCTCCTAAATGCTCAAAATAATAAATTCTTAAGGGCATCCAGGCTAGCCAAAATGGCCCTCACATTAACCACTTATTCTTTGCCGATGATGCTCTTATTTTTCTTAAAAATAAAAATAGGGATGTTGATGCTTTTTTGGATATTATTAGAGATTTTGCTTTATTCTCGTGTCAAAATATTAATTTTGAGAAGTCTATGGTTTTCTTTAGCCAGAAAACGTCTAGGGAGCATTGTCTCTCAATGGGTGAGTCTCTCGATATGAAAGTGGTTGACAAGCTCAACAATTATCTTGGACTGCCCCTCCCAATTGGTAAAAAGAAAACAAAAGCTTTTAAGTTAATCGTCTTGCTTGTAGGGTTAACAGTTGGTCAAAGAGGCTCTTGTCAAATGGGGGCAAAGAAATCTTTATAAAAGCGGCCCTCCAATCTCTCCCCACCAATGCCTTCTCAGTTTTTTTGGCTCCCAAGGGTGTGGTAAATGACATGAAATCCATGATATGTCGTTTGTGGTAGGCGAACAAAAGTAAAAGCAGATTCTGGGCTATGTTGCCGTGGAAAGATGTTTGCAATCCCAAAGGTATGGGGGCATGGGTTTTCGAAACCTTCATCTTTTTAACATTGCTCTTCTTGGACGATAGGTGTGGAGACTCATTTCAAACGGTGACACTCTTTGCTACAAGGTTCTCAGCTCAAAGTATTTCCTTGGGGGTAATATTTTCCAGGCAAAAAATGTGGACAAGCCTTCTTTTACATGGTCTAGCATCAATAAAGCTGCTAAAATTTTAAATGAAGGTTTTGGGTGGCAAGTTGGCAACGGTACAAACATCAACTTTTTGTTGGACAATTGGGGGTTCAAGGGTTCAAATGGAGATATGGTGAACTTACATATGGTGGCTCCAAATGAAAGACATGTTAAAGACCTTTGGAACAATAATGAAAAGAGATGGAAGGAGAACATAGTGCATGCGATTTATGGGGACTTCCTCGGGGACCAAATTTGCAATATCTCGATCGGTGATGATGATCAAAGAGATAGGGTGGTGTGGTTTCACAACCCCCACGGCTACTATTCTTCGAAATTTGCTTATTCTTGGCTGTTATTGAAGCAGGTTGGTCTTGGCCCCCATCGGTCTTTTTGGAGAGCTATTTGGAAGTTGAAGACCCTCCCCAAGGTCCAAATTTTCATTTGGAGAGTGGCTCACGAGATACTTCCAACAAATGCCAAAATTGCTTCTATATGACGAGGGTTTCGACGAGTGCCCGAGATGCGGCTTCGAGAAAGAAACTTTGATTCATGCTCTTAAAGACTGTCAAACGGTGAGAACCATTCTCTCCATGGGTGGTCTTGACAACCGGCTGCTCGACAAAGATTACGACTGATGTATAGACTGGCTCGAAGATGCCATGAGAGTGCTGGACAAGAAAGCAGCAGCTGACTTCATCATTGTCCTTTGGAACTGCTGGAATAACCAGAGAGAGCAAAGAGGATGCTACTCATGTGATTTGAGAGAGAGCAAAGTTAATTTTTAGAGGATGCTACTTCATCATTTTTAGAGGCAAGGAGGATGCTACTCATGTGATTTGAGAGAGAGCAAAGTCCCTGAGCCACGACTTCCGCATCCACAACCTAGTACATGAGCCGGTTATCCCTACTGCCCCTAGCCACAAAAGATGGGAGAAACCTCCTAAAGATTACATGAAAGTTAATTTTGACGATGCCATCAACAATAAGAAAATTGGTTATGGTTTTATTATTAGAGATGAAGATGGGTTTGGGTTTCAAATTTAATTTTTGAGACTGACAACACATGGATAGTGAACACAATGAAGAAAAGGGATAGGGATGTTACGGGGCGCATAAACAAAATTCAAAAGTTGATGTTGGAAAATTTTACTTCGGCTAATACCCGTTGGGCAAACCGCTGTTGTAATAGCGTTGCTGATTTTATTTGTAAATTTGCTATTGAGAAAAATTGTATTTGGGATTTTAATATGAATTATCTGGTGGAAATCAATAATTTGGTGATTATGATTCGATTTAAATAAAGTTTTCACCTTTTGGTCTTTTTATCAAAAAAAAAAAAAAAAAAAGCTCGATCAGATTGTATTTAAGTCAAAAAATATTTTTACGACTTTGGGAATAATTTAATTGAGTCGATTTATTTGATGTGGAATTAAATTAGATGGTTATGAGAATTGTTCAACTAGAGAATTTGATTAAAGAATTTTATAGAAAAATTAATTTGGAAAATTTAAATGATTTTTAGAAAAATTAATTTTGATCAAATAAAATAAAATAAATCAAATCAATTAATATGATATTTTTGGAAGTTAATTTTTAAGTCAGACAATTGGCTAAATGGGTGTTTGAACTTGAAAATTAGACATGAGATCGTAAATTGGGTCTGGGAGCCCAAAACTTAAACCAAGACCCAAAAACTAGTTGAATTGGGCTCGATATGTGAAACTGGGCTGACGATCCAACCGGTGACTAAACCAGACCGATCGGGTCATCATTGACTCGGACCGAACTGGTAGCAGTTGAACCGGCTCGGGGTGCCATAAGGGTGTCACACCTACATCACCGAACATGGTTGGTTGTCGGTGGTTGAGTAATGGAAGAGTTACACTCCTACTGAGACTTTACAAGAGAATTTGATTTCAAATTAATTATTCCAAAAATAATATTATTTTAATAGTTTAATATTAAATTAAATTAAATACTTATCTTAATAGTATTTTATTAATTTAATATTAAAATATTTATCTTAATAATGTTTATTTTGAAGATAAACATTCTATTATTTTAATAATATTTAATATTAAATTTAATCTAATATTTATCTTGATAAATATTATATTAATTTAATATTAAAGTGATTAAGTGTATTTATAGTTGAACTCTTTAAGTTCTCCCTATATAAAGAGAGCATTATGTTATTATTTACACACACTTGAATTCAAGAGAAAGTTGTAGAGAGAAAATTCTATAAAGAGATTATTTCAAAAAATTTCTAGAGATATTTTTTTAATTTACAACTTGACCTAAAAGTTTAGAGAAATTTTAAAATTACCGCACTGGTAATTGTTGTGAAAAATTTTATGATTCGAAGCGAGCCCACTTTCGGTAGACATGAGCTTGAGGATAGCGGAGAAGACTACTCGGTCGAAGCGCTCATCTTAAATGAATAAAAAAGGTACAATTTTAATTAAGTGTTTATTACTTTAGATATCACAATCAAGATCTTATTTTGGAAAAAAAAAATTAAAACACTGAATTTTCCCTAAATTTATTTTCCGTTACATTTTTTAAACTAATTTTTCTGACACCAATCCCTACCGAAACAAAGTGAAATTATATTTTTTATGCCAATTTTGTTACCATATTTGTGGATAAGTTGAATTTTATTAAACTCCTAAAAATCTGGTTAATTAAAAGTGGGATAAGATTTGAATTCTTTTTAAAATTTTAATTTATTAAATTATTTTTATCTCTTTCCAGCCTCCTGTCACGTTTTCGCTTCTTTTGTTTTTATTATTTTCATTTTAATTTTAATTTTTCAAATAAATCTGCTCCCATTTTCTTTCTTTTCCCACGTTTGTTCCCCCATTTTCATGCAGCCATTTACCCTACTTTGCAACCGATTCTATTTTGTTCCTTTCTATTCTTTTTTTGATTCTTGATCTTTTTTATTTTTTTTCTATTTTATTTTGGCTGCAATTCTGCTCTTAAATTGATTCTCTATTCACGACTTTGCTTCCCGTTCTCTTGCTGTTTGATTGATTTTCTGTGTTGGTTTATCATAGTTGTTTCGTCAGGTAACATCGTGATTCTGTTTTAGTAGTTTGGGTATGGGAGTATTATTGAATCTTGATGAGGAATTGGGTGTTAATAATGATTATAATTGTTTTCTTTTGCACATTGTCAGTAGAGAATTGCGAGGCCGTTGGTTCTGCTCCAGCCACTTAAGCGTCGGGTGGTCCTCGTTTCGTAGCGTAAGTTTCGAACGGTTCTTGGAAGCCGATTGTAGGTGTTTTTGTTGGATCATTTGATCTAGTGTCCATATAGTCATTATTGATTGAGCGTGTTAAATGACATTTTTAGGTTATGGAAGTCAAGTGGTTCCATTTGCATTGAAATCGAATCAGTTGTGTAACGAAAAACCCCCAAAAAAGCAAACGGTGAAAGCTGAAAAAGTGAACCGTCGACGCCACACGGTCGTGTGACAGGTCGTGTGCAAAACTATGTGAGACACAGTCTAGGCCAATTGGACCGTGTGGGCCACGCGGGCATGTGGGTCTAAAATTTTGAATTTTTTCCTAGGTCCGTAAACATTGTTTGGATCGATCGTAGGCCTTCCATAGGGCCAGTATGTTATCATTTAAGCTATAAAACACAAATTTTGAACATTTATTAGCATAAAATTAGATATAAATACGCATGTTGAAATTATATAAGATAAGTAAAATTTGTAATATGCTATGTATGAACTGAAATATGTTATGTATGTCCTGATATTTGATAAGCATGACTTGAGTTTGATATTTAGCATGTATGACATATACAAATCTGGCATATGATATTTCTGTATGTGCATTTGGGATGGGATTTATGTATTTGGAGGAAGTGTGGACAGTATAATTGTAACACCCCAAACCTGGCCTATACGTTATGGCCGAATCCGGAAGCGTCACATGAAATGAGTTGAAAAACCATTGTTATTAAATAAAAAAAACCTTTCCAGTTCAACTAATCTTTATCACTATTATTAATTTCAAAAAAAAAAAATTTCATTTACTTATCTTGCGATAAAACATAGCGGAAGCTTTAAAAGTTATTGTGTTTAGAAAACTGTTCAAGGTTTAAGAAAATCCATGCTTCTAATAAAATCCGAGTTTAAAACGTGTTTTGTAGTTATTAAATCATAAAATAGCGGTCTAACCCAATTTAAAGTAAAACAGTCCATAAAGTCCAAATTACATAAAACAAACCTAGAGTAAACCAGAACATATAACTTAGTTCAAACTTAAACCAACTCGAACATGTGGTCACCGAGGGACTCCGCAGCTCCGATCCGCCTATTACTGTGGGTTACCTATACAGACAAATAGAAAAGGGTGAGTTTACGTAAACTCAGTATATAACCCAGCAGAACTAAGTAGGCACACATACAAAATAACAAATATCAGTCACATACAGTCTTGGGCCTAAGCCCATTACAGATTTAGATGTAGATTTGGGCCTTAGCCCATCTTAGAAACAGATACAGAAATGCAGTCAAAAACAGAAATCAAGATCCTACCTCCAGCCTCTACATACCATCCCCGACCATCCCTACACACCATGTGGGGTTTAAAACACCCACTCAGCCTTACACACCATGCTATACCGAATGCGACACATCATATATATTGCAGCTGAGTTGCCAGATAATAAGCATAATTTTCCTTTCAGAACACTTCCTCCAAAATATATATATCATCCCACCCCAATCACAATAACAGTACATGCATGCAGAATTAACAATAAATCATGCTTACATGCTTATAAAAACAAACAACAGATACACATGGTACAGACATGCTCAGAACAATACAAAGTCTAGCAGAACACATAGTTTTAGGGTTAGTAAGCATTTACTGACCCTGCGGTAAGTCCACAGTCGATTAGGACGACCCGTGCAGTTCCTACGGAAAATTCTAGTATAGTGGGCCCACACCCGTGTGGCCCACACGACCACACCCTGACCATCACACGGCAGCTTTTTGAGCACGGCCTGGCCTTCGTCAATCACACGGCTGTGTTATGAGTTATGTCTAAAATTTAATCGATGATACTAATTTAATAAGTTACACACCGAGTTTCAAAAACTCACTCTCTGTTTGTCTGTCACTTTCAGGTAAGCTTTAGACTTAGCGAATCGATGCGACGAGAGCTTGATTTATTTAAAGTTGGAATTAAGGTGTTTTCTAAATTTTGGATTGTTTGGACACTTGAGACTGTTTTGGTTTTGGACTTTAATATTATTTTTTTGGCTCAAAATTGATTAATTGTTTTTATTGACATCGCTCGATTTTCCTGCAAAATAGTGAATTTTCATGCAACAAATGGTGTATTCCAAAATTTAACGCGCTAAAGATTTCCACTGTGAACTTATACATTTTAGAAAATGTAAACATACAATCGTTTCACAAATCGGTTAAGAAAGATATGTTCTTGAATAAATCGAATTTTCACATAACAAAAACTAGCAACACCTTTTCAAAACCAACGAATTCTGGGTTGTCGAATGAACTTGCAATAGCATCTCTAGATCTAACCATAACATCTAGGTCGTATTTAGGGTGTTACAAAGTTAAATAGTACCTTAACCCTTAAAGCCATAATGTTTTTTTAGTTCAAATCTCATTATGAGTATATTTTTCTAATTTTTATATAAAAGATGTAAAAGAAAAAAATACTTTTAAAATAATATATAATTTACTTTGTAACATAGTGATATTTTAATTATTACTTAACTGAGTTGGTATCCAATTAACTCATTGCATCAAATTTGCAAGTGCTTAACATATAGGATACATAGATGTACATATACATATAATCATTTACACTTATCAACCTCAATAAAAGTTAACCTAAAATTCAAATTTGTCCATCTTAATTAGAGTGGTGATTAAAACTCTTATTAAACACCCATTTAACATAAATTTACACCATATAATTTTTATCCTCATTCCTAATATTGTATAAAAAAGAACTAGCCTCTGAATGGAGATTATATGTCTAAAGACAGTAGCCAGTGAAGCATGGTTTGAGTCTGGAACAAATTTCATTAGCCCATGGGCTTATCCTTTTTCACAAATAACATCTTACGTGGCTCTATTCAACCTTGAAAATACCAAAATCCTAAGCTAAACGAATTAACTTGCACTAATATAAAGATTATTCAATGTTTTACTAATAAGTATGAGATGTAAATGTAAAACACATTACACAAGTAAGAAAAGAACGTAAGTTCAAATCTTAAAAATAATATTGTTAGGAGGGACAATCATAAACCCCAAACAAGTATTATAGAATGAACATGAATAATAATAAAAAATACTCAATTTTACCTTTTTTATGATCTCATATAATATTTTTTTTTTAAAGTTATAACAATTTTAATATGATCAGCCATTACAAACATTAAACCTAATAATTAATTCAATAATTAAACTGAATAATTAATTAACTAGCAAATTAATTAACCTATACTTAAGATTGAATTTAAAAAGTAAATTAAATAAAATTGATGTAACATGTAAAATTATATAAATTAAAATATATTATAAGTCCATATATTCTTTATAAATTTAAAATTTAGTCCCTAAACTTTTATTTCTAGAAAGATAGTCTCTCTATTTTCAAAATTTAGGTTCAATCGTTAACATTGTTAAAATTATTTTATTAAATTCATGTTCATTACAACATCAATTTTTTTAGTTACATTGCTACCAAGTAAGTAATTTTTTTTTATTTCAAAATGTCACACTAACAAATTTAACATTGTTAACAATTAGACTTAAATTTTAAAATCTTAAAAGTAGAGGGACTAATTCTTAAAAATATAAGTACATAGACTAAATTCTAAATTTATGAAGAGTACATTACTAGTGACATATTTCAACTAATTAATTATCCATAATTTTATTGTAGATTTAACTTTGTTATTGTACATTACTTTTTTTTTTTGTTATTTTTGTAGAGTTTGTGGAGTTATGCCTCTCATTTTTCAACTTTTCTTATCCCAGTTATACTTTGTTTTTAGTTTTCCATTTAAATGGTGATTAGTGTAGGTTATTTTAATATTATTTGACCTACGAATTTAGCTTATAAATAGACCATTTTTTCCATCCTAGAAAGATAACCCATTACACATTTAAGTATTAGTTTTTACAAGCTTTTAGAGAATTTTATGTTTACATTTTGAGGGTTTTTATTTCAGGTTTCAAGGTTTAGTTTTATCTCTATCTTTTGTACTATTTTTTTCCGTTTTAGTGAAATTTTCTTTACATGTGGTTTTTTTATCCTCTTTAGAGAGATTTTTCACGTAAAATATTTATATTCGATTTCCGCAATCAACCTGTTCAGAGATGGCAGGAACCAGGTTTGATATTGATAAGTTTGATGGTATCGTAAATTTCAATATGTGGCAAGTTCGGACGATCCTGAAAAGGTCCTTATAGAGAAGAAGCCTACAGACATGGATAAATCAGAATGAGATATGTTAGATAAAAAAGTTTTATCAACCATTTAATTATGTGTAACAAATAATGTGTTGCAGGAGGTTTTGATGGAAAAAACGACATTCACCTTATGAAAAAGGTTAGAAACCCTTTACGCGACAAAATATCTGGCTAACCGATTGGTATTGAAACATCGTCTATACACATTCTACATGGATGAAAGTAAAGGTTACATCAGTCAATTTATTACTTTTTTGAATGATTTAAAAAATATTGAGGTTTAGATTGACGATGAAGATCAGGCTATGGCATTACTGTGCTCTTTACCTCCTTCATATAAGTCTTTTAGGGAGATCCTGATTTATGGCAAAGATAATCTCTCATTCGAGGATGTGAAGGGTCATCTGTTAAGCAAAAACAAACTCGACAATGAGTTTGGTTTAGATAGGCAATCATCGATTTTGGTAGCATCAAAGAAGCGAGAAAAGAGATGTCTCTATTTTAAGAAGTTAGGTCACATCAAGGCAGATTGTTACAAACTGCGAAATAAAAGGGCTACTGAGAGCAACAAGGAAGATTTAGCTAGTGCTAATTTGGCCAATGACAAGGGTGATGATTTCTTGCTGGTGTCAATAAGTGAAAGCTCCAAGCTTACGTCCAAGTGGATCCTGGATTCGAGATGTTATTTCCACATGTGTCCCAACAGGGACTGGTTCTCTACATATAGTTCTATTGAAGGTGGAGTTGTGCACATGGGGAATGGTTCACCCAATAAGGTAACCGATATTGGTACTGTTCAGATCCAAATATACGATGGGACAATTAGGACACGGTCAGATGTCAGGCATGTGCTTGACTTAAAAATCTCATCTTCTTGGGAATTTTGGACTTGAAGAGTTGTAGAATTATCATCGAGTCAAACGACATTAAGGTACCATATGGGGATCTTGTTTTGATGAAAGGTAAAAAGATTAATAGTCTTTATATTCTAAAAGGATCAACGGTGACCAGTGAAATAGGATGTCCCTTATTTATTAAGGAGTCGAAGTCGACTCATTTGAAGTGGAGACAACTTGGTCATAGGCGGGGAAAAGGAATGACCATTTTGTATAAGAGAGGTTCTCTTTTGGATGCAGGTTTTGAAAAGATAGGGCACTACATTTGTGGAAATTAGACCCGAGTTAGTTTTGATTTGACAATGCACAAATAAAAGACTAGAGGACTTCCAGCTTTTAAGCAAAACCTTGACATAATTAATATCTTGCATAGTTCGATATAAGCCCATGGGGGGCTTTGGCAAAGAAGGTGTTGTGAAAATACGAGTCAATGTGGAGATTCGTGGAGTTATGTCTCTCATTTTTCGGCATTTCCTCTCCCAATTAAACTATGTTTTTAGTTTTCCACTTAAACTCTAATTAGTTTAGGTTATTTTAATATTAGTTTCCCACTTAAACTCTGATTAGTGTAGGTTATTTTAATCTTGATTGACCTATTAATTTAGCCTATAAATAGACCCATTTTTTCTACCCTACAAAGATGATAACCCATTACATAGTTAGGTATTAACTTTTACAAGCTTTCAGAGAATTTTGTGTTTACGTTTTGAGGGTTCTTATTTTGGGTTTCAAGGTTTAATTTTATCCTCATCTTTTGTACTCTTCGTTTTTATTGTTTTTGTGAAATTATCTTTGCCCGTGTTTTTTTATCCTCTTTAAAGAGGTTTTTCCACATAAAATATTTGTATTCGATCTTTTCAATTTCTTAGTTATTTTACTTGTTCGTTGCTTAAACTAGTTTATCCCCAACAGAGTTACTCTTTGTACATATGAAATTTAATTTATTTATTTTTTATCTTTGAAATCTAGTCCCTTTATTCTTATGATAAATGAAATCCAATTGATAACATTATCAAATAACTTCCGTGAAATGGGATTCTATGACATTTTAAAAATAAAATATTTGCTCGTTTGGTCAAAATTACATGCGTGGAAGACCAAATGAGCAAATAAGAATATAGAACCTATGATTGTAATTTTTTATTTTTATTTTGAATGAGGTTGTAAAGTTCTTCAATATTGTTAAGATAAAGCAAACTTTTCATTTTTGCTTACAGGACTTCCACGAGGCTTTAAATTGGCCATGTAGGGGTATTTACCAGAAAATACCCTTTTTTTTCTAAATTTACGAAAATGACCTATTAATTAATTATTTACCGGAATAGGCCATTTCCCTTGAAAACGCGTCCACCTCAATGCGTTTTCAGGGGATGCAGCAGGAAAACTCGTCCCTGAGGGTGTGTTTTCTGCCATATCAGCACAAAACACGTCCCTGAGGAAGCGTTTTATGCCACATCAGCACAAATCGTGTCCCTGAGGGCGTGCTTTGCTGACGTGGCATAAAACGCTCCCTCAGGGACACGTTTTGCCCGCTCTCCAACGGTCATATTTTTTTTACTGTTGGCCCTTCGAAGGTAAAAAAAAAACTATAAAACCCCCCACCCTTTCATTTTTTTCACACAAAGGTCCTTATTCAATTCTCTCTCAAATTTCTCTTAAATTCCTTTTAAATTCCTCTCAACTTTCACAATAGTCCTTTAATTTTTACAAAAAAAACCCTGTTTAAAAGTTTTTTTAAAGATTTTTTTGTTAAATTTAAAAATATTCGATCGTATTAGCAATGGCAGGAGAATTAATTCGTCTCGACAATAAACACATCTCCGTTCGATCAAATGACAATGGTAAGTTTTAATTTTAAATTTTCAATACTATTTAATATTTTTTTAGGTTTATGCAATTTTAATTCATTTTTATTTTATAATGTTTTAAATAGTTTGTAGATCGGTTGTTGCAATGCTATATTCGCAATATGACTGGTCCGCCATCACCGTTGATCGAGAATTACCTGCGGGAAGCGGGTTTTTGGCAAGTGGCCACAATAGGCCAGGGGTGCAAGTTGGACCCAGAGCTAATCAGTGCGTTGATAGAAAGGTGGAGAACCGACACACTTTTCATCTTTCATGCGGAAAGCGTACTATCACTCTGGAAGACGTGCATTTGCAATTAGGATTGCCGGTGGATGGGTACGTAGTCACCGGGTCTGCAACTTCTAGTGATTGGGAAGCCGTATGCTATGAGCTTTTAGGTGCTATTTCGGATAACATTTAAGGAAGTCAGATCGAGATGGGCTGGTTACGAGACACATTCCTAGAGCCGGATGATGATTCGACCGAAATAAAAAAAAACGGTATGCTCGGGCATACATTCTTGAGATGATTGGAGGCTATCTGATGTCAGACTTGTCACGAAACCTCGTACATCTGAGATGGCAGCTGAAACTCGTTGATTTTAGAGCAGCCAGTGAATTGAGTTGGGGGTCTGCCGTGCTAGCAAAATTGTATCGGGAGATGTGCGGGGCGACGAGGCCGAATAAAGCGAAAATCGGAGGTTGCCTATCACTACTGCAATCATGGGCACGGTTTCGCTTTCCATTTTTACGTCCTCGAGTGGACCACCCATATACATTCCCACTCATAACGAGGTAAATTTAATATTAGATTTTACAATTATTACGTAGATTTAAATTATAATTTGTATGCTAAAAATTTATTTAATTAGGTGGAACCAGTCGGCGAGTTATGTTGGAATACCTACCTCACTTGAAGATATAATGCTTCTATTAGAGCAACGGTCAGAAGCACAAGTAAGTATTAAATAAAATATATTTTCGTAATGAAATAGTCATTTCGTATTTCGTATTTCGTATTTTGTATTTCGTATTTAGTATTTAGTATTTAGTATTTAGTATATAACTAATATTTTTATCATGTTAATATAGTTTGAGTGGACACTATACGAGGATCCGTCAATTCAGGCAGTAATTCCGGAAGAGTTCTTTCAAAATCTGAACATTTGGCATGTGAATGTGCCATTGGTCAACTATGCCACCGTGGAGATGCACCAGTCAGATCGGGTTCTACGTCAATTTAGATTTTGACAACCAATTCTCGTGGCACCTGAGGTGCTCGATGATGAGCACAAAATCGACTTACGGCAGCTGCATAAGGATTGGCTAAGATTTTGGTCAGCATATATCGAATTGTGGAAAAATCGGTATGATTATATACCTACTCGAGAACCGATCATCGTTCCTGAGTCAGCGTGCGTGCTGGAATACATGCCACGGTTTAGGATCCATGGCAAGTCGTATTTACTGTCAGAAGAGGAGATGCGTCGGCAACTTTGTGAACAAAGGGAACGACGGGGCCCTTTAAATACAAGGAGAAGGGATGATGGGACGTGTAACATCCTGAATTAATAGGCCTTGCATTTGTTTTGTGTTACGTATAATGTGCTAATTAGAGTGTTTAAGGGGTCCAGATCGGGCTCAGGGTTAGGCCGAGGCCTTAGTTAAAAATCTTCTGCTTGGGCACTCTAGTAGAAAGCTAGTAGGATAGGGCTTAAAAGATGTTATCTGTGTTTTAAGACACAAATGGGCTTGTGGCCCAGTGGCAAAGTGGTGCCACTTAGGGGCTTTGAGGTGGCATGATAAGAAGTAAGGGAGGTCCAAGGTTCGAGTCGCATTACCCATCTATTTTAATTAATTTTGGCGTCAAGGGAGAGTAGAGTTGGAGTCAGTTAGAATGCTTGAAATTAGGAAGAATAATTGATGGATAATGTGGATAATATGGATGATAATGTGGCAGATTATGAAGAGGTGGTGTTATCCATGTCACTTAAGGATGAGTGATCAGATGAAGATAAAGGAGAAAAGATAGGAATTATCTGCCGAGTGCAGTGTTGGCCGAATTTCCATCTCTTTGAGGGGTGCCGAATTTTCCCTTTTTATTTGATAATTTTTAGTTATCAGGAAGGGCACTTTCGGTTTTTGATAGGTAAGTGCCGAAATTTCTATAAATAGAGGGAATATCTCTTTAATTCCGACATTTGGAACCCTAATCTTTTCTTCTTTCCCTGTGCCGAAATTCTCAGTCTCCCTCTGCAAGTTCTTTTCTTTTGATTTCTTCAGAAGCCGAAACCTCCCAATCTTCTCAACATATTTTCTTTCAAAAGCCAAAACCTTGAACTCTCTTCTCATCACCATAGCCAAATACTCCTATTTCCTTTTGCCGATTTCTTCAACCAAAAAGCCGAAACTACTTAGAGTTCTTCTTCTCTTCTGATCTTCTCAAAAAGCCAGAATCTCTAAGGGGTAGTTGAATTCTTTGTGTTAAGGTGAGTGCTGATTTTCTTATCTCTTCAATTTCTCTTTTGGTTTTTAAAAGACAAGGCCGAATGGCCATTTGGTTTGTTAAGGCTGTCGGTTGAGACTAATACTTTCTCTCTTCTTGCGTTTTGGGCGGCATTCCGGGATTTGAAGGAAACCTGATCGTTTAGATCTAAAAGCTGGAAATTGCTAGTCTCTAATTTCGGGATTTCTAGGTAAGGATTTCAATTCTCCTTAAGATGATCAACCGTTTTCTCTTCGTTAGGCGTGCCTTAACCTAATGTTTCGTTACCAGCCTCTGAACAACACATTAGACAGATAGCAAGTGTGTTGACTACGGATAGCGTCGACATAGGAAGTCTTGTTCTAACGACAATCAGGTGTGTAGATTTCTAACACACTAATAATTCTGTAATATGTATGTTATGGGCTAAAAAGAGTAAAAGATAGGTCTGTATGAGCGAATGTGTTACCCAAAAAGGGTAGGTAAAGGATGCCAGGTACGTAATCATAGAAACTTTTCTATGTGTATCGAAGTATGTGATGATATGTAATCTTTTTAGATAATATATTTATGTTTTTACGTGTAAGCATGGGGATGGGTTTGACATGATGAAAGGGGAAGAAGGTCGCATAGCGATCGGTGGCTTTGCCACATAGGTCACATGGTGATCGGTCTCTATGACAGGCAGCACAACTGTCGATATATTCTTAAGGCCGTATAGCAATCGGTGGCTTCGCCACATAGGTCACATAGTGATCGGTCTTTATGACAGACAGCACAATTGTCGATATGGTGTGTAGCAAATGGAGGGTTGATTGTAGAAATCCCCAAGGTGTGATGGTTGGTACGGGTTGGTGTGTAGAGGATGGAATTCTAGGTTGGGTTGGGCTATGCATCATTTATTATTTATCATGTGATTATGATTGTTGCCTTTATGTATGGGCCAGGGCTCATAATGTGTTTGTGGGCCTCAGGTCATTGTGTTTCGGGATTTACACATTGAGTCTTAGTGACTCACCCTTTCATTTTCCTCTACTTTTTCAGATGAGCAGTAGATCGTGGACATGGGAGCCGAGACGGACTCGAGGGGCCATCAAGTTTTACTTCTATAGATTGTTTTCGGTTTTCTTTAAGTTTTTTTTTATTTTGGGAATATTTATGTAATAAGGACCCATAGTTTATCTTCATCTAGTAGTTTTTAATATTTGCAACTTATGATACTATGTCAAAGGTTTAAATATACGAAATAATAATAATATAAGGTTTTCTTTTCAAAAGTCACTTGTTTATTCAAATTTTGTCTAATTAACTTGTGATTTTCTAAAGCCAACTTAGCAAAAGTTTTCAATGTACAACCCGTAGCATACCAGATCTGGTCGAAACTTATGGGCCGGGTTTGGGGTGTTACAGGATGGGCCCATCAACAACGCCGACATAATCACCGAGCTCATCAACAGCGCCCATACAGTCACCGGGCCCAATACTTCAGCCGGCAAGACCCACATCACAACCTTTTCTGGTTATGCCAGGTGCATATCCTAGCCCTTATATGTATCCTAACCCTTATATGTTTCCTTTTCCTAATCCAATGGCAGATTGGAATGCATGGCCCGATTTGAGTCTGTTCTCGACTACTCCGACTGGCCAGCCGATCTTTAGGCCTCCGTCGTATGAGGGATCACACGAGACACCATCGGGGAGCTCTTCTTTTTACCAATCTCCTTCGCCTTATGGGATGCAGACACCTCCGCCATGGATGATGCAAACACCTCCGCATTCAATATTTTATCAAGGTGGGTCATCCTCCCAACACCCACAACCAGACCCCCTACCGGAGGAACCAGAATCCTCGTCTGAGCAACCACAACCCCCACTGGAAGCTAGAATAAGGAGGAATCCAACGCGTAACCGTCGACCACCCCATGTGGCACTGATTCCGACTGACACCAACATTGATTTTTTTAATAAATTTGTATAAACTTTTTTTTATATTGTTTCATTTAATAAATAAATGTTGTTTTTAATATTTCAATTGTAATTTAATTTTTATATTTTTAAAAAATAAAAGTTGATTTTTATTTTTTTATTGTAATTTTTATTTTTATTTTTTATAAAATAAAAGTTGTTGTTAATATCCTAATTGTAATTTAATTTTTATATTTTTTAAAAAATAAAAGTTGTTTTTTATTTTTTATTGTAATTTTTATT
Organism: Gossypium bickii; assembly: GCA_025503065.1. Lineage (NCBI taxonomy): Eukaryota > Viridiplantae > Streptophyta > Magnoliopsida > Malvales > Malvaceae > Gossypium > Gossypium bickii. The sequence goes on along the minus strand of CP106719.1, from coordinate 92,151,791 downwards.
TTTTTATAAAATAAAATTTGTTGTTAATATCCTAATTGTAATTGTAATTTTTATATTTTTTAAAAAATAAAAGTTGTTTTTTATTTTTTATTGTAATTTATTTTTTTTATAAACTAAAAGTTGTTGTTAATATCCTAATTGTAATTTAATTTTTATATTTTTTTAAAAAATAAAATTTTTTTTATTTTTTATTGTAATTTTTATTTTTTTATATAAAATAAAAGTTGTTGTTAATATCCTAATTGTAATTTAATTTTTATATTTTAAAAAAATGAAATTTGTTTTTTTATTTTTTATTGTAATTTATTTTTTTATAAAATAAAAGTAGTTGTTAATATCCTAATTGTAATTTAATTTTTATATTTTTTAAAAAATAAAAGTTGCTTTTATTTTTTATAAAATAAAAGTTGATTTTAATATCCTAATTGTGATTTAAATTTAATATTTTTTAATAAAATAAAATTTGTTTTTAATATCCTAATTGTATTGGTTCAATTAAGGACTAAATCAAAAATTTGAGAAAAGTTTTCCAAGATTAGTAGTAAATATTCAAAATTTGACGGGTTAAAATGTATACATGAAAAAAAACCTTGAAAGGCCAATGGTGTAAATATTTTAAGGGTGGACCGATCTAGATACTAATAAGAAATGGATGAATTAGGACTAAATTAAATAAGTGAAAAAGTATGAGGGGTTAATTTGTAATTTTAGATTAATTAAATAACTTTTTTTTTGTTTTGCAACTTAGTCATTCTACAAAAGTTCACCATTTTCATCAAGAAATTAAAAGAATTTTTATAGCCACCAAGAGACAAAAATGATAAGGAGACTATCAACTATTCCGATTTGAACACGAGCGAGATGTATGGCCTGGGTTCCTACACCATCCGCATAACTTCCGTTGGTTGGTTGTTTCTTGGATATCCATATTGTTGCGTATTCTAGTCGAGCAAGGTCGACCCTTTGGTTTGCGACGCAGTTCTCTATTCGGTAACAGCTTAAACGGAACAAGCGATACAGACAACCATTTACGTTCATCTGGGACTGGTGGGAATACGTGTCTCCACACGTTGTACATGTATTTTATTTTATACACTTCGTTGACATAGCTCATGGGATCTAGACGGAGATTCTGACAAGCCGCAATTACATGAGTGCATGGATAACGAAGTGCATCAAATATCCCACAGTCGCAGGTCCTATCTCTCAAGTGTACACGATATTGTCCGCCAACAATACCTTGGTTCGATCTATCAAACTTCGTCACACAAAACCATAGGTTGTCGCGATCGTGACACACTGTGTGCATGGTGTTGGCCCGTGCCTTCGCCTTGTTAATTTCTCGCAATACCTTCATGCACCATACATGACCTCCCTGCATTTGGCCTTTATAACTCGCTGTTCATTTCGGAAATAGTGCTGCTAAACGAAAATATGTCTCTCGCACAACTGATGTTATCAGCAAATGACGCGTTCCTTTAAGAACAGAATTTATGCATTCAGCCAGGTTTGAGGTCATATGACCATATCGTAGGCCGTTGTTGTATGCTTGTGTCCATTGTTCCAAAGGTATGTTGCGTAGGTAGTTTGCGCCTTCTTCGTTAACTGAGCGCAAACTCGCCAACATCTTGTGAAACAGTCCTTATTGATCTCGTACCCTGCCAATATAAGTTGACAGCGAATATTACATACCACTCTTCAATTAAGAATAAATTGAATATTACAAATGAAATTATATTAATAGATATTACAAACCCATGTTGGTCACTTACCGTCGTTCACTTGTAGATCGATGTTGCCTGTGGTAGTTGGACGCAACATGCCTTAGGCAATATCGATGGTGTGTGCGATGCCATAGGCTTCCTTCTCGCTCTATTACTGTTAGTATTCCAGGGCCCCGATCCGATATAACGCATATATCAGGTTGGGGACAGACATGCCTCCTTAACCTAGATAGAAAGAAATCTCAGCCATCAGCTGACTCCCCCGGTGTTATTGCAAACGCAATTGGAAGGATTCTCCCAATGCCATCCTGTGCCACAGCTAGCAATAGCCGATGCGTATATCTTCCATACATAAAGGTACCGTCAATTTGTACCAATGGCTTGCAGTATAGAAATGCGTCTCGGTATTGCTTAAATGTCTAGAACAGACGCTTGAACATTTGGCATCCACGGAGCAATCAATCATTGTAGTAAGCGGGTACTGTTTCAAGGTCTGTTATGCTGCTTGGGACGTATCTCTCTAGCACCTGACACCATTGCCACACTTCATTATATGAAGCGTTCCATCGACCATGCAACTTTTCCAACGCCTTCTGCTTAGCTATCCAAGTCTTCCGGTATGAGGATGTGTACCCCAACTGGCTACGAATGTTGGCAATTAAGGCCGGCACTAAAGTCTTGGGATCCGCCTTCACTGACAGTATTATTAAGTTAGCCAACATATCTGAATCCATCTTGGGATGATCTTGTGAAACACCTGTCAACGAAGTACATTAAATAATGCAACATTACGTAATATCATATTATTCAAAAACCTTGAACACCTAGTGATACGGTACCGGCAAGACATGTATGCGGACCTTTGTACTTTTTAATCTCCCACAAGCATGTCCTTTTCCTCAACGAGGCCATGATTTTCCATGAATATGTACCGTCTTGCACTGCACACTTGGCCTCGTACTTATCAAGCTTGGATTTAACCACATTGTAGTTAACCCCGTTCTTGATGCTATATTATTTCAATGCAACAAGAAAACTATCCTTGTTGGAAAGTTCTTTACCAACTTCTAATTCATCCGAATCCAACGATGAACTTGTACGGTCACGCCTTCTGTGTGGTAGTTCAGGAAACTCTAATGCATCATCTTGAGATAGAACGACATTATGCATGTGGGTTGGAGGCGAGTACGCCCTAAATCGCGGATCTTCTTCTTCTTCATCTGAACCCCCTTCAACATCTTCAGGTATGGTTGGAATAAGCTCCGGTTTAGAAAATAATGCAACTTTTGCACCATCGGGGCCGGGCTCTCGAGGTGGATCCACATCGGACTCATCATCCGACCCACCATCATCTGTAATGAACGAGGTCCCTTCGCCGGTGGATGTCGTGGGGAGTACATTATCCATTCTTAAACAACTTTTGTAACGTACCCAATCATATGTGGATTGCCAACCACTAGAACTTGATGATGTTCCCCAATACGTATTTCTAGTATCGAACGTCGAAGGAAGGATATGCATGTCCCATCCACCAACAGAGTGTCGTGTAGGGGTTGTGTTTTCCATACTACCACTAAACATGGGCGCTTCCGTATTCTGCCTCCCACTAACAGAGTGTCGGCTTGGGGTCGTGTATTCCCCTCGAACAGCAGTAGATGTTAAAGTCGAAGGAAGATCACTTGGCGATGAAAATTGTACATATACCTCAAGATAGGGTGATCCACTGGCAAGATGAGTCTCCACCATTGCCTCCAAGCTCTGAGGACCTTTGATGTCGAATGAGTCATATCTCACGGGATCAACCAAAGCACATAATATATACTTAAAAGACTGAACTTTCATTGGCGTTGTTCTGAAGATTTTATGCCTAATTCTTTTGCGAAGTTCTGTCAAATTATGTTCTGGTTAAAAACTAGTTGCGTTGTGTTCTCCGATAAAAAAACAACACCGTTTTTAGTGTCACAAACCTCACCATCATAGTAAATAACAGCACTAATACGTTCACTCATATTCAGTTTCTATTTTACTTTTGCCTCAATTTCTATTATGCAACCTGAGAATGAAATTTGGCTTATTTATAGTCTAAGGACAAATAGGAACCATCAGAGCAAAAGAGCGCCCACGTGGGAGCTTTTTTCAAGACTCTTGTTTGACAAGCAGGCATCCGCTTGAAGCGTTTTGGTCACTATTTGTTCAGAAACGTCTTCTCAAAATTATTTTTCCAAAGACTGCTGTAGCAAAAGAGTGTCCACGTGGGAGTTTTTTTCAGTACTCTTGCTGATAGTGCATCCTGCTTGAAGCGTTTTGGTCACTATTTGTTCAGAAACGTCTTCTCAAAATTATTTTTCCAGGGACTCATCAGAGCAAAAGAGTGTCCACATGGGAGCTTTTTTCAACTCTTGCCGACAAAGGCATCCTGCTTGAAGCGTTTTGGTCACTATTTGTTCAGAAACGTCTTCTCAAAATTATTTTTCCAGAGACTACTATAGCAAAAGAGCATCCATGTGGGAGCTTTTTTCAGTACTCTTGTTGACAGTGCATCCTGCTTGAAGCGTTTTGGTCACTATTTGTTCAGAAATGTCTTCTCAACATTATTTTGCCAGAGACTACTGTAAAGAAAAAAACAAATAATATTTATATTGCTGATATATTTTTTCTAAAACCTTAAACCCTAGATTATTTTAATTAATTCCTACACCCTAAAACCCTAACCCTAAAACCCCAAAAAACCCATACCCTAACCCTAAAAACAACTAAAAACCCTAGCAGGGGAAGAGGGCAAAACACGTCCCTGAGGGAGCATTTTTGCCACATTAGCAAAGCGCGCCCTCAAGGACGCGATTTGTGTTGATGTGGCATAAAACGCGCCCTCAGGGACGCGTTTTCCTACTGCATCCCCTAAAAACGCGCTGATGTGGACGCGTTTTCAGGGGAAATGGCCTATTCCAGTAAATAATTAATTAATAAGTCCTTTTTAGTAAATTTTGAAAAAAAAGGTATTTTTTGGTAAATACCCCTGGCCATGTGAGCAAAATTCTTTTTGTTTTAAAATTGTCATATATCCAATTTAAGGATATTTTTTAGTGTTATCAATTGAATTTTAATTATTAAATCAAAAAAATAGAGAGACTAAATATCTAGAAATAAAATAAATGTACAAATAGTACAATGACTGAAAGCATAATTAAATCCAATTACATTTATGATAAAAAATTAATGACCATAATTTAGTACATCAATCTTTTTGTTTTTCTTTTTTCTTATGTAGCCCGTTCGAACAATAGAGTTGCGGATTGCCTTAGCTGTGTGAGCTTAGAGGGTGAGAATACTCTCACACTTGGATTGAATTACCCACCTCTATGCATGGTCTTGTGATTTATGATACTTCAAGTTATGAATGATCTTTTACTAAAAAAAAAATCATAACTAATGCAATGTATCATAAATATAAATATATATTCAAATAATTACAAAATAGTTACAAATCATTACAATGCATCAAAAGACGAAAATTTAAAATAATTTAAACAAAATTCATATAAAATATCATTACATGATGAGATTGAAGACTCACACATGACAGTTACATATCATAAGATTAGAACCTAGATACTAAAAATCTAAAACCAAAATAATATTTTTTTTTTCCAGAAACGGTAGTTGGGAGGTTTTTTGTTTTGTTTCTAGGGGGAGGTAAACTTGGTGGCCAACGTTCACAGTATTCCTGGAAAATGTGTTTTGACTGATCCACAAAATATGGGCACTGTGGCTACTGCTACAGTAATGTACTCGTAGATGCAAATGCAAACTGCAATTTGCACTCACTGAAATCACTTTGACAACAGTTTATTAATCTTGCGGGAAG